>OY856410.1:338651382-339996382 GCA_963693085.1 Alisma plantago-aquatica
ACTAGAAGAAAGTCGTAACAACGTTGTAGATATATTTATGACTTTAAGGGATATATATACTTTGCATTCTATCACATTCGGTATAAAACATCATCAGTGTACCACCTTTAAGAGCATTTACAAAATTTTAGCAAATCTAAGTCATGCATGTTAGTTAAGCATACCTATTGTCAAGGAAAGATACATACCTGGATTGGATAAAACATGCAAGTTCATATTCCCTTTATATTTCCTTAGATCAGTATAAATATTCAATATTTTAGCATATGGGAGGCTCTTAAAGTTAGACTAGGGTTTGGATGTATCATGTAGGTACTAAGTGCATCATATGTTATATCACTCACACTACAACCTATGAAAATGAGCCCACCTGAAGATATTGATGGAGATTCTTAATCTTTACTCTTCAAGCTCTAAAAAGACCCATAGCTCAAGCAAGCCAGTTTCATTTGACAGATCATGAATTTTCTCCTATAGATCTTGTGATAGCCCTAACTCCACAATCTAAGAGAAACTATGGCAAAAAGAAGTAAACATGGTGTAAGACTACCTAGATCAAAACCATAAAAGACAAACAACTAAGAACAAAGATCTAGAAAAAGAAAAGATGAAGGATTTTCAAGATAATAGGAAGAAAATGATCTTCTTTTACATGGATCTAGACATAGAAGATGTAGGAAGGGACGTTGATCATCACAGAAGAAGAGAAGGAGAGAAAACAATAGATCCTCTAAAGATCAAGGAAGGTTGAAATCTACTGATTGTCATCAATCAATGGGGACTCATCTCCTGAGTCTTTATTAATTAATGATAATCAGTATATTTCTACCTTCCTTGATATTCAACGAAACTATTTTTGTTCTCCTTCTTTTATTTTGCAAAGATCAATGTCCCTCCCTACATCTAATATGTCTAGATCCGTGTAAGAGAAGCTCCTTTCTTCTTGTTATCTTGATGATCCTTCATCTTTCTTTTCTTTCTAGATCCTTGTTCTTTGTTTTCTCTTCTATGGTTTTGATCTAGGTAGCCTAACACCTGATTTCCTTATTTTTTTCATACTTTCTCTTAGATTACGGAGTTAGGTGTATTTCAAGATCTAATTCATGATATCCAAAACTTCTAAGAAAACTTGCACAATTGAGGTAAGAGTGGAGGGTAATGCGGGGTATTTATACCCGCAAAGGAAAGAGAAGAGGAGAGAGGAGGAAATAATCAAAGTTGTCTAGCCATCGTTCTCCACCATTTGGCATCACTGGTCAGCAAAGGCATCAGAGATATGTTATAATGTCTCTTTTGATTAGGAAAAATGCCAATCATTAAAGAGAAACCCTAAATCTAACCCCAGATCAAGATATAAAATACCACATTCTTGATAGACATAATTCACACGGTATCCCAGAAACACATGGAAATTTTTCCTTTTATTCGCAAAACCTCATAAACCAATGTAACATCAAGGACAACATATTTAATTATCAAAAATATTATCCAACTTCATTAAATGAGAATCAATCATATTGATCATATGTGATTCATTTTACATTACTTGTAAGTATATGAAAGAATAAACTTGGTATTCTACTTATCTCGGGGAAGAGAGAGTATAGTAAAATTTTAAACTAGATTATTCTATAACATCTTCTTTGTCAAGATATCTCTATTAGATGTTTTTGTACCTAAAAGCATTTGAAACAACCTCATGTGACTCATATACATCACCAATGAGTGCATACCTCCCACTCAAGTTGAGTATATGCATCCATATCATATTAAGTATACTGAAATTATATGTAACCTATAGATATTACTAGGTCTAACATATATTTCTAGCATTTAGCATGTCCATTTTATGAAAATACTCTAATCAATTGGATAAGGTATTCACTTAGCCAATTCCAATTTTAAAACATCTTTAAGATCATGTCTATCAACAAACCAATATTTGTTAGATACTTCAGAATGAGAATCATATTATTAGAGTAATAAGTACAGATATCAAGACATAACATTAACATCATCTTTATGCTACGCCACCATCTGGACCAGGAACACATCCTGCAGTCTTGAAGCTAAAGTACGCATTAGACATGTATACCAACAAGCATATTCAAATGCAAAGTATGTATAAATCATATTCAGAATGGATATCAAGTCCCAACATCAACCACTTATCAAAATTAACATCAAATTCCGAACCAGACAAATAAGAATATGGACGTCAATTATATCTATAAAAGAATGATTAATTTTCTCAACATGCAACATATTATACAACAAAAAATCTATTAGCTAGTAGTAAAAGGAAAGTAAGAAACATTCAACTCATATTCTATATAGCTTGTCATCTTTTGTTCATTTTCCTTGAAGCTAATTGACTCATAACTCACCAAGTAGAAGTATCCACGTCTGGTTCTCATATCAATGACTCACTTTCACTATATAAGGGTTCAATTGGACACCCTAAGATATCAATAAAAAACTCTATTTCATTGTAGGGTTGCCTAAGGAGGGTCACATCCTCATCTTGAGTACACAATATACGAGCAAACATAACAAAATATCACATGTCATCATATTTCTCATGTTTCATAGTTTTGATTTGATGAGAGTCTATTACTCATTGGCATAGACTTTCATACTAGAGTATTTAGGGCTAGAATCTTATTGTATTACTCAGTCCTATATCTTGGTGGTCTAACCTCAAAGGTCTCCATCCACATTCCAAAATCAATCTCATAATTCTATGATTACTAAAAGGAGACTTGATTCATTTACATAGTACATACATTGAGGGAAACACATGGAATTTAGAGTATCTAACTGGTTGTATTCATCTTTCACTTGTTACTTAATCCACTTACATATTTTAAAAGTATTCAAATAATAATTTATCAAGTGTGTGTATTCTTGTGCAACTAGAATGACATGAATTATGTTTGGCTTAACAAGAAAGACAATGACTAAAAGAAGAAGAACAACAAATATGTAATTGAAAACTTATAAGTTTGTTTCATTTCAACATCTTCTCATACAAATCATCATATTGGGTCTATCAACGTAATATATCATATCATTATCTAGTATTTAACCTAAGCATGGTTTCACATATATAATCATTGCATTTTAATTCAATCCCAACATATTTCTTATTAATTCATTCCATATCACATTTTCAATTAAATATTCATATAGACATTAGGATCAACAACACAATCAATATATAAACATCTCATATCATCCATCATGCTCAAAACATTTTTACTATACAACATATAATTATCTCGTACGATTTATTACTATTTCAATGCATAAATACACATAGCACATTTATTAGTCATCAATTACTATTACCATTCTTCAATTAGGGTTACTATTCAATACATATCATATTTCATTTTAAATTCATTAGAATCAATCATTCACAAAATACAAGTATTCTAGTCGACAATTACAATTCAAATATACATTCTTATGAATCAATACACATCCTTCCCAAAAAAATCACATACTTGAACTTCATCTTTGTGGAAAAATGATATCATGGGGAACTGCCCTTTTGTAGATTTTTTCTAATTGATAGAAGGACAACCCCTCATACAATATATAGATAAGGGGGAAGATTATAGACTTAAGGCAAACTCTAATGGTCCAAGACACACTAGGCCTATATTACAAATAGACTAAACAATTTAACTAAATAGACTCGCTGACAATCTTGTATTTGAATTTAACTGTACTATGTACATTCCTCAATCCATCATTTTAGATGATTATTCATTATTATCACATAATTCATCTTATTAGGGTTAGAGTTATGGTCTCATATCCAACTATTAATTTTCTACACTCTCTTTAATTACCCCATAAGTCATAACTTCTTCCATTTCATGTTCACTAATATTTTAGGAATTAATGATTCTAAATTTACTTAATGCGTAATGTTTCTCTTCATTGAAATCCTTAACAATTTTATTTTGGAGTATGTCATTTGACTAAGGTTATCCCGTTTATAATCAAAGCAAATATATGAAAATCTTCCTTATTATCATTTCATTAATATTTTAGTCATTACTTATCATCACAATTTACTTCACCCCTATCCATTTCTTTTCTTGCATTTAGATACATGTACCACATCGTTTGACTTCTAATGGTATTTTTGTAACTAAAGTAAATCATTATGTTCCTTATATACTCTCAATATATGAAATATCAAGGACTTTAATTACTTCTTCTTACCTCTTAATCTCTAGTCACCTTATAGATTCATTATCATGTGACTTTTATAAAGACTTGCATTCATGTGAGGTTTACTTATTATTCCATAAATTCTACTAAAATAGATGCATTAGGCTTAGATCATATTCATCAGACTTATCACATTCAAATCAAGAATAATGCCTAAAGTGAGTATTTTCTTCACATTTACAATATTATATACAAGTTTGGGCTTTATCTCTCACACTCGTTGTAATACTAAATTTCTAGGGTTTTCAAGAGATTTGCTAGTTCAATACATCATAAAAAACTTATTATTCACTAACATCATCAAGGTGTACAGAGACTATTAAGGATATTCATATGATATGGGAATCCTAGTTTTCATTTCCAAACAATTCGTGCATCAATTATAAGAATGCATATATTCTTTGCTTATTTGAGTCAATCCCACAAAAATAACCCTAGACACATAATACCTTCTTTTCAAACCCTCATATTGACTTGTATGTACATATTATATGTAATTCTAGAAAATATCTCAAATATAATTGAAAACTCACTCGTCTTGAATTCACACACGATTCTATACATATCAACTCAATTTCCAAGAAAAATAGTAGGCCAATTGAATGTAATATATGTACAAAGCAACATATTCTCTATCCATAGGATTTTATTGTAGATCTTGATTCAATAGATCAGGAAATATACATATTCAAAATCAACGTTATAAATCTAAATCAGTATGAAGCATATCTCCAAAATCTTCCCAATTGTTTACCCCATTGCATACAAATACAAGCATGGATCATGTTTATTTTCGTCAAATGGAATTATGCTCACAACATGATTACAAAGATTAAGTAGGATATAAAAAACTCACCTCATGTGCCAAGAACCTAAAAACATCCCATATAATCTGAATTTCTATAAATCCAACCAACTTGTGAGGATTTAATGCATTTCTTCCTCTTTTATATTAAAAAATCCTAGTAAAGGGAATCTCAAAGAAAGAAAGAGCAAAGATGTTGATTGATCTACTTTTTGATCCAAAACAGAATAGGGATGGAATTTAGACATGAAAGAGAAGATTTACAATGAAAAAAATCTATAGAAGGAGAATATTCACCATTAAAACTTATCCAAAGAAGGTAAACTTACTTGCTTTCATCACTTCTCAAAAGATAAAAACTTAGATCAACATCTCCATCTCCTTTCTCACTCAAACCCTAATTCTCTGTCACACTCTATGATTCTATTTTTTTGGAATGAATCACAAATATGGGATCTACTAGGGTGCTAGATTACTCATGTAGATCAACTAAGGTGCTTTAGACAATTCAATGTATTATCCACATTTTATTTTATTTTATTTAGGAGAGAGGATATTAGATTTTGCAGTTGCATATGATATGATTTTGGCAAACACCCATTTCAAGAAAAGAGAATCTCATAAGATTACTTTCAAGAGTGGGCACAACTGTAGCCAAATTGATTACCTCCTTACAAGGCGGGTGGATCGTAACATATGCAAGGATTGTAAAGTGATTGCTGGCGAAGAACTCACGACCCAACATAGGTTGGTAGTTTTGGATATTAACATGAAGATCAATAAAGGCAAAGATAACGGAAACCAAGATAGAAGGATCATGTGGTGGAATCTTAAAGGAGAAAAGAAATTGACTTTTCATGATAAACTCATCAAGGAGGTAACTTGGAACTTGGAGTCTGATGTTAACACTATGTGGCATAACATGAGCTCCTGCATAAAAAAAAATTCCAAAGAGGTTTTGGGGGAGTCTAAAGGTTGTGGACCTCCATAGAAGGAGACTTGGTGGTGGAATGATGAAGTACAAAAGGCTATTAAACTGAAAAGGGAGATCTATAGGAGCTTGCCCAAATCTGGAGATGATGCAACGTTCCAAAGATACACGAAAGCAAAGAAAGAAGCTAAAACGGTGGTTCGGGAGGCAAGGTCTAGATACTTTGATGATATTATAAGAAGCTGGACACTAGAGAAGGGGAAAAAGATATATATAAAATGGCTCGTATAAGAGAAAGGAAAGGAAGACACTTGAGTCAAGTAAAATGCATAAAGAATGAAGATGATAGAGTATTGGTGAAGGACGATGATATCAAAAACCAGTGGAGAAATTACTTCCATAAGCTTTTCAATGGAGATATTGCATATAATGTTAGTGACTCGTGTGACATGAATACAAGAGATATCATTTACACACGATGAGTTTCACCATCTGAGGTCAAGAATGCTTTGAAAAAGATGAAAATGAGAAAGGCATGCGGACCAAACAATATTCCCATTGATGTATGGAAGAGTATGGGGGATGAGGGAGTTACATGGTTAACAAAATTCTTTACCAAGATCATGAAGACCAAGAAGATGCCGGATGAGTGGAGAAATAGTATTATAGTCCCAATCTAAAAGAACAAAGGTGACGTTCAGAGCTGTACAAACTATAGAGGTATCAAGATGATGAGTCACACGATGAAGCTTTGGGAGAGGATTATTGAGCAGAGGTTAAGATCTATAATGTAGGTATCAAACAACCAATTTGGTTTCATGTCTAGAAGATAAACAACAGATGCTATTTTTCTGTTAAGGAGGCTTATGGAGAAGTATAGACAAAGCAAAAGAGATCTTCATATGGTGTTTATCGATCTAGAGAAGGCTTATGATCGAGTACCCAGAGAAGTGTTATGGATGGTTTTGAAGAAAAAGGGTGTGCCTATCCAATACATTGACTTGATCAAAGACATGTATGATAACTCTACTGTAAGTGTCAAGACTCCTAGAGGAGAGACACCAACTTTTCCTATTACAGTTGGGGTACACCAAGGATCCACACTCAGCCCATATCTATTCGTTCTGGTTATGGATGAGTTAAAAAAGAATGTTCAGGATGATATTCCTTGGTGTATGTTATTTGCTGATGATATTGTTTTGATTGACAAAACAAAAGTTGGATTGAACGATAAAGTTGAATGTTGGAGAAAGACATTGGAATCAAATGGATTGATGATTAGAAGGAGCAAAACTGAGTATATGCATTGCAATTTCAGCCAATCTCGCAGTGTGAATGATGGAGCCAAGTTGGACGGAGTAGATATACCAAATTGTGACAAATTTGTTACTTAGGTTGTATTATTCAAATAGACGGGGATGTCCAAAATGATGTTTGTCACCGGATCACTGCAGGATGGTTGAAATGGAGGAGTGCAACTGGAGTTTTATGTGATAAGAAGATCCCTCTCAGGTTAAAAAGTAAGTTTTATAGAATAGCTATACAACCAGCCATGCTCTATGGGAGTGAATGTTAGGCGGTGAAGAAACAAAGTCTCAACAAGATGAATGTGGCTGAAATGCATATGCTGAGATGGATGTGTGGGAAGACAAGAAAAGATCGTTTGAGAAATGACTATATCAGGAATAAAGTGGGGGTGGTGAGCATTGAGGACAAGTTGCGTGAGGGCCGACTCAGATGGTACGGACATGTGCAACACAGACCTACTAGTGCGCCTATACGAAGCAATGCTATTGAGCCAAACACTATAAATAGAAGAAGAGGAAGGCCTAAATTAACATGGGATGAGCTTATAAAGAGAGATTTCGAATCTCTACATCTCAATCAGAATATGGCCCATGATAGAGCTGAATGGAAACGAAGGATCCATGTAGCCGACCCCAACATAGTTGGGATTGAGGCTTAGATGATGATGAATATATTCTTGTCATAGAGGCGAACTAAAAAACTATCTCATCAATCATTTATTCTCCAAAAATTATAAAAAAAATTGGTATACTGAAATGATATATCAAAGATGTAGTATTAATTTGAGCTCATTCAGAATTAGCCATAAATAACTAAAAATCAAACATTGCACTGCTATATTACAGTTTGCAACATGGTTCATTCAATCGGAATTTGACCAAGAAAATGATGTAATGAACATCTAAATTTTTTGAAAAATTACATTATCATGCATATTTGTATTAAACAATTATTTACAAATTTAAAATAAATATATGTTACCTAAATACTAACAACAATTTACTATAACCATTTATCTACATAATTTTGTATCCATACACTTTCAAAATCCTAATTTTCAACTTACTAGGGTTTTCACTTGCAAACCTTGAATATTGAAATCAAAGAATGTTTTAAAGTATCTCATAATGTTCAAAATATCATAATAAATTATCATCATTAATTCAGTTTAATCAAGGATTAATCTTGCAATCATTCAAGTAAATCCTAATTAGCTAATTAAGATGAAATTGGGTCATTACAAATTCTACCCTCCTTTTAGGATTTCTTCTCGAAATGCAAGATTATCATGAAAGAATATCATAACATCTAGTCTTGTACCTCTCTCAGTATCTTCATAGAATGATTTCCAAGTTAATTTTGTTTCTTATTACACCATTTTCTTGCTTCTTAGACCCGTCACATTGAAATTTTGAATTTATTGGTATGAGGTGCATACCTTGTCTCTTGTCGTCATCATATACATGTTTTAGTATTGTAGATACTTGTTTCATAAATCTTGTGGGATTAAGAGAGGCATTCTCTCCCCCTCTCCTATGTCTGTGGTGGAGGCCAAATTTCTTGAAGGGTCGTAAATCAAGGTGGCAACTTGGAATTGAAATTGGGTCCCTTTATTAGGGGGACATCATGTTTGACAACTTGAGCCACTCCTTGGAAGCTTGTTTCACAAATCTTGTTAATTCATCACTATCAATACATGATTCACATCACCTTTCATATTATTTTGAAAGTGGATTATGTGTCTCATGGATCTAGATTATTATTGTCCACATCAATCAATTCTTTTCACACAGAAGATTACAGTAGTGGGCATCATTCTTGGTGTTTAGATTTTCCTTAAAATCTCATATGCATACTATTATTGACATTCATTAGGAATGATCTTCGTAAAATATTAATTTATTCATCTTTCTCATATGAAATTTCTATCTTATATTGGGTTCCATATTTGGCTATATAATCCTTTCTATTTCTCCATTTCATCCTTTTTATTATCATGCATCTTGTGATGCTCCCAAATGTGTTCATCTAGATGCTTGTTTAGGGAAGCCACAATATGTACAATCTATAGTTCCATACCAACTTGTCCCAACTTTTAGGTACTTGACTAGAGTAGTTGAGTATTGATTTCAGTCATTTTGCATATTATTCATGTTATGTTCAACATCCAAATTATGATTTATCCCAAGATCCTATTGTCCCTACGCACTCATCTAACTTAAGATCTGATACCACATTGTAGGGATCTCTCTGTTGATTAGCATAAATGCCTAAAATTAAAGAGAAACACTAAATCTAATCCTACATTAAGATACAAAACACCACATTATAAAAAAACACAATTATCGCAATATATGAGAAACACGTAAATTTTTCTTTTTCTTCATAAAACCTCATAAACCAATTTCACATAAGAGACAATATATTCAATTATCAAAACTATTAATCAAATTTAGTAAAACCAGAATCAATCTAATTTCATATATGCAATTCAGATTACATCAGTATATGTACATGAAAGAACAAAATCAGTATATTACCCATCTCGAGGAAGAGAGAGTACATGGACATTCTAATCTAGTTTATTTTGTTTATGTATTCTTTTCTACGACCTCTCTATTGGATGCATTTATACCAAAAAACATTTAAAACAACCTCATGAGACTCATGTAGATCCCTAGAAAATGGATACCACTCACTCATGTTGAGTATATGCATCAAGATCAAATTCAATATATTGAACTTATATGAATCTTGTAGATATCACTAAGTCTAACAAATAGTTCTAACATTTAGCACATCTGAATTATGACAATTATCTACTCAATCAAATAACATATTCACTTAGGTCTTTAAAACATCTTTATGAGAATCTAAATATTAGTAGATGTTATTTATTTGAAAATGGCAATTCCATTATAGGAGTAAAAAATAAAGATGTAAACAACTACAATTAAGAGATAAAAATAAAATCATCTTTATGACACATCACCATCCAAAATAGGAACAAATTCTATAGTCCAAAAATTGAAGTACACATAAAAATATTCAAAAAAAAGTAAATCTAAATCATATTCAAAGTGGATATTAAATCTTAGCATCAACCACTAGTCAATATTTAAGATCAAATTCCAAACCAGACAAATAAGAATATGAAAAAAGATCATCTCTATAAAAGAAGAAAAATTTCTACAACAAGAAACATATTCAACTATAGTACATTCATCAGCTAGCAGTAATAAACATTCAACACATATTCTATACGGCTTGTCGTCTTTTATTCCTTTGCCCTGAAACTACTTGGCTCATACCTTACCAAGTAGAAGTTAGAACGCATGTTTCTTGTATCAACGACTCACTGTCACTATTTTAGGGTTTAGTCAGCCTCCCTAACATATCAAAAACAGACTTTGGTCCACTATAGGTCTGTGTAAAGAGGTTCACATCATCATCTCTGATACATGAGATAGGAGCAAACATAACAAAATATCACAAATCATCATATTTCTAATATTTTATAGTTATCAATTCATCAGATCTTATTCTCATGCACAGAGACAATTGTAGTAGAGAATTTTGGGCCACAATCACACCATACGACTCACTCCTAAATCCTTGTGGTCTAACCACTGAAGCCTAAGTCCACACTTCCTATATCTTTCTCATTATTATCTGATTACTACAAGGAGATTTGTTTCATTTCCACAGTATGGACAGTGTGGGAAACTCATGTTATTTTAGGAACCTAACTATATTTATTCATCATTTCAATTGTTACTTAATCCATTTACTCATCTCAAAGAATATTCAAACCATAAATCATGAAGTGTGTGTAATCTCGCATAATTATAATGACATGAATTACATTAGGCTTAACAAGAAAGGCAACGATTAAAACTAGAAGAAAATAAATTTGGAGTTCAACATAAATATTACTTTCAATATCAACATTATCTCAGATGATTCATCATCTGTGGGATTATCATCCTGATATATCATCTCATTATCTGACATTTAACCTAAACATGGTTTATCATATATGGTCATTGCATTTTAATTTAATCTCAATATATTTCTTATCAATTCATTACATATCATATTTTTCAATAGTAGAATCAACCACACATAAGCATACAAACATTTTGTATCCTCCATCATGGTCAATGCATGTTTATCATACAACATATAGTTATTCCATTTGATTTCTATTGATATGAATATATATATCAATGTATAAACAAGCACAACACATTTATTAGCCACCTTTACTATCCACCATTATTCAGTTAAGATTACTATTAACCACATATCATATTTTATTTACAATTTACTAGAATAGACCATTCTAAAAATACAAGTATTCTAGCAGACAATTTCAATCCAAGAACACATTCTTAAAAATCAATTTACCTCCTCAAACTTCATGTGTATTTCAATTCAACTTATTTATATACACTTCTTCATCCCCCAATTGAGAACATTATTTGTTATTATCGCATAACTCATCATAGTAGGGTTAGAGTTAGGTTCTCATATATATATATATATATATTCTCATTTTCTTCATTTTTTCTTTCATTTCATAATCATTAGTTAAAACTACTTTCACTTCATGTTCACTATTATCCCTGGATTCCATCTTTCAAAATTTACTAAACACAAAGTATGTTTCTCATTGAATTCATTCATCGTTCCATTTTGTGTATTCCATTCAATTTATGTCAACCCAAATATAATAAAAGTATATATATAGAACTTCTTCATACTCATTTTAATAATATTTCAATCAAACTAAGGCGTAGGGACATGCTCGCTCCTCTCCTGATGGAGGCTGACCGATGACAATTTGGCAAGAATGTTTCTCGGGGTGGCGGCGAATCTTCATCTACTCCTCTATGTTTCGAGTTTCATCCTAAACTTGGTGATAGTAACACTGACATATCCAAAATAACTCTTAAGTCATGGATGGAGATTCTGAAGACAAATCAGTCGGACACATCCTTAGAGAAGATTGATATAGAGATGAGAGGGCAAACTCTGATTTACCTAGGAGAGGAGGTGGAGAAGCATGCTGAAAGATGGAAGAACTACTTAGCGGGCTATGTTATCGGATTCAAACCTTTTTTGTCTTTTCTAGAAAGATATCTCTCTTAGTTGTGGATTCAAAAAGAGTCTATCAAAGTGATGAACCATGGCCAAGGTTTTTTTTCTAATTATGTTCTTGTACCAAGTAGGTCTAGAGAATGTTCTTGATGGTGGTGTATGCGTTGTAAGGGGGAAACCACTTATGCTGATGAAATGGAAGCCAGGAGACAGTTTGAAATGATTCCACCTAGAAGACATGCCTATTTAGGTTTGGGTTCATGAACTTCCTCTGGAGCTTTGGGACATGTCGATGTTTGCTAGTGTGGGTTCGTTTCTGGGTAACCCTCTTAGAACTGATAGATCTACATATGAGCTCAGAAACCTGGAATATGTGAGAATACATGTTGTAATGCATGTGGGTTATGAGTTTCCCAAATGTTTGGAGGTTGAGAGCGACAAGGGAACATATCACTCTATTTTCGACTATGAGTGGATACCTAAAACGTGCTCTATTTGCAAGCTCTTTGGACATAATGACTACAGTATTAGTCTGAAACCTCTAGTGGGAAAGAAGATTTGGGAAGAGAAGAAATCATTTGAAAAAGAAGAACTCCCAGTTCATCAAGATAAATCAAATCTAGTAACTAACGTGTGAGTAATGAAGATTAGGAATTTCATATGCCTAAAGACTCTTTTGATGATAGTGGTTCTAATGCATCTGATTTTCTAGAAGAGGAGAACATTACAACTACAATTGTCAATCTCACAACTCCTCCTAATTCAAGGGAAAAGATGTGCATGATGGATTCAAATTACCCAATGGTAATAGGAAGAAAAAATGAAAGGAAAAGGAAGAAAGGGACAATCTAAAAATATTCAAGCTTCTCTATCAAATAAGTTCGACAAACTTTAGATGATTGGTGAGATTGGTCCCACTGAGAAGGATGTTAGTCACAAAACCAGTGAAGTATTGGGTTCAACTAGTGTCAATGGTCGATTCATCTATCAAAAAGTTATCTTCTCAATGAAACGAAAGTTATGAACAATAAGATTAATAAGCTGGTAAATAGTTTCTTTCCTGGATATCGATGGCTATCTAATCATGACTCTCATGTCCGAGGGAGGGTTTTAGTTCTTTGGAGTTAAGAGGATTGTGATGTTATTAAGGCTTGAGAAACTAATCAATCTGTTCATGTTGAAGTTTTGAGTGATATCAGCCATTTTCATCTTACGACTATGTATGGTCATAACTCTGATTATGATAGAGTAGGTTTGTGGAATGAAATTGAAGATATTCATAACATGATGAACTCTCCTTGGGTCATATTAGGGGATTTTAATGCTGTAAAAATAGATGAGGAAAGAATAAGTAAAAGCCCTCCTAAAAAATCTATGTAGGGTTTTAACTCTTGTGTTCTTCAGTGTAGCCTTTTTGAAGTTAACCTTAAAGGTTTTTCTTGGGATATTCATCAGAATAGAGACAAATTCAATACTTCTTACATTGGTAAGATGCTTAATAATTCTGAGTTCATGAATTCTTTTGTAGATTTTAAAGGCATGCTTCTTCCTAATATTATAAGTGATCCCAAGATCATGCTCCTGAAAATTGGTGGAAAAAAGAAGGTAAATGCCCCATTTAGGTTTATTAATGCTTGGAATGAGAAAGAGGATTTTAATATGATTGTGAAAAAAAATTGGAAGTCTCACTTAAATGGCTCTCCAATGTTTAAATTCGATACCAATTTTAGATCCATGAGGTCTTGTCTGTCTTCTTGGAACAAACTCAAAGTCAAAAATTTCTTTGAATCCGCTATATCCCTAGAAAAGCTTGTTATTGAAGCTCAATGTAGATTGAATGGTGATCGTCACAATACTGCTTTGTAGGAGGATGTTATTAGATGAAGAAATGGGGTTATAAATGCCATGAATGTTGATGAATTCTTTCTTAGATAGAAATGTAGGATCACTTGGCTCAAGGAGGGAGACTGTAACTCAAAATCGTTTTATCCATCTATCAAGGTTTGAAGAAGCATCAATCATATCAAGGCTTTGAATGTTAACAAGTAGTTATGTTCGAACATTACAACTATAAAAAATTATATCATCTCTTATTTCTCTGGTATTTTCAACAATGGGCATCATGCTATGCTGGAGGTCTTGGACACTCTCAATTTCCCAAAGTTGAATGATGTGGACAAGCTTTTTCTGGATAAATGTCTTGCAGTCAATGAAATTCTTGATGTGATTAAGAACTTAGATTCTGATAAATTCCCAAGACCCGATGTTCTAAATGGAAAATTCTACAAGAGTTGTTGGGGAATCATTAATGTGGATATTATGAAGGCTTCTCAAGGAGGCTAATTGAACCTTCATCATTCTTATTCCTAAATCCAATGAGTCATATGATCTATACAACTGGTGACTCATATCTTTATGTAATGTCTTTCTCAAAATTATCACTAAAGCTATATCGAATAGGTTGCAAAGAGTTCTACCCTCTCTTATTAATTCTAATCAATGTGCGTTTATTAAAGGAAGGAGTGTCCAGGATGCTATTTTACTTTCCAATGTGATTATTCACAATTTAACAATACAGGCACTAAACCTATAATGTATCATAAAATTGATCTCTCCAAAGCTTATGACTGTATTTCTTGGGATGCTTTGATTCATATTTTTTCTCATATGAACTTTCCTATGCGTTGGTTGATTTAGATTAAGGAGATTCTTTATACTTCTTCTTATGAGATTTTAAGTAATAAAGAACCTTCTAAGGCTTTCAAGCCTAGTAATGGGGTGCGTTAGGGTGATTCCCTTTCTCCTTATTTGTTTGTTATCGTCATGTAAATGATTACTCAGTTACTAGATAAAGATATTCTAGAAGGGGAACTGAAGCCTCTCTGAGTCTCTTTGAGTTTTGTTGTGTATCGCTTGATCTTCGCATACGACTTGATGATCTTCCCGAAGCATATGAGGAGAGTGCATACACCATTTGAAAAATTATGGATGATCTCTTTCAATGTATAGGTCTGAAGATTAATGTTGACAAAAGCTTTGTCTTCTTTATTCATGGAGCTAGCAAATATAAAATTATTGGAATTCTTGGCATCAAGGAAGGCTCCTTCCCTCAAAGGTATCTTGGTATCCCTTTAGTCATTGATAAGCTATCTAGAATTCATTATATCCCTTTGATTGATAGAATTAAGAGTAAACTAGATGGCTGGAAAGCTAAACAAATCTCCATGGTTGGGAGAGTGGAGTTGGTTCAGACCATTCTTTATCTGTTCATGCCTACTGGTCAAATAATCTTCCCCATTTGTTCTCCATCTGTGATGAGATTGAACATATTTTTTGGAATTTTATATGGGGTGATTCTGAGAAGAAAAATAAAGTTCATATTATTAAATGGTGCTAAATCATCAAACCTAAAAAAGAGGGATGATTGAGTATTAAATGAATCAAGTAGGTGGTTAAATAGTCAACTCTAATGCATGGTTGGAATATTGAAAGCAAGAAAGACATTATTTGGATCAAGTGGATCCATGGACAAATCTTATCTAAGGCCTCTTTCTGGTCAGTTCATGAGAGTGAGTCTCACTCCTGGCACTTCAACAAAATTCTGAGTGAAAGACACATTCGGAGGAAGAATTTCAAATTTATGATTGGTGATGGCTCTGATATTTCTCTATGGAAAGACCCTTGGCGTCCTAGGTGCAAATTCAACACTGATGTTCTAGGAAGGAAAAGTATTATCCAACAGGGCTATGTTGCTAATGCCTCACTCAGTATCCTAGTCAATGCTAACAATTGGAATATTGGTAGATCTAGATTGCATGATTTGCTAAGTTTCATTCATAAATACATTCCTAAGCCGAGCGGTGATACAGATGAGTTTCTTCTGTTCAATAAATCTGATTTAAAATGCAGAGATATATGGGAAAAGATTAGAGAGAAGTATCTTGAATGTCCCTCTTATAGATGGTAGTGGAGTTTTAAGGCCCCCAAAAGATATCAATTGCATGCATGGAAAGTTTTTTATGACAAGCTTCTCACTTCCAGTCATATCAAACATCTGGGCATCAATTTGTCATCGATTTACTTTCTTTGTAGGAATAGTGAAGAAGACATTGATCACCTCAGTTTTTCTTGTGTCTATTCTGTTCAAATTTGGTCTTTTACTCAAAGTTATTGGCCTATTCTCAAACCTTGTATTGCTGATGATCTCCCTACCTGCAAAATGAAGAAAGAGTATATCACTTGTTTGTGCATCCTCTTTTGGACGTGGAGAGAAAAGAATACTATGGTTCATGATAACAAGGAAACTAATACTTCTAAGTAGTGGAGATATGTCAAGGTTGATGTCAAACTCTTCACCGAGTGGTTGTGTTTTGATGGTTGGATGTGCTTCTAGTTTTCTGGAGTTTAGATAGCTTTTATATGGTTTTCTATTTCCTTTATTGCTTCTTGGTTAGTACTCTTGAGGTTTTGTCCTCTTGATTGTACTCTTACATACTTGTACATTTCAAAAACAACAAAAAAGTAACAGACGAGCTTGGGATACCAAAAAAAAGGTGTTCACCCTTGTCCATTTCTTTTCTTGCATTGAGATACATGTACCACTCTGTTTGATTTCAAACGACATTTTCATAATTAAAATAAATCCTTTGATTCCTTATATACTCTCAAATTAGAAAATACCATTGATTATGGTTACTTATTATGACATCTTAATCTCTAGTCATCTTCTCAATTCATTATTATGTGCCTTGTATAAAAGACTTGCATTCATGTGAAGTTTGCTCATTATTCTATAAATTATACTAAAATATATTCATTAGGCTTAGTTCATCTTCATGTGACTTATCACCTTCAACTGAAGTAATAACAACTAGATTTTAGCATTTATTCATATTTATAGGATTATATAAAGTTTGGGCTTTATCTCTCACACTTGTTACAAGACTAAATTTCTAGGGCTTTCAAGAGATTGGCTAGTTAAATACATCATAAGAAATGTATTATTCACTAACCTTACAAGGGTTTACATGGATTCATTAAGGCTATTAATAAGACATGTAAACCCTAGTTTCCATTTCTGCAAAATTGATCCATAATTATAACTATTCAATGATTCTTGGCTCATTTGAGCCAATCTAGAAAAACTAACCCTAGACATGGAATACCTAAATTTTAGACCCTTATATTGATTCTTACTTACATGCCATATGTGGTTCAAGGAAAGATCTGAAAATATAATTGAGAACTCATTCTTATTAGTTCACACATGATTCTATATATATCAACTCATATTTCAAGAATAAAATCCATTAGGTCGATATTAGGAAATATAAACAACACAATTCTTTATCAGTATGATTTTTCATAGATCTTGTAACAATAGGTCAAAAATTATAAAAGTTTAAATCAATTATAAAGAATAAAAATCATTAGAAATCATTTACCTAAAATCTTCTCAATGGATTACCCAATCACTTACAAATACAAGAAAGGATCTTGGTTATTTTAGTCATATGGAAATAGGCGTGCACCATGATTATAAAGGTTAAAAGGGAGATAAACACTCTGTTGAGGTTCTAAGAACATTCAAAACATCCCATATAACCTAAATTTCTAGGAATACAACCAACTCACCAGTATTGAATCCATTTCTTGATTTGTTTACTCAAAAATCCTAGAAAAGAGGAACCATAAAGAATGGAAGAGAAAAAATTGTTTATTTGATACCAGAATAGGATGAAATATGTACATGAAAGAGAAGATTCACCATGAAAATCTATCTAAAGAGTATAAACTTGTTTTCATCACTCCTCTGAAGATAAAACCCTATATCAACATCTCCAACCCCTTCCTCACTCAAACCCTAATTCTTATCTCTCTCTTGGATTTTGTTTCTCTTAAATGACTCAAAATGTATGGAATCTATTATGGTGCTAGGTTACTCATAGAGAGAAATTAAATTTCTTGGGATAGTGCAAGTAATCCTCACATTACATTTTTATTTTCAAAAGAAAAAAAAATCTACCATAAAAGTGAACTTATCAAGCTATTTCTCGTCAATTATTTATCCTCCAAACATTATGAAAAGTTATTATGATATACAAAATTACATTTCAGATATACAACTAAAATATAATTTAATTTGTAATTATTAATTGATAAATAAAAATCAATAGACTTAAGTGGCATCAAATCATGCTTGTAATGGCTTGTTAGAATCTGAAGAGTGTGGGAGGGGTGATTAAAAGGATGATGAGAAGTATGTTATCATTGTAGTTAGGGACGTTGAAGTCAAGAAGTGAGGTAGAGAGATCAACCTCTAGGCCAGGAGGTGAGGCTCCCAGGGTGAATCAAAGGCATATTGCAGTCAAAACCAGAAGATATGAATCTTATGTCTCGGTGGTGGAGGAAACTAGGTCATGGTATGGTCTTTTCAAACCACATTCCTCAGTGACACGACAAAAGCCTCAAAAGACCAATGCTAAGGTAGTCGAAGGTAAACTCATCTATCGGAAATAAATTACAGAGATAAACCTATGAAAATTGAGTTTGGAGGTGCACTGAATATATAGTAGCTATAAACCCTGACTGGCCGACCCTGGTTGATCATCTATCTCTTCTATGGAAGGTTAAAGGCTCTATTGATGTTTGATCTAAGAGGAAAGGTTTCTTTATTATTCAATTTTTGAATGAAGAGGATTTTTTGATGACACTTGAAGGAGGTCCATGGTTTGTTTCCAGTAAACCCTTGATCTCGATGAAATAGGAAAGGGGTGATCCAATGGAGAAACTCAAACTCACAAAGATTCCATTCTAGGTTAAAATCTTTGATATACCATTGGATATTTTGAATGGTGAGATGTTTAGTCAGATTGCGTTGCTCTATAGTCGATAGTCTAACTCAATCATTTAAGAAGTTGGAGTGTGTTCGATTGAAAATACTCATTGCAACCAGTTTAGAATTTCCCAAGGAACTAAAGATTGAAAGTGATGAAGGAAGTATGGATTTTATGAGGTTTAAATATGAGTGGGAGCCATTGCATTGTTCCTCATGTGGCAACTTTGGACATGAATAAAGTCTTTGTTCTCAAAAGAAACAACAAAAAGTGCCTAATCTCTCTAGTAAGAGGAATGTTACTAAGGATAAAGCTACATAAGTCATCAAAGTCTGGGTCCCAAAGAATCTGTCAAAGGATGTTCTTGATAACAAGGAGGATCAGTCAACTAATGATGAGGCTATTATTTCATTAGTTTTTGAAATTGATTCTTCTATTCAGCTGATTTCTGAAGAGGAGGCTTCAAGGATTGAACAAGTCTCTCCTAATGTTATTACCTCTACTCCTCCAGATTAAATTCTAATAGAGATGGATGGTAAACTCAAAAGAAACTTTTACCTCCTCCTATGTGTTTCAAAAAGAGTGTTAACACGGAATCAAGGACCCTTTGTACATCTCCAAACAAATTCTACTTTCTAGAAAATCTTAAGGACAAAGAGCTATCTAACTACCAGAAAGGTGACCTGACTAAGACTTTTCCCAATGGATAGACAATTAAATATCATATCCTGGAATGTGAGAGGATTACAAAAGAAAATACCTCACATTCAGTATGTGATAAGGAGAACCAAAGCTGACATTTACATTATCATGGAATAAAGGATTAAGCATGCTAATGTGGATGTTGTTTTGAAATCTTTGTGGAAGGATTCCTTGTACATCTCAAGTTCTAAATTCTATTCACATACTCGTATTATTGGTCTATGGTTTTATTCCCTTCTCAACATCAATAAATATTATACTAGTGAACAAGTCATTCACTATAATGTCATGATAAAATCTTTTACCTTAACTTATCTATAATATATGGTGCCAATTGTGATTTGGATATATCTAACATGTGGAGGGATATTAAGATTATTAATTCTATTATATGAAAACCCTAGTGTCTTCTTAAGGATTTTAATGTTGTTCAGATGGTTGGTGAGAAACTGGGGAAGCACCCCTCTCCTAATATTAGTATGCATGACTTCAATGATATGTTTTGTTTCACTGGCATTCTTGAAATACCCACTAAGGGTCCTTTCTTTACCTGGAACAAATCTAGCAAGAAGGGAGTTTCTTCCTTTTCTAAAATTGATAGAATCTTATACAATTTAAAGTGTCTAAATGATTTTCCTCTTTCTTGGGGTGAAGTTATCTCCTCTATGCTAGTGATAATCATATTCTCTAGATTCATCTAAGAAATGAGAAAAAGAGCACCACACCTTTCAGGTTCATAAACCTCTAGATTACTTGAGGTGACTACAAGCAAATCATCAACACTGCTTGGGTGAACGTCCAACCAAAAGCCCCCCCTATGTTCAGACTTTATCAGAAATTGAAAGCTACTTAGATGAATCTTATTGAATGGAGTAAGTCCTCAATTGGGAATTTTTCTTCTATTGCTATAGAATTAGAATCCAAAACTTGATATTTAGAGTTAGTTGTTGATTCATCTCCAAATGACTCCTCTCTTCAGTTAAATCTTCATGATATCAAAACTCAGGCTCTCAAGTCAAGGGAGGGAGAAGAAGTCGTCTCCATGCCAAAATCTTGTGTTCAATGGCTTAAAGATGGTGATAGAAACACTCCGTTCTTCTTTAGTTTCTCAAGACTAGAAGGGTAAATGATAACATATATGCTTTGGATATTGATGGTATTAGATGAACTAATAGTAAGAAGATCGAGACTCATATTGTTGGTTTATGTGATGGTTTTTTCAATAAGCCCTATGAAAACATTCCATGATGTGATTAGGATTGGGACCTTCCTCTTATTTCTAAGGATGATATTAATGATTTCTGAAAATGGATTAGTGGGGAGGAGGTTAGAAGTATTGTTATGTTTATGTTTCAGGATAAGTAACCAGGGCCAGATGAGTTCAACATACTTTTTTTCAAGACCTATTGGGGTATTTTTGGAGATGATGTTACTAAAGAGGTTCTCAATTTTTTTGACAAGTATAAAATGTTGAAGGAGTGCAATCATACTTTTATTACTCTGATCCTCAAATGTCAAGAAGCTTGTTCTATTAAGGATTTAGGCCAATTTCTCTCCACAATATCATTTACAAAGTAATCACTAAGATTATGGATAATCATCTAAAACCAATTCTTTGCAAGCTTATTGATCTCAATCAAGTTGCTTTCATTAAGTGGACAAGGATAGGAGATGCTTTACTTCTAGAAAATGAGCTTCTTGGTTATTTTCCTATTCATTCAAAGAATGCTCACATGTGCATCAAAGTTGATCTTCCCAAGGTGTTTGATTCAAGGAATAGAGAATATATTCTTATTATCATGTCTTTGATGGGCTTACGTCGCTGATAGTTAGATTGGGTAAATGAGATTTTTATTTTAGCTTCTTTTTAGATTTTGATAAAAGGTAACCTTTCTCAACACTTTTTTTCTTTGAATGGGTCAGATAGGGAGACCCATTATACCCCTACCTCTTTGTTATTGCAATGCAATGATTTTCTACTATGCTAGCTCATTTTTTCAGAAAGGGTGCTATTAATCCAATGTATGCGAGCAGAGGCATGTTGGTGTCCCACCTGATTTTTGATGATTATTTACTATTATTTTTGAAAGAAAATGAAGACAATGCTCGTCCCATTAGGGTGATTCTTGATAAGTTTGGAAGGTTATTAGGACTTACTTTGAATTCGTCCAAGAGCCAACTTTTCTTGAGTAATGGTGCTAAAGGAGGGGAGATTGCTAAAATTTTATCTATTCCTATGGAGAAACTCCCGGTTTAATATGTGGGCCTTCCTACTTTTACTTGCAAACTTACAAAAGAGATGTGCAATCCAATTATAGAAAAAGTGAAGAAGAGGTTGAACACCTGGAAGTGTAATCTCCTTTCCATGGTAGGTAGAATTGAACATGCCATTTCTACCTTGTCATCGTTTCATATTTTCTACACAACAATCTTTCCTCTTCCCAATTCTATGATCTCTACATTCATGCCACAAGTGTTTCAAATTAGTATCTTTAATGCCATTGAGACTAGGTACATCCTCCCCATCTGAAGGATCAAGAAAATCACTAAAGAACTTCCTAATGTCATTCGATCCTCTCAACTTAGGGAAGATCCATTTCCTATCAGAGATACAAGAACCTGATCTACAATTTTAACCCCTACTGAACCTGAACACCAAATGGTTATGAAAGAATTCCAAAGGGGTTTGACCCCCTGGTTCCCAAGGGTCAATCAATCACAAGAAACTTGAGCCATTTCCTATCTTAAAATTGACCACCTTTTTCAGAGAGCATGTATTCTTAAGGAGGTTTTTACACATCCAAGAATTGGAAGTTTTACTAACAATGGACCAAACAGAGCCTTCTCCAATATATTTGTTGTAAATCCACCAAATTCAATGGGTGTTCTTCTTATATGTGATATCCTAGAGGTTCTTCAGTAGCCCTACATCAACTCATTCCTTCACAGGTCTAATGCCTAAGCCAGCTTCATCACTAGGTTTATATGTCTTATTCCAAGCAACATAATATAAACTCCTTTTCCCCTCCACTTCTCCCCAGATAAAATTTCACAGAAGAAGCTCCAAGTGACAATTGATTTGATCCAAGGAAATTCCTAGAAAATTCTTAGAAGAGTTTTTTGGGCAAGATTACTACTGATGATTTTTTTAAACATTGTGGTTTTCATCTTGTTTCAAGATGTCAGTTGTTTAAGGAAGATGAAGAAACTTCACCTCATCTTTTCTTTGATTGTGACATTTCCAAAAGTCTATGGAGGAATTTTGGGTAGGAATTTCATGCCCCACCTTATTCTTTTGAAGACCTTCTGAGTTTCGGGGGAAAACCTAAATGCATTGTTGCTTTGGTCATCCATCACCACTGGTTTGAGAGATGTAGTAGACTTTTCTCTAACATAGATATGGACATTCTTTCTATTTGGTACAACCATAAATATGAGGCAGATTATTTTTACACTATATATTAGTTCCTTTTCTTCTTCCCCCTTGTAAATAGTCTTCCCCCTAATCTATAAAGAGGTGACCCACACTTGTTACAGCAAAAAAATCAAATACTACACTTCTATATTGTAGTATGTAGCATGGTCGGTCGAATTGGAATTTGACCTAGAACCAAATTCAGAGAACATCTGAAATTTCTTAAAATATGCATTAACATGTATATTTGAGTTTTCTAAATTATAAACAGGTTTAAAATATATTTATTTAGTTATAAAACACTAAATATAATATGCTACACCATAACATTTATCAAATTCTAAATGCATACACTTTCAAAATCCGAACTTGAAACCGGCTAGGATTTTCACTTACAAATTCTAATTATTTAAATCAAAAAATGCTTTAAACTTTCTCATTAAGTTTCAAAGTATCATAAAAACTATCATCCTTAATCCAAATTAATCAAAGATCAATCTAGTAAAGAATGAAATTGTTGCGGAGGTGACGCCTTGTGCCACACAAAGTGAGGTTACTCAAAACATAACCGCGGAAGAAAGATTAACAAGTTTATTATCATGAAACACTATAAATTAAAACCTTTTTTGTAAACAAGCCATATAGCAAGAACCTTCACGTATAATTCCTTCCATGCCTCAAAGCATATACAAGGCATATTGTCAACATGTAACAAAAGAACAGTTCCAGAACATATATACATCATTCCACCATATCTGGTATACAAAGGGCACATAAAGAAAGCACGTTCATGAAACATCTACAAATAGTTCCCAAAGACCCGAGGGTATAGGGATGACTCTAGGACTCTATCAACAAAGGACATCCAACACCACCTCCAACCTTATCAGCTACTGCTCCTCTAGCTGCTGCTCAACCTCCTCTACATGATCTCTACCTCTTCGTGCTCGTCCACCTAAAAAGGGTGTGGGAAACCCACGGGGTGAGATTCCAAATCTCAGCGGGAGATATAACTCGTCACCAACTCTATTACTATCACAGATAAGATAAAGTAAGCACTAGTATAAATACAACTGAGAAGAAGCAGGTAATGATTATTATTAGGAAGGGCTTTTTGGATTATCAAACATCTTAATAATTTAAAAGGAATATGAAGAATGTGTATATTTTTTATCAACAACATTGTATAAAGACCAATCTAGGCCTCAACCAATGTTTTTCATATTTGATCCTATACAACTAAACTACACAGCTGATTACATATTTCATTTTTCCCCGCAGATTTGAGTCATACCACCCAAATACAAAATTGGTGCCACACAAGGTATAATGGAAGAGCCAGAATCCACGACCTCACCACACCACTTAGTCAGCATAATAGAAAACACTGTAGAGACATATCAATCAATTACAACAATGACATATAGTCAATTTCAGGGATTGGCTCACGCATGGCCATCAACAAATATAATCATAACTAGACCACCTTGGTACATGTATGACGCTAGAAGAATAGGCTCACGCATGGCCGTTCTAACAAAAGGAGTGGCTCACGCATGGCCATCCAAATCACAATGAGATCTGATCACGCATGGTTGTCTCACACATCATGTATTTAAAGACACAAGGAATTACTCAACTTGTACCCCGCATATTCAAAAATATGCGCTCCGAGTTAAAATCGTTTCACCATCCAGTAATAAAGCTGATACTAGAATGGATCTATGCTACAACACAACTACACTATTAGATTTCACTTGATTAATTTGATGAATTTAAACATCTTAAGAATCTATAAAGTTGTAACGTATAATCCCTAAACAAGATCTACATAAATAGGCCATAACTCATCATCAGAACAAAGTGAAACATAGCAGGTAGGATCTCATCACATCATCTCTTTATGCTTGTTATTCATTATATGTCCATCTCAAGGAGCAATGTCCATCAAAAGGACCAATATTCATCACAAGGACCAATGTCCATCAGATCATAACCACCATAGCTCATACCTGGCTATGTACATCAATTAGTGTCACCTGCATGGTTAGAAATAGATAACAAGAAGGCAAAGAACCATCATCTCATAGGACTCATGCTATACATTTACATCATAATAATTAGAGTTTCACTTCACCCGATTAGGGTTTAAAAAGGTTGGATCAACAACCACCCTTAGGTTATCACTTTCCTCGTCATTATGAGATGTTTTATGAGACATAGAAGCATGTTTCTCATTATCAATATAAAACATGTTATGTGGTATAGAAACATAACTCAACACCCTTCATACAACTATTCCATAGGGTATCACAACATCACTATGAGACCCTAGAATCAACATGGTAAGTCTCAACCACCACCATAAGGTACCAACTAGGGTTTACACCTATGGTATCGGTTTGTCCCTCAAAGGTGATGGGAATGCATGCCAGGGCAGGGTATCGGTCTATCTATCCAAGGTATATATATGCATATATATGTATGTATATGTATATATATGTAACAATTTAGGCATCACCATGGTTGCATTGAGCATAACACCTCAATAAAGAGAGTGTGCCGACCACAAGGGGTATCAGGTAACGCCTCCAAGGCAAAACGGGCGTCAAAGGGATAATGGAAACACTGGTATGTCAGGCAACACCCAAGACGTGACAGTTGATAGGGTTATCGGGCTTGTAACCCCTCCACCATGATGGCTCAGGAGCATACATATATCGGAAATGGGATGTATTAGCCAACTACTCCTATTTGCAACATCAACACAAGGTGTCAGTCACCAGGGGTAATGGGCAACGCCTTCGGGTACTGACATAGCAATGTGACTATCCCCTTAGGGTTCAACGACGCTTCAAGCAGTGCGTCCCTGGTCACAATGCCCAGTCATGACGACCCTAGGTGCATCAGTCAGCTCTCCTCATATCATGATCCAACACCACATCGTTCAACAACCACCCACAAACTATCATCCTCATCTAACATCGGCTCACTCATTCTTAAAGGCATGAAGGTCAGAATGAATCGTCCTAGACCTAACCAAGGTCGTGACAACCTACCACAAGGGTAACAGCCATGTACGTCACGGGTTGTGACAACCACCCAAATCCCAACGATCTAACTTATGTGTCGACATCCACATACATATCGTCCTCCACATACATATCGGCCTCCACATACATATCATACTCCTCATACATATCGGCCTCCTCATCTTCAACTCCAAGACAACATTATAAATAGGGTAAAAGAAGGTGCAATACTAGAAACAACTAAGCAAGCTCATTTTCCAAAAATAGAACACAAGGCTACCAAGGAAATGCTACTATCATACAAGCAATAACGAGCCATAGATCAAGAGCAAGATAAAAAGTAAAAGGTGATAATACTAAAGAGGGTTTAGAGTTATATAACCCACTTCAAGGATCACCACCAAGATCTAAGCTCCCAAGTTAAGCTCCAAGCTTCTCAGCTCAAGGTGGAAGAAGATCCTCTAAGCTTGATCACCACAACACCTCTAAGAGAGAAAAGGGAACCATGGTTAAGAGAGCATGAGAGGGAAAAAGAAGCAACCAAGGTCCATGGCCGAGAAGAAGAAAGAAAGAGAGAAAGAATCCAAGGATCATGGCTTACCAAGGAAGAAGATGAAAAGAAAACACCACAAGCTTAGGCTCACCCACCAATCTCCAATGGAGAACACTCCACTAGCTCAAGATCATCCACTAAGGAAGAGGAAGGCAAAGATGGACAAAGGATTCTCTTACATGGAGAGAAAGAAGAATATATACAAGGGAGATGAAAGAGAGAACAAAGGAAAGGTGTCACAGCCAAAGAACCTTAGATGACTCATGTCCATGAAGAAAGGCCACATGCAACACCATGCAACAAGGTTATAGGAGTCATGCCTCGCTCACTAAGCCTCCTTCCTAGGTCATGGCTGATACACATCTCCTCCTCCCTTCACAAATAGATAGGATGAAACCCTAGGTTCCCAAACCGATATGGCACATCTCTAGTCACCACAAAACAATACAAGGCCTCCTCAAGGCACCCCCAAAACGATATGGTGTCCCTCAAGACAATCACAAACTGATACAGGGTCTTTCCAAAGCTCTCAAGCCCAAGACAACACTCCTAGGTGTAAGATACACCTCAATCATGAGTGCAAAACATCACCAAGGATGTCACCACTCAACCAAAGCTCAACCAAGATGTCCATCTCTCGATCTACTCTAGATGATGCGAAGAGAGAGAAGGAACACACTAGAGGTGGAAAACTTGCACATCAACCCCAATCCTAGGTTAATTGCAATTTGCACTGAAACCTCTCCACAAAACACAAGCATTAACCAAACAAGGAACTCAAACCTCCAACATGCCCTAATTACATATCAAATGATTAGAGCAAGGATCTAAGCAACATACTTAAGCAAATCAAACAGGGTTATCCTAAAATGTGGGTTAGGGTCCTTACAAGCTATAAACCCCTAATAGAGATTTCTCCCCTGAAATTCTAAGAGAAAAGGGAAGGGTACTTCCTCCTGATCTCTTCCTCAATCTCCCATGTGGCTTCCTCAACACCATGGTGATGCCAAAGAACTTTCACAAGAACAAGGTCCTACCTCTTCAACTTCTTCACTCTTTGATCAAGGATCAACACTAGACCTTCTACATAGGTCACATATGCATCAAGCTCTATCTCTATAGGATATAACACTGACTTTGTATCTGGATGACACTTCCTCGACATACTAACATGGAACACTAGATGTAACTTGTTCATCTCAAGTGGCAACTCCAATCGATAAGCCACCTTCCCAACATGTGCTATAACTCGGTAAGGTCCCATATACCTAGGAGCCAACTTAACCTTCTTCCTAAACCTAACAACACCCTTACAAAGAGATACTTTCAGATATACCTTGTCTCCCACTTGGAATTCCAAGGGTCTATGATGATTATCTGCATATGACTTATGTCTATCCTGTGTTGCCTTCAATTGTTGTTGTATCACTTTGATCTTCTCTATTTTCTACTACACAATGTCAAGGCCCAGAAGTTGATACTCTCCTATTTCATACCAATACAACGAAGATCTGCAACATCACCCATACAACACCTCATAAGGTGCCATGTCAAGTCTACTCTAATAGTTGTTGTTGTAAGCTAACTCTATCAAACTGATATGTACATCCCAACTTCTTGAGAACTGATGACCACAAGCCCTCAATAGATCCTCCAAGATCTAGATGGTCCTTTCAAATTGACCATCTGTCTACAGGTGGAAAGCAGTAATGAATTTTAATTATGTACCCAAGGATGTGTGCAGTCGCTCCCAAAAGCAACTCATAAACTGAGGACCCCTATCAGACACAATAGTAGCTAGAACACCATGCAAACACACTATCTCATCAACATAGACTTGATCAAGCTTCTGACCGGCCTAAATCACACGTCCCAAAAGGAGCAGATTTGAAGTAGTCAGACTTTTAAATTACCCGACTCTGAGGCCCCCGCAACGATGACGAGGTCCAAAGTAGTGATCGAGGTCGAACCACAGGGACAAGGGGGGTAGTGTCAAGAACACGGAATCAACACATTACACTCTAACAAGGGTAAGATGAGGATAAAGTTCCCAGAGGGAACAACATGCTAAGATCGATAAAATAAAAGAAAACTATCTCCAACTGGAGTTACTAGGTAAATTTAGGTTTTAAGCATTTATCAGTTTTTAGGGGTTTTTATGCAACAGAACCAAAGGAGATAAAACTATTGTTTCAATAAGGAACGAAGGAGGAAACTTTAGTAAAACAAGCGACATCAGGAACATCCGGTACCCCTTCTCTCAAAGAGGGTACCTCTAACAAAGAACCAACACCTCTCTCGAGGTTGCTGGACCTTGGGTTAGAGAGGAAAGAAAACTGAAGCAACTCTGATCCTGGGTACTCTCGTACTCCCTGATCAGACCAAACACTAGAGCTACAACACCTCTCTCGAGGCTACTGCAGCGGGAAACATGATTCGATAGCTAGTCAAAACATGATCCAAGCATGCAAGCTAGAGTTCAGATGCTAAACAAAGTAACCATCCAACAAAAGGAACCAAACATAAAGCAACAGATATTTAAAACTTCTCTAATTCCATTAGCATAGTCATTATATAAAAGAGGTTTGGTTACATTGCGTAAGTAAAGAAAGTAAATGACTGAAAAAGAATGATAAGTATCGCCTCCTTGATGTAGAAGAGCGATATGCAGCAGTAGATCCCTAAGACGTCGGGCGGCACTCCCTGTCGGGCGATAGGCCATGACGGGCAGACGTACCGACCAAATCTCCCTTGCCCGATACGGTCGTGTCGGGATGCCACCCTCTCGGGCGACACACCATGACGGGTGATTCGTATCTGGCTCGGTTTCGTGTCGGGCTAGAGATCACTTAGGGCGTCAGGTTACTCATATCGGCTGTCCTTGTTGGTTGATATCGGGCTACTGTGGTGACATGGACGAATTCTAAGTGAACCATTCCCGCCCTCTCAGGTCGGGGAAGTACTCACCTAGTATCGCCCGATACACCTCTGGGACGTGACACGCTAGCTCCAGGTTCTTTCCCAAGTTAGCTTTCACGAGATTCTGATCCGTCCCATCGGAGTCCTGTAGCTGCTATTTATAGGAAGCGGTTGGGGGAAATTGTGGTTCTCTGGGCGCCACATGTCCTCCATCATCTCTATCATTGCGGATTCAGGGATGCCCGATATGCATGTAGCCCGGCACAAGGATGTCGGACTGCAAGCGTGTCAGTCATCGTGATGAGTGGCGCCTGCTAGTGGGTGGCTTGTATCGTGCGACACGGTTCAGTAGTCGTGGCGAGTCCAACTCCATGTCAGGTAAATGGCGTATCGCTCGTTAGCTCCATCTTGCGCGGCACCCCTGTGTCGCGCGGTAGTGTATCGTGCTGCCCTATGTCAGACAACGAGCGTGTCGTCTGGCAGGTAGGAAGGCTGATGCAGGTGGAACACGTTCGTGGGCCGGGACGTGCCTTTTTGCTAATAAATGAGTCGAAATTTGAGGAAAAACCTGCAAAAGATGATAGAATTGAGTTAAGGGCGTAGCGTGGCCTGTTTATTCAAAAACATGACAAAAAGGAGAGGAAAATAGTTTAAAAGGGAAGATTTGACAACGAAATAAGGGCCAAAAACATCACAAAATTTGGTGTTATCAACTCCCCCAAACTTAGGATTTTGATTGTCCTCAATCAATCTTTAAAACTTTATTTTGTGATTCTTCTTCTTAACCGGTATGTTTTTCAGACCATGAGTTTGAGTGGGTATTTGAAATGTCTTAAAGAGAGCACTACCCGTCCACGAACAACAGACTTTGCTTTTCCTGCCTTATTTAAGCAAAATTTTCTCCACAGCATCGGCGAGATTTTGGTGCATGATTTCGAAGTTAGCTTTCACACCAAATAGCTTTTGGGATCAAAAAGTTGTGTTTGGGTAGGTTTGAGGCTTTTTGGGTTTTTCTTGTTTCCCATCAGTCCATCCAGGTACGGGTCTGTTAGTGGGCGAGTGGTCCCAGCAGTCCAAGCCAGTTGGCTTTAGAGCAGTGATTTCACATCCTACGTACCACTGCCCCAAATCTACCATGCCTAAAGATGGGTACTTTTGGAGCACAAGTGTATATATATATATATATATATATATATATATATATATATATATATATATATATATATATATTTCATTTGGCACAACTCTCATGTTTTTATTCACTCTCATAAGGCTATTCTCTTTTTTTGGGATTTTTGTTGGGTAAGGGAAAATAAGAGAAAAGTTTTGCTGCTTGGGCAGCTTTTTCCTTCTGCATACACGTCTCTTAGCTATTGCGAGATTATTTTTCGAAATTTTTGGCGTGGAAAGTCATAATCTTTTGTTGTTTGAGGCTGCATTTTCAAAAAGACATAGCAAAACCTGTACCTCGTTGGACATATTGAAAACAAACTGGCAAGAAGTCATATCATGTTTTTACTATACAATGTCTTTGTACATATGTATGGAGACAAATAAGCAAAATTTTTGCAAAATATTTGTATGAGCATGTATAAGTATATGTACACATGTTATATAGAAAAAGAGCAGAAAGAACAAAAGGGGTGAAGTTTGAAGTTCTTTTAGTACCTCCCTCACTGGTACATAGTATCCCCCCCAAACTTACTCCACACTCTATCCCAGAGTTGTGAAGTAGATAAGGTAGGGTAATGTTAACCCAGTGAGGGTTAGCTGGTGAGCGCGCCTGTGCCAGATAGAAGCTCCCACACACATTCTCCTCGTTTTCTATGGTAGTCGATGTGGTGGAGCTGGTCAGGCATCTCTTCATTCGATATCCATTCCAGCACGAAGATGTCGCAGTCTTTGGATAAGGGAATCTGTTGTGGACTGCGGTGGCAGAACTGAAGCTCGTGCCATTTGCTAGCTGCTATGTCTAGGAATGGTTGTATCAGCTTCACCACGTCCTCGTAGTATTTTCATACTAAGCATTTGAGGGGTGTCAACGCTGTCGATGTACACTGCACCAAATGATCTTTGTTGCTGTCCGAGTTATTGTAGAAGATTCCTGCTCGTTGGCGAGTGTACATCGTCATGAGCGTCCAGTGGTTGTAGTGCAGGATGGGTAGGAAGATTGTGTGTGGAACCCTACGCTGCAACTCTGCCAGAAATGATTGCTTCGCTCCTGATTCATCAGCAAGGCAGATGTCGTTGAACAACATTGGATGAGCTATGTATGCGTGTTCAAACTTCTTCTGTAGTGTCTGGATGTAGGTGGCCGCCACAGATATCGCCAGACATCCTCCTTCTTTTACCATGTCCCTCAAGTCGTCAACCGGGACTATGACACTGCCTACCTCATAGATAACATCTGACGGGGTAGAATCAGCTAACTTCAAAAGAACTTCATTGACCTACTCCTGCGTGAGTGTAGAGCATGAGAAGCGGTCGAAGTTGTTGATCATTTCTTATGATGTTTCAGGCGAAGTGGGGTCTTCGATTCCGTGAACTTCTCGCAGGATTTCTAACTACTTGCCTGCCCCGTAGATGTATGCTTCAATCTCAGCTTCAGGAGTGTTGTTGGGTTGTGAAGATTCGTCCGCCTGATCACTGTCCAGCAGCCTCTTTGGTACCCCTGCATCTTGGAAGTAGCGCTTGTCTTTGATCAGCAGCAGTGCATATGTGCTTCTGAGCTGGTAGAAATTTTGGCCCTGGAGATGCCTTATGTATCTGAATATGTTGAGCAACTCCATGGCGCACAAGACGATAAAGGCACTATTCCCACTCCCCTCTTCTTCATGGATGGGGAAGTCTCTGATAGTGAATAAGTTCCAAACGTCGTTGTGACGTTGGACTCCTTGCTTGATTGCTCGGAGAAGACGCAGCGGTAGGAGCCTGAGATGTTTATCCTCTGGGCGACTAAAAATGAGTCCTGAGTGTGGCACCTCCTTATTGCAGCAGTTGAGGAGCTGGACGTCATAGTTCCAGAGGTCTGCCACACACAGGAACCACATATTGCGGTGCTTATACGGGGCCAACACGATGTTTGTGTTGTGCTCTTCGATGTGTCGCAGCATGTTGGCCACCGCGATGGAGTATGGCACTCCCATCATCAATATTCTTGCCAAGGTCGGGGTGGCATTGTATATTGTTCTCAAACCTATCCCGGTGCTGATATTCTCTATTATAGCACCTTCTAGGACCCTGAACAACTTCTTTCTGACGACGGCTGGCGAGTGGAAAATGCTTCTGAGTGCTCCCCGTCATACGGAGAAGTAGTCGTCGCTCCAGACGATGTCTTCTTCATCTGTCTGTGACCTTAGGATGTTGTTCAACAATTTCTGGTCCCTGATCGACAGGTAGCCGATGACCCTTCTGTGGAAGTCGGCCATCTCGAAGGAAGGTATCTCCGACGGCGTAGAGAATTCATCTGTCGTCGAGCTTCTTCCTCTGTGGGGTGTCTTTCATTGGTGGCCCAGATGTCCCCCCCCCTCCCTCAGATTCGTCAGAAGAGTCCTCCCCGACACTGAATGCTTCGTTGTCATCCTCAGCTTCATCTAGGGGGACTGAGGGAGCTGCTTCTTCCAGACCACGAGAGCTCACCTGTCCTGCTGGAGCTCCGTTGGCTGATCTTTGCGACGTCCCTTCCTCGGGCATTGGAGATGGCCCGCTGGAGGAGGAAGTGGACGACGGTCTTGATGAAGATGATGATGAGGAGGGTTGAAAGCCTGAGCCGGGAGGTGATGGAGACCTCCTCGGATGCCTTTCGCACAGGTGATCGTCCCTCCTATCCATCCTCTCCTCGATCACGTCGAGGCACTGGAGGACCTGCTGCAACGTGGCGTTGAGTGCCTCTAGTTGGTCAGGAAGGCCAACTAGAGTCAACAGTTCCCGTTCCTGCCTATTCAGCCACTGTTGGAAAAATGAAAACTTGCGGGTTAGAGAAGTAAATGTAGCCGAGTGGCTTTCTGTTACCTCCCGCAAGTGATCGAGTTCGAGCCCTAGCATTTTCTCGAGCGACGGAGGGGCTCCTACAGATCTCCCTCTCATCCTCCTGATACTCCTCTCGCACGAGGGTCTACCCGACGAGGTAGAACCTATCTCGATCGTCTACGAGGTGGATGCTGCTGGGCGAGGCGTCAATGCTTTTATGACTGTCTCTACCTCGCCTTCTTGTGGTGGAGAAGGACGTGATGTGGGTGGGCGCTACTCCACCTCTCTGCTTTCAGTGACCTCCTCTGCATCTATCACAAGAGACACCGGCGGCGGCATTGGCGTAAGCTGTGCATCTCCGAGCTCCATCTCCAGGATGTCGGCAAACATACCGTTACTGGCGTCCGACTGCACTTCTTCTTCTGCCACCACGGGCATCACAGAAGTTTTGGGGGTTGCGGCTGTCTCTTCTACGGCAGCTCCCGTCGGGGCTGGTGTTGTTGTCTTTCCCCCGGTTGTCTCAGTGACCTCAATGATCGTCGATACTTCTTCAGCCAGGGCAGGCGTTGTCGTGATTATGGCTGGTATAGTAGGAGCGACGACAGCTCTATCAACTTCTATCGTCAGTGGCTCTGGAGTGGCGGCTGGCTCGACAGGGGTCGTTGAAGTATTGTCCTGCCTCGGGTCGAGAGGAATTGATTCTCCTCTCACAGTCGCCATCTCTTGAATACTGGTGGTGGCGGCATAAGCTGCTTCTACTGCCATAGCTTCGATTTCTGCTGTGGTGAAGACCAGCTTTTCTACGTCGTAGGCAGCGCAGTGAGGGAGTGGAAGGATGGTGTTTGTCCTTGCGAACTTGTAGAAGTAGCTTCGCCCCTCCTTCTTTATGATGTCAGCCCTCATGAGGAACTTGAGGTCAATAAACGCGTTGCCCCTTGTCGTCGAAAGACTGTGCGGTTCCCTTGGGTACCCTAACCCAACTGTGATCAGATTGATGATGTCACCCATGCAATATTCCTTGGTGGCATGCTTTATTGGGTGCAATCTATTTAGCAAGAAGCACCCCAGATTGATCACATTGCCCTCCATCATGTGCCACATGAGGTGGAGTTCTTCGGTGTAGATGTTGCTTGATTCGTTCTTATTGAAGAGCAGGCACACCACCGGCTTGTGCACTCTTCTCCAGAAGTAGGAGTGCACCACCACCACCTTGCTTCCCGGCTTGAATGATGACTCGCCGGTCAACCTCCTCCAGAGCTCCACGGGGTTGAACCTGTCTCCTTAGGCGATCCTCGCACCGTTATTAAGATGTTCCTTCTCCTCCTCGTTGGAAGAGAAGATCTCATTGAGCAGCTTCTCGGAGATGACGTGCTCTGAGTTGTATAGCCGCCCTTGCAGTCTGTCTGCTCTGTCATATTCTTCAACATCCTCAGGTGTATTCTTCACTCGGCAGAGAGACGGCATGAACTCCCTGGTGAGTTCGGTGTAGGAGGCAGAGCGGCTGAGGCAGATCTTCCTCAGTCCCACTGCAAATAGGACGCTCTCCAGTCTTTCGAATATACCTAGTTGAAGGAAGGACAAATGGTGGCAGAATCAGCTCGGCCTGTAGATTTTTGTTGCCATTTCTGAGTACCGGTGCCCGTGCTCGTTATCTCTTGGCACGAACCTTCTGGGTGTGTGATCCAGGGGTTCTGCCACTGTGGCTGAAGCTGTTGTTGGAGCCGTTACATCTTCCGTCCTTGCTCTCTTCTCAGCCGTTGATGGCCCAACTGCCTCGGGATTCGGGCATTTCTGCCCGACTGTTGTTGCTTCAGCTGCAGCCTCGGTGTCGATCCTCCGACCGTGTTTGTCAACTCGAACCACGGTTTGCTTGGTGTGGGCCATTTCTATTATCATCAGATAAGTTTATTAAGTATCTAAATGTTTTAAAGTTGATATCGGTGTCTGATAAGAAAAGTTCAGCTCGATACAAAAGCTACCCGATACCATCGTATCGGGCCTCAAAACTGGGCGATATGATTTTTGCCCGATACGCTTGTGTCGGGTGATACAGAGTTCGTCTGAAAATCGCATAAGTTCATCGTGAGATACCGGGCGTCATCAAATGGATCTCATGCCCGATATGATTGCCCTTAAGAAAGGTGTCGCCCATCGGGAAGAACATGCTAGGCGATATAAAACTGGGTGACACGATAGGAAATCGAACGATATAGCCATTGCTCGGTATGCTGCAAATTCAAAGAATGTCGAGTGACACAACCACGTGATACAAATCGCCCGATAGGGTCGTCCCGACAGAAAATGTGTCGCCCGACATCAGAAACAAACGAAGTGATGCGAGGTTGGGTGACACGGGCATCGCCCAATAAAGGGTATCGGGCAAGCACGCGTTAAAGATGTGTCGCACGACACGGGCAAAAGTCATGCAGCCAACACAAAGGTGTGTCGGGCGATACAAAGAACTTAACTAAAGCCGTGAGCTCGATATGAAAGTACGTGATATGAAGTTTGTGTCGGGCAAGCAGGACGACACGGCTGTCGGGCTATACCTTTGTTATCTGAAGCTATCTTGCACGACACGAGAGCAAAAGTTAGCTGGACGACACATGAGAAAAAGGGAGAAACTACTGCACGATACATGTAGTTGGAAGAGTAAAAGTAGTAGCCTGACACAGTAAAACCTCCGTACTATATATAGAAATTCAAGTATGGGGAAAATCGGGTAAAATAGGGGTACGTGTCAGGCGAGCAGACAAATCATTCCCGAGACTAGCAGTCCCATCCGTCAAATCAAGGGTTATTACTCCTACCGCCCGACACGGGTGCTCGCTGCTCGGGCGTATCGTCCGACATGGTTCATTGCTAAAGTGCTTCACCCGATACACCAGGCTGATAAGGGTGTACTTGCGCGCCGCCCAAGTCTTTGCCCGATATAGTCCGCTGGAGGAGGTGTCCTTGCCCGATATAAGGCTTTAGAATAGGATATTTGATGAAAAACCAAAATCAAAGTGAAGGAAAAAGTGATTGATGGGTAAAACATCATTGGCCTAAGGTGAAGTTCCCAAACTCAGATAGTATTACTCATCAATGCTCATAAAATAGAGCGGTGACCCATAAAACAGAAGATCCATAGCATGTGACACATGCACTGACTCGGGCCTTATTACAATAGTAATGTTCATAATGTTTTTCATGCTAGAAAGGAAATAACATCCTATTCTAAGAAAAGTAAAGCTCGGGCTTCCTCCCGAGGAGCATTGTAGTTAACGTCGTCAGCTCGACATCTTCATATCCTTTACTTTGCGCCTTCAGTTGTTTCCATATCTTGCATACTAATCTCTGTTCTTCTTATGAATGCTGCATCCTCGTAGTATCTCTTTACTCTATTCCCATTCACTTGGAAAACTTTGGATGGATCGTCTTTATCATGCAACTCCAACATGCCTGATGGGTATATATTTGTTACTATGAAGGGTCTGGACCACCTTGTCTGTAGTTTCCCTTGAAAAAGACGAATAGATGATTTAAATAATAACACTTTGTAACCTTCATTTACATCTTTCTTCCTTAGGTGGGCATCATGCCACACCTTGGTTCTTTGCTTATAGATCCTTACATTCTCAAAGGAATGTAGTCTCAACTCTTCTAGTTCCTGTAAGTGGAGATATCTTTTCTCTCCTGCCTTCTCTAGATCCATTTTTAGGAACTAAATCGCTCAAAGAGCCTTGTGTTCCAACTCTAAGGGTAGATGACATGATTTCCCATAGATTAATCTGTAAGGAGTAGTTCCAAGGGGTGCTTTATATTATGTCATGTAGGCCCAAAGGGCGTCATCGAGTTTCATGGACCAGTCATTTTGTGTGCGGCTGACAATGTTCTCTAGAATCTGCTTAATCTGTCTGTTCGAGACCTCTACTTGTCCCCAAGTTTGAGGATGATTTGGCATAGCAACCTTATGCCTGACTCCATACTTTCGTAGGAGCGCTTCAAACTGCGTTTCCCCGAAATGTGATTCACCGTCGCTTATCACAGTACAAGGTACTCTGAAGAGAGGGAAAATAGTATTTTCAAACAACTTGATCACAGATTTTTAGTCGCACGTTAGGGTTGCAACTGCTTCTACCCACTTAGACACATAGTCTACCGCAACTAGAATATATTGGTATCCCCTTGATGGGGGAAAAGGACCCATGTAATCAATTCCCCAGACATCAAAAATCTCAACCTCCACCCAATTGGCCATTGGCATCTTGTTTCTTCTTCCAATGTTTCCCATCGATTGGCATTCCTTACAAACCTTAACATAGTTTGCAGCATCTTTGAACAAAGAGGGCCAGTAAAATCCCGATTGTAGCACCTTGGCGGCAGTCCTTTCGCTCCCCAGGTGTCCTCCATATGGAGAGGTATGACATTCTTTCAGGATGTTTGGGACCTCTTCTTCGTGGATACATCTTCTATACAGGTTATCAGCGCATCTTATGAAGAGGATAGGATCGTCCCAGTAATAGTTCTTTACGTCCGAAAAGAGCTTCTTCTTTTGATTATAGGTTATATCAGGAGGCAACTCTCCGCAGGAGAGATAATTACAAATATCTGTCAACCAAGGTAAATTCTCATCTTTGGTTTCAACCATCAACAAAGCTTCGTAAGCATAGTCGTCATTAATAGGTGGTTCCTTCTGTCTTTCCACCATGATCCTTGATAAGTGGTCGACGACCACATTCTCCGCACCCTTCTTATCAATGATTTTGTGGTCGAACTCTTGTAGTAACAAAGCCCACCTTAACAGCCTTGGCTTGGTATCCTTCTTTTGCATGAGATATCTTATTGCTCCATGGTCTGTGTAGACCTTCACCTTCGCACCGATAAGATAGGATCTAAACTTGTCGAAAGAGAAGACTATCACGAGCATTTCCTTTTATGTAGTCATATAATTCACCTGAGCTTCATCCAGAGTACGATTGGCGTAGCCAATGATGTGGTGCTTTTTGTCCTTTTTCTGACCTAGTACTGCTCCTACAGCATAGTCACTGGCATCACACATAAGCTCGAAAGGTAGTTCCCAGTCTGGAGCTTGAAGGATAGGCAGTGAGACAAGGGCATCCTTTAAGGCCTAAAAAGCAATTATACAATCGTCAAAGAAATTGAATTCAACATCTTTTACCAGAAGGTTGGACAACGGTTTCGAGATCTTTGAGAAATATATTATAAATCTTCGGTAGTAGTCGGCGTGCCCGAGGAAACTCCTCACTCCCGTTACAGACTACAATGGAGGAAGATTAGATATGGCTTCAACCTTACTAACGTCTACCTCGATGCCACACCTCGAAACTTTATGCCCTAGCACGATGCCTTCTCGGACCATAAAGTGGCACTTCTCCCAGTTCAAAACAAAACTCTTTTCCTCACAGCATTGCAAGACCATAGATAGGTTCTTCAGGCAGGCATCAAAGTCTTTTTCATAGACAGAAAAGTCATCCATGAAAACTTCCACGATGTCTTCCAAAAAATCTGAAAACATCGATATCATGCAACGCTGAAACGTTGTGGGAGCATTGCACAGGCCGAAAGGCATCCTCCTGAAGGTGTAGGTGCCATAGAGATAGGTAAAAGTAGTTTTCTCTTGGTCATCTGGCAAGATGGGAACTTGATAAAACCCTGAAAAACCATCCAAGAAATAGAAATAGTCATGATGTGCTAATCTTTCAAGAACTTGATCAATGAAAGGAAGCGGATAATGATCTTTTTTAGTGGCTTGGTTCAATTTTCGGTAGTCAATACACATTCTCCATCCTGTGACGGTCCAAACCGCCACTTCATCGCCTTTTTCTCCTTTAACTACTATAATACCTCCGTTCTTCGGTACTACGTGGATCAGGATCACCCATTTACTATCACTGATCGGGTAAATGATCCCAGCATCGCTCAGTTTGATTACTTCTTTCTTAACAACTTCTTTCAGCATCTGGTTCAATTTTCTCTGGGGTTGAGCCAGAGGTTTAGCAGATTCCTCCAAATTGATGCGATGCATACTAAACGCAGGGCTAAGGCCTTTGATATCCTCTACTGAGTATCCTATAGCCTGCCTGTGGAGTCTCAACTCCCCAAGAAGTTTGTCCAATTGATCCTTCGTAAGATAAGCATTAACGATGACATGATTTCTCTCCTCCTGATCTAGAAATTCATACTTTAACCCTTCAGGTAGCTGCTTCAACTCAGGCTTAGCCTTGGGTGCCTTTTCTTCTGGTGCCTCCTCTAGATAGGCAAACTTAACTATTTATATTACCTCTTCCTCGTCGCTCAAGTCTTCATCAGACTGATTAAGATAATTAAGAAACTCGACAACTTCTGGATTTTCAGAATCTTCAGCATCATAATCTTGATTGCTTAATGCTTTCAGAAACGGGTCTACCATTACAGTATCCTCTTCCATCTCTTCACTAAGCTGGTTGTAGCTTTCAATAAAGTAAGTAGATTCTAGAAGGGAAGGTCCCTTCATAGCATCCTTTACTTTGAAATCTAAGTGGTCATTTCCGACCCTTAGAGTAATGATCCCCTCGGCAACATCAATCAACACCCTTCCTGTAGCCAAGAAGGGGCGTCCAAATATGATAGGACAGCCATGGTCCTCCACCATGTCAATGACCACGATATCACAGGGAATGAAGAAACTTCCAACACTGATCGGTACATCCTCAACAACACCAACATGCCTCTTGAACGTATGGTCCGCCAATTCAATCCTCATGTTGGTCTTTAACCATATCAGTCAGACCCAAATGTTTCGCGAGGCTTAGGGGCATAAGGCTGATGCTAGCCCCAAAATCGGTAAGACCTTTTCGCTCGATATTGTCTCCAACAGCAAAGGGAATGGTGAAAGCCCCAGGATCCTTCTTCTTAGCTGGTAAATCTGCTTTGACAAAAGCAGAAGACATGCTAGCAAGGTGCACTGTCTCGATTCTTCCTCCTCTTTTCTTCTTCGTGATCAAGTCTTTGAAAAACTTTGCATATGTTGACATCTCCTCCAAAGCATCTAAGAAGGGTACTTCAAGGTGAAGTTTCTTCACTGACTCCATAAACTTCTCATAACGCCTTTTAAGATGTTCCTTTATTAATCTCTAAGGGAAAGGCAACTTGGGAGAGTAAGGATTTCTTTTACCAAACAGTTCCTCAATAGATCTTGTTTCGGGCTCCCTATCATGAGCTTGTTGATTCTCTTCCTCTCCTGGAATCTGTGCCGAAATCTTTGGTTCAGATTCCACGGGATTGGCCGCTTCAGGACTTTCTACTGCCTTCCCTGATCTCAACACCGCCATTTTAGCAGATTTAGTGTTGGAGGGTATCTTACCCAAGGGGTTCTTTATCAACTCGTCCATCTGGGACAACTACTGATCGATTTGGCGTTGGTTAGTCTGCATGTCCGCCATCTGAACCTGCATTGTGTTTAGAACTCCTGAATTTGACAACGCACTTTGTGCCAGCTAATTATTGATAGTATCTTGTCTTTTTACAAAATCGAACAATCTCCCCACCAAATCTGGTTGGTTCAGGCTCTTGTCCTGACTTTGCTCTTTGGCTTGACCTAGAATGTGACTAGGGTTAGCTGCTTGCCGACTTTGGTACTTTCCCTATCCTTGGAAATTTGCCTTGTTCGATTGGAAAGTGGTAGTTATGGTGAACTGACCTTGTCCCCCTCTTTTCTCAAAACGTTGGGGTTGCTTGGTGGGGTTATTTAGCTGATGCAAATTTTTGGCCGCATCCTTATTGCCATAATTAAAACCAGGATGATCTGGCCTCTTGAAGTTCACAAAAGAGACATTCTCAGCATCGTCTGTCTCAAATTCACTTTCGCTCGACCCTTTAGGTCGGGTGTAAACACAATTATCAACCCCGTATCTACCCTCTCCGCAGGTGACCCATTTCATAACTTTCTCAACTTGTTTCTTTCCCTTTCCACCTAATTCTTTCAATTGTCTGACGTCAGTGGCTATCTTCTGGATCTGAGAAGTGATAGCTTCAAGAGCTTTGGATTCGACAGAGGGCCCTTCGCTAGCGGCCTTCTTAGCATGTCCTCTATCAGATCTATCGTAGTCGGTGTCGGCTTATAATTCAGCCATGTTCTCGATGATCTTTTTGAATCTGCTTGGCTTCTTCCCCAGAAAGTCACTGCCTGCAGCTGCATTAAGAGAAACCCTTTCCTCAGGGGTCAGACCATTGTAGAAGGTGGTTATCAGAAATCCCTTCTTGTAGATGTGATGGGGGAAATCCCTCTAATACTCTTGATACCATTCCCAGGCTTTGTGTAGATTCTCATTCGGCTTTTGCATGAATGATGTTATCCTTTGCCTATTCCTGAAAGGTTTCTCCGTAGGGTAAAACTTATTCACAAAAGCATCTGCAAGTGCACTCCATCCATTCAGAGCTTGATGCGGCAGCCTGAGGTATCAAGATAGAGCCTTGTCCTCTAAAGAGAAGATGAATCCTTTACAGTAAATGACCTCCTGTGGGACTCCCCACATCTTAATCGTATCACAGATGTTCTTGAAAGCATCTAGATGATGGTAAGGATTATCATTCTTTGAACTTCCTCAGAAACTCTTGTTCTGGATCATGGATATGACGGAAGGTTTCAAATCGAAGTTTATGACACTGAACCTTGGGATGACAATAGTACATCTTGAGTTGTTGGCTTTCGTTGCAGCCAACTCTCTGAGGGTCTTTTCTTCTTCGCTAGAGTCTTCACTGTCACTGTCTTGCTGGTTCTGTTCCTGGTCATGTTGATTTCTTCTGCGTCTTCGGTGATGATGACGTCTCTCATGGCGATGGTCATCTTCAAATTGTTCTGTTCCAAGATCTTCATGTTGATGGTTACCCTCATAACGGTCATTGTCTTCAGGCGGAGGCCAGAGAGGTCTAACTCTTGTGTGTTGCTCACCCTCTGAAAGAGGTGGTTCGACATGAGGTGGCATGTCTAGTGATGTTGGTGCTCAGATGAGTAGAAAACTTCTTTCCTAAGTACCTAAATAGAACATATAATCAAGTTAGAAAACTTGTATTAATAAGACGAACTACTTTATACTCATTTCAGGTTAGAAGATCAAAAAGAAAAAAAGAAAGTGTTGTCAAGCTCATTTCTAAGCTTGAGGCATGGGAGTGTAGTTAATGGATTCGGGTTCGTCAATAGTACCATTTTGCATTGTCCCCGACAATGGTGCCAAAAAGTTGACCAGCCTAAATCGCGCATCCCAAAAGGAGCAGATTTGAAGTAGTCAGACTTTTAAATTACCCGAATCTTAGACCCCATAACGATGACGGGGTCCGAAGTAGCGATCGGGGTCAAACCACAGGGACAAGGGGGTTAGTGTCAAGAACACAGAATCAACACATTACAGTCCGACAAGGGTAAGATGAGGATAAAGTTCCCGGAGGGAACAACAGGCTAAGATCGATAAAATAAAAGAAAACTATCTCCAACTGGAGTTACTAGGTAAATTTAGGTTTTAAGTATTTATCAGTTTTTATGGGTTTTTGTGCAACAGAACCAAAGGAGATAAAACTATTGCTTCGGTAAGGAACGAAGGAGGAAATTTTGGTAAAACAAGCGGCAGCAGGAAGATCCAGTACCCCTTCTCTCAAAGAGGGTACCTCTAACTAAGCACCAACACCTCTCTCGAGGTTGCTGGACCTTGGGTTAGAGCGGAAAGAAAACTAAAGCAACTCCGATCTTGGGTACTCTCGTACTCCCTGATCGGACCAAACACTAGAGCTATAACACCTCTCTCGAGGCTGCTGCAGTGGGAAACACGATTCGATAGCTAGTCAAAACATGATCCAAGCATGCAAGCTAGAGTTCAGATGCTAAACAAAGTAACCATCCAACAAAAGGAACCAAACATAAAGCAACATATATTTAAAACTTCTCTAATTCCATTAGCATAGTCATTATATAAAAGAGGTTTGGTTACATTGCATAAGTAAAGAAAGTAAATCACTGGAAAAGAAAGATAAGTATCACCTCCTTGATGTAGAAGAGTGATATGCAGCAGCAGATCCCTAAGAGCTCTCTAGCCCGATACCGGTTGGGGTTCTGGCCAATTTGCCCATGTCGGGCGGCACTCCCTATCATGCGATAGGCCATGACAGGAAAACGTACCGACCAAAGCTCCCTTGCCCGATACGGTCATGTCGGGATGCCACCCTCTCGGGCGACACACCATGACGGGTGATTCATATCGCGCTCGATATCGTGTCGGGCTAGAGATCGCTTAGGGTGTCGGGTTACTCATATCGGGTGTCCTTGTTGGTTGATATCGGGCTACTGTGGTTACTGGGACGGATTCTCAGTGAACCATTCCCGCCCTCTCAGGTCGGGGAAGTGCTCACCAAGTATCGCCCGGTACACCTCTGGGACGCGACACGCTAGCTCCAGGTTCTTTCCCAAGTTAGCTTTCACGAGATTCTGACCCGTCCCATCGGAGTCCTGTAGCTGCTATTTATAGGCAGCAGTTGGGGGAAATTGTGGTTTTCTGGGTGCCACATGTCCTCCAACTCTATCATCGCGGATTTAGGGATGCCCGATATGTGTGTCGCCCGACATAAGGATGTCGGGCTGTAAGTGTGTTGGTCATCGTGACGAGTGGCGCCTGCCGGTGGGTGGCTTGTATCGCGCGACACACTTCAGTAGTTGTGGCGAGTCCAGCTCCTTGTCGGGTAAATGGCGTATCGCTCGTCAGCTCCATTATGCGCGGCACCTCCGTGTCGCGCAGTAGTGTATCGTGCTGCCCTATCTCAGGCAGCGAGCGTGTCGACCGGTAGGTAGGAAGGCCGATGCAGGTGGAACGCGTTCGTGGGCCGGGACATGCCTTTTTGCTGATAAATGAGTCTAAATTCAAGGAAAAACCTGCAAAAGATGATAGAATTGAGTTAAGGGCGTAGCGTGGCCTGTTTATTCAAAAACATGACAAAAGGAGAGGAAAATAGTTTAAAAGGGAATATTTGACAATGAAATAAGGGCCAAAAACATCACAAAATGTGGTGTTATCAGCTTCTCTACTATGAATGTTGTCTTCAAGGGAAGGAAATGTGTTGACTTGGTAAACTTGTCAATGATCACCCAAATGGAATCATGCCCTTTGGTTGTCTAAGGCACACCAACCAAAAAGTCCATAGTCCCATGATCCCATTTCCACTGCGGTATAGGTAACAGTTGCAACATTCCTACATGCTTGTGATGCTCAACTTTGACTTGTTGGCATAGTGCACATCTTGCAAAGATCTTAGCTACATCTTTCTTCAAGTCTTGCCACCAATACAAATCCTTCAAGTTGTGATACATCTTGGTACTACTTGGGTTCATAGCATACATAGATGAATGAGCCTCTTCTAGCACCATCTTCCTTAGGTTATCTGCATCAGGAAGCACTATCCTATTTTGATAACAAACTATCTCATTTTTCATATCGTGAAAACCATCATTCTTATCACTGTCAAACTCTGATCTAATCTTTTGTGTCACAATATTTGACAGTTGTGCCTCTCTGATTTGTTGTCTCGGCGTAAGATTCACCTGTAGATGTGCCAACAAACTAGCTAACAAGGAGACTTCCAACTTAACATTCATCTGACGCAAGGAGACCAACATGTCTCACTTGTGGCACATCAAAGAACTCAACTTACCTTTATCCATGGATGAGGATGAAGACTTCCTACTCAAAGTCTCTGCTACAACGTTCGCCTTTCCTGGATCATAATAGATCGTGCAGTCATAGTCTTTGATCAACTCCATCCAATGACGTTGCCTCACGTTCAACTCTTGCTATGAAAATATGTACTTCAAGCTCTTATAATCTGTGAAGATCTGACACTTCTCCCCATATAGGTAGTGCCTCCAAATCTTTATAACATGAAACACTACAGCTAACTCAAAATTGTGAATTGGGTAGTTCTCCTTGTGTTTCTTAGGTTGTTGAGAAGTAATAGAGATTACTTACTTTTCATGCATCAACACACATCCCAAACCATTCTTGGATGCATCACAAAAGACGATGTATCCCTTTCCTTGCTCAAACAAGACCAGAACCAGTGCACTTATCAACTTCTCTTTCAACATCTAAAAAGCATGTTGACACCTGTCATCGCAAACAAACGACACATCCTTCCTTGTCAACTTTGTCAGGGGTAGAGCAATAGCACTGAAGTCCTTCAAAAATCTCTAATAATAGCCTGCTAGACCTAAAAAACTACACACTTATGTCAATGTCTTCGGCTATTCCCACTCCGCCATAGACTCCACCTTCTTATGATCTATGTGTACTCCTTCTAAAAATATAACATGCCCCAAGAAAGCTACCTCCCTCAACTAGAACTCACACTTGCTAAACTTAGCATAGAGTTGGTGTTGTCTCAACACTGTCAATGCCTAATGAAGATTCTATTCATAATGTTGACTATCACGACTGTATATCAAGATGTCATATATAAAGACAACTACAAACTCATCAAGGAACATTCTGAACACCATGTTCATCAAATTCATGAATGTTGTTGGTGCATTGGTCAGCCCAAATGACATAACCACAAACTCGTAGTGACCATATCTCATCGTAAATGTAGCCTTAGGTGTGTTATCTTCCTTGATTCTCAACTAACGATATCCTGACCTCAGGTCTATCTTTTAAAATACTACTGCACCACACAGCTAGTCAAACAGGTCATCTATCCTCGGAAAAGGGTACATATTCTTTATAGTGACCTTGTTCAACTGCCTGTAGTCTATGCACAACCTCATAGATCCCTCCTTCTTTTTCACAAAAAACACTGGAGCACCCCACAGTGATGTACTTGGCCTGATGAAACCCTTATCAAGCAGTTCTTGCAACTGTCTCTTCAACTTTGCCATCTCTATCGGTGCCATCCTATACGGTGTATGAGCTATGGGTTGCATACCAGGAACCAAATTGATCTTAAAATCAATCTCACGGGGTAGGGGAACACCTGAAAACTCTTCAAGAAACACATCCTTGAACTCCCTAACCACAAGAACTTCCTAGATACTAGGACTCCTAGCCTCAATATCCATCATGTGTGCCAAAAATGTCTCACAACTTTGTCTTAGAAGCTTCCTTTCTACCATAGATGATACAAGACACGTCAGAAGAATCTTCCTATCTCCCTGGAAGATCCACATCTCACTACCATCAACAATTATCACTTGCTTGGAACTATAGTCCAAGACCACTCTATACTTTTTCAGGGTATCCATTCCAAGGATAACATCAAATCCATGCATGTCAAGTGGTATGAGGTCCACTTGAATGATGTGTCCTGAAAAGGAAAGAACACAGGAAGGACACACATCCTGCAACACTACAGAACCAACCAACAAGGTTTCTAGCAACAAACTATTATTCTTACAACTAACAAGCAAAGAAAAACTACCAAGCACTTCACGTGTGATAAAAGAGTGTGTAGCAATCGGGTCAACTAAAGTAGATATAAAGTAAGAACAAGAAGACAAATAAGAATGAAATAACTCAATCTGACCTGTCACCACTCAATGGTTGACCATTGCCTCTGGAAGACTCATCGCTTAGAATCTAGTCATTATCTATTGTCACCCCCACCCACTGCTTCCCTGAGAAAATGATTTGTCTTGAGATGCTTGGCCACATCCTCGTCCTCCTGTGCCATTATTCTACTATCTCTGTGAACCCCACTGACTCTGCCTTTGTTGTTGGGTCACTTCATCCTCTTTTACTGGACAAAACTATTTGGTATGGCCAACTTGTCCACAATTATAGCACATTTTATTCTCATACCAAGGTCTAGGTGGTCCTATCACCGATACTAATGCAACACTTTGGGCTCTTGAGGGAGGAAAAATACAACCTATGCCCTTTCTCGATGACCACTGTGCTGATGCACTAAACCTCTGTGAAGTTGGTGGTGCATAAAACCTCAGCTTCTTGAAGACACCTGCTGACTTCCCTTGAAAGTGTGTAGACTGCTTCTTGATACTTTCCTCTCTCTTCTCCTTCATAGACCATTCTATCCTTTAAACATGCTCCACAAATGCAGTAAACCTCTCTCGATTCTCTAAAGTAGCATCCGGGGTAGATAACTTAGCGTTCAACCCCTTCTCAAAATGATGAATCCTCTCATCCTTCGTCACTACCATGTGAGGATAGAATCTCAACAACTCCATATACCTTTCCTCATATTCGTTGATCATCATGGATCCCTATTGAATCCTCTCAAACTAACTAATTTTCTCATCAAGATACATCTGAGGAAAGTACATACTAACAAATTCACATCAGAACTCCTCCCAAACAACCACTACATCAGTTCTTTTCTCCTCCTCTATGGCCCACCAATGGCCAGCACTCCCTCTCAGGAGGTACACAACATGCTTCACCTTATCCTCTTCAGGGATACTCAGAATCTTGAAAGCCTTCTCAAGCTCAGTCAGCCACAAATCGACATATGTCGAGTCAGCTATTCCAGCTTACTCAACCGCCCCACCACATCAAAGTTGCTTGGAAGTCTTCCAAGTACCCAAAGATTCAGCATGGGGAACAGGTTCCCTGGGCTGAGATGCATGCATCCTGTCCACCATATGAGTCATTGTCACCATGAACTTCCCAAAAAGTTATTGAAAGGCATGGTTTTCTATCATGGTTGGGTCGGACTAGGGGACTTCAGGCACCCGATCTTCTCGTGCCTATTTCTTTGCACCACCACCTAGTACAACAACACTGCTCTCAGAAGCATGTTCTTTGTGTTCTCCATACATCTTTAAGCTTTCTCTTCTTCTTCTTCTACATAACCAGAAGTGACTATAAGACAAACTAGAAGACACTAGAATAGACACAAACGCTAGTCCTAGGTCCCTGTAGACTCATCGATCTAAAGCTCTAATACCAACTTATCATAGAGGTGATGCCTCACGACACACAAAGCAAGGTTACTCAAAACATAACCACAGAAGAAATATTAACAATGTATTATCAGAAAACACTGTAAATTAAAACCTTTTTCATAAAACAGCCATATAGCAAGAACCTTCACATATAAGTCCTTTCATGCCTCAAAGCATATATAAGGCATGCTATCAATCTATAACAAAAGAACTGTTTTAGAACATATATACATGATTCCAATATATCTAGTATACGAAGGGCACACAAAGAAAGCATGTTAACAAAACATCTAAAAATCATTCCCAAAGAACCAAGTGTACATGGACGACTCTAGGACTCTATCAACAAAGGACATCCAACAACACCTCCAACCTTATCAGCTACTGCTCCTCTGGTTGCTGCTCAACCTCCTATGCACGATCTCTACCTCTTCGTGCTCATTCCCCTGAAAAGGGTGTGGGAAACCCACGGGGTGAGATTCCAAATCTCAACCGAAGATATAACTCACCACCAACTCTATTATTTTCACATATAAGATAAACTGAGCAGCAACATAAATACAACTAAGAAGAAGTAGGTAACAATTATTAGAAGGAAGGGCAATTAATAATCTTAATAATTTAAAAGTAATGTGAGGAACATTTATATTTTCTATCAACAACATTTTATAAAGATCAAGCAAGGCCTCAACAAAAAAATTTCATATTAGATCTTATACAATTATACTACACGGCTGATTACATATTTCATTTTGCCCTAAGGATTTGAGTCATACTACCCAAATCCATCTGACCACTTGATAAGTCAAAATTGGTGCCACACAAGGTGTAATGGATGAGCAAGAATCCACGACATCACCGCACCTCTTGGTTAGCACAAGAGAAAACACCATAGAGACATATCAGTCAACGATAACAATGACATATAGTCAATTTCAAGAATTGGCTCATGCATGGACATCCACAAATATGATCATAACTAGCCCACCTTGGTACAGTTACGATGCTAGAAGAACATGCTCACGCATGGTTGTTCTAACAAAAGGAGTGTCTCATGCATGGCCATCCATATCACGATGAGATCGGCTCACACATGGTCATCTCACACATCATGTATTTAAGGATACAAGGGATTACTTGACTTGTACCCCGCATATTCAAAAATATGTTCTCTAAGTTAAACTCCTTTCACCATCCAGCAATAAAGCTAACACTGGACTGGATCTATGGAACATGGAAACTACATTATTAGATTTCACTTGATCAATTAGATCAATTTAAACATCTTAAGCATCAATAAAGTTACAATGTATAATCCCTAAACAAGATCTACATAAATAGGGCATAACTCATCATCAGAACAAATTGAAACATAGCAGGTGGGATCTCATCACATCATCACTTTATGATTGTTATTCATCATATGTCCATCTCAAGGACCAATGTCCATCACAAGGACCAATGCCCATCAGATCATAACCACCATAGCTCATACCTGGCTATAAACATCAATTAGTATCGATTGCATGGTTAGACATAGATGATAAGAAGGCAACACATCATCATCTCATAGGACTCATGCTATACATTTACACCATAATAATCAAGGTTTCACTTCATCCGATTAGGGTTTAGAAACGTTTGATCAACAACCACCCTTAGGTTATCACTTTCATCATCATTATGAGATGTGTTATGAGACATAGAATCATGTTTTCATTATCATTATAAAACATGTTATGTGATATAGAAACATAACTCGACACCCTTCATACAACTATTCCATAGGGTATCACAACATCACTATGAGACCTAGCATCAACATGGTATGTCTCAATCACCACCATAAGGTACCGACTAGGGTTTACACTTATGGTATGAGTTTGTCCCTCAAAGGTGACGGGCATCCACGCCAGCGTAGGGTATCAGTCTATCTGTCCAAGTTATATATATATATATATATATATATATATATATATATATATATATATATATATATATATATATATATATATATATATATATATATATATATATATATATATATATATATACGTATATATATGTATATACATACATATATATGTATATATATACATATTTATATACATATATATCTATATATATATATATATCTGTGTGTGTGTATATATGTATATATATACGTATATATGTATATACATATATATACATATAATATATATATATATATATATATATATATATATATATATATATATATTATATATATCGGCGTAGGTATCAGCATGGTTGTATCGAGCATAACACCTCAGGAAGAGAGGGTGTCGACCACAAGGGGTATCGGGTAACACCTCCAAGGCAAAATGGGCATCAAAGGGATAATGGATACACTGGTACGTCGGGCAACACCCTAGCCATGATGGCTGCTAGGGTTATCGGTCTTGCAATGCCTTCACCATGATGGCTCAACAGTACATAGATATTAGAAACAGGGTGTATCGACCAACTTATCCTATTAGCAATGCCAACATAAGGTGTCAGTCACCAGGGGTAATGGGAAACTCCCTAGGGTATCAACATAGCAAGATGACTATCCCCTTAGGATTCAACAATGCTTCAAGCAGCGCATCCCAGGTCACGACGCCCAGTCGTGATGCCCCAGGGTGCATCAAACAACACTCCTCGAATCACAATCCAACACCACATCATTCAACAGGCACCCACAAACTATCACCCTCATTTAACATCAGCTCAATCATTCGTAAAGGCATGTCAATTAGAACGAGTCATCTGATAGCTAACCAAGGTCATGATGACCTACCACAAGGGTAACAGCTAGGGGTGTCATGGGTCATGACGACCACCCAAAGCCCAATGATCTAATCTATGTGTCAAATATCAGCCTCCTCATACATATTGGCCTCATCATCTTCAACCCCAAGACAACATTATAAACAATGTAAAAGAAGTTGCAACACTACCAACAACTAAGCAAGCTCATTTTCCAAAAAGAAAACACAAGGCTACCAAGGAAAAGTTACTAGCATACAAGAAATAATGAGCCATAGATCAAGTGCACGATAACACGTAAAAGGTGATAATAACAAAGTGGGTTTAGAGTTATATAATCTTCCTCAAGGATCACCACCAAGCTCTAAGCTCCAAGGTTAAGATCCAAGCTTTATGAGCTCAAGGTAGAAGAAGATCCTCCAATCTCGATCACCACAACACCTCCAAGAGAGAAGATGGAACCATGGTTAAGAGACAATGAGAAGGAAAAAGAAGCAACCAAGGTCCATGGCCGAGAAGAAGAAAGAAAGAGATACAAAAGATAAGGATCATGGCTTATCAAGGAAGAAAATGAAAAGAGACCACCACAAGCTTAGGCTCGCCCACCAAGCTCCAAGGTATAACACTCCAATAGCTCAAGATCATCCACCAAGGAAGAGGAAAGCAAAGATGTCCAAAGGATTCTCTTGCATGGAGAGAAATAAGTATATGTACAAGGGAGATGAAAGATAGAACAAAGGAAATGTGTCACCATTAAAGAACCTTAGATGATACATGTCCATGAAGAAAGGCCACATGCAACACCATGCAATAAGGTGATAGGAACCATGCCTCACCCACTAAGCCTCCTTCCTAGGTCAAGGTCAATAGACATCTCCTCCTCGCTTCAAAAATTGATAGGGATGAAACCCTAGGGTCACAAACTGATATGGCACATCTCTAGTCACCACAAACTGATATAAGGCCTCCTCAAGGCACCCCCAAACCGATATGGTGTCCCTCAAGACAACCACAAACCGATACAGGGTCTCTCAAGACAACCACAAATCGAATGGGTGTCCCTCAAGCCCGAGACAACACTCCTAGTTGTAAGATACACCTCAAACATGAGTACAAAACATCACCAAGGATGTCACCACTGAACCAAGGTTTCCATCTCTCTCTCCTCTAAATGATGCCAAGAGAGAGAAAGAATACACTAGAGGTGGCAAACTTGCACATCAACCCCAATCCTAGCTAAATTGCAATTTGCACTGAAACCGCTCCACAAAACACAAGCATCAAATAAAAAATCTCAAACAACCAACTCAAACCTCCAACATGCCCTAATTACATCTCACATGATTAGAGCAAGGAGCTAAGAAACATACTTAAGCAAACCAAATAGGGTTATCCCAAAACATGGGTCAGGGTCCTTACAGAAATCATTCAAGTAAACCCTAATTAGGTAGTTATGATAAAACCAAGTCATTACAGGATGATATGATCTCTCATCAGTGGAGGGTTTTTGAATTTTAATTGGTCAAGAGAAATCTAAGGTTTCATCCACATCTATCATTGGTTTACACACACAAGAAAGAGCTTATGGAGCTCATGAGAGTAAAGATGATGCTGAGGTATGGCTTATGGAAGCCTAAATACCAAGAAAGAGCTGATAAAGCAATGTATGTGCATGAAAACCTAGTTTTGGTGTAATGTGCAATTTACCCAAAACCCAGGGTGTAATATGTAAATTACCACTTCAATAAGGTCCCTAATTTTTCTTGGCATCAAGTAGAGAAAATAAAATGAGAGGGGCGCCTCATTTGAATTAAGTTGGAGGAGAGAGAATCTTGATATTAAAATAATCAAGATTTAATCCTAATTGAAACCCTAATTCTATTTAGTGTAAAAACAAATATAATAATTGAAGGGCCTTCAACCAAAAACGAGATGGTTGAATTTTCTCAAGTGTGAACACATTTGTGACTTTGCTAGGCCACGAAAATATCTCAAGCAAGTGGATAACCCACTCACCATTATTATAAAGAAAAGCAATATCCACTCAAATTGGAATATTATTATAATATGATCTAAGGTGCTTAATTTGCTTTTCTTTAAATTGATGGATAATGAAGAGGAATAAGAGGCAATGAAGATAGCCTCTTCCTTAAGGATTTTGAGGGGAATTTGAGGGGGAAGAGGCGGCAATATTTTTGGAATTTAATGCATTTTAATAATGCATTGTCTCTCTCATCAAGTTTCTTATAAAAGTACCTTTACCAAGCCAAAACAAAGGCTATTTCGGATTCTTTTCTTTACCCTTGCTTGGAAAACGACTAAGGAGCTGTGGAGGAGCAGGAGGACGACCCCAACCTGTTGGTAAGGTCCTTGACCTTCGTTCTCCTTGATTCCATGGTGGAAATAAAAAATAAATCATTGATTTCTTCTTATTTGGATCTCCTCTTCAACCCTAGCCAACTTTTTCATCCAAAAGCTTGAGGACGAGCTTAGGGGGAGTTGCTAGAGCTTCATCCACCATTAATGGCGTGAGCTTGAAGCTTTGGAGCTCAATTGGAGGCGGGTTTTATAACTCAAACCCTTAATCATTGCTATTGCATCAATCAATTATGCTTTGTTGATTGTTTTCTTCAATTTGATACATATTTGCTTCCTTGCTGCAATTTCCATCAAAAACAGTTTCTGTTCTTGGTTTTACGAAGGAAGGGGATGATGACATCATCCTATATGCTTATCCAAAGAAAAGTACCAAGCCAAATGGTCTTGATATCTATTCCAAATCGTTTTAAATTGATTGGCTATGCAGTTTCAGAAAACTGTTTTAGGGAAAACGGTTTCAAGACCGTTTGATATGGTTGAACAAGCATTGACCGTTTGGGAATCTTGTTCCTAATTATGTAGGATAATGACCCTCCAAATTTTAGGGGTTAACTCCAAAGGAATCGTGAGTTGAAGGCCAATCAATTAGATAAATCGAATTGAATTAAATGCTGATTTTCAACCTGATCAACTTGACCTGTTTGGGAAAACGGTTTCAAGACCATTTGAGTGTGTTGACCAAGCATTGACCGTTTGGGATTCCTGTTTATAATGATGTTGGTTAATGACCCTCCAAATTTGAGGGATTAACTCCCAAGGAATCGTGAGTTGAAGCCTAATCAATTAGGGAAACCTAATTGAATTAAGTGCTGATTTTCAATCAGATTTAATTGACCTTTTTGAGTAAACGGTCTCAAGACCGTTTGAATGCATTGAACAAGGGTTGAATGTTTGGAATTACTGTTCCTAATGATGTGGTCTAATGACTCACCAAATTTGAGGGATTAACTCCCAAGGAATCGTGAGTTTAAGGCTATTCAATTAAGCAAACCCTAATTGTTTATGGAAGCAATAACTCAGTATACTATGTCAAACATAGTTGTTTGTATTTGATCATATGGTTGATGTAACCAAATCAAGTGGAGAGAATGATAGAAATGAATTCATACATGAGTATGATTCATATGGTGATTTAGGTTAGGATCCTTAGTAAAGAGATCAAGAAACCCTAATTGAGAACGTTAACGAACCCTAACCCTGATTTAGGGAAATTTTGAGTAAAACCCTAATCTAGGGTAATAGTGTAACCCTAATTAAGGGTAATAGTGTAACCCTAATTAAGGGTAATAGTGTAACCCTAATTAAGGGTAATAGTGTAACCCTAATTAAGGGTAATGACTTGGGTAACTCTAATTTAAGGTAATGAAATACCAAACCCTAATTAGAGGAATAATGAATCCCTAATTTATGGGTAATTGAATGAAACCCTAATTGGGATGATTAGTGAAACCCTAATTGAGGGTGATTCCCTGAGAAACTCTAATTGAGGATGATTCCATGTGAAACCCTAATTGAGGGCGATGTCATATGAAACCTTAAACCTAACACAGAGTAAAGCTATGTAAAACCCTAAATTTGGGCTATAGTGCATGGAATTCTAATCATGGGCAATATGATGATAAATCATAACCCTAATGTCTGGGTAATGATATGAGTAAACCTTAATGATGAAATAATGAGTAATACCCTATAATGATGAAATATCTTAAGTGGTTGACTATAGGCAACCTTATAACAAGCAATGCCTTAATTTGAGATGAGTCCATATCATTGAAGATAGTTGGACAATCCTTGTGTGTGATCTATGCACATCATGGTAAAGGTGATAGGTTGGTGGATGAAAGTATTAAGATGTGAAATTCCTTATTATAAGATAAGTTAATAAACTCATGTAAGATAGAAGTGGTGAGGGAAGTGATACATTGAGACATGATAGATATCACATTTAGCATTTCAGGGTTGATATACCTTGATGCATCTCAAATCCAATATTTTTAGATAAGATACACAAGGAGAGTGTTATGTAAATTGTCACAATGAAATGTAATGAGTTTAACATACTTGATAAGTAAGCTAAAATGAGTATGATGTAATCATACCATGATAATGATGAGAGATAAACTCATACCTTGTGTTGATGATCATTTAATGATAAATGATAAGAATATTAAATACTTGGAATGTCGATGGATGCTCCTAGATGTATGGAACAATATATTAGGGTTGTATTGATAAAATAAACATGAAACCCTAATTGATGTGAATAGTAAACCCTAACCCTGTGGAGGAAATAGTGGTGTTACTATTATATTACATGAGTTAATATGTTATTGTTGCCTAGTGAGAGGTGACAAGATGTTTAATGGCCTTGTGAGCCATATGGTTAGATGTTACCTGGTAAGAAGTAACAAGATGTTTCATGGGCATGATTGAGCCCTGAATGAGGTGTATTCCTCTTATGTTGATAAGGGTTGATACCCTGTGCTATTGTGAAAAGGATTTATATCTTGTGATAATATGATAATTGGTGTAATCTAATGAATGGCAAGTGAATATTACCATGTGATGAAGAGATGAGAAATTATGTTTCATATGTTTTATATCTTTTCAGGTTTTGATATTTATATGCTTGCTAGAAATGAATTAGGGTTTGTATGTCCACTTGTTTGATGCAGCCTTAATTCACCTAATTGGCATAACTAATTAAGTGCAACTCTAATCATGTAGTGCCCTGTGCCGTAGAACCATCTTCAGTGTCAGAACTTGCTGGATGGTGAAACGAGTATTCCTAAGGGAAACTCGGAGCGCATATTGTTGAATATGCGGGGGTGGCAGGTTGAGGATATATATATACTTGTCATCCACAATTGCAGGTTACAGAGGATGGCTATGGTCATGCCTCAAATATTTGATGTGATTGAGGACAGCTGCGGTTGTACCTCGGATTAGAGGGTTTTGTATACCCTGTTTTCTAGTGTCGTAACTTGTACCAAGTACGGACTAGTTGTTATCAGTTGACTATATGTCACTGATGGCAGTTTGACTGGTATGTCACTACAGTTTACTCGTACTGACCGAGGGGAAGAGATCTTAGGATGCCGGTACTCCTAGATCTTGTACGGAACCGAATAGCCCTTCGCAGGGGTCGGTTGGACTTTGAATGGTACGATTCAAATTCCCCAGGGCATAATAAAAGATGTAATACAGCCGTATAGCATATCTGTTTAGGGTTATACATGACGCTTCACATTGAATGGAAACCCATGTTTGTTCTCTTTACATAAAGATGATGCTTAGTGCAACTAAGAGATAGTAATTATACTTATGTTGTGGATATGCATAAGACTGTAATTATGTACATACAATGGTCATGCTTATGTTGATATCTTACTGCTACTGTTGATTATAATCATGATGCTAGATATCTCATGTTGATAGTTATGTTTCACATGCTATCCATGCCTCTATAATTAGAAATACCTGACAGAGGCTTAATGCCTGTAATTAGGTTTGGTTAAAGTCCAATGCCTGGATGTGTAATCAGGATTGGTATAGTCCAATGCCTGAAACATTTATACCTGATTGATATAGTTTAATGCTTGAATAATACATGATGATTTATATAATCACATGTCTGGAATAAGTGAATACTTGTATAGCAGATTGGCTAAGGCCAACAAATAGAAACAAGAATGAATCATGGGTGACACATCAGAATAATGAATGACATGAGCAAAGCTTGAGATGTTGAAAATGTATGGTAGATGAATGTTATACATGTTCTTTCTATTTCTTATAAAGAGAATAGATGAATTACTGTTCAATCATAGATATGTGTAATACTTTAAAAGATGAGAATGATCTAAACTGCTTATCCTCTGCTCAGTTTTATATTAATTAAACTACAATAATGATGTTTCTGGCGGAGAGTTATATCTCTCGCTGGGGCAATTTTCAATTGTCTCACCCCCGTGGGAACCAACATTTTTAGGTGGACGAGTGTGAAAGAGACTGATAATATCTTTCGGATGAAGAACATCAGCAGCTACAAGGACAGCAGTGACAACTCAGGTTGAGTGTGCTGTCTATCGTGTTTGGTAGATAGAAGTCCTATGTGTCGTCTCTGTACTCTCAGGTCCTCGGAGTTAGTACTTAGTGCTTTTAATGTATCGTTTTGAGATTTTGGCTTGATGCCTCGAGGTTATTATGTTGTCTGTGTTTAGCTTTTAACAAGGCAGTTGATGTTGTAACCCTTGAAAAGAGATGGTATAAGATATATACTTATGAACCATGATGTAAATGTAATACATTGGTTCTTGTTGAAAGAGTTTTCCTATGATTGGGTCTCTTTGAAAAAGGTTTAAATTTTTTAGTGATTTTCTATAATCCGCTGCTTAGTGAACGCTTCCGCATTAGTTAATTATGTTTTTGTTAGTTGGATGCTACAATTAAGTAGTATCAGAGCTGTAGGTTTGCTGAGTCTACAGAGACATAGGACTAAGGTAGTAGAGTCTGTTCTGGTATCATCTAGTGTATCTGATAATGTCTTCTGCTCATATAAGAGAAGAAGAACTTAAAGATGACTGGGTCACATGAGGAGATTGCTGCTGAGAGCAGCAATATTGCACCAAGAAGAGGTGCATGGGAGCAGGCAAGACAGAGTCAATTGCCTAAGAGTCTCCTAGTTGATCCATTTATGATAAGAAAATCTTTCTTTAAGTATTACTGTTGGGTAGATTAGAGCAACAGTAATGCATATAGTGGACTGGATACTAGCTTTACGATCTAGGTTATCAATCCTTAATACAGAAGTTTGAGCTTTAAAAGAGTTCCTAAATGACTTAGTCATGTTGGAACATGGGAAAGTCATGTGTGTATAATGATATTAAAAGTGAGGAATATGATCGCAAATAAAGTGCATACTACCTAATCTCAGTATTTATATACCCTGGCCAGGTATACAACTATTGATGATAAAGTGAGTATGGAAACTCTTAGATTGTAATCTCTCTGATTGCCCTGATCAAGCAGTCATTCTGATACAATCTAATGAGTATCATGAAATCAGAAATATGGAATGAATAAATGTGTGATATACTAAGTATAAGAAAGAGAAGTCTGAGATAATCTCAAATGAGCATGTTGCATGAGGAACTAAAAGTGTACTCCTCATAAGATAAGGATAAGAATAAGGGAAATGAAACCTGTTCAATAATGATGTAAGTATAATAAATGTATTTTCCCTAACGAAGAAATGGGAAATATGATGAGATCATGAGATGATCATAAACATGCTAAATGGATAATGTCATGTAATCATCCTTATAATTCCTATGCTAAAGGCAAGGAACCTAGGAAGAGCTAAAGAGTAAATGATTCATGAATAGTTGAAAATACATAAATTAATAAGAGGAATATGAATCCTTGTTTTCTTTCCTTTCAGGGACATGACCATCAAGTGGGTCTTAGGACACTTGATGTGCATAAGATAAATGTGTTCATGTGATGGATACTTAGAAAAGTATCAGTTATCTTGGACTTTGGTCCCAAGATGAGGACATATGAAACACATAATGCTCCAAGATGAAAGGAAGAGATATATATGATGTGTTTCCAACACATGTGATAGATATCAAGGTGAAAGATTATGGTATCTGAGAGATATCAGATGGGTTAGGTTGGCTACCTGGATTGGTCAACTGTGAAATTAGTCTGATTATAATAATATGACCATCATATGTTAGGGGTTTATGCTCTGCATAAACATGATACTAATAAAGAATGTATGATGCTTCTCTGAATAAGAAAAGTGTTATTTGACACAAAGTTGACTCTATAGTCAATGATGAGGGATAGTGGGGCATGTGCCTTGTGTGTTGATTCTATGAGAATTTTGTATGGAAACACTTGGTGCTGATCAAAGTTTTATGGTGTATCTATAATAAGGAGATGATATGTGAAGACTAGATAGTATGATGAATAATATACATTTGTCTTCCTTTATCTGGATTTCGAGGACGAAATCCTTGTTAGGGGTTTATAATTTGTAACACCCCTGACCTGGGTTATACCTTAACCCTAGGTGTTTTGATTAAGAAAGATGATTAAATGCTTAATCTCATCTTGTGAAAGGTAATTATGGTTCAAGAGGAACTTATATTACAATTCTTATCCTTTTTGAACATTGTTGAAATCAATGTTTTGCCTGTTTTGGACTAAAGTGCAAATTACCCAAGTTAAGGGGTTTAAGTGCAAATTGTGCATGATAATATGTTCCTCATGTGTTGAAGCATCATGAGAGTAAAGATGATGCTTAGGTATGGCTTATGGAAGCCTAAATACCAAGAAAGAGCTGATAAAGCAATGTATGTGCATGAAAACCTAGTTTTGGTGTAATGTGCAATTTACCCAAAACCCAGGGTGTAATATGTAAATTACCACTTCAATAAGGTCCCTAATTTTTCTTGGCATCAAGTAGAGAAAATAAAATGAGAGGGGCGCCTCATTTGAATTAAGTTTGAGGAGAGAGAATCTTGATATTAAAATAATCAAGATTTAATCCTAATTGAAACCCTAATTCTATTTAGTGTAAAAACAAATATAATAATTGAAGGGCCTTCAACCAAAAACGAGATGGTTGAATTTGCTCAAGTGTGAACACATTTGTGACTTTGCTAGGCCACGAAAATATCTCAAGCAAGTGGATAACCCACTCACCATTATTATAAAGAAAAGCAATATCCACTCAAATTGGAATATTATTATAATATGATCTAAGGTGCTTAATTTGCTTTTCTTTAAATTGATGGATAATGAAGAGAAATAAGAGGCAATGAAGATAGCCTAGTCCTTAAGGATTTTGAGGGGAATTTGAGGGGGAAGAGGTGGCCATATTTTTGGAATTTAATGCATTTTAATAATGCATTTTCTCTCTCATCAAGTTTCTTATAAAAGTACCTTTACCAAGCCAAAACAAAGGCTATTTCGGATTCTTTTCTTTACCCTTGCTTGGAAAACGACTAAGGAGCTGTGGAGGAGCAGGAGGACGACCCCAACCTGTTGGTAAGGTCCTTGACCTTCGTTCTCCTTGATTCCATGGTGGAAATAAAAAATAAATCATTGATTTCTTCTTATTTGGATCTCCTCTTCAACCCTAGCCAACTTTTTCATCCAAAAGCTTGAGGACGAGCTTAGGGGGAGTTGCTAGAGCTTCATCCACCATTAATGGCGTGAGCTTGAAGCTTTGGAGCTCAATTGGAGGCGGGTTTTATAACTCAAACCCTTAATCATTGCTATTGCATCAATCAATTATGCTTTGTTGATTGTTTTCTTCAATTTGATACATATTTGTTTCCTTGCTGCAATTTCCATCAAGAACAGTTGCTGTTCTTGGTTTTTCGAAGGAAGGGGATGATGACATCATCCTATATGCTTATCCAAAGAAAAGTACCAAGCCAAATGGTCTTGATATCTATTCCAAATCGTTTTAAATTGATTGGCTATGCAGTTTCAGAAAACTGTTTTAGGGAAAACGGTTTCAAGACCGTTTGATATGGTTGAACAAGCGTTGAACGTTTGGGAATCTTGTTACTAATTATTTAGGATAATGACCCTCCAAATTTTAGGGGTTAACTTCAAAGGAATCGTGAGTTGAAGGCCAATCAATTAGATCAATCGAATTGAATTAAATGCTGATTTTCAACCTGATCAACTTGACCTGTTTGGGAAAACGGTTTCAAGACCATTTAAGTGTGTTGACCAAGCATTGACCGTTTGGGATTCCTGTTTATAATGATGTTGGTTAATGACCCTCCAAATTTGAGGGATTAACTCCCAAGGAATCGTGAGTTGAAGCCTAATCAATTAGGGAAACCTAATTGAATTAAGTGCTGATTTTCAATCTGATTTAATTGACTTTTTGAGTAAACGGTCTCAAGACCGTTTGAATGCATTGACCAAGGGTTGAATGTTTGGGATTACTGTTCCTAATGATGTGGTCTAATGACTCACCAAATTTGAGGGATTAACTCCCAAGGAATCGTGAGTTTAAGGCTATTCAATTGAGCAAACCCTAATTGTTTATGGAAGCAATAACTCAGTATACTATGTCAAACATAGTTGTTTGTATTTGATCATATGGTTGATGTAACCAAATCAAGTGGAGAGAATGATAGAAATGAATTCATACATGAGTATGATTCATATGGTGATTTAGGGTAGGATCCTTAGTAAAGAGATCAAGAAACCCTAATTGAGAAGGTTAACGAACCCTAACCCTGATTTAGGGAAAGTTTGAGTAAAACCCTAATCTAGGGTAATAGTGTAACCCTAATTAAGGGTAATAGTGTAACCCTAATTAAGGGTAATAGTGTAACCCTAATTAAGGGTAATGACTTGGGTAACTCTAATTTAAGGTAATGAAATACCAAACCCTAATTAGAGGAATAATGAATCCCTAATTTATGGGTAATTGAATGAAACCCTAATTGGGATGATTAGTGAAACCCTAATTGAGGGTGATTCCCTGAGAAACTCTAATTGAGGATGATTCCATGTGAAACCCTAATTGAGGGCGATGTCATATGAAACCTTAAACCTAACACAGAGTAAAGCTATGTAAAACCCTAAATTTGGGCTATAGTGCATGGAATTCTAATCATGGGTAATATGATGATAAATCATAACCCTAATGTCTGGGTAATGATATGAGTAAACCTTAATGATGAAATAATGAGTAATACCCTATAATGATGAAATATCTTAAGTGGTTGACTATAGGCAACCTTATAACAAGCAATGCCTTAATTTGAGATGAGTCCATATCATTGAAGATAGTTGGACAATCCTTGTGTGTGATCTATGCACATCATGGTAAAGGTGATAGGTTGGTGGATGAAAGTATTAAGATGTGAAATTCCTTATTATAAGATAAGTTAATAAACTCATGTAAGATAGAAGTGATGAGGGAAGTGATACATTGAGACATGATAGATATCACATTTAGCATTTCAGGGTTGATATACCTTGATGCATCTCAAATCCAATATTTTTAGATAAGATACACAAGGAGAGTGTTATGTAAATTGTCACAATGAAATGTAATGAGTTTAACATACTTGATAAGTAAGCTAAAATGAGTATGATGTAATCATACCATGATAATGATGAGAGATAAACTCATACCTTGTGTTGATGATCATTTAATGATAAATGATAAGAATATTAAATACTTGGAATGTCGATGGATGCTCCTAGATGTATGGAACAATATATTAGGGTTGTATTGATAAAATAAACATGAAACCCTAATTGATGTGAATAGTAAACCCTAACCCTGTGGAGGAAATAGTGGTGTTACTATTATATTACATGAGTTAATATGTTATTGTTGCCTAGTGAGAGGTGACAAGATGTTTAATGGCCTTGTGAGCCATATGGTTAGATGTTACCTGGTAAGAAGTAACAAGATGTTTCATGGGCATGATTGAGCCCTGAATGAGGTGTATTCCTCTTATGTTGATAAGGGTTGATACCCTGTGCTATTGTGAAAAGGATTTATATCCTGTGATAATATGATAATTGGTGTAATCTAATGAATGGCAAGTGAATATTACCATGTGATGAAGAGATGAGAAATTATGTTTCATATGTTTTATATCATTTCAGGTTTTGATATTTATATGCTTGCTAGAAATGAATTAGGGTTTGTATGTCCACTTGTTTGATGCAGCCTTAATTCACCTAATTGACATAACTAATTAAGTGCAACTCTAATCATGTAGTGCCCTGTGCCGTAGAACCATCTTCAGGGTCAGAACTTGCTGGATGGTGAAACGAGTATTCCTAAGGGAAACTCGGAGCGCAAATTGTTGAATATGCGGGGGTGGCAGGTTGAGGATATATATAGACTTGTCATCCACAATTGCAGGTTACAGAGGATGGCTATGGTCATGCCTCAAATATTTGATGTGATTGAGGACAGCTGCGGTTGTACCTCGGATTAGAGGGTTTTGTATACCCTGTTTTCTAGTGTCGTAACTTGTACCAAGTACGGACTAGTTGTTATCAGTTGACTATATGTCACTGTTGGTAGTTTGATTGGTATGTCACTGCAGTTTACTCGTACTGACCGAGGGGAAGAGATCTTAGGATGCCGGTACTCCTAGATCTTGTACGGAACCGAATAGCCCTTCGCAGGGGTCGGTTGGACTTTGAATGGTACGATTCAAATTCCCCAGGGCATAATAAAAGATGTAATACAGCCGTATAGCATATCTGTTTAGGGTTATACATGACGCTTCACATTGAATGGAAACCCATGTTTGTTCTCTTTACATAAAGATGATGCTTAGTGCAACTAAGAGATAGTAATTATACTTATGTTGTGGATATGCATAAGACTGTAATTGTGTACATACAATGGTCATGCTTATGTTGATATCTTACTGCTACTGTTAATTATAATCATGATGCTAGATATCTCATGTTGATAGTTATGTTTCACATGCTATCCATGCCTCTATAATTAGAAATACCTGACAGAGGCTTAATGCCTGTAATTAGGTTTGGTTAAAGTCCAATGCCTGGATGTGTAATCAGGATTGGTATAGTCCAATGCCTGAAACATTTATACCTGATTGATATAGTTTAATGCTTGAATAATACATGATGATTTATATAATCACATGTCTGGCATAAGTGAATACTTGTTTAGCAGATTGGCTAAGGCCAACAAATAGAAACAAGAATGAATCATGGGTGACACATCAGAATAATTAATGACATGAGCAAAGCTTGAGATGTTGAAAATGTATGGTAGATGAATGTTATACATGTTCTTTCTATTTCTTATAAAGAGAATAGATGAATTACTGTTCAATCATAGATATGTGTAATACTTTAAAAGATGAGAATGATCTAAAATGCTTATCCTCTGCTCAGTTTTATATTAATTAAACTACAATAATGATGTTTCTGGCGGAGAGTTATATCTCTCGCTGGGGAAATTTTCAATTGTCTCACCCCCGTGGGAACCAACATTTTTAGGTGGACGAGTGTGAAAGAGACTGATAATATCTTTCGGATGAAGAACATCAGCAGCTACAAGGACAGCAGTGACAACTCAGGTTGAGTGTGCTGTCTATCGTGTTTGGTAGATAGAAGTCCTATGTGTCGTCTCTGTACTCTCAGGTCCTCGGAGTTAGTACTTAGTGCTTTTAATGTATCGTTTTGAGATTTTGGCTTGATGCCTCGAGGTTATTATGTTGTCTGTGTTTAGCTTTTAACAAGGTAGTTGATGTTGTAACCCTTGAAAAGAGATGGTATAAGATATATACTTATGAACCATGATGTAAATGTAATACATTGGTTCTTGTTGAAAGAGTTTTCCTATGATTGGGTCTCTTTGAAAAAGGTTTAAAATTTTTAGTGATTTTCTATAATCCGCTGCTTAGTGAACGCTTCCGCATTAGTTAATTATGTTTTTGTTAGTTGGATGCTACACTTAGGCTCTAATTGGTTCTATGTAACTAGAGTTTTTAATGAACTCACTTTTTTAGGAACTTTAGTTTATGTCATAGGTTAACAACCTAACTCCACTCTACACCTCAGGCGCCAACATAAGGTGTATAATAGAGTTAAAGTTGCCTGTCCCTGAGTGGATCAACACCTGAAAATATAAATGCACCGAATAAAGAGCTTCCATACATAAACCAAATTGTTCATTACATAGGGGCCCGATGACATAGGAGTTCTACAGAAGAAAACATAATACATGAGAAACTAATTATAGTAGAAAAAGAACATAATCTAAGAGTCCCATTTAGCTTTAGCATCCCCATGATAGATATGATTTTTGTGAGCTAGTGTATAGAGTAGAAATATCATCCTCCTTTCATCATAAGCACCATAAGTAGAAGGTACCTATAAAACATTTGCATGTGGTACACATCTGCACAATATATAAATATATTGTACTGAGTACGCCTACGTGTCATTTAATTTAACTCTCATTATATCTTGTCAATAACATTAAAAGTAAACTTGCCAAGAATAAGCAATATAACAAAAACATCCTTGAAGAAAAGAAAGTGTATGATTAACAAAAGAGAAATCATATATTTTAAGCATATTTTTCCATTATATCATCCATGCATTTACTACCTCAGAGTTGAATGCATTAAGGCCTTTTTTATCTACTACCAAAGAGTTGGATCATTATAAAATGTGACCTACTACCAAAGAGTTGGATCACCAATAAGTACTTTACTACCAAAGAGTTGAGGTACTTTAATTCCCAGCACTTTACTACCAAAGAGTTGAAGTTCTTTGGATATAATGGACAGAAATATATTATGTTCAAGTTTTTCAAAAATATATATAAAGCAAACGTCATCAAAGTTGGATACTCATATAGCTTTATTTCAAACAATACCATATGCCAAGTTCTTACACTATTTTACAACCATACATTATTATAGGCCAAGTGAGAGTTAATGGCGTACCTTCTGCTCAAAAGTGGGGAGTCCAGAGATGCTCCTCACTGGTACCTTTGATTTCTTCAAATTATTGGAGATTTGGTACTTATTAGTTATATTGTTCAAATCACCATTATTATAAAGAATATATATATAAAAGGCCCTTTTATAGTGTTGGAGTCATGAGAATTGAGTATGAGTCTTAGAGTATGGATTTGTGTTCATGATTAGTAATGTCACATCAGGGTAGGGTTATAAGGTCAAAATCATGGTCTTTAGATCATATTGACTAATTATGCACATTTTGGTAGATCAAAATAGGGAAAAGAGTGATAATTAGGTTTTATCGATAATTGTGTCACAATAATTGGATTTGATAATTTCATTATTACCTAGATGAAAAAATATGATGATCACAGGTTTTGGTGATTTAATCAGGATCGAGTATTTTCTAACTAATTAAAGAAGATATAAACATATTTGGGCAAGATCCTTTATTCGAGTCAGATTTAAGGTCAACAGATGTCAGATTCATGATCCTCGCATTGTTTTGAGCAAGATGGACTACTTATATGTATTTTTCTGACATTCCTACTATTTATAATTACTTTCCCAAAATTAGTCTATTTACTGAATTTCGAGTGAATAAAATGATTTTTAGAAAAACTGTGGACCGTTGGATGATCAGATCCAACGGCTGAGATCTCGTGTGCATATTTTAGAAAATATTAGAGATTATTATGTGGATAATTAGGTTGCTTACTTGGCGGGTTGTGATTCGTCCACTTGAATCCTAGTCATCTCCACGTGGGCTTGAGTGGTTGGTCCAACTCACCCAGGCGGGTCCCTCTATTCTCCTTGCTCAACACTCACAACAGGCATGGGAGGTGAACTCCGGCGAGCTTGTACCGGTGGAGGAGGATCACTTACATGCGAGTGAAGGTGGAACGATCTTCGTGGAGGTCTAACACAACTGGACAACTAGCTTCCGGGTCATGGCTCCCTCCTAGACGATGGGTCGACTAGGAGACCAGTGAGCTGCACAGCTCACGATAGAGGAAGATTGGAGGGGGAGTAGCAGACGATTGGGCTTGGTGTTGAGGTGCCATTAGGGTGGAAGGGAGTGTTGCGCAGCTCGGGGAGCGGTCAATGGTGGATGAGGAGGCCAGGAGCAGCCTACCCAACAGCTCGACGACGGCGGGTAGTGCTGAGGTGAAAAGCCTGAGCTCGGGGGCAAGGGGTGCTCGTTGTAGGTAAATTGAGGATAGAAAGGCATCATAGAGGGGAGGAATTTACCTCAGTCAGTTTTGTACGGGGTGGCATGGAGTGGTGAGGAGTGGGTCACCTTTGCGCGGGTGATTAAAGCCACATTCTCGCGGGGTGATCGGAGGTAGGGGATGATCAGATGGCCATCTGATCTACCCTTGATCCATGGACCCACCATCCGATGGTCCAGGTAGCTCACGAAGAAGGGTCTGTGGATCTCTGACATCAGCACTGCGTGACCAAAGATAAAAAAAATCAAAACCATAGCTTAAATGATTGAAATCGTGACATTGTTGGATCAAACTATAGTCAAAACTTGTAAAAATCAAAGAGGGAGCTAGAAATGTCCAAATGATATGAAATTTGAGCCATAGCTTCACCATATCATACCCCACATGTTGGTAAAGTTGGAGCTCAAGATTCCAATCTTTGATTGGTCAATTAATCTTTAGGAGAATTAGTGTTTTTAATTAGATTTAAGTGAAGAAATCAAGGTAATAAAGGAAAGAGAAAAACCACTTTATCACATCCTACTAACCTTAAAAGAAATTTTGTCCTCAAAATTAAACTAAATGAATGAGGTGAGGAAAACATTAATCTTCTCGTAGCTTCCAAGTTGCATCTTTAGCACCATGATGGTTCCACTACACCTTCACCTCCGAGATCTGCTTGTTCCTAAGCTCTTTGACCCTAGAGTCAGGAATCTTTGTAGGTTTCTCTGGATAAGAGAGATTCTCCCAAAACTCAAGAGGCATATGATTCATCACATTACTATCATCTTTCACATACTGCTTCAGATTGGACACATGGAAGACATTGTGCATAATGTTGTATTGCGGAGGAAGTGCAAGACGATAAGCACATTCACCAATGCGCTCCAGAACTTTAAAAGGACCCACATATCTCAGACTAAGCTTCCCTTTGTTCTTTGCTATGGTTAAGCTTCCCTTTGTTCTTTGCTATGACACAAATGGGTTTGTTCTTCAAGAATACATAGTCACCAGCATTAAATTGTTTGTCGGACCTGTGAGCATCTGCATATGACTTTTGACGATCTTAGGCCCGTTTCAACCTCTTCTTAATCAAGGACACCTTATCAGCATAAAATTGTAATTCCTCGAACTTTAGCATCCTTCTTTCCCCAACTTCATCCCAATGGAGATGGGATCTACATGGCCTACCATAGAGAGCTTCATAGGTTGGCATATCAATACTTGATTGGTAGCTATTATTGTATGCAAACTCTACTAATGGAAGGTAGTAATCCCAATATCCTCCCAATCTAAAACACATGCTCTGAGAAGATCCTCCAAGATTTAGATAGTGTGTTCTGACTGGCCATTAGTTTGGGGATGATATGATGTGATGAAATTCAACTGTGTACCCAACTCATTCTGCACCTACTTCCATAGATGTGATGTGAACTTTAGATCCCGATCTGAAACAATAGATACTAGTACTCCATGCAGCCGTACAATCTCCTTAATATACAACTCAGAAATCTCAGGAACCTTGGTCGTAGTCCGCATAGGTAAGAAATGTGCAGACTTGTTCAACCGGTCTACTATGACCCAAACCGCATCATAACCCTTCATGGTCCTGGGTAGTCCCACCACAAAATCCATGGTGATATTTTCCCATTTCCATTCGAGAATTGGTAAGGGTTGCAATAGACCACCGGGACGTTGGTGCTCGGCCTTAATTTGCTGGAAAGTGAGACACTTAGAGATAAATTTTGCTATATCATTCTTCATACCTCTCCACCAAAAGTGTCTCTACAGATCCTTATACATCTTAGTAGATCTAGGATGTATGGAATACTTAGACCCATGTGCCTCTTGCACTATATGCTTCTTACTCTCCAACTCTTCAGGTACCCACATCCTATGCTTGTACCTTAGTCCACCGTCCATACCAACAAATAGATGTGTCTAGGGCTTAGCCACAAGAGCTGTCATCTCCCTCAAGCTAGGGTTGTTCTTTTGAGATATCAGGAGTTCAGAAAGAAGACCAGGAATAATATTGATATTTGGCAGAATAATAGAGCCAGATGCTGCTAGAGATGACCCAGAAGATGAAGGTTCTAGACGCATTGATGCACAAATTGACTTCTTACGACTGAGAGCATCAGCTACAACATTATCCTTTCCTAGATGATATGCAATTGTGAAATCATAAACTTTGAGATACTCCAATCATCTCCTCTATCGAAGATTGAGGTCCTTCTGAGTCAAAAGGTATTTGAGACTTTTGTGATCCGTGAATATATCAAAAGTACCACCATATAGATAATGTCTCTAGATTTTGAGATCATAGACAATGGCAGCTAATTCCAAACCGTGAGTTGGATAATTGACCTCATTAGGTTTCAATTGTATAGAGGCATAGGCAACAATTTTACCATCTTGGATGAGGACACAACCCAAACCCATTTTAGAAGCATCAAAAAATATTACAAAGCCATCATTACCAGAAGGTAAGGTCAAAATAGGAGCATAAGTCAAGAGAGATTTCAATTCTTGGAAACTAGCTTCACACTCGGGAGTCCAAACAAATTTGGCATCTTTTCTGGTAAGTTTAGTCATGGGTAGGGCTATTTTGTTGAAATTAAAGATGAAACGACGGTAATAGTCTGCTAGAACAAGGAAGCTACAAATTTCAGAAGCATTAGTGGGGGCTTTCCAATCAAGGATAGCTAGAACTTTGGCAGGGTCAATAGAAATTTTCCACCTGAAATGACATGGCCAAGAAACGTGACTTGGTCAATCCAAAACTCACATTTAGATAATTTAGCATACAATTTCTGGGCTCTCCAAACATCAAGGACTTTCTGGAGGTGTTCACGATGTTGATCAACAGAATTTGAATATATAAGAATATCATCAATGAAGACCACAGCAATGCTATCAAGAAATGGCTGGAAGACAATATTCATCAGATTCATAAATACTCCAGGAGCATTAGTCAATCCAAATGACATCACCACAAATTCATAATTTCCATATCTAGTTATGAATGTTTCCTTTGGAATATCACAATCTTTTACTTGTAATTGATGATAACCTGATCTAAGGTCAATCTTGGAGAACACAGTGGCAATACGAAGCTGGTCAAACAAGTCATCAATTCTTGGGAGGGGATATTTATTTTTAATGGTGGCTTGGTTGATCATGTGATTATCAATACACATTCGCATTGACCCATCTTTCTTTGTAACAAAAACAACAGGAGCACCCCAAGGATAAGTACTAGGACAAACGAAGCCTTTATCAAGAAGTTCCTCTAATTACATTTTGAGCTTTGTAAGCTCGGCAGGTGCCATTCTATAAGGTGCCTTAGAGACTGATGCAGTTCCCAATGCTAACTCAATTGAGAACTCAATCTCATGAACTAGAGGCAGCCCTAGAAGCTCCTTAGGAAAAACTTTCGGGTAATCTCTCACCACATCCAAGCTCTCTAAAGGTCTCACCTTAGAATCAAGCATGGATAAAACAACAAGATAAGCTCTACATCCTTTGTCTATCAAAGTTTCAGCTTTAAGAGAAGAAAGAATCATATTTTAGTTTCTTTCTTTTCTCCCAGAAATAATCAAAGGTTTAGAATTGGGTGCACAAAAGACTACTTTCTTACCTCGGAAATCAAGCATAACAAAGTTGGAAAAGAGCTGATCCATCCCCAAAATTAAGTCAAAATCTTCCATATCAAGGAGAATGAAAGCAGATTGAAATTTATGACCACCCAAAGAAAAAGGCAATGTTTTGGTTTTTTGAAGAGAAGTAGAAATTTTGCCACTGGGAGTTGTCACATCTAAGATATAAACTAGATCATGAATCTCTAACTTGATCATGGAAGCAAGATTTCTAGATATGAAGGTATGTGTTGATCCTGAATCGAATAGGGCCACAACAGGATGATCTTAGAGACATATCATACCTTCATTATGATTTTTGTATGAGATCATGGTTTTCAACGATTTATTATAATAAAGAATTATTCACATTATTAGCTTCAATCATATGGTTGTCATTGGCCTTAGCTTCCTCTGCATCAATTGCAAAGACTCGACCCTGACAATGTTCTGGCTGAGCCCAAGCTATAGGGACAGTTGGCTGAGTAGGTGGAGCTCCAGGCTGAGGTAATGGGGCAGGACGGATCTGAGGTGCCCCCTAGACCAAATTTGGGCAATTGTAACTCATATTCCCCTCATTCTTGCAGTAGTAACACACTGGTTTCTCAAACTTGCATTTTCCCCCGTGCATACCTCCACATATCCTGCATCTGACAGTATTAGGTGGTGGGCCTTGGTGTGGCCCACCCTGACCTTGGCCTCATCGGTGTGGTCCTCCTTAGTATGATTGATCCCTATGGTGATTTCCTCATCCTCTTCCCATGCCATGGCTGTTAGGCTTCTTCTTATCATTATCCTTCTAGTTTCCCTTGGTGACGGATGCATGGATTAAACCTAGGTATCCCAAGCTTGGTGTTTTGTTCTTCCCTAAGGTTCTTTCTTGGGTAGGGGCTTTGTTGATGGCGGCTTCAAAGCTAGGATGGGTGGAGGTGCAAAGATAAACTTTGATTTCTTGGTTAAGGCCATCTATGAAGTGTTCAATCTTTTCATCTTCATCAAGGTTGCGAGCATGATGCTCTAGAAGTGTAAAGGCCGTAACATAGTTAGCAACAGATAGGTTTCCTTGGGTGAGGTTATTGAATTGTTTATTCTTCTCCTTCCTAGAGGATATGGGCATGAAACGATTGATAAAGATTCCCTTAAACTCCTCCCAACCCATGGGGGAATCTGGAAGTGCTCGTGTAAGGTAATAATTTTCCCACAACAACTTCACGGACCCCCTAAGTTGGTAGGTAGCAAAGGTGACCTTATCTTCCTCAAGACACTTAAGGGCTCTAAAGGCATTTTCAACAGATAGGATACATGCATCAGCTTTATCTAGGACTTCACCTAAGTCTTCTCCATGAAAGGCTTCAGGTTTGATCTTAAGAAAGTCACTAATGGTGGTTTCAGGGTTGGTCCTAGTGGATGAGGCACCATTGTTGGTTTCTTTTAGGGCTAGGGCATGCATACATTCCAACATCACCTTCTTATGTTCTTCCCAATTGTCTACAACCATGGTCTTACTAGGGTGTGTTTGAGATTCATCACCAGATCCATCGTTAGATCTTGTTCTCTTGGACCTAGTTTTTGGAGGCATCTACAAGTTTGTATAAAAGATAGTTTAGAGATTTATTTGAGATAAATCATAAAGCAAGCAACAAAGATTTAGCAATCATGGTATATATATTCTTCCAATTTTTTTGTTTTTTTCATGTCTTTTAGTTGTTCCCATTTCTCCTAATCTACCCACATAATAGAGAGAGTATATCATTGATCATGGTCATGAGAGAGAATGTAGATGAGAATCCTAAGGTATATCATTCACTAAATAGGTGGCTGGGGGGTAGTCCTTAATTGAGAAAAGATGAGAGGAAATATTTTTCTAAGGTAAGGGTGCCAACTTTAGCTTGCGGTAGGAACCCTTGCACCATGAAAATGGATGGGGAGAGTGATTATGTCAGAACCTTCCATAAGGTACCCTTCTAGACAGCTCGGCAATTTATTGCTAAATGTGGGCAACCTTAGGTCTAAGTAAGGTTACTAATTATTTGGTGCACCTATATTGATTCATGTGCCTGCTCTGGTACCATCTTTCATGGGTTAACAACCAAACTCCACTCTACACCTCAGGTGCCAACATAATGTGTTCAATAGAGTTAAAGTTGCCTGTCCCTGAGTGGATCAACATAGGAATATATAAATGCACCGAATAAAGAGCTTCCATACATAAACCAAATTGTTCATTACATAGGGACCCAAAGGCATAGGAGTTCTACAGAAGAAAATGTAATACATGAGAAACTAATTATAGTAGAAAAAGAACATAATCTAAGAGTCCCATTTAGCTTTAGGATTCCCATGATAGATCTAATTTTCGTGAGCCATCATATAGAGTAGCAATATCATCTTCCTTTCATCATAAGCATCATAAGTAGAAGGTACCTATAAAACATTTACATGTGGTACATGTCAGCACAATATATAAATATATTGTACTGAGTACGCCTACATGTCATTTAATTTAACTCTCATTATATCTTGGCAATAACATTAAAAGTAAACTTGGCAAGAATAAGCAATATAACAAAAACATCCTTGAACAAAATAAAGTGTATGATTAACAAAAGAGAACTCATATCTTTTAAGCATATTTTTCCATTATATCATCCATGCATTTACTACCTCAGAGTTGAATGCATTAAGGCCTTTTTGATCTACTACCAAAGAGTTGGATCATTACAAAACGTGATCTACTACCAAAGAGTTGGATTACCAATAAGTACTTTTCTACCAAAGAGTTGAAGTACTTTAATTCCCAACACTTTACTACCAAAGAGTTGAAGTGCTTTGGATATAATGGATAGAAATATATTATGTTCAGGTTTTGCAAAAATATATATAAAGCAAACGTCATCAAAGTTGGATACTCATATATCTTTGTTTCAAACAATACCATATGCCAAGTTCTTACACTATTTTACAACCATACATTGTTATAGGCCAAGTGATAATTAATGGTGTACCTTCTACTCATAAGTGGGGAGTCCAGAGATGCACCTCCCTGGTACCTTTGATTTCCTGAAATTATTAGAGATTTGGTACTTATTAGTTATATTGTTCTAATCACCATTATTCTAAAGAATATATATATAAAAGGCCCTTTTATAATGTTGGAGTCATGAGAGTTGAGTATGAGTCTTAGAGTATGGATTTGAGTTCAATATTAGTAATGTCACATCAGGGTAGGGTTATAAGGTCAAAATCATGGTCTTTAGATCATATTGACCAATTATGCACATTTTTGTAGATCAAAATAAGGAAAAGAGTGATAATTAGGTTTTATTGATAATTGAGTCACAATAATTGGATATGATCATTCCATAATTACCAAGATGCAAAAAGATGATTATCACAGGTTTTGGTGATTTAATCAGGATTGAGTATTTTCTAACTAATTAAAGAAGATATAAACATATTTGGGCAAGATCCTTTTTTTGAGTCATAGTTAGGGTCAACAAATGTCCAATTTGTGATCCTCACATTTTTCTAAGCAAGATGGACTACTTATATGTATTTTTTGGACATTCCTACTATTTATAACAAATTTTCCAAAATTAGTCAATTTACTGAATTTCGAGTGAATAAAATGATTTTAGAAAAAGTGTGGACCGTTGGACGATCAGATCCAACGGCTGAGATCACGTGTGCATAATTTAGAAAATATTAGAGATTATGATGTGGATAATTAGGCTGATTACTTGACAGGTTGTGATTCATCCACTTGGATCCTAGTCAGCTCCACATGGGCTTGAGTGGTTGGTCCAACTCAGCCAGGCGGGTCCCTCTCTTCTACTTGCTCAACGCTCACAGAAGGCATGGGAGGTGAACTCTGGTGAGCTTGTTCCAATGGAGGAGGGATGATCTTCATGGAGGTCCAACATAGCTGGACGACTAGCTTCCGAGTTGTGGCTGCCTCCCATAAGATGGGTCGACTAGGAGACCGGCGAGCTGCACAGCTCACGGTGGAGGAAGATTGAAGGGGGAGTAGCAGGCGATTGGACTTGGCATTGAGGTGTCGTTAGGGTGGAAGGGAGTGATGCGGAGCTCGGGGGGTGGTCAATGATGAACGAGGAGGCCGGGAGCAGCCTGCCTAGCAGCTCGATGGCGGCTGACAGTGTTGAGGTGAAAAGCCTGAGCTCGGGGACAAGGGGTGCTCGTTCCAGGTAAATCGAGGATAGAAAGGCATCAACAGGAGTTCGAGGAGCCATGTCGTGAGCTTAAATAGAATGGAGAGTGGGAGAGAAAATAATTCCCAAATGGGTTGGTTTGTAGTTAGAGAGAGCTCATACCGGCGAGGCCGTGGAGGGCAATTTTGAGGGCCGTGTGAGTACTTGGTCGGTTTGTTGAGATGAGGGGAGGCATTTACCTCGGTCGGTTTTGCACGAGGTGGTGTGGAGTGGCGAGGAGTGGGTCTCCTTTGCACGGGTGGTTGTAGCCACATTCTCGCGAGGTGATCGGAGGTAGGGGATGATCGGATGGCCGTCTGATCCACCCTGGATCCATGGATGCGCCATCCGATGGTCCAGGTAGCTCATGAGGAAGGGTTTGCAGATCACTGACATCAGCATTTCGTGACTAAAGATTTAAAAAAAAAATCAAAACCATAGCTTAAATGATTGAAATTGTGACATTATTTGATCAAACTATATTCAAAACTTATAAAAATCTTAGAGGGAGCTAGGAATGTCCAAATGACATGAAATTTGAATCATAGCTTCACCATAGCATACCCCACATGTTGGTAAAGTTTGGGATCAAGATTACAATCTTTGAGTGGTCAATTAATCTTTATGAGAATTAGGGTTTTGAATTAGATTGAAGTGAAGAAATCAAGGTAATAAAGGAAAGAGAAAAACTACTTTATCACAGTTTAGCTTTTCAAAAATGGGTTCATGTGATTGGTTTAATTTTTTATATTTTAAAGGAAGAGTCATTCATGACCTCCACCGGATATTGTAAATCCCCACCCCAACATAGATACATGTACATTGGAGGAGACACACAACCACATATTTGAAGATGTATCTCTTCATTGGAATCCTTAAGCTACTGCTTCACTGACAGGATGTGCAAATTGTATATGGAGTTTCAGTGAACATAATAAGTTTTTTTTTTGGTCGGTAAAAAACTCTGTTGCTATAATGTTGCCCAAAAACTTTAGGTACAAAAGGAGCACCCCTAAAAACAAAACTCGGGTGACAAACCACCAACAAGAAAGACATAGAAATAGCTTCTGCTCACCAAGGAGCTACCTATCGGGACAAAGGAAAAGAAGGAAGACATGACTTAACTAGGAGAACAGCTCCCAGAAACACTAAGAAGATACAACCCTCATCTCACCAAAGCAACACTAGCATGAAAACCATCTCCTGAAATTTGTGCAGCCTTGGAAGCAGGATGATATCTGTAGTAGTCCTGAACTCCATGCAGCCAGCAAATATGACTCCTAATCTTCAGTTGTCCAAATAAAAAAAAAATCGAGGCAGCAGATTACCAAGTCCTCAAATCTTCAGAACTTAGATCAGAAGATCAAGCAAAAGCCACCCAAATGACTAATCAAGTACTAGCAGTAATTCCATCCTCTGAAGGTGTACTGAGTAACCAGCTGAAGAACCATTGCCCGAAACCACTAACCTAAAACTTGGGGCCTGAAGACAGGGCAAAAAAACAGACCCGAATTCCAACAGCTGGAGTCCACAGGTATAGGGAGTTAAAAAACTAACCCCCCTCCCATTTCTTCTTGGCTGGTTTCTTCTTCTTTATGGATAATGACTCCTCATACTCTATTGCTTCCTCTCTCAAGTGATCCGATTCAGCTTCAGAGTTTGAGTCTCCAATGGAGCCGTCGTCATCCTTGAACAAATTCACTTTACTTTGTTGATAATCAACTGAGATACCACAACTATCCCAGATCTTCTTAACCTTCCATGACTCGGAGTCATTCCTGATAAAATCTAATTCCCAGGATAGATTGAGACTACCCACATTACAGACCGGGGAGGACCTGACCATATCAGGTTCTGCCTGGGGAATATGGGGTTCAAAGAAATGGGATTGAGAATCAGCAGCATTCCTATCAAGAACAATCTCTTCAATCTGCTGTTGAATGGCCTTAAGCAGGCTTTCATCCTCTAAAGCAGTAGAATTAGATTGCTCCTCATTCATCTTCTGTCCGATTTTCATTGGGGCATTCTTGCGAATACCTGCAGTCTTGCCAAACCGCACCTGCAGATCATTACCTGGAGGGGGTTTGCGGGATTTATGAGGACACGACGAGGCTCTATGCTCAAAACTTTTGTAGGACAAACAAACCAGAGGTCTCGAGACAACGTCCTTCAGTTGCTTGATAACTGAATCAACCTGTACCTTCGTCGATTTGGTCAGAGCTGAATCACTACTGACCTCGACACAAGCTATGGATGGACCAAGACAACCTACAGAGATTGAGTTATCATCGAAATCGACTGGCTTCCCAATGGTGCTGGCGACCCTTGCTATGTGATCGCACGTCCATGGTAGTCCTGCGTTTTCCACCTTGACCCAGATGGGTACCTGTGAGAAGGAGAGCGAAAGGAGAAGAGAACCAGGCTTCCATGACTGAGCAATAATCAAGGAGCCGTCCATAAACCATGGAGCTTCATCCAACACTCTGTCTCGTTCGCTAGAGGAAGGCAGCTTGATGACATATCCTTCCCTTTCCTCCGAAAACACCTCAATGGGACCACTGGGTCTCCATTGCCTGCGCACCCATCCAGCAAGCTTCTCCCTAAAGGGCTTCCTGCCAACAAACCGGACCGATATGAACTCTTCCCAGCTCGGAGCAGAGACGTCCTGGCTAGAGATGGAGGCACATCTCGATCCGTCTAAAAGGATTGGCTCTATATAGTCAATCGAGGCGATTCCCTCTACATCGCGGCCCTATCTGCTGGACACCAGCCACTCAGCAACCGGCGACGATGAAGAAATGCCACTGATCTGACTATTTGGGGGGGGAATCCGAAGGAAGATTGGGGGAAGCTTCGGCCGCCACCGTCGCCTCCTTGCGATGCGTCTCCTTTGCAGGAAGAGAGGAATCAAGTTTGCCTCCATCTCCGGTTCCCGCTACCTGGTGACCTGGAGGAGTCAGTGAAGACCCCACAGCAACCTGCTCCTTCTCCCCTCACCCGCTAGGGTTCCGTCCGCGCCCTCTCCCCCTTCCTCCTCTCCCTCGAGCCATCCTCCCCTTAACATAATAAGTTTAACACATATAACATATAAGTGTGATATTTATTTTTGTCCATAAACAAAACTAATGGGGTGTGTTGCATAACTTCCACATGGGATCGTCCTAGATAATATCAATGTTTCATCTCTATTTGATCTTTGTTTGCATGTGAGATTTCTGGAGTTGTATTGGACAATGGCATCCTTACTAATAGACTCCACAACAAAGGCCTACAGCTCTAGATGACTTCAACATTATGCAGTAAAAGATGTTCATTTTGGACCATTGTGGTTGTTGCTACAGATTCTTGGTACAACTGACATGTTATCTAATCATAGGCATTGATAGTATAGAATAATTAATAGGACCTGACCGACATGGGCTTCTTCATTACCTCTCAGTCGCCCTAATTTTACATGAGAAAAATAGGAAGTCATTTCCCCCTTGTTTTAGTTTGGAACTCAGATTTTTGTGAATATATACAATTGGAAGTCAAGTTACATGTGGGAAATAGCACCTCCTTGGTTATTGTTAACTAATCAATGGGTTTATGACTAGGAACTTTAGTTCCTTTCATTTTCACCCCACTTACAGAGAACCGATCAAATCATTGGAGAAGTAGATGTAATTTTATGGAAGTAGTAAAAATGACATTTGTAAGAGTGATAAAGAAGTTATTGCAAATAACACATCAAATATAGTGGTAGATCAGGTCAGGTGCAGTAGTTATAGAAATGATGTAATCAAATAGTAGATGCTCCAGTTAGGCACAACAGTTAAAGTAAACTTACAATTCTATAGATCTAATACAGCAGGTGGCATTAGAGGAAAGATCCTCTAATCACAAACAATATGAAAAGTAAAGAGTTAGATACTCATAGCTCTAGCTTCAGGAGAGATGAGAGGGACCTAGAATACATTGGGTATGGGGGTCTATTTGTGGCAAATTTTATGGTTTGGGGTTCTGCAAAGACCTTCAAGAAGAGGCGGTGGATCACCGTGTTGCATCCCACATAAGGACACACAAATTGAGTCAATACACCATGTGTCATGTAGCAGATGGCTTCCATCCACATGGTGTCTCTGGGTGGAAAAAGGAAGCCTCCTGTTTTCCTAGTAATTTCTAGAACTTTCTATTTAAAAATAGAAAAAACTTCCATAGAAAGATAAATCAGAGTTATCTTCATATTTTCCAGTAAAAGTAGTTGAAAAAAGAAAATATTTTATTTTACATGATTAAACTATGCAATAAGTAAAAAATAGCCCATTTAAGTAAGAATTGAAGGACAAATGCAATTACTATTTGAAAAAGGTTTCTTTGTAGAAATGTCCAAACTGGGTGGAAGTGAAAAAGGGGTGGATAAAATGTGCTAAAAATGTGTAAAAAGGTGGAACAATAGGTATATGTGGAAATTGGTTAGAATACAGAATGGATTCCATCATTAGCTAGAGTATTAACATTAGTTGTGAATTTTGGCAGAGTGGGCAAAAATGGGGTGTCAATAGTTTTCCCCTATCAAGGCAAGATTCAAGTTAGGGGTGAGAACTGCATGCTTGATCCAAGTCTAATCCCCATTTTTGGTCACCAAGGGCCAAAAAGGTTGGACTCATCAAGGGTGTTATGAAAAACCTTGTGAAGGGTGGAAAGTAAGTCTGTCGTCTGTTCCTTGTAAAGTTGAATTAGTGAGAAAAACATTGGGAAAAAGACATGTCTAGAGTAAGGGCATCCTATGAATTAGGGAGTTTCATGTGTGTCACCAATCATTCAATCCGCTGAACTTATGATGAGACATAACAGGTTTATCGAGTGCAAAAGTGTCTTTCATTGTAGCTTTAGTTCTTAAACTAGTGCATTCCAACTAACTCGTGCAATAGTGTCTTTCATTGTAGCTTTAGTTCTTAAAAGCAAAATGTAAGTCTGGTTTGTTAGAGATACATTAAGATAAAGAGTTTACAATCATATGAGAAATAGTGGCAACTGCTCTCCCTAAAAAAATGACCTTGGAGAAAAGGAGTAGTCATCCCTCTTCCCCGCATCTTTAGTTTTTAGTTTTTTTTCGAGTTTACAATTTAGTGTCAACACCAGAACTCTTAAAAAGCACAATATGAAGAGTTTTCATATCTCAATAGGGATTGGATCATGAGTATTAGTGATTGTACTATAGATAAGCTTTTTAGATTTAAGATGACCTTTCTAGCCAATGACTACATTTGTAAGTTGTTTGATTGATTGAGGCATCAGAGATTGAACTAAGGTTGGATGTCTTGGCCATTATTTAGTGAAAGGTAGAATCTATAACGTGTTCCATTTTTGGTTTGCCTTTCGTCCCCTAGATCATTGATGCTCCTCAATCTTCTAGTTCTCCATCATTGAAAGTGGAGATTTGATCTACAACTCAGGGTCATGAGTCAGGGTCAACAAATTGAGTTCATCTTTCTGTCATGAACTGAAATTGTTGGAGGATGTCTACATGAAAGCAAGCTGGTAGCCCAGGTTGTGATGGTTTCAAAGGGTAACTTGTATACCCGTCATAGGTTGTGAGTAGGGATCCTGAAAAGATTCAGGAAAAGGTAAAAAGAGGGTACATGAGCCTATTAAGGAAAAGGCTTGTGATCTACTTTAATGTCTTGGTCCAGGACCCAAACGGATTGGCAGAAAAAGTGCATAATTGGTCCAGTTTTAGGTCGTAGGGTAGGACTCAAAAGATTAGAATAACTTGAGGATTTTGGTCCAGTTTTAGATCATATTTCAGAACACTGGAGAATTGAAAAAATGTGATATTGAGTTTTTGTCCAAATTTAGGTCATAGTTTGGGACCATGGATTGTATAAAAGTGATGCTTTTGGTCTAGTTTTATGTCATAGCCCATGAGCTTGGTGATAATATGTAGATATTATGTCTATTTATCTTTGATAAAATAGAATTTTTTTCAGTCAAGATTTGACATTTTTTGTTATTTTCTGGTTTTTTGGTGATTTTATGAGGTTTTGGAAAATTTGATGAAAATCTAGGGACAACTTTATAATTTTTGTATAAGTTTTTGTCTTTAAAAGAGGGGAAATATGAGGAGGGTCAAACTCCCTTCCCATTTCTACCCTGCTCAAAGAAATGACGACAATGATTAGATCGAAGCATTTTAGGGCGACACAAAGGCTAGAGGAGAGAGAGGAAGAGCCATTATATGTTTATCATCAGCTAGCAAGGGGACTATAGGATGGGGCATCCCACCAGCCTTCTCAATGGTGTTTCTAGTAGCAGCTTTGCGGCAGAGTAGGAGCTATTGGTGGTATTCTCTAAAAATATTTTGGTGTAGATTTTGACTACATTTGTCTTAGGGAAGGTATAAATTTCATCTTTGCATTTTGGTTTGACCATTTTAGCCCTCAATGGTGAAATTTGGTTTTTGACTTCCCAGCCTTATTTATAGTCTGGAGGTTGAAGACGACCTCGATGTGCATTTTATTCTATGATCCGATTGATTCCATTGTTTTGTTGTTTTCTTGGTTGTCTGTTGTCCGATCAAGCCAATTTTAGATGTTGAGGAAAACTCTTTATATTTCTATTATTATTGTGTAGATGGATGATTGTGAATGGAATGAGGCAAACCTCCTATAGATGAGAAATATGTTGGTGATGGCGCGAAGACCTAGGCATATCCAAGGTATGGACATTTACCTTTTTGATTGAATCTACATCTACTTTGTGAATATTCTGACTGATGTCTTCTTTGAGCAGGAGTCATGGTAGTGTGAGAAGGATCGAGGGGAAACACACCCTACTGAGATATTCGTCCATCACCTTAGTGCGCTATGGATGAATCTACATCATTGAGGTCATCGAGCAGGCATGAGTATAACTAGGAAACTTTGCTCCATGTTGTTTCCTCTCTACTTAGCCAAGTGTGTATCATGATTTTCACGTAGCGGTGATTTTTACATTGCATCCCTCATTGTTCCTTTATGGACTTTGAAATGTACTATAGAACCTGATAGAATGGGTTGGGATATTTGTATGAGAGATTGGTGTCTGAGGAGGTGGAGTTCTTGGAGAGGACCAGCTTTGGTAGCATTAGTCAGTGTGGGATCATAGATATACCCTATCTCCTTCCTTTGATAGAGCACTATTGTTTGGAGACTAGCACCTTTAACTTCACTTTTGGTGAGTTGGACATCACCCTGAGTGAGTTTTTTGGGATTCTAGTTTAGTGTTTGGTGGGACACCCATTAGTTCTCTTCCTGACTGACATGATTGGGGTCTCTACTGCATGGATGAGATTCTAGGAGTGAACTCCAAAGATATCGAGACGTCCTCTAAGTATGAGGTCAAGTTTACTTGGCTGGGGTAAACCTTCTTTCATGAGGGAGAGTGACAAGGTTTTAGTGATCTATTTTATGAAACCATACAGGTGAACATTTTCCAATTTGTCTTCATCATTGGTTACTTATTTAAAAACTACTGGGGGGCTAAAGGAGATGTTTGGTGGTTCTCATGTCTTCTAGATCTTGATTCAGTTCCTTCCTTTGATCAGGGTGGTGGCGATTATGCCCATATGCTAAAACATTTATGGATATATCTTGTGGGTGACTTCAAAGGAGAGATGGTCTGGTCTATAAAAGGCTATAGAGGCTTTGTAGGCTTGATTGCATTAAGCTTTTACCTATCTTTTTTTAGTATTTTATGCATTTGAAATAATTGTGGTACATGATTTGCTATGATCCTTTCTGTGTACATATGTGGGGCTATGAGCACTTCTGTCTACATAGAATTGTCACTTTGAGTGGTCCAGAGGGATAAATGTATGCATCCCTCCCTACTTGTCATCATTGGGATGGTTGTGCCAATAGGGTGTAGTATGAGGAGTGGAGAAGTGAATTGGAGATGATGACTGTAGTTGAGGTATGTGTAGTACTTTGAACACTATATTTATCATGCATGTGTACTTTAGCTGACTCCAATTCATTATTTTCTCCGATCTGATTCATGATCTTCTCTAGATTCCAACATCGTTAGGAGGCCACATCTTGTACAACCTTCGTTGAAGCAATGTCTTTGGATGCTTTTTGAACTCAGTTTGACTCTCCATCTGGGAGTGTGTTGTATATGGGTGAGTGTTATTCTCCTCAAGGGGATGGTGGATTTCATATTCCTTTCATCCCTTTTCCAGGGTTGGTCTCTCTTGGATTGTTAGGCTACTAAAGAGTTGATGTATGGGCATATGATGCATAACGAGTACTTGAGGTGGTTCTACATGCACACTTAGGAAGCTACTCTTTTCCAGAGAAGAATATGATTGACTCCAATGTACTCTATTGGTAAGTGTATGAGTATGATACTATTTTCATCTACTTGCATTACCTCTAACATGCATTTACTTATAGGTGATTGATTGTGATTGGGCTAAGGAGTAGGATGATCAGCGGTATGAGTTTCTTTGTCCACCCCCTCTTGAGATAGTTCCTTCTCCTGAGATAGTTTCTTTTCCTGAGGTTCTATCTTCCCTATTGGTAGATTCTTGTGGCTTTGATTACATCCCTAATTTGTGTCTGCATCAAGAATTTTGTGTTGGAGGCTTGTGTCAGTTCTCGGGTGACTTTAGTTAGATGTCATCTTTTGTGAAGATGGATGAGGTTTCATATGTGGCAGGTGTACTCTTCAGGTCAATTATTCTACTAGGATTTTGGTATATACAACACTTTGGAGGATCTTTTGGCATAGGGGCTCTTCTTTAGACGTCCCCATCTAGAGTGCAGATCCATCTTTAGCTTGTCCTGTAAGACCCCTAACCTACACTAAACCCTAATGATGCTTAATTTACCCAATTGAATGCTTAGATTCTTAATAAAGCTCTTTCTTATGCTTTTATGTCAGTTAAAAAAACCTATGTTTCAAGTTTGATCTAGTTTGGACAATGTTAGTGCAAGTTATGTAATTTAGTACATATTTTGGACTTTTATGCAATTTACCCATATCTAAGATTTTTTTTTTGCAATTTGTCACATTCTTTTGTGCCTCACCTGTCTTCGTATCAAGTTGGAGTTAGTTGTACCATGGTGCTCCTAGATGCACCTTGCTTTTGTGTGTGACATGTACCTAAGGTTGAACTTAGGATTTCCTCTCATAGATGGGCTACCTTGTGTAATAGATTCAATGAATTTTCTAATGAGTTGGGTTGGTGGATAACAAGGGATTCAAGTTTTGATGGGCCTCCTAACTTCCACTAATGATGGGCTACTGAGTTGCACGAAAGTAATGCTCTTGACGATGCACACTTGGTAAGCTTGGCTAGACACCTTGCCTTTTGCTTTCTCTCTCCCCTTTAGCTTCTTGCACTACCCTTCTTGCATGCCAGCGAATTCTTTACACTCCCATCTCACCCTCTCTTCTTCCTTTCTTCCTAGAGCTCATTTCACTTGCTTGGTGGAGAAGAAGGAGCCCAAGGTGCATCAAGCTTGGTCGATCTACTTGCATGTGCACTTAGAGCTTGGATCTACCCTCTCTTCACACTTGTTGAACTCCTTAGCTTGTTCTTGACCTCAAAAAGTAAGATCTTCTCTCTTTCCTTCATTTTCCTTTCTGTCCTACCTTCTCATCCCTTCTTATTAGTCGGATCCATGGTTTCAATGATGGAGTTTGTGCTAGAACTATTGAAGAACACCTTTCTTCTTGCTTCCTTGACCTAGGGTTGCTTGTACTTTGAGAAAATCTATCTTGGATGAGAGGGGATCTCAAATATAGGATTTTCATCTCTCTTTCCTTGAGCCACCTTGTTGTTTGGAGTCTCATCTTCATCCTTTAGGCAATTTATATAACTTTATTCCTATTTAATTGCTTACTTTTAACTTGCCATGAACAAATCATACTCTAAAATAGAGTGATGAGTAGAAAATTTGAATCCTTAATTAAGTTGTGTGTATATAGGATTATTCTTCAGTAGATAATCTTCTTATTACTCTCCTTAATCTTGTGCACATTATTTATTTTGGAAGATGAGCTTTAGACCTTGCTGGAACATAAATGGATGGTGTTGGTGTGGTGAATATCGATGGTTGTCCCTGATATGTTTTGAACTAATTTCTACATTCCCTCATGATCTGATGGTTAGTTCCTTGTGTAGAATGATGGTTGTTCTTTGTTACTAATTTATTACCTAGTTAGAAGCCCATGAAACCTATGTCTATATTACTGTTGTCTTTGGATGGTCGATGTCTTCCATAACCATATCAAATAATGGTTCATACGTGTTGAAACAATGGGTTTTTCTTGGTGCCTTGAACTGATTTCTCTCTTGTTGTGTGACCCGATGGTTTGGCTTTTATGAAGAAACAATGTTGGTACATTAGTTACTGTTTTAATCACGTTAGTGATCTCAAGAAATGATGGTTATATTGCCTTATTCACTGAACGATCGATGGTTATCTTAACCCTCACAAATGATGGTTCTTTCCTAAGGTTTGAGCTGATTTCCCCTACTTGTCTTGCAACCCAATGATTTGGTTTTTGTGCAAATTGGGCTGGACTTAGATTCTATTTTGGATCTTCTTGTGCTTAATAAATGATGGTATTGGTGCTCTCACCAGGTGGTTCAATCGCTGGTTTTATAAACCCTAACAAACGAAGGTTTTCCTTAGGTGTTATGAATTGTTTTCCCCTCTTGCTTCAACACCCGATGGTTGAGCTTCTAGTGCCTACCGATGGCTCACACCTTGTTGCTATTTTGATGGATTCATGTACTCAAGAGCCGATGGTCATGTTTCTAGTATCTTTTATTCAAATGATGGTTCCTTAAACCCTAGACAAACTATGAATTTTCCCCTCAAATTAATCGATGGTTTTACTCAATATTTGAAGTTTGTTTTTCCATCTAGTGATGAAATTTGATGGTCTCACTAGGTTGACAACCGATGGATATCTTAATTGTTGGTTTGCTTATTTCTCTAAGTGTTAGATCCATGGAACTCTTTAGTGTCACAACCCATGGTCATCCTAAAAGGTTATGGACTATTTTCTCTTAGTATTAGAGAGATGGTTCACTTAGTTGCTCAAGCAATGGTTTTCATAGATCAAAACCCTAAGGTTTTGCATGTTTTGCATCTGAATATTTTACCTATCTTACATCGGAAGATCTTGGGTGAGGATTTATACTTGGAAGTTTTGGGTTTGATGCCCTAATCTGATGCTTATGTTTTATATAGATGTGATTCAATGGTGGTAGTTCATATACACGATGCATTGGCTTTAATTGTCTTGAAGCCGATGGTCTAATGTGTGGTTTAGTATTTGATGAGTTGTGCTTAGTGTGCACTTGATCTGATGGTGGTTATTAATACACTTAATTCAAAGGTCATGTTTCCCATGAAACCTATAGTTTTACATATGATTTGATGGCTTGTCCTTGCTGCACCTAATCTAACGGTTTAGGTTTGACGATTTAGAGTCAACTTTTTTAAGCCCATGAGTTTGTAGGATTACCTTTTCCCTCAAATGAATACAAACCTAAGGTCATTTTAAAATGCTGATTTTTAATGTTAAGTACAACTTGTGGTGTTAATTTTAACCCTACTAAAACTAAATGATGGTGGTTAATTATACCTAGTTTCATTGCATATTGTTGTAATAAAGGAATTTCCTTAATGCTAAGATAATATTACAATGTTATCATGTGAACATCCTTTAGTTGTTTATTACAATGTTATGTTGAACATATGCATCACAAATGTGATGATGGTATTCTGAGTCATTAGGAAGGCATGGGAAGATAATGATGTTCTTACATGATATAATGTGATGGTCTCGATGACCTTTGGGCATGGTTGAACCCTAATAGAGGTGTGATTCTCTTCATAATGTGATAAGGGTTGGTAACCTGGGATAATGTGATAAAGATTTATATCTTGTGTTTGTGTGATGACAAGTAGAAATGAATTAAGGATTAAGCCTCAAGCATTATATATCTTCCAAAGTTGTTATATATTAATGCTTGCTAGAAATGAATTAGGTTTTATTTGTCCACTTGTTTGATTCTTCCTTTCTTCACTAAATTGGTGATAACTAATCAAAGTGAAACCTTAATCATGTGGTACCATGTGTCGTAGATCCATTCTAATGTCAGGACTTGGATGGTGAAATGAGTGTTCCTAAGGGAAACTCGAGACGATATTGTTGAGTATGTGAGGTGCAAGTGATTGCGTGTCCTTGACATCTTAATCCCAAGGTTTTGAGTATGGATGCGGTCATATCTCGACAGGATAACAACTGTGGTCGTATCTCGAATATTATATATGTGATATGTGTTAAGGATGGTTGTAGTCATATCTGGCAGGTTAACAACTGTGGTCATATTTTGAATATTGTATATGTGATATGCTTTGAGTATGGATGTGGTCATACCTCAGTAGGAGAATGGTTGAGGTTGTATCTCGGTTTAGATTGTATCAAGGGCCGACTATGCTACTTTGCAGCTTGACCTTATGCATCGTTGCGGTTGACCCGTAGTGATTGGAGGTAGAGAAGATCGTAGGATTTCGTCTCTCCTAGATCATGTATAGAACTTATTGCAACCAATCAGTGGTTAGTTGGACTTTGAGTGGTACGACTCAAACTCCCTAGGGTTTAATGAAAAACATAAACAGCCATGTAGCATATATGTTAGGATTAAATACACTTCACATTAGATGATAACCCTTACTTACTCCTTTCAAATTTAGATGATGTATAATACAGTAAGAAGAAGTAGCCATGTTATACTGTTGGTTATGTTTAAGATGTTAGTTATGTCATCATTGTTAGAAATGATTATACTGCTAGCCATGTCTATTTCATTAGGTATGCTTATATTGTTAATCACACTAATGTTGGTAGTTGTGCTTATGTTGTTAGCTCTACTTATGATGTAGACATGACATGGTATGTCATTAGACATGCTCACGTTGTTATCTTTGCTCATCGTATTGGGTATGCCTATTATGTCAGATATGGTAAACTGTTAGATATGCTTATGTTATTAATTTTTTAATGACTGTGGACATGCTCCTACTATTCAAATATGCTCATAATGCTATCGATATTTATAATGCTAGTTATACTCATGATGATGGTTATGCTCATAGTAATATCTACATTTGGTAATTAAGAATAATGCTAAATTCTAAGGCTCTGATAGAATTACTCTTAGTAAATCCTCAAAATTGAACATTCCATTTTTTCGCATTATCTATAAATCTTCTTGAGCTGCTTAATCTACTTAACCTGATTATTTACATAACTTATTGTAATCAATAAGCATTGTTGAGAGTTATATCTCTCGTTGGGACATGGGTCTCACTCATGGGTCACCACAATCCTTTTAGGTGATTGTTAGTAACAGTAGCAGACTTGTGGAAACAGGAGGAGTGAATATGATGGACCATAGAAGGAAAGTTGATTAAATGTCTAGAATTTACTAGAGTAGTCCTTATACTCTCACATTTAGGAGGGAAAGTTTTGTATATGGTGTTTTACCAACTTGAGCTTTTGTAGTATTCTGATGTTGTACATGTAGATGGTAGCCCATGTGTCTATGTGGTGACTGAGGCCACAAAGCCATTGTAAGAGATTTTTAGTATGATTTATGAAATAATATGAGATGTTGGGTTTTTATGAAAATGTTTTTTAGTAAGTGCGTGAAAGTTTAATCGATTTTCATTTACTCTCTTTTTAGATATGTGTTTTATTAACGGTTGATTGTGTTTGATTTTTTAGTAACCTTGCTTTATGTGATCAGTTGTCACTAGTTGAGGGGCAAGTTCCTCTCGACGTAGAATGATACCTTGTATGTCACGTATGGGATATCCTCTTCTTGTCACTAGTGGTATACTGATGTGTATCATTCCCCACACCAAAAATGAGGTGGTTAATTCTAGAGTTTATCCTTTTTAATATCAAAACAACCAGTTAGGGTAATTTATTAGTACAGAAAAGGTCAAACCCCAAAGGAAAAAAATTTTAAGATCGATTCAACCCAAATAACTTTTTGAACAAAGAATCAAAAAGTAAAGATGCATAGGTTGATGATTTGGTTACACTAGAACAAGGGATTAAAGTTTGCAATGAAATAAAAGTTACACTAAAACAATTAAAGAAAGAGTTATGCTAAAATGAGTGAAGAAGAAATTATGCTCAAAGCAATATGAAAAGAATTATGTAAGGGAAGAAATTAAATTGCAAGTATGTAAAAGAGGCGATTGAAAGTAAGAGATTGAAGAAACAAGATTGAATCTATGGAAAAAGATATTGGGGTTATGGGTTTTACCACCATAGTCGACATAAAACTAGATCAATAAATACACAAGATAAATTAGATAGAAACAGGTATGAGAAACATTTGCAAATGCATCTATGAAAGACAAACTCCTTACAAACTCATTGGTCTTGGTGTTTGCAGATCCTACCCTATCATACCAATAAGGATCCTTTCGAGATCTCATCTGGATCCTTATGTATATCGTTGGTTTTTTTTTTAGTCTTGGGTTCTGCAATCACATTCCCCAAGTCTAACAATAAAAAAATGAGAGATCAAGTTGTAAAAGTCAACGATAAACCAAACAAAATATTATCTAGCAAAAGTTTATCATATGGAAAAATATCTAATCTGCTCTGGCTATGGGGTTACTCCCATACCCCAATATAAAAGACTACTCACTGGTCATGGAAATTAAAGAAGAAGCAATGGAAGGAAGAAGGAAACCCATAGACTAGAGGACAAAGAATTCCAAAAAGGATCTTAGATAGTGACAATAAATGGCTTGCTCTCGAGTTCCTTCCTCCCAACAAGAAAAACCAAGAACAAGATGGAAAAAAACTAATTTTATTGCGTAAAAGAGAGTGCAAAATGCTAGAATGGAAATAACAAGTGTTGGAATGTCATTTGTGAGTAAAAAAAATTGGATCCCTTTTCTTAAGTAGCCCCCCCTCCTTTTATAGGTAGGGAGGGGGAGAAAACCCTAAAAGGGGGAGAGGAAAGGAAGGGTGGTAGTTATAAAAAATTTCTGATCACACACCATGATCAACTGGTTCGCAACCCAAACTGATCATTTGGGGTCTGAAGGGGGTGCAGGCTAGGCAGCGATCAAAACCCTAATAAGAGTGGGGTGGTGGCGTCTCTGACTAAGTTGTGAACAAACCATAACAATCAAATGAAGGGGGTGAATGCCCGGATGGGACCTAATACAAGCGGACATGGAAGTGGGAATCATAAAACCCTTAGGCAAGGTGGCAACACACTTATTGGTCATGACTTGGCCTTGAAGTAATATGAGATGGTTGGTTGAATCTTAAAATGCTCAGTTGGCTTCTAAGTAGGCATGGGCCAAGGAACCCTAGTGTAAGCAGGCTGCGTACTGCTTTTGGAGGTGAACTCTAAGATGGTGATCTGAAAAATATAAAACACTCGGGTGGATAACGAGCTAATTGTTGGGGGAATCGGAAGTGCTCCTCTTGGCAACCAAAATGGATGGTTTGAGTTGAGAAAGTAAATGGTTGTATGGCTCCGGAGTATGACTTCTTGAATGAACGAACGGACCAATTCATGTAGTGAACCGATCAGTTGGAGTGCTATGTTTTTCATAATTTTATCATGAAGAAAAAACCTATAAAAATATAAATGGAAAAGATATGAATATGCTTATTGGTCAAAAGGTGGATGATTTTCAATTAATTCTAGAAAATAAACAAAAATTAAAAATAAATATTAGAAAATAACATGAAACATGTAATTGAAAATGGATGAATATACATTCATCAAAACACCCTAGACTTAAGCGTTTTCTTGTCCTCAAGCAAATAAAATCACAAATAATTTCAATTTGTACTAGCAACATGTCTATCCTCATCCTGATAGAATCATTTTGTTTCTTAACTCCAATTTTTGGCTAAGAAACCCAATCACCTACAACTATGTAGCATGAACTTTCATATTCCCAATCAAAACATGTTTCATAATTTGTTTCTAAATCAGGACTTTGTAGAAAACATGCTTCATCTCACTTTTACTTTGACAAACCTATGTTTTTTTGTGAGTTTTGGCATAGCAATAGGATGAAAGAGGTGGGGAAGAAGATGATCCCTCCTCTATTCAACTCAGGATTTTTTTCATGGACATGTGACTACATTGACCACATTTTTTGTGCTATTTGGCATCTTCTGATGGTACACCTTATTAAATTTATGAGGGGTATGAAATAATGGAGGTATGGCAGGCATGCTACCCTCAACTTGGAGTTTGGTATGAGGTGGTTTTCTATTAAGGAGTGAAGATGGAAGAAGACTATTCTTGGGCTTCAAAACTTTCATCAATTTTTTTGCAAGAGTGTCATGGTATCATATGGATTCATCCTGATAGCACACTATACAAGAGATATGTCAAATTGATTGCAGTTTAAAATAGAGAAAATTCATGTTTGGTTCTTATGGATGCAATAGACTTGCCAACATTTCCAAGAAGTGATGCTAATCTTATGGTCTTAAGTCACATGGTGTTTTCTAATCATGGTAATTTGTAAAGAATTTTTACAATGAAGATTTTTAGCATTCATGAGGTACAATGATTACAAAATATATTCATCATGTCTGACTAGAGAAATGCCATTTTGCAAAAATAAGAAAATAAAAACAAAGAAATTTCAAAAGAAACTACATGCATAAATAAAAGGATAAAAGATAATGCTGAAAAGGGAAGATAAGGGGATGAAATAAGCACATACTAACCACACCCACCCCAAACTTAGAATTTTTCTTGTCCTGAGAAAATACTAAACCCGAGATGCATAGAAGAAGATTACTATGTTGGATATTAGAAAGTGGATGAGAAGAAGAAGAAGAGGAGGGGTTGTAGTAGTACTTCCCCTAGTATGGGGAGTTGGGTTAGGGTAGGCCTAATGGGCACCATACTCCTCATATGAAGGTTGTCTAGGGGAATAGTGGCCACAATCCACATGCCCAGACTCCGAAGAACATTGCATGAGATACATGTGGTTGAGTTAATGGTCTTGGCATTGCTTCTCCTACTAGATGTGGTCCACCTGATCTCAGATCTCATAAAATGCATAAGGCTCCGTGCCTTCTTCATTGCTAGTGCGTCTCTGTGTGCAATGTCAAGAAGGTGGAAGAGGGGGTCCAATTGCATCGTCATTTTCCTCCATTTAGACACTCATCATGTGGGCAATAGGGTTAAGGACATCATCTGGGTCAGGGTGCTCTAAGTTGAATCATGCAATATGTGCTGGCACGGTAGAAGCATCAAGCACCAGATTTACTGGGGGAACTCGAGGATGAATTTTTTTTTAATGTCAATTAGTAGACATCAGTTGCTCTATAGCGGATGAACTTGCGTTCCTACAAATACCCAAGGTCAATCGGGTGTTCTTTAAGCTCCAATGGTGGGAAATAGATGTGAGTGTAGCCTAAGAAAAAGGCTATGAAGTTCACAATGTGGAAGATGTAGAAGGAAGTAGATGTGGTGCGGATGGCCTAATAATTGATATGGGTAGGCATATATTTCTCTAGTTGAAAGGTTTTTCATTTAGAAGGAACCACAATATGTAGAGATCTAGATGTGTAATAGAGCCTTGAGTACCTTCTATGTTGAAGATGGTACAGACCAAGATAGGGTGATGATATTGAACAACTGGGTTATTGATGCTCGAGGCCTTGGGGCCATTGGGTAGCTTGGGCAGAAGTCCATGTCCTCCCATAATTTCATTGTATTATAGTTGTCGGGGTAGGCCTCATGGTGGCGCTCCATACAACGAGAAAGCTAACAGTCATCCCTTCCATTAAGGAGAATGGAGGTGAGCTGTCTAGAAAAGATTTCCAACTCTTCCCTAAAAATGCAAACCTTGAATATAGAATTTGACCATAAGCATAGGAAGTGGCAGAAGGTGATTATGAACTCTAGAGTGAGATTGTAGAATATTGGGACGACGTGGTAGGGGAAGATAATAATGTGTTTTCATCATAGAATGTTGTCAACAACATCCCAAATGTCGAGGGCATATAGTGTAGTGCCACATGACCATCTGGGGAGTTCAATGCCAAGTATGGTCAGGAGTCGAATCTCTTATAATGGTCAACATTGATGAACTAGGAATAACTTCCCGGAATCAAGGAAATGAGAGGTGGGAGAGTTTTGATAGAATATGGGTCTTTTCGAGATGACTGGCTGACCTAATTCTCATGCATAAGCTTGTCAGCTTCCTCAAGGTCATGGAGCATCTCCTTAGTCATCTCCGGTGAATACTCTCTAGTATGTTCATGGATGAGGATCCCAGGGCCTAAGGTGGAACATCTATGAGGCTCGTACAAGATGGTCGCCTTTGCGGGTTGCATGCCCTTGTGTAAATGGCCAAAAAGGCCACATTGAATTCTCGATTCATCAACTTTGTAGGCCAACCACAAGTTGTGAATCGAGCATTTCAGTTCGTGAGACGCCCATTTCACAAGTTGTGGGTGGCACTAAGCTATATGACTTTTTAGGCATCTTCTTGTATGAATTGGCACATCATGAGACTGATACAACCATTTTGTTGTTTGAATCGATTCTCTCACTAGACGTGGGTGGCACTCCACCGTTTGAAATTCAAATCAATCACCGAGTTGAATGGATGTTTTGGTGGACAAAATGATTGTCTGGTTTGCAAACTCATTTATTCACTTGTTTTGGAATGCCCAACATAGTGAGATTGAAATTCTAGTTTGGGTAGCTAACCGGCCATTTCACCTTCCCCCCCCCCAGGTCGGGAAGAAATGATCAGCTGATTTTTTTCTAGAAAAGAACTAAATTGAGTCAAAAAAAAAGCAAAGGTAAGCTAACTCAAATTTAGAGAAAATAAAATAAAATTGAAACTAAATGAAAAACTAGGTTGCCTCTGAATAAGTGCCCAATTTCATGTTGAAGGAATGACACATGTACTTCATCAAGGGTAAGCAAAATATGAAGTTTGATTGAGGGTGTTATGTTGACTCGACTGCCTGTCGTGCATCCACTCCATCATCTTTGCTTCAATATCTTGGATTGTGTCTTGTGTAGTTTGACACACATCTGTATACCAAGGATAATGATATGAATCAAAACGGATAGGTTACCATGGTTCTATTTGTGACAGGGAATAGTCATAGGGAATCTTAGTTGTATAAGGATAATTATTAGAAGATGTAGAGTTTTTTTTCAAGTGTGGATGCCCAATCATTCTGCTAAATGGGCCACTAATTTCATAGGAGTGTCGGTCATAAGAAAGATAAGTGGGGACCACATCAATGTCATTTATCTATGATTCTTGAGTTTTAATTGGTAGCAGGAACTCATAAAAGACCTGGTGAGTATCATAGATATGCACTTCGGTGGGAGATGGGGGTAGAAGGTGGTCGTGGTTTGAGATGGGGTGAGAGGTGAGGGGAGAGACTATGAGATTAGGAGCTCTAGAGTGGTGATGTTGGGTATTACCTGGGTGCAGATAGTTGGGGGGGTTCCATCACTATGGGGTGTGATGGTGTGACTTCGACTTGTGTTACAATTTGACTATCCAACAAAGAAATTTAAGATTCAGTCACAGGTGCGGTCTCGGAGTTGAGGACGCATTTTTTTCATTTAGTCGAACGGGTCCATGCAGTCAAGGAAGTATACTTCTTCCTCTTGGGTATACTTAATGCCACCCTAGAGGCTTGGAAATTGATGAGTTCAGTTCCCACTCGTATGGTGATAAGTTTTGCCTCAACATCGATGAGTTCCTCGACAGTGATGAGGAATGGCCTGCCAAATATGAGAGGGTATTGACAATCTTCCTTTATATCCAAAACCACAAAGTTGCATGGAATGTAGATTTTTTCAACTTTTATTGGAACATCATCAATAATGCCAAACGGTTGGGTAATGGAGGAGTCTGCTAATTCAATGCTCTGGGGTGGGTCTTGCATCAGTGAGATCAAGCCTCATGTACATGCTTAGAAGAATGACAGAGATGATGTCTCCAGGATCGGCTAACCTCGATTGGCTAGTGAAATCACCAATATAGCATGTGACCCCAAAGGATATTGGGTCTTTGTGTTTGCATGGCATTTTTCTCTAAATGATGTCTGATGTAGTTCTTGTGAGCTTCACTATTTTGGATTCTTTAGTGGTGTATTTACAGTTGAGTAGGGCTTTGAAGAACTTCTTCCATTTGGGCATGACTGTCGTGGCATTTAAAAGTGGGATTATGACACATAACTTCCTCATTGTTTCCTTGAACTTGTTGAACCTAGTGTCCAACTGGATCTTTTTTAGTCATCCAGGGAAGGGCATACATGACTTATAAATAGGGGTGTCCTCTTACGGAGTGGATGATGCTAAGGACTGTGTAATGTTCACTTCATCATCACCTATTTTGTCAAAATTTATGTGGGGATGATTTTCCTTTTCTGAAGCGGTAAAGCCAGATCTGGTATTTACAACCTTGAGTTGTTTTGTATGCTTTGGATTGGGCTTTGGTTGGTTGACAAAAGTACCGACTGGAGGATTTTGCCTAGTGATGAATTGGGCTAGGTGGGGATCAATTGCCTTTTGGTGGGCCTGATGGGAAAGGAGAAGTTTATTTGTTGAATGGATGAATTGTTGCAAAGTATCTACCCTCTCACTATCAGAAAGAGTGGGGGTGTTTGGTTGCATTTTGGTGGTGGTTGGTTTAGATTTTGATATTTTTTCCCTTGGTAGGTTCCAAGCTTTTGGAAGTTACCCCTATAATTTCACTAATTCCCAAAGATCATCTCATTGTTGTTATTGGGAAAGCATGGTGGTGGATGATTGTTGTCTTGAGGTTAAGGGGGTCTTTTCTTGGGTGCGAGTTGAGGAGCATTTTTAGCACCTGAAGGATTTCCATATTGGGATCCAGGGTGATTCCTAGATTGATTTGGGTTACAGTAGGCTTGACCCAGTATGATATAAATGGAGATGAGGTCCTCCATTTTCTATCCACACTCATGTTGCAATGGAAAATTGTAGAGGTATTGACATTGTAGGGAAGTGTGATGATACCCTTGACAAATTCTACAGAGAAAGTTTGCAACCTTTTCCTGTTGAGAATGCTCTTTCCTCTCATATGTGTTAAAAGAAGACTCTAGGTGATATTGTTTTAAGACAATAAGTTTAAGGCTTTCGGCAGTATCTTTAATGTCAAAATTTTCCTCAACCTTGGCTAATGGCTACCTTGAGGACCCCATTGTTCCCTCATGGAGCCTGGTTCTCAAAGTTACACTTAACAACCTCCCATGCACTATCAAGACCTTGGAACTTGAAATTACCTCCAGATGAGGTAAAAAGAAAAACCTTGGCATCATTCTCAACACCAAGACAGAATATTTCATTGAATTGGGCTTGTGAAATATCATGGTGTGGACATCTACATAGGAGGTCTTAAATGCATGACTAGTAATTAAACTAATAACAATTTAATTTTGAAAAAATATAATTATACTCACATCACTGAGGTGGCTTAACAAGACCACAATACATACTATATATAGGTTTGTAAACCAAATCGAATCTAGTGGTAGCCCGTACGGGATTAAACGCAATGGCCTTACAAGAGAGCCTAAATCAAAGGAAAAAAACTTAATAAAACAAAAGTAATTTAAATGCTATCCCTAACAAGTAGTGGTGTGATGCTTGGTGTCTTTCATATGCACTCAGATCTACACAAAGGTGGGTCATGTCCTGCATCATCTCCCCTCAACTATAAAAGACTTGACTCCATCGAGTCAATGTTGAGGTACTGCTCCAGAAGGTCAAGTATCAATGTTGTAGAAATCATTTTTGGTGATCTATATAGTATCAATGGGGGAATGATCAAGCTAACAAACCAAGAAACATTGTACGATGCCTTAACTAGTTAGCATAGTCTGGTCCTAAAAAATAGAGTCGATGCACTCTGGTGGAGGCTATGTCGAGAAAGAGGAAGTTGTGTCATTGTAGTTGGAGAAAGTTGGTGAGGATTTGAAGTGGCTGCATCTGGTTATGGTGGAGGCTCGAATGTTCCATGATAAGGGTAAAGATCTTCCACATTGAATACAACATGAATGCTCCAATCCACTAGCAGATCTAGTATGTAAGGATTGGGTCCTTGTCTAAAAAGTATCAGTGATGGGCCTGCCGCTCTAGCATGAAGCTTTTTGAAAGAATTTTTAGGTTATCATTCAGGATGTATACATACCAGCACATAATCTTCTTCTTAGAATTTCTGGAATCTGTGGTGAGTATCTATGTGGACTTTATATTTTTCATATGAATTTTTTTTTGGCAAATTTCAGTATGCAAATCATGAACATGTTGAGCAAAGGTTTCTATAGAATGGAAAGGGCATGAATTAATGGCTGTAGGGATGAGGTCAATAAGTTGTCGAGGTTTGTAACCGTTGACAACTTCAAAAGGGCTTTTCCTGATAAACCTATTAATAGAGCTATTATAAGAAAATTATGCCCTAGGTAAAACTAAATCGCAAAGTCCTAGGCAAGCACCCACTAGACATCATAAAAGATTATTCAATCTTCGATTGACTACCTTAGTTTGGCCATCAATCTAAGGGTGAAAGGCGGGTACCAAAAATCTTCCATAGTGTATTCCAAAAATAACTAACAAATTTGACATCCTGATCAGACGCTATGGTGGTAGGAAGTCCATGTAGTTTAACAACCTCATTAAAGAAAAGGTGAGTAGTGTGAGAGGCATCAGAAGTCTTGCTAGATGGTATGAAATGGGCCATTTTTTAAAATCAATAAAAAACAATGAACATTGAATCATGGCCACAGTAGGTGTGAGGGAGGCCAAGAATGAAATCCATGCTTAGATATTTCCATGGCTCATAGGGAATCAAGAGGGGTGTGTAAAGACATGTATTATGTTTCTTGGCTTCTGCTAACTGACAAGTACAGTTCTAGGATACAATTTGTGCTACGTCCCAATGTAAAGAAGGCCAATAAAACCGATCAGAGACTAGAGAAATAGTAGTATTCCTACCAAAATTACCTACGAGACCTTCAACATGTAATTACCACACAAGGAAGTCATGAATAGAGGTGTTAGGAATACAAAGTTGGCTAGAACAAAAAAAAACATATTGGAGTATAAAATTAGAAGAGGGAGATGATGGGTTTGCAAGAAATTCTAACTAGATTATGCTAAACTCAATACACACTGGACATTGGTCCTTGAGGCAGTAAAATCCTACGACTACAACACTCATTAATTTAAGCATGGCCATACAACGACTTAAAGCATCAATCATTTTGTTCTCAACATCATAACAATATTTGAGTATGAAGGTGTAGCCCTGGAGAAACTCACACAACTTGGCATGGCATACTGAAACTCTATCGAGAGTTCAAGAAGTGTAGAGCTTGATGATCTGACCAAAGAATAAATTCTTGGTGTAATAAATAATTCCTCCAATCATATAAAGATTGTACAACTGAATTAAATTCCTTGTCATATGTTGAATACTTGCGTTTTGCATCATTCAATTTCTCAATAAATAAGGCAATCGGGTGGCCTTCTTAACTAAACACACCACCGATGTCAACACCTGAAGCATCACAGGAAACCTCAAAAGGGGTAGAAAAATCATAAAGTCAAAGAATTGGGGCTTCTATTATTTTCTTTTTAATTTCAAAAAAGGCACGTGTGGCAGATGTTGAACAGATCAACTTTTCATGTTTGAGAAGCTCAGTAAGTGGAGTCATGATTGTGCTAAAACCTCGAATAAAGAAAAGATAAGGTGGTGAGACCATGGAAACTAAGAAGCTCATGTACTATCTTTGGCTCAACCCACTTTGTGATAGCTTTAATTTTTTTGGGTCAATAGCAATGTAATTATCTCATATAATGAATCCCAATAAGACAACCTTGTTTTGAAGGAAAAGCCACTTCTTTAAATTGATATGCAACTTTTCTGAGTGAAGTGGGTCAAAGCCAAGGTGAAGGTGAGTGACATGTTCTTCCTTGGACCTACTAAAGAGCAAGATATCATCAAAGTAGACCACCAAAAATTTCCAATGAACGGTCACAAAACATTGTTCATGACCCTCATGAAAGTATGTGGTGTATTGGACAGGCCAAAAGGCATGACTAGTCACTCATATAATCCATCGGGGGTCTTAAAAGCTATCTCCATTCATGCATCTCTTTGATATGTATTTGTGGTATCCGCTATGTAAGTCAATCTTGGTAAACCATTTTGATAATGTCAACAAATCCAACATGTCATCAAGTCTAGGAATAGAGAAGTGGTACTTGACAGTGATCTTGTTGATCAGGAAACAATCCAGGCACATTCTCCAACTTCCATCCTTTTTGGGAGCAAGGAAGGATGGAACCACACAAGGGATCTTACTCTCACAAATGAATCCTTTGAGTAGGAGAGCATCAACTTGGTGTTTCAATTCCTCGTGTTTAGTTGGGTTGATTCTTTAATGTGGGTGATTAGGGAGGGAGGAACTAGGAATCAGGTCAATTTCATGTTGGATATCACATGATGGAGGGAGTACATCAGGGAGTTCCTTAGGCGTCATGTCTCTAAATTCTTCCAATAGTTGGACAAGCTCTTATTGGTGGGGGGTAGAGTAGCGGGACAACTGACAACTTCTTTGATATATAAAACATACATGCTTCCTGATCAACGACAGGCATCCTCAACTTCTCTATGAGTGCCCAAATGTACAGAATGATGTGGTCTGGGAGAGGTTGGTGTAGGGGGGTTAGCTTTCTAGGTTGTGGGAATGAAGTGTGTTGGTGAAAGCTGGATATTTTTACCCTTATGTTGGAATATGTAAATGTTGGAGTGACCGTCATTGCAAGCATCCATATCAAAACTCCAAGGGCGTCCCAAGATAACATGTACCACATCCATGGGTAGAACATCACACCAAACATGATTGGAGTAGGAACCTAAAGTAAGAGGGACTAAGCAGCGTGGGTTACAGGTAGGCTTATATGATTAACCTAGTGAACTTTGTGAGGTTGAGGATGGGGTTCTCCATTAAGATTCAGGTGTTGCAGTCCTTTGGGAGAAATTATGTTTTGTGAGCTGTCATTGTCAATAAAAAGTTTATAGCTCTTTTTAGCATGTTTGAAGACAGTCTGAAAGGGGTGGTTCATTTCCATTCATCACCATTAGAGGTAGTAAAAACACACACAAAACTTGTAAGAGTTTTGGTTTTCATAGTTGGTTTCATAATCGAAGGCTCTGATGAAGGAAAAATATCCTTGTATTCTATGTCATCCTCTAGAGTGGAGTTAAGAAGGTTAGATGACACAAGGAGAGCACAACGCAGGCATTGGGAAGCTAGATAAGATATGTTATGGAAGTGGAAACATTCATGCCCATGAGGAGGGAGGCGGGAAGTAGTGCTCACTACCTCCTTTCCTTTTTTATAAGATGGAGTATATTGTTGAAAAACCACCAGAGGTTGTGGTAGAGTGTAGGTAGGGCAGGCTAGGGAAATTGCGTTTGTGGCAAGATGTTGTCCAAAATGAGAGAAGGAGGATCCATGTGATGTGGAAGAAAGATATGTCTCAATCTTCTGGGCACGATGAAATGCTCACTTCTAATATCGTGTTGTAAACGGTTTACAAAGTGAGCGGTCAACTGTCAACTTGAGTCATTGTGAATAGATAGATTCTCTGCCTCCTCCAATTTTTCCATGTATTCTTGGACCGATGTGGTTCCATGCATAAGGTTCATTCAATAATATAAAAGTTGGTGTTGATATTGGGTAGGGTCATAGTGCTCATGCAACTTGATTTTCATATTATCCCAAAAGAGGATGGGAGGTAGACCAAGGTGTTCTATGTCATGCTGGACACCTTTCCAATAACACTTGGCTGAACCTTCTAATTTCATTTTGGTCAACCGGATCTGTTGGGCATTGGTCATGGAATACCAGTCAAAGTAACCCTCCATACTAGCTATCCAATCCAAGAAGGATTTGAGGTCGAGTTTTCCATCAAAAGCTGGGGCATCCATTTTAACTTTATGAGTAATGTCATTGTGTGGTGGTAGATATTGGCCATGATAGTAATGCCCATGATGATTGTGAGGTAAGGTCAGTCCATGAGGTTGGGTATGATGATCTTCCTAATGTTGGGGTACCTGAGGAAGGCATTCATCAACATGAGATAGGTGTCATGTAGGACAGTATTGAGGAGCATAAGGTGTAACATGGAGAGGTTGTCCCTATGGAATGTGGTTTTCTTGTAGAGCAGGAGGTACGTAGTGGGTGGAAGGAGATGGAAGAGCTTAGCAGGTCAGCAGGATGGTAGTGGATGCTTCATAGTTGGCATGAAGGGAATAAAGGTCTTGGGTGGGAGATTGGTCGGGAACACTAGGAGAAAATCTATGAATTGGTATTGGTTGGAGATTAGTGTGCTGCATTGGGGGCAGGCCATATGCCCTATAGGGAGCTACTGATTGACTAGCGTGAAGCATCTGAGTTTGATGAATGTTGCAAAATTTGGCCATAAGGTTGACTACTGCTTGACCCAGAGTGTCAAGTGTATAACATGATTGTAGAACGGGCCTGCGAGAAGAAGATGGGGGTTGTTGATCAGGTGGGCGATCCATGGTGGGATCTAAAATAGGACTTGTAGATATCATACTTGACATGATGAGTTGCACACAAAAATTCTCACAAAACACTACAAGTCATAAGAAAAAAAATTATTGCATACAACTATATCCGTAAAATTTCCTCAATCCACAAAGAAATAAATATGCAAGTAAGTATGCGTATTGAAATTGAAAAAAAAACTCACATAAAATGAGATTTAGACAAGTATATGGTAGAGTTGAAAAAAATACACAATCATAAAGACCCATTGCAAACATACTACAACTACAATAGATAGGTAAATAGTAACATAAGGAAATGAAAAAAAAATTAAGTGAATGAAACCTTAAATTGTAGTTTATATCTTGTCTTTTTTTGCAATTAAGCATGGCACTTATTGTCCATTATAATTTGTAGTTTGTTCAACTCTCCAATCAGAGAATTGTTCGTTCATAGTGCAAATGTTGTCCTTACAAGAAGTTTAATATTGTCTCCAAATTCGTAGTTCAACTGACAAAAGAAATCAGGATGCCGGTTCAAAGTTCAAATGTTGTATGCAGAAGAAGTCTAATATTGTCTTCAAGTTTTTAGTTGAAGTGACAAAAGAACCTAGTATGCCGATTCACAGTTCGATACTGCTCTTGGGTATAATAGTTTGATGTGTACACCTCCATTTGTTTCTTTTTTACACTAGAGAACTATTGTCTATGGTATCGAGTGTTGTTTCTCTGTTAGTGACTGGGGTGAGTAGGTTGTTTATCTGGCTGGGTGAGTAGTGGATCGGCTTGTGAAAAAAAGGTAGTGGGATATAGATGTTGTTAATTTTGAATTACGTTGTTACATGCAACATCGACATGTGCAATTTTAGGTTAACTATTCAGGCCGATCCAGATAAGAAAATGTAGAATAAACCAATGCAGGAGAACAAAAATAAATGAAGTTAGGATCAAACCAGTTCGTTCGTTGAGAAACGAATGTGATATACTTAAAGAAATCATCACCTTCCAACCCTTATGGATAGGCATTGTTCTCCCAGTCGACCCTGTACGAACTTGAAGAATAGACGTCACATTTGTGTTGACGATGAACATTGCAGACGAAGCAGTGCACCACCAGTGCAGCTCAATAACTGCAAGAACCACCGCCGGATAGGTTGTGCTTTAGAAGGAAAGGAGACAACTTGCTACATCTAGGAGAGGGTCTCCATGAAGCACCATGAAAGCGATGGCGGTTGATGATTGTGTGTTCGAAAGATGTGTTTAACCCTAATTATCGGAGGCCTATTTATAGCCTTACACTCCCTAGTAATCTATTCCTATTAAGACACGACTACTTGGTTGCTCTTGTACACATTGCGGAAAATTCAGCAAAAGAGACACTTTCCAGTTAGGATTAATAAATCTGAATAGGAAAGAAACAATTAATAAAATGAAAAATTAATTGTGTAGTTGTATTCGAGTGAAAAAATAAGAAGGAAGACATTCTGCACAATCCACAATCCACGATCGACAACCCACAAGCCCGAGCCCGTGCCAGGCCCGTCCTGTCCAGATGAGGCGAGGCATGGTGTGGAACATGCACGCATGTGCATGCGTGTATGTTGTGGTCACCATACCCACCAAGGAGGTGAGCATACCCTCCTCCTAGGACCCCTTGGATACTAGTGCCCCATGTGATCCTATATATAAGGACCACAAAAGTTCTAGGAGTGAGCAATATGGGATAAAACTTCTTTTCCATTTGCACTAGAGACAAAACCACGTTTCTCACATGTACTAGTTGTACTACATTGGGATTAACCCATGCTATATACATGGTTGTAGCAGCCATATATCTAACAATCTCCCACAAAGCCCAATGTGTAGTATGCTCTACCATTCAGTCCTCCATACTGTGCTTTCACCAGATACCTTTTGGTTAGAATCTACCTGAGTTATCCAACTGTGACCCCCACAGGAACTAGGTGAACAAAAATCTTGAATCTGAACCTTGGGGACAAGAGTATAGGTTGGTAACAACACATAAAGGCATGGTAGAAAAAAAATGCATAAAGTCCATGCATACAAAATTTTATGTCATGATTGATAGCAGAGAACAACCCAATTCTCCTGTTGCAGCCTAGACAACATCAATCATTTAGTTGGAGTCTCTAAGGATGTACTACTAACATCCTATCCTAAGACTTGACACCATTGAGAGACACACCACATTGAACATGCAGTCATGACACTAATAGGTTTCCCAGGGGATAGACACACAGATGCATGAAGCATCAAATTAAATACATAGTGTCATCTAATTCACCCGACAACTTGTTATTACCACATTGAAACCACTTTTTGGGATCTCTACTCTATTGGGTTGGGTTGCTACTACTTGTGAATAATGAGGGGTTTCAGTCCCATCTAGGGTAAGACCTTTAGTAAAAGGATCAACTGTAATTTCTTTGGTACTGACGTAGTCCACAGCCACAACCCCATTAGACACTAACTCCCTTATGGACTTGAGTCTGACTTGGATGTGTCTACGTTGTTTTTTATTGTACTTGTGACTCTTTATCTTGGCAATAGTTTTAGTACTGTCACAATGAACTGAAATTGTAGGAAGCGACTTCTTTACCATAGGTAAATTGGACATAAGTCCATGTAGCCATTCAGCTTCCAATCCAGATTAATCTAAAGCACACAACTCTACCTCAAAAGTAGACTGAGACAATATAGTCTGTTTCTTATATCTCCAGGAAACAGCTCCTCCTCCCAACATGAATACATATCCTGAGACACCATTACACCCAGAGTTGACAGCAATCCTGTTTCCATCACTATATCCTTTGACTACAGAAGGATATTTGCCATAATGCAGCCCAAGGGAACAAGTTCCCTTGATATACCTCAAAACTCTGTCAAAAGCTTCGCAATGGGTCTTTTCGAGACAACTGATGATCTACTTAACTTACTCATGAAAAACACAATGTCTGGATGTGTGCAGTTTATAAGATACATTAAACTTCTGATAATCTATGAGTATCGTAATTGAGAAACTGGAACCCTAGTCTCATTCTTGAACAAAGCCTTGGATGAATCATATGGAGTCTTAATAGGTTTACGTGATGTGTACTCAAACCTCTCCAGTATGTTCTCAACATAGTGAGACTGAGAGAGAGTTATACCATCAATAGACCTTATGATTTCAAGCCCTAAAATCACATCAACGGCACCCATATCTTTCATCTCAAACTTGCTACACAAGAATGTCTTTGTCTCATTTACTACTTTCATATCAAAACCAAAAAGCAGGATATCATCGACATATAGCATAATTAAATGAATCCATCATTGACAATTTTATAGTAGATACACTTATCAAATTCATTAGAAACAAAGCCAAACGATGATATCACAGAATCAAACTTGTCATGCCACTGCTTAGGGGCTTGTTTCAAGCCATATAATGACGTAATAAGTTTACACACTTTGGACTCATTCCCACGACCCACAGATCCCTCTGGTTGTTCCATATATATCTCTTCCTGAAGATCACCGTGTAAGAACATGGTCTTCACATCCATCTGATGGATAAAAAGATTATAAAAGTTAGCCAATGCTATAAGCACTCGCACTGTGGTCATACGGGAAATAGGAGAATAGGTATCAAAATAATCTATTCCTTTCCTCTGTGTGTAACCCTTAGCAACTAACCTAGCCTTATAATTATTGATTGTCCCATCTACATTAAGTTTCTTCTTAAAGATCCATTTTCAATCAACTGTAGAACAACCCAGAGGCAAATCCACCAATTCCCAAGTTCCATTCGAGAGAATTGATTGGATTTCATCATTAACAACTTCTTTCCAAAACTTAGCTTCTGGAGATTCCATAGCTTGTTTGAAAGTTACAGGATCATCCTCAACATTGTAAGTGAGAAACTCACTTCCAAAGTTCTTGGATGTCCTAGACTGTATACTTCTCCTTAGTTCAACAATTTCTTCAGAATCATCAGATACAAAAATAGCTTGTTTTGAGTCACCCCCCACATTAGTCATCCTTTCTACATGCTCGGGAATGGAACATGTGGTGAATGAATCCTCTTGAGATACTTCATTGGGCACACCAAATTTCATGGGAAACACATCCTCAAAGAATGTAGCATCACATAATTCCAAAATTTTATTGACCTCAATGCTTGAGATATCAGATTTTACAATCAAGAATCTGTAGGCATAACTTGTCTCTACATACCCTAAGAATATGGCATCAATTGTTTTCGGTCCCAATTTCTTCCTTTTCTGTTTAGGGACAAGTACCTTAGCAAGGCACCCCCACATTTGAAGGTATTTGAGACTCAATTTTGTTCCTATCCATAACTCTAATGGACTACTCTCTACATGTTTGTGGGGAACTCTATTCAAAATATGGCAAGTCATTTTCAAAGCTTCCTCCCAAGTGAAGTTGGGCAGACCTGAGGTTTGGAGTAAAGAAATTATCATATCTATAAGGGTGCGGTTTTTATATTTAGCTATCCCATTAGATTGTGATGAATATGGAGCAGTAACATCATGAACTATACTATGTAATTGGCAAAATTCCAAAAAAACATTTTGAGGTATACTCTCCGCCCCTATCAAACCTTAATCATTTAAGTACTTTTCCAGTTTGAGTTTCAACTTCTTTCTTATCAATTGTAAATTTATCTAGTGCCTCATCTTTAATTCTAAGCAAAAAGACATTAATGTATCACTAGAATCGTCAATAAAAGTTATAAAATAACATTTTTGATCCCTTGTAGCAATATCATTAAATTCACATATATTTGTATGCACTAAATCCAATATTTTTGAATTCCTATTCACACAATGAAAAGGTTTCCAAGGTAACTTAGCTTACACACAGATTTCACATGTATTATTGCTAATTTAATATTTAGGGATTAAATTCAGATCCATCATGTGTTTCATTGAGCCAACATTCACATGTCCCAAACATGCATGCCAAACATCAGATGATACAAGATTCAAGCATAAAGAACTATTATCATTCAAATTCAAAACAGAATTTGAAACAGGTTGTATAAGAATCTTAAACAAGTTCTCCATATCCCAAAGATACCCCTTGCCAAAAAATAAAGAATCTCAAAGGTGAGAAATAATAGCATTATTATATTTACAATCTATTCTAAAACCATCTCTAACTAAAATTGTGCCACTAATAATATTATGTCGTATTGATGGAACATGTCTGGCTCGATGAAGTTTCATAACCTTTCCCGAAGGAAACATCAAGTCCACCTGTCCTTCACCTTTGACTTCTACAGCGCTGGAATTGCCCAAAGTCACGAATCGACCTTCTAATAAGACACAAACAAGGATTTGTGAGTACACACATGCACATTAGCCCCAGTGTCTATAATCTAATATAATGGTTAAAAAATAGAAAGAACTTCAGGTTTTATAGATATGTACCCATCATTGAGGTTCAAGGATGCAGTCATCATGTTGACCACAGCCTCCTCAGTTGCAGATGCGACAACTTTCTTAGCCTTCTTTGAAGGACAATCCTTGTTCCAGTGTCCAACCTATCCACAAGTCCAACAAGGTTTGGTCTTCAATTTCTTCTGGATCTTGGCCTTAGGTTTAAGTGAATTCTTAGATTTCTTATCCTTGTTCTTAGCAGTAGCAATATTAATAGTCACATTAACATCAGTTGGTACTTTGATAGTCTTCTCTTTTAAATGATCTTCCTGAATGTTGATATCCATCATGAGATCGTTCACTGACATGTCTCCTTTGTAGTTCTTAAGATTCATGCCAAACTACTACCAAGATTTTGGGAATATCTCAATGATTATCATAGCAACAATTTTTTTAGGAAGTGTCCTGCCCGCATCAGCGAGCTCCTTGCACCAAGAGTTGAAAATCGTGTGTTTGATCAGAAATAGATATATCCTAAGACATATGAAACTAAAAAAATTTACAACACAATACTTTTTTCAATTCCCTGACTCTTAGTATTGTATTTATTTTCTAATGCTTTCCAAAGAACCTTAGATGTAGTAATAGGAAACTTAGAGTATGAGTCATACAGTTTGTTATTTAACGCAAACATAATCAACCCTCGACACGTCTTATCACCCTTCTTAGGGGTTGCAATTATATTAGCATTATCAGGAATAGTTTCATCTACTTTGGGTTCATCCTCTTCTAAATACTAATCATACCTTACCATGTTAAGCCAGATTTGCATCCTACTTAGCCAACAACCAAAATAAGTTCCAGTACATTTTTCAGGAATACTAGACGTATCAATTTTCATGCCAGAACCATCCATAGTAAACTAACGACAAATATTGATTTTTTAAGATTGTTGTTAATTTTGAATTATGTCGTTACATGAAATAGAGACAAGTGCAATTTAGGTTAACAGTTTAGGTCGATCCAGATAAGAAAACGTAGAATAAACCAATACAGGAGAGCAAACATAAATGAAGTTGGGATCAAACTAGGTCATTCGTTGAGAAACGAATGTGATATACTTAGAAAAATCAGCACCTTGCAACCCTTCTGGTTAGGTGTTGTTCTCCCAGTCGACTTGGGATGAACCTGAAAAAAAAACATCATGTTCATGTTGACGACAAACGTTGCAGATGACGTAGTGCACCACAAGTGCAGCTCAGCAACTACAGGAACCACCACTTGACAGGTTGCACCTTGTAAGGAAAGGAGACAAACTTTCTACGTCTAGGAGAGGGCCTCCATGTAGAACCACAGAACGGTAGAGAGAGACTCCTGATTTAGGGTTTGCAAACATGCTCAAATAGCTGACGGCTATGTGTTCAAAAGATGTGTTTAACCCTAATGACCGGAGGCCTATTTATAACCTTACACGCCCCAGTAATCCTATTCTTGTTAACACGCGACCACTCTATTGCTCTTATACACGTTACAGAAAACTCTGCAAAAGAGACATTTTTTAGTTAGGATTAATAAATCCAAATAGGCAAGAAACAATTAATTAAACAAATAATTAATTACATAGTTGTATTCTAGTGTAAAAAGAAGATGGAAGACATTCTCCACAATCTACAAGCCACAAGCTTGTGCCCGACCCAGCATAGTGTGGTGTGCGTGTGTGTGCGTGCGTGTTTTGGTCACTATACCCACCAAGGAGGTGATCATACCTACCTCCTAGGACCCTTGGCCACTAGTGCCCCATGTGATCCTAAATATAATGACCACAAAAGTTCTAGGAATGAGCAATATGGGATAAAACTTCTTTGCCATTTGCACTATAGACAAAACTACTTTTCTTACATGTACTAGCTGCACTACATTGGGCTTAACCCATTCTATATACATGGCTATAGCAGACATATATCTAACAATCCCCCATAAAGTTCAATGTGTAGTGTTCTCTACCATTCAGTCCTCCATACTGTGCTTTTTGCAGATACCATTTGGTTTGAATCTACCTGAGTTATCCAACTGTGACCCCCGTAGGAACTAGGTGAACAAAAGTCTTGAACCTGAACCTTGGGTACAAGAGTATAGGTTGGTAACAACACAATAAAGACATAGTAGGAAAAAAACAATGCACTAAGGCCATGCATACAAAATTTTATGTCATGATTGATAACAGAGAACAACCCAATTCTCCTGTTGCAGCCTACACAACATCAATCATTTAGTTGGAGTCACTACTACAGAAACAACATTCAATGTCGCTTTTCTTGGCGTCGATTATTTAAACAAACCGACGCCTATAACATTCCACGTCGGCTATTTAGTAAGTCTGACGTCTATATTCGAAGACCAGCCAGACACGGGTACCGTTTTGTATTCAGCGTCGGCTAGGTAAAACAAACCGACGCCTAAAATCGCATGTGAAATCCAATTTTCGAGCGAAAAAAAAAGTATCACATACAACGTCGGGTTTTTAACTACTAACTGACGCCTATATAAGATGAAAATTTGCGCAAAAAGTGTCACATACAGTGTCGGTTATCCTTTGATAACCGACGCTGATAATGGTTCCCGCCAAATAATTTAAGGCAAATATTGTCCAATTGGACGTCAATTTTTACAATCAACCGACGCTTAAGATTTTTAGGTGTCAGTTTTTTAGACAACCGACGCCTTTTACAAACTTAATAGACCCACGATCACCCGAATCTTCCCCTTTCTTCTATTTCATTGTGAGAATTCTCCTTCTCTTGCCGCCACTGCTGCTGGTCGCCCGACTCAACCCCCACCCGCCGCTGCTGCTGCTTGCACATCGCCGCCGCTCCCCTACTCCTTCTACACCGTTTGCATCTCCGGTCCCTAGTCGCCACGCTGGTCTCTGGTGTTGGGTTTTAGGGGAGACAGAGAAGGCAGCGGAAACAAAAAATTTTCTCCCCCAACCCATACCGAGGAAACGCGTCAACGTCTATATAATAGGAAAGGATGGTTTGTGGAATCATACCATGTCCCGAGGCTTGCTCGGCGACAATACCTCGCGCAATGCGCGGTCTTCAACTCCGGTCTTGGACGGTGTCTGTGCAGCTCCTGGTCGCATCGGGACTGACGACTCCTCCTCCTACCGGACTGTCGGATGACAGTTGTCCTCCTGAGCGGTAGAAACCTCCCACCTCTGAAGTAGTCCACACGGACCACCTGGAACTCCACTCTCCTTATCCCACAAGGAAGTGGAAGGAGTAGCACCCTCCTGTTGACGTACTAGTCGCCAACACACTCTCCTGCTACCAGTTGCAACTGCAGTTGTCCTTCCCTTGCTGCACCTCCCTTTTGTGGGAAGCACTTGCTCGGGCTCTCTCTCGGTTACCAAAACCAGAGAGAACGACAACTTCGCAAAGCAACCGGCTTGCATTGAGTTGTACTATGAGAAGCCCCCAATACCCCTATATATATAGGCGGGTCATGGGACAGGGTTCTCTGTGTCCGGCAATACGGGACTAAAGCAGGAGTAGAAGGGTTTGAGAATTTTCCACAAAAAGCAACCGGTTCGCAACTTGAAATGATCGGTTCACAACTGAACCGATCGGTTCGGCCATTGAGCCGATCGGTTGGACCTGAGCCGATCGTTTGGGGCACTCCAACCAATCAGTTGGTGCCCTGAACTGATCGGTTCATAGTCCTAATCCGGCTCAAAAAGACTTTCCTTGTTTCGTTCTCAATTGGTATCGTATACCAATGTTATTCCCAATCGAATTGGGCAATTTGAAACCAAAGGAAAATTCTTGCCGACATGACTTTCCCAACTGGTCGGTTGCACCAGTTGAGCCGATCGGTTCAACTCTTGAACCGGTCGTTTCAACCTGGCATGAGCCGATCGGCCTGGACACTCCAGCCGACAGGTTCAGCAACCTCAGCCGACCGGTTCATCACATGAACCGATCGGTAGGGAGCACAGGTTGGGCAAAATCAGTCAATTGCGATTTCAATCAATCCGATACTCCAATCAATGCGTCCAACACCTTGAACCATACGATATTGAGCCATCGACTAATTGAGTGTTTAATTGAACTACTAAACTCCTTTAGTAATCAATCTAAACATTGCTTGTGGACAAAACTCCTCTTCCAGGTTAAATCCTATGTGTGTGACCCTGCAGGTCCATTTCACGTTGGCAGTGAAAGTCCATAACACTTATGACTTCACAAGCAAAGAGCGGTGCCTAGTCACACATCAGTGCTACCCAAGTGAAAGTAGAAAGTTGGAGAACAACTTTCATCCTACAATCCGTGAATGGTGTTACAGTGAATGTATAATTCCTTTGTCACTGATATCCCGAATGAACTCGAGGCATGGAACAGTCATCCTGTCAACGTTCATTCACTTTCTTGATCTCAGAGTAGATTGAAGGAGATATGTATGACATCAATATCACATACTAATTCACACATGCGTGTGCACGGCTATCTCAATCATACTCATCAAGTGGCCTTGGATATCAAACTCCCTTAGGAGGGACAAATCTCATATCTATCACTCACCCCTTAAAAGCCCCATGTGTCAAAGCCACCCAATCATCACCTTTATAACAACCCATGTTTCAGGACTGCGTTTGATGATGTCAAAGTGTGCCCAACGACATGTGTTGAGTGTAGTGATTTCAGGTCTAAGAATCACACTCACCACCATCACTGTGAGTACTGACTGTGACTACCATCTCATGGTTCCATGTGTCAAACTCACGGTGGGTCTGTCCAGTACCTTGTTCTCTAACAATTACCTATGTGTTTGGTTTGATGTCTCTATATCATGACTAATGAGATTCTGTCATCAACCAACACCACAATCTAGTCTTGTGTGTCATTGCTGTCTATCTACCTTCCACAATGACATCCGACTAGGGACATAACAAGAATGTACAAACTCTTAGCATCTGTATGATCTCATCGTTCAGGTCCTCAACCTGAAAGCATCCGTCATTGAGTACTGTCATTCTCTAGACATTCAATCTGTTCTATCACTATCTCATATGAATGAACCAGAATGAATCGGAAGCTTGCCTTTGATGTTTATCAAATCAATCTTAATGTATCCCACCAATCATCCCATGATTGGCTCTCAGGGCATACATACCAACAGACTCCCACTTGCACTGCGATCCAATCACTCTTGAATCATATTCATAGTGATATTGAAACATGTCCCACATGTTACTGTGCTCTAGTGCCAACATAGTGAGTAATGGCAACACCTTGCCAAAGTATGTACAAATTGCATGTCTCACATCTCTTCGTTGTACGTCACACGTATGAGATGGAGTTGCCGTAATATGCGATCTAGTATTCCATTGCTAACCTTTAGCCACATTGCATGATCAAGGATTCCAGACTTGTCATCAATGAGTGGAATATCTATAAGTTCATCTCATGAACTTCTAGATCCATATAGTATCTACTGCTGTTCTCTAACACATAGATACTCAACATTTCCTTTTAAATAGTTTTATTGGAACATTTCCAATTATCAACCAACTTTCACTTTTATACATCTTATGTATATTTTGCGATTAATTTTTTGTCCTTTCGGAAGTTCGCATCAATGTAACTCTTTACATCAAACTCTTCCTTATCTCCATGGAAGTAGTACTTCACAAGTACTTATCAAGTTCTCATGGTATTCCAGTAACCCTTATTGGAAGTAGACAGACATCCACTCGTCATGTCCTACATACGAGTTATCAGGATGAGCACATCATATTGTCATGTCATACATACAAAATGATGAATGCATTTTATTCTTGCCATGTCATACATGCAAGACAATGGGATGATTACATACATGATAGATCCATATCTATTCTTAGTGTTCCCATTCTTCATAAGAATTGGACACTTGGCCTTGGGATACTAATATCCATATAACATGGACAAGTTTTCTCCCACTGAATCTGTGCATACTGAACCCTTCAGTACAGATTGCCAATGTATGCTCTCTCTTTCCAGGTCAAGAGATTTTTTGAGAACTATCTCTATAGATCTCTATTCCCATCATATAGGAAACATCTCTATCTTCCTTAAAGATAATTTCCACTTTTGGATTTCCATTCTAGAACAATTCCATTTCACATCAACATGTGGAATGTGAATACGCTCCCACTAAATCACAGATCCCTTCTTTATCTTTGACATATCAGTCAAACCCTTTGACTATATCATCAAAGTAAAGATCCAATTTTGAGTTGCTTGTACTCAATCAATCACATTGATTAGTCCATTATAACTTATAGACTTCATTTGCATTAGTGGATTCATAAACCTTATAGGTTGTGTCACGTACATATCCTTGTTTTATTCCTTATAGGAATGCGGTTTTAGTATCCATATGCCAAATGTCTCAGTCATTAAGTTGCAATCAACAAGCATCATCCTTCTCAAAATGTTATCCATGTGTCTTAACACTTTAAGACTTATTTGCACTTATGGATTTCATCCAATGAGTGCTACCATCAAGGTCATACCTTATGGTTCACACGGATGTCATTTAGGATGTAATGGTTTTATACCATAACTCAAAATCTGATTCCTCATATTCATCTAGATAGTTGACTCATCATATGAACAACTCATCACATAGATAATTGAGGTGTATCTGTCAAGGATATAAGAATTCACAACTCCTTGTGATTCTTAATGTCCTTTATTAGTGTGGGGTATCCTTTTATTAAGAAGAATTCAATTATTCGATAATCATTCTCTAACTCCTTAGAGTATGATTCCTTCTTGATTTAGACATCACCATGCCTTAATCATGAGTTCACTATGATACACTATCATAATCACTCATAAGGATCTCAAACATTTGGTCCAAGTATTTCATTCTTTGATCTCAACAAGAATTAATACTTTACCAAATTTGCATTTCATCTTTGAAAATCTTGAACACTTCAAGATATTCATATTGGTATTTCTCTAAAGACCATTTGAAGTATTAGCATTTATTCCAATAGGTATGTAAATACATCACATGTATCATATCTAATAGGATAATCATTCTCCCACTACCATTAGTGAAGATCATGTACAAGAGATTCATGTCTCTTACTGGTTCTCTAACCAAAAGAGTCTAGATTTATCCATCATATGGAAACTAGAAATGAATTTCTTATGATATATGCTAATTGTTTGAGTTATCAATAACTTTTAGGTATCATTTTATCTTATGCATATCAAATACCACAAGATAAGCAAGGCATTGCCACAAAGATCATATCTTTAAGATTGAAACATCAACTTTATTAATTGCCATCATTGTCATACAATATAAAGTGTTTCTATCTTTTGGCAATATATGAAATAGCAGTTCTCAGCTCTATTTCGTGCCCTTTTAGGCTGAAATAAACTGAAAGATACTCCTATCTATGGCAGCAACACTTGCTCCAATGATGGGTACTTCTTTCTTGGTCCTTTCACAAAGGCCATCACTTCTTGGCAGATATTGCATATCATATATGACATATCCATATCTTGGTATCATATACCTCAGATAAAGAAGTGGTTCATTTCATGATACCTTAGGTGGAGATCTCCATCCCCTCCTTCATCTTCTTTTGTTCTTCTAGATATAGAGGGCAATCCCTCATACACCCTTTCCCCATGTGCCTTGAGGTTGAAGACGGCTTGGATTTCTGGCTAGCATCAGAACACTTCTTAGCTTTGCCCTTGTCCTTGCCCTTAAGAATTACCTTTTCTTTGATCACATCAAAGACTATGGTTTGTCTTTCTTCATCTTTGCCTCTACTATCCTCAACATGTCCTACAACTCTGTCAACGCTTGTCAAAGTTGTTCATGTTGTAGCTTATCATGAATTGTATGATTCTCACAACATTTGCAGTATCATACCAATAGCCAACTCTTGGCTCAGAGGGAATCCTTCTTAATCAAATTTTCCACATACCCAATCACATTGAGTGTGTGAATACCTTACTGGATCTCCTTCTGTCATGACATACTAGGACAGTATCTTGGAGACATCATATGTCTCATGTTGTCTCTGCAACTCATAGTTCAGAGAACACAACATCAAGCACTCCTCATCAATGTCATCCTCAGTAAGCTTCCATAAGCATACTTTCAGCCATTGATGTGGTGGGATCGAGTTCATCTGGTTCTGGTATAACTAGGACTTAGAGCTTTCTCTCTTTGATTGAGAACACTTCTCATCATCATCCTAACCAGTCGTGGAATTATTCCCATTTAATTTGTTGGTCTCAAAGACCGATCGCAAATAAAGTGATTTGTTGATTAACCATTTATTTTAACAAAAGGAAATATATGCAATTTTAGTTCAAAAACTCATTTTTGACTTGTTTGATTGATTTGAAAAGTTGTCGATAAAATTAGGCCTTTAATTAATTATCGCTCCCACTATTTTACTTCAAATTGATAGCCCTCACCATCAATTCGGAAGATTGCAGCGTACAACCTTCTAGTGGGCAAGATCCTGAAATCCTCTAAGTCATGAGTCAGCTTTGGCTGATCGCCCACAACTTAGATATCTTAGGTAGGCAACTCTTGCCAATTGCATCATATGCAACTCTTGTTGAATGAACATGCACAACACCTTGCCATGAACATTCCTTGCCGCTGGGCTTAGACGCTCTAAGAATCACCAGTTAAGTCTAACCCAAAAGCCGACACGGTAAACATGCACCCTGCTTTGGCAGAACCTACATGTCTACCCTTCACACTTCCACAAGATAGACAGCGCACCACGCTTTGGCATAACCTACGCTTGGTCGATCGAGCTTTTCATGTGTGTCGCTAATGGAAGGCATGTAAGACTTAATATTTTAATGAGGGATTTGGTTTTTATATACATATACATATCCAATCACCACAATACATAGTACGTATCATATACATGCTATATCCCACAGAAAACATGCACAAAACGATAAAAGCGATGATTATGGCCATCCTAATGTGATTCCTTGAGCCAAGAGGAATCACGGTCATCTAGGTCTACATCACATGCAACCTGTACAAGATGAACTTCTGTGCCTTGCCTTCCGAGTTGATCAACTCATCTCATGAATGATCTGTACTCTCCAGCCGGTTGTCTGGGTGCCACCAGCCGATCGGTTGGCTCCTCCAACCGATCGGTTCTCCTGGTCGTCGTGCATCTCGTCATGTCCGCCACCCGCTCGTCTCGCTCCTCGAACCGGTCATCAACTGATCGGTTCACTCCTTGAACCGACCGTCTGGAACGTCAACCGATCGATTCACGCCTTGAACCGATCGTCTGAGCAGTCGTCTGGATGTCTTCCGGTCTTTGACATAACAAGAAATAAAATCTATCCTTTTTATTACATTGCTTTAAAAAAGGGAAACCCCGAGTTACATTCGGGGGGAGCAAAGGTAGGAAAGAATCTCGAATTATTTCAAGTTACATCAGGAATAAGAGAGGGAAGATCGGTGCATAGACCGAGATGCAAGCAACCACAAACAACCACACACAGATAGGGGTTTATAGGCCATAATCATGCTACACACATCCACCACAAAACTCGTTTAAGGGCGACGCGTATCGAGTGCATTAATAATACATATCATATATGTAATTAGGGATTTGTGGATTTAGGATTGGACATGCATAAAAGCCAATATTATTCGCATCGTATGCAATAAATAAAGGTGACAAACCAAAATCGATCATATCGATATTCCTAAAATATAGAGCAGTTGACGTGGCTCTGATACTGCTGTTGGGTTTTAGGGGAGACAAAGAAGGCAGCGGAAACAAAAAATTTTCTCCCCCAACCCATATCGAGGAAACGCGTCAACGTCTATATAATAGGAAAGGATGGTTTGTGGAATCATACCTTGTCCCGAGGCTTGCTCGGCGACAATACCTCGCGCAATGTGCGGTCTTCAACTCCGGTCTTGGACGGTGTCTGTGTAGCTCCTGGTCGCACCGGGACTGACGACTCCTCCTCCTACCGGACTGTCGGATGACAGTTGTCCTCCTGAGCGGCAGAAACATCCCGCCTCTGAAGTAGTCCACACGGACCACCTGGAACTCCACTCTCCTTGTCCCACAAGGAAGTGGAAGGAGTCGCACCCTCCTGTTGATGTACTAGTCGCCAACACACTCTCCTGCTACCAGTTGCAACTGTAGTTGTCCTTCCCTTACTGCACCTCCCTTTTGCGGGAAGCACTTGCTCGGGCTCTCTCTCGATTACCAAAACCAGAGAGAACGACAACTTCGCAAAGCAACCGACTTGCATTGAGTTGTACTATGAGAAGCCCCCAATACCCCTATATATAGGCGGGTCATGGGACAGGGTTCTCTGTGTCCGGCAATACGGGACTAAAGCAGGAGTAGAAGGGTTCGAGAATTTTCCACAAAAAGCAACCGGTTCGCAACTTGAAATGATCGGTTCACAACTGAACCGATCGGTTCGGCCATTGAGCCGATCGGTTGGACCTGAGCCAATCGTTTGGGGCACTCCAACCAATCGGTTGGTGCCCTGAACCAATCGGTTCATAGTCCTAATCCGGCTCAAAAAGACTTTCCTTGTTTCGTTCTCAATTGGTATCGTATACCAATGTTATTCCCAATCGAATTGGGCAATTTGAAACCAAAGGAAAATTCTTGCCGATATGACTTTCCCAACTAGTCGGTTGCACCAGTTGAGCCGATCGGTTCAACTCTTGAACCAGTCGTTTCAACCTGGCATGAGCCGATCGGCCTGGACACTCCAGCCGACCGGTTCATCACATGAACCGATCGGTTGGGAGCACAGGTTGGGAAAAATCAATCAATTGTGATTTCAATCAATCCGATACTCCAATCAATGCGTCCAACACCTTGAACCATACAATATTGAGCCATTGACTGATTGAGTGTTTAATTGAACTACTAAACTCCTTTAGTAATCAATCTAAACATTGCTTGTGGACAAAACTCCTCTTCCAGGTTAAATCCTATGTGTGTGACCCTGCAGGTCCATTTCACGTTGGCAGTGAAAGTCCATAACACTTATGACTTCACAAGCAAAGAGCGGTGCCTAGTCACACATCAGTGCTACCCAAGTGAAAGTAGAAAGTTGGAGAACAACTTTCATCCTACAATCTGTGAATGGTGTTACAGTGAATGTATAATTCCTTTGTCACTGATATCCCGAATGAACTCGAGGCATGGAACAGTCATCCTGTCAACGTTCATTCACTTTCTTGATCTCAGAGTAGATTGAAGGAGATATGTATGACATCAATATCACATATTGATTCCCACATGCGTGTGCATGCCTATCTCAATCATACTCATCAAGTGGCCTTGGATATCAAACTCCCTTAGGAGGGACAAATCCCATATCTATCACTCACCCCTCAAAAGCCCCATGTGTCAAAGCCACCCAATCATCACCTTTATAACAACCCATGTTTCAGGACTGCGTTTGATGATGTCAAAGTGTGCCCAACGACATGTGTTGAGTGTAGTGATTTCAGGTCTAAGAATCACACTCACCACCATCACTGTGAGTACTGACTGTGACTACCATCTCATGGTTCCATGTGTCAAACTCACGGTGGGTCTGTCCGGTACCTTGTTCTCTAACAATTACCTATGTGTTTGGTTTGATATCTCTATATCATGACTAATGAGATTCTGTCATCAACCAACACCACAATCTAGTCTTGTGTGTCATTGCTGTCTATCTACCTTCCACAATGACATCCGACTAGGGACATAACAAGAATGTACAAACTCTTAGCATCCGTATGATCTCATCATTCAGGTCCTCAACCTGAAAGCATACGTCATTGAGTACTGTCATTCTCTAGACATTCAATCTGTTCTATCACTATCTCATATGACTGAACCAGAATGAATCGGAAGCTTGCCTTTGATGTTTATCAAATCAATCTTAATGTATCCCACCAATCATCCCATGATTGGCTCTCAGGGCATACATACCAACATCCGGTCCCTGCGCCTGCCTACCCTGTGGCTGCTGGTTCTGGAGCTCGTCGGTATTCCTTGCTCTCCGCCACCCACCACCGCCATTCTCCTCACCGCCGACCTACTCGACCTCACCTCGCCTCGACCTCGCCTTGACCTGCTCAATCTGCTCGCTTGCCCAGGTACCTGCCGACCTACCCAGGTGGCACCCAGGCGTGCCTAGGTGGCCCAGGTGTTCACCTAGGGTCCCAAACCCAGGCACCCATCATAGTTAGGCCTATGGGATGCTTGGGCTGTGCCAAGGCACAATGTTGCTGGGTGTATTTTTTTTAATTAAGTTATTTACTGATTTGTGTTTATTTATGTACTGATTTGTATTTATTTATGTACTGTTTCATGAATTAATTGATCATCTACTGCTGCCCGCCGTCTCCCTATCCATCGCCTGCTCACCTGCATGCTTGCCTGCCTACTCGCCTACCCTCCGTCTCGCCCTCTCTCCCTGCTGACGCCCGACTGGGCTCAAACAGAGGTAAACCTTGTTTTATTACACTGCTTGATCTTTAATCACATAGACTTAATCAACATTGCTACTTGTATGATCCTAGTGATTAAAAGCACTCTTTCCTGGTCCCCTCAGTAACTAATGTTCCCTTGAGATGAGTGTTAATTGATCGAGCTTGCTTACTTTCCTTGTAATGCCATCTTTTATGTGCTATGACCCACTAGTCACCTTTAGAGTATTAAAATGATGCAACTTGTACACTTGTTAAATTTGAATCTATAAATCCTATGAAATGATATCACCCCACAAAATCAATAGTCACTATTATGTCTTGTACACTCTAGAATCAAGATCTAATACTCTTATGCTATTTTAACACCATTTTTTGCTCATTCTAGTCGATTATTATGACCTATGATGACCTAACATGAAACCATGCTCTTAATGATATGATTTTGGTGGCCTAGAAACCCGTCCAAGATTTACTCATTAGGAGTAAATCTTGGATAGTCCCCGGTTTGGGACTGTTCTTGAACACCTAATCTCGCTTAGGATGTAAGTGTATAATGTGTATTGGGTTTTTGATAAAATTTCGGCAGCATTTCCCCGTTTGTTCTCTAAGTACATATGTACTTAGAGAACAACGGACTGCCGAAATTTTCTCGAAAACCCACAACACATTATACACCTACTAGTGAGATTAGGTGTTCAAGGATTGGATTGGTGGTACACATTTATTATATATAAGAATGACATCACATGTATTTGTTAACCGTATACCCTAATCTTGTCCTAATATATACTTTTTTCTCTTTGATCATAGAATGGATAGATCATGGATGTCCATTCGCAATCGCTGCACCCCAGAGTTTATATCTAGTCTTGATCAGTTTATTAGATTTGCCAAGGAACATAGGAAAGAACCTGGAGATAGGTTCTACTGTCCATGTAGGCATTGCGGTAACAACTTGAAAGTCAACACTGGTGACGAAATCAAAAGTCAAGTCATGTGCAACGAGATTGTACAAGGCTATACAGAATGGCACTAGCATGGAGAGATTTCAAACTCAAAACTAGTGGACGTCGATAGCAGTGCTTGGGTGGAAGAAGAAATTGCCTCTGATGACGCAGATGTGAACGAACCAGTTCCAGTAGACATCGTTGATGCGATGCTGGATAGTTGTATGGTAGAGCACACCGATCCACCTCCTATCTTTAGAAACATTGTGCATGATGATGAGATACCGTTATACACAGGATGTGCTAAGTTTACGAAGCTTAGCGCTGTATTGAGATTGTATAAGTTGAAAGCTAACAATAGATGGAGTGACAAAAGCTTCACTTCATTGTTGACTTTGTTGAAAGAAATGCTTCCTGAAGGAAACGAGCTGCCAATCTCAACATAAAGAGTAAAGAAATTGTTGTGCCCAATGGGAATGGAGGCCAAGAAGATACACGCATGCACGAATGATTGTGTATTATTTCAAAAGGACTATGTGGATTTGAAAGATTGTCCAAAATGTGGCACGTCACGGTATAAATTGACAACTTCGGGGGAGTCCAAAACTGGTTCTCCTGCCAAGGTGATGTGGTATCTACCTATAATATCATGGTTTCAACGCTTGTTTGCAAATCCGAAAGATGTGAAGAATTTGAGGTGGCATGCAGATGTTAAGAAAAATAATGATGGGATCCTACGACATGCACTGGTTGATCTATTGTACCCCAAATTTGGTGAAGAAGATAGGAATCTAAGACTTGGGCTTTGTACAGATGGGATGAATCTGTACGGGACATTGAGCAGCCAACATAGCACTTGGCCAGTCATGCTTGTTATATGCAATCTTCCTCCCTGTCTGTGTATGAAAAATAAGTACATTATGTTGTCGTTGTTGATATCGGGCCCTAAACAACCCGGAAATGATATCGATGTTTATCTTGAACCTCTGATTGATGACTTAAAGAAACTTTGAGCTGAAGGTGTGATGACCTATGATGTTTCAGGAAGAGAGACATTTCGTTTGCATGCTATGTTGTTTTGCAGTATTAATGACTTTCCAGCATACAGGAATTTGTCTGGATATAGTGTCAAAGGAGCTAAAGCGTGTCCTATATGTGAAGAAAACACTGATTCAATAAGACTAAAACATGGCGGCAAGACTGTATATCTTGTTCATCGAAGGTTTCTTTCAAAATTCCATCTGTATCGTAGGAAGCACAAAGCCTTCAATGGATGGAATGATGAACAGAGTGCACCTAAACCTATACCAGGGGATGTTGTTTATGAAAGAGTAAAAGACATTGTCAATGAATTTGGTAAGAAATCACAATGTAGTATGGCCACACGGAGTGACAATTCTTCATTCAAGAAGAAGTCAATATTTTGGGATCTTCCTTATTGGAGTTCTTTGACAGTCAGGCATTGTATCGATGTAATGCACGTTGAGAAAAATGTCTGTGATAGCGTCATTGATACTCTATTAAATATACCAGGTAAGACTAAAGATGGGATAAAATCCATACTGGACCTACGTGAAATGGGAATAAGGTCAGAATTAACAGAATTACGTAAAATGGGTAATAAAAGAACATACTTACCTCCCGCTTGTTACACATTGTCTAGAAAGGAGAAGAAAGCTCTTTGTGAATGCTTTGTAAATGTTAAGGTGTCACAGGGTTATTCATCCAACATCCGTAGATTGGTATCAATGAAAGATCTGAAGTTGATAGGTCACACTCTAATGCAACAAATATTGCCTGTGGCAATTCGATCTATATTGCTGAAGCATGTAAGGTTTGCAATCACCAGACTTTGTTTCTTTTTCAACAGTCTATGCAGTAAAGTTATTGACCCTGATACTCTCGATAATTTGCAAAGAGAAGTGGTTGTTACCCTATGTCAGCTTGAGATGTATTTCCCTCCTTCATTCTTTGATATCATGGTACATCTTGTTGTCCACTTGACTAGGGAAGTCAAAATGTTGGGACCAGTTTTCTTGCATTGGATGTATCCATTTGAATGATACATGAGCATTTTTAAAGTTGATCTTGGAAACTGTTATCGGCCTGAAGGGAGTATTATTGAAGGTTATGTGGTCAGAGAGGTTATGGATTTTTGCAATGACTTTCTGAGTGGTAATAACACTCCTGTTAATGAAAAGAATATTGAGGACGGTAAAGGAATTTTGGGTTCACTGGTGAAAGTAATCAGCCACGAGCAGTTGGAACAAGGTCACTTGTATATTTTACACAACATGGATGAAGTGAGTGTTTATATCGAGGAACATACCAATTTCATCAAGAGACAACATCCTCGAGCAAGTTCAATGTGGCTTGCTAGAGAGCATAACAAGACTTTTACTAAGTGGTTTGAAGATAAAGTCTTACATCAACTATCTCAAACACCAAATGATATTATGGAAACTATCAAATGCCTCTCCTTTAAACCAAAACTGAATGTTATGTCTTATGAAGGGTTTGACATTAATGGGTTCACATATTACACAAAGTGCCAAGATGATAAGAGTGTCGTCTAAAACAATGGGGTCACTCTTCAAGCATCGACTATGTATTTTGCAAGTGTAAAGGATAAGAGTCCACATGAAGCTAAAATGTCATATTACGGTGTCATTGAAGACATATGGGAGTTTAACTACATAGATTTCATAATTCCGCTCTTTAAATGTAATTGGGTTGATAACACCAAAGGAGTTATAGTGGATGAATTGGGTTTCACTTTAGTGAACTTTGAAAAGATTGGCAAGAAGGGTGAACCATTCATATTGGCATCACAGGTGAAACAAATATTCTATATCGATGATCCTGCAAATGATAAATGGTCAGTTGTTCTTCATGGTAAAAGACAGTTCATTGAAGATCCTATAGATGAAGAAGAGTACTATGATAAGTATGATGACTCCAGTCCATTCTCAGTTGGGTTGCCAACTCTACAAAATATTGAAGCTAATGATGACTTATATGTGCGCGGAGATCACAATGAAAGATTTTTAATTGATAAAAGATCACAATTTTAGAGGCATGCATGTTTATATTTTTTTATTGAAGCTAAATGTTTGCTTTTTTAATATCAATATCATTTTCAGATTTGATGTTTCATTATCTTCTAGTTAATACAAATGCTAAACATTGTGGGAGGGTCCTAAGGAACTATAGGACCAATCTCACCCGAGATTACATACGCGATGCTGAGAATAGGTTCTTGATTGATACCAATTCTAGACATTGATCAATATTTCACTAGCTCTACACTAATAATTTTTGTTTGTATTCTCTTTGAAAAATAAATATAGGAAGAAGGAAGTCACACATCAATGGAACTACTTGGACCCCAAAGACTGGGAGGAGTTTGTTACCCAAAGAAAAATAGATGAATTCAAGGTATTAAGCACCACTCCCAATTTAATTAATATACATTTTTATGTATTCACCTATTCAAGATTAACCTTTAGTGTTACTAACCAAATCAATGTGATAACTAACTAGGATATCAGCGATGCTCAACGAGCAAACACCCCACACTAAGGTTATATAGATATATAGGCAGCAAGCCATGAAACAGCAAAAGAAGCCACAATGAAGAGAAGCAGGATACATATACAATACATAAAGTGTAGCACGCACAAGTGTTTCAGATTCATATAACAACATGATAGAATAACACATATATAGTGCATAACAACAGCAGTGTCGAATTTACATACAACACTAGCTTAGTACATATATAGTGGGACTAAGGTGACGAGTTAACAGGAGGACAAACATATTTCACCATGAGTTAACATTGAAGAAGGTCTACTAACCTACACTGAGATAAACAAGTTTATCAGTACTAGCCTAAGGCACAAGTACCGTTCGTCGGGACAATGACGGTCATGGAAGCTTAGTGGCCACTACACGTTCAACTGGCTAGTGGCCACTAAGCTTCCACGACCGTCATTGTCCCAACGAACGGTACTTGTGCCTTAGTCTAGTACTGATAAACTTGTTTAGCTCAGTGTAGGTTAGTAGACCTTCTTCAATGTAAACTCGTGGTGAAATCTGTTTGTCCTCCTGTTAACTCGTCACCTTAGTCCCACTATATATGTACTAAGCTAGTGTTGCATGTAAATTCAGCACTGTTGTTGTTATGCACTATATATGTGTTAGTCTGTCATGTTGTTATATGAATCTGAAGCACTTGTGTGTGATGCACTTTATGTATTGTATCTGTACGAGCAGAGGAAACAAGGCACATTCATAATTTGGGAGAACGTGAAAGTAAGTTCCCGACTCCAATGTATATATTATTTATGTGAACTGTGCTTAGTTGTATTTTTTTAATATTTTGTATGTTTCAATTTATAGTGCACTAGACAAGACAACGGCTGGGCATGCACATACTATGTGATACGATTTATGCAGATGATTATCCAATATGCCGCATTGGACATTGATATCATACATGAGGTATTATATATAGTCTCATTAGTTAGTATGAAATATATCAATCTTATTTTTATATTATTACTTATATATATACATCATTCTCTTTACAGGTGTTTAAAACTGACCACACTATAGGTAAATACTTAAAATATGTACATACTCCATACACGATGGAAGTATTAAATGAAGTAAGAGAAGAATGGGCAAGAGCCATTCAAGCAGTGGGACTATAAAATATAATTGGGATGCTGATAGCGATGTTGAATGATATTTTGTAAATGAATATTTTTGAATGTGTATACATGTATGAATGTTTATACATGTATTTGAATGTTTCTACATGTGTGAATGTGAGAATTGAATTGATGTCTGAATGTATCTACTTGTGTGAAAAGTATATTTGTTGATTTTGCAGGTTTGTGGCATGTTTGTAGGCCGATATCAATGGATGTCGTAAACCTGCAGTTCAGAAAATTGAACTACAGGTTCTCATCCTACTAACCAGCTACAGTAGGCCTGCAAACTGATAAGAAAAAAAAACATAGGCGTTGGTTATTTATAGAACACTGTCATCAAAGGCTTACATCGTCGGTTATTGGATAAAAACCACCTCCTAATATGACAAACAACCCGACCGTGTAGGAAAGCACGGCCATGGCGGGATATGGCATCGGTTATTAGTATAAAACCGACGCCTATAGTACTAAACATGGCCATGCAGGGAAGCCCGGCCGTGGCGTCTAGAAATATGGCGTCGGTTAATTAGTTGCAAACCGACACAGAAAGTGTCCTAGATGGTGCCCTTTTTGTGGCGCGAACCCTTTTGGCGTCAGCTTACTATACATAACTGACGCCTACAGGTGCCCTGCTGGCATGTTTTCGGGGTGCGAAGCCTTTTGGCATCGGTTAGAAAACTAACGCCAAAGAGTTCGACCTTTAGCGACGCCCACATAGGCGTCGCGTGAGAACCGTCGCTAAAAGGGGTTAAACAACTGACGCCAAAGGCGTGTTCTGTAGTAGTGAGTCTTTAAGGATGTATTGCTAACATCCTATCCTAAGACTTAACACCATTTGGAGACTGATCTCTTACTAACTTACAGTCATGACACAAATAGGTTTCTCAGGAGATAGACACACAGATGCATGAAGCATCAAAGTAAATACATAGTGTCATGCAATTCACACGACAGCTTGTTATTACCACATTGAACCCAATTTGTGGGATCTCCACTCTATTGGGTTGGGTTGCTACTACTTGCGAATAATGAGGGTTTCAGTCCCATCCCCAACTTGGATTTTTCCACTAAAGCTAGGGTAAAACCTTTAGTAAAAGAATCGGATGTATTTTCTTTGGTATCGATATAGTCCACAACCACAACCCCATTAGACACTAACTACCTTACAAACTTGAGTCTGACTTGGATGTGTGTACATTGTTTTTTATTATACTTGTGACTCTTTATCTTAGCAATAGTTGTAGTACTATCATAGTGAAATGAAATTGCAGAAAGTGGCTTCTTTACCATAGGTAAACTAGACATATGTCTATGTAGCCATTCAGCTTCCAATCCAATTTCATATAAAGCACACAACTCTACCTTAAAAGCAGACCGAGACAATATGGTATGTTTCTAAGACCTCCAGGAAATAGCTCCTCCTCCCAATAGGAATACATATCTTGAGACACCATTACTCTCAGAGTTGATGGCAATCCTGCTTGCATCACTATATCCTTCGACTACAGAAGAATATATGCCATAATGCATCCCAAGGGAACAAGTTCCCTTGATATACCTCAAAACTCTATCAAAAGCTTCCCAATGGGTCTTGTCGGGACAACTGGTGTATCTACTTATCTTACTCATGGGAAATGTAATGTCTAGATGTGTGTAGTTTATAAGATGATACATTAAACTTCTGCTAATATGCGAGTATTATAATTGAGACACTAGAACCCCAGTCTCATTCTTGAACAAATCCTTCGATGAATCATATGGAGTCTTAATAGGTTTACATGATGTGTACTCAAACCTCTCTAGTATCTTCTCAACATAGTGGGACTGAGAGAGAGTTATACCATCAGTAGACCTTATGATTTTAAGCCCTAAAATCACATCAATGACACCCATATCTTTCATCTCAAACTTGCTACACAATAATGTCTTTGTCTCATTTACTACTTTCATATCGGAACCAAAAAGTAGAATATCATCGACATATAAGCATAATAAAATGAATCGATCATTGACGATTTTACTGTAGAGACACTTATCAAATTCATTAGAAACAAAGCCAAATGATGATATCACAGTATCAAACTTCTCATGCCACTCCTTAAGGGCTTGTTTCAAGCCATATAATGACTTAACAAGTTTACACAGTTTGGACTCATTCTCATGACCCACAAATCCCTTAGGTTGTTCCATATATATCTCTTCCTGAAGATCACCGTGTAAGAACGCGGTCTTCACATCCATCTGATGGATACAAATATTATAAATGGAAGCCAATCCATAAGTACTGGGATTGTGGTGATACAAGAAATAGGATAATAGGTATCAAAATAATCTATTCATTCCCTCTATGTGTAATCCTTAGCAACTAACCTAGCCTTATACTTATTGATTGTCCTGTCTGCATTAAGTTTCTTCTTAATGATCCATTTGCAACCAACTACAGAACAACCAAGAGGCAAATCAACCAATTCCCAAGTTCCATATGAGAGAATTGATTGGATTTCATCATTAAGGGCTTCTTTCCAAAACTTAGCTTCTAGAGATTCCATAACTTGTTTGAAAGTTACAAGATCATCCTCAACATTGTAAGTGAGAAACTCACTTCCAAAGTCCTAGGATGTCCTAAAACATTTACTTCTCCTTGGTTCAACTATTTGTTCAGAATCATCAGATTCTGAAATAGATTGTTTTGAGTCACCCCCCACATTGGTCATCCTTTCCACGTGCTCGGGAATGGAACCTATGGGGAATGAATCCTCTTGAGATACTTCATTGGGCACACCAGATTTCATGGGAAACACTTCCTTAAAGAATGTAGCATCACATAATTCCACAATTATATTGACCTCAATGCCTGAGATATCAGATTTTACAATCAAGAATCTGTAGGCATAACTTGTCTCTACACACCCCATGAATATGGCATCAACCGTTTTTGGTCCCAATTTCTTCCTTTTGTGTTTAGGGACAAGTACCTTAGCAAGCAACCCCCACACTTGAAGGTATTTGAGACTCAATTTCTTTCTTCTCCATAACTCAAACGGACTACTCTCTACATGTTTATGGGGAACAATATTCAGAATATGGCAAACTATATTCAAAACTCCTCCCCCCCCCCCCGTGAAGTTGGGTAGACCTGAGGTTTGGAGTAAATAAGTTATCATATCTATAAGGGTGCAATTTTTACATTTAGCTATCCCATTAGATTGTGGTGATTACGGAGCAGTAACGTCATGAACTATACCATGTAATTGGTAAAATTCCAAAAACAAATTTGAGGTATACTCTCCTCCCCTATCAGATCTTAATCATTTAAGTAATTTTCTGGTTTGAGTTTCACCTTCTTTCTTAGAAATTTTAAATTTATCTAGTGCCTCATCTTTACTTCTAAGCGAAAATCCATCGCAGTATCTACTAGAATAGTCAATAAAAGTTATAAAATAACAATTTTATCCCTTGTAGCAATATCATTAAATTCACATATATTCGTATGAACTAAATCCAATATTTTTGAATTCCTATTAACATAATGAAAAGGTTTCCTAGGTAACTTAGCTTACACACAAATTTCACATTTATTATTTCTAATTTCATATTTAGGGATTAAATTCAGATTCATCATGTGTTTTATTGAGACAACATTCACATGTCCCAAACGTGCATGCCAAACATCAGATGATACAAGATTCAAGCATAAAGAACTATTATCATTCAAATTTAAAATGGAATTTGAAACAGGTTCTATAAGAATCTTAAACAAGTTCTCCATATCACAAAGATACCCCTTGCCAAAAAATAAAGAATCTCAAAGGCGAGTAATAACAACTTTATTACATTTACAATCTATTCTAAAATTGTGCCACTAATAATATTGCGTCATGTTGACAGAACATGTCTGACTCTATGAAGTGTCATAACCTTTCTTGAAGGAAACTTCAAGTCTACCCATCCTTTGCCTTTGACTTGTACAGCACTGGAATTGCCCAAAGTCACAGATCGACCTTTAGAGGCCTGATAAGACACAAATAGGGACTTGTTAGTACACACATGCACATTAGCCCTAGTGTCCATAATCCAATATAGTGGTTCAAAATTAGAAAGAACTTCAGGTTTTATGGATATGTACCCATCATTGAGGTTCAAGGATGCAGTCATCATGTTGACCACAACCTCCTCAGTTGCAGATGAGGTAGCTTTCTTAGCCTTCTCTGAAGGACAATCCTTGTTCCAATGGCCAACCTGTCCACAAGTCCAATAAGGTTTGGTCTTCGGTTTCTTCTGGATCTTGGCCTTAGGTTTAAGTGAGTTCTTAGATTTCTTATCCTTGTTCTTAGCAGTAGTAAAATTAACAGTCGCATCAACATCGGTTGGTACTTTGATAGTCTTCTCTTTCAAATGCTCTTCCTAAATGTTGATATCAACCATGAGATCGTTCATTGACATGTCTCCTTTTCAGTGCTTAAGAGTCATGCCAAATGACTCCCAAGATTTTGGGAATTTCTCAATGATTGACATAGAAACAAATTTTTCATGAAGTGGCATGCCCACATCAGTGAGTTCTTGCACCAAGAGTTGAAAATCATGTGTTTGATCAGAAATAGATTTACCCCGAGATATATGAAACTTAAAAAAATTTGCATCACAATATTTTTCAGTTCCCTAATTCTTAGTATTGTATTTCTTTTCAAAAGCTTTCCACATAACCTTAGATGTAGTAATAGGAAGCTTAGAGTATGAATCATACAATTTGTTGTTTAACACAAACAGAGTCAACCCTCGGCACATCTTATCACCCTTTTTTCATGTTGCAATTATATTAGCATTATCAGGAATAGTTTCATCTACTTTGGGTTCGTCTTCTTTTAAAAATTGATCATACCGTACCATGTTAAGCCAGATTTGCATCCTACTTTTCCAATGAGTAAAATAAGTTCCAGTTAAATTTTCAAGCATACTAGACGTATCCATTTAATGCCAGAACCAGCCATAGTTAACTAACAATAGATATTGATTTCTTTAAGACTATTGTTAATTTTGAATTAAGTTGTTACATGCAATAGCGACAAGTGCAAATTTTGTTAACAGTTCAGGCCAATCCAGATAAGAAAACATAGAATAAACCAATGCAAGAGAACAAAAATAAATGAAGTTGGGATCAAACTAGGTCATTCGTTGAGAAACGAATGTGATATACTTAAAGAAATCAGCGTCTTGCAACCCTTCTGGATAGGCATCATTCTCACAGTCGACCCAATACAAACCTGAAAAAAAAAGACATCATGTTTGTGTTGAATGGACGAAGCAGCACACCACCAGACATCTCAGCAACTGCAGGAACCACCTCCTGACAGGTTGTGCCTTGTAAGGAAAGAAGACGAACTTGCTACATCTAGGAGAGGGTCTCCATGTAGCACCATAGAAGCGGCGGTGGTAGAGAGAGACTCTGGATTTTGGGTTTGCAAACATGTTCGAACGGTTGACGGTTGTGTGTTCGAAAGATGTATTTAACCCTAATGATCGGAGGCCTGTTTATAGCCTTACACGCCCCAATAATCCTATTCCTATTAACACGCGACCACTCGGTTGCTCTTGTACGTGTTGCAAAAAATTCTACAAAAGTGACATTTTCAGTTAGGATTAATAAATACAAATAGAAAAGAAATAAATAATTAAACACATAATTAATTACGTAATTGTATCCTAGTAAAAAACGAAGACGGAAGACATTCTCCACAATCTACAAGCCACAAGCTCGTGTCTGGCCCAGTGTGACATGGCGTGTGTGTGTGCATGCATGTTGTTGTCATTATACCCACCAAGGAGGTGAGCATACCTACCTCCTAGGACCCTTGGATACTAGCACCCCATGTGATCCTACATATAAGGACCAAAAAAGTTCTAGGAATGAGCAATATGGGATAAAACTTCTTTGCCATTTGTACTAGAGACAAAACTACTTTTCTCACATGTACTAGCTTCACTACATTGGGCTTAACCCATTCTATATACATGGTTGTAGCAGCCATATATCTAACAATCACCCACAAAATCCAATGTATAGTGTGCTCTACCATTCAGTCCTCCATATTGTGCTTTCAGCAGATACCTTTTAGTTTGAATCTACCTGAGTTATCCAATTGTGACCCCCACAAGAACTAGGTGAACAAAAGTCTTGAGCCTAAACCTTGGGTACAAGAGTATAGGTTGGTAAAAACACAATAAAGACATGGTAGAAAAAAAACAATGCATTAAGGCCATGCATACAAAATTTTATGTCATGATTGATGACAGAGAACAACCCAATTCTCCTGTTGCGGCCTACACAACATCAATCATTTAGTTAAAGTCTCTAAGGTTGTACTTCTAACATCCTGTCCTAAGACTTGACACCATTCAGAGACTAATCTCTTACTAACTTGCAGTCATGACACTAATAGGTTTCCCAGGGGATAGACACACAAATGCATCAAGCATCAAATTAAATACATAGTGTCATCCAATTCACCTGACCGCTTGTTATTACCACATTAAACCCAATTTGTGGAATCTCTACTCTATTGGGTTGGGTTGATACTACTTACGAATAATGAGGGGTTTCAGTCTCATCACCAACCTGGGTTTTTCCACTAAAGCAAGGGTAAGACCTTTAGCGAAAGGACCAACTGTATTTTCTTTGCTACCGACGTAGTCAACATCTACGACCCCATTAGACACTAACTCCCTTACAGACTTGAGTCTGACTTGGATGTGTCTATGTTGTTTTTTATTGTACTTGTGACTCTTTATCTTGGCAATAGTTGTATTACTGTCACAGTGAACTGAAATTGCAGGAAGCGGCTTCTTTACCATAGGTAAACTAACATAAGTCCATGTAGCCATTCAGCTTCCAATCCAGTTTCATCTAAAGAACACAACTCTGCCTCAAAAGTAGACCGAGACAATATGGTATGTTTCTTAGACCTCCAGGAAATAGCTCCTCCTCCCAATAGGAATACATATCCTGAGACACCATTACTCCCAGAGTTGACGGCAATCCAACTTGCATCACTATATCCTTCGACTACAGAAGGATATTTTCCATAATGCAGCCCAAGGGAACAAGTTCCCTTGATATACCTCAAAACTCTATCAAAAGCTTACCAATGGGTCTTGTCGGGACAACTGGTGTATCTACTTAACTTACTCACGACAAATGTAATGTATGGAAGTGTGTAGTTCATAAGATACATCAAACTTCCAATAATCTGAGAGTATTGTAATTGAGACACTGGAACACCAGTCTCATTCTTGAATAAAGCCATGGATGAATCATATGGAGTCTTAACTGGTTTACATAATGTGTACTCAAACATCTCTAGTATCTTCTCAACATAATGAGACTGAGAGAGAGTTATACCATCAGCAGAACTTATGATTTTAAGCCCTAAAATCACATCAGCGACACCCATATCTTTCATCTCAAACTTGATACACAAGAATGTCTTTGTCTCATTTACTACTTTCATATCGGAACAAAAAAGAAGGATATCATCGACATATAAGCATAATAAAATGAATCCATCATTGACAGTTTTATAGTATAGACACTCATCAAATCCATTAGAAACAAAGCCAAAAGATGATATCACATAATCAAGCTTCTCATGCCACTACTTAGGGGCTTATTTTAAGCTATATAATGACTTAACAAGTTTACACACTTTGGACTCATTCCCACGACCCACAAATCCCTCAGGTTGTTCCATATATATCTCTTCCTGAAAATCACCGTGTAAGAACGCGGTCTTCACATCCATCTGATGGATATAGAGATTATAAATGGAAGCCAACTCTATAAGAACTCGGATTATGGTCATACAGGAAATAGGAGAATAGGCATCAAAATAATCTATTCCTTCCCTCTATGTGTAACCCTTAGAAACTAATCTAGCCTTATACTTATTGATTTTCCTATTTGCATTAAGTTTCTTCTTAAAGATCCATTTGCAATCAACTACAGAACAACCAGGAGGCAAATCCACCAATTCCCAAGTTCTGTTTGAGAGGATTGATTGGATTTCATCATTAATGGCTTCTTTCCAAAACATAGCTTCTAGATATTCCATGGCTTGTTTGAAAGTTACAGGACCATCCTCAACATTATAAGTGAGAAACTCACTTCCAAAGTCCTTGGATGTCCTACACCGTTTACTTCTCTTTGGTTCAACTATTTCTTCAAAATCATCAGATTCAAAAATAGCTTGTTTTGATTCGCCCCCCACATTAGTCATCTTTTCCACGTGCTCGGGAATGGAACATGTGGTGTATGAATCCTCTTGAGATTCTTCATTGGGCACAACATATTTCATGGGAAACACATCCTCAAGGAATGTAGCATCACGTAATTCCACAATAGTATTGATCTCAATGCCTGAGATATCAGATTTTACAATCAAGAATCTATATGCATAACTTGTCTATGCACACCCCAAGAATATGGCATCAACCATTTTCGGTCCTAATTTCTTCCTTTTGTGTTTAGGGACAAGTACCTTAGCAAGATACCCCCACACTTGAAGGTATTTGAGGCTCGGTTTTCTTCCTCTCCATAACTCAAACGGACTACTCTCCACATGTTTGTGGGGAACTCTATTCAAAATATGGCAAGCCGTATTCAAAGCTTCCTCCAACGTGAAGTTGGTTAGACCTGGAATTTGAAGTAAAGAATTTATCATATCCTTAAGGGTGTGGTTTTTATGTTTAGCTATCTCATTAGATTGTAGTGAATACAGAGATGTATCCTCATGAACTATACCATGTAATTAGAAAATTTCCAAAAACAAATTCGAGTATACTCTCCTCCCCTATCAGACATTAATCGTTTAAGTATTTTTCCGATTTGAGTTTCAGCTTCTTTTTATAAGTTTTATATTTATCTAGTGCCTCATCTTTACTTATAAGAAAAAAGACATAATAGTATCTACTAGCATCGTCAATAAAAGTTATAAAATAACATTTTTGATACCTTGTAGCAATATCATTTAATTCACATATATTTATATGCACTAAATCTAATATTTCCAAATTCTTATTTATAGAATGAAAAGGTTTCCTAGGTAACTTATCTTATACATAGATTTCACATTTATTATTGCTAATTTCATTTTAGGGATTAAATTCACATTCATCATGTGTTTCATTGAGCCAACATTCACATGTCCCAAACGTGCATGCCAAACATCAGATGATAAGGGATTCAATCATAAAGAACTATTATCATTCAAATTAAAAAAGAAATTTGAAATAGGTTCTATAAGAATCTTAAACAAGTTCTCCATATCACAAAGATACCCCTTGCCAAAAAATAAAGAATCTCAAAGGCGAGTAATAATAGCTTTATTACATGTACAATCTATTCTAAAACTCTCTCTTACTAAAATTGTGTCACTAATAATATTGTGTCGTATTGATGGAACATGTTTGACTCTATGAAGCGTATGTTTTTTCGAAGGAAACTTCAAGTCTACCCATCCTTCACCTTTGACTTCTACAATGCTGGAATCGCCCAAAGTCACGGATCAACCTTTAGAGGCATGATAAGACACAAACAGGGACTTGTCAGTACACACATGCACATTAGCCCCAGTGTCTATAATCCAATATAGTGGTTCAAAAATAGAAAGAACTTCATGTTTTATAGATACGTACCCATCATTGAGGTTCAAGGATACAATCAGCATGTTGACCACAGCCTCCTCAGTTGCAGATGTGGCAGCTTTCTTAGACTTCTTTGAAGGACAATCCTTGTTCCAGTAGCCAACCTGTCACAAGACCAACAAAGTTTGGTCTTCAGTTTCTTCTGGATCTTGGCCTTAGGTTTAAGTGAATTTTTAGATTTCTTATCCTTGTTCTTAGTAGTAGTAAAATTAACAGTCGCATTAACATTAGTTGGTACTTTGATAGTCTTCTCTTTTAGATGCTATTCCTGAATGTTGATATCCATCATGAGATTGTTCATTGATATGTCTCCATTGCGGTGCTCAAGAGTCATGCCAAATGACTCCTACGATTTTGGGAATTTCTCAATGATTGACATAGCAACAAATTTTTCAGGAAGTGTCATGCCCGCATCAGCGAGCTCTTGCACCAAGAGTTGAAAATTGTGTGTTTGATCTGAAATAAATTTACCCTTGACATATGAAAATTAAGAAATTTTGCAACATAATATTTTTCATTTTCCTGATTCTTAGTATTATATTTCTTTTCTAATGCTTTCCATAGAACCTTAGATGTAGTAGCAGGCGGCTTAGAGTATGAGTCATACAGTTTGTTGTTTAACGTAAATAGAATCAACCCTCGACACGTCTTATCACCCTTCTTCTAGGTTGCAATTATATTAGCATTATCAGGAATAGTTTTATCTACTTTGGGTTCGCCTTCTTCTAAATATTGATCATACCCTACCATGCTAAACTAGATTTGCATCCTACTTTGCCAATGAGCAAATTAATTTTCAATAAATTTTTCAGGCATACTAGATGTATCAATTTTCATGTTAGAACTCACCATAGTTGACTAACGACAGATATTGATTTCTTTAAGATTGTTGTTAATTTTGAATTACGTTGTTACATGCAATAACAACAAGTGCAATTTAGGTTAACAGATCAGGCCGACCCAGATAAGAAAACATAGAATAAACTAATGCAGGAGAACAAAAATAAATAAAGTTGGGATCAAACCGGGTCATTCGTTGAGAAACAAACGTGATATACTTAAAGAAATCAGTGCCTTGCAACCCTTTTGGATAGGCGTCGTTCTCCCATTCGACCCGGTATGAACCTGAAAAAAGACGTCATGTTCGTGTTGACGACGAACATTGCAGACGAAACAGCGCACCACCAATGCAACTCAGCAACCGTAGGAACCACTGCCTGACAGGAAAGGAGACGAACTTGCTATGTCCAGGAGAGGTTCTCCACGTAGCACCACGAAAGTGACGACGGCAGAGAGAGACTTTGACTTTAGGGTTTGCAAACACGCTCAAACGGCTGACGGTTTTGTGTTCGAAAGATGTGTTTAACCCTAATGATCGGATGCCTATTTATAGTTTTACACGACTCAGTAATCCTATTCATTTTAACACGCGACCACTCAGTTGCTCTTGTACACGTTACAGAAAATTCTGCAAAAGGGACATTTTTCAGTTAGGATTAATAAATCTGAATAGGAAATAAATAATTAATTACGTAGTTGTATCCTAGTACAAAAAGAAGACGGAATGTATTCTCCACAATCTACAATCCACAAGCCACAAACCCGTGTCTGGCCCGACCCGGCCCGGCGTGACGTGGCACGCGCACGTGCGTGCATGCGTTGTTGTGGTCACTATACCCACCAAGCAGGTGAGTATACCTACCTCCTAGGATCCTTTGACACTTGTGCCCCATGTGATCCTACATATAAGGACCACAAAAGTTCTAAGAGTGAGCAAATATGAGATAAAACTTCATTGTCATTTGCATTAGAAGCAAAACTACTTGTCTCACATATACTAGCTGCACTATATTGGACATAACTCATGTTATATACATGGCTATAACAGCCATATATCTAACAAGTAGTGGAGATAGAATTAGGTGGATTAAGTTGAGATGATGGGCGGATTAAGTTAAGATGGATTAGGTGGATTAAGTGGAGATGATGGGCGGATTAAGTGGAGATGAGGGGCGGATTAGAGAGTGCGGCAGATTAAGGCGGTGAAGGAATATCTGGGAGATGGGAGTAGTGTGGTATGTGAAGGGAGGGGTGATTTGCTTGGCGGGTGGATTAGCGAGTGCGTAAGATTAGATGTGGTTGGTGGCAGATTAGATGGCTTAGGGAGGGGTGTGGTAGATTTGCATGGTGAAGGGATGTCAGGGAGACGGGAGATGTTGTCGAGGAGATGTTATTGTGGCAGATTGCAGTGAAGGGCGGCTGGGTGATTAGAGGAATAGCTGCTGGTGGACGGCTTTGGAGGGTGCAAAATCCAGAGATGAAGGCAGGGAGGTAGGTGGGTGGAGGGCTATTGACCGGTGATTAGCAGATACTAACAACGGAAGGTAGAGGAAAAAACAAACAGTAGGTCGACAGATGATGGCCCCAGATGAACACCGGAGCACTAGATGATGGAAAGTATTTTGCAGCTGTCTTTCTTGACCTCCAAGGTGCAGGACCTAAACCAATTAGATTAGTGTTAGGCTCTCATAGCGGTTAATATGGGGCTAGTAATGAAAGCAATTGCCATTTAATTTTAAATTAGATAGTTGTAGTCATAATCACTGAGGTGGCTGAAGAAGACCACAATACATCATATATATAGATTTGTAAACCAAAGAAAATCTAATGGTAGCCCATATGAGACTAAACCTCATGGCCTTACAAGAGAGCCTTAATCAAAGGAAAAAAAAACCCTTAATAAAATAAATATAAATTAAATTAAATTCCTAACAAGTAGCGGTGTGACGCTTGGTGTGTCATCGTATGCGCTCGGATCTACGCAAAGGCAGGTCATGTCCTGCATCAGTCTTTGAACCTATACTAGACTTCTTCTAAAATCTCACATGAGACCATCTTGAGTAGAATAATTTCTCCCCTAATTTCATAAGTGAGAGAAGGGGGTAATATTTCTCCAGAAACTTCGATTGGAGTGTGTCCTAAGTAGTGACTTGGTCTCTTGGCATTATACCAACTACTAGACTGTCCCAAAGAGAGTACTTGAAAAACTTAAGTCGTATGGAGTCCTCAAAGATCTTAGTTAAAGAACATTGATCCAAAAACCATTTGAGATGGTCTTGGCAACTGTCACCTTTGTTGTCAGTTAAAGGGTTGGCCTGCAACATAGTGATCCATCGAGTACAGATCTCAAACTGAGGAGCAGTAATGTCAGGTGGCATGACAGGATGTTGTGCATAGATAGTTTTGGGGATTGAGAAGTCTTTGTTGTTACGTCTCACACAGAAATAAGCCTCTCTAGAGAAAACTCGAGAAGAGAAGGAAGCACTAAAACCTAAACCGGAGCTGAAGCAGCTCCCTGAAGGCTTTAAAAAAAATTCTTCACATTGAAGAAAGGAATGCAACTATTATAAAATTTGTCTTGACAAAAAATCAGTAGGAAAAGTTGTTGAATGAACTCAAGCTTAGAAGGAAAGCAATAGGGCATTCTATATAAGACATAAAAGGTATGATCTCGGCCATCTGCATGCATAGATCACACCTAGAAGAAAACGCAAAACCTCTTGCCTAACCTCAGTGAAAGTTGAACCAGAATCTAAGAGAGGTAGTAAAGAAAGAGGTATCAAAATCTGAGATGTGGATATAATATACCCAATAAGCGACAATAATTTGGTAAGTCTCATATACGTAGTGCCTAAGAAGGGAGGTATGACAATGGTGAAGGGAGCCAAAGGCAATGAAGTGCAACACTGATAGTAACAGGTTGGAGGATGTGCATCGACTACAGAAAACTCAATGCCACAACCAAAAAAGATTACTTCTCATTGTCATTCATAGACCAAGTCCTAGAACGCCTACCCACCATTTGTACTTATGTTTCCTGGGTGGATATTTGGGATTTTACCATGTTCTCATTCGTCTAGATGGCCAAGTGATGACTACATTCACTTGTATCTACGAGACATATACCTTTCAAAGAATACCATTTGGCCTTTGCAATGCACTAATAACCTTTTAGAGGTGCATGATTTTAGTGTTTGTAGACTTTTTGAAAGACATTATGAAGGTGTTCATGGATGATTTCTCTGTGTACAGATGTGACTTCGACATCTATTTGAAAAATCTATCTCAAGTGTTGAGACGATGTGAAGACAAACAATTAGTTTTGAATTGGGAGGAATGCCATTTTATGGTCCAAGAATGCATAGTACTTGGCTACAAGATCTCCAATAAAGGGATTGAAGTCAATTTAAGCAAGGTGGAAGCCATTTCTAAGCTCCCACACCCTAGATCCTTGAAAGGGGTGAGAAGATTTCTAGGACATGCATGCTACTATAGGAGATTCATTAACAATTTCTCCAAGATATCCAAACCCATATCAAATTTGCTTGTCAAAGATGTTGTATTCAACTTCACGGACAAATGCCTTAAAGCTTTTGAAACCCTAAAAGTGCTCTTATGGTCGCCTTGACTCTCCAAGATCCACATTAGGAGCTTCCTTTTGAAGTAGTGTGTGATACGAGCGACTATGGAATTTGAGCTATACTTGAGCAAAAGAACGACAAGAAGCACCACATGATTTACCTTTCGAGAAAAACACTCGACAAAGCTCAGATTAACTACACCACCACAGAGAAAGAAATGCTAGCAGTAGTGTTTTCCTTCAACAAGTTTAGGTCCTACCTAATCGGATCAAAAGTGAAAGTTTACAGATCACCGAACTATCATGTATCTCATGTAGAAGAAAGACACCAAGCCCAGTCTCTCGTGGTTGGCACTGCTTCTATAAGAGTTTAACCACGGGATTTGCAACATAAAAGGGATAGAGAATATAGTAATTGACCACTTGTCACAAGTTGTTGTAGCCAAAAATGACTCACTATCGGTCTGACAACTACCTAGATGAAGATAGAAGGATGGCAAGGACCATCGATCCCAAGGTACCATGGTGTGATAAAGTGAATTTTTATATTATTTATTTTCTCTCTCTTATGATATTCATAATCACTAAAGATCATTTCCTAAAATACCCTCAAATACTTCTCTCTATTATTCTGATCATATGGATAAACAAATTTCAAATACTACAAACCCTAATACACTTTAAAGCTGATTCATGTACATTTGTAACCTAGTGTAATTTCAATTGTCAATGTTTGAATTTGAACCCCAACTTTCTACCATAGTTATATGAGCTCATCATAGAACCCCACCTAAAACTTCATTTCAATTGGATGCACCATTTAAGAGTTATGAGCAATTGAAATTGAACACATTATTTGATTCATTTTGAGCCTAAGACCTAAGTTGGTCATTTAATTCAATCAAATGTGACATATAAAATGTCAGGCAGCCTAGGCACAAACCTATTTATTAGGCCTTACATCTCAATTGCCCGATTAGGTCACTCGTAGATCAGAGGAGCATCAAGGGTAGATACCTCATCTCCTACCTCCCACAAAACCCGACCCCCGCCCCTACCAGTTCACCCACCTAACCTTGACCCCTCGCACCTATCCTAGATAGCATCTCGCATATCTGAAGGGATATTTCTCCCTCCCTCTCCAATGTGAGCTGAACAACCCTAGCCACATCCTCCCTCATCTTTGAAACAAGGAGAACGAACTCCACAACTCTCATGGTTCTCAACCGCGACATATGCCAATTTGGGCTTTTCCTGCCCTAGCCTCCCTATGCCTATTTAAGGTCTCCCATACCACAGTCTCTCTTCCTTATTCATCCCCTACCCTCAATTGCATCAAATATCACCCCATCATACCTATCCCGAACCTCTATCACCTTTTCCTGACTTGGAGCTTCACTCGCTCTGGGTGTCACCACCACCCAATTCCCAGTGCCCACACAATCTCATGATTCGATAATAAAGTCTCATCTTTCACTTGGGCTCACGAAGCGACATGGAGTCTGGTTGAAAAGCAAATGTGACTGAGTTGTGTCGCATCACTGTCGGAGGAGCTTGGACACCCTTGTGCATCAGGAAGGATCATGAAGCATCACTAGACCATTTATGGATCTTCTTGATCCCTCAATCCAACCGGAGGGGAGGAAAAAGCCCTCAATCTCATTCTTTTCTTTCATTCACCTATTTTGATCACAAACCAGAATCCAATTGGGCTCCAACAACCTTCTTAGGTTCGTTGACCTTGGCACGACCTTGTGAGATCAACCAAGCCATAAATTTGAATCCAAAAGCCTCCACCTACCTCAAGCCATCACCCCCTTCGTCATTTTCATGTTGTTTCCATTATACGAGTAGTAGAACAATCAAGCTGATGAAACCCCTAAACTAACCTTGACCTGTCATTACTGACTATCATATCCCTAAGGGCTTTTGGGTCCTTTTGAACCCCTTCTCGAACCTCTTAGACAAAGGCTATCTCATTGGTTAGGATGAGGATCCGTGGAGCTGGATCCCTCCTCCGATCCATGTGGCCCAGCTAAAAATCTTTTCTTTATTTTTCTTTTTGGTCTTTGGCCTTTTTCGGATTGGTGGATTTTATAAATTTGATAATAAATAGCTCCAGCAAATGAAAACTAGCCATAAAATGTATATGTTCTTAGAAAAATGTGTAGAGTCTATATAAATTATCATTTGCACATAAAACCAATCCCAGAATCGATACACTATTATATGACCTTGATTAATGTCTTTTCTATTAATTAAGTAATAGTAAATGAGTATAAAATAAATATCAATATCTTTGAAAACTTGGGGCATAAAGTATAAATCTGACTCCTTAAAAACATGAAATCCCAAGTGGATGGTCAATAATAGACTCAAACCTTCTATATACCACATGGATGACCCATATCTCTCTCTCTATTAATGATGGTAATTAAGGGAAACCAATCATCCAAAATATATGATCTACTCTCAAAACCCTAAAATGAGGATTTTCCCTCTAATACCTTTATCTAGTCCTAAGTCACTAGATGATAACCCTATTTAAGTCAAAACCCTAACATGAAATATTATGAACACACAATGATACTAGGTCTTTATTTTCCTTTCAGGGTGATCCATTTATTTTCTTCTCTAGACTCTTTGGAAATCAAGATCTGATACATCAGTATGTGGATATAAGTATAAGACTAGATTTTTGGATGGAAATAAATATGATTACTTGCTTGTCTTATTTTCAAAATCTTGCTTGGATGTATGTACATGTATTATACTCTTTTGCCTTGAAACTAAAAACATTAAGAAAGGAGAACAAAATGTAGTTACGGATGGTGCTCATTAATCTCCCTAAAAGAGAGGGAAGGTATTAATGTTGACTAGAACCTCCCTAGAGTACATGATACATGGGGAGATCCCTAGAGTACATTGTACACAAGGAATGGTCCCAACAATATATTTGATTATGTGCTAAGTCCACCATAGTAATGAGTGTTCATTGAAATAATCTTAAAAATCTGGGTTTACATGATTTTCCATCTTAAACTTTTTTCCTTTCTTTAATTAATTCAAGTATGCAGCCATAATAAATATGTTTCTTTCCAACCACGTACACAACGTTATGTTGATTTGACTATTTCACATACTTTCTAGGTGCAAAGAACTTTTATTGCAGCAATAAGTACCTGAAGGCAGTAATAAATATCATTGGAGGATCTCGAGTAGAGGATGTTCATCTTCATTTCTTTAGTTGGTTACTTTTCCATTCCTTAGATGATGTATAGTATGTTCTATGTCCTATGTACTTTCTATGTCTCATAGTTAGTCTTTCTTCCATGGAAATAATGTAAACATGACTATCTTCTTGTTATGAATGGTGGTTTCTTGTGGCAATGTATGTGATGTTGTGAACATGATCCGGCTTCCGCATATTTTAGATAATAACCACAATTCTTTATATTTTCCCTCTTGAAAACTGGTTGCACTACAACAATATGGTCCTATACCAACAACCTATAAAGTGTTGGTATTGGACCAGAAGTGCTGGTATAGTCTATACTCGCTGGTAAAAAATGCTGGCTATACTGATGTCGGGATAGTCCTTTACCAACATTTTTTGAGTCTATACCAACATTTGTAGTTGCTGGTATAAGTGTATTGGAGTAGCTCATATATATCCTTGTGCCTTCCATGTTCTCACTTTTGGAATGCTGGCACAAATTTTAGGAGCTCCGATATATGTACTATTGATGCCAAAATTACCAACTTGTAATCTCTATACTAGCACCAAAAAGATGTCAGTATAAATACTACAACAATTGGAAAATAGTTCTTTGAAGACATGATATAAAACATACATTTGTAAATTCAGTTTGCTGATATACAGTGGTTCAACACAATGTATAAAACAATATCGTAGTGTTTTTATATTGAACTAGTATATCTTGGGTAACAACTATTGATATATTTTTCAATTGGTCAGCATCAATACAAATAAATCACTTGAGAACGTACATATCACATTCAAGTTATATCAAAACTTAGGCATCCACATTGAAGCTATATCCTTATATCATTTATAAGATACAAATTATAATAATATGAATGAAAAGAATATATATTTAATATTTGAAAATAGTTCAACATGGACATACATTAAATGGTTTTTTGTCACATAACAACAAGTTTTGATGATCATCTAAGCCTCAGAACCAACTATGTTGGGGTCGGCTACATGGATCCTTCATTTCCACATAACAACAAGTTTACTTATACAAAATCATGCACTTCTGCAATCTTTTCAACTAGACAAAAAATGAACTGGTTCCTTTCAGTATTGACTAGGGCATTCTTGCTCCAACTTTATCCACCATTGGTAAATTTTTTTCCTGTATAATAAGAACCATGAATTGTAAAGGTTTACTTTTAATGAATTATACTACTTACGAAATTGTATGTAAGTGAGAAAATATGCAAATACCATAAAACAGTGCTAATCATGACATATTTGAAACACGTTCAACCCTACTTTATTAATAATAGAATATAAACTTGAATGTAAAATTATTATGTAAGGCAGATTATGCACCCTCCAGTCACACAAATAAAGAGAAAGAATGTGACTCTGGCACTATTGACAAAACAAGTTTGATAGTTTTTGACATTTATGAAGGGCTCATTAGTTTTTCTTCTACATTAAATCTATATGAGAAGGCTCTAGCCCTATCCAAATGTATATTCATTTAGTATGTCCTCGTGTACACAATTGATCTTGCAAATGTGTATGAAAGCAAATGAATGCAAGAAAGATATATAAATATGAAACACACAATGAAATACTAAATTTCAAACATGTTGGTTTATTTTCATGATAATGTATTATATTCATTATCACTTTCATTAGGATCCGCAATCCAATCATATCCCTATAAATCACAAAGTTTTCTTTGTCTCTTCCTTTAGGAAACGAAGGGTGTAACTTCAGAGGGTATGCCATTCCTCACAAGCTCCATATTGTCTTCATTATAGTGATAATTTAAAGCGAATAATAGTAATGAACTAGACTAAGAAAAATTAATGATTATGTAAAAGCATCTACTAAACTTAGAATAAGACAAGTTAATGAACGAGTATAACTTGATCGAATAGGTCCATAAAACTAGATTACGTATCGTACGATTCTTTCTATATTATTAAGTAACATATCGGCCAAAGATGAAAGGTAGTGTGTTATTAAAGCTGAAATAATTTGAAATGTCATAGATCCTTTCTTATAGTATTATGCAAAAATTCCATGATCAAATTGTTTCGTTGTTGATGTGGGTTATTAAAACTCTAAAATAGAAATAATGCACTGACAATTTTAGTCTCCAACTTCGGCCACCATATTAAAGCTGAAAAGTGTAGATCTCAAATTACATATATGTATGAGATTGACGCTCGGTGCGGAATGATAATTGTGACTACCCATGCTATAAAAGATATAGTCCGCCAAATCAAAACTGACCCAAACTGAAATATTTAAGAATGCTTCTATAAAATCAGATCATCAACAACCATCCTGGATAGAAAAAGATAGTAGATTTATATGCTAAATGAATAAATAAACTTTTCTATCCAGGAAGAATGCCTCACCTTTATGGTTTGCTCCAGACTCCTAGTTTAAACTGCATTTGAAATTTAATATGTTCTCATTGGATTGTATTCTTTCAGATCTCCAAATACAAGTTGCATTTTATACATAGTAAAAGATAAAAAATGAGATTTGACTGCATGTAATATTTTGTATCATTCAACGTGTAATTTGGATCAGGTAAAATATTACTATCTCAGAAAAGACGTATAGGGAAGCCTATACTGTACATAGGGTGGTTAACTATAAAAAAACCCACTATGTATTGGTAACCGGGTCTAAACCTTTATAAATTTCAGGTTTAGCCCTTACATAAGCAGCTAGTCTATCAACAAAAGCCTCAAAACATCAAACATATCAGTAGCCCGTCCCCCATGGATTCTGATATTTCTCTCAAACCAGATACAATAGACAATAGCAGCAACTCCCGTGCCTCTAAAAGCTCTCATAGTGGCACTCCTGTTAGGTTTCTGCCATATCCACTTCATCCTGTCCTCCAAGATTTAATTTGAGTAGTTAAAGACTAAAAAGGTTGACTTGCAAAAGGGGATGGTTACGTAGGTCTGATGCAATGCACTTTTAACCATTACCCCATAATGAAAAAACGATCATCAAAAGCATTCAACAATTATTGAGTAGTCAACGATCTTTAAATGTAGTCATGTAATAGAAACATACCTATGAGAAGAAGACAACAGTGTGATGTCAAAAATCCAAATCTGCATAACACCCTTGTACGGCTGTGAGAATAGTCAACATAGGACCCCACATTAGATACATGTTCAAAATTGAAGCTTGGCGTAGAACAATAGCCCTAACTACACTGGACGTATAAGATCTAATGCACTGAATCCAAACTGCTAACATACCAAACTAACCAAGAGTGCATCTAAAAGATAGTTCTTCAAACAATGTTTCATATTAATATTGATACAGAATAATGAGGTATAAAAAAATTAGTTTGTTGCTCTTTTACTTGTGATGCCTGCGTGCAGCAACCAATGATAATATATTGATACCTTTCTCAAGATCTGTTGGCGACAATGAACAAAATAATGAATTCGTAAAGCTATTGGTAGAAAAGATTTAAGATCTATATATATGCTGAATGAACAAGATGCTCGTTTGTTTCTTTTGGCCGTAACACACAGTGGCGGAGCCAGGAATTTGACTTGGGTGAGGCACAAGTATAAAATAAAATAAAATTATTGTAAACATAATCACTATCGATAAATAAAAATTGATGTTTAAATTTTCAAAAGTAACTCATCAGTATAAGAACGATATATGATATTAAAATAATTTACACTATCAAAGAGATCCTCGTCTCATGGTCTGGAATCTCTGGATAATAACATCTGTTTCAAGATTTTTGGAGATATCTTTTTTAAAATAACCCACCAAACAATCATTGAGATACTCATCACCCATCCTATTCCGCAGACGATGTTTTACAATTTTCATGAAAGAAAATACTCTCTCAACAGATGTAGTGGCCACAGGAAGAAGCATTACTAGCTTTAGAATACGATATACTAAATAAAAATCTTTATCTTGCTTCATCAAAACCATCTTTTGGGCTAGTTTTGTGAGGCTCCTCAATTCTTTATACGAAGGATTGTGACGAACATGAAATATATAGTTACCAAGCTGACATCTCAATCTTTCAATCTCTTGCAAGTTGAAATCTAATGGATAGAATTGTGCAAGTCTAACTAGCTTGTCTTCATCACAAGCACAAAAATTATTACATGGATCAAGGCAAGCCACACATAATAGCAACTCAGTGTTACTCTCATTGAAGCGGTCATTAAGCTCATTCAGCAACAAATCTATCACAGTGTTGTATATGTCAAATCGAAAATAATGCAGATTACTCTTAACCTCATGGACATGTCTCGTTCTTCCTAGCATAACATAGGTATCATCCATATTCTTTAATGGTACTTCATACCTTGTGCAAAAAACATTAACCATGTTATTGAAAGACTCCCATTCAACATCTTCAGTTCTTAAGAAATTCAACTACAACTTCACTGTCTTGACAAGAGCCATGGCATTCACAATATCTTGGTCTTTTCGTTGTAATGCATTTGACAATTCATGTGTTATTCCTGGGAGTTTCTCCATTAAAAGCATCAAGAATAAGAAATCAAAAGTCTCCATATCAAAGAGTTGTTTGTGAGCCTTTGCTCGATGTTTTGCCAATTCACTATCTTCAGTTAAAATCTGCAAAACCTTGAGAATAGACGGGTACATAACACTTAAGTTAACTAAAGTGTTGTAATGTGAACCCCATCTAGTAGCGGCAGATCGTTTAACTCCATGTTCTTGATTTTTTCTTCTTCCAGAAGAAATTTCACATTCTTCAAGTGCTTTGGTCACTCTATCAACTTCTTGAGCTCAAAGGTACTCAGTCCGTTTACATGAGCCAGCAATGCAATTAAGTACCCGATGAACTATTTCAAATAGACAAGCTATCTGTAGGTGATTTTCTGCAACAGAAACAAGTATCAACTGTAATTGATGCACAAAGCAATGGACATAAAATGCACAAGGATTCTCTCTTTGTATGAGAGCTTTCAACCCGTTGAATTCTCCTTTCATATTGCTTGCACCATCATAGCCTTGACCTCTCAAACTATTGATGTTCAATCCAAATTTACTAAAGATGACATCTATAGCTCCTTTTAGTGACATAGAACTAGTATCAGTAACATGCACCAAACCGAGAAATCTTTCAATAATCATTCCTTTAATGTCAAAACAACGAAGAACTATGGCCATTTGTTCCTTAACTGATATGTCACGTGAATCATCAACAAGAATAGTGAATAGACCATCACAATAAGATATATCAGAAATTATTTCCTCAGAAACTAGACTTGAAATGACCTGAATGATATCTTTCTTAATAGAAGGAGATGTGAGTTTTAGGTTTTCAGGAGCATTGTTTAGTACGACTTGTTTAATATCATCCCTTTGATTTGCAAGCCAATAAAGAAGCTCAAGAAAGTTGCCTTGATTAGAAGAATCCTCAGACTCGTCATGCCCACGAAAGACCAAACCCTGATTTAACAAATATCTTATGCAATCAATGGTGGCTTTCAGTCACAACCGGTATTCACTCTTTTGTTCTTATGTATGCTTAGAAATAAGAACAACTAGTCATTGATTATCATTCATTAAAGCATGGCATTTTTCTTTTGTTGTATTGTGAGGACTAGTCGGCCCGCCTACATGATTATCAAGTCTCTTTTTGTCTTTCCAATATCTAAACTCATCAATGATAAATGATGGATCAGTGTGAGAAGAGGGGAAAACATAACAAAGTAGACAAAATGCTGCATCTTTGGCAATACTATATTCCAGCCAATTCTTATGTTCATCAAACCAACTTCACATAAATTTACGTCTCTTAGATCCACAATTTGTCGTTGGGAACACATAATTTTTGGTTGGCAAGGTCCTTTTGTTAAGTATGTCCTTCTAACCACATCTTGTACATTAGGGTGATAACGAGAAACTTGGGGTCTAACACCAGGATCAATAATTATATCTTCTGCTTTAAAATCAAGCCCACCACCAGAATGTTGAGAACCAGGCTAAGAAACTAATGTAGAATCACCCACATCCATATTTGACCCACTTCCCTTTTCATTGACTGATGTTCCGACAGAAGGTTTTCTCTTAATTACAAATTTTTCATCTTTGATTGACTCCTATTTAAATAAACATAAAAAGGAAAAACAATTAATGTAACATAAATTATAGTTAGAAATAGTCAAACCAAGAATTTGTAAGTAACCATTTATATGCCAAACATGGTAAAAGAATTATATTTCGGTGAGACTCCTAGTCTCCTACCAAGTTGCATAAAGAGGAGTACTTAAAATAATATGTAAGTACTATTTACCTAATTACATTTATCAATGTTCCAATACACAATATACTATCTGACTTGCAATCGTGGATATGCACAAATAACAAATTACAGTTCTTTTCCATCACTAAACGATTATGTATCAAGAAAACAGTACCAACTGGTAATATATTTTAACTGGTCACAATCTTTGAAAGATTGCTCTGAATTATGAATATGGGTTCCGGTGTTGTTCTATAATGTCAAAGAACTTTATATGACATGACAAAAAAAATGAACAACTTGACTTGACGAGGGCACTAAGTGAAGTCTAGGGCATGGATTATGTAATGTACATTAGAGCCATCGAAGAAAAAAAAAAGAAAAAATAAACAATGAGAACACGAAGCGATGAACTGCAAAGTAAAAAAAACTAACCCACTGATATCTTCCGCAGCGACGAGTGCGAGACTGCGGGGCAAAATTGTTGCCTTTGATTAAAAAATCAATTGCTTTGGAGTTTGGACCTTTGCCTTTGGGTATTACGCCGTTCTGCTGTTACTCAGGGTATAGCTCTAGTCGACTAGCCGTATAGCTCTAGACCTCAGGGTGCGGCAGGGCTGCAGTGCCGCAGGGCACAAGTATCAGCAGTCACCTCTGCAGTCTGGTCCTGGGGTTTGCCTTGGCGCCTCGTGTCACCTAGGTCTTCGGCCGCGAGTCAGTCTCACGCGGGTCGCGAGAAAAGGAGACAGAAAGGTCAAACGATACTTTGGCCCGTAAAGATACAACGAGATTTTATATTGGGAACCGTCTCACAAAAAAGATATACAAGTTCAACTTAGATCCGGATTTCACAACAAACGAGTTGCCTGTATACTAGGAATAGGATACTATTATTTATTCCTATTGCGCCAGGCCCACTACTTTATTATACTGCTTTTTTCTCAAAAGTAGGGTGAGGCACGTGCCTCAGGGTGCCCAAATGTGGCTCCGCCACTGGTAACACATGTGAGAAGTGACATGGTAGGATTTCCCTAAGCCTCGCTCAAGCATCTGCGGTGAACGAATCAGTAAATTAACGAAAGAGCAAATCGATTAATCATTGTGTGCCAACTTTGAGAAGCCAATGTCGTGTACGTACCTGTTAGGCCGCAAGGTGCTATTTTTCGGAAGCATTCGCGGCGGCTGCGTTTTGGCATGGTTGCACATAAGCTATTATGGGTATTAGTTATTAGTGGGGCAGAATAGTTTTGTCTCCTCGAAAAGGATAAAAATAAAACATAATGATGTATTGACAGACACCGATATGAGTCAGTAATTCTTCAAGGTTTCTTAATTTCCATTTCGCTCAGGCTATTTTATATAAAAATCATTATGCGTCAGTAGTTAAAAATGATGGATTATATATTATATACCGACATCAATTATATTTTTCGGTAAATATTATATATACCAGCTTACAATACTTGATGTCGGAATAGAGTGTCGGTATTGACAAAGTTTCTTCTAGTGTTGATATGAATACATACATATCAAGGGAATGTCATCATGGAAAGTATGTAGGAATTGGGTTCATCACAGTTGGTATTAGAGTCGGTGTTCACACATCATAGCTGCATTGAAACCTCATTCACTCTATTATGAGTCTAGGATAGTCATTGAGTTAGAAATATAAGGGATGGAGGTGTCTAGGATAGCATCTTACATGGGTCTGGAGAAAGTCTCCAAACTACTTTGCTTAGCACACGAGGCGACCTGTATGGCAGTGTATGTGACGTCCCCAAATTTTCTAAAACTTAATCTGATGTGTGACGTTCAAATTGAAACTCTCACCTCAGCGAGAAAATGACGGCACCGAGATGTGCTTGGTCAGCTACTAATGAGGTCGTCGGCTTCGTTGCTCATCCATCCACACCACCGGCCTCGAGGCAAACTGTTACCGGCTCCTCTTCTCGGTCTCGATGAAGGTCGCAACAGCAGCTTGCTGTCATGGGGGAGCGAAAGAGGCAAAAGTCTTGTGAGCCTCCACAAATCAATTTGATGCTTCATGTAGTATCGCAGTCTTATTAGGAACACCACCATAGCCTCCAAACGCGGCACGAGACACCTATACATAGCCCCGAGCTCTTCCTTCATCTCCGGCTAACCGGAGTTCGTCGGCCATGGAAACATCACAGAGTCCTACCGTGAGACTGGGTCAGACTCCCTCAACTACGAGCTTCATTTTCCCCTTCTTTGTTCTGCTCAGCGAGCCCTATTTCTCTGTTCTATCCCCTCGGCCACCACCTGCTCCGCGCAGTGGAGAGCCGATGGTATAGGAGAGCTCGTTCTCCTTCTTCAGTCATCTAAAAGACACAAAATGCTCAAAACTTCAATAATCCGTAGAAATTAGTACGAATGTCAGAAAAATACAAATAAGGTACCAAAATTCTCAAAAAAATGAGTAGAATGTAGTAGAACCATAATATCAGGCTTTTGAAGTATTAATCTTAGTGGTATCATGTAAGATGTGTAATGCTTAGTTCTTGAGTAATAAATATTAAATGATGACATAAAATTATGGAAAAATGTCAGTAAGTCCATAACCATGTTTAAAATGCATATGATGTCAAATATGGTCATGTTGATGCATGAAATTATGTAATTTGCTCAATGTTGCTAATTAGGGCTAGTAACCCTAATTAATGTGCAATAAATGCATACATGCTCAATAAATGATGGAATTTATGAAATACCCTCATATCTGTAATTGGAAGCTAATATGTAAATATGATATCAGTTTTATACACAAAATCCATGTTATATGAAGTTGACCTTAATACATGGTTTAAAACCCTAATTGAGGTTAATGATGTAACATAGGGTTAATATGTGCACAAAAAGGATATATAACCTAACGTTCAGATGATGAACCCTAAATTTGGAATACAACATCAGTAACATCAATCCCAAATTACAAGATGATAAGACAAGTAACAATGAGAATATCCCAATGAACTAAGTGAAACCCTAATATGAACACGATTAGGGTTAAGATGAGATGTCAGATGATGAGAACCTGATGATAGTATGTGATCTTGTCTTAATCAGGGTTTGACCAAGGATATAGTTGACATCAGGAGTATATGTGATGATTAGGAATATCTCTTTGGAAGGTACACCATTACCTCTTACTTGGCTTATTATACAATATGCTTGTGTTATGTAGTAGTAAATACTTGGCATATGGTATTGGTTGAAATGATTGTTCTTGTATGAGATGTTGGTTGATTTTCTATACTTATTGCTATGAACACATCAAACATAATATATATGTTCCATAATATAAAAGCATCAACTCTTTGGCAGTGTGCTTGGAAGTGACTGAACTCTTTGGTAGTGGTCACAATGTACATATGGAAGCACCAACTCTTTGGTCGTGTGCTTGGACCCAACTCTTTGGTAGTGGTCACATTGTACATATGATCCAACTCTTTGGTAGTGATCATAAAGACCTTGATATATAATGCAAAATAAGCTTAAAATATGTGTTCTCTTTTGGTAATGAATATCCTTGTGTAAGTATGTGTTTTTCTTATATTCTTCTATTACTATCAAGTATATTAGTTTTATCTTATTGCCAAGATATGATGAGAGGTATATAAAAGACACGTAGGCATACTCAGTACAATATTCTTGAATATTGTGTTGACGTGTACCACATGTAATCTTTTGTTTAGGTTGTGGTTATGCTTGAAGAACCAGGATAGTTGAGAGTTGTGTGGCGAGCAAGTGTACAGGTGGACCTGTTGTCTTAAGATCATGTTGTTTAGTGGTAGTACATATATATATATATATATATATATATATATATATATATATATATATATAAGTTTGCGGTTCAATATGTAATATCAAATGTTGTAACAATTCATGTTGTAATTATAAGTTGAATGGTGAACATGTGTTGTATGGTTTTATTATTGTTCATGTGCATGTGCTACTGTTGTTTCCTTCTGACTTCCTCTGATCTTCTTCTTCTCAGCCTAGTGTGTGGTGTTTAAATTGGGATTCTCACTGAGGTGAGGGTTTTGAATTGGACATCACACATTAGATTAAGTTTTAGAAAATATTGGGACGTCACAGTATAAGTCTAACTAGCCAAAATCTGAAGTGTCCCCTACTTCTTGGGCATACCTTAATTAAGGATCCTTCTCATCTATAGATACTCTCTCTCATCTCTCTCTGTTTATTAGATATTCCCACTCATCTCTATTCTATATAGGTTAGGAATGATTCACTCTATTTAGAGTCCTAAGGATTGACTAATTCTTGACTAAGGAATATTAGGGTACCCTCCACAAATCATAATACTAACATCATGAATATCAATAAAGAGAAGTTATGAAGTATATACTCCAAAAAAAGAGAATAAAAATATCTAATCTACTTCATCTAATTTTCAGGATGCCTCCAAAAACTTGTGGCTCTAAGGCCTTAGAAGAGTCATCCTCCCATAAGAGAAAAGAACTTGAAACTTTTGAACCTGATTCTAAGAAAATGGCCAAGAGTAGGTGGGAAGAATAGAACAAAATCCTCTTTGACTTTATGGACATTGTTGCCCTAAAAGGAACCTATGAACCTAGTTATTCTAAGAAAGAGGTGACTGTGCTTGACTTTGTCAAACTAAACCCGATACCTTTTGGGGGGAAGACCAACCTAAGGGGATGGTCAAAGTCGAAGCCTAGACCCTATCAGTAGAGAGTTCCTTTCGTACCCTAGAAATAACTAATGGTAAGAAGGTCAAGTTTGCCACATGCCTACTTAAGGGAGGAGCAAAAGTCTGCTGGGAATAAGGAAGAAGAGGATAGTACCATGGAGTGGGAAGCCTTCAAAAATCTTTTCACTGGCCATTTTATGCCCAAAGCTGAGAGGAAGATGAAGGAGAGGTTTTACACTGAACTTAAATAGGGAAATCTATCGGTGGCTAAATACACTTGGAATTTTAGACTTTTGGAGTGTTATGCATTAAGACCAAAGATCACCTCCTAGAGAACTACATTGATTGCCTAGATGTCAACATGAGAACCCTAGTCATCACCTCCCAACCCAAAAACTTCAATGAAGCCCTATACATGGACCTTAAGTTGGAAAGGGATCAGGGCATGTAGAAACCTTCTTGTATGGGATACCTAGGGTTAACCACTAGTGACGAAGATAAGTCTAGGAAGTTTCACCCTGGCCATAACAAGAGATCAGGAAAAGGAAGTTTAGGTAAATGTGGACAGAGAAACAACCAGAGCCATCGGAAGTTAACTCACCCAATGTGCAATACTTGTGGGTGACACCATGGTGGAGTATATCGTTATACCAAGTGAGTCTACTACAACTAAAAAAAGGAGGGCCATCTCATTACCAAGTGTCCTACTCCATCTATCTTTGGAAACCCTCTAGTAGGAGTTCCACCTGCTCAAGAGCACCACAATGCTAGAGTGTTTATAGTGATTGTAGAAGAGGCTAAGGCAAACCCAAATTAGTTGGTCAAAGGTAACCCTAATTCCTTTCATTTATCTGATATCATGTTTAATGCCTTCAAATATTCACAACAAATTTATTATATGTAGGCATTGTATTTCTTAATGATCATCCTGTTAAAATTTTATTTGATTTTGAATCTACAAATACATTCATATCACAAAATATCGCATCTATGTTACATTTGCACATAAGAGATCTGGGATATATTCTTGATGTGTCAACTCCTAGTGGAAAAATACTCACTACATTACAGAAAATTGATGTCCTTCCTATAAAATTTGAAAATCATGACATGCCTTTTGAATTCATCCTCTTAGCTATGGAAGATTTTGATATTATACTTGGTATGGATTGGCTATACAAGTATTATGCATATATTGATTGTAGGCAGAAGAGGGTAGTCCTCACTCAACCTCATTCTAATCATGTGGTGATCCCTAGGGGAAGCAAATTCTACAATAATATTAGAATCTCCTCTCTTAAAGATAAAAAGCTTATTTCTAAAGGTTATGAAGTCTTCCTTGCATTAGTCTCAGAGACCAGTCCTAGTATCGAACCCATAGAAAGTCTGGAGGTGGTACATGATTTTCTGGAGTTATTTCTGGAGGATCTTCATGGGTTGCCTATTGACTGAGACGTTGAGTTATCTATAGATTTTCTTCTTGGAACCACTGTGATTTCTAGGGTCCCGTATAGGATGGCTCCTATTGAGATTTTAGAGCTGAAGAAATAGTTACAAGAACTTCTGGATAAAGTATTCATCTACCCTAGTGTTTCCCCTTGAGGTGCACCTATTTTATTTGTAAAGTAGAAAGACAGTTCTTTATGTATGTGTATTGACTACCATATGTAGAATTAACCCACTATACAAAATAAGTACCCTCTTCCTCACATTGATGACCTATATGATCAGCTTCACTCTACTAAAGTTTTCTTCAAAATTGACCTTCACTCTGGCTATCATCAACTCAAAGTCAAAGATTCTGATACCTCTAAAAGTGCTTTCCAAAATCGTTATGGGCATTATGAGTTTTTTGTGATGTTATTCGGGTTAACTAATGCACCTGGCGTATTCATGAACTTGACGAACAAAGTCTTCCAACCCTATCTCGATGAGTTTGTGGTCATTTTTATTGACGATATTCTGATCTATTTTGATTCTATGGAGAAAGATTGTGAACACTTGAGGAAATTCTTGAGGTCCTTCGAGCTCAGAAGTTCTATGGGAAACTTTCTAAATGTGAATTCTGAATTGATAAAGTCATGTTCCTTGGCCATGTTATTTTTGGGGGTAATATATTTGTTGATCCTGCAAAAGGGTCAGTTGTTCTCAACTGGAAATCTCCTTGGAATCCATCTGAAATTGGAGTTTCTTTGGTCTAGCTGGATATTATCATCGCTTCATCCCTAACTTCTCAGAAGTTGCACTTCCTCTTACTAAGCTTACTTGAAAGGATGAGTGGTTTGTATAGTCAGTTGCTTGTGAGTTCAGTTTCCAGGAGCTAAATCAGAAACTAACATTAGCACAAGTTTTGGTTTTACCTTCTGGCAATGAAGGGTTTGTGATCTTCATCGATGCTTTGAGGAGTGGTTTAGGTTGTGTCCTACAGCAGAATAGGAAGGTAGTGGATTTGCATCCATACAACTAAAACACAATGAACTTAATTATCCCACTCATGATTTGGAGTTAGACGCAATAATTCATGCTCTCAAGATCTGGAGGCACTATCGGTATGGGGCAACTTTTGACATCTTCACTGACCAGAAAGTCTGAAGGATATCCTGACCTAGAAAGACTTGAATATGCGGCAACGATGATGGATTGAGTATTTTAAGGACTACGATTTCACTATTACTTACCATCGAGGTAAGGAAAATATAATCGTTGATGCCCTTAGTAGAAAAAGGGTTGTATGTGCATCTGTGTCTTTTCCTGAGTGGAGGAACATGGAGATCTGGTAGATTGGAAGCTGTAGTTTCTTAATGATCATGTCCATATCAACAATATTTCTATTATTCCCATTCTACAGACTAAACTTCATGAGGCACAAAAGGCTAGTCCTGATCTTGAAGAGCTCTATACTCTAGTGTCCAAACCTCAAACACAATTGTCTGTGGGTCTTAATGGTGGTCTTTTGATATAAGAATCATATGTGGGTTCCTGAGCAATTAGCTGTGAAGACAATGATTCTCAGTGAGGCACATGGGTCAAAGTACACAGTTCATCCCGGCATAACCAAAATGTATAAAGACCTGCAACGACTTTCCTGGTGGAAGGGCATGAAGTGTGATATCAGAGAATTTGTGTCTAGATGTCTAACATGCCAAAAAATCAAGGCAGAGCACTAGAGACCAGGTCATCTACTACAACTGTTATAACCTCAGTTCACTTGTATTTTATAATCAGAATGTAATGTAGTAAAAGAAACATGTTGTAAATTTGCATGCTTTGTTTTTGAAGAATGATTTTCTTTGCAATTTTCCCTTGAATAAATGATTTCATGATTTCCTCTGAATTATTAGTCCAATAATGGATAAAAGGGAAAAAGGAGAAAAGAAAATCCCATAAAAAAGCATAAGGAAAAATATAATGGATAATAAGTAATGTACTTAAGAAAATTGTGTGGAATTCTCTAGAAAGTGGTATTGAAAGCCACTAATGGGTTAGTTTCTTTTTCACATGGTTCTTAATGAGCAAAGTGATCAAAATAAGAGATATGGAAAAAGGAAGAAAGAGAAAATAATTTTTTTTGAATGCCTTTAATAAAGGATAAAAAAGGGAGACTTGTGACAAAGAAAAGGGTATTTAAGTTTTGTATTTTAGTCATCAATCTTGCCTATACTTAGATAAAAGTAATTAGGACTTCCCTTTAAAATTTTGGAGAAAAAGGACTTCTCATGTGATAATAGTAATAATTTTTAGAATTTACTAAAGGAGTAAGGTTTGGCCATTTAACTTATTTCAATGACTCCCAAAAATTGGATATAGATTGGGAAAGAGGTAAATGAGTTTCCCTATAAGTTTCATGGGAAAAGGATAATCCTAGTGATCTAGAGAAATATGAGAAGAAAAGGGAGTTTAAATTGCTAAAACATGCAATTAATTTTAAGTTTTGGAAATGCAATAAATGACACCGACTTTGTCTCTGGTTTCCAGTTTCATTCTTTGATGTGTCATGCATGGGGTGACCATTGGATCAGGAGCTCATGGCCTAGATTACGTCTTCCACCTTTATCCCGTTTAGGAAACTTTGTCTACATTATAGTCGACTCTCTCCCCCCGGCCCTCTCTTTCTCTGGTTTGTGTCCATGGCTAAAAACCCTCCCATTAGATTCGGGGGGTGGTGTCGATTGTAGTTGTCCCTCAAACACCCTAGGTGGGAGTCCATTAATGACTGTCCCAATTGGCTCCTGGAGTCAAACTTCATTTGTGGCCAACCCTTTGGGGGTACTACCTATATAAAGCACATGGTTTCCCCTCACGAGACCAGAACCTTTGTCGGACACTATAAGTTTTAGGATCCATCCTTTTCCTTCAATTTCATTGCAAATCTCTACCCATATACTTTCTTTCTTTTGGCCATGCTGCTTGGGGATCTCACCCCTTTTCCCCTTCATGCATTGGCCTTCTCTGGCGTTTGAAGCCACGAGAAAATCTGAGTTGGCGAGGCCAAGGGATTGGTGTGACTTCCTACCATGTAGGGGCTTAAACACCCGATGTCAACTACTTAGTTGATCGGTCGAGGGTGCTAGTTTGTGCGTAAGGAAGTACCGAAGGAATAAACAAACTCGAGAAATTACCTTTCTATCCTCAAGAGTGTAAAGCCCTTAACCTCTCGAGCAAGGGCATAATGGTCTTTGGGCCCTAGGTTTAGGCTCTGGCTCGCATGGAGCATGCATCCATGTGGAAGGTACTGGTTGGTCTGAGCAAGCCACGTGGAAAATAAGGTAATAACAATTAATGTTGACATGGCTCTTCCCTATTGGTCATATTACTGTTTATTGCGTAAAGATCATAACTAATGATTGGTAACTCGAATCAAGACAACTTATATATGAAAATTGATCAAGAGAATGCAAGGAATGTAATAAAAATATAATTTTGAACTAAATTTGACTCTAGTTTAAAAGGTACTTAAACATTCCATCTTTAATATGTTTAATACATAAGAGCCCTAATTTCTAGGTTTTGATGATCTTACTATGTTTAATTGATCTTAATAATAAAAATTGAGCCTTTTTTATAAAGAGGATGACTTGGATGTGATTTGAGATTACTAACCCATTAATTAATGAATTAGGGTTTCCTTGAGATTAAAAGTGCAAGTAACGAGAAGATTAGGGTATGTAAATCAAAAGAACGTGAAAAGTGGTAATTAGGGTTTGGAAAGACAAAACCCTAATGGAACCCTAAAGATGGCCTCAAAACTCTATATTAGGACCCAAGTCAGTCTTAGTGGTAATTTTTGATAGAATAATGATACATGGGTGTTATGCTTTAACTTTTAGTATAATTGATTGGTTGCTTGATTGGTTATTCCTGATTGATCTTTCTTGGACATGAAGTTACTTCTGAAACAAGTATGTGGTTATGCCTATAACTAACCACTTTAGTTTCTTTGTGTTTTTCCAAGGTTTTTCTGGATTTCTTCAAATTAAATGCTTGGAAGATATTTATTTCTTACAATCTATAAATCCACTATGGCTATCACAGTTTATTCTTATAACTTGCTCGAACCCACATACCAACTCTAGAAATTTGAGAATGGAAAGAAATGTAAAGCATGTTGATAAATAAAGACCAGGCCCCGGATTGAGAAGGAAGGACAAGCCCCATATTGGGAAGGTCATAAGAGATCATGCCCCAGATTGGGAAGACCTACATGGAACCTAGCTCCAGATTGAGAGGTGGCCAAAAAGGAACCTAGCTCCAGATTGAGAGGTGGCCTAAAGTCCGTTGTAGGGAAAAAAACCCAGAGAAGGGTATACTAGAGTTTGAGTGAAAACGATTGAGATTTTATGAAGAAAATTATAAATTTTAATTTTGTAATGATGATTGTTGTGGTTATGTTGTTTCAAATAGATGTGAACATTTTCTTTCCCCCACATACTAGTATAACTCGTTATACTGACTGTGCTTTCATTTCACACCATTTTAGGATAATCTACTATTTTGCAAGTAAGAGGAAAATGGATATATAAAACAAGAAGGCACTCAAAGAAAAACATAGTAATGTAATCTTTGTAAGATTTTGTTAGCTTTCTTTCCATGTTGCAAACTTAGAAGGCATATTATGTAATTCCTTGTAATCTTGTACAAACTCATTCTGATTTAATGAAAATTTATTAATTATTTTTGGTTATTTTCTAAACCTTTAATCTTGTATTAGAGTAATGGCCCTTGCCCTCTTAGTCCACATGTATAGGGGATAATAGGGGGAGGGGTTGTTACAACAACCCCTTGAAATCCTAGAATGGAAATGGGAACACATCACCATGGATTTCATGGTGGGTCTACCCAGGACCAGAAAGGGATATAATGTTGCATGGGTTATGGATCGTCTCACTAAATCAACTCACTTCCTACCTGTGAAAATGACAACAAAAGTGCATGAGCTTGCCGACCTCTATATAGGAGAGATAGTATGTCAGCATGGAGTTCTAGAGTCCATTGTTTCAAATAGGGATCCAAAGTTCACTTTCAAGCTATGGAATCAGGTTCAAGAGGAATTGGGTACAAAGTTGAGCTTCAACACAGCGTACCATCTGTAGACCAATGAGCAGTCAGAGTGCATAGTGTAGATTTTAGAGGATCTTCTGCGGGCTTGTGATCTTGATTGGGAAGGCTTGTGGGACCATCATTTGCCCTTAGTAGAGTTTGCATATAATAATGGCTGTCAGGTGAGTATTGGGATGCCTCCATATGAATAGCTATCATGCAGATCTCTACTACACTGGGATGACGTCGGGGAGCACACCTTGATGAAATTTGAGGAGATGCAACTTTACACAGACAAGGTTGCACTGATAAGGCAGAGAATGAAGTGGGCACAAGACAGGAAGAAGTCTTATGCAAATGCTCAATGACTGGAATGCCATCTCAAAGAAGGTGACCTTTCTTTCTGAAGATTAGGCCTATCCAAGCTTTGGCCAAGAACAAAGGAAAGCTCAATACTCTATGTAGGATTCTTTGAGATCTTCAAAAGGGTTGATGAATGTGCATATTGTCTTGCTCTCCCACCTCAATATAGTGCAATTCATAATATGTTTCATGTATCTAATCTGAAGCCTTACGTCAAAGACCCCATTCACATTCAGAATCACGAGCATCTAGATCTAAAAGATGATCTCTTATGTTGAATCCCCAATCAAGATCCTTAATTCCAATGCAACGGATATTTATAGTAATCAGTGCATAGATATGGTGAAAGTTCACAGGATCCACCATGATCAGACTAACGCCACCTGGGAGCTAAGTCCAAGACTGAGCAGAAGTACCCACATCTCTTTCAGGCTGCTTGAATTTTGATTACAAATTTCTTAAAAAGGAGGGGAGAATGTGGTAAAGTGAGTTTTTATATTATTTATTTTCTCTCTCTTATTATGTTGATAATCACTAAAAATTATTTCCTAAAATACCCTCAACTACCACTCTCTATTATTCTGATAATGTGGTAACACAAATTTCAATTATTGCCAACCCTAATACACTTTAATGGTGATTCATGTAAATTTGTAACCTAGTGGAATTTCAGTGGTCAATGTTCGAATTTGAATCCCAACATTCTACCACAGTTATATGACCTCATCATAGAACCCACCTAAAATTTCATTTCAATTGGGTGTACCATTTAGGAGTTATGAGAAATTGAAAATGAACACATTATTTGATTCATTTTGACCCTAGGACCTAAGTTGGTCATTCAATTCAATCAAAATAGACATATAAAAAGACATGCAGTCTGGGCAAGTACCCTTTTATTCAGCCTTACATCTTAGCCGCCTGATCAGGTCACTCGCGGATTAGAGGAGCATCAAGGGTGGAGACCTCATCGCCTACCTCCCTTAAAACTTGGCCCCCGCTCGTAACAGTTCATCTACCTAACCTTGACTCCTTGCACATATCCTAGCCAACATCTCATGAATCTGAAGGGATATTTCTACATCCCCCTCTATGTGACCTCACCAACCCTCACCACATCCTCTCTTGTCCTCAGAACATGGAGAACGAACTCCCCTACTATCTCAGTTCTCAATGGCAGCGCACGTCAATTTGACCTTTTCCAACCCTAGCCTCCCTATGCCTATTTAAGGTCTTGCACACCACCATTGATCTTCCTATTCACCCCCTACCCTCAATTTCACCAAATATCACCCCATAATCCCGAACCTGAACCTCCTTCACCTTCACCTAACTTGGATCTCCACTCTCTCTAGGAGTCACCACTACTCAATTCCCGGTGCCCACACCACCAAGAGACTTTGACAACAAGGTTTCATCTTTCACTTGGGCTCGTGAAGTGATAGGGAGTTCGATCGACAAGAATGAGTGGGTGGCCTATAGAGTGTCACTATTGGAGGAGCTTGTACACCCTTGTGCATCAAGAAGGATCGGGAAGCATCAATGGACCTCGTATAGAGCTTCTTGATCTCTCAATCCAACCTGAGGGGAGGTAAAAGCCCTCAAAACCATTCATTTCTTTCATTCACCTATTGTGATCACAAACCAAAATCAAATTGGGCTCTGGCAACCTTGTTGGGTTTGTCGACCTTAGCACTGCCTCGTGAGGTCAACCAAGCCCTCAATGTGAACCCAGAAGCCTCCACCCTACCGCAAGCATAACCCCCTCTTTTTCCTTTGCACGTTGATGACATGGCATGAGTAGTAGAACAATCAAGCCGATGAAACCTATAAACTAACCATGCCCTATCATGACTTATTATCATATCCCTAAGGGCTTTTGGGTCCTTTTGAACCCCTAATCGATCCTATTAGCCAAAGTCTGGCCCACAGATCAGGATGAGGATCTGTGGAGCTAGATCCATCCTCTAATCCACAATGCCCAACCAAAAATCTTTTTTATTTTTCTTTTTGGTCTCTATCCTTTTCTGATTGGTGGATTTTGTAAATTTGATAATAAATAGCTCCAGTAGCCAAAATTAGACAAAAAATATCCAAGTTCTCAGAAAATAAGTAGAATCTATACAAATTATCATCTACGCCTAAAACCAATCCCAGAATCGATTCACTATTAAATGACCTTGATTAATGTCTTTTTTATTAATTAAGTAATAGAAAATGTGTACAAAAATAAATATCATTATCTTTCAAACTTGAGACATAAAGTATAACTATGACGCCTTAAAACACAAAATCCTAATGGATGGTTAATAATAGACTCAAACCTTCTAAATACCACATGAATGAGCCATATATATATCTCTCTTTATTATCAACCAACAAAGCTTCTTCCTCTTCCAAGGATCCAAGTCTTGATGCTCTCGCCTCTCTCTAGGGTTCCCTCGGCAGCTACCGTTGGGGGGAGGGAGAGCCTCCTCGGTGCTTTCCTCCCCCTAGCCATCGACAATGGCATGACCTCAGGGATAGTAGGCACCAGTGTTCGCTGGAGAAAGGGTCTCAAGCGAGCATCCCCTGCCATCTCCACCAGGACCCCTCTCAGAATCCAAGATCGAAGAGAGATGAGAAGTGACGTGCGGAGTCAAAGATCGATGAGATTCGACACTATTCGACTCCACTCCATTCAAGAGAGACTTATGGAGAAGAGTCTTCCCCACAGATCTGACGCTTCCATTTTACTGCTCCATTCGATGTTGAAGAAGCTTGGGTTCTGCTCATTTCCTCGCCGCATCTACTCTTCTTTGATCCGAGATCAACCTGGTACCCATGGAGTTGGGGGCCCTGAAGTGGCTGGGTATGCTCTCGACGATAGTGGCGATGGGTGAGATTCCTGTTGGGCGGCGGGGCTTGTATCATGTTCGTCCACCAGGAGGTCTCCCCCTCAGTCGCCAATCTCAGGTTCTGCTCTGGCATGGGTGAACTTGCTTGGAGGCCATGGCGGTGGTCATTGCCATCGTAGGGTGACAAGGGTTTGTATCCTTCCTGCCATGTTGATGGTGCTTCCCCATTTTCCATAGCCGTTGTTCTTCCACAGAGAGTCTCTGACTCAGGGATTCTAAACTCCCTCAAAGTGTTTGATGAGATGTTCTAAGCGGCAACAACCTCATGTGGGTTTGGGATGGGGGGGGTTTACATCTTCTCTTCTTCCCAGTCTTTCCTGTTGCTGCGAGCACTATGTATGTAATAGAATGCTTCTGTTAATCAGAAGTGTTTGAAGACTGCACATTTTGTGTGGTTTATTGTTGTGTAAATAGCAACTATCGATTGTTATTGAACCTTGTGGGTGAGCAACTAGGTGGTGTGGTGGGATGTTAGCTTGAAGGATCTCCCTAATCTTGGCTTAGCACCACAATTTGTGGGTACTTTCAATAGACAGTTGGTGTTGTGCTTTGCATGAAGGAGTGATTTGGAGCTGACCTTTCCTTCCCAATCTTTGTTTTTAAAACATGATGGTTCTTGCTTGGAGTTGGATAGCTGAGAAGGCCAAAAACTTCATGTCTAGCTACAGGATGGTTTGCTAGTTTTTGTTCTATGTCAAGCTGCTTTTACTATTTGTGGGTACGCTAAATGAATGTAATAGTGGTTTGTTGTAGTCTTCTTCTGGTTGGTCCGTCTGGACCTAGCTTTTCTAGTTGTTGGTTTTCTTAGTTTTGTTTTCACCTAGTTTGCTTGTGTGTCCCCATGTGTGGGGATTTTGACTCTTTAATGAGCTTTTAGCTCTTGTCGATGTAATGGGGTACTTAGTGCCTAATGTTTTTGGTTTTAATAAGTAACACACCTTTTGACCGACCAAAAAATGATGGTAATTAAGGGAAACCAATCATCCAAAATATATGATCTACTCTCAATACCCTTAAATGTGGATTCTCCCTTTAATACCCTAATCTGAGCTAAGTCTCTAGATGATAACCCTAAGTGAGATAAAACCCTAACATGAAGTGTTATGAACACATAGTGACACTAGGTCTTTATTTTCCTTTCAAGGTGATCCATTTACTTTATTCTCTAGACTCCTTAGAAATCAAGATCTGATACATCAAGTACGTGGATATAAGTATAAGACTAGTTTTGTGGATAGAAATAAATATGATTACTTGCTTGTCTTATTTTTAGAATATTGTTTGGATGTATGTATGTGTATTATACTCTTTTTCCTTGAAACTAAGAACATTAAGAAAGAGAATGAAATGTAGTTACTGATGGTGCTTATTAATCCCTTAAAAGAGAGGGAAAGTATTAATGTTGGCTAGTACTTCCATAGAGTACATGGTATACGGGGACATCCCTAGAGTACACAGTACTGGGGGAGTGGTCCCAACAATATATGTGATTAAGTGCTAAGTCCACCATAGTAATGCGTGTTGATTGGAATACGCTTATTAATCTAGGTTTACCTATTTTTTATCTTAAATAATGTTTTCTTTTACTTTTCTTTCTTTCTTCAATTAATTCAAGTATGGAAGCATAGTACATATGTATCTTTCCAACTATGTACGCAACAATATGTTGACTTGACTGTTCTACATATTTTCTAGATGCAAAGAACTCTTAATGCAGAAAAAGTACCTGAAGGTAGTAATAAATCTCATTAGAGGATCTAGAGTAGATGATGCTCATCTTCATTTCTTTAGTTGGTTATTTTTCCATTCCTTAGATGATGTATAGGAAGTTCTATGTCCTATGTACTTTCTATTTCTCATAGTTAGTCTTTCTTCCTTGCAAATAATGTAAAATGACTATCTTCATGTTATGAGTGGTGGTTTTCTTGTGGCAATGTATGTGATGTTGCGAACATGATCCTTCTTCTGCAAATTTTAGATGATAATCACAATTCCTTATATTTTCCCTCTTGACATCTGGTTGATATGAGTGCATGCATGTCAAGGGAATGTCATCATGGAAAGTATGGAAAAATTGGGTTCATCACACATGGTTTTTCGATACATGGAATTACCTTAGTTGCTGACAGTTGCCACCAGAAATCACATACAATGAGAAGAAGAAGTTGTTTTCTGATCTAAAAAACTACAACTAGTACGATCTCCTTCTCTATAAGAGATGCACTGACAATCTTATTCTATTTATGCATTTTAGAAGAAGAATTGTCACAAATCCTTAAGGAGTGTCACTCTTCACCTTATCGTGGGCATTTAGGCAGAGACAAGGTGGCCGCTAGGATTCTACAATTCAACTTCTATTGGCCAACTCTATTTAAGGATGTACGTTCCTAAAACCTATAAAGAATGTCAGCACACTGGAAACATATGAAAAAGGAATGAGATTCCCATGTCTAATTGGATTAAAATTGAGATATTTGATGTTTGGGGCATCGATTATATGAGTCCTTTCCCATCATCATGAGGCAACCAATACATATTGGTTGCAGTGGAAAATTGTAATCAAGTGGGTGGAAGTGGAAACTACCCCCACTTGTGACTGAAAGATTGTGATAAGATTATTTGAGAAGATTATCTTTCCCTGATATGGTGTCCCACCCACCTTAGTGACGGGGGATCTCACTCGATAGAAAGAAAGTTTGCAACATTCTCGAAGAAATATGGAGTGTGGAGCAAGGTTGCCACCCACAAAACTCATGCCAAGTTGAAGTTTCAAATAGGAAGATTAAACAAAATTCTGGAAAAGACGACTGGGCACACCCAAAAAGATTGGTCGACGAAGTTACACAATGTTTTGTAGGCATATCGTACAATCTACAAGACTCCTATAGGGACCACTCCCTATATGTTGATATATGGTAATGCATGTCATTTACTAGTTGAATTAGAGGACAAGTCCTTTTAGGTAATCAAATTCTTGAATATGAACCCAACACTGGATGGAAAGAAGAGGTTTTTACAATTACAGAGGAGATAAGGCTCCATGCTTATCAAAACGATAGGATTTATAAACAAAGAACCATGGTGTGGCATGATGCCCACTTAAAAAGAAAAGATGTGTCTAAAGAAGACAAGGTTATTCTGTTCAATACAAGATTTTGAATTTTTCCTAAAAAGTTAAAATCAAGATGGTCAGGACCCTTCATTGTGTCAAAAGATATATCCATTAGGGATGATGGAGCTTTTCAATGAAAACACATGGACTTTCCCTGTGAATGGAAACAATGATAAAAAATTATGAAGATGAAGCTTTTACCCAAAGGGTAGAAGTTGAATTGGATGAACCACCACCTTCACCACCAAGAAAAGAATACAAAAGCAACCCAAGGAGAGTCAAGATAAAAACTATAGATTAGTGCTTCTTGGGAGAAACCAAAGGATTTCTTAACATGCTTTTCGGAATTCTAGTCCACTTTTTTTCAGTAATTAGATTCCACTAACTTCTACCCTAGGTTTTATTAGGTAGATGTTAAGATGCTCCTATTTCTTAATTTCTACTGTGTATATAATAATTTGGTGATGAATATAAGATATGTGCCATTGTTATAGGAACCATCAGTTGAGGAAAGAAACATTGGGTTCAGACCACATTCGAATCATTATTTTCAAGCAAGGACTTAGACAAAATCCGTTGACCATTGGAATCTTCAAAAATTCACCAATCGCCAGGCTTTCTTGTCAATCACAGGACTAGGAATCTCGTCAATCATCAGTGTGAATTCTCCTCTATCCAAGCACAAGTTTAATGTTTGCTCAGGATGAGCTAATCTTCAAAAGTCAAGGGTAGGAGGTGGTTGTGTAAAATAGGATATTCATTTAGGTGATTTCTTCAACCATCGAGCTTTCAAGAATCTGTCGACCAATGGGATCTCCAAAATAGGATATTTATTTAGGTGATTTCTATCCAGTCAACTCATCAGGGTATCTAAACCCCACCCCTCAGTTTCTATATGAACTTGCTGTCTAACTTGAGTTTTTTTGAAAGTCCTAATGATACCCGAATGCCAGAACTGCCTCTTATATGATAAGTGAAAGACTCTCTTCCCACACTAACACACTCTGACACTGCAACAACATCGCACTCACTCTACTAGCATTGCTATTTTTCTATCTTTGAAACCACTCTCTGTCACTGACTCCACCACTAACACCATTGCACTGAAGCAACCGAGCTTACCTGACCCCCTAGCCAAAGTAGATGAACACGGGTAAAGGAAAGGGTTGCATCACTTCTTCACCATCAGGAAGACTCACGTCATATATGGTACATCTAACCCCTTTTCCCGTCACCCTTCTTACTTCACCAAATTCCTTCATTGCTGAGGATTAGGGTTTTTCATTGAGGATTAGGATTCCCCAACCTCATTTTCATCCTATCTAATTCTATATAAAAGGCTATGTTTCCTTAATCCTTGGCTAAATTTCCCTATCATTTTCATCACTAGAACCGAGGTGGCTCTTCATCTTGCATAGTTCTCGATTGTAAAAGATTTTGTTTTCCATCGACAGTCGGGTTTTTATTTCTTTTGTCATCAACGGATTTTCTACTCGCAATCATTCTCGTTGATCAATAAGTTTCGCAACTTTGTTGACTTCTCGTCCACAGCAAGGAAGTGATTTTTGATTGACTGTTGGATAACCCATTTTCTTCTCCTCAATAAAATCTCATCAATAAATTCCCCCTCCAAACCCATCCAGTGCACTACTAATTAGTGAATTCCCCCAAGCCTTTGTTTTGATTGATTGAGTGCAACTGATCCCCCACTATTGATAAATACATCTTTTATTAATCAATAGGATGTCATCTATCACTTCGGATTCCTTGAACATGCAAGAAACATCTCTAGAAGGGATCAAAGAGACAATCGAGGAAATTGGAAAAAAATTCTTTACACAAACCCAAGCATGCCATATGCCAAATGTTTGAAATTAGAATTGAAAAGGGAGCAACTACTTCTCCTGCTAGGGCATGAATCCACAAGTCTAAGAAGGAAAGACAATATTCTACTACAAATACTTTAGAATACCAGCCTTCCGAGGAGTAAGTGAAGAAAAAGAGGAAATGTGAAGTGACAAGGACAACCCTTAAAATCTGATTTGCACAACACAGGCAGTAAAGAAGGATCGGTTGGAATAAGAAACTAAGGAAATTTTGTCATCAACTATGCCCACAGATAGTGCAGTGAGAAAAATTACATCTAGTGGGATGCAAGTGCCACTAGAATATGATGATAGAACCAAGAAACAAGAAGATGTTTTCTAACCTAGAGATGAGGAACATCGAGTCAAGTACACTTCTTTCAAAACACAAGACTTATAAAGCAACCAAATACACATACAGGGGTTCTCTAGACAGGATGGGGATCGACCAATGAGTCATAGAATTTTAAAGGGAGCCAACCTTCATGCTATTTGCATATTCACTCAGCACTCCTACACCAATCTAACCATCGAGTTCATGTCATCTTTGATGAAGGTTCCATTAGTAGACATAGAAAAGGAGACTGTTGGGGGGGGGAATTCAAATTGTGTGTTTGAATGTTCAAGAAAGATTTCTATCCGACTGAGTGGATGTTAAATGTGATATTCTGTGAAATAGAAGAATAAGACTTAGCCAGTATATTAGTAGGATACGAAAGAGATGAAATCATATTTATCAGCAATAATACTAGGGAGAGGCTAACACGGGAGTCAAAACATAAGTATGTCTCCTCAAAGGTAGCCCAAGTGCCTTCCTATTTTATCATAATGATCCATAAGATCATCGACAACGCCATTTTTATGAGATCTGACAATTGAAACATGACTAGAAGAGATCTCTTCCTCATCTAGTGCATGTTAGAGAAAAGGTTGGTAAACATTAGATGATTGTTGATCAAAAAAATTTCCACCACTACTGGTGTAGAGGGTCCCATGGATTGGCGTAATCCTCTTATTGGATTCTACCATTTCTTCCATGTAGTATTAAAGAAATTCAAAGAGAGTAAAGGAAGTAAATTTGTTGCCATTAGATACCTCATCACAATAGGAGTAGTCACACAAAAGGGGGAAAATACTTCTATAGTCTAACAAAGACAAACACCCTACTCCCTCTCCCAGAAATGAGTCATTATGATGCCCACATACTTATCGCCTATGGAGATGATATAGAAAAGATGCAATCTGGCATGATCGTACAACCTGGTAATGTAGCATCCCTCATATAGAAACTGGTGCAAGAACTAGAATAAGTTGTAGAACTAGTAGAAAGAAAGAAAATGACAATCAAGGTCCTCAAGGTAGTCTCAAAAAGCTCACAATTAGCAGTGGACCCAATCCCAATGCAAGAAGGATAGGCTGAGATAACTGAGCCACCAGTACAAGAAAAACAACCTACCCAAGACGTCGAGCAGAATGTCAAAGAGGTTGATTCCTTCACCTCAGACCCTCCCATGGATGAAGTTCATCCAAAAGTACATGTTGATGACTCAAGGGACCAACCCGAGGCTCTACATGAAATTGTGGCAAAGGAGATACCAAGGAACAAATCGGTGGATGCGCCCATGGCTCCAACTGATGCGGATGTAGCCCATCCAACAGAGTCTGAGCACCCTACATTGTCTGCACCCTAAATGGAGAAAGAAACATCTCCATTAACAATACACACTGTGACAAAGACAACATAGTTGCATCAACGGTGACATCCCCAAGTATTGGGGAGGAACGAGGACGTCATTTGTGAGAAAATACAACATTCCTCTTCCAATTCATCAACTATAACCTCTAGCCTAAAAGCACTAACAATGTCAGTAGAAACACTAGACAAAAGAACATCACATATTTTCTAATTCATGAAGAATGCCATCGCTAGGCAGCAAACAATGATGTAGGCAATGTCTCCAACAAAAATGGAAATGGAAAGGGATGAAATGTTCCAGGAATGAGATGAGATGTGCAAGTAATGAGATGACTTCTTGTGAGTGATGTATGAAGAATGAAGACATGAAGAGGAAAGGCGCACAAGAAAATGATCAAAATGCATCGCCAACCCTTCACCCTAGGCTTCCCCCCTCAACTCCATCCAACCTAGCTTCTCATAAAGAAGCAAAGAAGGTTCCCTCATCACAAAAAGGGACGAACCATCCTAAAGGCCACCAAGGCAATGAAAAGAATCAACAATCAACCCTTATGTTTGAGTCACAAACTTCAACTTGATATCTTCACCAACAAACAACGTCCTACCTCAAGAAGTTCAACCTAAAGAGGGGAACCTATCCCGACAAGGTGAGGAGAGCCATGACCAATTCATGGACACCATAGACGTCACATCCGTCTCACAATATCTTGATGAGATGGGAATAAGCGTGGATATCTATGATATATACTTACAGTTCAATGAGAGAAATGAGGTTCTCTCTGATCAAAATGTAACATACAATGAGGTAATAGCTGACAAGGTAGCTAAACTAGGAGCAACCATATTAGAACTAACACCAACTAAAGCTCATGCAGTTGATATGTCAAAACCTACATTAGAAATTGAAGAAACTACAAGAGGAGAATGAATTTCAAATTAAGATGAAAGTAAGCTCACATCCTTCTTCCTGGATGCACCAGCCAAGGAACCCCTACCTCTAGTTTTGGATGGAACATCATGAGGCATAATGCATCCACCCCTCTCTTGCAAATTGGTAGGGATGGATATGATATCGGTATCTCAAGGATGTCCACGTCCTTATGGATGTCTTGGATGGCAGTCTACCTAGAATAGATATCATATATACCAATCAAGGGAGGACTCTAATGAGAGTACACTTCAGGGGGATTTTTAGGATGAAAGTCAACGTCCACAAATGCTTATTCATAATGTTTCAGAACAGTTTTAGCAGAAAAATTGTTTTAGCAAAAAGGTTGTATGAGGACAAGCTTGGCTCAAATCCCATCAAATAACTTCAAGGTGCAATGACCAGACAAGAGACAAAATTTTTCACCTTGCCCATCCAAACAACCAAACATTGGCCACTGATGATAGTCAATCTATATAAATGGCACATGACTATATTCAATTGTTGTAGTTTGTAACTACCCTTCACCTCCCTAATCTTCCAAATTAAAGAATTGCATGACATTTAGAAGGTCCCTATCAGACTCTAGCACATCATCTAGAAAGTAGATAACCACCACATCATCCACTAGAGGAACTTTGTAATAAATAGAAAAGTCCCCCATGAAGAACCAAGATATGGGGACTATGCATTTATTATCTTACAATTGATAGAAGTAGTGAACAAGGATATCCCTTTCGATGACATCTTCCTCGAAGACCTGCACGGGATGTGGGGTGTCTATGCCATGGAAGTTATCTATGATTATTGCTTCTTCAATGATCCAATGATGCCTTCATATGTATCCCCACACACGATCCATATCGGAGTGTCGATTCCTTAGAAAATACCAAGGGGAGAGAAGTAAAAGACTTTATGGATAAATCCATCAAAACCTGAGCGTACATTAACATTGAAAAAGGGTTGGAAGACCACATAACAGCATGATAACAAGAATTAGCCCCCAACATAGCCAACAATCAAGCAACATGAACCTCACCCTAAGGTGAACCAACTAGAAATGCCCCCTCTAATGAGTGGAGCCAAACCCCTGACATTTGTCGTGCCAGAAGTAGCTCCACATGCAATAGCAAATCTAAAAAGGAAGGGGAAATAGAATAAGAAACCCATCGAGCTTAAGAAGAAGAAGAGCTTCTAGAAGCAAGGCCTAAAGGACCAGATGGGACAGTCATGGCTAGCTTGCCAAATTTTGACAGAGGGTCATGTGAATATCTCTCCCTGGATTCCTTACACATGATCATGGATAGGTTGAAAGAAGATGACGAACTTGGGGAAGTAGTATTTGAGAGGGACAAAATATGTGTCCTAAAGAACAACATCCGTGATACACTGAGTATACATGGATGCATGACTATGAGTGTGATGTCATCTTAGCGATCCCTACTTGCGGATGGTATGCTTAACACACCCATGGCATACTATCTACTTCAAGAGGAAATCATCAATAAGAAGAATTTAGGGGAAAAAGAGTGGTTGATTCAACATCTATAAAGCTCTTTCTCAGATTTCATTTTCTTACTAATCATGTATGATAACCACTAGACACTATTTGAAATCAACATCAAAGAAAAAACTATAGTCATGTCCAATAGATCTGATGTGGCCTTTGCGTCAAACAACTACACAAAAATGACAACGCCAAAGAGTTTCATTGAAGAAAAAGCTAAAACTTGTGCAAAAGATTTCATAATGTTGATATAAGAACACAGCAAGGGATGTCAATTAGTCTATAACAAATACTTTAAATCTACACAAAAAGGAATTATCTACCCAATACCTTGTTCGAAAGTGCAAACCCTTGGCAAAAAGAAACAGCTACCCCTTCTGGTACTCAAATCCCCACTAGGGATCAAAAGAGGATTGGAAGCACATACATTGTGAGAAATAATAAAATCGGAGCGTGATTAAAAACATGAGAGTTTTTCTCATTAAGATGATGAAGGGAACAAGCCCGAAAGCTAAAACATACCCACCTCTCCATCAATGGTGATCTCACTTAATCACCTGAAACTACATCAGGATTGACAATTGGGTAATATTGTCAACATAATAGAACCCATGGTTTAGTGACCCTAAGGACAAAACAAATACCCCATAGCCTTAGCCTATCCATTTACAATTATCTAGGGCTCCCAAAACAAAAATAAAAGTCGGGTTTGAAAGCTACCTCTATCCAGAACCTTGTGTGAGTACATACAAGGAATGGATTTTCAATGTATCATGATAGATAAACCCTTCCTCAAGAGAAGGTCATAACAGACAAGAAGATTAACACAACCCCAATCTAAGCCAACAGAGGGGTTTGTATGTTGAGTTGAGACAAATAGGATAATGGTAAACCCACCATTCATTCATTTATCAATTTCATAGTAATATAAATGCATGTCCTATCGAGAAACTCTCTGCCCTCTTCTTGGCAATGCAATTCCCATGATCATAGCACCAATCATGATACATGTGTCTTGATCTAAAGCTGGATTAAAGACATTTTTCACACTCCAAAAAATAATATAATAAATCCCATTCAAGTCACTTGATGCCTTAATTTTGTTTGTTAGATTGAGAGAAAGATAGATCCTAAGTTTGGGGGGTTAATAACATCCAATTATTTGGATGTTAAGTGCCTATTTTACCTTCACATTATCAACTTTACAGTGCTTTATTCCTATAAATCTCCCTTGGTTTGGCATTTCTAGGATAAGTACCTTAATCACCTCTTTCTATCCTTTTTACATAGAAAATCACCAGGGATGCATCCTCACAAGCCCAAAGCCCTACGGGAATCAATTCCCCAGTGATCAAAGAGTTAAGGAGTCCCATCGATCAATGGATTCCATTCCCAAGGAGTATCTAGTGACCAATGGACTCTCATTTCCATCAACCGATTGACCTTCATCTTTAATGACCTCTTTTCATCGACTGACATATTCTCATTTCCATCAATTGATGGGCCCACAACCGATGAAGTTTCTACCCTACAGTTGATGTTTATAAATAGATGACCGCCTTAGTCATTGAGGGGGGTCATCGTGTGAAGGAGATGATGGAGTGTTGTCATAAAGCCACCTCACCACCGATATTGAAGTTGTGCCTTCTTCCATTGGTTTGTGACCTCTGATGATGGGAGTCCAAGGAGCAGTGTGCCTCCACCTCTACCTAGTAGTTCCAGACTTGTTTGAGAGAGAATGAGGCATACGAAGCAACCATCCTTATCGCCAACACCAAATTCAAAGTGGACAAACTCTCCATCAGCCTTGACCAGTTCTTGGTCATTGTTGGTGTATCTTTCTCCTTCTTCTCTAAATCTATCTGCCTCCTTTCATCTCCCTTCATTCCATCTCATTATTAATCTCCATGTCTCACCATACTTGTAATTTTACCAAGCTACTCATCAACATGAGTGGCTAATCATATATCTTGGGTTGGGAGTAGCCACTAAGTCTCTCCCAACATGTAAATACTTATATCCATTGAATATATACTTTTACCACTATTTATCTCCACACTCTTGTTCTTAAAGCTTTACTTGCATGATTAGCTACCATCTTGTCTTGTTTGATTACCTCAAAAGAGTAGTATCAACCTATATCTAAGTGTTATGGAGTTGCATGAACACATGAGAATGTTGGAATACTTAAGATAATGATCATATTGTTTTACTATGATTGTTTGTCTTCCATATCGATACTTATGATGATTTCTCAAGAATGTTGGAATGCTTAAGATAAAACCTTATAATCAACATCTATCTTAAGCCTGGGAGAGGAGGGAAAATATACTTATGATGATTGCTCATAAACTTGTTAAGTGTATACAATGTGTGTGAGTGTTGCATGTTGGTGAGGGACCTTAGATGTTAAAACCCAATCCAAGTTTCCCATCCATTTTAGATATTTTATCCTTTGACTTTCTTATTCTTTTCTTTTACTTATTTTGTTATACTTGCTTATTGATTTCTCGTTGAAGAAACATTGTTCACAAACTTTACCTTACACTTTTGATTGGTGTAACTAAGCTAAGGTCTCAAATGTTAACACATACCACCCTCGTCCCTATGGATCAACCCTGGTTTACTACTTTAGACCCCTTATTATCATTGTGAGGGGTTGAGTGTCAAGTTATAAATGTAAAAATTTGATTACTCTAGTTCTACTCCATATTTGGACGTGTGATTCAAGTCGATCACATAACGTATGAGCTTGGCCAAATTTTAACTTCTTGGGATTGGTAATTTTAGGGGTGAAGGATACATGGTCCCACCAATAGTTTTGTATAGGATATTGGTTATGTTACCCCCATTGTTCCTTAGGACTGATTGGATGTATAATGGCGTGGTAGGTTGACATTGCTTTTATGAAGTCTACATATACAGATAAAGAGATTCTTTGTAGTAGTCTCGCAAGTAGAGTAGAATTGTCTTTGCCCTAATGAAGTGTGGCAAATAAATCACATTAGTTTGCATATTTCATGAGCTTTTTAGATAATGCATGAATGAGAGAATATTTTTATAATCCAGTTAAGTATAGTTAAGTTTAATTAAGTGAGTGCCTTTTAATTTGTTGTGATTTCCAAAATTCTAAGGTTGTGAATGACAGTCGTGAGATGTCCAGTTTCAGTCCCAAATGTCTATATACTTAACCCTCATATTCTCAAGTGATCCTTTAAGTTCAACATATAAGTCAGTAAGGGGTTTATAATACCAATCTTGAACACGTTCTTGTACATCTACGTAGCATCACCAATATTACATATAAAGTTGTTGGCATTGATCAGTATCAAGTGTATGTCATCATCCATGTATTATAGTCACATGATCGCTCTCCTATAGATTTGATGAATAATGCAGGTCCCCTCCCATACCAGGTTGAATTTACCCTAAGTATCAAGATTGATGTACATGTGTAGTACATGGTTGCCCTTATAGAACTATAGAGGATGCACCTTTTTGAGAGAAAGGTCAAGCACTCCTTGATTGGTAACTCCAGATTGATGTCAAGCATGAAAACCTTTTTTTTATTTGTATTGATCTTGTAATTGCATCCTAACACAATTCATTTCAAGGAAGTTGTAAGATACCAAATTTTGCAATAAATTCAATCTTGGGCTAGTATACTTAATCCTCCAAAAAATGAAATCATATTATGTAAAGTTTGAATTCATATTTGTACTTCATTCAATTATCTTGAAATTTGAGCAACAAAATGCTAATTGTACTCATTTTGGTCTAATCATCTTATTTGAAAACCCCAATTGAATAATGGAACTCAATTAAATATCCTTGGCTTTAGAATCATATAAGAAAACATTATAGATTTTTAGATATTCATGTTTGAATTAAATGTGAAGGTTAATTTCTTTAATCATCTTAGAACACATATAGAGGGGAGTTAGTATTTTTAAAAATTATAGGAATCGCTATTAAATTCGTGCTCAAAGTTTCAAGAAAAATATATGTATAGGAAGATAGAAATTGTCAATGATAATGGGAGTTTATGGCAAAGAAGTAATTAAATGATCAGTTTTCTTTTCTTTGATTATCTGGTCAAATGGTATTTGACCATATTCTTCCTTCACTTGTGCCCTACAATTCTCAAACTTGGCAGTTGTTACATCCATTGGGCAACATGAATCTGACTTTGCCTCCTCCTTTACTCTCCCTCTCCTCCTCCCTATTTCTTCCCTTTCCACATTTCTTCACAACCCAAGAACCCTAGCCACCCACTAGACTCCATGAGGGGAATATAGATATGTAGCTACTAATCTCTAGAAAACACTTTGGCTAGTCTCTAGGACGCCGATGAGCTTCAGGATTCACTAGGACGGCAACCTCCCTATGATCCTCCCTAACCTTTCATCATTGTCTAATGAAAGTGTTGCTAAGAGGGCTTCAGAACTTAGTGGAAACTCCACTCTTCCTCCTTTGTGCCTCAAATGGCAGTGTACCCTCTATACATCACCATCACCATTGTCAGATACCTCCACATCCATCACATAGTTACAAATCAAACAAGAACCACCAGCAAGAGCCTTAACTACCTCGCTTGTTGCCAACCACCATGGCACCTCAGTGATACCACCGCCCTCCACCTACAATAAGACAACCAATTGACCACCCTCCTACCTTCCTCCTATATTTTCATAATCCTCAGGTCAGAAATATTCCCCCTTGATAGGCTTGCAAACTAGCAATCTACTACTTGCCTCCTCCATGGTTGCATTAGAGTTTGTGATCATCTTGATTTGCTTCCAAGTTTCCACTATCTACCCTGATCCCTGATCATCTCCTCGACCGCATTCCACCAATGTAGTGGCATGTATTTGACCCTATTGGGACCTCAGAGATCTGAGGAATGTCAACACTTCCCTCTATGTATTGTCATGAAGAAGTAAAGACGCTTGTGGCTATGGAGATTGGCTGCAAGGGTTCATTGAATGAATTACCTCATGCCAGCAGGCTTTAGCATTGATCCAAAGGCCATTTGAACCTGACCTTAAATCAATAGCTACATAGACATGGTGAAAATGTAGATCGCTACTCCAAGAAAGAGGGAGGAATAAAGAATGTTTAAGCATGACATTCAAGGACCCACCAGTTCCTTAGAAGATGACAAACAACCTAATCATATGGGATCAAGTCCCCCTCATCCATGAATAGGTAACTTATATACCCTTTCTCCCATATGTGTGTACTTATCCTAAACATTAGATGGATAAATTGTTTAATCGACATGCATATTAATAGAAATAAATATAACCACAATCTATAGAAAATCGTTGTATCAACTAAAGAGTATGATTATACCTATTGACTACTTACCTATGTGTACATGTATTTGTTAATATTCTAATATGCAATAAACTAGTGATACTAGTTATTGGGGAAGCCATGTCTTTGTATTACGTTCAAATCATAGAAATATACATATTAAAATAAAATTTGGATAAAAGATCCTGATTATGAAACCTTTTAAACACAACCAACATCTTTTAATGGAAACTTAGAGAAAAATATAAAGGAGAACCCAGTTGATCTTAGATAATATTACATTGCAAAATTAAACATGTAATATTACTTAATAATTATATTATACAAGGAATTTCCCCCCTCGTATATTGGTAAATGTATAATTATGTTCATATATATATTTGAGATCCAGTTATTGACATTCAAGTATATTATTATTCGCTTCCTTATATATGAGACCACGAGTTACCTCATTAATAGGGAATAATATGGAAGTATATGGTTCCTAACATATCTTACGACCTTCACATCTAGGTAACATTTACATAGATATCATCATTAGATAATAACACTACCTAAGATACACATTGGTCTAATTTGTCATGCATGTGTGTGCATGTATGACCTAGATAATTGTATCGTGAAAATGATACACCATTAGGAATTAAAGAAGATGAATGGAAAATTTCTAATCAATATAACCCATGATTTAGACCATGAGTTGAGTACCCTTATTAGTGATTCATATAATTTAGGTTGAAATATAATAGAGAATAAAATGAATAGAAAGGGACATATATGTAGAAATATAATCCAATTGAATAAAGTTCTAGTACTAGCTATGTTACTACTTTAGCAACCCATAAAGACATGGAAACAAATACCTCGAAAATAAGTGTCCTTCCATATATGCATGTGGCAAGCATTATTGTATTACATTAGTGGTGTTATGTAATATATGCATTTATATATTATGTATATTATGAACATTAGTGATAAGTATTATATCATATATGTACAAAGATACGACTATAGGAATTTAATGATCTCAAGATAATACACCATAATAGTAAAAAGATGAGTATTATGATAGCCTACTCACTAAGGGGTAAAATAGTAATTTTACCCAATGATAACCTAGAAAGTGATTTCCAAGCCAAGGAACATAAAACACCACTAGTATATTCTTTCTTTTTAGATTCATGATGCATTGGCTCTTTGATTCTTGTGGACATCTGGATTGGAAATGCTCATTTGGAACATGTACTAAATTCTTGATTCTTTATGGAACTATTTATTTCCCTCTTGAGTTTCCTCTACATAATTTTTCAAAAGTGGTGAACCCATTTTATTAACCTCTCCCTCTTGTTGAAGTTCACCATGACTAAATTTGAATGTTGAATATTGTTAGGAAATCGAAATATTGTTAGATTTTGATATTGGCACAAAAAAATCAAAATATTGGCTAAGATTTTTGGCTCACTAAATTTTTCTGGTTGCATCCCCCAACCATGCTCTGTGGATAATGGACAACTAGAGGTAGCCCAGTACTTGTTACTCCCACAGGAAAAAGTGTTGGTCTCTCATGGAGGGGAGAATGCTAGGCACCTAGCCATTGGCAACGACAAAATATAAGATTGATTATGCCAATGGGTAAATCTTTTCATTTTGAATAATTTGATATCTTGATCTTAGTTTTGAGAAAAATCATTTCATTTTAAAATCTTGATTTTAGATTGAGAATCTCTTATTGATTTCTAGTTGCCATTTTGAATTATTGTACGTTTTTTAAACTAGCATGGTGACTACGTTATCTTTTCTTGTTTCCATAGTCCACCAAGAAATCTTACCTAGATTTGATCTCATAACTATTTATTTTTAAAATAGCTCAATAACTGAATTTAGTACTAGCCTAGTTGACCTGTATTTTCCCTTCATGGGGTCCATGTGTGGTTTTGTTCTCTCTGGGAACTCATGGATAGAATACTAGAAGAGACATGCAGGAGTTGTCCCCTATTGAAGACTAGATAGGATTCAGTTCTTATTCTAAAATTTGTAATATTGTGTAAACCTTCCGCAACTCTGATGTAAACGCATGATTGTAAAAATGACTTGTCTATACTTTTGATACATTTAGTAAATATTTGATCATATAGATTGACTCTTTATAGAAGTATAGTTGTTGAAGTATGTAAAATTTAGGGTTCTCGATCTCTTTTGAAGAATGGATTCAGTCTCATAGATGAGGGAGCAAGGATGTGAACCTTTTGAAGTACACATAGACCTCCTATATGTTCATAATACCAATGGTAATTGCTCGTGCCAGTCCTGCATGGATGTGGTAGTCTTTTGATAGGTTGTTGTTGTTGGGTTTATGCCAAAAAAAGATCATGTGATGGTTGTAGTAGGGATACATCGTATATGATTTGATTATTAATAAAGGCAATTCCACTTTTTATGTTTAATTCAATATTGAACGATAAAAATTGTAATTGTCCTAATATTGTTTGACTCAATGACATATGGTTTGGGTTGAGGACCTAGACATGAGATTACATGTATACTCAAGGTATTCATTCTTTTTATGTCCCTTGTCTATTGTTGTTGTGGAAATTATTGAAAAATATTATGCATAAGACTGGTGTGTGTGTTGAATGATGAATATGTCTGTTTAGCCATGATATTGGATATCAATTCAGATCAACATGTACTTGTCAGAGAACAAGTTGTAATGGACATACTCACCTTGAGAATGACACGTGAAATCCATGTCATGGTAGTCAGAGTCAATCTCAAGACAATGATGCTTGTGATGCATAGACCTGAAGCAAAAGTAATCACATTTTATTATGTATACTTTAACCTATCCAACGTGACTCAAAGTAAGGGTTACCATACATGTAGTGATTGGATACACTATGAAAATTTGTGGGGTATTCTTAGTGATAAGCATAGAATTTGCCCTATGTTTGAGTGATATCCTAGTCACTTGATAAGTGAGACTATGAAGTGCATGGTCATGCTCATGTGAGTGAATATACTATATTGAGCTCATACAATCTCAATAGTGTGCTCTAGTTCTTGAAACATAGTTTGAATGAAGAGGATACAACTCCATAATTCATATTTTAGTCTAGATATCTATGACAAATAGAATACATATCCATGGTAAGATTGGTCACTTTATAGGTTCAAGTTGTTCCTCATCTTATTCCTATTATTTAGGTATCAATGATGTTTCTATAGATGCCAAACTTTTCCTGTGAGGTTTTGAGCATCACATTACAATGTAATAAGGATCATATAAGGTCACATGCATAAGGATACATAAGGGAATTGAAGTTTGCATTCAAACATATGTAATAATGGTTCTGAAACATGTACAAGTTGATTTCCAATCCTAGAAGTTGATTGGATGGTTTGGATCAACCAACTATATGATTGTCAATGATTGATGGATCATCATTTTGGGAAACTATCCAGTTAGTTGGATGGTCATCCCAGCCAATTGATTGGATTGAAGTCATGTAATAACAAGGAGTATGTGGTATGTTCTATTTGGAATCGAGTTGCTAAATTGAAATCTGATTGGGACAGGTGAACTAGGTGACTGGGAAAGAACTAGGTGACTAGACAAGACAGTCAATTGGATGACTAAACTAGTTCAAACTGGTTGGTTGGTTAACAAAGCACATGGGTGGGAATTCTGGCAATACTCTAAGTTTGATTTTATTTTGAGTTGTGATTGAATAAAGGTGCACGGCATGAATTTTGAAAATATTGTAAGTTTATTATATTCTTAGTTGTGATTAGGAAGGAGATTGGATTTTTGGAAAATGCAAGTCGTTGACTTTCCTATATAAATAGATGGACGTACAAAGGGAGACAGACATTTCAAGACAAGTATTCCTCTTGGAGAGAGAGAAATGCATCCCAATGACAACAACCTGTAATAGGAGGAGAGCAAAAGTGAGCAAGACTACCACATCGACAATTTAGAGTTTTGCTTCCTCTTAAAAACCAAGTGGTGCACCAAGAGTTCCTACATCTGCAGAAATAAGATGGAGGTAGGGCCCTTGGGTGTAGGCTTGAGAACAAACAACTTCTTTATTGGGAAGATAAGGTGTTGTTGTGACAACAAGGTGGAAACAAGAAAATTTGCTTTGGATCTAGATCCAAAAGTGCAATTTCTACACCGACATAAGACATTTCTAGTTGTTGTGTAACTAGTTTGCACCAAGATATATTTTATATCTCTTATTTGTTTTTTATATACTGATCTTTTACGGCTAAGATATATTTTTTAGCTAAGTGGTTTTCTAGAAAACAAATTATATTTCCTCTACACTCTTTTTCTTCAAAACCCTACAGTGGTATCAAGACCACATCATATGCCTTCAATTCGGTTTGGGCATTGTACCACAATTGATTTGTTGGACAAATATTGTTCAATGTGTAACCACATTAATCACCAATTATCATACCTGCTATGATATGTATATATTACATAAGCCAATGCAACTCTTATGAAACATTGTGTTTGGTGGATGTGGATCTGGAATCTAGGTCTTTTGTTGTGAATTCTTTGGACCTAAAACATGTAATTTGTGGTTTTTGATTGAGATCGTAAACAATCTAACATGTCTATGGCTTGCAATGTCATGCCTCTCTCTATATTCTTTTATTATAATTTAATTGTTGCAATAAAATTAGGATGATGTAGTGACTTCACTGGTGGACTATGGTGGAGAGAAGGACAAGATCAGAAGTCCACATCAAAAAGCAAGGTCCTTGGAGGGTTTGTGATTAATATGAGTGATGACTCCATCAACAACCAAAGATCTTACCAAATAGGGAATCCAATCAGGTGATTGGCCTTCCAGTTGGCCGACTAGAAAACCTTGTAAAAGCATATTTAGGTTTACATGTGATGTGACTATCTTGGTTGTTTTTCTACAAATCTTGTTGTCTCATGATGTTGTACTATTTGGCATATCCTTTTTTTCTTGTGGTGGTTGTTGTAGTACATGACAAGTAGAATATATAGCATATGTAATAGTGATTGGATACATATGATTATTATATCAAATTCCTCAATATAATATCAAAGTTTAAGATGCCTTCCATTGTGCAATACACATCAAAACCTCTTCCTAGTACATGTGGACACATTCATCATTGTGCACCATCTATCTTGAGTAAGTTTGATAATAAGTATGCGGATCTACCAAAGAAAAGTGCATGTCTTATTGTATTGGCGTTTAGGTTGGTCTTGAGTAGGTGATCATAATAGGATTAAGTACTTAGAGTCATAAACATAGTATGTACTTCATAAGATGATTTAAGACAAGGAGTTTTGCATCCATCTATGACTAGAACATTGATCATTATAATCTTCCAAATTAATAGTGAGGGAAATTAATTGGATCAAATAGTGGGAGCATTATTAATTAAAGTACAAATTAATCTAGTCAAATCAAATTAATTTTCAAATAAAATCATTTACTCATGCAAATATTTTCTTTGTAGATCTAATGAAAAATACACATACTAACTTCTCATTGCCACTTGTCCTTGAGAAAGAAACGTTGAATGGTAATAACTTCCATGTCTGGTATAGGACATTGAGAATCATTTCACTCATGAGTGTTAGATGTATTTCCTTAAAACACAGGAACTAGAGGAACTAACTACAAATGAGCCTAGAGAAGAAAAGGGAGCTTATTATAAGCATATTGATGTCACTATTTATGTCAAGTGAATCATTCTATGCTCCATGAATCATGAGCTTCTGAAGCAATATGAAGATATGGAAATTCTAGAAATGTCCACACATGTGAACAATGTGTTCCAAGAACAATCAAGGGAAGAGAGGTATGATGTCTCCAAGGCCTTGTTTAAGTGAAATATCACTAAAGGTGGTCCATTTGGGCCACATGTACTCAAGATGATTGGGTATGTGGAAAGCCTAGAGATACTATGATATCTCTTAAGACAAGAGTTGGCCACTGATGTAATCTTGGAATCCTTTCCATAAATCTTACAAGTTTGTCATCAATACAACATTAACAATTTTGTTAAATGGGATTGGCAAAGTTTCTTGGCATGTTGAGAAATAAAATACAAAGTTTATGTTGATGGTCAAAAAGGAAAGGGAAATTCAAAGGGCAAAGGAAAATATAAGAAGAGTTCTAAATCTAGACAAAGCCCAAGTGTTCTACACTTAAAGATAAAGTAGGAAAATGCAAGGAAGGAATTGTCACAATTGTCCCCAGGCCAAAACATTAGAGAAAAAATGCCCTTCTTTACCTTGAAGAAATAAAAAAGAAGGACTTCTTAGAGATATCCACTTCAGGTATATATGTTATAAATATAAACTTATCTACTTATTCATCTTGGATATTGGAAACAAAAGTGGATCTCACATATGCTATAACATGAAGGTTCTAAAAAGAATTAAACCCTTACTAAAGGGAGAGGTGGGTCTCTGAGTTGCTAATGGATCAAGAGTTTGTGTCACAACTTTAGGAACCTATAGTTTATATCTACCCATTGGGGTTGTATTAGAGTTAAAGAACTTCTATTATGTACCTACCATAACTAGAATCATTATTTTTGCACCTTATTTGGAAATATAAGGAATGGTTGAATTTCTATTCAAGAGATGAGATATGCTATGGAAGTTCCCTAATGTCTTATGGTTTATATTTATTAGAATGGGACAAACGCATATAACATTATTACCTAGAAGTTTAAGCTTGATGACTCAAACAAAATATACATATGACATTATCATCTAGGGCACATAAATGATAAACACATTTCTAACTCCATTAAGATGGTTATCTAGACTCTTTTAATTTTGAATCAATTGAGAAAAGTGAATATTTTTATTGGGAAAGATGAAAAAGCACCCTTAATTGGTAATAGTGAGAGGGAAAGTGACTATTAGGACTCATACATATAGATGTGTGTGGACCTTTTAGCACAAGTACTAGATACGAATATCTTTACTTCATCAAATTTACTGATGACTTAAGTAAATACAAATATGTGCATCTTATTAAACACAAATCAGAATCTTTCTTGAAAATTTTAAGGTTTTCATGAATAAAGTATAGAACTAAATTGGAAATAATAGTAAAGCACTACTATCTGATTGTGGTGGAGAACATCTAGCCAAGAGTTTGAGGCCCTTATTAGAGAGACTGGTATTGTGTCATAATGGCATGTCAAAAAGAAGGAATCTTACCTTCTTGGACATGGTAAGAACAAAGATGAGTTTCTCCAATATTCTGAATTCCTTATGGGGACATGCTCTTGAAACCACAATGTTTACACTTAACCAAGTACCCTCCAAATATGTTCAAAAGACTCCATATGCAGTATGGAATTGGAAAGTGTCCTGATATGTCTTTTACAAATTTTTGATGTTGTGAAGCTTATGTCAAGAAAGCATTTTGTAAAAAACATGAACCCAAATCAAATAATGTTTCTTTGTTGGATATCCTAAGGGAATTAAGCGATATCAGTTATGTATTCCATCTAACAACGAAGTGTTTGTTGCCAAAACTACTATACCCCTTGAAAATGAACTCATTTCCAAAGGAACTAGTGGGAGTAAATAGAACTTAAAGAAGTTTAAGGCCAAAAAAATAAAATTGTACATATGAATGTAGATCAGGATACAAAAGAATCCCAAGTCATTGCAAAATCTCAAATTTCTCATGTAGCACAAGAATCTTGAAGGTCTAGTAGTTCACTTTCAACGAAAGAGATTTTGATTTCTCTTGACTCAGTTAAATGATTTATTGGTCATGAATGATGAGGATCCAACAACCTACAATGAGGTTATTGTGGGACAATATTCTAATAAATGGTTTGAGGCCAAGGAATATGAAATGGACTCCATGTAAGTCAAAAAGGTATGGACTCTGGTCGATGACCTAAAGAGGTAAAACCCATACGATGCAAATGGATCTTCAAAAAGAAGGATAAAATGGATGGTAGTGTACAGATGATTGGTTGTAAAATGTTTTAGACAAATTCAAGATGTTAACAATGATGAAATATTTTCACTAGTTTTCATGATTAAATCCATCAAGATCATGCTTGACTTTACATCTTATCATCATTATGAAATTTGCAAAATGGATGTAAAAACTACTTCTCTTAATAGGAATCTTCTAGAGGTTGTGTACATGACACAACCTAAAGATTTTTTTCTCCAAGTGAAGCCAATAAGGTATGTAAGCTACAAAGGTCCATTTGGAGATTGAATAAAGCATTTAGAAGCTAAAAAATTTCATTTTGATAAGAAATTTAAAGAGTTTGGCATTATCAAAAATGAAGATGAACCTTGTGTTTACAAGAAGGTTAGTGGGACAATATTTGTAGTTCTCATATTGTATGTTCATAAGAAACTATTAATGGGAATTGGCATACCTACTCTACAATTGGTAAAGACTTGGTTATGAAATACCTTATCCATGAAGGATTTAGGAAAAGCATCTTATATTCTAGGAATCAATATCTATAATAGATAGATCCAGAAGCTTCATGGTCTAAGACAGAGTACATGCATGGAATAAGTATCATCAAATGTTTAGCATGTGGGACTTTAGATATGTAATGTAACCATGTCTCATGGAATAAGTATCTTCAAATGTCAATGTCCAAGCTATTTGGAAGAGTGGGCAAGCATGAGTAAAATTCCATATGCATCTATAATTTGATCTATCATGTATGGAATGTTATGTATGCACACACATGTCTTCTATGCATTGAGAATGATGAGCATGTGCTATTCAAATCCTAGTGAAGATCACTGCATTGTCGTGAAGAATATCATGTAATACTTGAGAAGAAAAAAGAATCAATTCTTGAAACACATAGGTGAACACTATCTAGTTGTAGAGGGATACACTAATGTAACCTTCCACAACGGCAAGGATGACTACAAAAATCAATCAATATTTGCATTTTGCCTAAACATCAAAGATAAAAGATGCAAGATTTCTAAGAAAGAGATACTTTCTGATTCTACAACTTAATCTAAGTATACTCCAGCATCCGATGAATCAAAGGAAGAAGTATGGTTCAAGAAGTTCATTAGTGAACTTGGGGTGGTTCCTACCATTGAGCATGCAATATATCTTTACTATGACAACAATGCAGCCACTGCACAAGCTAAGAAGCCTAGATCACATCAACATTCCAAGCACATATTATGGAAATATCATCTCATACAAGAGATCATATAGAGAGGAAATATAAAGATTTGTAGAGGACCAACTAAAAGCAATGTTGTTGATTCCTTAATATAAACACTTTCACAAAGAATCATGGTGGTCATGTCAGATCACATGGAACTCAAGTCATGAGTGACTGGATTAAGTACAAGTGGGAGACTATTTGTTTTATTCCCTGATAGCCATCATGTGATGATTCTAATAGTGATACATTGTATATGACTTGATTATTAATAAAGTAAATTCAACTTATTATGTTTGTTTTGGTATTGAGATAAAGTATACATTTAGTAATATCCTAATAATGTTTTGACTCAATGACATATGATTTGGGTTGAGGACCTAAACATGATATCATAAATATACTCGGTGTATTCATTCTTTCTATATTCCTATTTAGTTATCATTGTGTATATTGTAGGAAAACAATAATACATAATATTATTTTGATATGTTGAATTATGACTACGCCTCTTTAGTCATGATATTAAATACCAACTTAGATACATATTAGGTTGTTAGAGAACAATCCAATTTGAGAGTGAGACATGGAAGCCATGTAATAGAAATCATAGTCATACCTCAATGTGGTAGTGGTGACTATGATCCTTAGACCTAAAATCCCTACTTTAATCAGATGTTGTTCTATGTACGTTAACTCTATCGAACGTGACTAAATAATGGTTCCTGACATGCAGTGAGAGGGTGCACTCTAACACTTGGGAGTTATTTTGAATGAATTTTTCCATCCATTGGAGTGATATCCTAGCCACTTGATAAATGATATTGCATGACCATGCTCATGTGAATCACAGATATAATATAAATCACACATAATCTTAGTAGTCTTCTCTGGCTCAAGAAATAAAAATTGAATGTTAAGAGGAAGATACTCCAAGCCTTAATTTCAATCTTGTAATCTATGATAAAGGGATTATGCGGTCACGATAACATTGGTCACTTTATAGGTTCAAGTAGTTCTCCAACTTATTATTAATACTAAGGTAGCAATGATATATTGTTGGATACAAATCTTTGCATGTGAGGTTTTGAAAATCAATTCTAATATAATATGTAACCTACAAGGTCCTACACATAAGAATGCATCGGGAAATTGGAGTTCACAGTCGAACATATGATTCAAATGGTATTAATCATGTGTAGATTAATTTCTTACCCAATTGTTGGATTGGGAAATCTAGTCAGTCGACTAGATTGTTTGGATCAATCGGTCGCTTAATTGTCAAATAATTGATTGATCACCAATTTGGAAAACTAGCAAGTCAGTTATTTTGTATCCCGGTTAGTTTACTAGATTAAGGTCAGGAAACAATAAGAAATATATGTTCTTTTCTATTTATAATTGAATTGGTAAATTCATATCAGAATAGGATTGGTGAATTTGGAAACTAGGCAAGCCAATAGTTTGATTTGATGACCAAGTTAGTACCAATTGGTTGACAAGTTTATGAACCTAATGAGTTCTACCTTTTCTTCATGATCAAGGTAATGCACCAAGAGTTCTTGCATCCCTGTAGACTACATGGAGTCTGAGGCCCTTGGTAGGAGGCTTGAGAAAAATAAACTTCTTCAAGGAAAAACAAGGTGTTGTTGTTGGTATGTATGCCTAGAGAGCCAATCATGTGATGATTGTAATGGCATAACTTGTAAAAACAATTTGATTATTAATAAAAGGCAAGCTTCCAATTTATTATGTTTAATTTAGTTATGATATAGTGATGTAACGTTATAAGTGTCTAGTGAATAATATTACTCAGTGAAGTATGTCTTCAAGTACATGACTTGGAAGAATGAGATCATACGGATGTTAATAGTACACACACACATACATACATACATACTTACATAAATACACACATATATACATATATATATATTCACATTATGTCCCATATTGTTTATTATTGTGGAAGGTTCATAGACAACAATGACGTATAATATTAGAGTGTGAGTTGGTTGATGACAGAATCTCATTAGTCATGATATGGCAATATCAAACCAATCACACAGATACATGTTAGAGAATACTGTATCAGACAGACCCACCGTGAGACTGAAACAAGGAAGCTATCTTTATGGAAGTCATATTCAACTCTCATAGTGATGGTGGTGGTGGTTCTTAGACCTGAAATGATTGCACTCATCATATGTCATTCGGTACGCTTTGAGATCATCAAATGCAGTCTTGAAACATGGGTTGTTATAAAGGTGATGATTGGGTAACTTTGACACATGGGGATAGAATGTGAATGATAGAAATGGGGTTTGTCCCTCCTATAGGAGTTTGATGTTCTAGGCCTCTTGATTAGAGAGACCAAGAAATACATGGCCATGCACATTTGAGTCAATATGTGATATTGAGCTTACATATATCTCAGATAGTCTGATTTGTTCAAGAAACAAGATTGCATGATAAATAGGATGCCTGCTCCATGCTTCTAGTTCAATATGGATATAAGTGACAAAGGAACTATATAAACATTGCAACACCATACATAGATCGTAGGTTGAAGTTGTTCTCCAACTTTCCATTTATTTGGGTAGCATTGATGTGCGACTAGGCACCAATAATTGCTTGTGATGTGATAAGTTGTTATGGACATTCACTACCAATGTAATATTGGACGTATAGGGTCACACACATAGGTCTTGACTTAGAAGAGGAGTTTTATCTTGAATGATGGACAAATTAATTGCTAAAGTGTTTAGAAAATGAATTCATGTGACAAGAAGCATGACTACATTGCCAAATCCCCGTCTCATGGCATGAGACAGTTGTCTGGAGTGCCAAACGGTTGTCTCATGGGTTGAGATGGGTGTTTGGAGTGTCAGACTGATTCTAGTTGAAATTGGCTATGGATTGAACCGAACAACCCAACTTGACTCACCAGACCACCATCTGGGTGAGTGAGATGGCACAGTTCAGTTGAAGAAAGGTTCTAGATATTTCCAAGTTTGTTTCGATTACACATTACTTGTGGTGCAAGGAATTAATATGTAATATTGATTGGAAACGAATTGCCAATTTCATGTGTGACTGGGAAAGCACCAGATGACCGTCTGGACTGAGCCATATGATCGGATGGCATACAGGTCGACCATTTGGCACGCCAAATGACCAGTTCGGCTACCACAGGTTGTGAAAGTTCTAGAAAATTATTGTGGAAATTTGAGATCTTCTGGTCCTTTCCACTCTCGCATTGACTGGGAACTCTGACTCTCACCTCTAATATAAATAGATGGGTATTGGGGGCTTCCCATAACACAACACAAACAATTGTGAATTAGTTTCTCTAACAAACATTGTCCTCTCTGGTTGTGGTAACCAAGAGAGTTCGAGAAAGTCCTACTAGACTAGGGAGGGATAGCAAGGGAGAGAACTACTGAGATCATTATTGTAGGAGAGCAAGTTGGAGACTAGATGCCAATGGAAGTGATGACTATTTTGTGTCTATCCCAATATGATGACAAGAGTTCTAGGCAGTCCGTGTGGACTACTCTAGAGGTGGGAGGTCATTGTCTGCCACTAAGGAGGACATCATCGGTCAGCAGGTTGTGATGAGAGGAGTTGCTACAGAAGATGATGCTTGAGCCTCATGTCTATGGAGGAGCCATCAGACGAGTCCCAATGCAACTAGGAGTCAGAGTTGCACAACTACAACGATGAGGACTGTCATCGAACTTGCTCCAAGACCAGGTATATCTTTTAAACCATCCTTCCTATCTTATAGTTATTGAAGTGATCCGCTGGTTATGGGAATATGGTAGATAAAAAATTTGTTTTAGTTGCCTACTCTATTGCCATACTTCCCTACTGTTGATGCAACAACAAGGAGGAAATAATAACAATCACTTCATATCCAGATATGAAAGTGAATCCACATTAGGAGGTGCAAGTTCTACACTGATATAAAATGTGTTTAGTAGTTGGACAACTAGTGTGCACCAAGGCATGTTCAAAATCCCTTTTATGTTTACAATATACTAATGTTCAAGTATATGAGGATCCATTGGCTAAGGGTTTTGTTGGAAAAATTGTATATATGTTTCACTTCCTTTTCCCAAAACCCTATACTTGTTGGTTGTTGGGACTGCTCCATTCATCTGAATCCACCATGTGGTGCTTGATGTCAAATGAATTGAGGTATTCGTATTCTACCATTCTATAAATTTGGTACCTTTGACATAGATGATTTCACTCAGAATACCATATCTAGCGATGATATTATTGCAAACAAACTTGATGGCCTATGAGGTTGATGTGATAGAAGATATGACTACCTATGCCCACTTAGTGAAGTAGTCAATGAAGAAAAACATGAAGCAGTGGCCATTGGAAGCCTTTGGGTAGATTTGTCGATCATGTAAAGTCCCCAACTTACAAATGGCCAAGGCTTTACCATGTTGTAAAGGTGAGGTGAAGGTGAGTAGATGTAATTAATTTGTAATTGGAATTTTGCCATTTGCAGACATAATGCATATTATCTAATTTCATCATGCCTCATAGTGGAGAAGGAGCTAGAAGCACTTGGAAAGGGCAACATCATACATTTCATCATCATTATGCTTTCATGGACCTCTTGCATAACATCTCTGGCTTTTGATTCATAAATTCTTTGTCTAATGGAAATAAACTTAATATATCACATTGTCTTCTAGGATGTACTCAGTTGCTCTATGTTGTATTATTTTTTGGTCATGCTGGGAAGTTCCTTCAAGAAAAGATGAATTTCAATGAGCCATTTTATATCAATTACTTAGGTTCTTTACCAATTGAGGAGGCTAACTTATCTTGCACATAGTAGGTTGGTTGAGACAATGTCTAGAGTTTACTTTGAAGTTGTATATATCCTAAATACCAAATGATGAACTTACGATTGCTAGTACATTAATTTGGGTATTGATGTATCTCTTATAGTGAGTGAACTTGATCTAGTTCGTCTCCTTATCTTGTTTAAAAAGGAATTCCTAGTATGGAATAAAAATTTCCTATTGCATCTTATACTCACGATTGATTTGTGAAATAATGAGTATGGAGACATCAATGATGTCAAGCTTTCAAACTCTAGTATTTTGGCTACTTAAAGATCCATGATGTAGGCTTCATACTTAATAACGTTTCTAGTGACATAAAATAGTAGGTTGTGGGAAATTAGGATCTATGCTCATGTCTTTTGATGAGAACGACACCAACATCATTACCATACCAGTTTGAAACACTGCGCAAGAATAGTAACAACATCTAAATGGAGTTGGGCATCGGGGGAAACTAGATATCAATCATGCTAATGTCATAGTCAGGTTGTTCAAATTATTCACTATGGAGAGAAGTTGTAGGGTTTTTCTAGTTGCTTAGATAGATCTTGAGCCATGACTACCTTCTAGGGGACATAGGTGATTATAAAATTGAAGAGAGGAACTTGTCATTTTGGGCATCATTTGATTAGTGTCAAGTAGTCACATGTATAAGACTAAGACTAATGCATATTGCATTAAGTAAAGTCCCAGTTCCTAGTAGCATAAACTAAAGTGAGACAATGCCTTTTGACAATGTTGTATTTGCACTAAATTTATGAACTTCTTGGATAAATAGTAGATGTCATGCTCATCATCATTAACTTATTGCGTAAGGACTCCTCCCATGGAAACTTTATAAACTAATAGTTGTAAGATTGAAGGATTACTATATTGGTGGCATGAGAACTAGTGAGTTGGACACATAAACCATTTTTAGGATGTATCTTGACATTGTTAATTTCAATTATTGTTAGAATCTTGCACATCAATTTAAATAGGTTTTAAAACTGGTTTCAACTTTTTGATAGTCTTGTTGATGCATTAGAGTCTTCTTAGAAAGTATCTAACCTCTTTATCCACACAAGGTGTGGGTAAGTCAATTATCACTCTAGATTTCCCTATATCAATTTTTATAGCTTGTTGGTTGACAATGTAACTGAAGTATTGCCAAAATTGATTTGAAATATACATTTTGTTGGATTTGGTTGAAGACTAAAACATTGCAATCTTTGGAACAACTTTTCCATGTAGGTTACATGACATTCTATTTTCTTTGACTTGGAAATCGTGTTGACCACAAAAAATTTGATTTTTTATGCATGGGATCATGTAAGAGATATATCGTGGCCTATTTATAGGTCTGATCAGTGTTTATAAGTTTGTACATCATAACTTTATTGCAAGAAACACTTTTGACTATGAGACCATGTGTATACCAAGATTATTCACTATTATTGATAGAGTTGAGGATATTAATATGACATCATGTGTATGCCAAGAGTATTCATTCTTGTATAAGTCCCTTGTCGAATATGATTGTGGAAATTAGGACAACAATATTACATGAAGATTAGAATGTGTGTTGACTATTGACTAAGTCTCATTATTCATGATATATGATATCACGTCAAACACATAGGTACTTGTTATTAACAAATGTATCAGAAAAGTCAAAATAAATTTGATACATGGATGTTAGAAATGGAAGTCATAATCATATCTCAATGAGACAATGGTCATTTTGGTCCTTACACCTAAAATCACTACAATGATCACACGTTGTTCAGTGTACTTTAACATTACTCAATGTGACCTCAAAGAGGGTGGCATACAAGTAGTGATTGGGTGCAATGTGATAGATGTGGATTGTTGTGAGTGAATTAGATGTAATTTTTCCCTCCAATTGGATTGATATCCTGGCCACTTGATAACATAGACTATGAAATGCATGGCCATGCACTTGTGAGTCAGTGTATCATGAGCACACATGTATCTCAATAGTCTAGTTTGGATTAAGAAACATAGAATGAACACTAAAAGGATGATGTTTCCATACCCATTGTTCCACCTAAATATTGTAGACAAAGTGATATGTGGTTGTTGTAACACTAATCAAAACAATAGGTTGAATTTGTTCTTCAACCTATCCAATTACTTGGATGGCAATGAAGTATTCCTCGATATCACTCATTTCTTGTAAAGTCATAATATGATTACAGACATCATGCCAATGTAATTTGGACCCTATACAGTCACATTCATAGCATACACAACGAAGAGTAGCATAATCATGGACACAAGTTAAATTGGTCAGTAAAAGGTTTAGGTAATCAACTAGAACAATGATAGATTCTTTTGTAGCCCAAGCAATTGATTGGAAGGTTCAATCAATTAACTGTATAGATCGTTCAATCAAATAGAAAGTCCACTTGGTCGACTAAGCTAAGATTATTCCAAATGATTGACTTGATAGTCCAATCAATCAACTGGACAATATCGATCATATGACAAATTCGAAAGTCTTTGAATGCACTGGAATGGTATATTGGCTAATCCATTTTGGGACATTCTAGCCCCCAATTAATCAATCAACAAAAGTAGACAATATATTGATTGGTTTTCTATGAGTGGCAGCTTAGTTGCAGCCATTGTTGCCTTTTCATGTCTTGTGATTTTATAACCATGCTTCATATCTCCTGTATTTAGAGGTGCATGATGTCCAGGGTCTCATACACATGCTCTTACACATGAACCCTAGTTGTCATTACCAACAAGGGAAAGAGAGAACCCACTAGATAAAGCTACAAGATGAGGTATTCATGTTTTTCGGTGTGGACTACGTAGAGATGTAAATGCTATGCAAATTTATTGGGAGGACTTCATCAAAAACCATCTGTGTACTATGTCAAGTGTGCACACCACCCTTCTTGAGCAACATCATCAGATCTACTCTACAACAAGGTATATATCATTCCTATCTTTCTTGTTGTAGTGTTATTAATGAGATATGATCATTGGAAACATGGAAAATTTTATTTCTTTGGTACACTTGTCATGCTCATATTTCCAAACATAAATCCTGTATGACTATTTTTGTGCCTCGAGAACCCAATCATTTTGTGTTAATCATGATCGTCATGTGGATCCATATTTATAAACTTTTTGATATATTCCCAAATTTTTTGATATCACTAAACAAGATTATGTCACTAACATCAAATGTAAACTAGAAAACTAATTTTCTTTTTGAGATGTGTGTATGAGAACTGACCAGATGTCTTATATTGTGGCACTCTATAGATTCCAAATTTGTAAAAGATGGCATTCTGTGAGTAATTAATGTGCTCCTACATTGACAGACACTGCACATGATCACCTTAATCCCCAAACCAAGGGACATAGATATTGACCTTCTGTAAGGTTTGAAGGTATAATGTTATTTGAGAGTTGAATATTTTTTATTTGCATGACATCATTGTTCTTGTATTCCTACATCCTCCATTATAACCAAAGAATACAACATTCTATGGCAATTAACATGGTAGATAGATATGCTATGCATGGGTGAGTCCTTGTCTTGGGTTTCTTTGTGGTCTGAATCATCTATACAACATGCATGTAGAATGTAAGAATATCTATTATGGTGTCCATGTGAGTGCTTACACTTAGTTTTGAGAAGATGGTGCATCTCCATGTATTTGTCATATGTTATTTAAGGGTTTCATTGAAGGCACTAAAAGAAAAGCAATTGATTATCCCTCATGACTTCCCTTCATATCATATATAGGGAGTTAGAGAGGCAAGGATTACCAAAACCTTTTGTAGATCATGATAAGGGTCCATGTCATATCGCTTCTATTTGTCATCCTAGTTTGGGTAGAATTTGGCATCCCACAAGTCCCATCAACTTACATATTCTAGAAATCAGTTATTGCTATCTTGAGTAATTGGATTAAGCATATCCTTAGCATATATTATGGCAATCTATTTACAATCCTCAAAAACTAATTTTGATGTCCATGTAGTTACTGTAACATTTATAATACATCCTTATTCATTAGTTTATTAGATATATGTTTGTGTATGTGACCCTATAGCAATTAGACTATATTGTAGTGGATCAAGTAATCAATATTATGGTCCATAAGCAATTAGTAGTGTCTAGAAGGACATCATTGCTACCAAAGTTCTAGATTGATTGATCACTGAAAGAATTTCACCATCAATAGTATAGTGTTGTATAATCCTTTCACATATCCATCCAGATTGAACTAGAGGCATTGAAAGGTCATCCTCTTGATGTACATTCTAAGTTCCTTGATTTCCCATTACTAGAAAAGATATATGAGCTCATCATTACATACTATCCACATTACTACATTTCTCTATTTTCAATTATGAAGAGGCCTAGCATATTACTGTATTCATATAGGATGGAGAAATTTCATCTACAACATTGTAAATGTTACAACCCCAACTTTTGGGTTTACATTGATTAAAATGCAATTTCTCAAATAAAATGTACATGTATGAAAATTGTATGATGTGTGTTCAATGAATGAGTTTCTTTTACAATATTTCCTTTAAATGAGTGATTTGTTGAAACCTAATATAGTGAGTCCAATATGATGAAAAGGAAAGAAAAGTTGAAAAAAATCTAATAATGCATAAAAAGGAAAAGAAATTAAGATAATGATGAGAATTATGTAGAATTATCTAGAAAGTTGTATGGATGGCTTTATTTGACTAGGCTTTGAAATCCAAATGGTTTCTAATAAGAAAGGAAATTCAAATAAAGGAAATAGAAGTGGAAGAGAGAGAAAATATAAATTAAAATATGCATTTTGAATAGGTAACTTGCATATGAAGAAAAGCCTCTCTTATTTTTTAATTTTGACTCCAAACTTGATAGCAAGTAGATTAAGTAACAAAGAGCTTCCCTTAAAATTTAAGATTAAAAGAATGCATGGTTTAGGAGATATGGATTTTTGCAAAATCCCTAAAGTGAGAGGAGTCTCATTAAATGTCACAATTTTAATCGAATTAGAATTTCATTTTATTTGGGTGCATGTGGTGTGGACCATTGGATTTGAGATCCAATAGTGCACGATCATCTCCTACCTTATTCGTAAAAGGAATCAATAGCTAGTTCAAGTTACTTTCCCAAGCGATTTGCTCACAATCGGGAGAATGTTTGGAACTGGGATTTATGCCATCGGCTTCGGGAGCACAAAATGAACCGATGGGACCTAGGTTTGTTATAGTTTTGGGAATACTAGAGGATTTGCCCAATCTACTTGGAGCAGTAAGAACGAGCCTCATCCAAATCAATATATAGGACCCTGGGATTGCTCAGCAAGGTCATTGCCTTGTTTGTGAGACACCGTTGAACCTGTGATCACTTGCCCTGATGAAAATTGATCAACAAAAGGCCAAACTTCCCTGTGCTTGTTCCATCTTCATCGGCCATGGAAACTCCAAGACGGTCCTCCATTCCTCATCACAGAGGAGCAATAGAAGCCATGAAGGAGTTTAGAAGGATGAGACAAAGGTACTTGGTGCGTCCCCTCTAGTGGTGCTTTTACACCCCACGAGGTCGGAGCGCACGAGATATGGGATCTTATGCTTTTGAAAATTTATGTTATCCCTAACCGAGTCAATCACTAAGACTAAAACAGGTTGCTGGCAAGCGTAAGGGGTACTGTTGTAGTATAGGTGATTGGCAAGATAAGGGGTCGAACCAAAGAGATAGACGGGGCACTAGAGTTAGACAGAGTGGGCTATGTTCCTTTTGCGGAGCTTAGTGTTTTAGGGTTTTAAAAGGTTTGATTGTTTGATTACGCTAATGAGAAAGTAAGAAATGCAAAATGGAAACTAATTTATGGAAGAGCAAGCAAATTAGTAAACCAAGTTATCAAACTAACTAAGCAAGAGCAAGAAGATCTACACTACTCTAGCAAGGCAAGAAGCAAGAGCCTTATTTAACAATAAAGAGAAAAACTAAGCAATTAACTAGATTAAGCAAAAGCGACTAAACTAGACTAGCATGAACAAGCAAGCAGAGCAAGATGGGTTTTAAGCAGTTGATTAGGGTAGGTGGACCGTTTGGGGGATGTAACTTTGATATTAGTTGGGGGATATCATTAAACATGCAAGGTTCTCATTTCATATCTAGATTACCAAACCAAACAACAAGGACAATGCCATTAGAATATACCCTATACTACTAGTAGAAGACTAGGGTTAGGTGTAATTCTAATGAGATTAGCCAAATATAGGTTTCTAGGGTAAGTGATAGTGAGCAATTGAGGGTTGAGGGTAGAGATGGGAGTAGAGATGAGGGTATTTGACCTCATGCCACTAGCCACTCTAGCCTTTAGAAGGCCCTAGGAAATTGCATCACTCCCACTTATACCAGCTACTTAAATCTCACACTCACTTGTTGAAAGAGGGATGTGTATGTAGGAACAAAGGGGGCCAGCTAGGTATCCACTAATTGGACCTATGAGTCAATTCTAAGATTTCCACATACACTCCAATTCCTCCTAGAAGCTAAGTGTCATCAAACATCTCAAAGTAAGCAATCCATGTTATAAGCACAAACCACATGCAATAAAATAGGAAATGGGATAGAAGCAAGAGGCAATCATCATAGATATGAATTAAGTTCATTACAAGCAACTTTCCCCCAACATGGTATCAAAGTCACATTTTAAATCCCAAACAGCCCACCACAAGGGGCTTAGCTAGACATGATCAAGAAAACAAGAAAAGAAAGGGGTAAAAGAAGTAGGGACTCCATGAAGCTTGATGTAGAAGCCTCCTTATTCACCTTCAAGCTTGTTATAGACGTCCTCCCTCCTCCAAGGGTGTACGGGTGCATGAAATGGTAGGGGATTATAGATGAAAACCTAGGGAACTAGGTTTCCATGGTGAAATGAGGGTGGAAATGGTGGATGATGAGCCCAAAATGCAAGGGGATTGCACCAAGAGCTCAAGGGTGAAGAGTGGAGGCTAAGAACAGCTAGGGGCATCTAACCTAGTGCTATGTCCGCCACCCATGTATATATAGGTGGTGGTGGAAGCACTACGTTAAGTAGGGGTAGTTTAGGAAAAGCAGTGAAAAGTAGGGTAGGGTTGGTGGACCACCACGGTCGTGGTGGTGTGTCACAACCGTGGTGAGGGTGGTGGAGAACGGTAATGGAGTGGTGAAACGGTCATGGTGTGAAGGAATTTGGAAAAAGGTCAATTATGGTGGTAGCCACGGTCGTGGCGGGATGCCACAGTCGTGGTGGGTTAGGGGCACCACGGTCGTGTTGGGTAACATAGCCATTTTAGAGGAGGAGGAGGTGACTGTGGGGAATCACCACGGTCGTCTTGAGCGTCTTCGGCCACGGTCATGGCAGGTGGCCACGGTCGTGGCATTCTGGGGGTGACAACTTGTAACTCTGGCCAAATTGGTGCAATAATTCCCATGACGTGGTGGTTGCCCATGGTCGTTTTCTCTTCTTCGTACCACGACCGTGCTGATGGCCACGGCCATGGTGTCTTCAGTGGCCACGGTCGTGGGAATCTGTGGAAAAACCCTGTTGGAAAGGGCACGTCATTGCTAATAAATGCACGACTGTGGCGTTGTGGCCACGACTGTGGCGTTGTGGCCACGGCCGTGGCGAGGCTTGTATCACTTTATTACACTTCAATCTTCATCATTCTCAGATGTCTTTGCTTGGGGACGATTCTTGACCATTGGAGGTAGGTTGAGGGAGACTTTGGGGCCTTCTTTGGGTCCCTCCTTGAGTGGGGGAACCCTAGAACTCCTTCTTTCTCTCTCTTCCATCTAAGAATGGGTCAAGTACCTGAAAAATAGTGCAAAGAACATCCATAAGCATATTTGCAATGATAACCATATTAGGGAAAAAGACTTGTAATCTAACATGTTTAGATGCAACTTAAGTACAAAATGGAACATGATGGAGCCCTAAAATAGGGCTACATCACCATCCCAAACTTAAAACATACTTGTCTTCAAGTATGCTCTAACTCAATCTCTCTACAAATTTTCCGCAAAGAAGAAATCACAAATGCAATGTAAAAGATGATTATTGCTGAATGGTATCAAAGATGACTGAGTGCATGCATTTCACCTCTCTCCTCTCCTACTTTCTCAATCCAATCATGAAAAGAGCACAAAGCACATGAACTTCAAATATAGCGCATAGAATATACAAGTTATCCATATCTCTTTCATTAAGTTCCAGGTAAACCGTTTCATGATAGTGTTAATCGAGGTTGACTAGGAGTGTTGTTTCACATTCATGCATTCAGTCTTATATTTCAAATCATACCAGATGACCCACGTGGCTGCGGAAAAAGGCAAAATGAGCAAAGTTTGATGCTTCTTAGCTCAATGGGTATGAAAGTGGAAGAAAGGGTTGCGGTAAGATTTTTGGAGTGTTTTTACACACTCATCTTTTCTTTATTTGAATGCTCTTAAACAGGAGCATCCTTTTGTTTTGTTTTTGCCTTTCTTTTTCTTTTCTTTTCTTTCTTGCCCTTGGTGTAGATAGGGCAAATGGTGGATAGAGTGAAGCGGGGAGATAAAGATATGGCCACCCCAAACTTTTGGAGGTGGCCAAGGTTGATTATGTGCACTAGGGCATCTTTTTATGAGGCAGAAGGGTATGAAGATGGTGGAAGAAGAGTCGGGTCAAAGAGGGGTCATTGGTATGATTTTCCACATAAGACATCCTGCATGAAAGTTAATCCAATACTTCATCCTAGATATCACACCACATGAATGAACAAGATGAAATTTGATATATCAAACAAGTAATTCCACAAACACTAAGCGTTCAAAGCTTGCTCAAGTTCACAATTCAACCAAATCAATCACAATCATAAGAGAGGTGATGCACATGTACAAAGTCAAACATTGATACCACTTAGCAATAAAGCATAACATTTCACTTGCATTAGTCAAAGGTTGTCATTTTTACTCAAAATAGTAGAGATTGGGTCAAAACATACTTTTTAGACAAGAAATCTCAAATTTTGGCAAAATTGGCAAAAATGGTGCCAATTTGCACTAAATCACATCTAAACTTACTTTACGGGAATTTAAAGCATAAAGTAGAAAATCCTACTTAACATGCATATGAAATTATCAAAAACTATATGAGAATGCAATGCATGATATGGAATAGGAAAACGAGAAAAATTTTTGAAAAATTACATAAAAATGCGAGAAGTCAACTACATGCCATGCAAAGATGCAATGAAAAGAACAATAACAATAAAACTAAACTCGATGGCAGAGGTGATAACAAAATGACAAAATGAGAGAGATAGGGTGGTGCTTACCGCCCTACCCACCCCAAACTTTAGAATCATGCTATCCTCAGCATGAAACTATAGCTTAGGGGAGATAGGGGAAGTGTCATGGCTGCGGTGGATGGTCTGGCATCTACGGAGGTTCTGGAGGGGGAGCTGAGGATTGAGCTAAGCCTAATGGGGGATGCTGGTAATAGTGCCCCCAGTAGTCGTCCTGGGGTGGAGGGTAAGTCTGTGGATACCCAGCTAAACCATCCCAAAAATCGGCACCCCATTCGGGGTTTTGTGGTGCTTGGGTGTGGCTGTAGTGATACAAGTGGTTGATCTGATGGTGCATCTATTGTTGATCCTGCCACATGTACTACTAGATAAGCTACATGTCACCTTGGGTCTTCTGAATATTCTCAAGGTGTGCCTGGATTGTGGCCATGTCATAGGCATTCCATGAGGGTGGCTGCAGTTGGGATATCCCCTCATCCCTCCTTCTTGTCTTTAGGGTTGCCTTTGTTCTACATATTCTTGCTCCTGCCCTTGCACATTAGATTCAGCAACATCTTCATGTACGACAGTGACTCCCCTTGTATAGGTATCTCTCGAGTGTTCTTCCTGCCATTTCAAAAGTTTTTCCTTCAATCTGAAAAGAACCCCCATTACGGATAGGAGTGGCACAGCATGGTATGGCAGCTCCAACTCAAAGTCTGGCACACTAGTAGTAAGATAGATCATCTTCTTTTCCTTCATCTTTATAGTGTGTGAGCGCACCAAGTAGTTGAGGTCAACAAAGTATGCCTCAAGTGCGTCTTGTAACCCCGAGAGATCGTATCCCAGCGCTAGTGCAATCGAAGTCACAAACCCACCCATGACAAATGGCTTTGAGCTCTTATAGGGTATGGACTTCATATGATCAATCAACAAAACTCCAAGGTCTATGTGTTTTTTTAGGTTCATCAATGACAACACAAACATATCCTTTTGGGATATGGAGCCTTGATTATCATATCTCCCCACAATTGTATTCGCCAATACATTTTGCACATAGCGTACCATCGGGTTGCTTATAACAGCGGTTTTTGATTTACCTGCATCATACACCTTGCTTCCTATTATCCTCCTCCAGAAATAAGCATAGTCAATATCTTCTTCCCTCTCTAACAAGTCGTCATCCAACTTGACGGCCTCTTCAGGACTTGCAGCAAAGATAGCATTCAGCTCTGTGGAAGTTAGGGTGTGCATGTTTGCCATCATGGAAAATTTGAGTGCATCACAACCCCTCACTTTAGTCCTCTCGAGAGTGGCAAAGAACTCCCGGGTCAAAGCTACATAGGTTGGATGGGGTGTGAAAAGGATGTTCCACAACCCTATTGCCTTCAAGTTTTCTTCCACTACTGCTTTGATCCCTAGATCTTCAATTACCTTCTCAGACCCATATTTGGTGGCGACGACTCGCCTTGTCATGCACTCGGGGTAGATAAGATCAACCTTCTTTTGCATGTATCCTTTACCATAGGACACTCCTATCGGTGCCTTGCCTAGGGTCTTTTCTCTATCCGCCTCCAGATGTGCGAGTACATCGTCTCCTTCAGGCTCAAGCTCTACCTCTTCCTCCTCACTGTCTTCTTCTTCCTCCATCGTGTAGGACTGCGACCCCAAGCTGGTGTCAAAATTGTACCAGTGGGCCGACTGCTCCTCTTCTTCCTGTAGTTGTCGTGAGGGTCGCGGCTGCACACCACGTCTCACCATCACCTGAGACGTCGAGTGGTGGGCTGGTGTAGGCTTCAGCGGGAGCCTGGATGAGGACGGTGCCGCTTTAGATCTCTGGCTTCTTTTTGTGGCTACCGGCTCGATCTCATCTATAAGGTGGTCCAAATCTACCCCCATTGATTCCTCGTCTTCATCATCTTCACCCTCATAGGTGGCGTCGGTGATTTGGTGGCTATCGGATGAGCGGGAGTGTGATCCGCTCACCGATTGCGAATGGAGGAGGGAATGGTGGGCGGAGGTGGTAGGTGAAGGTGTGTGGGATGGCACAGATACATTGGAGGAGGCATTTTTGGAACGCCGCCTCCCTCCGGTGAGGATGTTGGTTCCCTTGGTTATGGCCTTTCCAATCTTTTTCATGGTGGAGGTGAGGTGGTTTTTGGATTTTTATGTGGAGAGTGGTATGGATGTGGTTTTGTGGGTGGAATGGAAGGATAGTGATGTATTGATGGTGGAAATGTGATTGGTTATTGATTTGGGTGAAAAGTGAAGGGGTTTTGTGGAGGTTTTGTGGAGGGGGGTTGTTGGGCGGATTAGAGATGGATGAGGAGATGGAGATGCGATTGGGAGAGAATAGGCAATGGAAATGGTAGAGGGATGGCTGGGGATTGATTTGGTGTTGATTGGAGGTCAAAAGGGGTTGTTTTTGGTGGTTGGAGGTGGAGATTGGAGGACCAAGGGGTCGTCTTCCGCCGCCACAGTTGAGGTCTGAAGCTTGAAGGGGAGAAAATGAAGAGGGGGTCGGGTTTGGGTGTTTAAAAGATGTATTTTTTTTTGCTGAACCGGGCACGGCCACGGTCGTGGTCGTATATCTTCAACACGGTCAGGGCTAAAGCCCACGGCCGTGGCAATTCTTGCAAACAACCTGTAACTTCGACCAATTAGATACATTAATTCCCACGCCCATGGCCATGTGCCACGGTCGTGGCCCACTTTCTTCAACACGACCGTGGTGAGGACTACGGTCGTGGGAAATCTCCTTCAACATGGTTGTGGTGTCATACCATGGTCGTGGCAATTCTTGCAAACAACCTATAACTTCGGCCAATTAGATGCAATAATTCCCACGTTCGTGGCCAAGTGCCACGGTCGTGTTTGGCCACATGATCCACAGTCATGGTTGAGCTCCACGGTCGTGGTGTTGTTGTTCCTTCCGTTTTCCAAATTCAAAACTTGAACTTCAACTTCATTTGTTCTTTGGCCACAAATTTGACTTAATGGCCATGATTTACTTCTAAAAACCCCTCTCTCTATTGTCTAACACCTTCACATCATCAAAACTCAAAAGAAAACTATAAAGCACAAGTGTGTGTGTGTGTTTTTTTATGTAAAATAAAGATAAAAGTATCAAAAGGAGGGTTCGAGAATCTCAAACCACGTGGGTTGCCTCCCACTAGTGCGAAATTTAACACCTTCAGCTAGGCTTATTGATTGTAGATTTATGTCACTTCTTTGGAACCTTCAATAGATCCTTGTAGTAGATTCCTTTCTCATCCTCATCCAAGCACTCTTCTTCATCGGATTCTTCCTCTACAAGCATAACAATATCAGAATCTTGATTGGCCTTGTCCGGGCCGACTTCAACAACGGATTTCAACCTTTGCCCATTGACGACAAATTCCTTTGCACCTTCTTTCTCACAAATGACCACAGCCCCTGATGGGTATACTTTCTTGACAAGATAGGGTCCTTCCCATCTAGACCAGAGTTTTTCGGGAAAGAACTTCATTCTCGAGTTGTATAGCCATACCCATTTTTCGGGCTCAAAGTCCTTCTTCCTAATCATCTTGTCATGGATGAACTTTGTTCTCTCCTTGTAACTCTTTGACAACTCATACGCCTTGCGGTGCATTTCCTCTATCTCATTGAGTTGGAATTTGATTTTCATTGCTGCATTTTCACCATCAAAGTTCATATTCCTCAAGGCCCACAACACCTTATGTTGCATCTCTACCGGTAGGTGGCAGCTTTTCCCATAGACTAACTTGAATGGTGTGGTGCCAATCGGGGCTTTGAACTCCGTCTGATATGCCCATAAAGCCTCATTTAGATAGAGAGACCAATCCTTGCGGTCTGGTCTTACTGTTTTCTCTAAAATGAGCTTTATTTCCCGATTGGCCAACTCAACCTAGCCACTTGTTTGAGGATGATACGGAGTGGCTACTCTATGGTTCACTCCATGTTTCTTGAGCAATCCCTCAAAGGTGCGGTGGATGAAGTGACTTCCCCCGTCACTTATCATGGCTCTTGGAAGTCTGAAACGACTGAAGATGTTTGATTTCACAAAATCGCAAACCACCTTGTGGTCATTCATCCGAGTCGGAATAGCTTCTATCCATTTAGACACATAGTCAATGGCAACTAAGATGTAGATATACCCAAATGAAGGAGGGAAAGGACCCATGAAATCAATTCCCCATACATCAAATACATCCACCACAAGAATGGGTGATAGAGGCATCATGTCTCTTTTGGAGATATTTCCCACCTTTTGGCATTTCAAGCAGCTCTTGCAGAATCCGTGTGAATCCTTGAACAATGAGGGCCAGTAAAAACCACATTGCATTACCTTGGTAGCTGTGCGCTTTCCTCCAAAGTGTCCTCCACATATCCCAGAATGGTACATGGAGAGGATGTCTTGTTGTTCCACTTCCGGCACGCATCTTCTTACAAGCTGATCGGGGCAATACTTGAAAAGTTGAGGGTCATCCCATGCATAATTCTTCACCATGGCAAACAGTCTTTTGCTCTCCTCCCTTTTCCATGTGCTAGGTATCCTCCCACTAGCCAAGAAATTGGCTATGTGTTGGTACCATGGCCCTTGTGAAGATTAGAGGAGGAAGAGTTGTTCATGCGGCATGGTTTATTTGATTAACCTTGTCTTGTCAAAAGGGTGATCAATCCGGGAGAGATGATCGGCTGCACCATTTTCTACTCCCTTCTTGTCCACTATCTCTATAGAAAACTCTTGCAGCAACATAATCCATCTTATCAACCTCGGCTTTGAATCCTTCTTCGACATGAGAAACTTTAACACGGCATGATCCATGTAAATCACAACTCTATTTTGTAGTAGATAGGGGCGGAATTTGTCTAGAGCAAAGATGACGGCGAGTAACTCTTTCTTAGTAGTGGTGTAATTTCTTTGCGCTTCATCAAGAGTTTTACTCGTGTAGTAGATAGCGTGAGGAATCCGACCAATCCTTTGACCCAGCACAGCCCCCACTGCCATGTCAAATGCGTCAGTCATTATCTCAAATGGCAAAGAGAAATTGGGGGGCTGCATGATCGGAGCAGAAATGAGCTTTTCTTTCAAGTGATTAAAGGCTTTCATGCATTTGTCATCAAATTGAAACTCAACATCTTTTTCAAGCAAATGACACATGGGCCTTGAGATCTTGCTGAAATCTTTAATAAAGTGGCGATAGAAACCAACATGTCCCAAGAAAGACCGGACATGTCTTACGGTGGAAGGAACAGAGAGGGTAGAAATGAGGTCCACTTTGGCCTTGTCAACTTCAATTCCGTCTTTAGAAACCCGGTGGCCTAGAACAATGCCTTCGGGCACCATAAATCGGCTTTTCTCCCAAGATAGAACTAGTCAGACTTTCACGCATCTTTCGAGAACAGCGACCAAATGTAGCAAGCATTCATCAAAAGTCTTGCCAAAAACTGAGAAATCATCCATGAACATTTCCAAGGATGAATCAAGCATATCTGCAAAGATGGAGGTCGTCTTTTCCGGTAAGCAAAGGTTCCACTTGGGCAAGTGAATGTTGTCTTTTCTTGATCGGCAGGGTGCACAGCAATTTGGAAATACCCAGAATATCCATCAAGGAAATAGTAGAAACTCTACCCAGCTAGCCTCTCTAAAATTGGATCAAGGAATGGGAGGGGGTAGTGGTCCTTCTTTGTCTTCTCATTGAGTTTTCGATAGTCCACACACATCCTCCATTTGGATTGCTCTCTAACTGGCATTAGTTCCCCATCGGCATTTTCAGCAACTGTGATTCCACCCTTCTTGGGTACGACTTGGATGGGGCTCACCCAAGTACTATCAGAAATGGGATAGATGATCCCGGCATCAAGAAGTTTAACTACTTCTTGAGTCACTACTTCTTTCAACTTCAGATTCAACCGCCTTTGCATTTGGCAGTTTGGCCTTGCATCCTCCTCAAGATAGATTCTATGCACGCAGATGGAGGGGTCAATACCCCTCAAGTCGGCAATGGACCATCCAATAGCTTGAATGTTCTTCTTCAAAACTTTCATTAAAGCCTCCTCTTGTTCCAGCGAGAGTATAGAAGAAATGATCACCGGGAGGGTGTCATTCTCCCCTAGAAAAGCGTATTTCAAACCTTCGGGAAGAGATTTCATCTCAAGTGTAGGGGGTTCTTCAAGAGAGTTCTTTAGTGGTTTGGAGATGGAAGGGAGGTCCTCACTGGAAGCCACCAAGGCTAGCTTGTTCTCTTCGTCATCTTCCTCATCATCGTCAGGAAACTAAACTATCGGTTCCAGTCTTCTACCTTGAGTGGCAGTTTGGATCCACGAGGGTAGGCATTCCTCCACAATCTCATCTAGACACTCGACGAGATAGCAATCTTCTGCTTTCGCTCCTAAAACTTTGGCGGTGGCTGATGATTTGAAGATGTTCAACCGGATCTTCATGTGCATGAACGTCACATACATCGTACCAGTTCTCACATGGATAACCGCATCAGCTGTGGCCAGTAAGGGTCTCCCCAAGATGATAGGAACCCTCGTCATGTCTTTCTCCATATCCAAGACGATAAAATCAGCAGGAAAGAAAGTAGATGTCTCATCATCTAGTCTCACGAGCACATCATCAACATGCCCTCTAGGCGTCTTTACTGACCTGTCAGCTAACTGCAAAGTGGAATGGGTCGGACCCAACGGTCCCATCTGTAATTCTGCAAAAATGTCATATGGCATGAGGTTCACGCTCGAGCCCAAGTCTAAGAGAGCTTGGTCTATGCGGTGCACCCCAATGTAGCATGATATGATAGGAGCACCGGGATCCTTCCTCTTTCTTGGAATTGTGTGCTACAGAATTGAGCTCACTTGCTCAGTTAGTTTCATTTTCTTCGGGGTTCTTCCCGTAGTTCTTCTTTTGAAAGTACAAAGATCCTTCAAGAACTTAGCATATGAGGGTATTTGCTTGATTGCATCAAGCAATGGGATGTTCATTTTTACTTGCTTGAAGGTTTCAAGAATGTCCTCAGTGTGTTTCTTTCTTCTTTTCTCAGCAGATGGCTCCTTAAGAGCCTCGGGAAATGGAGGGAGTTGGGACCCCATACGGTCCATATCAATAGTATCATCAACTGGAATCACAGTATCAACACTCAGTATCACAGTATCAACACTCGGTATCACGGTATCAACACTGCCTCTTGTCACGGTATCCTCAACTTGTTTCTCAGTATCAACATGCTCAACCTCAGTATCACTTCTGTCACCAGCAACAGTACAATGGGGACACTCTAAAGTCCGGCCACTCCTCAACATAGTCACTGCCTTCACATGCTCATGGGTAGTAGAAGAGGAAGCTTGTGGAGGTGGTTGTGGTTGTTGTGGTGGTGGAGGCCTTTGGTGAGGGGAGTTTGGATTTTGGAGAATGAATTGTGGTTGCGGTTGTGGTGGTGGTTGTTGTTGTTGTGGATGGGGGTGATATTGCGGAGGTGTTTTTTGGTATATATGAGGTGGAGGTGGAGCATATTGATAATTGAGAGGTGCTTGAGGAGGTGGTGGAGCATAGAGGTTCAGTGGTGCTTGGTATTATGGCGGAGCATATGCACTTGAAGTGTTCCCTAGGAGGGCACCATCATTATTCAAATTGGGCATCGGTTGAGAAGGTAGTCTCCCTTCCTCCCTCCTTGCAAGGGAGAGAGAAATATGATCCAACCTTTGCTCAAGATAGTGGATGGACTGCCCATGTGAGTTCAAATCCTTTTTCACTTCATCCAGACTTCTTAGCCTTCCCAACACTTCATCTTCAAACTTTGAACTGTAACATGGCTTTTGTTGCCCTTGTCCTGGTCCATCCTCATTTTGTTGTTTCCAAGAGAAGTTTGGATGGTTCCTCCACTCAGGAGTGTAAGAGTTGGACATGGGGCCTTGGTTGTTGCGGCCACTAAAGGAGTGTAGATCATTTACTTCCTCATCTACAGTGTCAACCGCCATTGTGGGTTGGCTAGAAGAGCCACCAGCTTGATTTTGCATCATCTTCATCATTTCGGCCATCATCTTCATCATGTCCGGGTCAGTAGCATTGCGAGTAGGAGCTGCGGAGGAAGATGGAGGAGTGTAGCTCCGGCCGACATGCCCCCCTTTAGTAGAAGTGTGGTGGTGAGAATTTTCAGCTAGGTGTTCAAACAATGGCCATGATTCTTCGGGCGGCTTTGCCATGAAAGTGCCCTCGCAAGAAGATTCCACGTTGTTCTGGCTTTGCTCTTCAAGCCCGGTGTAGAATGCTTGAACGAGTTGCCACAGCGGCACTTCATGGTGAGGGCAGTCACTGAGAAACTTCTGGAACCTCTCTCACACCTCATGGAAGGGCTCATTTTCCTTCTGAGCAAATGACGTGATGTACCTTATCATGTAAGATAGCTTGGCGATGGGGAAGAACTTCTTGAGGAACTCATTTTTGACGTCATTCCACGAGACCAACTCTGGCTAGGACACATACCACTCTTTGGCTTTCTCTTTGAGGGAGAAAGGAAAGAGGGTCCTTCTTATGGAATTGTCAGTGGTTGCGGGAGTGCGGAAGGTTGAACACATCTCAAGGAACGCGTCAATGTGGTGGTAGGGGTTTTCATTCTCCATCCCGAAGTAGGTAGGGAGGAGTCCCAGAAGTGCAGGCGGAATGGAGAATTGTTGACCTAGCATTTGGTCAACCAGGGTGGCGATGGGGGAGTTGTAGTTCCCCGACGTAAAGTACTCGTGAAGTGGGTGATTTTGTGGTGGAGGTGGTTGATCATCTGCATATCGGTTGTTCTCGGCCATCTCGGCCTCTCGGTGTAGGTTGCGGCGAGCTTGACGCCTCCTTCTACCAATATCGGGGTCGTATACCACCAAGTCAGTGCAAGTAGAGCGCGTGCTACGCATGCACAGCTGTCACCTGTACAAGACACAAACAAACAACAAGAAACCAAGTTAGCAAACCAAGATGTAAAAGTAAAACAAAGAATAAATAATAGCAATGGTGAGGGCAAAAGGAAGGGCTAAACTACACTATCTAACTAGGTCAAGCGCCTCTATCCCTGGCAACGGTGCCAGAAAGCTTGGTGCATCCCTGCTAGTGGTGCTTTTACACCCCACTAGGTCAGAGTGCACGGGATATGGGATCCTATGCTTTCAAAAATTTATGTTATCCCTAGCTGAGTCGATCACTAAGACTAAAACATGTCACCCGCAAGCGTACGGGGTATTATTTTAGTATAGGTGATTGGCAAGATAAGGGGTCAAACCAAAGAGATAGAGGGGGCACTAGAGTTAGACAGAGTTGGCTATGTTCCTTTTACGGAGCTTAGTGTTTTAGGGTTTTAAAAGGTTTGATTGTTTGATTACGCTAATGAGCAAGTAAGAAATGCAAGATGGAAACTAAGTTATGGAAGAGCAAGCAAATTAGTAAACTAAGTTATCAAACTAACTAAGCAAGAGCAAGAAGATCTACACTACTCTAGCAAGGCAAGAAGCAAGAGCCTAAGTTAACACTAAAGAGCAAAACTAAGCAATTAACTAGATTAAGCAAAAGCGACTAAACTATACTAGCATGAACAAGCAAGCAGAGCAAGATGGGTTTTAAGCATTTGATTAGGGTAGTTGGGATGTTTGGGGGATGTAACTTTGATATTAGTTGGGGGATATCATTAAACATGCAAGGTTCTCATTTCATATCTAGATTACCAAACCAAACAACAAGGACAATGCCATTAGAATATACCCTATACTACTAGTAGAAGACTAGGGTTAGGTGTAATTCTAATGGGATTAGCCAAATCTAGGTTTCTAGGGTAAGTGATAGTGAGCAATTGAGGGTTGAGGGTAGAGATGGGAGTAGAGATGAGGGTATTTGATCTCATGCCACTAGCCACTCTAGCCTTTAGAAGGCCCTAGGAAATTGCATCACTCTCACTTACACTAGCTACTTAAATCTCACACTCACTTGTAGAAGGAGGGATGTGTATGTAGGAACAAAGGGGGCTAGCTAGGGATCCACTAATTGGACCTAGGAGCTAATTCTAAGATTGCCACATACACTCCAATTCCTCCAAGAAGCTAGGTGTCATCAAACATCTCAAAGCAAGAAATCCATGTTATAGGCACAAACTGCATGCAATAAAATAGGAAATGAGATAGAAGCAAGAGGCAATCATCATAGATATGAATTAATTTCATTATAAGCAACTTTCCCCCAACATGGTATCAAAGTCACATTTTAAATCCCAAACATCCCACCACAAGGGGCTTAGCTAGACATGATCAAGAAAACAAGAAAAGGAAGGGGTAGAAGAAGTAGGGACTCCATGAAGCTTGATGTAGAAGCCTCCTTCTTCACCTCCAAGCTTGCTGTAGACGTCCTACCTCCTCCAAGGGTGCAGGGGTACATGAAATGGTAGGGGATTATGGATGAAAACCTAGGGAACTAGGTTTCCATGCTGGAATGAGGGTGGAAATCGTGGATGATGAGCCCAAAATGCAAGGGGCTTGCACCAAGAGCTCAAGGGTGGAGAGTGGAGGCTAAGAACAGCTAGGGGTGTCTAACCTAGTGCTATGGCCGCCACCCATGTATATATAGGTGGTGGTGGAAGCACTACGGTAAGTAGGGGCAGTTTAGGAAAAGCAGTGAAAAGTAGAGTAGGGTTGGTGGACCACCACGGCCGTGGTGGTGTGCCACGACCGTGGTGAGGGTGGTGGAGAACGGTCGTGGAGTGGTGAAACGGTCATGGTGTTAAGGAATTTGGAAAAAGGTCAAGTATGGTGGTAGCCACGGCCGTGGCGGGATGCCATAGTCGTGGTGGGTTAGGGACAGCATGGCTGTGTTGGGTAACACGGTCATTTTAGAGGAGGAGGAGGTGACTGTGGGGAATCACTATGGTCATCTTGAGCTTCTTCGGCCACGGTCATGGCATTCTTGGGGTGACAACTTGTAACTCTAGCCAAATTGGTGCAATAATTCCCACGACCGTGCTGGTTAGCCACGATCGTTTTCTCTTCTTTGTACCACGACCTTGCTGATGGCCACGGCCATGGTGTCTTCAGTGGCCACGATCGTGGCAGATGGCCACAGCCGTGGGATTCTGTGGAAAAACCATGTTGGAAAGGGCACATCATTGCTAATAAATGCACGACCGTGGCGTTGTGGCCACGGCCGTGGCGAGACTTGCATCACTTTATTACACTTCAATCTTCGTCATTCTCAGATGTCTTTGCTTGGGGACGATTCTTAACCATTGGAGGTAGGTTGAGGGAGACTTTGGGGCCTTCTTTGGGTTCCTCCATGAGTGGGGGAACCCTAGAACTCCTTCTTTATCTCTCTTCCATCTAAGCATAGGTCAAGTACCTGAAAAATAGTGCAAAGAACATCCATAAGCATATTTGAAATGATAACCATATTAGGGAAAAAGACTTGTAATCTAACATGTTTAGATGCAACTTAAGTACAAAATGGCACAGGATGGATCCCTAAAATAGGGCTACATCAGTACTCGTACCTCTGCTTACCGTGTGGGAGCGCTAACACCGAGAGTCAACCATCAGATTGACCAACCATGACGTTAGATCGTGAGAAAGCATAGGAACAGAGGAAGAAGATGAGGACCATGGAAATTATGTTCCTTCCCTTTCTCACTCACACAAAGCCATGAGGGTAAGGGTGACTTTTCACCCAGCTCAGTGCTTAGCTCACAGGGAGCGAGTCACTGACGTGGTTGAAGCCTATTGGTCAAGTCAGGACCATGTGGAATAGGAGTGAGCAAACCAGTCATGCACGTGCCCAGAGCCAATTTGTGGGCCAGAGCCATGTGGAAATTAATGTAATAATTTCTTTTTCCGACATGGCTTGCCCTGATTGGTTGAATAGTAAATAACTTGTAAATATTATAGTAAATACTAGGATGCTCAGATTGTAAGGCCCCTAAACTTACTTAATGAGTTGAATGAGCTTAATTATCATAATTTAATTCTTATAACCCTAATATAACCTAGTGATATGCTTTCAAATCATAAGACAAGCTTAAGTTTCAATTTTGGTCCAATTTGGACACTGTTTGAGCAAGTTATGCGATTTTATGCACATTTTGGAGTTTTCTGCAATTTACACAATTGAGAGGTTTTATTTTCAATTTATCACTTGAATCATGTTCCTTGGATATTCTATCATCATTCTTGATATTTTTTATCCATGGGGTGCCTATTTAAACCATGTTTTGAAGGTGTTTTCTCCAAGGGTAAATTAGGGTTTTCCCCTTCACGGATGAGCTACCTTTAGCAGCTATCAACTAATGAATTATTTGATTGGTTGGGAAATTCGAAAAAGGAAAGATAAGCAGGTCTATACACATGGCAAGGGAGCATTTTGTGTGTTTTCATGTATATTCTTCATAAATTAAGGCCATGGACACTTGGATACATACTAGAACTTCAACTTTTTCCTTTTCTTTATCTTAAAGTGTCATATACTTATCCCCAAGCACCAAAACGAGCCATTTTCTCTCCACCACCTCCCTCCTTCTCCCAACCTCGTTCTCCCTCTATTCAGCTACGAATTTTTCTACCCAAGGAAGAAGAAAGTGGGGATCTTCTTGGATATGAAAAATATGGTCTTTAACTACAAAAAAAATTGTAGTGAAAACCCCAAAATTTGTAGCTAAAAGCTTTGGCTACATTTATCCTTGCATTTATAATATATAGCTAATACCCGTGTATCTAATTGTTTAGGCTACATTTTTTAAAGTTGTAGTTAGTTATTCCTTTAGCTACAAATTCATATGTAACCCTAGTTGTAGGTAAAAATGTCCTTACACATAAACATGTAGTTTCAATTGTAGCTAAATATATGACTATAATTCAATTTGTACCTATGATATGTAGGGAGAGATGGCATTGGTTACAATTTGTATTTGTAGTTCATGTATAGCAAAAATTAGCACTTGCTATACATGTAATTATAGCTAGTGTGTAGTGAAAGACACCATGTACTATACATACATATGTAGTGAGAGACATTATGTATCCAGTCAGTCACTTTCCAATATAGAGGGTTTTCAATAAGAAAAAAGATGAATGTTAATCAAGATCGAGTTGTGCTTACAATGTCAACAATGATACTTTTATTTATATTTGAACAATGAGTACACATGGGGAGGACATTAACCTGGCCCCTGTTTTACAATATGCATGGAAAAAAGACACATGCATACAATATCTTCTTCTGACTACATCTATCCACTGTAGACTACAAAACACAATATAAAGAGGGCTATTTCCCTTAGTTCCTTCACCTAATTCACAATAAGTTTAACAACCCTATGAATCTCAGCTTTAGTGGTGAATCTTCCAATCCCAAACAAGGTATGTGACATGTCCTCATCAACTCCCAGAGCTCTCAACACATAGGACTAAGCACAAGAGTTGTAGCCTTTCCTGTTGGTAACGTCATGTAGAGGTTCATGTATGTAGTTTTGGTTGGCGAATCCCCTGGATCAGAACATATTGGCATTTCTTCTCATAATCCATACGATCTGTACTTTTGTATGTTGTAGATCTCAAGCGCCATCAAGTTGATAGTAGCATCCACTTTGTGCGAACCACCATGGATACCTACAAAGAAACATACAAGTTTTGAGATATAGCTCATGAAAGAAACAAGAAAACAAAGTTTCTCCTACTCATAACTTACCTATTACATAAGCCGTCTTCTCCCAGTGAATGAGAAGTATGAAGTGAATGAGAAGTATCAATGGGCTTCATGCCTTAAGTTTTCTACAATTCAATATATAGTCTAGTTGCCCCAACGACAATTTGTGAACTGCAAGAATTTAAATGGATACTAAATGGTAAGTAAAAGAAGATATGAATCGAATCAAGTAAATCCTTTGATCAAAAGATAAGATTCTTCAAATTTCTTCTATACAGATGGAGGACGACATTTGTAGTGCTTTGCAAAAATCATAATCATACTAAATTACAATAATTAGCATAATATAAACAAATAACTAATAATAACTTCAGAAAATGACTCAGAATGCCAGCAGGCCCATGCTAGTCAGCAGGCCCATACTAGCCAGAGCCTAGCATGGTTGTGCTAGACAGCACACCTGTGGTAGCCAAGCCCAGCATGGTCGTGCTAGATAGTACGCCCATGGTAGCCAGAGCCCAGCACGCCCGTGGTAGCCAGAGCCCAACACGATCGTTCTATCCAGCACACCCCTGGTAGCCAGAGCCTAGCACGACCGTGCTAGACACTACGCCCGTGTTAGACAGAGCCCAACACGAATGTGCTATCCAGTACGCCCATGGTAGCCAGAGTCCAGAACGGCCGTGTTAGACAGCACGCCCGTGGTATCCAGAGCCCAGTACGGCCATGCTAGCCAGCATGTCCATGGTATCCAGAGCCCAGCACGGCCATGCTAGCCACCACGCCCGTGCTACCCACTGCCCATCACAGCCGTGCATACCTGCACGGCCATGCTACACACAATTTTACCTGTCACAAATTTCAGTTGGTTCAAACATGTACATGAATGGTTTTCAACCGGTAAATGAATGTAAGAAGGCTTGCTATGAAAGGGTAGTCAAGGATCATGTGTTGATATGTGAAAAAATAAGAAAGAGGAGGATGAGCATTCAGTGGTTTCAGGTACATTGAGATCATGTGTTGATATGTGCATAAGTTAGAAGCAATTGTTTAAATACCTCTAATCCATGGATCTAACCAAATATAATAACAATCTAACAAAGAGTAGTGTGATATGCAGCACAATATGAAACATGTGCACCTCTGATAGGTAGTTTTCAGACTGCACATGTTCACATTGCAATAGATGGGGGACTCTTATCCACCATGACCTTAAATAAAAAAATAGTCTTCAAACAAGTAGAAAGAATATAAGAATATTTAAGAGTATGTCTTTTTTAAACAACCTTTAGCAAAGTTTTATCCACGAAGACTTTGCTAGCATGATCTTGTATTCTACGTTGATGTCCTCTTTTGGCTACCTTCATTTGTTATAGGATCTGATCCAACTTGTTCCTCCATATTAAGATGCAAATCTAGACATATGCAATCAACTACAATGATGATTGAAGATAGATGACCATAGCTAAGAATGATTTGCAGACTATCATTCCATCTTCTCGACACTGTAATAGATGCATGGTATAGAAGGTATAGAACACCTATCAAACCATCTTCTCAACACTGCAATAGGGAAACATAACTAATTTTAGTCACAACAACCATCAAGCACAACTACAACAGTTACATTAATAGAGAATAAATTTGGAGGAGCAACTCCTTTGGCCAGCACCTAGACCAGACCAACAGAGAGACGATGTTGTTCAACTTCTGATCATTGTTGTACTTAGTTCCTTTCCTTAAAACCTCTTTCAAGATAATATTAGAAAGCATAACGAATGATGAGAGGTTCACCTGAAGATTTTGTTGAGGGTCAAGGAGCTTCGAAATGTATGGTCACTCAGTTATAGCAGGAGGAGTTGGTTTATCTTGTCTGTGGTGTAGCATCCCCTGATCACAGGTCCAAGTAGCTGGACAACTGGTTATTGGTCTGAGAAGAAAAAATGCATGCAATAGAGGTTTGAGAATGCCAAGTTTGAATGCATGTCTTCCTGAGGAAATTAGCAGTCAAGATCTTACTTTGCCACACTTTCAATCATTTTACATGGTAAAACCCTGCACTTTCCATGACATATGCAATTACTCAGACTTCTAGGTACCCGGATATATGATTTGATAGAAATTTGGCTCTGCTAAATTTTGTACATAAATTAAAAAAATTGTTAGATTATCAAACTTACCACCAAGAAGAAGAGACAGCTGAAAACCTTCCAAACTTGAGATACTAACCCAATAAACCTGGCAACCGCAAAGGTTATCTTCACAATATGCATAATTCGTTATAGAACTAGTGAAGCACATGGCATGGTTACATGATACATCAATAAGAGAAAATATACGATATTAATGGATGATGACTTCTAGGTATCCAGATATATGATTTGATAGGAATTTAGCTCTACTAAATTTCATACATAAATTAAAAAATTTGTTAGATTATCAAACTTACCACCAAGAAGAAGCAGATCAACGTCAACTCTTTCAATAGGCTTTTCTTTGTGTATATGCCAACTGCAACCTTCATATTAGGGATGACATTGAGAACTCAAAACATTGCAACTCCAAGGTCAGGTCTAACTTGCACCAAGAGTAGACATCAACAAGGCAAGGTAAATTGCATATCAGTATACATATCTGAACGGACAACTTCATTATCTGCATATTAATCCCATAATTTTAGATTACTAAGTTGTTGCCTTCTTGAGCACAAGAGCATTAAAGTTGTGACATGGAGGGTAAAATGAAAGCGTGACAAACAGATGATAATGGAACAATATAAGGATGATAACAGTTAAATTCCAATTTTCATAAGTATCTCCTTTCTAAAGTGCTTATTCTTGGGTATACCCTTGTTCCAACTATGTGGCAAGCCCAATACAACCTGCACCAGGACCCAAGGATATTCGACGGTCCCCAACCAGACCATAGGAAGTTGGTGGGCTAGGTGTTTGCTGACCACTACTGGCAGGTGGGACAATGTATATTATACCCCTTTCCACTGAGCTGGGTTCCCCAACTTGACCTCTGAGCTCACTACAAATGGCTGTAATAGTTCGATCCACATTATTCTTCTCTCTCTTGTCTTTGTTTGTACCCTATAGTTTCAAGCTAATTGAAGGAGGAGGGCATACGAGATTCACTAAAATTTCTAATGCAGGCTGGATCATCTGCCAGATCAATGACTAAAGTATAAAATCATGAAAAAAATATCCCAACTTAATAAACATCAATTTACTAGGGAAGTACCTCAGGTTCCATAAATCCAGCACCGTTAGCAGCATCCAGTATTACAGCCATATCTACACGTTCATTGCTCAGACGAGCATCCACAATGCATGCACGGTTGTTGGGGACTAAGGTAACAATATGAAGGACACCCAAGGAATATTGTGCCAAGTCATGGATATAACGCTCAACAGGAGGGGCCTAAATTAAAAGATAAATAATGACAAATAGAAGAGAGAAAATATGAATCATATGAAGCATGATATGTTGTATGGAAATGAGAAGAAACAACAGACCTGATAGAGTTCTAACATTGTAGTATGTCCCTTAGCAGCCAAGAACTTGTCTACTTCTGGCCACCTAGCTCTCACAAAAATATGCCCAAGCTTCCTGTCACGTTGTATCTACAGAAATACATTTTCCATTTCCTCGCTGCTTATATCCAATGGCTTGTAAGCTGCTCTTGCAACCAAATTATTTCGTCCTAAACTGCGGTTACTTTTATTAGGGCGAATGGAGTCTACAAGCAATAAAAGGTGTGCTCTGATTTATTGACGCAATGCAACATAGGTGTGGTAGGCTATCTATTTTTCTGAAGCAGTCAAAACTTCTGAAGGTGGTCTATCATTTGGAAAAGCTGTATTTGTAAGAGATATTGATGTTGAGCTTCCACCTGATCTCAGAGTAGCTACATTATCCAGTAGATTTAACATCTTAACCAAGCCTTCCTGTGCATCAAAAGAATCCAAAATTGCTCTGAACACAAATGTTGAAGCAAAAAATAATGATGCATTCTTTCTTGCTTGGTCTTGAGAATAGTTAAGAAGCTGGAGTGCTAGCTCAACCACCTGGTGGATAATGACAAGGTCAAGTGCACAGACACACTCCATTATTCCCTTCCATACATTTAACTGATATATATAAAATATATGTTACCGTTCGAAAGCATTACCCAATCCAAAAAAGAACAGAGTTATTTATATAATGATATTAGATTAAGTCTTGAACTAATATTAGATCAAGTCCAATGATACTTGCATGGGGAGGGAAGGCCAAATGATGATTCCTTTTAACTTTTTTAATGTAAGGACGAGAGGCTATTTATCATCTTGCCCTCTCTCAGCAAGCAAATTTAGATGGGAGTTACATGGTCAGCAGTTGCGTTCAAATTAGCTATAGAATTATGGGCCCAATTACAACAATTAGATGATAAGTTAGAACTGATATTACAGTTATGTGGCCTTATAGGGAAGACCAAAATGAGGTTTTTAAGGGAAACTTTTGCTAAAGCATCAGCATCATTAATAGACTCCCTACTAATCCAACAGACTCTCCATTTCTAGCTTAAAGAAGCAAGCTTTAACAGCTCATATCGCCACTTTGACAAAGTAGGGATCTCCTTAATTCTTGAGTTAACCCAGTTGCAGACTTTAGAACTATATGAGAAGACTACAACATTTCTAAACCCCCTAATCCAGCTGTAAGAGAGAGCATTGATAACAGCAAAGGCCTCATCTTCAAGAGCCGAGTGAACCATTTGTGCAGTAGTATGTTTGAATTTGATTACACCATCTACACTTTTTCCAATAGCAGCAGCTGCAACTTGTTCGTTTTTATAGGCTGCATCAGCAAACACTATGATAGTATCTCGATCCATCTGTGTGTTAACATGAGAAATGAGAGTAGATTTATGTGGGTTAGAATATGAAGTATCTGCCAAAATTCGCTGAAATTTAGAAGCCTGGTTTCGAATGTTCATAATCTGATAGTTTTTGGGACATTGTTGTCCTTCTACTGGTTATACTTTTGGAAACAACATGTAGCTCACCTATCATCTGATAAGGGATCTAGCCTATGGGAAGTGGATGTTATACGGAAAGAAAATATGGACTGATCATTTAAATGTTATGATGCTACCTGAATGATCTCCAGAAAATTGAAACCATGCCCCAACTTATCAGTGAACAAAAGCAAAAGAGTGTTAGCACTTAGCATGAATTACATCATTATATGAATCTTGAACCAATGAGGTTGGAACAATTAGGCAGTCCTAAATCAAGAGCAGCAACCAAAACTAGAAAAATGTTCACTCAAACAGGAACAAAACTCTAGAAAGAATGGCTCAGATGCAACGATCTCAACTCTAAACAATAGCTTCAGAAACTATATAAAAGAAACATAAGTATCAACACCACATTTAATATGGTTCCTATCAATTAGGAAAAAGATTCAGGTTGCTTACTCCTTCATCTCCACAGATAGTCAGATTGTGAAGTCATCAACAATCCACTTAATATCAGCTCCAATAATTGTGGGTTTGATATCAGTTATCTTGGAAGTGTTCAATGCATACTTTATAACTCCAACACCTACTTCATAGCCCTTAAAATCGTACATAATAGCAGCAGGGCATAGAAAAACATTGTTGTTCAGTAATATGTGTACGATTTCTATAGTGTTTGTAATTTAGAGAACATTAAGATTGCTTCCTCCATATTCTGGGGGAAAGCAACATACCTATTCACAAAGGTAACCAGCCTGGAGGCAGGTTGGAAACCTTCAACGTATAAGGTTAGCTATCTTGACAGGATCATCTAATAGTTTAAAAGATAAAATTCAAAAATATGATGCTAGTATGTTTTTCCAAGTAAACTTTGACCAAGATGAGAGACTTCAGTTCTAATCTAAGAACACAACAGTAATACAATAAGAATCGTAAGAAGGATGGACCTCTATCTTCTTGGATTCAAAAGTAACATAGTGACAATGTAATGAAAAAGGTAAAATTATTGCACACTAGCAATAGTGTGCTCAGCTGATTCTTCGGTGGTATGAACATCCATGGGATCTGACATAGATAGATGCCACTTTGCAATGTTCTACAGTTAGCTTTCCAACTGTCAATAGATAGATAATTATTTAGAAAGATGCATTTTGTCCCCATAAAATATCTGAGGTATAAAATGATGAAGCTACTGTAAAGTTATCAACTTCAACTACATGAAAATTTCATTTCTTTTTATGAGAATCAACTACCCTTCCAAGAATAAACAATAAACTTGGAACAAACTTTGAAAGACCACAAATATATTTTATAAACTTCCATTTAATGAACTATACATTTCCAAATAAAAGTTGAATTGTTTTAAAGGTGGTCGCAATATGAATTAGGTTCCTCCACCATCTACAATCTAGCCAACCCTTGTCATGCATCTTATCAACTATGGTGATCAAACACTTCACCGATGCATGGCTTATCAATGGGTTCATCATCCATCTCAGATAGCGGCAACACCTAATGGCTATGAATATACAAATACCTGAAAATGTAGCTTGTCTACTACAATTAGACTCCTCCTATGTCACAGTTCCATCCTCATCCAGCTAGCCCAACAAATGCAGCAAAGTTTCAGAACTTTATCAGCCTTCATCCTATTCCTCCATCACATAAAGCAGGAGATGAAATCACCTCTAAGTATCCTTCTAATCGACTCCTTATTACAGAGGATAATCCCAAATTTATGTAGTCCATGGGTATCCAACAAGCACATGCCATATGGTTTAGTAGGAAACCAAGAAAAAATAGAGGATTGAGATCATAAAGATCAAATTTACCATCCAATTGATAAGGTAGGACGTTGAACTCCTCACCACCAAATATGCCCCTTGCCAAAAGGAAGTATGGCATTGTTAATTTTTGCTTCCAGATAGAATGAACTAGATGCCAAGTAATTATGTTTGTATTGTACATATAAAGTTGTCTGTAGCCTGAATACCATGGAAAATCACAAAGAAATTCTTTACTTCAAAAATAATAAGATGGAGAGAAAATGGCATTAGCATAAAATATGAGTAATCATTGCAAGATCATTCAAATAATTACATCGTACTTTTTCTACAGTATTTGGCAAGCTCAATTTCTTCACTGCCACAATTAAGACTTCTACAGATGTTGAACATTGAGATTGAGCATGATTGTTGCAAACCATTACTTGTAAGTTCTCAACCCAAGCTGCTTACAAACTGATTATAATAAGGATACATCTCAGGTGCATGCCCATGGAAATATGTTTGGGCAATGTTGATGCTAGAGAAGGTTAAATATATTCATTTGGTTGATTGGCGGTGGTGCCATTCTGACTAAGATAAAGAGAAATAGAAGTCATCTTTCAGATGATGTTAACTTCCATATGTGTGTTTTTAATGAGAAGACAGTGACCTATGGCCTAGAAGAATGTCCTAAAGCTAAGGTATTTAGCACATTAATGTGATCAAGAGGGTGTTCACTTTATTAATAGGATACTAAATCCCTACTAGTTACATCTTATTTGTAAAACATACAAAAGTAGAACTACCTGCTAGGCAACTAAATCCCTACTAGTTGCATGGAAGCTAAAACCCTGCTACATGCTAGGATATTGTAACTAATAGGCTCAAATATGTCTCACCTTGCTATCAATATTGCTTTTAATATTAAATATTGAAAACAAGAAACAACTAACGTACATGGGATCCATTCTATTTAGAATGCTAATCAACAAAGTTGTACACATAATCTACATAAAGTTTAGGAATATAGATTCATGTGATCTAGGTGAAATCACAAAGGCATACACCCTATCTGTACTCACATAGATCTTTAAGAAAGAAAATAGAAAACGAAAACCTCAAAAGGATCCTCCTGCATATAACTAGTATTATGAAAGGGATAACAACTTCAAGGTAGCCTCCAAAAGATAAGTATACTTACAATATTCCTTAAAGCAAGTTTAGCAAATTCTAGCTTCAAATATCCTACATACATCAACTGATTGAGACTAGGATCCAACTTTTTGATGAATATAGTGAGTAGGGACATAATTAGTACCCACTAAAGTTGGATGAAGAGAATTAAGCTATATATTAGTCATATGGAGCATAGAGAAAGTCTTAATAGAGAATGTCCAAAAAATATAGAGATTCTGGCTTGACATTAAATACTAAAATAGTCTAGATGTATTCTCCAAGTCACTCCTAGAGCCCAAACAAACTATTGTTTCTTCAATTGTATGCTAATTGGCACGCAATATCATATACCCAGAACTTAAACCCCACAACATATCCTGAATCAATTTTAGAGGCAGACAATAACCCCTACACAATAGGTTTTATCATCTGATGAAATATCATTGAAATATATATCTTCATTTCACTAGAATTATATATCTTCAGCTCACTAAAGCGTCTTCCTATTGCTAACTTGGAAAATTCACCAAGAAATATAAAGGTGGGGGTGCTTAATCTCAACTATTATTCTGTGGCCTAAACATGTTGTACACAATCTACCTATCACTTCGATTCAGAAACCCCTCGACTACCCAAAGTGGGATATTGTATGTTTCTAGAAAAAGGATGACTGATGAAACTATCGGGGTTTTGGACTGGATGTTTATTGATGATAAGATTGGATAATATTTTGCTTGTTAAAAAATAACCACTCCTTTTAATTGAATCATCTTCTTGTATTTCTACAAGATTTGAATATTTGTAAGAATCCACAAAGAACATGCCCAGAAGGCCAATGTAGGCAAGTACACGGGTCTTCAAATGAGTTTCTAACTTTCTATCAAAGCTTAGTTCGTACGTCAACTCTTTTATCTATAGTGCATGTTTCCTTAATATGAAACACATAGGTAGTTCCCTGTACAACCTATTATGTTTCAAGTGCTAGAAAGGACTAGAGATGAAACAAAGGCAATGAAAATGTCTATCAAAGAACATCAACATGGATAAACAAGTTGTTCACTGATAACGATTCTTATGGTTGTAAAGAGATGGATTCTAGCCCATCTCCACCTCCATTATCACCCCTTGATGTAGATTCTCAGATATGAGTGACCTCATGAAACATTAGATTTATCATCATTGATCTTTTCTGTTCACATTACTTACACTAGAAGATGGTAGGTAAGTTGTAAATTATAGTTACTAAAACCAACTGCCACAACTCTGAGCAAGGTTCTAAAACAATAGAATTCAGGACTAAAAAAATATGCCACAATATTGAAGTTTACCTCTTTTGAAGCGCAGCCAAGAGCACCATTGCAGCCACACAGATTCATGAGAGTTGGGGTGCTGCTGGACTAAACAAGGTATATTGCACCGCCTAAAATCAACCAATTTAGAGGCTATTCAATAGTATGCTCTATATTTGTCTTTGTGCCTACCATCACTACTTGAGAAAGTGCTAGGTTAGTAGATACTTCTAATTATGATAATATTTCTAAGATGAATAGAGATTGTTCCCAATTAAATGGGGGCATACTTAGTGATAAATAGATAAAAATCATCGATGTTTGTGACATTCAATTGACAGAGCAGTCTCATAATGTTGAACATATAAGGGAGATGCTTAATGATTCAGTTGACAGACATAACATTATTGGTTAGAAATTGTATTCCTAAAAATGGATTCAAGTTTGGAAATACTTTCCAATTTTAAAGAACTGGTTATACAATCGAAATCATGAAGTGCAAGTAGCAAATTATTATAACGTTGATAAAATAGAAGACATCATCTAGAAGAGTATTCAACAGTATTGGTAAACTACAACCTGAAACGAATTTAGAGAGTCTACCAATTATTCAGATCCTTCGACAATTAGAGGATTTTATGAGGTGGCAGACTCAATTCCCTGGATAAAAAAGTGGCCAATGAAGAAAGGTATATTGTTAGTGGCAGGAAATTGCTCCTTAGAACAACAAGGAAGCCAGTATTGACACCCCTAAACTTGCATGTTTTCACTATATAAGTAGGCAACTATTGAACAAGTCAACAAGGTGGTTCATACTATTGATTAATAGTGAGCACCTTTATGGATCTTACCAAGTTGTCTGATTAGAGTTAATATCGGAAGGTTCATAGTAGCCAATTGTAGGAATAAAGAGGCAATGTCGTAACACATAAAGCGAAGCAATTGATTTTTTTACTCAGGGAAGTAAACCCATTACTTAGTTACGGAGACACTATCTGGTTGTTTTTGGTCTATGATATGGACACAACTAATGCATGTTGGATCAACAATGATCTGTTGGATGGTTCTGAAACTTCCACTGGGATGACCTAATCTTCATCAGCACCTCAAATAGATCTGAGCTCTAGTACCAATTGAGAAAATATTGCCTCAAAAAATGGTGAGCAGTAGTCTTGGTTTGTTAGTATCTCCTAAAGCTTGAGTTGTGGGTGTGGCAACGAAGTCCACCAACAATTTTGGCACATGAAGAAAGATACAAGGAAATTATGATTATAGAACTATTAAAGGCAAATCTGTTCACAACTCGACTGATTTGGTTGAGCCATGATCACAAGCATTATTTCAGACCACGTATGTTTTTTGGAGTTTATGAACATTGCTAGATTCCTCTTACTACTGAAGCCAGGCTATCGTTGCATTTATTCTTGGACCAAAGGAGTATGTATCTTAGAATATATTAAAAATATATCTTTCTGTATTTTAAGAAATAAACTCCAAAAATCATTCAGTTAGTTCAAAATAAAAATGTGTCCTAGAAGTGCAGGCTAGTTCTAATATAAGGAAGTGAATTTGAAATTAAATGTCACCATAACAAAACAAAAATAGAAAGCATCTTCATGGAAACCATCATTGTAGCATATCCTACTTTAACTATGATAATATAGAGAGTGCTGACATTATCAACATTCTATTCTGGAGGAAGCTCATATAACTGTGATAGATTGTTGGAGGATCAGAAACATGAATATGACAGCCTTGCATGAAAGAAGAGCATGGATGAGAAACAATTTCTTCAAGTTATATGTAGTAGAAAGGAAGTGAGGGTAGATTATAAAGATAGTAACTGAAAATACTTATTTATGATTTTGTAGGATGCTCTATACATTATTGAATAATATTAGAAGGGTGGAGTTCTAGAAGGTTACCTTGCATTTGAGTTCTAGCTAAAAGGGTATCTTGGCAGTCAAAACTTCCAAGTAAAGAAGCCAATAAGTCACACAATCCATCTAGATAGCGTATGTGAGAAAACCAATAGATGCTCAATGAATATTTCTACTTGATTTGATTTTTTTTACTTTGCCTAAATTTTTCTAGGACATCACATGTTTCGTACATAATGCCATTTCTTACATACCTGACTCCTCTTGCCAAGTAAGGATTTGGAATCTGTCTCGTTGATTGCAAGAACCTTTCAGAGATTCGGACATCGAGGGGTTACCTTGATGCTGGTGTTGTGGAGGAGCTTTTTGTAGTGCCTTGGGCATGGCCTTCTCATGCCTTCTACTTCCTTGTAGCCTCCGTCCTTCCAGAACCTCTTCTCCGATGATCTGTGAGGTTGGGTGGTAGTAGATGGAAGGAGATTGGGATGGGGGAAGGAGAAGAGGGTGAGAGAGAGAGAAAGAGCGGTCAGATTCTATGGGTCGTGGCGAGAGGAGAAAGGGAGTGAAATTTTAAGAGCACGATGGGTGGGGAGCTCTATCAGAGCGGAAAGCAGATGACGGGGGAGACGGCATGCAGGGTATCGCTGGGGATTGGCGGAAGACTAGTGTGCTAAAAAATTGAATATTTTTGGTGTGTGTGTTATTCAAGAGTGAGTGGGAGAGAGGGGAGGTGGGGAAAAACTGTATTCAATTAAGATATGTAGTTCATTTTGTAGTTATTAAAATTAGCTACATTTCTTTTGCATACATTTTTATAATTTGGAGAGAAAAGTATCCTTTAACTAAAAATATAGTATATGTAGTTAAAGAAATTGTAGTTAAATCCTATTTTTTTGTAGTGGGAGAAAGGCTCTAAGGTTGAAATTGACTTCATTTTAGGGTTGAAAAAGCTTCCTTCTAGTGACCTTGACCTAAAAGTGTAAGAATTCCCTCCTTTCCTCCGTCTATTTGTCTGTTATCCTTCCTCCTAGCTTTCTCCAGGTTGGAACCTTGTTGTTCCATGGTAGAAATTGCTCTAAAGCTCTAAAACCCTACCTTTCTTGCTCCTTATGCTTAGGGTTTCCTCATTTGATGAAGAAAGGTGCTAGATGGACGAGTTCATAGCTTATGCTTGGATTTTCTACCCTACCTTCTCGAGATTTCTTCTATTTGGGGTTTCATCTTCTCATTAGAGGCAATTTTTATAACTTTCTCCGCATTTATTTCTTACCATAAGCTTGCTAGCTCATGTTCTTGCTTAAAAATGATGATTCATGCACTAAAAATCTATGCTTCACTTGGATTTCGATTTTTATAATGTTCCCTATTCTGATTTCAGTTCTAGATGAACCTCTGATCATGTGTATGTTATTCCTAAGGTATAACATGACTTGGATCGAGTTGGTTTGACAACCTATGGTGCTAAGCACCTATCAACCAATGGTCAATTTTGGGGTTTTAAGCTGATTTCTTCTATAAACCCATGACCCAATGATGGCACCATTGCAACAACCCTATGGTGTTGTCTTCATGACAACTGATGGTCATGATAAAAGGTGTCATATTATGGTGACAACCTATGGTCACCCCCTTAGGTCAGGTTTTGGATCAATTAGAAGTTTAATGATCAACCATTAAGCACCCTACTGATGTTATCAATCAATGATGACATTAGCTTAATATTTGTTGTTGATTAATGAATATAGTCTTGATCTAACAACCTATGGTGACTTAATGGTCACTAATGATGTTTGATCAGGTCTCTACAGCTGATGGTGAGTTAAGCATTGTAGTTGTAGCATCAATTAAGCCTTAGACCAATGGTTTCTTGGGTCACTTGATGCAATAGCCAGACCTATACTGTTATTGATGGTTTTAACATATGAACTTGACCCAATGGTCAAGATATAATGTTGATTCCTCCAATAAGGTGGAATGATGGACAAAGTAATATGTTGGTCCTAATAATGTGATTTATATGGTTTCCTTTATATGATCAACTTAAGAAACTTACTTGTTGACAATGGATGGCTTGTTTTAACTGAACAGTCAATTGTGGGTTTTACCCTACTCTCAATGGAACTTGTAATGTTGATAATCAAGGGATGTCTAGGGTTAGATGGTGATTCTTTCTAGAGCACAAATCAAGGACTTCATAGGTGGTTTATCCAAGGGGTTTACTTATGTAAACAACCAATGGTCTTACCTTTTAAACAACCAATGATTCTGGGTGACATTGTGGTATAGTGATATTGGTTGAATGATGATGGAGCAAATGGAGGGTTATCCTTAATAAGGTAGTCTTACCTATTCACTCATATAAATATAAGGTATGATAATCATATGGTGTTGATATGTAACCCTAATGAGGTATATCTTGTTATACCTAGCTTTAATATAACTAAATGATGGTAATTGGGTATGAATAGTCCCTGAATGACTAATACAATCATGGAGTACTCTGTTACTATTTTTGAAACCCTAGTATGCTAAAACCCGATGGTTACACCTTGATTTATGTGTGGGTTCATACTTGAGAATTAGTATGGAATTTTATGGCGATGCTTCACTTTATGCATCCATGATCCAATGGGGATGTTGTGAGTTAGGGTTTGGGTATGAGTTCTATTTAGTAACATTGATATAATTTATCATGTTGAACCTAACTCTAATGCAAATAGATAAAGATGAGTATTCATGTTTAACATTCTTATATGATGGAATGGTGGTGGAATAACCTCCTTAACATGATCATAACCTTGGTGTGTTAATTGGTGGTTATCATAGCCACATGGTTGATACTTTCTTATGCTAAACATGTGCATTATGAATATGATGAGAGATAATCATATCTAGATTCATTGCATGTTGATGTGATAAAGGAATGTTCTTAATGTTAATATAACCCTGCTATGATTGTTTATGAATATAACCTAGTTCATTAATGCAATATTGTGTTGATCTGGTGTATTATATATAAGTGATGTTGTTGAGCCTTGTTATAAGGCATGCAAAGATAATGATGATCTTGCAAGGAATAATTTGATGGTCTTAATGACCTTTGGGCATGGTTGAGCCCTGAATGAGGTGTAATCCTCTTGTGTTGATAAGGGTTAATACCCTGTGATATTGTGAAAAGGATTTATATCATGTGATGGTATGATGGTCTTAATGACATTTGGGCATGGTTGAGCCCTAAATGAGGTGTAATCCTCTTATGTTGATAAGGGTTGATACCCTATGATATTGTGAAAAAATTATTATCTTGTGATAGTATGATGACTAGTGTGGTCTCATGAATGGAAAGTGAATAGTACCATGTGATGATGAGATGATAAATTATGTTTGACACATTTTATATCTTTTCAAAGTTGTAATATTTATATGCTTGCTAGAAGTGAATTAGGGTTTGTATGTCCACTTGTTTGATGCAGCCTTAATTCACCCAATTGGCATAACTAATCAAGTGAAACTCTAATCATGTAGCACCATGTGCCATTGATCCATCTGAGTGTCAGAATTTTCCAGATGATGAAACGAGTATTCCTAAGGGAAACTCGAAGCGCATACTATTGAATATGTGGGGGTGGGAAGTTGAGGATATATCCTTGTCATCCACAATGCAGATTGTGGAGGTTGGCTATGGTCATGCCTCATACATCTGATTCGATTGATAACGGATGTAGTCGTGTCTCAGTGATTATGTATTTGACAAGATTGGAGGACAACTGCGGTTGTACCTTAGATGGTAGGGTATGTGTACCCACCTCCTTTCACTAGTGTCATGACCAGTACCAAGGACGGACTAGGCTATTAGCATCTTGACCTTATGTGTCATTGTGGCTAACCCATACTGACCGGGGGCGAAGAAGATATTAGGAGTCCAACTCTTCCTAGATCTTGTATGGCACTGATTTCGACTTAGCAGTGGTCAGTTTGATTTTGAGTGGTATCCTCAAATTCCTCAGGGCATAATAAAAGATGTAATACATCTATATAGCATATCTGTTTAGGGTTATACATGATGCTTCACATTGGATGATAACCCTTGTTTGTTCTCTTTACATAAAGATGATGCTTAGTGCAATTAAGAGATAGTAGATATACTTATGTTGTGGATATGCTTAAGATTGTAGATGCGTACATAAAATAGCCATGATTATGTTGATAACTATAATTCTACTGCTGATTATAATCATGATGCTAGCTATCTCATGTTGTTAGTTATGTTTAGCATGCTAGCCATGCCTTTTTAACTAGAGATGCATATTTTGTTGATCATGCTTATCCAGATAGTTGTGTATATGGTGTTAGCTCTTTTTATGATGTTGATATGTTCAACCTATTAGACATGCTAATGTTGTTATCTATGCTTATGTGGCTAGACTTATTCGTAATGATAGAGATGATATGTTACTAGACTTGCTCATGATGCTAGATATGCATATGCTACTGAATTGCTTATGTTATCAACAAGATAAAGTATGATAGTCTGGCTAATGATGATAGTTATTATTTTCTCGCTTGTGTATTTTGATAATCATCAGTGTTTCTAAGCTTATTTATTATATCTGATTAATTTGCTTAACTGTTTAATTACTTAAAAATGTTGTAATCAATCAACATTGTTGGAGGTTATATCTCTTGCCGGGACTGGGTCTCACCCTTGTGGTTCGCCACATTCTTTTAGGTAATCGGAAGTGACGAAAACAAACATGTGGCAGCAAAGAGGATCTATAGAATAATTCTTTGAGAAAGTTGATTAGACGTCTAATGTGTCCTAGTGTCATCCATGTACTCTCAGGTCTAGGCAGGAAAAGTTTGTATATGGTGTTTCAAATGAATCAAAATTTTGTTAGCATGTTAATGCTTGTTTGTGTGGCATATACAAATATTGGTATACTGTGTATATATGTTGTGGCTAAGGTGACAAAACAATTCATATTAAATTCTTGTCATAGTATGGATAAGAGAATGATGTTGGGCTCTTATGCAAATGTTTCCGAGCAGGTGCTGACGTTGAAATCGGTTTTAATTTACCCATATATTTGTCTATATGATTAGTTAGTGATTGATTGTGCTTTATGTTTTGAGTAATCTTGTTTAGTGTAACGGGTTATCACACATATGAAGTCATGCTATATATGAAAATTGATTGGAAAAATGCTTGGAATTCAATAAAAATATAATCTGAGTCTAGTTTTGCATGTAACTCGAAAAGTATGTAAAGATGGCATCTTTTATAGGTTTTGTTAATTGGAAACCCCTAAGTTTTGATGATAAATAGATCTATTGATGTTCCCCATATATTTTGAGTTGATATTAACATGTTGACATAAAAAGGAGGGATTAGATCTAGATGAATAATTTTTGTGCATAATTTGCATAATTTAGGGTTCCATGATTATAAAAGTGCAATAATGAGCCTAGAAACCCCAATTTTGATAATAATGGCTTTCAATGGTTTTAGTTATGAAAATCCATTAGTGAGACAGATTTATGATGTTAATAAGGACCCTTAATGTGGATAATTTGATTAATTAGGTTTTTTATGGATATAAAAGATGTTTTACAGTTTGTTGACCTAAAAAGGATAAAAGATGAGAAATAGATCTAAGAAACCCTAATGAATCCTAATAAAGCTAAGAAACCTTAAAAAAGAGTCCCAAGTCAATAAGGAAATGTTTGGTATTTGACAGTAACAATTAGGTATTATACATGTTTTTTAGGATCAAGGCTTGCTTGATTGGTTGCTTGGCTTGATTGATTAGACATCTTGTTTGGATTGGATATCTTGCTTCTTTTTTACTCATAAATAGGTATGTGGTTACGCTTATGGATAATCACTCTAGTTTCATGGCACTTTTTGAGGTTTTACCGATTGCTTGAAATTAAATGCTTGGATGAACTTTATTTCCTACAATATATAAAGTGAATATGATTATCATTATTATCAACTTTATATCTTGCTCAAACCAGAATGAAATCTCTGGGATTTACAAATAATATTATGAATGAAGTCAGGATGATGACTTAAAGACCAAGCCCATGATGGGAAGGTCATGAGAGGTCAAACCCAGGATGGGCAGACCAATGGCACCTAACTCCAGATTGAGGGGTGACTAAAGAGGTACCTAACTCCAGATTGAGAGGCAGCCTAATGTCCACTGTAGGGATAAAACCCAAAAAGAGGGTATACCAGAGGATGGGTAAAAACGGTTGGGAAGTTATAATGAAAATGTAAATCTTGATTGGTAACAAATATTTGATGTGGATATGTTATTATAATATATGTGCAAGATTTTGTTTCCCCCACCTACCAGTATAATCTGTTATACTGGCTGACATTTTGTTTGTCGGTGTTTTAGGAATACATGAAAGAGGATGAACATTTAAATTGACATTTGAAGGATAAATCTAAATAAAGATTGGAGGATTAAGATAGATAGAACTCTAGTTTAGGTAAAGTTCCAAACTCTTATTTTTGAAAGGTATGCGAAAAGAAATTTTTTATCCTATTTTAATCTTATTTCTGGTTGAATTTATTAATTATTTTTTATTATTTCCAAAACCATATGATCATGTTTAGGGATAGAAGATCTAGCTTCTTGGTCTTCCTTAATTGAGGGTTACCGAGGGGTGGGGCCATTACTATAATGACCCCAACCAGGGTTATGAGTTAACCGTGTTTGTTTTGGCTAAATAAGTTTCTTAGAACTTTAATATAATCCTCTAAAGAGTCTTGTTATCAGTTGACAAACTTATGTTTCAAGTTTGGTCATGTTTGAATAATGTTTGAGCAATGTTCTCTTATTTTGGACCAAAATGCAATTTACCCAAGATAAGGGTTATAGTGCAATATATCATATGTTGAACATACCTCATGTGTTATAGAATCATTAGAGAGAGAATGATGCAAGGTGGTGGCTTGTGGAAAGCCTAAATTCCAAGTTTGAACTTGTTTGAATAATGTTAGTGCCTTGTGTACCAATTTTGGTACAAGTTGTAATTTACCCAAAATGTAGGGTTGCTATGCAAATTACCACCTGTAGAGTGTCCCTACTCCCTCCTAGTATCATTTAGAGGATAGATAAAGAAGGGGGTACCATTTTTTAATCATATTTAAGTATGATACTCTTGGTGATGAAAAGACCAAGAAAGTGTTGAATTTGAAACCCTAAATTGAGCTTGTATCGGGTTGTAGAGTCCATATGGGAGTTCCTATCAGACAAGGAGCCATAGAGGAGATCCCATATTGGTTTGTGGACTCTTGGCCTTGTCCATTATGGGAAAAACACCTCAAGGAGGTGATCCATGTCGAGTTAGACGCTCCTTGCAAAAGTTGTGTCAGTTTGCATAATTTATGAGATAAAGATGAGATATCTTATCAAACAAGATAACTAATGGCAAAAATATCATATATAGATTTACCTCAAGTGTTTTGCATGACAATATAAATATGAGTGAATGAAAGTACAAGTGTAAACCATGCATGGACATGTGGCACCTAGTAGCTTAAAATGGTGACACCTCATATACACACTTTTTCATGAACCTCAAGTATATATACCCTTTCTTTCACCTATTAGTGGGACTTTTCAAAATATATCACCCCCTTGCTCTTATATATCGTGCATAGAGTCTTGGTATCATGCAAAGGTCAAGGAGTATCGTGCATAGGGCCTTGGTATCGGCCATAGCAATGTGATATCACCCATTGCAAAGTGATATCGACGAAGTGAGGGATATCGGCCATAAGTAAGGGATATTGGCCACAAGCGGTGAGGTATCGTGCCTAAGGCTAAGGAGCTCAAGTCTTGGACCTTTTATAAGCTCATATTCAACCTTGGGAAAGTGAATTTTTGGATCTTGGAGCTTTGAAGTTGCACTGGAGGCGGGTTATATAACTTGAACTCAATTATGTTATTATTTACCATCAATTTTGCCTTAGTTAAATGATTTACTTTCAATTCGAAATTTCTTGCATAATTGATGAACCCATGAGCTCTAGTAGTAACCTATAACTGTTGTCCATGAACTAGAATAGTAATAACAAGAATCTAGAGGTTTACGATGATGACATCATTACGGTGCAACCCGATATTGGGTTGAAGCACCTCTAACCCGATATGGTGTTGAGGGATACACCTCTTACCAAATATAATGTTGAAACCCTATGATGGTTATACACATCTATAATGATATGGTGATGAGTATATACCTCATGTACGATATGGTGACACACACATACACCTCAAGGTTGATATGGTGAGCACACATACACCTCTTACTCGATATGGTGTAACATGGTGTTGTGAAACCCGATATGAAAACCCCTAAGGTTGAGTAATCCGATATGGATGCATGGTATGGTGATTAGGATACACCTCTATACCCGATATGGAAGCATACCTACACCTTTATACCCAATATAGAGGAAGCACCTCAATCCAATATACTTGATTGAGTGATACATGTGGTATGTTATGGCAAATGATACTTTAAGACATGAAGGGTTTAGTGAATTTTGATAACTATGGGCCAATGTACCTTGAGAGAAGGATTGAGCCAACCTAATAGAGTAAGATGTAATCAATATCCTAGTGAGAATTAAAGAGAAACTTATACTTGTTTAATACTCATGTAATGAGTATACATTGATACTCCTAATATGTGTGGAGTCTGAATTTGGGTTGTGATTCTTGATGAATGAACTTGAAAACCCTAGTTGGTTTAAAGAAGGAAACCTTAACCCTAATTATGGGTAATGATATGATTTAAAACTACAATTGTTTAACAAAGGGAAACCTTAACCATATTGAAACCATGCTGGTAGCATGAGATACTGAACATAGCTAAGCATGAGCTATAATGTTTATATAATACCAATTATATAGGTCTTTTTACCTAGAGATAGTTGTTGCCTAGTGAGGGGTAACAAGATGTTTAAAAGGCCTTGTGAGCCATGTGATTAGTTGTTGCCTAGTGAGAGGTAACAAGATGTTTAATGGGCCTTGTGAGCCATGAGAATAGTTGTTGCCTAGTGAGAGGTAACAAGATGTTTAATGGGTCTTGTGAGCCATGAGAATAGTTGTTGCCTAGTGAGAGGTAACAAAATGTTTATAAAAGTCTCATGTAAGAAATGATAATGTTCAAAATAAACTAGGAAATGAAAACACAGAAACATAATAATAATAATAAATGGTTACAATAATAATAATGACATCTTGACTATACATGCTTTATGCTTATTGCCAAATAAGGGCTATAGTGTTTTGAATATGCTTAAGTAAGATAAAAGGAATACTTGCAATGCATAAAGGATGTGAATAAGTATGATGTCTTTGTCGAGGTATAATGCCTAGTAAAGGTGATGAGGTATAATCTCACAGGATTGGTAATAACCCAATACCAGGAATAATGTCACAGGATTGGTAATAACCCAATATCTAGAATAATCTCACATGATTGGAAATAACCCAATACCTGGAATAATGTCACAGGATTGGTAATAACCCAATACTTGGAATAATGTCACAGGTTTGGTAATAACCCAATACCTGGAATAATCTCACGGGATTGGTAATAACCCAATACCTAGAATAATGTTACAAGATTGGTAATAACCCAATACCTTGAATAATCTCACAAGATTGGTAATAACCCAATACCTAGAATAATGTCACATGATTGGTAATAACCCAATACCTAAAATAATGTCACAGGATTGGTAATAACCTAATACCTGGAATAATCTCACAGGATTGGTAATAACCCAATACCTAGAATAATCTCACAGGATTGGTAATAATCCACGAGATTGGTAATAACTCAATACCTGGAATAATCTCACAGGATTGGTAATAACCCAATACCTAGAATAATCTCACAGGATTGGTAATAACCCAATACCTGGAATAATGTCATAGGATTGGTAATAACCTAATACCTAGAATAATCTCACAGGATTGGTAATAACCCAATACCTGGAATGATGTCACAGGATTAGTAATAACCCAATACTTGGAATAATCTCATAGGATTGGTAATAACCCAATAGCTAGAATAATGTCACAGGATTGGTAATAACCCAATACCTGGAATAATCTCCCAGGATTGGTAATAACCCAATACATGGAATAATCTCACAGGATTGGTAATAACCCAATACCTGGAATAATGTCACAGGATTAGTAATAGCCCAATACCTAGAATAATCTCACAGGATTGGCATAATCCAATACTTGGAATAATGTCATAAGATTGGTAATAACCCAATACCTGGAATAATCTCACAGGATTGGTAATAACCCAATGGCTGGAATAATCTCACGGGATTGGCGTAGTCCAATACTTGGAATAATTGTACAGGATTGGCATAATCCAATACCTAGAATAATTGCACAGGATTGGCCTAGTCCAATACCTAGAATAATTGCACATGATTGGCATAGTCCAATACCAAGAATAATTGCACAAGATTGGCATTGTCCAATACCTGGAATAATTGCACAGGATTGGCATAGTCCAATACCTAGAATAGTTTCACAGGATTGGCATAGTCCAATACCTGTATATGATTTTATAGGATTGGCATAGTCCAATACCTGGCAGCAAATTGGTTGAGGCCAACAGATAGAAATCAGAATGGTTCATGGATGTCACACCATGATAATGAGTATCACAGGATAAGCTTGAGATGTTGATATAGTATGATGGGTAAATGTCACACATGTTCTTCATATTCCTTATAAAGTGAATAGATGATTTACTGCTCTATCATAGATAGGTGCAATGCTTTAAAAGATGAGAAAATTCTAAATTACTTATCCTCTGCTCAGTTTAATACTATTTACTTGTGATATATCATTGTTGGAAGAGAGTTATATCTCTCACTGGGACAATTTTTTCACCCCGTGGGATCTACAATTTTTAGATGGATGTGCACAAGGAGCTAGAGACTGTTCTGTAGAGGAAGGACAACAACAGCAGGGACACTGGTAACACTCAGTTTGAGTGTTCTATTTGTCGTGTCTTGTAGATAGAAGTCCTATGTGTCGTCTCTATACTCTCAGGTCCTTGGATTTAGTACGTGATGGTTTTATGAATAATCTAAGATTTTGGCTTGTATGCCTTGAGGTTTGATGTTGCTTTAGTATATGTTTCAACAAAGCAACTGTTATATGTTAACCTCGAGATGAGATGGTTCAGTGTATGTACAATATGAACCCTGATGTATATAAAGTTTTGAAATGGATCTCTTTGCAAAATGGTTTTAATTTTTAGTGATTTTTGTTAATCCACTACTTGTGATTATTCCGCATAATTAGTAATGATTTGGTTGTTGGTTTGGTGGTAGTCGTTTCAAGTTTTGGTATCAGAGCTTAAGGTTTGTTGAGTCTATAGAGACATAGGACTAAGGTGTTGAGTTTGTTCTAGTGTCCTCTAGTATATCCTATAGTGACTTCTGCTTATATAGAAGAAAGGGTGAAATTTCAAAATGACTAGAGAACACGAGGAACATGTTGCTAAGAGCAATGTTGTTGCACCAAGAGAAGGTGCAAGGGATCAGGAAAGATAAGAATGAGTGCCTAAGAATTCCCATCTTGACCCAATTAGGATAGAGAATCCTGGTTTTTATACTCTTGTTGGGCAGGTTAAGACAACAGTGATGAATACAGTGGACTGGATACTAGTAATACAACCTATGTTACCAGCCCTCAATGTAGAAACTTTGGGTTCTGAAAGGGTTCCTGAATGATATAGTCATGTTGAATAGTGAAAAATATGAGAAGGATTAACATATGGCAAGAAAATAGACTCTACCATAAGTATAGACAGATAGTACATCTGTGATATCAATGCCCAAGGAGGGGCAATAAGCTGAGAATTTAGGGAAGGTATCTATAATTCTAGGGACATTTGCCTAGTTGTTCTAAAAAGTCAACATTTTTGGTACCACCAATGCAATAAATGCCTAGTGCACCATGACAATATTCATTGAGTAAAGGCAAAAGTCCTAACTTTCCACCTGTAAGAACTCCTGACTTAGCTTTAACATCGGTAATAAGATTGATAAGACTATGGTACGAGGACATGACATGTTATAGATATGGACATGTTGAGCATACTAAACATTTCTGTTCAAAAATAAGGGAGGAAATGACCCAACAACCGAGAAAAACTTGGCATGACTAACGAAGGTTACAGCCCAATAGTGTAAAAAGGAAAAAGCAACAACCTGAAATAGCTTAAATCTATGTTTGAGTCAACCTAAAGTGGTAGATGACTGTGAGGGGTGACAGTCAGATGGAGCTTTTTCATTCTGATATGTCTTCTCTTGATTTTTTCTAATAATCATAAGAAGGTAGTTGTTGTTGAGCTTCCTTTAATTAGTCCTTTGAGGACATGAGGAAGAGATAAGAAGGATGAGAACCTATATTCAATCCAATATTCTCTTATATGTTTTGAAATTTCTCTCTTCATGAAGAAAGGGGAGAGATATAAAAGAAAACACCTAGTGAAAATTTGAGAAACTAAGTAGTAAAACTTAAAGAGATGAAACATAATTTAAAACAAATGCATACTACCTAATTTCAGTTCTTGAACACCCTGGCCAGGTATTCATCTATTGAACGCAAGGTAAGTATGATACTCTTAGATTGCTATCTCACTACAAAAAAGATGGTCTTTAACTACAATTTTTCTAATTACATATAATTTCTATGTAGTTAAATCCCTAGTTAGCTACAAATTTAAAAAGTATAAATAAAAAAAGTAAAGTTAACTCAATTCATAATACATAGCTACACTTATCCTCTTCATGTCTTAAATGTATTAACTAATTATAACTAAATGAGAACTTTTTAAAATAAAATCAAACTTCATATTTCATTGAAATTTTGGTTGATCCTTCCGCGCGCCATATTCCCACTCTATAAAAATCACACTCCCAATTGCTCGCGAGTTCTCCCACTCCCCCGTGCAGAATCCCTCCAGGTGACCACCTGTCATTTTGCCCCCAAACGGATCGCTCGCACATGCACAGTCCTTGGATCGCTAGCCGTACAATCCGCTGGTCGTTGCCAAGCATCGTCTGACCTCGATCGCCGGCTGGGTTTCTTCTCTTCAACACCGCCGCACAATAGCCTGATGGAACATCATCACTCCAGTGTCACCGTCCAACATCCCAAGGGCACAATCCCTCCATTGTGGCCTCCCCACATGCAATCCCTAGATCTCTCGCCGCGCAATCCGTTTGCTGTTGCCAAGATCGTCTGAGCTCGTCGGGTTTCTGCTCTTCAACACCACCGTACAGCAGCTTGAGGGCACGAATCCCTACCCAATAGCCCGAGGGAATATTCCCTCCATCATCGCCGCCCAGCAGTAGAGACACCCAGCAATTGAGCACCCAGACATCCAGGTTAGTTCTTTTCGGATTTCAATATCTCCCTCCTTGTTCGCATTGGTTCTTCCCATTTTGAGGTTGTTTCCCGACAGGGTTAAACCGATAAAGGGAATACCACGGTTCCCTTTTTTTATCGGAAAAGTGTGGGACTCCTTTTTATAGATTTTTGTAAAATATATACAAGCTAGGGTTTGATTCAAGGTGAATCAAAACCAAATGAAAAGCAAAATATAGAAAGAAAGACTATACATTTAAAGTATCTATGTCCTTTCTAATCCTCTTCCAGTTTCTATCTACACAAAAACTAACGTCATGAAATATCCTCCCATTCCTTTCACTCCAAAGGCAATGGAACATCATCAAAATTGTAATCTTGTACTTCATCTCCCCTGCAAGAAGAACATCAAACAGGGATCCAGGCACACAATTGATATATTCCTCTCCAGCAGCCAGTTTCCACATATCTTTAGCATAGACACAATGAAACAGAATATGGTTAAGATCTTCAACATCATTCTTGCATAACACGCATCTAGAGGGCATATGAATTCACATTCTCTTCATATGGTCTCCTGTCAGCAAGCCATCCAGGAAACACCTCCATTCATGGACAATATGTCTCATAGACCCTTTTGTACTCCAAAACCATTCAGTCCAGGAGGGTATAGAATTTTTCACCCTAATAGCATTCCACACCTCCTTAAACTTATGAACCTCCTTACCTTTCAGTAAGATATGATCTTCCTTCCCATAAACAGGAGAAACTGTCTCCTTAATAACCTGTAGAACAGTATTAATATGTCTGGATTTAGATTTAATCCAATCACCATCATAGAACAGCTTATTGAAAGTAACATATTTTCCCATGCCAAGTTTCATCACAGCCTTACTTCCAAGCACATCCTCCAAATAACGACCCTCCATCCAAGGGTCTCTCCATACTTTAATAGACAAACCATTCCCCACAGAAAAGGAAATATCATCAACTATATATTTTCTGAGGTAAAGAATTTGCTTCCACACCCAAGAAGCTGAATGAGGCACCTTGCACCACGGTTCCCTTGTTTAGCTGGCATGTAGAAACTTGCATTTAACCTCCTCTCCAGTCTGCAGACTGCTATTTTCGTGCTCTATTCCTTTTCAAGTATGTCAGATCAAGCTCTGGCAAGGTAGAGATGTGATTGTCGGTTACAGGTCAGATGACGATACTGAGTAACTCAACCTCACAAAAGTTGGGAATGCGCTACTAGTTTTGGGGTTTTGACGTACACGGACGTCCAATTCCTACCTCTATTTTGCTTGTATCCTGTAGTCCCGGATGAGCTCGTGTAGCCACACTGAAACCAATCTCATTATTTCTATATGGTTCCCATGCAAACTCATCACATAGATTTTCATATTAGATCATTAGAAGAGATCAACCCTCGAGCAAAGTTATAAATCTACTAAATTGAAACCTAGCAAGTCCTAGGCTAGTCTTAAGGGTTATCTAGACATTTGAACTCATTAAGAATAATATTCCAAAGGCAGTTCCTGGGCATTTCATTTTCTTCATGTACACTAGATTTCCTCTCATTTTATATCCAATGCATAATGCATATACATAAGAGATGAGACCTCTCAAGTAACTTGTTAAGACTATATTTTGTAATTTTAATCTTTTAAAAATTTATGTAACTCGATTAACAAGCTCTCTTGGTAACCAACATGTATATACTCGAAATTATACAAAAAATTGTTACATAATAAGCTTACATCAGTTCCTTGTGCATTATCCAGTGATCTATTCGTGAGGTTGATTCAAATGTGAAACTAAAACTAGTCCAATTCATTTAAGTAGCTTTGGTAGGTGGTGAGGGAAAGAGAGAGAGGCAAGCTAAAGGAAGAGAAGGGAATAGATGGATGAGTGAATAATTTAGTTGTTTTAGAATTTACAACATGAAGAAGGGAAAGTTGGCCACATTATAATTTTTGGGTGGCGCCAACATTCCCTCCCCTTTCATCCAACCCACGGGCGATAGTCCTTGTTTTGTCTCATGCGATCGCTCTATATCTTCCCTAACCGGTCATCCACAAGATCGCTACCTAGCTCGGCATCCACACGTCAAGGAAACCCCGATCGAATGCGCTCTCCCGCTGCGCTCCCCCAGCCGTAGGCGGACACCTCGGCGGCCATCCAAGGAAAGCTTCTGTCTGAGGAAACCCCAACATCAATGATCCTCTACCACCAGGGTGGGTGGCCGTTTCCTCCTGATCGACCAACCACTTTGAGTTCTCTTGGTCCCAGATCCATCACTTTATGGCCGTCTGTGAAGATTCATCCTAGCCGCATCTAGTGAATTAAAAAATGGTCAGGCGGGCCGTTTAAGCGCCCGCTTAAGCGCCCATGACCCCCCATCTGCTTAAGTTTTCCATTAATCGCCCGCTTAATCATTTTGAACAAAATCGCCCGCTTTTTGCCCGCCTCACCCGCTTTTTCCCTCTTTTTTCCCATTTTTTCCCCGCTTTTGTTTAAAAATCCTAATGTAAGCATCTAACATTAATTAATTACACAGTCAAGTAGTGTTGACTATAATATACGAAACTTGTATACATTAAATGTTCTATGATATAGCTAGTCCTAATTTAGAATGCATACTTTGTGTGTAATGTAATAATAGGGTACTGCTGTAATGGATTTAAGTAAATATCCTATTGCTCTATTATACTAGTAATGCATGATTACTTTTACTGATTTTCTTGCTGCTTTTAGTGATTAATGATTGGTACTGTTGGTTAGTATTACTTTAGTGATTACTTTAATTCAATAATTCATAGTTTGTTATATACAATTACTGATCTGCTTGTTGATTTTAGTGATTAGAGATGTTGATTAATAGTAAGTATTGATGAATACTTAGTTAATTACTGATTTGCTGATTAGATATGTATAGAAGTTCTTTATAAATATATTTTTTATATACACATACATTTAATTTTGTATAAAAATATATAAAATTTAGACACCCGCTTTTTCAAAAATCGCCCGCTTAATCGCTCGCCTACCGCTTAATCGGTTACAGGGTGTCGTCCGCACGCCTCCCGCTTCTCGCGTTCTAATACATTGGCTGCATCCAACAATCTATCTTCAGAACCACTCGCAAGGTACCTCTTCCACTCCCATTGTCCCCGCCCACAAACGCAGGTTTGTTCCCTGACTTGCGTTCCTTCTCACGGCTATATTTTCCAGTGCTAGGGCATCTTCTCCAACTATTGACTCTCCTCGAACCGCCCGCGACTTCCTCACTCTCACGAAAGTCATTCAATAGTGGCTGTATATCTCTTGATTAGCTCAAAGGATCAACTTAAGGGTACAACTTCTCCTCCTCCTTGCGGTTGGATTCATTTTCCTTCTCCAAACATTGACCCGGTGTGTGTACTTTATGAAATATCTATATATTGTTGGAGGGAATCATGAACAAATATATAATCAATGGTCTGAATATACATGCCAACCCTTATTTTTGTATGATATCATAGGTTTGAACTGCATCAAGTGATACACGACTGAGTGTTACGTCTATAATCTAAAACATTACATTAGAAATAGCGAACAACTCAATCTCCTACTCAATAACTTTCCAATAGATAATTACCATAACTTCTTGTTAGACTCCATCCATGACATATGATTTCTTTCTGCTATTTGACGTACATTGCGCATGTATTGAAACTTGGCACACTGCTTAAATGCAGCAATACATGCTAGGTAAATTTTTTGTATATTAGCTCTATAGTTCTATATACATGAAACTGTCTCTTTATTATTTAGATATTTGATTTAGGAACAAAAAATGTTAGGTATGTATACGTTTCTATCTAGGAAGAACAAACACTTCCCGGAGGTTTCCGTGTTCGTGTCTGACATATGTCCAACCCCGACACGCCTTGGACACGCGTGGACAAACGTCGGACACTCCTCTAGTGTGTCCAGATTCATATTTTATGTATTTGCAAACTGGACATGTCGTGGACACATCTAGGACGCTTAGTGGACACGCCCAACCCAACCCACATAATATCTAACCAAAAAGAAAAGAGAAAATAAGATCCAACAATGTAGACTCCTCAACCAAACCCCAACTCCTCACCAAAACCCTCATCCCTTCCCTGTAGTGCACACCTCCATTAGTATTGGAACCTTTGGACCATTGTTTGTAATTAAGTTCTAATTATTTTCTTGTATTTCATTTCATCATTATTGGATGGTATAATAATTTAATATATAATTTTGTATGCTAAATTTTGTAGCATCAGCAATGTGAAGTGGATATCATGGTGATCTTTGTTTCTTCCTATTTCTAAGAATAATGGAGCTTCTTATGTTCACAAATAAAATATATACATGTGTCTATAACTGTATATATTTATGTAAATTCACAAAGAATAAGGCAGTTCCATAGTACATTTTGTTGATAAACTTTCAAGACAATCACTAGGGTGCATGACTAAAGCCATTGAACTGATGAGAGAATACATAATTCACTTCATTTGACTACATTTACAAATTTCTTGTAAGGTTTTTATATTTTTAAAGTTTGGAAAAAAACACTCAAGGGCACTCTAGAGTATTTGGCATGTCTTGCTTCACCTCCCCTGACTGTGGTGGCCTATGATCTTTACGTAGAATGGCCAAGTACTACTTGACAAGCCTCATTGAATTATGCATTATTATTTTGTATTTACTTACTTGTGGGTGATTATAATAAGAGATTTATTGTTGCAAATTTGTTGAATTTCCATTTATCATGATCTTGTGTTTCATCTTAATAGAGGCTAGTGAGACATTATTATTTTGTATTTACTTACTCATTGGTTGAGGTATATTTCATCTTAATAGGGGCTAGTGACCTTGTGTGTTTATACTCATTAATGTGGTTGAAATACTCTTTCCTTTAAGTATTTGTGGCTCTAAACCTTGGTAAGTGTTGAGGTCTCTATCATTAAGGTCGGTTGCTGAGTCAAGTGACTAGGCTGGATGGGATCCTAACTTGTGTGATGATTCTTGATGGGTGGTCACGTCATCATTTAACTCAAATGTTAGACAATTACTAATTCCAAATCTCACTTTGAAATAGTCTTTTAGAATTTGGTAATTATGGCAGTGTAGGATCCCAATCACATTTAAGTGTTTCTAGTGTCCCATTCCACCACTAGTAGGTTGGTTCTTTCCTCCAAATGATCATACTCAGTTGTTACAATGGGAACCATTTGTCAAGGGGATAAGATTATTTCGAGTTGCACTAGCTCTATAACGCACACTTAGTAAGCCAAAATCTTGCAATGTAATGGGTTTTAAACATGGAACTCTGGACCTAATTGGGTTAAAGTACTATGTTTCGGATACAACTCATGGTCTTTATCGTTGGCATTCCTTGATATAGTTTATACAACAAAATATGTACTTATGTTTTGGGTTCCCTTTGGGCTTTATAATTGAATAGATATCCTTGTTTTTCATATTATAGTATTTTGGACATTGATGGTCAAAAGCCTTACTTTGCTTTCATTATGAATGGGTAATTCCTTTAAAAGGTTCCCTCATTTACAGACCCCATGGTAGATTACAAGTGGGACCTCCCTATTTTTGTGAGATTAGACATGTACATGCCTCAACAGATTCTAATTTCTTTTGCCAGTCTCTCTTTTTTTCATTCCAATGAGTAAATTAATTGTTTCCTTTATTAATGTCCATGCCATACTTTTGAATGTGTTTAGGGCTGCTTTGGTTTTTTGGGTCTACTTAATAAATTTAGGGAAATAGCCTAGAAGCACAAGAAAAATGAAACTACAATAAGGTTTTTTACATGTTTAGTTGTGCTCGAGGCCAAGCTACAATAAGGTTGCACAATAATTTGTTGGATGGAAGGGTCTATTCCCCCTAGAACTTCTAGAAAATGAAAGGATAACACTGCAACTGGATGTTGGGATGGAAATTATGGACTGGGTTGTGCAAGAAATGGAAGAGGTCCAACCAAAGGTATACTTTAGAGAAACAGAGAAAAGGCAGTTTGATGCCCAGCATGCCTCATGTTTCTGTCATCATACAACACTATTGTTGGTCGAATAGGTCACATGATAAACATACATGTATGTAACATAACCTAAGTAACTAAGTTTGGAATTCTGATGATCAATTTCATAGTATATGAATGCTATCACAACACAACAGTGAGTAGGTGACTATAGTTGGCTAACAGAAAATCAGATTTGTTAATTTATAGAAATATGTCAGTTTCATTATTACTGACAAAAATTGTTGTGTTATACATGTTTCACATCAGAAGCATATGTAGGAACTATCTGGAAACTACATGCTCCAGTTCTAGAATTTTAAATGCCCAATAGTTATTTGTTAGTGAGGACATAAAATTATAACATGTGGTTAACAATTATGCTCAAGCAAGAAATATCAGATTCACCATATATGGGTGTGTGGTGTTTTCCATGTTCACCCTTATAATGGCAGTAGAGTAAACAAAGTCTTCCTTGTTCATCTTGACAGTAGAATGAATGGAAGGAATAGAGTTGGACCATCACAGTTATCATCATAGTCCAACAAGACAACAAAACTATGTTGATATTTATTACCAATACGTCATAGATATATACATGGCTTGTCAAAGTATTATGTATACTATGATCAGTATTATACTTTTTTTATTTTCTACTTATTTATATATTTAATTTTTCATTGTGTTAAATTTATGTATACTTTATTACCTTCTTTATTATTATTATTTTTTAAATCTTTCCATTTGATTAATAATTTCTACGTATATATTGATTATATTGATGTGTTTACTTACGTTTATCTAGGGAAGTATGATCGACAAAAGCTGGATAATTGAGGAAGATAGGACCAGTACAAAGTACTTAACTGGGGTAGTCAAATTCATAGAGGACGCTTTCAAAAAATGTAGTAGGAATGAGACTATCTTATGCCCTTGTAAAAAGTGTCTAAATACACAAAGACACAACCGTCATGTGACAACCGAGCACCTGTTATGGAATGGTTTTTTCAGCAGCTACACTGATTGGATTTTTCATGGTGAGACTTCTTCTGATGCCACAGAAGATTCTTCTATGCAAGACAACATGTCGTTTGATGATATGAGAGACATGTTACACGATGCATATGGAGTCCAAAACTGTCGAGAAACTATGGATAGCGACGACGATGATTCATTTGTATTTTTTGACGACGAAGAAGCTGAGCAATTCTACAAATTGTTAGAGATTGATGCACAAGAGTTGTATCCTGGAAATAAGAAGTATTCTAAGATGTATACCGTCGTGAGGTTGTTACATATAAAATGTAGCAATCATTGGAGCAATAAATCATTTACTGAGCGGCTCAAACTTTTGAAGGATTTGCTTCCTAAGGGTGACACGTTGCCTGGCTCATACTATGAAGTAAGGAAAATAATTAGGGACCTTGGTCTTGACTATGAGAAAATTGATGTCTGTATAAATGATTGCATTTTGTATCACAAGGAGTTTGAAAATAATACTTCATGCCCACGTTGTCATGTTTCTAGATATATAGAGACTGAAACTGATGTAGACGGTGCACAAAGTATGGGAATTAAAAAGAAAAGAGTTCCTTGTAAAGTTATGCGCTACTTTCCCTTGACTCCTAGGTTGAAGAGATTGTTTATGTCCTCGAGAGTCGCACCACTAATGCGGTGGCACGATGAAAGTCGCACCAAGGATGGAGTTTTAAGACATCCAGCAGATTCACCTACATGGAAGACATTTGATAACATGCATGCTGATTTTGCATCTGATTCTCGTAATGTGCGTCTTGGTTTAGCATCTGACGGATTTAATCCATTTGGCATGATGAGTCAATCATATATTATTTGGCATGTCATATTGATTACGTATAATTTGCCACCATGGTTATGCATGAAGACACCTAATTTTATCCTTTCTGTGATTATTCCTGGTCCAACTCAACCAGGAATGAAGATAGATATCTACTTACAACCTCTGATTGAAGAGTTGAAAGAATTGTGGGAATTTGGTGTTGATACCTACAATGTTGATCGTAAAGTTGTATTCAAATTGCGTTCTGCCTTACTATGGACGATAAATGACTTCCCTGCCTATGGTTATTTATCTGGTTGGCAAACTAGTGGATATGATGCATGCCCTATTTGCAATAAGGACACGTGGTCTATTAGACTACCACATAGTAGGAAACAATGTTTCATGGGCCACAGGAGGTTCCTTCCGATGGATCATAAATTTCATAGGGATATGTCCTCATTTGATGGAAAAGAAGAATTAAGAACTACTCCAAAGATGTTGTCTGGAAATCAAGTTTTAGTTCAAACCAAAGATGTAGAGAATATGCCTTACAGTTGGAAAAAAACAAAGCATTTTCTTTGAGTTGCCATACTGGAAGTACAACCTTATTCGTCATAATCTTGATGTAATGCATATTGAAAAGAATGTATGTGAGAGTTTGATTCACACGTTACTTGGGATGGACAAGTCAAAGGATAATGAAAAATCTCGTTATGACCTTTTAGAGATGGGAATAAGACCTAGACTACACATTATCAAGAACGGAAGTAAGAATATTATTCCACCTTCTTGTTTTACTTTGAAAAAGGAGGAAAAAGAATTATTCGGTAAGTTTTTGAAGTCTGTACGGGTTCTAGATGGTTATTCCTCCAATATCTCATGAAATGCATGCATCAAAGAAAGAAAATTGTTGGCATTAAAGAGTCACGACTACCATATATTAATGCAACAATTTCTGTCATTGGCTTTATCGGTAGCGTTGCCGAGCAAGAACGTCATAACTGTTATAACTGAGTTGTCTAGATTTTTCAAAGACATATGCTCTAAAGAGATAAATCTGTATGCTATTGAGAAGTTAGAATCTAGAATTGCAGTGACTCTATGCAACATGGAGAAGATTTTCCCGCCCTCATTTTTTGACATAATGGAGCATGTGGTCATTCATCTTCCACGAGAAGCTAAGATAGCTGGACCACCATTTTATCGTTGGATGTATCCAGTGGAAAGGTAGTATGTTTTACTATTTGTTTCACTAAAATTTTATCAAATGTATTTTGTGATTTTAAACAAATTCTATTTATCATTATAGATACTTGAAAACTTTGAAAGAATATGGGAGGAATAAAGCTGCTCCAGAAGCTTCCATAGCAGAATGTTACCTGGCAGACGAATGTTTAACATTTTGTTCAAGGTATCTCTCCGGGGTAGAGACAAGGTTCACAAAATTGGCTAGAAATGATGTTGAAGATGACGATATTGTTACTGACGATGAGTGGTCTATATTTTCACACAAAGGGCGTCGAATAGGAAAGAGTATTCCTATTTATCTTGAAGATGTGATGCTAAAAACTGCACATCGGTATATTTTATCTAATTGTGTTGCAGTTGAACTGTTCATGGAGTGAGTTCATTAAATTATTAAGAAATATGCATGCTCACCGTTAGATGTATGTACACATGACTTATGTACTTGTTAGCAGGGAACACATTCGCCACGTGAAGAAAATGAATCCGCGTGCAAGACATTGGGAAATCAGTAATATTCATATGAACACTTTTAGTGATTGGTTTAAGAAGCATGTAAGTCTATAAAATTAATTTCATTTAATATTGTTAGAGCATTGTATTAATAACTCAATTAATAATGTATACAGATTGAAGAGAAGGCCAAATCAAAAAATTTCCATCAAATCTACTAACTCTGGCTCGGGGACCACAAAATATGGCGAACAAATACAATGGATATATAACAAATGGATATAGATTTCGAACCAAGGAGGGGGAACATGGTAAAAAAACCCAGAATAGTGGGATAATGGTGAATGCCCAGACATAAAGTTTTTCCAGGTCCAAGGACAAAAATCCTAAATTGGGTCAAGTTACCTACTATGGGGTACTCCGAGAGATTTTTGAGATTAGTTACTATGAGCAACTGAAAGTTGTACTGTTCAAAGGTGATTGGGTGAATGCAAACAACGGCGTCAAAAAAGATGAAAATAAATTTACAATGGTCAAATTAAAACTCATTGACTTAATTAAAAATCCATTTGTATTGGCCTCTCAAGTACAGCAAGTCTTTTATCTGACTGACATCAATCACCATGGGTGGAGCTTTGTCGTGCAGACGACACCACGTGATACTTATGACATGGATGAGAAGCTTACTGAAAATTTCATGGATGGGACATGCGTACTTTAAGATTCTCATGCAGATGATTGGGAATCTATTTTTAGTGATGTTTCTGATGGATCTGATTTAGTTAGAGAAGATATGGAGGGTGTAACTTTTTATGATGGCAAAAATGATGAGCAACTTGATTGAGATCATTGTGATCTATCATATGTAGTTTTTAATATTTTGTATCTTGATGTAGCATTGTAAGAATTTAGTTTTATTCATTTATTATTAATTATCAATACCATTGTTCTTCCTTTAATATGCATACTATTTCTCTTAAAATTTGCAAACTTTTTTTGTTCTCAATAATCAAATCAGCAACTATTTTATAATGTTTATATCAGGTAGTCCCTACAACCATTATTATTTAACTATATTTTTATGGTTATAGTTTTGTTTTATTAATATTTGTTATGCATTATATTTTTAGGATGTTGAAAAGACATTCACAATTGTTGTCTGCACGAGAAACTGATGATGCAAACAATGGAGTAATTAAACGAAAATTGGTGGGTACAGTGACATATAATTTATCTATTATCATTTTTTACTTATAGTTGTAAGATTCTGTCTTAATATTTATCTTTGTAGGAATGTCTAAATGATTGCAAATGAATGGAGGCTATCTTGGTTCAGTTAATGATGATTTGAGAATGAATGGAGGTTATCTTGGTTCTGTTAATGTTGATTTGGGAATGAAAGGAGGATATCTTGGTTCAGTTAATGCTGATATTGGAAGTTATAAAGCTGATTTGAGTAATAAAACAATAAAAAGGTTGGTGCATCATCTATTTTCAGCAGCAAAAATGTTGAAGTACACATCAGAAAAGAGAAGCATCCGCATGTGTCAATGATAAATCATGATGTTCCAATCGGTGGAAGGATGTCTCTGTTAAACAACCGTACAAGAACTGGTCATTGTGTTGATAATGCCAATATAAATCATGAGGTTGGAGCTGATCATAGAAATTATTTGACAAATAATAGCATCAGAGCTGGTCATTCTATTCATAAGGCTAATTCTTTGGCAAGCAATGGTACCGGAGTTGGTCATTCAGTTGATACAGCCAATATCAATCATGAGGTTGGAGCTGGTCATAGGGATTCTTTGGCAAATAATGACATGAGAGTTGATCATTCTGTTCATAATGGAAATATAGATCATAAGGTTGAAACCAATCATGTAATTGATGAGGACTTCGAATTGGTTGATGAAGAAACTACTACTAATAATGATGAAGGTACATAAGTTTCTAATCAACAATTTACACCAATTAGCTATTACCTCATATTTTAGCATGTATATGTATATTTTAAAAATAATTGCCTCATATTGTTTTAAATTTTTAGGTGGTGTTGTGTATAATAAAAAATGAGGCTATTCTAAGTGTCTTCGATTATGGAGTAAGACAGGGGATGCAAAATTACCAATCACATTGGATGAAAATGGAGAACCAATTGGACCTCATCAAAATGACTTGTCTTCTTTTTTGGGAACAATTGCTAGAAATTCACAACTGGCACCCTTGGATTACTTGGATTGGTGACAAGTACCAGCTGGAAAGAAAACTGAAATATGGAATTATGTCTTGGTAATATATTTTTGTAATGTGTTATTTAAGCATGAATTTGTTATATTCATTTTATTTTTCATATAACAGAAGAAAATTACCATCGACCCAAAGGGAAAGAAATCGGTTCTGCGCACGGTTAGGGATTGTTGGAGAAACTTTAAATCTGAAATCAAAAGAAAAAATTATATGCACCACAAAGACAAAACAAACAAACTTAATGATTGTCCTTCCCGTGTTGATCCATTGCAATGGACTTTTCTTGTGAATTTCTGGGACTCTAATGATGGAAAGGTAAGATAATTATTTATATATTATGTCTTCTCTTAGTTTTCATTGGTGACAAGGTTAATTGTTCATGAACTGTAGTTATGGAGTGCAAAGAATAGTATGAGTAGAAAGTTTGTTACCACACGACATACATCGGGGTCGATGCCCTATGCTTGTATGAGAGTGAATGTGAGTAATTTTTCCACATAATGATAATAATACCATAACACATCCACACTCTACTTTATTTGTGTATTAATAATAGTTGCAACAAAAGAATAAAGGGGGTACCATTAGTCGACTGAAGTTGTTTATTGCTACCCATAAGAAGAAGGATGGTACTCCTATAGATGCAAAATCAGCTGAACTTATTGTAAGTATAAATTATTCATGAAATATTTGACTTTATTTGCTCAATTTTTATCATCATTATGGTTACCGTCGTAGGACAAGTTACAATCAGTAGTTGAAAACAATGACGCAAATCTTGATGAAGATGAAATTGCTGATCAAATATTAGGTGCAAAGAAGGCTCGTGTGAACCATGAGACTAATGACTTTAGTCAGGCATATGTGGAGGGTTTTGAAGTTACATTCAAAGACCTACAACACATATGTGAGACACAAAAAATAGAATTGTCAGATCTGAAAAAAAGACAAGAACATCTAGAAGCCATAATTTTGGGAAATTCAAGCCAGAGTGTTCCATTTCAAGCAAATCAAGTAATTATTCAAATTTTTAGTAATAATTATAAGTTATGATTTCATTAATGTGATAAGTGTTTTGTATTGTAGAATATGGAAACAACCAGGAATGAAGGAACACCCATGCTACAAAAGTCATGTTCTGCAACCACCATTACAGAAAGACAGGTTATTAAAAGAAAAAAACTCCTAATAACTTTGATTCTTGATATCTAAAATTTTACATCATAATTCGTACAACTTATAGGTCATGAGGTTGTTAAGTTTTGATGATGGAACGTCAATTGTATCTCAAGGACAAGTGATAGGCTTGAATCTTGACCTTGTGATAACACCAAATTTTGTGATATTTTAGACTGTTTTTCTGTTATCAAAACTGCCCTTTTCTGCTATTTTCCTCTCTTTTATATGCACTTTCGCAATAATTGGCCAAGCAATGCTCTTAATCCAATTTTTCCTATCTTTTGCAGAGTTTTTCTCGTTTTTGGGCAATAAGGCCGCTCCGGCCCATGAATAAGTCCAAGTCTGTCTCGGCCTCCCTGACGACCAATACAACCCCTGCCCGACAGGGCTCGGCGACACAAAGACACTCGACAAAGAAAGGGGCCGCGTGAGAAGAAGCTGACGGACGACACTCCTCCTACCCGACAGGGAGCCCAGCCCGCCCCGACAACCCAGCTTGTCGGGCACCACAACCATTCACTGGTAGGCGTGCCACCCATCACGACCAATAGCTGACACCATCTATGTCGAGCGACACCTCTGTATTGGCCCGTCCAACGACTGGCGCATAAGGGAGCCACGTGGCGCTTCGAGCACCATGTCTTCTCCCCAACCAGCTGACTATAAATAGCAGCTACAGGGAGCCGAAAAGACGGTCCACAGTTCGGAATTCACAGTTCTAGAATTCAGACAGTTGGGAGTTGAGCCATCTTCCGAGGAGACTGCGAGAGCATATGTGTCGTACCCCAGTGCTTGTCCCGAGAAAAACTAGGTGAGCTTCTCCTCATCCCGAGAGGGAGGGGACAGTTCACTTAGGACCGTCCCGGGTGACACTGCGGGCCGATATCGGCCGACGTAGATGAGAGATACAAGTGCCCGACATCAGCAATGCGTAGCTCTTAGCCCGACACGATATCAACCCGATACGCTTAGCTTGTCGAGCGTGCCGCCCGACATGAGCGTATCGGCCAGGGTCCTTGAGCGATACGGTCGACAGTCGGTTCATGCCGCCCGAGAGGGTGTGCCACCCGACACCTCTGTATCGGGCTAGGCCTCTGACCGATATTGGGCAGGGGAGCTACAGCACCTTGTCGTCCTTCTACATCAAGGAGGTGACACCTATCTTTACTTTCTGTGATTTAATTCCTTACTAACGCATTGTAATTAAGACCCTTTATTTGTTTATGGAAATAGAAGATGCTTAATTACTTGCTGCTCTATGCTTGGTTCACAATGTTGGATGACTGCTATGTTTGATATCCGAACTCTAGCTTGCATGTTTGGATCGCGTTTCGCTTAGATAACGAATCGTGTTTTCCCGTCGCAACAACTTCGAGAGTTGTGTTGTGGCTCTAGTGTTTGGTCTGATTCTGGAGTACGAGAGTGCCTAGAACAGAGTTGCTTTAGTGACCTTTCCACTCTAATTTTAGTCCAGTGACCTCGAGAGGGCGCTGATGCCTTGTTAGAGGTACCCGCTTCGAGAGGAGGGGTACAGGACTGGTTCTACCGCTGCTTGTTTACCACAGTTTTATCCTTCGTACCTCGCTTTAGCTCAAGCAATATCTTTCTGTCTCTGTTGCATGAAAACCCCTAAAAATTGCTAAATGACTAAAATCCTAAATCTCTCTTATAACTCCACTTGGAGATAGTTTTCTTTGTTTTATTCATGACATCTTACTGTTTCCTTTCTTGGGAATTTATCTCTTTATATACCTGCCGAAGTGTAGCATGTCGATTTCGTGTTCTCAACACTACCCCCTTGTCCCTGTGTTTGACCTCGTATGTCTACTTCGACCCCGTAAACAAAGTTGCAGGGGCCTAGAAGGATTCGGGTTTATAAATGTAAAAGCTCGACTACCTCAAATCCGCCTCCAATTTTAGGACGCACGATTTAGGCCGTTCAACTTTTTGGCACCGTTGCCGAGGACAAGGCAAAAGCGGTACTGTAGGCGAACCCGAATCCACTAACTGCACTCTTGTGCCTCAAGCTTAGAAATGAGCTTGACAGCACTCTTTTTCTTTTTCTTTTTCTTATAGTCGTTCTTTCACAAAAATGAAGATTCAATTTTCTAAACTTGATTTTCTATGCCTTTTCAGGAACTCTGGAAAACTGTGACCTATTCCGCCAAGCTTTGAGACCATGTCTCGCTGCGAGCAGTCCCTTTCTGAGAGTGAATGTCAAGGCCGAGGTGGGAGGCCGAGCCAGCCTAGCTTGGTTGGTCAGCTTTCTGCCTACATAAAGAGATAGGATACCATCATCAGCAAACTGGTGCAGAACACGCTCCCTAGCCCTGGAGCTCTGAATTCAATGCAACGCCAGATGGCCAGCTTACAGATGCGCCAGCGTGAGGTAGATCGGCGACTGACCCAGATGGCTGCTCTGATGGAGAATCCTATAATAAAAGTTCCCCCACACCCTGAATCTGCCGTAATGGCAGTCCTGAGGTCTGGGAGAACGCTGGAGCGCCCTGACGAAGCCAGGCCTGAGCCCGAGCTAAGGCCTGAGAGTGCTACCCCAGGAGAAGGAGAAGAAAGACAAGTAGACATTCGACAGTCTGCACAAGAGTTCCCTGAGGAGCTGCCTGGCGGAAGGAATTCTTACGCTCCTAGGATTTCGTTCCCGTACAAGTTGATAAAGGAGAATCTGAAGAAGCGTCACGAAAGGTTCATGGGCTCGATCAGGAAACTGCATCTTGAAGTCCCCTTCCTTGATGCTTTGGAAGAGATGCCTATGTATGCCAAGTTCCTCAAGGACCTTATCACAAAGAAGAGAAGGGGAGGAAGGACAGAGACAGTGTATCTAGCTTCCGCCTCCTCCACCTTCTTGAAGCCCGGCACGCCAAATAAGAGAAGGGATCCCAGAGCCTTCACGATCCCGTTCGACATCAGAGACAACGTTGAGCACAAGGGTCTAGCAGACTTGGGGGCGAGCATTAGCCTCATGCCCCTAAGTTTCACGCAAAGGGTGGGTTTGACCGACATGGTTCGAACCAACATGCGGATCCAACTGGCAGACCACACCTTTAAGAGACATGTCGGCATTGTCGAAGATGTGCCAATCCAGGTGGGCGACTTCTTCATCCCTTGCGACATAGTCGTCATCGACACAGCTGAAGACCCCAGTTGCCCGATCATCTTTGGACGTCCTTTCTTGGCAACAGGGAGGGCGTTGATTGATGTTTCCGAGGGGGTGATCACTTTAAGGGTCGAGAACGACCATATGGACTTCAAGCTGAAGGAAATCATGAGCATCCCATCCCTCTCTGAATCAGCATGTTTCGCAGATAGCTACAATAAATTCTGTGAGGAAGTAGAGGAAGATATCCGGACAGTAGACCCCCTCTTGAGGGCAATAAACTGTCAAGATCCCGACCTCGAAGATCCTGAGGTCACGAAGCATCTCAACCTTTTCAACCTTTCTGACGAAGACTTGCAGGAAGAGGATAAGGTGGTTGAGTCTGTGGCTCAAGCAGTTGCCTTTTGGCGGTCTTTTCGGCCGATATACCCATATCGGGCGGCATGTTCTTTACGTCTTGCTATCGGGATTTTTTTCATGTGACCTTGTCGCCCGATGCATCTGTGTCGCGCGGCAAGTCATATCGCGCAGCAATCTCGTATCGCCCTGGATCTACCCGGGGTTATACCGCAAGACAAGTTTTAACAGTTTTTCTTTTTATCTGCCTAACGTGTAAATAAATTTTAAATCTGAATAACAGGTATGGCCCCTACGGAGCAAACCACCGGCCGCGCCAGCAAGCACAGCGTGGGGATCAGCAACAACTGTCAGACAGAAACGGAACCCACAAGAAAGGGATGGATTCTTCTTCATGCGATAGCTCAAATGGAGGGTCACCTTGTTATCAGCCTGTCTCTGCGGTGGTTTAGGATCATCTCCAGAGACAGTACGAGTACGGTGACCAAGGCCTCCGAACAAGTTCGGGGCGTTCTGGTTCCGTCCTCCTAGGGGAGAGGGCCCACCCTGACTACACACTCCTGGGACTGAACTGGGACTGATAATCAGTCCTTTTGTTCATGTTCACAACGGAGATCTGGAGAAAAGGTGGGCCAGAAGTGAATTTTGAGGGTTTACGCTCCGGCTCAGCCTCTCATTGGCCGCAGCGAACCCACTAGACAACCTCCCAATGGCATGCTGCAACTTCGTAGGAGCATATTGCAGCACATCAGCGAGCTAACCCTCACTGGCTAAATATTACCTCACCCTGCCCTCTTCACCACTCTGGGACAGAGTGTGGAGTAAGTTTGGGGGGTACCCATGTGCCAGTGAGGGAGGTATAAAATTCTTAACTCTTCAAGCTTTCTATGCTTAGGGGTTTCAATTTTATCTGATGTTCTCTTATAGCTTCATGTATATCTGATCTATGCATGTATGTCATATAAAAATGTTCAAAAATCTGCCCTTTACAAATTTTTGTCCCCATGCATATGTACAAAGTTGCTATAATAATAATAAAAACCTGATGCGACTTCTTGCAAAGTTTGCTTTCAGTACTGAACGAGTTATAAGTTCTGTTATATCTTTTTGATAATGTTGCTTCAAACGAACAAAAGAATATGTTTTGCCATGTCAAAAAATTTCAAAAAAATATATAATCTCGCAAACAGCTAAGAGACAAGTATGGAGAAGGAAAATGCTGCCCAAACAGCAGGAATCTCTTTTGTTCCCCCTTACCCAACAAAAATCCCAAAAAGAGAGAAAAGCCTCATGAGCGTGAATAAAATCATGAGAGTTGTGCCCAATAAAATAAAAATAAAATATATATATATATACACCACTTGTTTTTCCAAAAGTACCCATCTTTAGGCATGGTAGATCCGGGGCAGTGGTACGTAGGATGTGAAATCACTGCTCTAAAGCCAATTGGCTTGGACTGCAGGGACCACTTGCCCGTTAACAGACCCTTACCTAGATGGACTGATGGGAGACAAGTATGACAAACCCAAAAAGCCTTAGCCTACCCTATACACAACTTTCTGCCCCAAAAATAAAGCTGTTTGGTGTGTAAGCTAACTTCGGAATCATACAACTAAGTCTCGCCGAAGCTGTGGAGAAAAATCTTACTTAACAATAAGGTAGGGAAAATTGATTCTTTTGTTCGTATTGAGACAGCATTATCCTTAAGGCATTACAATCTTTGTTTCACCCTTTTGAACAAGAAGTTATACCAAGCAAGAAGAAACATCACAAAATATAGTTTAAATATTGATTGAGGACAATCAAAACGCTAAGTTTGGGGGAGCTGATAACACCAAATTTTGTGATATTTTAGACTGTTTTTCTGTTATCAAAACTGCCCTTTTCTGCTATTTTCCTCTCTTTTATATGCACTTTCGCAATAATTGGCCAAGCAATGCTCTTAATCCAATTTTTCCTATCTTTTGTAGAGTTTTCCTCATTTTTGGGCAATAAGGCCGCTCCGGCCCATGAATAAGTCCAAGTCTGTCTCGGCCTCCCTGATGACCGATACAACCCCTGCCCGACAGGGCTGGGCGACACAAAGACGCTCGACAAAGAAAGGGGCCGCGTGAGAAGAAGCTGACGGACGACACTCCTCCTACCCGACAGGGAGCCTGGCCCGCCCCGACAACCCAGCTTGTCGGGCGACACATCCACCCACCGGCAAGCGTGTCGCCCGTCACGACCAATAGCCGACACCATCTACGTCGAGCGACACCTCTGTATCGGCCCGTCCAACGACTGGAGCATAAGGGAGCCACGTTGCGCTTCGAGCACCATGTCTTCTCCCCAACCAGCTGACTATAAATAGCAGCTACAAGGAGCCGAAAAGACGGTCCACAGTTCAGAATTCACAGTTCTAGAATTCGGACAGTTGGGAGTTGAGCCATCTTCCGAGAAGACTGCGAGAGTATACGTGTCGTATCCCAGTGCTTGTCTCGGGCGACACTAGGTGAGCTTCTCCTCATCCCGAGAGGGAGGGGACAGTTCACTTAGGACCGTCCCGGGAGACACTGCGGGCCGATATCGGCCGACGTAGATGAGAGACACAAGTGTCTGACATCAGCAATGCGTAGCTCTTAGCCCGACATGATATCAACCCGATACGCTTAGCTTTTCGAGTGTGCCGCCCGACATGAGCATATCAGCCAGGGTCCTTGAGCGATACGGTCGACAGTCGGTGCATGCCGCCCGAGAGGGTGTGCCGCCCGACACCTCTGTATCGGGCTAGGCCTCTGACCGATATCGGGCAGGGGAGCTACAGCACCTTGTCGTCCTTCTACATCAAGGAGGCGACACCTATCTTTACTTTCTGTCATTTAATTCCTTACTGACGCATTGTAATTAAGACCCTTTATTTGTTTATGGAAATAGAAGATGCTTAATTACTTGCTGCTCTATGCTTGGTGCACAATGTTGGATGACTGCTATGTTTGATATCCGAACTCTAGCTTGTATGTTTAGATCGCATTTCTCTTAGCTAACGAATCGTGTTTTCCCGTCACAACAACTTCGAGAGTTTTGTTGTGGATCTAGTGTTTGGTTCGATTCTAGAGTACGAGAGTGCCTGGAACGGAGTTGCTTTAGTGACCTTTCCACTCTAATTTTAGTCCAGTGACCTCGAGAGGGGCGTTGATGCCTTGTTAGAGGTACCCGCTTCGAGAGGAGGGGTACAGGACTGGTTCTACCGCCGCTTGTTTACCACAGTTTTATCCTTCGTACCTCGCTTTAGCTCAAGCAGTATCTTTCTGTCTCTGTTGCATGAAAACCCCTAAACACTGCTAAATGACTAAAATCTTAAATCTCTCTTGTAACTCCACTTGGAGATAGTTTTCTTTGTTTTATTCGTGACATCTTACTGCTTCCTTTCTTGGGAATTTATCTCTTTATATACCTGCCAGAGTGTAGCGTGTCGATTCCGTGTTCTCAACACTACCCCCTTGTCCCTGTGTTCGACCCCGTAAACAAAGTTGCGGGGGCCTAGAAGGATTCGGGTTTATAAATGTAAAAGCTCGACTACCTCAAATCCACCTCCAATTTTAGGATGCGCAATTTAGGTCGGTCACCTTGTACTAGGAGGAGGAAAGTTAGGGTCTGCATTTGCTGTTGTTTGCATTGGTGTGGCAATTAAACCTAAAGAGAAATTGGTTAGACCATTTGACAATTATCAAATCATTGAAGATGCAATCGGGTCAATAATTACTTGTCCAAAGAAGCTACTCATTGTTCGGTAAAAAAATTTCACTGTGCTATAAGTGTAACATGTCATATAATGGTTTTATATAATTATTTTTGTTATTGTAGGTAAAGTGCTTGGAGTGAGGCAACCAATAAAAGTTCCTTTAGAATTATCTAGATGCTTTTTGCCCTCTTTTTCTATAGGTTTAGAATAAAGTTTTTGATTGATGTAAAGCTTGTCAATTCATTGGATATAGAAAAGATTGTCATCCGAAGTACAGAGTTATTGATTTTTTTTTAGATTGATGTCAAAGTTGTCATCCGAATTATCAAACCTTATTTTTCTTTTCTCTTGCTAAATAAGACTGCGATATGAATATTCTATAGTAATTGTTTAACAATTAGACCTCTTTTATGGCAAGGATCAATTTCACACTTATGTATGTGATGTTCTCTAGTATGCAACGATGCATGTGATGTTTCTTTTGGCTCTTTCTCTTATTATATAACTAGTTATAAAAGCTAGGGAGTAAGGTTTCATATTTACTAAAACACCTACTTTAAGTGAGTATTCATGTTAATACACGTTTGTGGCATGTGTTATTGTTGACTTTGTCTTGAACTTGTCAATTCAAGTCTTAATTGGGAGGAACATCTTACCAATCATTCTGATCCGAGTAATCTGATCAACCATGGCTATTAATAACTCTGTTTGTGCATTCATCTGAAATCTGGTTGTCATATCTGAAATCAAACAATTGAGAGAAACTAAAAATAAAGGCCTTGAATATTAAACAAAATGTGTCCATGATGTATGTTACAAACACTCTCTATTTTTATTATTTGTCCTCATGGCCATGAAGACCCATAGTGAAGCAGAAACGAGGCGGACAGAGAGGATCAATGGCCATCTGCAAAAACTACGTGGCCTCATTCCAACAACCACTAAGGTTCGTAACTACTCTATTCTTCTGGTGTTATTGGTAGAAACTATAGAACACGCTTCTAAAGTCGGTTGTGAAGTTACATCTAGAACTACCTTTGTTTACTTTTTCATTATGTTTATACTTCCCTTTCCAACTCTGAATATATATTATATTCATTCATAACTAACAGCATATTATATTCACTCACACTGTAATAGATTTTTACTTCCCTGGGTTGAAAGACATAGATGATTCTACCACAATTGTTTTTTGTGTTTGCAATCTTCCACCAAAAATTTCTGGTTTCTAGATTCCAAAGATCCAAGGTTATTATTAGAAAGAGAGGTCAAAATATTGGGTTTCTCTTCAAGGTCATGCTTGATAAATGATTTCTATTCTTGCAAAATCAATTACTATCAAGAAAATGACAACAGATTCTGGCTGGTCAAGCTTGCCCACAATTATCTTAAAATAATAGTTGTCTTTGAATTTATGTTTAACTTTTGTTTGATCATTTTGTAACTCTATGATTTGACATGTTGCTTTCACAATTGCACATACAGTTGAACCAATAACTCCTAGTTCTTACATATACAAGGTATACCTTACTACTTATATGCTCTTTGTTTGAACTTTTTTAGTTCTGTAATTATTATTATTATGTTGATCTCATCAGACCAACCAAGGCAGTTGAACAAGTGACCCAAGAATATCCTGAAGCTTTTTATATCCTCTTCAATGTAGGTTTAAAAACCTATTTAAACAATACCAGTAACCCAGGAATACCGTGAAGCTTTTTAGTTCTTCTTCAATGTCAGTTTAAAAACCTCTTTAAAAAAGTATGAATTTTTATTGATTGACAAGAAATCCTCTCACAATACCATTTGTCACATTCACGTGGATAAAAAAGGGTGGATATTTCATTCAGTAGCTTATATTTTAGTGTGATGTGGGATATGATGTGTTACTAGCATTGGAAATAAAACTAACTTTTTAGCATGAATCTAACTTATATTGAATGAATATAATGCAACTGCATACTCCATTTTAGAATGATATCTCCATTTGTCTTAGTGGAATTGTAGGGATATATTGTAGTTGCACACTCCAGATCAGAATGAAATATGATGCAACTTCTTTCTAGGGATGTATGGGGTATTGGGTTGTAATAGGTGTACATCATTTAGTTTTTCTTGATATTATTATTTATTAATAAATAATCTTTTCTAGGTGATAAATCTAGTGAGACATCTCCAAATGGTATCCTAATAGTGTTCTTTTCTGGCATAGTAATGTAACCCAAAATGTAGCACAATGTGACTTAGAATGTAAACACTTGTAGCACAGGTAGCACCTCTATGGGAACTTGAGTTCTCTAACCTTTTTTCTTTAAAATGTACTATAAACAACATGTAGGCCTGACTTTCCTCAAGAATCTAGTTATAGGTGTCTTCACTACAGTGCACATGTTAATATCTCTACTAATAAAAGGCATATATGAAGGTGATGATTTTATCCAAGAATCTAGGTTGTGACATGTACTTCCTAATATTGTGAGTTGTATGTTGTTGCACATATGCTTCACTTTAAAAAATATCTCAGTATCCTTATCTGTAGGTCTAATCTAATTTCTTATGGCTATCTTGACTCGGTGAGTGTTTGCACATTACGTACTGGATGCAATGTTTACTATGATGGTTTGCTTCTTTGAATGACTGATGCTATACTTTATCTTTCCAACATTCTCTGTATGTCCTACCTATGGTCATCGTGTTGAAGAAAGATATTTTGCATATAGATGAAAACATGTGAAGCTATGTTTTATTTAAAGTTTGTGCCTTTGTAATGGCTTCCAATTTTTATCTATAGAGAGAAGATTATGACAACTCCCAGAAAGGAGACAAAAAGAGATGCTAGAAGATAAGAGACAGCTGAGAAAGCAACACAAGAAGAGAAGGTAACAATAGTGTTATTGCTATAACAGTAGTGTTATTGTTAGGATAATGGTTTTGATGTTACTAAATAACTTGTATATGTTATAGAAAATTGTTGGAACGTTTCAAAAGTGGGGTGTACAATGGCATAAATAACATTAACCAGAAGGATTGGAATGCAATCCTCAAGGAGAATGAGATTGAAGATGTTGAGGAGGTATTTAATGTTGTTTACAATTCTCTCATCCCTAATCCAATTTTCTATTCAGAGTGCATGTGCTGCCTTCTCTCTTGCTTGGTGTTATTTTTGCCTTCGATTTAACTAGCAACCTAAAGTGGAGTATGTGGAAGGCTATGAAGAGCTGAAGAGGAAGATGATATGGAAGATTTTGGCATATTTTCAATGAATGACTCTCTTGGTAGTGATTTACATATAATATGTTTCAATGTCGCTGAATCATTTAACAAAATTTTGTTGCTAATTTAATTGATTCACATATTCAGATAATGGGAACAACAAACTAGATTAAGAACATGATGATATAGGATTTCGTGTTAGTAAGGATAGTAGAAAAGAATCCCAGTTAATTTGTTTAGGCAGTAATCAATTCCGGGTAATATATGAGATTTATCAATTCGAGATCGATGTACTCATAGTGTTGTATACTAAACATAGCATAATGTTCTTCACTCTATTATTTTTTGAACGAATACATAGTCTCTCACTTGAATGTAGAGTTATAGTTCGGCTTATACACATGTTGCTTACTTGTACTTCTGCTTATAAAAATATCCACTTCATTTTCATAATTCAATCATCTCTCCCATGACTATACATTGTGACTGCCTGACAGTGAATGGGCTTGTCTTATTGAATGCCATGTTCACCAGACATACTTCAAAATGAACTGATTAATAGTGTAAGCGTCAAAATGGTGATCTTATGAACATGGACATGTTGCAACAAATGAACATGTCGTTATTCTACTTATGACAGTAATTAATACATTATGTGCATATATATGTTCTGTTCTAAGCAATAAAACATTTGTATGTAATATATGGATGTGCAGCAAACCATGCACAATAGTCTGTATTGAGGTAAAATTTATTGATTTGAAGAAGACGTGCAAGAATTGTAGGACCTTCAGTTGATGTACACATTCAATCGACTTGAGTCAGGGTGATTGAACCAGTGTATTATAACTATCGCATATGTGGAACTAAAATATTTGTTGTAAGATCTTCCCAAGAGATGATCCTACAATCTAATGGGTTACAAGCTTTATCATTATCAATGCCTCTTTCACTTCCTTGCAATTTTTTCTTACCTGCCTCCTACTCAAGAGCTTCACAAAAGTGTTGATGTTTATGGCTCATAAACTTGGTGTCTGTTTGGGATTTATTGTCTAAATAAGCTCTGTTGTGGCATGTAAAATTGACCACATGATGCTTTATGGGCTTAGCTAGGTTCGAATACCTTGTATTTAGGAAAGACCATGGTATGCTCAACTCACTCTTTGTTGGACATGTTCTCTTGTTGGGATATTATCTCACAAACACTTCTTGATATCTTCTCCTTCAACTTTGTGGTATTATCTGCCACACCTTCTTACACCGTTGAAAAGTCACCACCATTTGAATCCACAATTACATCATTTATATCAATCTTGGAACATGGATGTGGTTCGACTTGTCTGGTGAGCCAATTCTTGACCCCAACCATTTAAATGTAGAAAGACAAGCTGGAGGATCAGGGATTTGATCATCTAAGTCAATGTTAGCTGACCAAAAAGAACGTAGCTCACTCTTTGAACAAAGATTGTTTAGAACTAGGATTGATCAGGTCCATATCTAACAAAAAAAATCAAACCAAGAAATTATAAGGCATATAATTAAGAGAAATTTTATTTTCTTCTGATTAGTCTTAGTTGGTCTTCACTAGGTTTAGACTGGACAACCAAAATCCAAATATGCAAAAACATAGTAACAAAGACTTTTAAATGTTACAAGCTCTAGATAAAAGGATAAACATCCCCTTCTCAATGATTCTAGATCTGATATGGTTCATTTTAGCTATCAAATAGTAGTGCCATAATCTCCATGCCTTTAGTATGTGTCATTGAACTAAAGGACCGCCAATCTGCATTTGCAGCGACAGTGGTATGCTCCATATTCATAGGATATAAAACACATGAATATATAACTAAAGCATTTGTAGTGGTTGGTTTTCACTAGGTTTGGACTGGAAAACTAAAATCCAAATAAGAAAACATAGGATCACAGATGAATAAATGTTATAACCTGTCTAAAATGGATAGACACTCCCTTCTTGATGATCCTGGACCACATTTGGTCCATTTTTTCTATAAAACAACAATGTTATAATATCCACAACTTTAGTCTGCATCATTGCATTGTTGGATCTCCAATCTGCATTTGCAGTGGATCTGATAGGCTCCATATTCATAGGATATAAAACCTAATGGATTTTAGTATGGAAGTTATAACACTAAGAAATGGTTGTGGATGATAATCTCCAACTTTGTACAAGTCCTCTTGTTTGTTATGATGTTTTCTAAGTTTATGCATACCCTATTCTTATTGATATGCTTCAGCGGTAGGAAACAGTAAGGGATGTACTAATAGAAATTAGTTGTAGGAATTTGAATCACTGGCTGTCTTTTGGGGTTTGAGTACCAGATGCCTCAACAAAAACAAAGTTGCTAGATCTGTACATTTGAGATATCTTTCAACCTGGGAAGTCTATGACTCACTACATTATACTATAATAGTTGTAGTTGGTATACAACCTGGAATTTTCTGCTTATTGCTTCTCTAGTTTTAACAACAGTAGTAGGAAACGAAAATATCTTGTTGAGGATAAACTACAATAAGTTCGCAGGTAAGGTCGAAAAAATTGGGATAGCTTGCTATTAGCTGGTTATGTTGTCTTCTTTTTTTTTTTTGATCTTACAGCAGGCCTGCACCATGCTTTTAAATAGATAATAAATTATCAACAATCACAAGTAGACAACTCCACATATTTTGGCTATGAGATTAGAGCATCAATAAAGTGAATTGTCAAAAACACAGGGCTCATGAAGGAAAAGTTCTCACCCATTCATCTGCACACTTCCAGCTGCAATATCATGTTGGCGTTTCCTCGCTGCTTCAGCTTTCCTTTCACAAGTAGCCACCTCCTCCTATTTTTTCCAGGAGAGGAATTACGCCTCCGTAATGGCTTTTTGTGTTGTGTCCATAGCAACTCCCCTCGGCGCCTGCTCCATGGACTGCCTTGGCTCTCTATCTTCTGCACCCATCGTCCCAGGCTAACGTTATATTGTCTTCTTGTTCATAGGTAGTTGTCAGAGAAGGTGTGAGAAATAACTAGATTATCATTCTACTAAGTTGCCAGCCCTATTGTTATTACAATAATGGTAGGTGTGAAGTTATCCAATTTGAAAAATTACACCACCTAGGAAACTTGAAGAACAAACAGAACTGATCTGATAAGAATAAAATCCCTCCCAACACTGATACTACTAATTTTTAGGATTTCATACGAGCACACTATTATGTTCTGATTTTCTCTAATTTATGTCCAATCAACTAACATGTGTATTTGGTACTTTGCTTTGATATAATTAATAATGTGTAGGGATGTTATGTTACTAAAGCTGGATATCAAACATATTAAATATATTGTACCATATCTTATTTCTATTACTAAGAAGAAATGATAGTTGTATAATGATGTGCCCATAGTTGGTGTACATGTGGTGGATAGATATTTGTCTACCTATACTTTATTTTTTTGTGCCTTCATCATGATTTTTCATAGTAGGCATGCTCTTTAGTAAGTTGTACAACCACATATATGAAAATTTTGGGAGTAGGTTCCCTGGTATTGGAATGCATATCTATAGTTGGACTATTTACAGCTCACCATTTACTTCTGCCATAAATTGAGCATTTTGTGTGTGTGTGTGTGGGTCAATGGGATCTCAATGAAGTACTATATGTCATTATTTACACACATCTAAATCTACATTGATAAGGAAACACTCTGCTAAACATTTATATATATTACAGCTACAACATGCATCTTTAACCCTTAGTCTTCAGTACTATCTCCTTGCTCTATGTTTTAGGAAATAGTAGTTTGCACTTGATTGTTCTGCTCAATTTTCTATTTTCCGGGGAACAGCAAGAGGCCTAGAATATTTTCATGAAGAGTCAAGTGTGTTGTTTGATATCAGGGATAGCCTCAAACTCATCATGCATCAGTTAGTCAGGTGCATTGGTTTTGAAACTGCATGATAAGTAGTCATAATTGGCATTTGACCTCCCTTGAATGTGATCAGCTTTCCAGGTACCTCTACGTAGTGTTTTACTCTTCCTGCACAATGTTGGGAAAATGGAGACTTAAAAGTTTTAGCTCCTGTGGGAGCTTAACCATATCAAGAATGGTTTCAAGGCATGTTAAAATTCAAATATAATGCTTAGTTTCTCATGACGTTGTTTCTGGAAAAATTTTATGTTCGTTTCATGGATTAATGCTAGCAGAACACTATACCATCAACTAAGAACATATTATTTGAAGTCTTGAACAGGTTCATCATTGAAGGGAGGTTTTTCAAAGTTTAGCTATTGATTCTTGGGAAGGTAGTCATAGTGTGGAAGATTAATAAGTGATCTCGTTAACAGGTATATGCTAAAAAGTTAGAAGTTGCATGTGTCTGCTTACAAGTTTTTTATTTGATTTCTTCTCTTCACATTGTGGTTTAACAATTTGGTACATCTGACAGTACATATTGGGGGCCGCACAAGTGAATGAAGTTTCCTACACTTCTCGTCTCTTCAAGGTACTAATTCTGTCATCTTATTCTCATAGCAAACTTCATTTATTCCATGTATGAATGCTTATATATCTTTATTAAACTATTTGGATGATCTTTACCTTATGATATATATGAATATTAACTTCATCTCAGTAGATGTCCATATATCCCTATTATACTGTTATACATAGAGTTATTTTTGAAGTGCTTTCATCTACTCACGTCCTGGAGATGTATACTATTTGTGATTAATCTTGTGGTTCATTTCTCTTTAAAGCATGACGATGCAACTCCATTTGAAGCCCAAGCCCGCCCAGTCACAGCTACACCTACAGCAAAAGGCACAACATTGTATCATGATATGTTGCAATTTGATATGGCTCTTTGCTACTATGAGAAGGTTGCATTACATAGACCTATGCATATATTTGAATAGTCACTGTCAACAGCTGCAAACATAGTGACGATATTCCTTGTATCTCTGCTTGGAGAGTTCCTTTCATATTCTTATCTCGGGTGCTTTTGGACGATGTTGGCTGAACAAGAGCTTGAACAAAAGAAGAAGACAATAAGGATGTTAAAATTGGCCGAGAAAGACACAACTCTTTGGCAAAGATGTTAGTAGACCACTGAATCATTGATATATGTATATACCTTTTTTTGTACACATTGTGTAATAGGGGCAAGGTATACGTCCTCCCCATGTACATTTGACGCTTCATTATAAATGAAAGTAAGATTGTTGGCATAATGAGCATCACTTGTTCTAAATACTACAATTTTGTTACTAAAAGAACTTGTGTACTAACAAATTACACTATATATATATATATATATGAATATATAGTAGAACTAAGCATATATGTATGTGTACTAAATGGCACTACATACGTAGCTAGATGCATAATCAACTACATATATATGTATATAGTAACTAATGCCTTTCCCTACACATTAAATACATATAAAATGTATTAAGTTCATGTTCTTGCTACATACTGACTATATATGCAATTGTAGTCATACATTTAGCTATAATTATACTTATATTTAAAAAATGTAAGGACAATATCTAGCTACACTTCCAGATACAGATGAATTTGTAGTGAATGGATTATCTAACTACATATTTGAAAAATATAGTTAAAGGCTTTAGCTATACGAGCATATACTACAATTTGTATGTGTAAAGAAATATGTAGTTAAAGCCTTTGGCTACAAAATATGGGGTTTTCGCTACAATTTTTTTTTATAGTTAAAGACCATATTTTTAGTAGTGTCTTTCCGATTAGTCTGATCAAGTAGTCATTTTAAGACAATGTAAAGATCATAATGAGGTAGAAGATGTGGCATGGATATTTCTACCACATCCTAATTGATATACGAAGGAATTTGAGTTAATCACAGATCAACTTATAAACAAAAGAAAATGTTTGGTATAATGTATACCTTGGTCTGAGGACCTAGAGGTAACAGTTACCAGATGAGAGGTAACAATGTTCAGTGATGAACTAAGGGCGTGAATACCCAGATCTAGTAATCATGATGATGATAATACTGAGAGGTGGTGACATGTAATCATCTCTTTAATTCCTATGTTGAAGGAAATGAACCTAAGGGGAAATAAGATTGAATGACACATGAACAATTGAAAGTTCATGTAATACTCGAAGAAGGTGAGAATCTCTTTTCTTTAATAAACAACCCTGAATAATGATGGGGCGATATAAAGGAATATGTTTCCTTATGTTCTTTCCTTTTGGGAACATGACAAATAAGTAAGTCTAATGACACTTGATGTGTAGGGATTAGAAGTAATCTATAGATGGATACTTTCAAAAAGGATCAGCTAGTCTTAGATTTTAGTTCCAAGACAAAGTATATGTGTTAAGTATTGTCCCAAGATTAAAAAAAGGTCCTATTATATGTTTAGTTTTGGTAATAACAATATAGGATGGAAATGATGATGATGTGTGATGGAGTTTTGCAACACCACTAAAAATCCTAAGGTGATGAATCCTTAGGTTTAGCCTTGCTAGTACTATGGTAAGAACTCCACCCACGTGTGTTAAGACACGCGGAAGTCTTATCGTAGTATAGTTAAGGGTCGAATCCTCGGGACAACGGTCTTGACGAAGTCAAGATGGAAAACGTTTTAGTTCTACTTAACTACTTAACAGTTGATATTTAGATCGAAAGTTTGATGTTGGTTCTAAAGCTAGATGCGAGGAAAGCAAAGCAAGAAGGTAAAGATTAAAGTTGTAAACAAATGATAAAAACCACTAGGATGTTATCGGGTTTCACACCACTACACATGGATCAAGTCATGCAACATAATAAAACAACCTGCAAAAAGGGTCAAATCAGTTAGTATCTTGTAGTCCTAGCTTCCTTTCGGATAACTAGCCACGAGAAGTGTGGAGTATTGCAATGCCAGCCATCCCATAACGAATGGTCACATGCCTTGCATTACTCCTTCATGAAATGTGTTCCTCGACCTTACCAAGGTTGCACTTCCATACGTCAACTGATTCCATTTCATAGTATGAAAGTGCAACGATGGGGGTGAGTTTACTCCACTCCTGAAAACACTTCTAGACACCGAAACAGACGTATGGTGACTACATACATCCATAACCAACATTCAATCGACATTTAGATCTAAGGGTATAAACGTAGACAATTCATACCAAAAGACAATATGTAACACAAGTTGATGATCAAGCAACTAGTATTCATTAAGCGATTGAAGTCAAACTGAAAGGAAGAGTATCTTTATTACAAGTTGTTGAATTACATCGCATGAAATGAAAACATGGGTAGCGGGGCTACTCCCCGCACCCTAGTGAAAGAAACTACTCGCTCATGGCAAAGGAGGTGAGAAGAGAGAGAAAGAACGTCATCTCCACGGAGGAGGGAAGGTTGAACCCTTGGTGAAGAGAGCAACGATCTTCGCACTTCGTGGTTGCTTTGATGAAGGATTTTCTCTTCCCACCTTCTTTGTTGAAGAGATGGAAAGAAGAGAGAGAAGGAAGCTTGATGATGAGCACGGATCCCAAAACTAGCAGCCTTGGGGCAGTGGACGGAAGATCAGAATGCTCTGGGTCTGGAGAGGCAGCCTTTGGGCGTCTTGGAATTCGATCCCCCCTTGAAGTGACCTTTGAGGTCCTATTTATAGGCTTCAAGTGGCTTCTCGCGGTCTTGGGATCGTGAGGCTTCTCGCGGTCTTGGGACCGTGAGGCTTGTCGCGGTCTTGGGACCGTGAGGCTTGTCGCGGTCTTGGGACCGTGAGGCTTCTCGCGGTCCTGGGACCGTGAGGCTTCTCGCGGTCTTGGGACCGTGAGGCTTCTCGCGGTCTTGGGACCGTGAGGCTTCTCGCGGTCTTGGGACCGTGAGGCTTGTCACGGTCTTGGGACCGTGAGGCTTCTCGCGGTCTTGGGACCGTGAGGCTTCTCGCGGTCTAGGGACCGTGAGGCTTGTCGCGGTCTTGGGACCGTGAGGCTTCTCGCGGTCTTGGGACCGTGAGGCTTCTCGCGGTCTTGGGACCGTGAGGCTTCTCGCGGTCTTGGGACCGTGAGGAGTCTTTGTGAATTTTTTTGTGTTTTCTGTAATGAAAAAGAGGAAAAGTTATTTACTGCAATAAAGTAAGGAGGTTTAATGATTCTATTTAGTTTATCTAAGAGAAAGTATGGAAAACTAAAGAAAAAGGCTAAAATAAACTACTAAAATAGGAGGTTATCACCCCCCCTAACTTAGAGTCTAGCTTGTCCTCAAGTTAGATAGAGCTGAGACATGAAATGGCGAGGCGATCTTAATTAAGATTTCCATACTCTTGCTTCAATTCTTGACCCGAGTTCCCCAGGGGTCGTATCGAGGCTTATTGCATGCCTTGATCCTTTTGGATTTCGAGAGTTGCTTGGATTTCAGATTTTTCCGTATCTCAAAGTTTGCCTTGGGACCACATTTATTTTGTGCATGCTGTTGACTCTAATCAACTTTATACCTCTCTGAAGACCTATTGGAAGCTAGAGAGGGTATGAGGGTTGGCTAAAGGCTTTGAAGTGTAACTCCCCTTCGAGTGGGGGAGGGGCTGTCTATGCTTTTTAGGATCTCACTACCGGACACGACACATCTGCCTTTATGAGGGCAGCTGGATGTACCGGCCGGGCAAGTCCTTTATTAGCCTTTTCATATACTTGGAACTTTTAGGGTTTCACTACCGGACGCGACACATCTGCCTTTGTGAGGGCAGCGGAATGTGCCGGCCGGGTGAGCCCTTTATCAGTTCTTAATATAGGTCCTTATTCGTGGCACAATTCTCATGATTTTATTCGTCTCTCTGGCTTTTATTCAAAAACTCACAGGCTTGGGTTTTGGGATGAGGATTTATTTTGGGCGGCCAAGCCTTTTTTTATTTTAAAGAGAGGAAAGTTGTTCTTAAAGTTTTTCAGAATGCACTTATTTGGTTTGTGGTCCACTTGCAGAGCTTTTTGACTTGGAAATTGCCTGATTTCCCTCTCATCCTTGAGATCTCGGCTTATTTCTGCCCTGATTTTGACCTGTGGAGAGTCGGATAAAGAATTGGAGCAAAAATATAGAAACCACTAGTGAATGAATTTTGTGGATTCGCCATTTCAAGCCTGTAAGCTAATCTTATTATTTATATGAGGACTGCTTTATCTCTAACTTCGGTGAGGGTGATACTTTTCATTATGAAAGTTATATTTAGAAGTTGTTTTATTGAAAAAGAATACTTGAAAAAAGTCTAAGTACGAAAAGAAAATTTGAAAACGATGTGCGAAAAAGAAAAATGAGTTAGAAGAGTTGGAGAAGAATGGTACCTCGCCCTTGTCCAGTGCACTCCCCCCTAACTTATCATGCACTCTGTCCACAGAGTGTCAAAGGGATAGGATGAGAGGTGCATGGACAAGGGCATTTAGGCGTCAGTTAATCCTGAGCTTGCCCCTGGTGCTTGGAGGAGCTTAGCTGTGAACTGTCCACGCAGGGCATGATAGTCTACGTCAGTCATATCCTCTACTGGTTTCTGAAGAACTAGGATGGTGTACATCCAGTAGAGGACATGGAAGCCGCAGTCGTTGGATTGGCGGATTTGCTGGGGACACTTGTGGCAGAAGGAAGGGCGGTGAAAGTGTTCTTTGGCGTAAGCTTTTGTGTGCTGACTAAGGAGATCAATTAATCTTTCAGCACATTCTTTTGCCACTACCTCTGTGGGTGTTTTTGGCGTTACGACGTAAACTTTGTGTCGTGGGTTGTACTGGCTATCGGAACTGTTATAAATTGTAATTGTTCCGTCCGGTAGGTTTGCTGCCAGAAGTAGCCAGTGTTCATGATAGAGGAAGGGTAGCATGATGAATTTCGGCGTTGTGTGTTGTAGATATGAGATTAGCGTTTCAGCTGCGCCGAAGTTCTTTAGCTTTAAAAGATCATCCTTCAGATATGGAGACGCCATGTATGCTGTGTGGTGATCTTGTCCGATAAGAAGCTGATAGGCGGACATAAGGCCAACAGAGAGGGATCCTTTAATTTGTAAAGATTCTCGCAGAGTGTCTGCCATTATAAGAATGTCACCAGACATGAAAACGAGCTCATCATTCGTGGCGGAAAGCTTTGACATAATGAGCCGTAGTTCGTAGCTGGATAGGCCGTTGCAAGCACTGAGATCAAAGTCTGGAAAAGATGGTGTGATGGCAGACAACGGGTTGTTGGCATCCTGGCTTTGCTCGGTAGCGGAAGCCGGTTCTTTTGATTGTGATAACTCTTTTAGAGCTTGGCGGAAGGGTCGCCGTTGTGGTCGCTGGATAGCAGAGAAGAGGTAGCGAGGGACATCATCTGGTGCCATCATTTGGTCTTTGAAGAACCGTCTGTCGCAGATGAGTTCCATCGCATAACGTCCTCTCAAAGAATGAAAATCTTCGGTGACCAGGGCAGAGAAAGGGATTTCTTGGTTTAGTGCTTGGATGTGGCGAATGGTGCAGAAAGCGCAATCCCCGGATCCATCTGCGGCTTGAACTGGAGGGTTTATAATTTTGAACCAGGGCTGGCGCCAGTCTTGGCGGAGAGATGGGCGTGCAGCCCAAATTAGCTTAAGCAGCCGAAAGGGTATGCATCTTGCTTCGCCGGCTGCTTCACCCACAAAGTTTATCGTGCCGGCGGGTAGCTCGGTGCTGCAGAAGTTATAAACTGTGGCGTCCCGAGCCTCTGTATCGACAATCATGGCTAGCCAATGGTTTAAGATTTGGAATGGCACAGTAAGATAACGTGCTCGCCATGCTAGCCCGATGCGCAGACGTTCGATGGATTTTTCTTGGATGTCCTTGTATAGGAGGCCCAAGGATAGGGCTGGTGAGGCATTGAAGACAGGCTGCTTCCTTTTGTGACTTCTGTAAATTTCGATACAGTTGGCGAGGAGGACACGGAAGATAGATATTGGCATCGGCGACCCAGGTCGCAGGATTTTGCGAAAATCTTCACGTGTCAGCTTGCGCTTCGTTTTAGTGTTGTGGTAGATAATATCGTCTCCTGCCTTTGTATCGTCCACGATAGTGTTCAGTATAAAGATGTCCTGGGCATCTAAAGTGGAAATGGCCGCCATATCAAGGTCATGCATTTTGTGCGGCAAGGGTGGTGGTGGGGGAAGCTCCTGTGGAGGGGGGGAAGGGTGTACTTCAGGAGCTTCCTCAGAGCCAAAAGTATCATTGTCCGAGTCCGAGGCAGAATCGAGCTCTTCATCAGTATCCAACTGCACTCGTTCTGACTCGTACTCGTCTAGGGGTGAGCTTGCCTTCGTGGTGGGCTCTGAGAGGGGTAAGACAACTGTTGTAGGAGGGGTGGCGCCAGTTCCGATTATGCATTGGTGGAACTCGGCGAAGGCTGCTTCTTTAGCAGCTTCCCCGATGGATCCCATAGCAGAGTAGTCAAGAAATTGATCCCCATATGATATATGAACATTATCATGGTGTGGGGAGTTGGGATCCTTATTACCGTCATGGTGATCTGTTTGTTGGCTGGGTTCTGCTCTTTGGCTTGGACCCTCCCCAGCATTATCTGGTTTGTCAGCGTCTTCATCTGAGGAGGTACTGTTGGTGGAGTCTGCTGAAGAATCAGAATCGTCATCGTTATCAGCAGCATCGTCATCGTCATTAGTTGTCTTCTTTTGTGCTTTCTTTTTGCACAGACGATGGATGGATTGGAGTTCATCATAAGCCACTTGCACGTGCTCGTGTGTTTCGAGCAGTGCTTCATGGTTTTCTTTAAGATCTAGAAAACGTTGTTCAGCCGAGAGGAGTCTTGCTGTGAGATCTGTTGCTTGAGCTCTTAGCTGAATGAGCTCATTATTTGATGACTCCTCCTGGCGGTTATGCAGCTGTGTGAGGGTGGTGGTGATGTCGTCCAGGCGCGTGCTGAAAGCTTGTTGTTGTTGCTGCAGCTCGCGTAGGGTCTCTGGCAGAGGTAAAGTCTGCGCGGAAATCCTATCGACTTGTGTTGCCAACACATCATGCTGGCGTTGTACTCCCTGGATCAACTTGGGCAAGTTGTTGCAGTAGCCGTCGATGTGGTCGACTTGCTTGGCCACTGAAGCTTGACGTTGTTGGATTCCTTGGAGGATGCCTGGCATTGAGCGGTTCTGCTCGCCGATCTGGGCAATTTGCTTAGTTAGACCCTGCACACATGAAAAAATAGAATTTAAAATGTTAGTTGGGTCGGTGAGGAGGTTTCGGATGGTGTCAAATTGACGTCCGAATTCCTCACCGACGTTAGTAAAAGGGACCCCAGTGATTGAAGGGTGAGGTGGCTGGGGTTGGGGTGGAATGATAGTGTCATGCGGAAAAGACACAGTTGATGGACCCGCGAATTGCGAGGTGACTGTAGATGGAGTCACTAGTGATGTCGGGGTGGTGGAGAATGGAAAAAATGGTGGCATTCCCGAAGATGGAAGTGGATTCGGAAATGTTGATGGAAAGGCGGTGGATGTGAAGGAGGAGAATTCAGGCTTTGTGGTGGAGAATGGGGTGCCCGAAGTAAAGAAGGGTGGAGGTGGTGGAGGGGTGGTGAAGGAAGGTGGAGCGGAGGAAGATTGAAGGGTGGTTGATGGTGGTGGGGTGGTGGATATTGGGGTGGTGGAGGGTGGAGAGGTGGTATTGAGCTCGTCATTTAGACTCATTATAAAAGAGTCTAGTGATGAGGATGTAATATGTTCGTCGGGGAGGGGGGGTTCAGATTCAGGATTAGGTTTCGATGTGGGTGTCCCGGATAGCTCATGAGTTTTGACGAGCCTTCTGGAAGGTCGTTTGACTAGGAGCTTTGCTGTTTTAGTTGCCGGGGCAGTTATACTAAGCTCTGCCTGCCCTGCCTTTGTTTTCTTTTCTCTGGCTTTGAGTGAAGCGATGATTTTGGCGATCTCATCATCTGTGAACAGGAGCTTGTCTTTATCATAGTCCGCAAGCTCAGGAAGTGGCAGCAGGGTTCGTGAAGATTTTGTGGGGCAGAAAGCGTAGTGCAGCCTCCCATCCTTAATTTTTAAGATGTGAGAGTTCTTTAGTGTCTGTTCATTGGTAAGAATGTCGCCTTTTATTGGGCTGCATTTGGGTAGAAGTCTATCCATCTTGAGATATTTGATGATAGATGTGATATGACCACCCGTGCAGATTTCTTTCCCGAGGGCGAAGGCGGAGAGCTTGATCAGCATGTGCCATCCGATGTTGACAGGCAATCCGTTGAGGACTGACCAGAGGACAAAAAGGTCGGATATGGAGATATTGCCCCCTTCGGATCTAGGAAAAAATGCGCCGACTATAATTTTGTGTAGCGTGCGCACTAGGCCAGAGTGAACGTTGGAGGCCTTGCTTGTCCTTGGATCGAAGGTTGGTAACCCCGTTAAAGACTTCCAGAATTTATGCTTGTTGAAACTGGGGTGGTCTGTGCCAGCAGCTTTGGCTTTCTGCAGCTGGTCTTTATTGTCAATGAAAATTTCGTTCAGGAGATTTTCGGTGATGACTACCTCATTGTTGAAGATTCTGGAGGTTATTCTACGGTCACCACCGTCCCTTTCTTTATGCGAGATGTCCACCACTTCTTTGTTGAAGTAAGTGAAGAATTCAGTAGTTGGCTCAGAGTAGGAAATTTCCGATACAAAGCAGAGCCGGGAGAGGTTAGAATTGTCAAGAAGGGCGAGGATTCTGTGGTAGATCCCCATCTTCATCAGTATGCTGGGGCAGGCATATTTGGTTGGTTTAAGGAGTTGGCTGATGGGGGGAATGGTTTGGAGGTGAAGGTTCTCGGGTGGTGGTGCTGTGGTGGTGATGGGAGGAAAGATAGGAACAGTTATTGTGGCAGGGTTGGTGACGGTGGTGGAGGGTGGTGGGATGTACTCTGCTAAGAGTTGTTCTCTTGCACAGGCAGGGTTGACCTGCTTCCTGGCTCTCTTCTTAGATGTGGGGTCAGTTGTTGGTTCTTGAGCCAATCTCTTCCCCTTAGATTTTGTAGTGGGGGATTCTTGCTCAGGGGAAGGCTGGTATTCGGAGGCCTCGTCGGATGAGGTCTCGTTGACCGCCTCGTCAGAAGGTTCTTCGTCTAAGCAGCGGTTGATTCTCTTGATGTCCTTCAAAACAGCAGTCAGGTTTACTTCTGCTGGGACTTTTCCAGTCCTTTTGAAGTCGTCAACTAGGCTTTGCAGATTTGCTCGTTCAGTAATGAGCTGCTCTTTTGTCCAGAAAGGAGTGTCTGTTGGTCCTTGCTTAGCAGGTGAAGTCATTCTGAAATAATTGATAAGAAACAAAAGTTAGAAATCTTAAAGTTTGAAATTATAACAAAGTAAAAATTTTGAATTTGAGTTTTATTAGTTTGATTTAGTGCAAACGGTCCAGAGACCATTTGGTCTCAAACGGTCTGGAGACCATGAGGGGCCTCACGGTCGTGAGACCGCGAGGGGCCTCTCGGTCGTGAGACCGCGAGGGGCCTCTCGGTCGTGAGACCGCGAGAGGCCTCACGGTCGTGAGACCGCGAGGAGCCTCACGGTCTGGGGACCGCGAGGGGCCTCACGGTCGTGAGACCGCGAGAGGCCTCACGGTCGTGAGACCGCGAGGGGCCTCTCGGTCGTGAGACCGCGAGGAGGACGAAAACTTTATTGATGTAGCGCTGACTCAGGGGCTTTATTGATGTCGCAGTGCAGTCTTTTGCAATTGTGTCTTGATATTGTAGATGAAATTTGCAATTCTAGCAATGAATCTGCTAGACAATATCAAGACAAAATTGCAAAGGAGTGCACTGCGATAAGTGCTGCATGATTACACAAAAGTTCCCAAACGGTGTCTAAACCGTTTGGTCTCAAACCGCGAGGGGTCTCACGGTCGTGAGACCGCGAGGAGCCTCACGGTCTGGAGACCGCGAGGAAGACGGACCGCGCGGGAGACGAACCGCGCGGCCGTTCGTTGGCTAAGAGCTGCGGAGACGATGATGGCGACAACGGCGGGGGGGGGGGGGTCGAACGCGAGTTAGAAAAAGTGATGCGTCACCTGTCGCTGTGGTCGGTGGGTCGGCGAAGGGGTAGCGGCAGCAGAGCTGTCGATGAGCCGGGAGCAACGACGAGCTAGGAACGACGACGACAAAGTCGAGAACGACGGCGACGAAGCCGAGTCATCGGCGAAGCACTTGAAACAGCGACGCGCGGGAGTGGAGAGACGAAGGTCAGAGCGGAATGAAACAGGAGAGTTCGAGAATTCGAGAATCAAGAAGAGGGGTGTGTAAGTGGGGGGGTATATTTATAAGTTTCGAGGAGCCTCACGGTCGTGAGACCGCGAGGGGCCTCACGGTCTCTCAGACCGTTTGACCGCAAGATCAAGAGGATTTTTATGTATTTTTGGATTTTAAAGAAATCAAAAGAAAAGGGAAAAACAAAGATAGATAAAAGGGTGTTTAAAAACAAAAGAAAAGGCTAGGGAAGGTGATAATCAGGCCTTGGGTTGCCTCCCAAGAAGCGCCTTGGTTTAACGTCGCTGGCTCGACAAGATTATTGCTCCGGCTATGCTGACTTTATAGGGTCATGAATCTCGGTGGTTTGTCTTGGTAACTTGTCTGCTGGAGTGTGGTACTTTTTTAATCTGTGGCCATTGACGGTCCTCTCTCCTCCATTATCGTCAATAATAATGACAGCTCCTGTCGGGTAAATATGTTTGATTGTAAAGGGACCCGACCATTTGGTACGCAGTTTTCCAGGAAACATTTTTAATCTGGAGTTGAATAGGAGGACTTTGTTTCCGACGATTATATCTTTCCTTTTGATGTGGCCATCGTGCCACATCTTAGTTTGTTCTTTATAGATTCTTGCGTTGTGGTAGGCTGTCATTCGTAGTTCTTCTAACTCTTGGAGTTGAAGTTGTCGGAATTCACCAGCACCTTTGAGATCGAAATTTAGTTGCTTAATGGCCCACCAAGCCTTATGCTCTAATTCAACTGGCAAATGGCAAGACTTCCCATACACTAATCGAAACGGTGTTGTTCCGATGGGTGTTTTGAAAGCTGTACGGTAAGCCCATAGAGCGTCGGATAATTTGGTTGACCAATCGGTGCGGTGTCGATTGACGGTTTTTTCCAGAATAACTTTAATTTGCCTATTGGAGACTTCAACCTGTCCACATGTCTGTGGGTGGTATGGTGTAGAAACTTTGTGGTTGACTCCATATTTTCTTAATAAGGCTTCAAAGCTCCGTTCCAAAAAATGTGATCCGCCGTCAGATATAATCGTTCTTGGGACGCCGAATCTGGGAAAAATTATCTCTTTAAACATCTTGATAACTGGTTTTGAATCGCAAGAGGTGGTTGGTAGAGCTTCTACCCATTTTGAAATGTAATCCACAGCAACCAAGATATACTTGAATCCATAAGCCGAGGGGAAAGGGCCCATATAATCTATTCCCCATACGTCAAAAAGTTCGATTTCTTGCCATATGTTCAATGGCATTTCATTTCTTCTTGTTATTCCTCCGGAAAGTTGGCACTTGTCGCATGATCGCACATATTCATGTGCGTCTTTAGCGATGGTGGGCCAATAAAAGCCAGATTGCAAGACCTTGAGGGCCGTCTTCTTAGAACTCATGTGCCCCCCAGTAGGGCCTGAGTGACAGTGCTCAAGGACCGGAGTGATTTCTGTCTCTGGGATGCATCTACGAAAGAGTCCATCTGCGCATAAGCGAAAAAGATAGGGTTCGTCCCAGAAATATTGCTTAGCGTCGTAAATGAACTTCTTTTTATCGTGATAGGATGCGGATGGGTGAATGATTCCTGTTGCCAAATAGTTGACAATGTCGGCATACCAGGGAAATCCATTAGAAACTTTCATTAAGTGGTCGTCTGGGAGGGAATCTTGGATAGGAACCTTGTCGTCATCCTCAACTCTAATACGGCTAAGATGATCGGCGACGACGTTTTCCAGTCCGCTTTTGTCTTTAATTTCCAAATCAAATTCTTGGAGCATTAGCACCCAGCGGATAAGTCTAGGTTTTGCGTCTTGCTTCTGAATCAGATATCGTATAGCGGAATGGTCAGTGTAGACAATAACTTTAGCTCCTATCAGATATGAGCGGAATTTTTCGAATGCGTAGATGACAGCTAAAAATTCTTTTTCTGTAGTGGTGTAATTTTTTTGTGCTTCATCCAGCGTTTTAGATGCGTAGTATATGACATGGGGTTTCTTGTCGATTCTTTTCCCTAAAACGGCCCCTATGGCAAAATCGCTTGCATCACACATGATTTCGAAAGGTAATGACCAATCTGGAGCTCGTAATATTGGTGCAGAGATCAGGGCATCTTTCAGAGTTGTGAAGCTTTGCAAGCATTCTTGGTTAAAGTTGAACTCTGTGTCCTTGGTCAGCAGTTGTGTCATTGGTTTTGCTATTTTGGAGAAATCTTTAATAAATCTTCTGTAAAATCCAGCATGTCCTAAGAAGGCACGGACTCCTTTTACGTCTTTTGGTGGCATCAATTTTGAGATAACGTCAATTTTTGCTTGATCCACCTCGATCCCTCTATCGCTCACTCTGTGTCCTAAAACAACACCTTCTGTTACCATAAAATGGCATTTTTCCCAATTTAAAATGAGGTTTGTTTCCTCACATCTTTGTAGGACTTGAACCAGGTTGAGCAGACAGTTGTCGAAGGAGTTTCCGTAAACTGAAAAATCATCCATGAATACCTCCATTATAGACTCTGTCAATCCCGCAAAGATAGCGGACATGCATCTTTGGAAAGTAGCTGGTGCATTACAGAGCCTGAATGGCATTCTTCTGAAAGCGTACGTCCCAAAGGGACAGGTAAAAGTAGTTTTTTCTTGATCGTCCGGATGTATCGGGATTTGGTAAAAGCCGGAATATCCATCGAGGTAACAAAAGAACTTCTGATGAGCTAGGCGCTCGAGGACCTCATCTAGGAAAGGCAGGGGGTAGTGATCTTTTCGTGTTGATTTATTAAGTTTCCTATAATCAATGCACATACGCCACCATGTAATGGTTCTAGTGGGTACCAGTTCGTTTTTGTCATTAAGAACAACGGTGGTTCCCCCCTTTTTAGGGACCACCTGCACTGGGCTTACCCACTGAGAATCAGAAATTGGGTAGATAATGCCTGCCTTTAGAAGTTTGAGGACCTCGAGGCGAACCACCTCTTTGAGGTTGGGGTTTAACTTTCTCTGGTGTTCTCGCGATGGTTTAAACTCTTCAACCATGGGCAGTTTGTGCATACATAGAGCAGGGTTTATGCCCGTCAGATCAGTCATTTTATAGCCAATTGCTTTCTTATGCTTCTTCAGTTCATCGAGGAGTCTGTTTTCTTGATCCTCCTCCAGAGTGGAGCTGATGATAACCGGACAGAGCTTCTCATCATCAAGAAAAACATGTTTAAGTCCCTCGGGTAAGGCTTTCATTTCTGGAGCCTTAGGTGGCTCAGTGGCTTCTATAATTGTGATGGCTTTAAGTTCTTCAAACGTGGCTGTCGGAGCTTCTTCAGCTTTTTCTAAGTATTGCAGGCACTGTTGTACTAGTTCACTGGCCGAGAATTCGACATCCGGGTTTGTAAGAATATTTTCCAATTCGTCGGATGGTTCAGACATTTCTAACTGGGACATTTGATAAATAGCATCCAGGAGAAAGACTTCCTCTTGAATGCTTGGACCTTTCATGCTGTTTAGAACTCTGAACTGGAAAGCCTCCCTCCCAAGTCTCAGAATAATAGTTCCTGCTTCGACATCAATGAGAGCTCGGGCAGTAGCTAGGAAAGGTCTTCCAAAGATTATCGGATATCTCAGGTCTTCTTGTATGTCCATAATAACAAAATCACACGGGACATAAGAATTTGTTCCTATTCTGACAGGGATGTCTTCGATAATGCCAAGGGGGGCAGTTATGGTAGAATCGGCTAACTGGATTGTCATAGTCGTAGGTAACAAATCAGTAAAGCCTAATCTTTTACACATTGAATAAGGCATAATAGATATGCTTGCTCCTAGGTCTGCCAATCCTTTCTTGCTGGAGCCATTTCCGATGGAACACTGAATGCCGAAGGAACCTGGGTCCTTCTTTTTCTTTGGCATTTTATTAAGCAGAATATCTGAAGTGGTCTGAGCAAGTTTCACTGTTTCATGCTCCTCTGTCATATACTTTCTCGACAAGAGGGTTTTCAGGTATTTTTCCCAAGCTGGCACTTCGGAAAGGGCATCAAGAAAAGGAATATCGATGTATAACTTTTTCATAGCTTCTTTAAATTTTTGGAACCTAGTGTCCATTTTGGTCCCTTTTAGTCTGTCTGGGTAAGGAATTCGTGGCGGGACTTCTGAGATTGGTTCCTTTTCTTTTTCGTTCTCTGTAAAAGTTTCTGTTTCTCTGCTTGAATTCCCTGTTGGGGAAGGGATGGCTACGTTATCATCATCATGGTCGATTCTTGTGACATCAGGCAGGACACGACCAGACCGCGTGGTGACGGCATTAAGTTGTTCTGGTCTGTTTGGGTTATGACGGGGGTTTGCCTCTGGTTGCCCAGCAAAAGTGCCGGCTTGAGGTTTCAATTGAGCGGCAATCTGCGCCAATTGGGCTTCTACGGCTTTTTGTTGAGCTTGTTGGTTTGCAAGCATGGTTTGTTGCGATTGAAGCATTTGTCTAATCAAGGATATCTCATCAGATGATTGGGGAAGATTACCCCTTTGTTGATACTGAGTGACTTGCTGTCCTGGTTGTTGTAGAGGTGCAGTTAACTGTGGCTGCGGGGGCTGATGCAACTGGGGTTGCTGCGGCTGCTGCAACTGGGGTTGTTGCAACTGAGGGTGTAGTCCTGAATGGGCATATTGGTAAGAAGGATTCCTGGGATAGTTAGATCTTTGAAAACCTTGTCTGTAATTCCCTTGATTGAAGTTATTTTGAAATCCTGGTGGTTGTCTATTGAAAGATCCACCTTGTGCCTGCTGCTGTGGGTTGGCAGTCCCTGCAGGATTCCCGTATTGGAAACCAGGATGGTTCCTTGGTTTGTCTGGGTTGTAATACACTTGGCCAGGTATTGAATGTATGGAGTTAACTTGCTCTGGCATTTGATCTTCGGGATGCTCGATGATGGGTTCATATTGCGGCATAGGTGGTTGTAAATCCATCATGACATTGTACAACAATCCACATGATAATGTGGGATGATCGGATGCATGACAGGCTTCACAAGTTCCAGTAGCTGACTTAACTTGTTGGACCTGAGAGCTTTTCTTCTTATCATATTCCCCGAAAGAAGTTTCGAGGGCTTGTTGCTTGCTAGCGATAGTCTTCAAAGCCTCAGCAATGGCCTTGAGTTCCATGGATTCTTCCGCTTTGTAAACCTTGAGAACGCCTTTGGGTTGGTTAGATGACCTTCCCCAATTGGATTGGTTCTCGGCTCCCAGCGTAACTATATTCCAGGCATCTTCATAATTCTTTCTCATAAAGTTTCCTCCAGATGAGGAATCTAGGAATTGCTTAATATCATCACTTACTCCTCTGTAAAATGTTTCTATAAGTTGATTTTGAGAAATGCCATGGTGAGGACATTTTCTCAGGAGTTCTTTGAATCTTTCCCAAGCTTCAGCAAGTGTTTCTCCAGGTAGTTGGGAAAAGTGATTAATTTGTCCCCTTATCTCATAGGTTAGCGAAGGTGGGAAGAATTTCTCAAGAAACTTCTCTTCTAAGGGAGTCCAGGTAGTGATGATGGGGTGTCTATCCAAAGCGTTGTACCAACTTAGTGCTCTTCCAGATAAGGTGAAGTGAAAAAGGTGTAACATGATTGCTTCCATTGCAATTCCTGCTTGGGGTACAAGTCGGCAGAGTGACTTGAACCTCTTAAGGTGATCCATGCAATCATCTCCGGGTGCTCCGGAGAAAGAGATGCCTTGCATGATCTGGATCCACTGCGTCCGAATTTCAAAGTGTGGTATGTTAATAATCGGTGGTCGGACAGGATGATCGTCTTCATAATTCTTTGGGACTGCGTAGTCCCGAAGTTGCTTGTTTCTTAATGCAAGTTGAGCAGCAGCATGCTCTGCTTGGATGCGGGCTTGTTCCTCAGCTCGGATCTCAGCTTGCACCTGAGCACGAGTGTCGGCAATAAGTTGTGCTCGTTGTGCTGCTATGGCGGCGTTGACTCGTTCTGCAACAAGGCGTTGCTCTTCGGCCATCTGTCTGGCTCTTTGGCGATTAAGTCTGTTCCTTCGGTGAAAACTTCTTTCTACCTCAGAATCGTATTCTGGTTCAGGGGAGAATCCGATGCTATGCGGGGGTTGCATACACGTTTTCTACCTGAGTAGAAGGAAAATCACACGTTAGGATAATGGAAGGAAATGAAAAAGATCAAGAAGAATTGGAGTTGTTATTAAGAAAAAGTGTAAAATCCTAATCAACCAGGAAGTTGGTAAGTAAAAAACTAAAAAGTTCCGTTGTCCCCGGCAACGGCGCCAATTTTTGATGGAGTTTTGCAACACCACTAAAAATCCTAAGGTGATGAATCCTTAGGTTTAGCCTTGCTAGTACTATGGTAAGAACTCCACCCACGTGTGTTAAGACACGCGGAAGTCTTATCGTAGTATAGTTAAGGGTCGAATCCTCGGGACAACGGTCTTGACGAAGTCAAGATGGAAAACGTTTTAGTTCTACTTAACTACTTAACAGTTGATATTTAGATCGAAAGTTTGATGTTGGTTCTAAAGCTAGATGCGAGGAAAGCAAAGCAAGAAGGTAAAGATTAAAGTTGTAAACAAATGATAAAAACCACTAGGATGTTATCGGGTTTCACACCACTACACATGGATCAAGTCATGCAACATAATAAAACAACCTGCAAAAAGGGTCAAATCAGTTAGTATCTTGTAGTCCTAGCTTCCTTTCGGATAACTAGCCACGAGAAGTGTGGAGTATTGCAATGCCGGCCATCCCATAACGAATGGTCACATGCCTTGCATTACTCCTTCATGAAATGTGTTCCTCGACCTTACCAAGGTTGCACTTCCATACGTCAACTGATTCCATTTCATAGTATGAAAGTGCAACGATGGGGGTGAGTTTACTCCACTCCTGAAAACACTTCTAGACACCGAAACAGACGTATGGTGACTACATACATCCATAACCAACATTCAATCGACATTTAGATCTAAGGGTATAAACGTAGACAATTCATACCAAAAGACAATATGTAACACAAGTTGATGATCAAGCAACTAGTATTCATTAAGCGATTGAAGTCAAACTGAAAGGAAGAGTATCTTTATTACAAGTTGTTGAATTACATCGCATGAAATGAAAACATGGGTAGCGGGGCTACTCCCCGCACCCTAGTGAAAGAAACTACTCGCTCATGGCAAAGGAGGTGAGAAGAGAGAGAAAGAACGTCATCTCCACGGAGGAGGGAAGGTTGAACCCTTGGTGAAGAGAGCAACGATCTTCGCACTTCGTGGTTGCTTTGATGAAGGATTTTCTCTTCCCACCTTCTTTGTTGAAGAGATGGAAAGAAGAGAGAGAAGGAAGCTTGATGATGAGCACGGATCCCAAAACTAGCAGCCTTGGGGCAGTGGACGGAAGATCAGAATGCTCTGGGTCTGGAGAGGCAGCCTTTGGGGCGTCTTGGAATTCGATCCCCCCTTGAAGTGACCTTTGAGGTCCTATTTATAGGCTTCAAGTGGCTTCTCGCGGTCTTGGGATCGTGAGGCTTCTCGCGGTCTTGGGACCGTGAGGCTTGTCGCGGTCTTGGGACCGTGAGGCTTGTCGCGGTCTTGGGACCGTGAGGCTTCTCGCGGTCCTGGGACCGTGAGGCTTCTCGCGGTCTTGGGACCGTGAGGCTTCTCGCGGTCTTGGGACCGTGAGGCTTCTCGCGGTCTTGGGACCGTGAGGCTTGTCGCGGTCTTGGGACCGTGAGGCTTCTCGCGGTCTTGGGACCATGAGGCTTCTCGCGGTCTAGGGACCGTGAGGCTTGTCGCGGTCTTGGGACCGTGAGGCTTCTCGCGGTCTTGGGACCGTGAGGCTTCTCGCGGTCTTGGGACCGTGAGGCTTCTCGCGGTCTTGGGACCGTGAGGCTTCTCGCGGTCTTGGGACCGTGAGGAGTCTTTGTGAATTTTTTTGTGTTTTCTGTAATGAAAAAGAGGAAAAGTTATTTACTGCAATAAAGTAAGGAGGTTTAATGATTCTATTTAGTTTATCTAAGAGAAAGTATGGAAAACTAAAGAAAAAGGCTAAAATAAACTACTAAAATAGGAGGTTATCAATGTGATGTGTTTTTTTACATATAATGGATATGAAGGTAAAGAATCCTAGTATCCAAGAACTTTCAATGATATGAGAAAATGAGAACATGACTCCTGATAAGATGAATAATGTTTGGTTACCTACAAGGGCCAACTTTGAGATTAGTCTAGTTAGATATTATAGTATGGATACCATATGTTAGGGGTTTATGCTCCACATAAACATGACATCAGCAAGGATGTATGAGTTGAAGGAACAATTGTAGAATCATTTTTGGAAAAGCTTATCAAGCTAAAATAATTCCTTATAATATCCCTATCTAGATTTTTTGAGGCATCTTATACATAACATCTAGAGATACCTCTGAGATAGTTCTTCTTTAATAAGTAGCCTCTCCTTATGACAAGAAAATGAACAGCTAAAGGGATAGTTGATACAAGTCATAAGAGAATTTAGTGTTGTGTCAGCAGATTAGAGTGGCACAACAGTTGTATGATAAGACTTGTAGTCCTAAGTGGGAGGCAGAACGTAACTTTGGTCTTTCCTTGAAGGAGAAATGTTAAATTAAGGAATATGGAAGACTCCCAAGGTAAAGAATCTTATTACATAAAGATGTAAGTTGAAAAGGTGACAAATCAATAAGGTTTGACATTGAGTTATATAAAGTATGTATAGTACTTCTCTGATTTAGAAAGTGTTACCTGACATAGGATTGACACTGCAATCATTAATAGAAAGGACAATTGAGTATGTGTCATGTATGACAGATTTTATGATAACCCTATATGAAAGGACTTTGTGCTAGTCAAATTTCTATGTCATCTCCATGACATCAACATGTTATGTGGATACTTGAAGATATGATGCATGAATGACAATTGACTTCCTTCATCTGGGATTTCGGGGACAAAATCCTCGTTAGGGGTTTATAACTTGTAATGACCCCGACCTGGGTTATGATTTAACCTTATTTGTTTTGGCTAAATAAGTTGCTTAGAACTTTAATATAATCCTCTAAAGAGTTTTGTTATTAGTTGACAAACTTAAGTTTCAAGTTTGGTCTTGTTTGAATAATGTTTGAGCAATGTTCTTTTATTTTTGACCAAAATGCAATTTACCCAAGATAAGGGGTTATAGTGCAATATGTCAGATGTTGATCATATCTCATGTGTTTTATCATCATTAAAGAGAGAATTATGTAATGTGGTGGCGTGTAGAAAGCCTAAATTCCAAGTTTGAACTTGTTTGAATAATGTTAGTGCCTTGTGTACCAATTTTGGTACAAGTTGTAATTTACCCAAAATGAAGGGTTGATATGCAAATCACCACCTTTAGAGTGTCCCTACTCCCTCCTAGTATCATTTAGAGGAGAGATAAAGAAGGAGGTACCATGTTTGAATCATATTTAAGTATGATACTCTTGGTGATGAAAAGACCAAGAAAGTGTTGAATGTAAAACTCTAAATTGAGCTTGTATCGGGTTGTAGAGTCCATATGGGAGTGCCTATCGGCCAAGCTGCCATAGAGGGGATCACATATCGGTTTTTGGACTCTTGTCCTTGTCCATGATGGGAAAAACACCTCAAGGAGGTGATCCATGTCGAGTTAGATGCTCCTTGCAAAAGTTGTATCGGTTTGCATAATTTATGAGATAAAGATGAGATATCTTATCAAACAAGATAACTAATGGCCGAAATATCATCTCTAGATTATCATCAAGTGTTTTGCATGACAAGATAAATATGAGTGTATGCAATTATAGGTGTCAACCATGCATGTACACGTGGCACCTAGTAGCTTAAAATGGTGACACCCCATATACACACTTTTTCATGAACCTCAAGTATATATACCCTTCCCTTCACCTATTAGTGAACTTTTTCGAAATCTATCACCCCCTTTCTCTTAGATATCATGCATATATTCTTGGTATCGTGATAAGGTGAAGGATTATTGTGCATAGGGCCTTGGTATTGGCCATAGAAAAGTGATATCACCCATTGCAAAGTCATATCGGCCAAGTGAGGGATATCGGCCATAAGTGAGGGATATTGGCCACAAGTGGTGAGGTATCATGCATGAGGCTAAGGAGATAAAGTCTTGGACCTTTGAGAAGCTCATCCTCAACCTTGGGAACGTGAAGGTTTGGATCTTAAAGCTTTCAAGTTGCACTGCATGCGGGTTATATAACTTGAACTCAATTACGTTATTATTTACCATCAATTTTGCCTTAGTTAAATGATTTACTTTCAATTCGAAATTTCATGCATAATTGATGAACCCATGAGCTCTAGTAGTAACCTAGAACTGTTTTCCATGAACTAGAACAGTAATAACAAGAGTCTATAGGTTGATGATGATGACATCATCATGGTGCAATCTGATATTGGGTTGAAGCACCTCTAACCCGATATGGTGTTGAGGGATACACCTCTTACCTAATATAATGTTGAAACCCTATGATGGTTATACACCTATAGAATGATATGGTGATGAGTATATACCTCATGGATGATATGGTGATACACACATACACCTCATGGTCGATATGGTGAGCACACATACACCTATTCCCCGATATGGTGTTGAAACCCTATATGATGATATGGTAACCCGATATGATGATATGAACACAACCATTAGCACGATATGGTGAAGAGTTTATACCTCATGGACGATATGAGTGACACATACAAACCCCATGTGCATGATATGGGGTTAAGCACACAGCTTATACCCAATATGATGTTAAGTATATACCCTACCCGATCTGATATTGAAACTCAACATGGTGTCGTGAAACCCGATATGAAAAACCCTAACGTTGAGTAATATGATATGGATGCATGGTATGGTGATTAGGATACACCTATATACTCTATATAGAATCTTACCTACACCTTTATACCCAATATGGAGGAAGCACCTCAATCCAATACACTTGATTGGGTGATACATGTAGTATGTTATGGCAAATGATACTTTAAGACATGAAGGGTTTAGTGCATTTTGATAAATATGGGTCAATGTACCTTGGGAGAAGGATTGAGCCAACCTAATAGAGTATGATGTAATCAATATACTAGTGAGGATGAAAGAGAAACTTATACTTGTTTAATACTCATGTAATGAATATACATTGATACTCTTGATATGTGTGGAGTCTGAATTTGGGTTGTGATTCTTGATGAGTGAACTTGAAAACCCTAGTTGGTTTAAAGAAGTAAACCTTAACCATAATGAAGGATAATGATATGATTTAAAACTACAATTGGTTAACAAAGGAAAACCTTAGCCATATTGAAACCATGTTGGTAGCATGAGATAATGAACATAGCTAAGCATGAGCTATGATGTTTATATAATACCGATTATATAGGTCTTTTGACCTAGAGATAGTCGTTGCCTAGTGAGGGGTAACAAGATATTTAAAAGGCCTTGTGAGCCATGTGATTAGTTGTTGCCTAGTGAGAGGTAACAAGATGTTTAATGGGCCTTGTGAGCCACGAGAATAGTTGTTGCCTAGTGAGAGGTAACAATATGTTTAATGGGCCTTGTGGGCCATGAGAATAGTTGTTGCCTAGTGAGAGGTAACAAGATGTTTATAAAAGTCTCATGTAAGAAATGATAATGTTCAAAATAAACTAGGAAATGGAAACTCAGTAACATAATAATAATAAATGGTTACAATAATAATAATGACATCTTGACTATACATGCTTTATGCTTATAGCCAAATAAAGGCTATAGTATTTTGAATATGCTTAAATAAGATAATAGGAATACTTGTATTACATAAAGGATGTAAATAAGTATGATGGTTTGGCCAAGGTATAATGCCTAGTAAAGGTGATGTGGTATTCAGTGATGAGTTTAAGCGATAGAGATCCCATAATGAAAGTGAAAGGGGTAATATAAAGGTATTCCACTACTATGGAATAATCACACAGGATTGGTAATAAACCAATACCTGGAATAATGTCAAAGGATTGATAATAACCCAATTCCTAGAATAATCTCACAGGATTGGTAAGAACTCAATACATGGAATAATGTCATAGGATTGGTAATAATCAAATACCTGGAATAATCTCACAGGATTTGTAACAACCCAATACCTGGAATAATGTCACAAGATTGGTAATAACCCAATACCTGGAATAATCTCACAGGATTGGTAATAACCTAATACCTGGAATAATGTCACAGGATTGGTAATAACCCAATACCTGGAATAGTCTCACAGGATTGGTAATAACCGAATACCTAGAATAATCTCACAGGATTGGTAATAACCCAATACCTGGAATAATATCACAGGATTGGTAATAACCCAATACCTGGAATAATCTCACAGGATTGGTAATAACCCAATACCTAGAATAATATCACAGGATTGGTAATAATCCAATACCTAGAATAATCTCACAGGATTGGTAATAACCTAATACCTGGAATAATGTCATAGGATTGGTAATAACCCAATACCTAGAATAATCTCACAAGCTTGGTAATAACCCAATACCTGGAATAATGTTACAGGATTGGTAATTACCCAATACCTGGAATAATCTCACAGGATTGGTAATAACCCAATACCTGGAATAATCTCACATGATTGGTAATAACCCAATACCTGGAATAATATCACAGGATTGGTAATAACCCACTACCATGAAGAATCTCACAGGATTGACATAATCTAATACCTGGAATAATGTCACAGGATTGGTAATAACCCAATACATGGAATAATCTCATAGGATTGGTAATAATCTAATGATTGGAATAATCTCACAGGATTGGCATAGTCCAATACCTGGAATAATTGCACAAGATTGGCATAATCCAATACATGGAATAATTGCACAGGATTGGCATAGTCCAATACCTGGAATAGTTTCACAGGATTGACATAGTCCAATACATCGATATGATTTTATAGGATTGACATAGTCCTTAGAATATTGGCTGAGGCCAACAGATAGAAATGAGAATGGTTCATGGATGTCATACCATGATAATGAGTATCACAGGATAAGCTTGTGATGTTGATATAGTATGATGGGTAAATGTCACACATGTTCTTCATATTCCTTATAAAGTTAATAGATGATTTACTTCTCTATCATAGATAGTTGTAATGCTTTAAAAGATGAGAAAATTCTAAACTGCTTATCCTCTGCTCAGTTTAATACTATTTACTTATGATAATAACATTGTTGGCAGAGAGTTATATCTCTCACTGGGACAATTGTCTCACCCCGTGGGATCCACAATTTTTAGGTGGACGTGTACGAGGAGGTAGAGACCATTCTGAAGAGGAAGGACAACAATAGTAGGGACAGAAAAATAGATCAGGTTGAGTGTTCTGTCTGTCGTGTCTTATAGGTAGAAGTCCTACGTGTCGTCTATGTACTCTCAGGTCCTTGGATTTAGTACATGATGATTTTATGAGCAATCTGTGATTTTGTCTTGTATGCCTTGAGGTTTGATGTTTCTTTAGTATATTTTTTGACAAAGCAACTGTTATATGTTAACCTCAAGATGAGATGGTTCAGTGTATGTACAATGTGAACCATGATGTAAATAAAGTTTTGAAATAGATCTCTTTGCAAAATGGTAATAATTTTTAATGATTTTTGTTAATCTGCTGGTTGTGATTATTCTGCATAATTAATAATGATTTGGTTGTCATTTTGGTGGCGGTCGTTTCAGTTACATTTGGTTTCATAGCCTAGTTTTTCAACTAATCACTAATAATTATTAAATTCTTCAAATTTTGTAGAACCTAAGGGAGTTATTAGAGGATTTTCCAATGATGGAGGTGTCTAGAAAAGGATCATGATCTGGGGGCTGGCAAGATTTTTCCTCCGCCCCTCTAGTTAGTTTACAAGGACTGCCGAAATTTGTGTAACTTCTAGGCCAAAATTTGAGAATTTGACACAAAATAAGATATCTCTAGGTCTTCTCATCTATTTTCATCCCTTCTCTACCCTTTACATAGAGAACCTATAAGTGCTTAAGGGTTTTCTCTCTCTCCACCTCCTCTTAAGTTTGAGGGTTAAGAGTACTAAGGATTAAGGAATCCTCCACCAAAGAATGAAAGACATGTATAAACGATGTCATGGACATAAGTTTTAATGATGAAACTTGGACTGAGATTAGTTACATGCTTAGGTTGCATGGGTCGTGTTTCCATGCCCTCGGGAGAAAGATGAGGTTAGACCATCTCGTAGGAAAAAGATGAGAGGGATAACTTTGTACGAGGAAGCCTCCAGGGAGAGGAAGAGACCTGATGCGTCCTTTGAGGATGGTGCTCAACCCAAAACCTTAAGCAGTGGATAGAGAAAGAGAGGACGTAATGAGTTGGGTACCTTAGTTGTCCATGCATGCATGAACGTGGGTTAGACATGCATGCCATATGTATAGGCTTTGAGTATGCATGAGGAACATAGACTGTGTGTGGTTGCATGACCCCTAGTTCCTTTTGGTTACTCGACCATAGGTGGGTCATGCTTGATAAGGAGAACAGATCTAGGAGAGAGGGATGGCACCCTAATTCAGAAGGTTAGTGGTGACCAAATAGGAGCCCTAACTGGCATATATGAGTAGGAAAGAGGCATGCACCTACATAGAAGTGAGCGACATCAAGGCTGGCAACAGGTTTTAGTCCTAATCCAGAGGGGTTATGCTTGTTGGTTTATGAGTTAGGCATGTTGAAAGATATGAACAAGGAGCTTTGTAGTGATCTCAGTCGGACATAAGATTTGATAGTATGTTTCATAGGCCAAGTGAGAATATATGTGTATCTTAGGAGCCTTAACCTCATATATAAAGAAGGGACCTTTATTTTTAGGCTAGTTAGAGGGTTAGATCAAGAAAGTGTGAGACCCAGATGAAGAAGGTTGGAAGCCCAGACTCTTAGACATGAGAAATCACGAGAAGGTTTGGTATGATGTGGCCTAGGATATATGACCCTGAGTAGATGTGTGGAGTTGATTCATGCATGATCCAAAGAGGTTTTTGTACCTTAGATACCTTTAGAGGAACCAAACCCTAGAAAAGAGAAAGAGGATTCTTGTACAGATATATAGATGATATGAGAGCCTACTTTTTAGGTGTAGAAAAAAAAAGAGTTCCAAAGACCCTGAAGAGGTGTGGTAGCTAGTGGTGAGGCCTCGTACCTAGTTGGTTGTTCTTATATAGGAATCTAAAGGTTGTTCGCATGGAAGAAGGTTAGGAAGTGTATGCCATAACTTGCATGGGTTTGGTACATGTTTGAGAAAATGATCATACAATTTAGATAACGGATGCATAAGAGGTGATCATGGGGTTCCTGGACCAAACAAGGGAAGTAGCAGTACATGTTGCACATAATGTTCACAAGGTTGAGTAAGTTTGGGGGGGTTTAAGAATGCCTCCATGTATTGGAATAAAAGGAAATCCCGCTTGAACTGAGATATATGATTGATGGGCCTCTCACATAGGTTCATGGCATATGAATTTGGCCCAACCTAGAGGAATGATGAGAAGTACGACATACCAAGGAACTTAGAAATAGTTTAATAAGTTGTCTACCTGCTAGTCGTATGCATGGGCAGCATGATAGAGGTTATGCATATACATGATGATATAAACCTTGGATGCATGAAAGTTTTGTGACCTTTGTTACTATCAAGTGATAGTTTTCTCCTATCCAGGGAAAGGACCCTTCATGTAGGAGTGAGCACCAACTCTTGTTTAGGTTTGAGGTAACCGTAAAGGTCATTTATAAGATCTTGACAGGCTAGTGTAAGAGCACATAGTATGAGTATGAATCTATAGACCCGTGTATGACCATCTCTAAGGGGCCTATGTGTACGTTACCATGAGGGTAACTAGTAGAATAGGGCCAGGCCTAGATAGGCAGGTCACCATGTTTTCCATGAAGGGATGTAAGGTAAACTATGAGTGCCCAGAGAGGTTATGGAGATATGGGTGAGAATTCAAGAATGGAATGTTCTTGAGTATCAACAAAGGAGCCACAAGCTATGATAGAATCCAAAATCAATACCAAGGTCATGGAGGGTTAAGATTGTTGGAAGTAGGAGTTGATTGTTCCCTGAATGCACAAGACCATAGGGTCTGGAGGTAACAGCTACCTTTGCCCAAGACCCATGGGTTAGGAGGTTGGCCACCTTCATGAGTTCATCAGACCTAAAGGGGTAAACGTGAGAGGCACTCCCTAGATGCATAAGGGTAAGATCACCCTAAAAGTATTGGCACCCTAGAGACCTTGATGAAATGACTAAGGATTGTGTATAGGAGTGATGTTAAGGCCCAAAAGTGATGGGAAAAGTCTTCCCATGGGTGTAAACATAGAATTGAGATATCCATGTTGTGGATTCATGTATAGTATGTTTCAACTTAGACTGGAAAGTGTAATGGTGATGTGTGATGTACCATCTCTACTCCTGGAATGGGATGAACTCTGTATTTGGATTGCATCCAAATGCTTATTTCATCTTCTTATGGGTGTGAGAGATAGGACAAAATGCATGCCATACTAAGGATAAAAGTGATATGAGAGATAAATACTTGAGTTGAAACCTTTTCATGATAATTGAGGATTTGAGGAAGTACCACACCCTTTTGAGAGTATATTTGATAGATGGTTTAAAAGCAAATATGAACAAAGGTAATATGAGGACATACCTATCAAGAGTAGTTTGGATTCTATGAGTTTTAGGTTGGGTTTAGTAACCAAGATAATGGATGCCAGATCTCAAAGTTTTTCCTGACTCAGACAGATTTACACCCAAATACAAAGACAATGAGTGGATAATATGAAGGTTTATGTCCACCATCAGCTATCACCCAAAGAAGACTAATGTGGTAATAGATGTTCTCAACTAGAAATAGCTCAGGTGTGCATCTATCTTGTCTAACCAGTGGTGAGGGCTGGAAGATGTTTCTAGATGAACCATGTATCCATTGGAAGACTAGACATGTGTGGATAACATCTAGATACAACCAGACTTGTAGACTGAGTTGGTGGTTGCCCGGTTAGCCAGTCCATATCTTGATGAGATGAAAGGTTTGATAGAGAAACCTCAGATGCACCTCTCATGAAGAGTAGGTGGTGAAATCCACTACTAGAGTGTTTTAGGGTTTCTGAGGATTCACCCTTGAAAAATCATGTCATGCAAGAAGCTCATTATTCTAAGTACATCATACACCCTGGTATTACCGATATGATTAAGGTTTACAGCAGTACCTTGGAGGCCTGGAATGAGGAAGGATATAGAGGTGCATGTGGTCGGTGGCTATGCATGCCAGAGGGTGAAGACTAAACACCAGTGACCCAATGGATTGCTATAGATGATTGGAAATTCTAGAGTGGAATGGGAGCAGATCACCATTGACATTATGGTGGGTCTCCCCTAGACTAAGAGGGTTTATGGTGCAATATGGGTTATGGTAGATCGTCTTACCAAGTCAACACTTTTCCTTTCCATAGAGACATCTATCAATGTTACAGATCTAGTTGAACTACATACTTGAGATAGTTCGACTGCATAGTGATTTGAGGTCAAATATTCTTGAGTATGTCCCTAAGTTCACTTCCATGTTTTGGAAGTAGGTGCATGAAGAACTTGATACTAGATTGAATTTTAGTATAGCTTATCACCCCCCTGACTGATGGACAGTCAAGAGAGTATGATCCAGACTTTAGAAGGTCTGATGAGAGCATATGTGCTCATTTGGGGTGGATTACGGGAGCAGTACTTACCTCTAACTGAGTTTGTTTGTTATAACATCTACCAAATCCAGTATCGGGATGTATTAAGCTCTTTATCAAGGTTGTGTCAGTCACCGCTTCACTAGGATGATGTTAGTGATACGACCTTGTGGAGGTCAGTGAAACCACAATGTATGTTGATGAAGTTTCTTTGATCGAGCAATGGCTGAAGAAAGCTCAGGATTGACAGGAGTCGTGTGACGATGCAAAGCGGCCTGACTTACAGCTGATTGTGGGTGAGCATGTGTTTTTAAAAATCCAACCCCTCTGAGCTATATCTAAGAATAGAGGAAAGTTGAGTCCCCAATACATGGGTCCGTTTGAGATTTTATAACGGATTGGTGAAGCTACTTTTTTGTTTATAGCCTTACCCCCTCAGGATAATATGATGCATGATGCATGTGTTATAAATGCCCAATCTAGAGAACTATGTGAGGTACACAAGCCATGTGCCAAGCATTGACCTATCGAACTCTAAGGGAGGCTAATTTACCCTGAGTCACCTATGAGCGTACGAGATACCAAGGTGAGAGAGATCAAGAGTAAAGGATAGATATGGTAAAGGTTCTTCGGAAGCACCATGGGAGGATGAAGCCACATGAGGGTTGAAGATGGACATTGTAATGTCTTATCCCGAATCATTTGTATGGTTGGTGGAATTTTGAGGGCAAAACTCCTATAAGAAGGGAAGGATGTTACAGCCCCGATTTTTGGGTTTACATTGATTGAAATGCAATTTCTCAAATAAAATGTACATGTATGAAAATTGTATGATATGTGTTCAATGAATGAGTTTCTTTTACAATATTTCCTTTAAATGAGTGATTTTGTGGATCCTAATAAGTAAGTGAGTACAATATAATGAAAAGGAAAGAAAAGTTGAAAGAAATCTAATAATGCACAAAAAGGAAAAGAAATCAAGATAATGATGAGAATTATGTAGAAACCTCTAGAAAGTTATATGAATGACCTTATTTGACTAGGCTTCAAAATCTAATTGATTTCTTATAAGAAAAGAAATCCAAATAAAGAAAGTAGAAGTGGAAGAGAGAGAAAATATGAATTAAAATATGCCTTTTGAATTGGTAGCTTGCATATGAAGAAAAGCCTCTCTTATTTTCACATTTTGACTCAAAACTTGGCATGCAAGTATATTAAGTTAACAAAGAGCTTCCCTTCAAATTTGGGATTAAAAGGATGCATGGTTTAGGATATATGAATTTTTGAAAAATCCCAAAAGTGAGAAGAGTCTCATTAAATGTCACGATTTGAATCAAATTAGAATTTCATTTTCTTTGGGCAATTGTGATATGGATTTTTGGATCTGAGATCCAACGGTGCATGATCATCTCCTACTTTATTTGTAAAAGTTCAGTACATTGTTCAAGCTACTTCCCTAAGCAACTTACTCATGATTAGGACAATGTTTGGAACTAGGACTTATATCATAGGCTTTGGGAGCACGAAATGAACTGATTGGTTCTAGATTTGTTATGGTTTTGGAAATCCTAGAGAATTCTCCCAATCTACTTAGAGAAGCAATAATGAACCTCAGACAAATCTATATATAGGACCCTAGGATTTCTTGGCAAGGTCATTGCCTTGTTCGCAAGACACCGTTGAACGCTTGATCACTTGCCCTGACGACAGTTCATTGACAAAAGGCCAAATTTGCTCACGCATATTCCATCTTTGTCAGCAATGGAAACTCCAAGATGGTCCCCCCTTCCTTGCCATAGAGGGGCAACAGATGCCACGAAGGAGTCCAGAAGGATGAGACGGAGGTACTTGTACCTTTGCTCACCATGCAAGAGTGCTAACACCGAGAGTCAACCATTGGGTTGACCAACCACGGCACTGCTCGTGAGAAAGTAGAGGAATGGAGGAATAAGATGATGACTAGGGAAATTAGGTCCCTGTCCTTTCTCACACATGCAAAGTCACAGGGTAAGGGTGATTTTCTGCCCAACATAGTGCTCGGCTCACAGGGAGTGAGTCGCCAACATGGTTGAAGCCTATAGGTCGAGCTGGCATCCGCATGAAATAGGAGCGAACAAACCAGACGCACATGTGCCTAGAGACAATTCGCGAGCCAAAGCCGTGTGGAAATTAAGGTAATAATTCCTTTTTTTGACATGGTGCGCCCCGATTGGTTGAAAAGTAAATAACTTGCAAATATTATAGTAAATTCTTGGATGCTCAGATGAAGTCATGCTATATATGAAAATTGATTGAAAACATGCAAGGAATTCAATAAAAATATAATTAGAGTCTAGTTTTGCTTGTAACTCAAAATGTATGTAAAGATGCCATCTTTAATAGGTTTTGTTAATTGGAAAGCCCTAAGTTTTGTTGATAAATAGATCTAATGATATTCCCTAAATATTTTGAGTTGATATTAACATGTTGACATAAAAAGGAGGGATTAGATCTAAATGAATAATCTGTGTGTATAATTTGATTAATTTAGGGTTCCATGAATAAAAGTGCATTAATGGGCCTAGAAACCCTAATTTTGATAATTGTGGGTTTTGATGGTTTTAGTTATGAAAATCCATTAGTAAGACAGAGATATGATGTTAATAAAGACCCTTAATGTGGATAATTTGAGTAATTAGATTTTTTTATGGATAGAAAACATGTTTTAGGGTTTTGTTGACCTAAAAAGGATAAAAGATGATAAATATATCTAAGAAACCCTAATGAATCCTAATAAGGCTTAGAAAGCTTAGAAAAGAGTCCCAAGTCAATAAGGAGTTGTTTGGGATATGATGGTAACAATTAGGTGTTATAAATGTTTTTTAGGATCAAGGGTTACTTGATTGGTTGCTTGGCTTGCTTGATAGGACATCTTGTTTGGATTGGATATTTTTTTTCTTTTTGACTCCTAAATAGGTATATGATTACACTTATGGCTAATTGATCTAGTTTCATGGTGATTTTTGAGGTTTTACCAATTGCTTGAAGTTAAATGCTTGGATGAACTTTATTTTCTACAATCTATAAAGTGACTATGATTATCATTATTATCAAGTTTATAACTTGCTCAAATTGGCATGACATCCCAAGTATTTATGAATAAGATTATGAATGAATTCATGATAATGACTAAAAGACAAAGCCCATGGTAGGAAGGTCATGAGAGGTCAAACCTAGGATGGGAAGACCAATGGCACCTAATCCAGGTTGAGGGGTGACCAGAGAGGTACCTAACTCTAGATTGAGTGGTATCCTAATGTCCATTGTAGGGAAAAAACCCTAAGAGAGGGTATACCATAAGATGGGTAAAAATGGTTGGGAAGTTATAATGAAAATGTAAATTTTGATTGGTAACAAATATTTGATGTGGATACGTTTTTACAAAATATGTGCAATATTTTTTCCCACCTACCAGTATAATCTGTTATACTGACCGACATTTTGTTAGGAATACATGAAAGGGGATGAACATTTAAAGTGACATTTTTAGTATAAAACTAAATAAAGATTGGAGGATTTAGATAGATAGAACTCTACTTTGGGTAAAGTTCCAAACTCCTATTTTTAAAGGCATGTGAAAAGAAATTTTGAATCCTATTTTAAGCTTAGTTATGGTAGAATTTATTAATTATTTTTTTTTATTTGCAAAACCATATGATCATGCTTTGGGATAACGGCTCTAGCTTCCTAGTCTTCCTTAATTGGTGGTTACCGAGGGGTGGGATCATTACAGTAAATGTGCACCATGACTCTCATCACACCCAACCAATTTTGTTATCAAATTATTATTTAAGATTGTGTTGAGTAGTGTTAAAGTGTGATGATCACCAAGTCAGCATGGTTGTGACAATGAGTTAATAGATAACAACATCAGTTATATTGAGAGATGATTATGATAACCTTATAATGTTTCTTGAGTCACTCTCAATGTGGGTCAATCGTCCACACTTGTTCTCTAATTAAATGCCTAAATTTTAAGGTCAATAGTCAATATCAATATGCCTAAGGTATAGTCATGAATCACTAGAAATATGAGTATCGATGTATTATTTTTACCCAACTCAAAAAAAGCAATTGACTATTGATCTTAAGGATATTGTTCTTAAAATAAAATGGGCATATTCAACTCATGTACTTGAAGTCTTATGTCTTCGAACAAGTAATTCTCAAGGAAGATTATTTTTCACATGAATATAAAATTGTAAAATGGGTAAAATAAAATTTAATTGCATTTAGGAATCAAGTTGAAACTAAAAGTATACATGTAACCATTTTTAATTACTAGGGATACATACCCACACTATATGCCCCTGAATAGTACATTTAATGACATCATGTGATGGGGATTGATTATTTATTTGCTAAATTATATAATTGTTTCTCAACAATTGGCTATACAGTCTGAGGGATACCCATTGCACATGGGACCATGGGAGATTGGGTCCTCCCAATATCAAGGTTTGGGATATCTCCTTGGAATCTATTGTTGGTATGTATTGTAGAGAAATATGGCGACAGAGAAGGCAGTGGAAACAAAAAATTTATCTACCATATTCCCATAACTAGCGGATCGCGTCAATAACTATAAGATAGGAAGGACGGTTTCAAGGATATAGCTAGTCCTGGAGAAAGTCCAGTGACAATCCTCATCATTGTAGTTGCACAACTCTGACTCCTAGTTGCACTGGAACTCGTCTGATAGCTCCTCTATGAACAAAAGACTCGAGCATCGTCTTCTGCAATAGCTCCTCTCGTCATGGACTACTGGCTAACGATGTCCTCTTCAGTGACAGACAACCACCTCCCACCTCTAGATAAGTCCACACGGATCATCTAAAACTCTTGTCATCCTACTGGGACAGACAGGAAGGAGTCATCCCTTCTGTTGGCATACTAGTCACCAACTTGCTCTCCAACAATAGTGATCTTAGTTGTTCTCTCCCTTTCTATCTCTCTCTAGTGGGGTAGGACTTGTCGGGGCTCTCTCGATTACCAAAACCAGAGAGGACAACATTTGTGCGAGGTATTGATTCTCAATTGTCTATTTTGTGTTCTGAGAAGCCCCAAGTATCCCACTATTTATAGTATAAACCAGGTTCAGGGTTCTCAGTCGATGCAGGAGTGGAAGAACCTGGAAGATCTCAAATTTTCACAACAATTCTAAAACTTTCATGACTTGTGAAAGCCAAACCGGTCGTCTGGCATGCCAGACAATCGGCTTGCATGCCAGACAGTTGTCTGGCTTAGTCCATAAATTTGTCTGGTGCTTTCCCAGTCGCACACAAAATTGGCAATTCATTTCCAATTAATATTACATATTAATTCCTTCCACCACAAGTAATATGCAACCAGAACAAACTTGGAAATATCTAGAACCTTCGTTCGAGCGAACTGGACCATCTCGCCCATGTAAGACGTCCATCTCCCACACCCAAACAGATGTTTGGTGAGCTAAGTTGGACCGGTCGGTTCAATCCCTAGAAAAATTCAACTAGAATTAGTCTGACACTCCCAATTTCAACTAGAATCAGTCTAGCACTCCAAACGCCCATGTCAACCCTTGAGATGGTCGTTTGGTACTTTAGACAGTCGTCTCATGCCATGAGATGGGTGTTTGGCAGTGTAGTCAGTTTTCTTGTTGCGTGAATCAATTACCTAAACATTTTAGCAATTAATTCATCTATAATTTAAGACCAAACTTCTCTTCCAGGTCAATACCTATGTGTGTGACCCTATAGGTCCCATATTATGTTGGCAGTGAATGTGCATAACAACTTATGACATCACAAGCAATGAGCGGAGCCTAGTCTCACATCAATTCTACCCAAGTAAATGGAAAGTTGGTGAACAACTTCAACCTAAAATTTGTGTATGGTGTTGCAGTGTTTGTATAGTTCCTTTGTCACTGATGTCCAGATTGAACTTGAGACATGTAGTAGTCATCCTCTTTATCATTCAATCTTATTTCATGAACCAAAGTAGACTGTTTGAGATATATGTAATCTCAATATTACATATTGAATCATATGTGCATGCCCATGCATTTCTCAGTCTCTCTAATCAAGATTCCTAGAACATCAAACTCATGTAGGAGGGGCAAATCACATTTCTATCATTTACATTCTATCCCAATGTGTCAAAGTCACCCAATCATCACCTTTATAACAACCCATGTTTCAGGACTGTGTTTGATGATGTCAAACTATAACCAACGACATGTGATGAGTGCAATGATTTCATGTCTAAGAACCACAACCACCACCATCATTATGAGAGTTGTCTATGACTTCCATAAAGATAACTTCCATGTGTTAGACTCAAAGTGGGTCTGTCTGATACACTATTCTCTAACATGTATCTGTGTGATTGATTTGATATTGCCATATCATGACTAATGAGATTTTGTCCTCAACCAACTCACACTCTGATCTTATGTGTTATTGTTGTCTATCAACCTTCCACAATAACAACTGATCAGGGAATATTGAGAATGTATATATGTACTCTTAACATTTGTATGATCTTATTCTTCCATGTCACGTACTTGAAGACATACATCATTGAGTAATATTATTATCTAGACATTTATAATGTTACATCATTGTCTCATAACTGAATTAAATAGAATAAATTGGAAGCTTGCCTTTTATTAATAATTAAATCAATTATACAAGTTATGACATTACAATCATCACATAATTGGCTTTGTGGGCATACATACCAACAAACTCCCACTTGCACAAAGAGCCAATCCCCCACAAATCCTATTCCAAGTGATCTCACGTGTCCATCATGCTTCTGCTATGAAAGTTCCTTTCTCAAGGGGTCAGCAACATTGTTCTCAGTTGGTACTTTGCAAATCTTTACATCTCCTCGATGTACTATCTCTCATATGAGATGGAACCACCTTTGAATATGCTTTGAGCACTGATGTGATATGTGTTCCTTAGATTGTGCAATAGCTCCATTATTGTCACAATATAGCTCGATTGTGTCGCTGATGCTTGGAACAACCCCAAGTTCTATAATGAGCTTCTTGATCCACAGTCTCCTTTCCTGCACTCAATGCAGCAATATACTCAGCCTTTGTTGTAGAATCAGCAACTGTCTCTTTCTTGGAACTCTTCCAACTTATAGTTCTATAATTAAGACAAAACATGAATCCTGATTGTGATTTCTAATCATCTTGATCAGTCTGGAAGCTTGCATCGGTGTAACCCTTTACCACCAACTCTTCCTCTACACCGTAGACCAATAATTGATCCTTAGTTCTTCTCAAGTACTTGAGGATGTTATTCATGATTGTCCAGTGAGCATCACTTGGGTCTGAATGGTATCTGCTCATCATGCTCAAGGCATATGAGACGTTTGGGCGGGTACACAACATTGAATACATGATTGATCCAATTGTTGAGGCATATGGAATTAAACTCATGTGTTTCCTTTCTTCACAAGAATTGGGATATTGACTAGTCTTAGAGATGGTCACTCCATGCAATGCATATAGGTTTCCTCTCTTTTAGTTTTCCATGCTGAACCACTTCAACATTTTGTCAATGTATGTTCTCTGACTTAGTCCAAGAAGCCTTTTGGATATATTTGCATGTATCTGTATCCCCAAGATCAAGGATGCTTCTCCCAAGTCTTTCATAGAGATTGTATTATCAAGCCATGTCTTTACCTTTTGTAAAGTAGGGATGTCATTCCCCATCAGTAGTATCTCATATACATACAATATGAGGAATGTTACTATGCTCCCACTAACCTCGTTGTACATACAATGTTCATCTTCATCTTGAATAAATCCAAACCCTTTGATTGTCTCATCAAAATGAAGATTCTAGCTCTAAAATGCTTGCTTCAATCCATAGATTGACGTTTGTAGCTTACATACTTTGTTTGCATCCTTTGGATTTGTAAAACCCCCATGTTGTGTCATGTACCATTCTCAAGAAGATTCCCATTAAGGAATGTAGTTTTAACATCCATCTTCCAAATCTCATACTCATGATAAGCTGCAATAGCAAGCATGATCCTGATGGACTTAACCATTGCCATTGGAGAAAAGGTTTCCTCATAGTCAACACCTTGAACTTGTCTGAAAAACCTTTTCAACCAGTTTGCCCTTATAGATTTGAACTTTTCCATCCATGTAGGTCTTCTTCTTGAAGACCCACTTGCACCTATGGTTTTACCCCTTCAGGTGGATCCCCCAAAGTCCATACGTTTTTTGTATTCATGGATTCCATCTCATATCTCATGGCTTCAAGCCATTTGTCAGAGTTTGGTCCCTCAATAGCATCTTGATATGTTTTTGTCTCATCATTTATGACCAATTCATTACCTACATGGGTTACAAGATATCCATATCTTTTAGGCTCAAGGTGTGTCCTGTTAGATCTATAAGGTTCCTATGTTATTTGAGGAATTTGAGATTTCCCAACACTTTGTGATTCTCTAGGTTCCTCTTGTACATATAATGGTTCAATGTTTTCTTATCGGTTTTGAACCTCTTCAATTTCTACTTGCCTCCCACTATTTCATTTGGAAATAAAATCCATCTCAAGGGATACAACATGTCTAGAAACAAACACTTTGTTGTTAGATGGATTATACAAGTAATATCCCATGGTTCTTTGGGATATCCAACATAATAACAATTTTCATATCTACGTCCAAGCTTTTCTGGAAACCATTTCTTGACATAAGCTTCACACCCCCAAATCCTCATAAAAGACATTTTGGGATGCTTCCCAGTTCATATCTCATATGGTGTCTTTTGAACTGATTTAGATGGTACTCATTTTAGTGTAAGCACGATGGTTTGTAGAGCATACCTCGAGAAGGTGGTTGGAAGCTTGGCTAAACTCATCATCGATCGCACCATATCCAGTAATGTGTGATTCCTTCTTTCTGACACACCATTACGCTTAGGTGTTCTAGGTGGAATCCATTGGGATACAATCCCATGGGCTCTAAGAAGATTCTCAAACTCTTGGTTTAAGTATTCTCCACCTTGATCAAAATGAAGTGCCTTAATACTTTTACCAAGTTGGTTCTATACTTCATTTATAAACTCCTTGAACTTTTCAAGAGTTTCTGACTTATGTTTCATTAAATAAGCATATCCATACCTACTGAATTCATCAGTGAAGGTAATGAAGAATCGATACCCACCTCTAGAAGTTGTTCTAAAAGGTCCACACACATCAGTATGTATGATTCCTAATAGATCACTAGCCCTCTCATTGTTACCATTGAAAGGGGTCTTATCCATGATGCCCAACAAACAAGATTCACATGTCTCTATTGATTCGAAATCAAACGAGTCCAGATAACCATCTTTTTTAGTCTAAATATGTGATTCTCATTTATGTGCCCTAGACTACAATGCCAAAGGTATGATTTGTTGAGTTGTTAAGTTTTAGTCTTTTGGTATTAACGTTATATACATTTGTCTTTAGATATAGCAAATAAAGACCATAAAACATTGGGGCACTACCATAAAAGATCCCTTTTTTGAAATAGATCATCGACCATTTTAAATAAGTAATTCAAATGCATCCTTGTCCATATAAGATATAGAAATGATGTTTCTATTTATAGCAAGTACAGAATAGCAGTTCTTTAACTCAATTACAAACCATGTGGGCAGAGATATACTATAAGTTCCAACTACGCTGGCCACAACTCTTGGGCCATTAGCAACTCAGTTTTCCACCTCGCCTTTTCCCAAAGGCCAACTTCCTTCCAAATCCTGCATATGGGAACATATGTGAGATCCACATCCGGTAATCTAGTGTGATGACCGCTATCAAACTGACAACCAAATCGTCATATTAATTATGCAGAATAAACATTACCAGTGGATTAACAAAAATCACTAAAAAGTAAAACCATTTTGCAAGGAGATCCATTTCCAAGAAACTTCTTAAGAAAAGAACCAAAGTAATATATACATCATGGATTACATTGTACATACATTGTAGCATCTCATCTCGAGGATAACATATATTAGTTGCTTTGTTAAAACATATACTGAAGCAACATAAAACCTTGAGGCATACAAGCCAAAATCTCGAATCGTTTATAAAACCATTACGTACTGACTCCAATGACCTGAGAGTACAGAGATGACACATAGGACTTCTATCTACAAGACATGATAGACAGTACACTCAGCCTGAGCTGTTATTGCTTCCCCTATTGCTGTTGTTCTCCTTCCTATGTCATGCGGTCTCTACCTCCTTGTGCACATCCACCTAAAAATTACGGACTCCACAGAGTGAGACACAAGTCCCAGCGAGAGATATAAATCTCCGCCAACAATGTTATTATCACAGGTAAATAGTATAAAACTGAGAAGAGGTTCTTTTATATTAATAAGCAAGATTAATCACTATTTATAAGTTAAACAGAACAATATCATCTTTTAAAGTAATGCATCTATCTATGATAGAGCAATAAATCATCTATTCACTTCATAAGGAATATGAAGAACACGTATAACATATATCCATTTAAGATGTATAAAAGAAGTGTACATCAACCAATGTTTTCCGTATTTGATCCTTAAGAAGATATGCTACACGGCTGATTACATATTTACAATAACACTTATGCCCTGAGGAGATGAGGTATACTGCTCATGCTCCAACCGAACACGGCTACGTAAAGCATCGGTACCATAAAAGGTCAATGGAAGAGTCCACTTCCATGACCTCACCTGTCTCGGTTAGTACGAGACTACTGGCAGGACATCTTACGTCATCTGCAATTAGCTTACCACGGTATACTAGTATCTTTGCTATAGAGATACAGCCGCAGCATGCACTCTCTTCAGGGAGATTTCAATTATTCATCCCCAGATTATAATAATAAGGAAGATTATGCATCAATTCCTCATTTGGTCGGGAGATTCTCATATCAATCTCGTTATCAATTAATCAAGAAGAATTTACACATCAATTCCTCAATTGGTCAGGAGATTCACATATCAATCCTGATATAAAATAATTGAGGAAGGTGCTACATCAATTCTTCATTTGGACATATGGATATATGACGTCCTTCACCCCCGCATATTCAAAAATATGCTCTCTGAGTTAAGCTCATTTCACCATTCAAAATATTCTGACACTAAATGGATCTATGGTCAGGGCAACTACATGATGAGATTTCACTTGATTAATTAGGTGCATTATAGTATCTTTTAGCATCAACCAAGTTACAAATATGAATTATAACGGATGCTACAAAGAAAGGTGTAATACATTTATCAAGTACTTTCATGATCTTTGGAACATATTGAATGTATAACACTCGGGATCTTAGTCCCTTATCACATTACTAGGGATTCTTCTCCCTTAGCATTATCATCATTATTTTTACTAAATATGGGTATTCAAACCCTTAGTTCATCACTGAACATTGTCACCTCTCATCAGGTAATTGTTACCTCTAGGTCCTCATACCAAGGTATACATTAAACTTGTTGCACAAGTCTTTCACACAGCTTACAAGTTCCATTTAAACATCGTATCAGTTCTCACTAGGAAACAACTATCTTTTTAGGTCATCAAACCCTATAAGCATTATACTTGTTGTACAAGTATTTAACATGGCTCACAAGGCCCATTTGAATCTATATTATATGAAACATCATAGCTCATACCTGGCTATGCTCATCATCTCATGATTCCTACATGGTTAGCACTTCATGATAAAAAAATAGCAATTACATAACATCACCATGCAATACAAGAGAAATACATCCTTCTCATTATTAGGGTTAGGGTTTCCCATTATAACCGATTAGGATTGCAGATTCATATCATCACCATGAGATGCAAGAGAAATACATTCTTCCCATTATTAGGGTTAGGGTTTCCCTTTCTAACCGATTAGGGTTTTAAGTTCATATCATCACACTTCATTAAGAGAAATACAACCTTACCATTATTAGGGTTAGGGTTTCCATTCTAACTGATTAGGATTTCAGGTGCATATCATCACCCTTTATTAGGGTTAGGGTTTTCCCTTATTTAACCAATTAGGGTTTCAAGATCATATAATCATGAATCAAACCCTAATTCATACTCCACTCTTATTAGGAGTATCATTGTATGCTCATTACATGAATATCGCACAAGTATGAGTTTCTTTCTCATCCTCACTAGGATGTTGATTACATCATACTTTATTCAGATGGATCAACCCTTTTTTTAAGGTACATTGGCCTACTTAATCGAAGTGCATTGAACTCTTTACATCTTACTGCATTTACTTAACATAACACACTACATGGGTTACTCCATCAAGCACCTTGAATTAAGGTTCTTCCACCATAACGAGCATGAGGTGTGTGTGTTCTTCACACCATATCGGGCAAAGAGGTGTGTGTCTTCTTCACACCATATCGAGCAAAGAGGTGTGTGTATGGTTCACACCATATTGGGAAAAGAGGTGTGTGTATGTTTCACACCATATTGGGCAAAGAGGTGTGTGTGTACTTCACACCATATCGAGCAAAGAGGTGTGTGTATGCTTCACACCATATCAGGCAAAGAGGTGTGTGTGTGCTTCACACCATATCGGGCAAAGAGGTGTGTGTGTGCTTCACACCATATCAGGCAAAGAGTTGTGTGTGTGTTTCACACCATATCGGGTAAAGAGGTGTGTGTGTGTGTGCTTCAAACCATATCGAGCAAAGATGTGTATGCTTCACACCATATCGGGCAAAGAGGTGTGTGTATGCTTCACACCATATCGGGAAAAGAGATGTGTGTGTATTTCACACCTTATCGGGAAAATAGGTGTCTGTGTTCTTCACACCATATCGGGCAAAGAGGTGTGGGGTTCCAAGGTATATCACTTTTCATATCATATTGGGTTTCATCGCCATATCAGCTTAGAGGTGTGTGCTTCAACCCGATATCAGTTTTTACCTTGATGATGTCATCATCAACAACCTCTAGACTCTTGTTCTCACTATTCTAGTTCATGGACAACAGTCCTAAACAACTTTTAGAACTCATAGGATCATCAATTATTCAAGAGAACTCGAAATTGAAAGTAGATCAACAAGTATAACAGAATTGAAGGTGAATAATAACATAATTGGGTTCAAGTTATATAACCCACCACAAGAACAACTTCAAAGCTCCAAGCTCCAAAGATTCACATTCCCACGATTAAAGATGAGCTTCACAACTCCTCTACATTCAAAGAATCACCATGGATAAGTATTTGGTGTAGAAGAAAAGAAAGGAAGATCGCAACCCTAGATCCATGCTTTAATCCAAGGTTAAAGATGATTGTAGCTTCATATTAGGGTTAAGGCTTGGGATCCTTCTTGTTCCTTAGCACCATGCACAATAACGCACCACTCAGGCATGATATCCCCTAACTTGTGGCCCATATTCCTTCATTTGTGGCCGATATCACTTCACTATGGCCGATATCACCTTGCTATGGCCGATATCACTTTGCTATGGTCGATATCACCTTGATATGGTTGATACCAAGGCTTTATTTATGATACCCCTTTACCTATGCATGATACCAAGACACTATGCATGATATCTAAGTGAAAGAGGGTGGTATGTTTCGAAAAAAATCACTATTAGGTGAAAGGAGTGGTATATATAGTTGAGTTTCATGAAAAAGAGTGTATATGAGGTGTCATCATTTTAAGCTACTAGGTGCCACATGTCCATTCATGGTTGACACGTGTACATGCATTCACTCATATTTATGTTGACATGAAAAACTCTTGAGTATAATCTAGATATGAAATTTTTTCCATCACTTATCTTGCTGGAAAAGATATTTCAACTCAATCACCACTTTATTCACAACCCGATACAACTTTTCCAAGGAAGTTGTAAATCGATACACTTCACCTCCTTGAGGTTCTTAGCCCATCATGGAGAAGGGCAAGAGTTCCCAAACTGATATGAGACTCCCTCTTATGGCTCCTTGGCTGATAGGTGCTCTCATATGAATTCTACAACCCGATACAACTCAAATTTGAGTTTCACATTCAACCCTTTCTTGGTCTTCTCATCACCAAGAGTACCATTACTCAAATATGATTCAAAAATGGTGTATCCTTCTTTATATATCCTCTAAATGATACTTATAGGGATTAGGGACACTCTAGAGGTGGTAATTTGCATATTAACCCTACATTTTGGGTAAATTACAATTTGTACCAAAATTGGTACACAAGGCACTAGCATTATTTAAACAAGTTCAAACTTGGAATTTTAGGATTTCCACAAGCCACCACTTAGCATCATTCTCTTTCTTATGATGCTAAAACACATGAGGTACATTCAACATGTGACATATTGCAATATAGCCCCTCATCTTGGGTAGATTGCATTTTGGTCCAAAATAAGAGAACATTGCTCAAGCATCATTCAAATAGGACCAAACTTGAAACATAAGTTTGTCACCTGATAACAAAACACTTTAGATAATTATGCTTAAGTTCTAAGCAACTTATTTAAGTCAAAAAAATAGGGTTAGCCCTAAACCCAGGTCAGAGATGTTACAAGTTATAAACCCCTAACAAGGATTTCGTCATCGAAATCCCAGATGAAGGGAGACAATTGTTATTCATACATCATATCCTCAAGCCTCCACATAACATCTTGATGTCATGGAGATTCCATAGAACTTTAACCAGCACAAAGTCCTTCCATTCAGGGTCATCATAGAATCTATCATACAGGACACATACTCAATTGTCCTTTTCATTAATAACTGTAGTGTCAATTATATGTCAGGTAACACTTTCTAAGTCAGATAAGTACTATACATACTTTGTATAACTCAGGTGTCAAATCTCATTGATTTGTCACCTTCTCAACTTACATCTTTATGTAATAAAATTCTTGACCTTGGAAGTCTTCCATAACCCTCACTTAGTTTAGCATTTCTCCTCCAAGGAAAGATTAGAGTTACATTTGGTCACCCATTTGGGACTACAAGTCTTATCATGCTTCTATTGTGCCACTCTGATCTATTGACACAACACTAAACTTTCTTATGACTTGTACTAATTATCTTGTTATCTATTTATTTTCTTGTCATAAGGAGAGGCTACTTACCAAAGAAAAACTATCTCAGAGGTGACTCTAGATGTTATATGTATAAGCTGCCTCAGAAAATCTAGATAGGGATATTCTAAGGAATTATATTTAGCTTGATAAGATTTTTCCCATGATGATTCTGCAATGGTTCCTTCAATTAATATATCCTTATCGATGTTATGTTTATGCAGAGCATAAACCCCTAACATATGATATCCATACTATTGTATGTAACTAGACTAATCTCAAAGTTGGCCCTTTCTAGGTAACCAAACATTGATCATCTTATTAGGAGTCATGTTCTCATTTTCTCATACCATTGAAAGTTCTTGGATACTAGGATTCTTTATATTGGTATCTGTTACATGTGCCAAAAACACATCACATCCTCATCATTTCCATCCCTCTATTGTTATTACCAAAGTCAAACATATAATAGGACCTTTCTTTCATCTTGGGACATTACTTATCACATATAACTTTGTCTTGGAACCAAAATCTAAGACTAGTTGATACTTTTCAAAGTACCCATCTATAGATTACTTCTAATCCATGCACATCAAGTGTCATAAGACTTACTTGATTGCCATGTCCCTGAAAGGAAATAACATAAGGAAACATATTCCTTTTTATCGCCCCATCATTATCCAGGGTTGTTTATTGAAGAAAAGAGATTATCACCTTCTTTGATTATAGCATGAACTTTCAAGTGTTCATGTGTCATTCAATCTTGTTTCATCTTAGGTTCCTTGCCATCAGCATAGGAATTATAAATATGATTACATGTCATCATTCCTTTCTTTGTTATTGTCTGGTATGTTCATGAACATTTTCTGATTTTATTTATACTCACATCACAGAAAAGATCTTTATTCTTCACAGATTCTTTATTGAACATGGATCATATCTCTTTTTCCCTTTCTCTTATCATGAGGATTGTACTTTTTACTTCCTCATACTTACAAACTGGTTTGAGATAAACTCAATTTCTATTTCATTGCAGTTAGGGTGTGATAGAAATATCCATGCCATATTTTTAGTTTCATTATGCTCATTAGATTCTCTCTAAATGACTACTTGATCAGAGTAATCAGAAAAATAACAATCTAAGAGTTTCATACTTCCTTGCCTTCAATAGATGAATACCTATCCAGGGTATACAAGTACTAAGATTAGGTAGTATGCACCTTGTTTTATATCATATACTTTACTTTTCATATCTTCTATATCATAGGACTTAGTATCCCCGGATTTCTCCAGGCATCTCTCTTACACCTCATCCTCTTATATATAGGCAAAAGTAATTACAAAACATTTTAAAGATTACTGGATAGAATGTAAGTTCTCATCTTTTTTATCTCTTCCTTATGTCCTCATAGGACTAATCAAAGGAAGCTCAACAACAACTACTTTTCTTATATATAATAGATAAAAGCAGGAGAATACTTATCGGAATGAAACAATTTCATCTGACTTGTCTCAACTTGGGGATTGATTACTGCCTCTGGCTAATTCATTGCATAGAATCTTGTGGTTGCCTATTTCCAACGTCGTTCTCTATCATTTGGTGTAGATGGACTTGCTTGCGACTCCTGTCCACATCCTCGTGTGCCACTACTAAACTTTTGCCTTTCAGAGCCTTGTTGACTCTACCTTGGTGGTTGGGTAATTCCCTCCTTTCTTTTCAAACAAAAGGATCTAATATGCCCAACATGTCCACATCTAAAACATGTATTATATGCACTCCCTGGTCTTATTGGCCTTATTACCGATGTAGAAGCCAAACTAAGAGCCCTAAATGGTTGAACATCAGGTCCTTTGCCCTTTCTTGGTAGCCATTGCCCTGGTGCACTAGGTGTTTGTTGCATTGGTGGCACCAAAAACTTCCCCTTTTTAGAGCTACTAGGCATGTGTTCTCGAGTTTGGATAGATCTTTTCTTAATTTCGACCTCATTATCCTTTACTGGACAGTTCCTTATCAAATGTCTTGCTTGCATACACTTGTAGAAGACTTTGATTCCTTTTTGTATCTTAATCTTTTTGACATTTTCTACTGCTCCAACATAACTATGTTGATCAAAAATCCTTCTAGGGCCCAAAGTTTCATCATTGGTGTTACAACTCGTTCCTAGCTTTGCTGGTAATCCTAGAGATTTAAGATAATATTAATGCTTGTCATGTTTTTATAAGTAATATTTTATCTTGTGTTTTATATTAACTTTGATAACCCAAAATACTTGTTTTATCAACTCATAATAATGACTTAAGCATACTATAAAGATTCAAGTTGGGGTTAATATAGCATTAACCCATATAGATGTCCAAGAAAAGAGTTAATGACATTGGAGGAAATAATTAATAAATGATTTTTAATTTAATAATATTATCAAAATAATATTGTAGGATTGTAGATAATTCAATTATGAATCTAACAAAAAAAGAATGAACCAAATTGTAGTTAAAATGAGAGAGTTATGTCCTTTTTAGTAAACATATGTTGAGCACCACGCCGCGGTCGCGGCGTCGACCGCGACCGCAACCGACGCCGCCAAGAACAGCCAATTGTGCGACGCCGCGACCGCAACCGACGCCGCCAAGAACAGCCAATTGTAAAACGATCATATCTCGAACAATACTTATCCGTTTGTAACAAAATGAAGTACCTTGGAACCACGATTTGATCCTCTATCATCCCAGACAACTTGCTCTACGAGAGGGAAACCTGCAAGGCAATTTCTGGGGTGATTTTTGGGGAAGTACATTAAGAATAGCAGAAAATCCAAAGGAGTTATTGTAGATTCGAGTTGGTAAGTAGGTTTAATCCTTGATCCTTCCTTTTCTTCATTTCCCTTGCTCTAGATCCTTAATCCAGCAATTTTTAGGTTTTTCTTGATGCCCAATCTTATCTTCTACCTACAACAGATCCTCTTTAGGGCCCAAAAACACATTAAAGGGGTTGTTTTGAACGAGATCTTGATATTTAAAGCTTGATCTTGTCTTGTGTGAGCTAAGATTCGAGATTAGTTGGTGAAAGGGTTAAGATATGTGATCTTGGATGAATTTTGTGAGTAAATAATCATCTCTTAACCTTGATTTAAAGCATACCAATTCAAATAATAGATTCCAGTGTTTGATTCTTGCTCTATGTTATTTGTGATGCTTTAAATAAACATATGTGGTGAATATCAGTAGTTGAAATGCCTCATTAATTATATTATTAGTGATGTATTACCATGTTGAAAGTTGTCTTTTGAATTGTCATAATTTGACAGGTGATGAATTTGTAAATTGAGGCACTGAAAAGACAGGTTGCCCTAGTTCATGTTTTAAGAAGTTGGAGTATGGTTGTGAGATATATGAATATTATTTAGTGATTTATTATTTAAATGTGAGACACTTAATTGTCAGAAATAGGGTAATCATTAGCTACGATGATGATACCTATTATATTAACTAAACATCACTAGACATTAGATGCCATGACACGGTAGAATCCTCATAGGATGAGGCCTGTACTGTGGGGAAGAAATAGTTTCCCAACTGGAGGTAGTCTAGATTGAGGTAAGCCAGAACATACCAGTAGGGTGTGAGATTTTGACCAGTAGGGTAAATTCCTTATAGTTGTATGGTACCCAACACAAACTAGGGATGTCGGTGGTACCTGTGCTACATGTTGTAGTAATCAGTGGTCGGTAGGTCCACTGATGCACTTTAAGCCTGAGGGATTTGACTCACCGCCTGAGTACCCAGGTTGAGAGGTGGAGTCTTAGATATTCGGTCGCTCCCATTAGCCACCGACAGGTAGACGTGCCGATGCCAGCTGTAGACATGGTATTGAAATTAAAGACTTAGGAACTCGTGCATGTTTCTAAGCCTTGTAAAGTGAGATCGTAGCTTGTTGTGATACTTCCACATGTTGGGGTACACCTAATGTGGGTCCAAAGGCATAATCACGGGATTTGAAATAATGTAAATAGTTAGGTTATCCTTTTATGTCATTCAATATCTGTATTATTGCCATGCTGAGTGAATTATAGTTTTAAACTGCCATGCTGAGTGAATTACAGTTTTAAACTGCCATGCTTACATGATTGCATTTAAGTTCTATTACTTGTAAACATCACAAATATCTTGGTTACCTGTTGATTCTCTACTCACTGAGCCAGTAGCTCACCAACCTACTGAACAATTTTTTTCAGGTAAAGGATTAGCTCTTCCTGAGGAGTCAGAAGCCAACTTTTATCAAGAGTAGCACAGAGGTCTTGAAATAAGAGTACTTAGAATAGTTAGAGGGTCTCTTATTCTTCCCCTAGATCCTAGAATAGAAAGAGTGAGAAAAGAGAGAAGTTTGAAATGTAATGTACATGATGTATATTAAGTGTGAAACTCTTGCTTCTATGTAATAATACAAGTTTTTTTGTATCTTGTTTTTATGTTTAATCAAGACTTATTGTTCAGTAAGTGTTATTATAATATATTTAGAAGAAAAAAAATATGGCAGATATTTCATCAAAATTATGCCCTAATCTCATGATTAGTGGTAATCATGGGATGCAGGTGTGACAATTGGGGATTAGTAATCTAGGTTGTATTACTAGTATTTGATCCTATATACGCGTCAATGTTGTCATAACCAGTCCAATGAGAGCATTATAGGCAGGGTTCTCTATCATGGTTGGATCAACCTAGGGATTCTCAGGTAGTCATTCTTCTCTCACCCGATCCCTTGCACCTTTTCCTGGTGCAACAGCATTGCTCTCAGCAATGTGTTCCTTGTGTTCTCCAGACATCTTTAAGCTTTACTCTTTCTTCTACATAAGTAGAAGTCACAATAAGATATACTAGAGGACACTAGAATAGACTCAACACCTTAGTCCTATGTCTCTGTAGACTCAGCGAACCTTAAGCTCTGATACCAAAACTTATGACAATCGCTATCAAACTAACAGCCAAATCATCATAGTAATTATGTAAAATAAACATTAACATCAGATTAACAAAAATCACTAAAAATTAAAACTATTTTGCAAGAAGATCCATTTCTAGGAAACTTCTTAAGAAAAGAACCAAAGTAATATATACATTATGGTTCACATTGTACATACATTGTACCATCTCATCTCGAGGATAACATATACCATTTGCTTTGTCAAAACATATACTAAAGCAACATAAAACCTCAAGGCATACAAGCCAAAATCTTAGATCATTTATAAAACCATTACGTACTGACTCCAAGTACCTGAGAGTATAGAGATGACACATAGGACTTCTATCTACAAGAAACGATAGACAGTACACTCAACCTGAGTTGTTACTGCTGCCCCTGTTGTTGTTGTTCTCCTTTCTCTGTCGTATGGTCTCTACCTCCTTATGCACATCCACCTAAAAATTGTGTATCCCACGGGGTGAGACACAAGTCCCAGCGAAAGATATAACTCTCTGCCAAAAATGTTATTATCACAGGTAAACAGTATAAAACTAAGCAGAGGTTCTGTTAAATTAATAAGCAAGATTAATCACTATTTATAAGAAGAACAAAGCAATCTCATCTTTTAAAGTAATGTAGCTATCTATGATAGATCAATAAATCATCTATTCACTTCATAAGGAATATGAAGAACATGTATAACATTTGTCCGATTAAGATGTATAAAAGAAGTGTACATCAACCAATGTTTTTCGTATTCAATCCTTAAGAAAAAATGCTACACAGATGATTACGTATTTACAATCACACTTATGCCTTGAGGAGATGAGGTATACCGCTCATGTTCCAACGAACCACGGATACATAAATCATTAGTACCATACAAGGTCAATGAAAGAGTTGGCTGCCATGACCTCACCTATCTCAGTCAGTACGAGACAACTGGCAGGACATCTTGTGTCATCTGCAGTTAGCTTACCAGGGTATACGGGTGTCTTCTCTATAGAGCTACAGTCGCAGCATGCACTCTCTTCAGGGAGATTTCAATTATTCATTCCCAGATTATAATAATAAGGAATATTATCCATCAATTCCTCATTTGGTCGGGAGATTCTCATATCAATCATGTTATCAATTAATGAAGAAGAATTTACACATCAATTCCTCAATTGGTCAGGAGATTCACATATCAATCCCGATATAAAATAATTGAGGAAGGTGCTACATCAATTCTTCATTTGTACATATGAATATATGTCATCCTTCACCCCCACATATTCAAAAATATGCTCTCCGAGTTAAACTCGTTTCACCATTCAGCAAACAATGACACTGAATGGATCTATGGTCAGGGCAACTACATGATGAGATTTCACTTGATTAATTAGGTGCATTACAGTATCTTTTAGCATCAACCAAGTTACAAACATGAATTATAACAGATGCTACAAAGAAAGGTGTAATACATTTATCAAGTACTTTCATGATCTTTGCAACATATTGAATGTATAACACTGTGGATCTCAGTCCCTTATCACATTACTAGGGATTCTTCTCCCTGAGCATTATCATCATTATGATTACTAAATATGGGTATTCAAACCCTTAGTTCATCATTGAACATTGTCACCTCTCATCAGGTAATTGTTACCTCTAGGTCCTCAGACCAAGGTATACATTAAACTTGTTGCATAAGTATTTCACTCGACTTACAAGGCCCATTTAAACATCTTATCAGTTCTCACTAGGCAACAACTATCTTTTTAGGTCATCAGACCCTATAAGCATTATACTTGTTGTACAAGTATTTAACATGGCTCACAAGGCCCATTTAAATCTATATTATATGAAACATCATAGCTCATACCTGGCTATGCTCATCATCTCATGATTCTTGCATGGTTAGCACTTCATGATAAAAAAAACAATAGCAAGTACATAATATCACCATGCAATACAAGAGAAATACAACCTTCCCATTATTTGGGTTAGGGTTTCCCATTCTAACCGATTAGTATTTCAGATTCATATCATCACCATGTGATGCAAGATAAATAAATCCTTCCCGTTATTAGGGTTAGGGTTTCCCTTTCTAACCGATTAGGGTTTCAAGTTCATATCATCACTCTTCATTAAGAGAAATACAACCTTACCATTATTAGGGTTAGGGTTTCCCATTCTAATAAATTAGGATTTTATGTGCATATCATCACCCTTTATTAGGGTTAGGGTTTTCCCTTATTTAACCAATTAGGGTTTCAATATCATATAATCATGAATCAAACCCTAATTCATACTCCAATCTTATTAGGAGTATCACTTTATGTTCATTACATGAATATCACACAAGTATGAGTTCCTTTCTCATCCTCACTAGGATGTTGATTAGATCATACTTTATTAAGTTGGATCAACCCTTTATTTAAGGTACATTGGCCTACTTAATCGAAGTGCTTTAAAATCTTTACATCTTAATGCATTTACTTAACATAACACACTACATGTGTTACTCCATCAAGTACCTTGAATTGAGGTTCTTCCACCATATCGAGCATGAGGTGTGTGTGTGCTTCACACCATATCGGGCAAAGAGGTGTGTGTATGCTTCACACCATATCAGGCAAAGAGATGTGTGTCTGCTTCACACCATATCGGTCAAAGAGGTGTGTGTGTGCTTCACACCATATCTGGAAAAGAGTTGTGTGTGTGCTTCACACCATATCGGACAAAGAGGTGTGTGTGTGTTCTTCACACCATATCGGGAAAAGAGTTGTGTGTATGCTTCACAACATATCGGTCAACGAGGTGTGTGTGTGTTTCACACCATATCGGGCAAAGAGGTGTGTGTGTGTGCTTCACACCATATCAGGCAAAGAGTTGTGAGTATGATTCACACCATATCGGGCAGAGAGGTGTGAGTATGCTTCACACCATATCGGGCAAAGAGGTGTGTGTATGCTTCACACCATATTGTGAAAAGAGTTTTGTGTGTGCTTCATTCCATATCGGGAAAACAGGTGTGGGTTTCCAATGTATATCAGTTTTCATATCATATTGGGTTCCATCACCATATCGGGTTAGAGGTTTGTGCTTCAACCCAATATCAGTTTGTACCTTGATGATGTCATCATCATCAACCTCTAGACTCTTGTTCTCACTATTCTAGTTCATGTACAACAGTCCTAAACAACTTTTAGAACTCATAGGATCATCAATTATTCAAGAGAACTCGAAATTGAAAGTAGATCAACAAGTATAACAGAAATGAAGGTGAATAATAACATAATTGGGTTCAAGTTATATAACCCACCTCGAGAACAACTTCCAAGCTGCAAGCTCCACAGCTTCACGTTCCCAAGGTTGAATATGAGTTTCATGACTCCTCTATATGCAAATAATCACCATGGATAAGTATTTGGTGAAGAAGAAAAGAAAGGAAGATCACAACCCTAGATCCATGCTTTAATCCAAGGTTGAAGATGATTGTAGATTCACCTTAGGGTTAAGGCTTGGGTTCCTTCTTTTTCCTTAGCACCATGCACGATACCTCACCACTCATGCATGATATCCCTCACTTTTGGTCGATATCCCTTCATTTGTGGCCGATATCACTTCACTGTGGCTGATATCACCTTGCTATGGCCGATATCACTTTTCTATGGCCGATATCACCTTGTTATGGTCAATACCAAGTCTCTATGCATGATACTCTTCACCTATGCATGATATCAAGACACTATGCATGATATATAAGAGAACTAGGGTGGTAAGTTTTGAACAATTTCACTATTAGGTGAAAGGAGTGGTATATATAGTTGAGTTTCATGAAAAAGAGTGTATATGAGGTGTCATAATTTTAAGCTACTAGGTTCCACGTGTCCATGCATGGTTGACACGTGTACATGCATGCATTCATATTTATCTTGACATGCAAAACACTTGAGGATAATCTATAGATGAAATTTCGGCCATCACCTATCTTGTTGGATAAGATATTTCAACTCAATCGCCACTTTATTCACAACCCGATACAACTTTTCCAAGGAAGTTGTAAACCAAAATACTTCACCTCCTTGAGGTTCTTAGCCCATCATGGACAAGTCCAAGAGTTCACAAACTAATATGAGACTCCCTCTTATGGCTCCTTGGCTGATATGCACTCTCATATGAACTCTACAACCCGATACAACTCAAATTAGAGTTTCACATTCAACCCTTTCTTGGTCTTTTCATCACCAAGAGTACCATCACTCAAATATGATTCAAACATGGTGTCTCCTTCTTTCTCTCTCCTCTAAATGATACATAGAGGGATTAGGGACATTCTATAGGTGGTAATTTGCATATTAACCCTACATTTTGGGTAAATTACAATTTTTACCAAAATTGGTACACAAGGCACTAGCATTATTCAAACAAGTTCAAACTTGGAGTTTTAGGATTTCCACAAGACACCACTTAGCATAATTGTCTTTCTTATGATGTTAAAACACATGAGGTACATTTAACATGTGACATATTGCAATATAACCCCTCATCTTGGGTAAATTGCATTTTGTTCCAAAATAAGAGAACATGGCTCAAGCATCATTCAAACAAGACCAAACTTGAAACAAAAGTTCATCACCTAATAATAAAATACTTTAGAGAAATATATTAAAGTTATAAGCAACTTATTTAATACAAACAAATAGGGTTAGCCCTAAACCTAGGTTAGGGATGTTACATCTAGTGTCCATGATGATGAAGTAGATAGGTTTATCTCAATAATGTATATACATGAAGTGGAGATCACCATCCCCATATTCTTCTTCCTAAATGCCTTCAAGTATAAAGGATGAGTTCCTTTTGTAGTTTTCTTTCTCCTTATCTTTAGTGTTGAAGATTTGGATCTAGGTTTGACCTTATAACTCTTATCGGTCTTGCCTTGATCCTTTGACTCAGCTCCGCTGATCACCATCATGGGCTTATCTTTCTTCAAGTTTGCTTCAACATGAATCAACATGGAAAGCAAGTATGATATCTATCCAGCCATATTATTCACAGGATAGCATGCAACAAAATGGCTATATGATTCTAGCATTCTTGGATAAAAGTTGAATCCCAGTTCTACAAGATGATACACATGTCCAATCATAATGAGAACATGTTCTTCAACTGAGATTCCCTCTATCATCTTGGACTCAAGTAGCACCTTCACGATATCATCCCTTTCTTACTTTTTAAGGCCAAGTGTTCCTTCCTAAGATGTGTTACCATCTCAATAACACTCATGTTGTAACACCCATTGCCACATAAAGCGAGATTTCTCAAAACAAAATCGCGAAAGAGGGATTAACAAGTGTATTGTCAGAAAAAACTATAAAATAAAACTTTTTTCATAAAATAGCCAAACAACAAGAACCTTCACATATAAGTCCTTTCATGCCTCAAGTATACACAAAGCATGTTGTCAACATGTAACCAAAGAGCTATTCCAGAACATATATACATGATTCCACCACATATGTTCATAACAGGTATACAAGCCAGCCACATAAAGAAAGCACATTCGTGAAACATCTACAAAGCATTCCTAAAGACCCAAGTGTATAGGGATGACTCTAGGACTCTATCAACAAAAAGGCATCCAGTAGCACTGCCAACCTTATCAGCTATTAGTCCTCCTGCTGCTCCTCAACCTCTGTTGCACGATCTCTACCTCTTCGTGCTCGTCCACCTAAAAAGGGTGTGGGAAACCCACAGGGTGAGATTCCAAATCTCAATAGGAGATATAACTCACCACCTACTCTATTATTATCACAGATAAGATAAACTAAGATGCAGTATAATTACAACTATGTGAAATAGGTAGTTATTATTAACAGGAAGAGTGTTTATTGTATGAATTTTTGAAACATCTTAACAATTTAAAAGAAATATGAAGAACATGTATATTTCCTATAAACAACATTGTATAAAGATCAAGCAAGGCCTCATCTAATGTTTTTCTATTTTGATCCTATACAATTATACTACATAGCTAATTATGTATTTTATTATGCCCCAAGTATTTGATTCGTACCACCCAAATCCAACCGACCTATTGATAAGTTGAAATTGGTGCCATACAAGGTTTAGTGGAATATATAGAATCCATGACCTCATCCCCATCGGTGAGTATGAGAATATTGGCAGTGACATCATTAGTCAGACTGCTATCAATGACCTGTAATCCAGCTTTACATATCTAGCCTGCCTTGGTATAGGTCATGGTGCTAGTGAGTTACGACCAGAGCCCTACTCTTTATTAAGATATGACTGCTGCCATTCCTGTATCTCGAATTGATCTACAACAACAGATGTACTCTTATTGGGGTATGACCGCAGCCAATCCCATATATATATATATATATATATATATATATATATATATATATATATATATATATATATATATATATATATATATATATATATATATACTACTAATTGCATGTGCTTTGCACATGGCTCTATTTATAACTAATTTCCTAAATGATTAATAGACAAAATATTTGTAAAATCTATATTGTGTATATTTCTTATATTCATTAAAGAAAATTCTAGGAAGAAAGAAATATTTTTCCCTCCCTTCTCCCAAATTCCATGGAGGAAACCATACAATTTGAGCATGGTTCCCTTCAACTTCACTTTAGGTTGCCAATAAGTTTCACTTATTTTATTGGATTGCATTATAAAATGACATTAAATCAATTATATTTATTTGTTAGTTGTTATTATCCACAAACTGGAGATGGTATGTATTATTAAACTATCTATATTCTATTATAAGTTTCTATATAACTGTATTTATAAGATGTCTTATGTTATGAAATATCTTCATTGTTTGGTTAATAGGGAGACTATACTCCTCTTCACTCTTTGAAAGAGATATAACCATGGGATGAGATGGTTTGGTAGTCTATTACTTCTTCTATATTTTTGATACTTTATATAACAATTTAGAAAAAAAATCTATTTTCATGCATGAGTAGTTATCCTTATTACTTCATGTATGGTTATTTTTTATAAACCTTATGGACTGCTATTACAATATATTAAAAAATTGAGGAGAGAATCTAAATGTTATTTTTGTAAAATACTCTCACTAATCACAACATATGTTCATAGTCTCATTAGGATTTATTATTGTTTATAAATTTCAACACAATATATGAGTAACATGAGTCCTCTTTATTACACTCTTATACAAAGAAAAGTAATATCTAAAATATAAGTACATACAAACATTAGTTAGATAATTAATTAAGTTTTCCAGAAGCACAATAACAAACATATTTTACTTTTTATATCAAGTACATACTTCATTGATATGATATTCCCATGCTTTACTTTTAAGTTTGCAATTTTTTTGTGCATCATTTCCATATGAGGTATTATGAAGGAACTATTAGATTTCTTATACAACACTTTTACTTGACTTCCTATATAGGCATTTGGTAGTTATGAAATATTATCCTTTTATATCATATAGAATGAGTGCTATAGTAGAGCAAAATTATGTCATAGATGAACAAGAGAGTCAAGGTTGACATAATTGGTACATGGGTGTTTTCTTAAACAGGAGGTATGCATTTGGAATCCCCTTGGGGACAAATTTTAGGAAAACAAAACCTCATGGAAGACTCAGTGGTTGGGTTTGGCCTTGTGACGACCTTTCATGCTACTTTTAGATTAACACAAACACTCCTTATGGAAGGAAAAAATATTTAGAACCAATAAAAGAAGAATGCCTTTCTTTTATGCTGAGTCTAGGCTGGTCAAACCAATTACATATTTTAAAATTGGTAATAACCTTACCTTTGTATCTATATACTTTTAAGTTTGAGTAAGTTTTCCAATACATAAAACCTTAACTATGCTTCAGATCTTATTTTACTTTTTTTGTTCACATTTTCATCGAGGCGACCCAAGCAATCTTTAATAGTCCAATTATACTATATCTTTCATTTGCTACTCATATAGTATAGAATACATCATAGGTGTAACACACTAAAATTTGTATTGAGATGCCATCCCATACGATTACTATTGTTGGTTATTTGAGACAAAAGAACATTCAAATTTTTTTTAATTGGTATAATGAAATAATATTGAATCATCTCATCAAGGTATCATGTTATTAATAAATCTTGACTCGATACATTAGTTTCATTACTTGAACATATTACATTTTTCTTCAAAATGATTATTTATTCAAATTACAAGTATATCCAAATACTTATAAGATCATTAATCAAGTTTCTCATAGCCACTATAACAAACATATAAGAAAATCCATGTGTTGTAGTAAGTTGCCTAACTTGACGTCAGATTTAGGATTTTTTGTTATAAAATATTTTATAATATAATGTTTTAATTTTCAATTTTGTTAAGTCTATTCTTTGATATATTTTTAAAAAAAGTTGGTAGAGACTTTATTGAATACATATACTTGATTAGTAATATCGGGCTCCATTAATTTTGAATTAGTAGAATTCTCGAACATATTGGATGGTTGCAATAGTGAATTGTAATTTAGTTACACATGAACACATATTCCTTAGCTCTTTAACTATTCAACTATTTTTTATTCCTTAATATCTAGCTCAACTGGTGAAGCATGTTGTCAGTTATAGCACATGTCAAATGTCCAACTAACTAAGGCTATAGGGTGGGGTGCATATCACCATCTTCAAGCACCATGAAATAAGGTATACCCTTCCCTCATATTAATATATTATTAAAAAAATATCTATTGGTTTAACTTTCTAGATGTTGAAATTTGTTAGAATGAAACTGGAAAATATGAATCCTCCATGGTATCTAGGTATTTGGAGTAGTTGACTATGGAAATATGCTATAAAATCACTCAATAATAAGATTGATAGTATAAAATCAATAGAAATGTCACATGAAGACAGTTACATGAGAACATTATGAAATTATACATCTTTTTATTATGAAGGATAGGTGAATCATAAATTCATAGTCTTCTAATCCACCTAACCGAAGTATTTTGTCAAGTTATTGAATATGAACAAGGTTCTTCTTAATGGGTTTTATCCAATAATGTATTCTTATCTCCATATATATATTGAAAAATAATATTCCTTAATACCATATCTAATTTTGTAGAAAAATATTATTGTAGGAACTTTACTCAACATATGTTTGTAATCATATTGGCAGCAAAAATGTATAAATTGTATAAAAAATGTTTCCATAGTCCATATACAGGAAAATATATTCGTCTCTTACTATGAAAATATCTCTGAAAAATAATGATTAAACAAGTACACAAATTTTTATAATTTTAAATAGAAAAATCATTAATGCCTATAAGATGGTGTGTGTATATCATGTGTATATCCATGCCTAGGTGTGTTCACACACCCACAAGTAAATCTACATAACATGAGCAATGTATATCATGTTCTTACTATATATTTTAAGTTTTGGTAGCAGGAAAATGGTATAGGTAAAAAATTGACAAGTTTGTAGGCAAACGGGCATGGGTATGTGTATCTATGTGTAAATATCCTGCACCTTATGCATTGCATGTACAACAAACATGCACAATAAAAAATTTGCATCTTAAATCTCTATCTAATTTAATATGTGAAATAGAGATTACTCACAAAAACAATGAAGTCTTAGATAAGAAAATATTAATCAATGCTGGTAAATGAAGTTAAAATTGGTAATAAGGAAAAATTGTGTACATATATGAAATCATAACATAACTACTAAAAATGAATATCCAAATGAATCACACTCTTAATTTTAAAAATTGACATTTATGCTTAATTTAATATAAATCTAAAAATATAGAAACCTTTTAAAATACATTTTGTTAGTATATCAATGTGCTAATGATTATAGACTTGTCCCCTCTCTTAATGTTATAGACTTCAAATAAATGATTATATATGCATATGTTCCATATGAATTTATTATTTTACACCACTAATATTTCACATTTCAAGATTAATTCTTGCAAAGTAATCTTGCATATGTAGTTTTAAATTACAATCATATTAGGAGATACCCTAACAAGAATGCATTAGTATTATATGACAATACATAGATGTATGGGGTAGTTTCAATATTGTATCTATAAATGAAGTGGATTTATTTAATATTCTTATGATATTTGAAACATATTGTATAAGTGAAGTTCATTCATCATATACTTAACAAGTGTGATATCCCAAGAATCATAAACACTGGTGACATGTGATAATATGTTGAAATTGAGTATTGCATTCTTCTATACAAATAAATTCTTAGATTAGTTACATAAGTTAGAATTGTGAAAATTTGAGGTCTAAATTTTACAACTTTGTCCTGAAACTGGAAAAATGATATGATATGCACATTCGTTTGATCAATGCTTGTATACAACACATGTAGAGTTGACCAATATACAGTTATTTGAATTCATTGATTTCACATTTATAGTATTATGTAATGCTTCTAAACTTATGCACCAATCTCTTGTGAAAGAGTCAAAGTAGACTGAATGTACTATTTTACATACTCAAACGTCATTAGGTATACAAAACCTACTATTTGGATAAATATAATATGAGATCCATATACAAAACTAACTTTAAAGTTTTACAACTTGTTGTCTACAAAAAAATAATTATTAGTAGACTTAATACGATTATATTATTCAAATAGCATGCTTGTCAATTGTAGTAATGACAAATAAGAATGAAAAACTTGTTGATGTGCTTATAAATTTTACCATTAAATTCTTTTGTCGATGTTACTCTATATTCTATTGACTTGAACAAATACAACTATTTTATTATTTTATGCCATCTAATGAACCTTCTATGCTTATAGTGTCATAATTTATATTAGTTGACAAAGAATCTTAATATTTTTCAGTTATAAGGTTGGGAGTTATAAATTTCTAGATATATGTCATATTTTATAGGATGATGTTACCATAACAATGTGGATTTACATTGCAAGCAAACGACAACCTCCAATGCATTATTGTGATCATATTGATATGGTTAACTATAATAAATGCGATTAAAAAAGAATACAACATTTCATAGAAATGTATTTTTGTAATGTATGTATTATCTAGTCTTGTACATCCATAGTAAATTTTGACAAAAAAGTATGAGCGCTAACTTGGGAGGCATGCAGAACTCATGATGAAGCTTTTAATTTATTAGTGTTTGCATGGTGCTCTTTTTTTTTTTAAACGCGGTAGGTAGTCACGTATCACAACCGGAGATGAGCTTGTCTCTTCAGAGACATCTAATAAAATTGAAAGGACACAATCGTAGACGAGCTTACAATATGCTACCAATCGAGAAGCCATTAATGATGTGCAACATGTGAAATGATGTAGGTTGTTGCTTCTTATGATGATCTACAAAGGTTGAGCACAGCAGCCAGGACTGGTCGTGCCAATACAGCTTTGCTAACAACACTCGACCTATAAATGCCTATCCTAGGCAATAATTTAAACATTAGTAGAGGATTTGCAGTTGGTTGTGCGGCTGCCATGTGTTTGAAATAGGATTTTCGGAATCAAATGTGGGACTATATTTGCCACAGTTAATTGAAGTGAGGTAGGACATCGATGGTTGCAATTCCTTAGAATTTGTCACAAAGGATCAAGGAGAAACTGGAGAGATCAATCACAAAGTCAATATACGTCTGCATTTCCCTAGGTAGCAGTGATTTTTGTCTAATGATGGCATATGAAGATGTTGTTGTTGTATCTGCGATCAGGAAAAGCTTCATTGACACAGTGGTTGAAGTAAAGGAAGGGTGTGGAGGTGACTCTGCGGTATCTCCCCCTTGGCTACAACCATCAGCATCACCTGACCGCTTTCATGCAGTGACAATGAATTGTTTCGGTACCCATCCTCGACTGTATTCTCTCTCCAGGTGTTACTTGCTATATGATTAAATTCCTATATATGCTTTGTGATTTTTGTTGGCTTTGCTTCCTAGGATATGCTAGTATCCTACTTCATCTAGTTAGGGTAGCAGCTGTATAGATCAGATCCTCCAGTTGGACTTGTATGTCCCATGACACCTCTGATCAGAAGGTGAACTGTGCGGACCAAGTACTGCAACAACATAAAGCATCCTACAGAACCGACCAGTAATTTTTGCATGTTCCATCCTATATGATAACAATCTACTTTGAGTGACGACCCTGCATACTTCATGATCTTCTGCATTGGTTAATAAACTGTGACCTAGACAGATATTACAAATACCAAGCGTCCAAGCGGTACTGAATGGATCCATCAATCATGCTAATAGTACAGGCGCCACTAAGCACTTCCATCAGAAACTAAATTAGAAGGTAACAGCAGATTCAGTACAAACCAAATCTGCAGAGTCTGATGGCAGTCTTCATCTCGGCTGCCTGCAGTCCTCTGGTGCACATGGGGTAGTTCTTGGTGTGCTTGGCTTGTTTTACTCATCGCATGTCTGCCCAGAAGATCGCTGCAGATATTCTTCGCAATTGTGTTCCACGGAAACAGAAATACTAAACCTCTGCGAATTTTACAGAAATTGAAGCAAGAGATAAGTAGATAATGACCCATTATTTCACTGGTCCAACACGAAACTAAAATAACAAAAATAGGAATCACGGAAGAAGAGCCTGGTTCTTACAGGGGATTAGTAGGACGGAAACGAGTCGTGATGTTTAGTATGGTAGAATAGTAGATATATATATATATATATATATATATATATATATATATATATATATATATATATATATATATATATGTATATGTATATATATATAGGACACAAGGAGATACCTCAACTTGCACCCTGCATATTCAACAATATGTGCTCCGAGTTAAACTTGTTTCACCATTCAACTGAATGGATCTATGGCATAGGGCAAACTATACTATTAGATTCCACTTGATTAATTAGACTAATTTGAGCATCTTTCAGCATCAATTAAGTTACAACATAAAATCTCTAAACAAACTCTGCATAAACAAGGGCATGACACATCACTAGACATACTGAAGCATATAGGGTGTGATCTCATCACTTCATGTTTATTTTCAACATGTGTCCATCACAAGGATCACATATCTTGGGGTGACAATCCCTCCTCTCATTACTGAGGTAAATCATCTCATACAAGGCAATAAGCCATCATTAGGTCATAAGACCATCTCCTTCTTTTCTGGTTTACAACATCACATGTGCCTCACAAGGATTATTCAACCATATCATAACCACCATAGCTCATACCTGGCTATGTATATTAACTGAGGCTTCTTGCATGGTTAGGAACTTATAACAAGAAAGTTATACATCATCAACTCCATCATCTCATAGGATTCATGCCATACATTTCACATCATCAAAATTAGGGTTTCATTTTTAATCAATTAGGGTTTATAAGGTCAGATCAACAACCACACTTAGTTCATCACTTCATCAACGTTATAAGTTGTATTATGAGGTAAAGAAACATAGTATTCATCATCATTATAAAACATGTAATGAGGTATAGAACCATTATTCTCATTATCATACATACAACCACTCCATAGGGAGTCACATCACACCATGTGGCCCTAGCATCAACATGGTGTAACTTAAACACCATCACAAGGCATCGCTTAGGGTTTCACCATAGGATATCGGTTAGCCCTAAGTGTGCCAGACAACCACCCAAGGTAGGGTATCAGTTAAGCATCATTATCTATGTGTATTGAGCACTACACTTAAGGAAAGGATGTCGTCCAACAAGGTGTATCGGGCAACTTACCCTGTCGGGAAATGCCAACATAGGGGGTGACGACGTTAGGGGTATCGGGCAATGCTTGTGTGTCAAGTATCACAAGGTAACGGACTGCTTAGGGTTTCAGCAACACATCATCTCTCCTCATGATGGGCAACACATAGCATATCGGCAACACTTCTCATGGGTGTGACGGCTACATGTGTGTTGGACAGCAACGCCCCCAAGATAACGGGCATCAACGCTATCACCAAGATGTGTCGACCTCTGCCCAATCAAGACGTCACAAATCATGATGGCCAAGCCATAACGGGCAACGTGTCTCCATCAATGCCTATCACTTTAGGTATTACCAAGCCATAACGGCCATCAGCAAGTCATGTTGTGCTAGGCCTCTCAAAGTTCATGACGACCACCCAAGGCATATCGGCCTACATGCCCAAACAAATGTGTCAGTCTAAACAAGCATATCGGTTCCCTCTTCTTCAACCTCAAGATGGCATTATAATCAAGGTAAAAAGGTGCAACACAAAGACAGCAACTATGCAAGGTTCTCCTTCCAAAAGAGAACCCAAAACCACCAAGAAAGAACCACTAGAATGCAAAGGATGATGTACCAAAGATAAGGAACAAGATAACAAGCAAGGGGTGATAATAAGAAAGAGGGTTTAGAGTTATATAACCCACCTCAAGGATCACCATCAAGCTCCAAGCTTCATGAGATCAAGGTAGAAGAAGATACTCCAAGCTTGATTGCCACAACACCTCCAAGAGAGAAGATGGAACCATGGTTAAGAGAGCATGAGGGAAAAGAAAATAACCAAGGTTCAAGGCCGAGAAGAAAAAAGAAAGAGAGAAAGGAAGCTAAGGATCATGGCTTACTTAGGTAGAGGATGAAGAGAGCGCTACAAGAATGGGACTCATCCTCCAAGCTCCAAGGGAGAAGCTCCTCTAGCTCAAGGTCATCCACCAAAGAGAGAATGTAAGGATAGCCAAAAGGGCTCTCTTGCATGGGGAGAAAGAGGTATATATACAAGAGGGATGAAGAAGAGAGAGAAAGGGGGATGTGTCACCACCTTAGAACCCTAGGTGACACATTTCCACAAAGAGAGAGTCACATGCAACACCATGTAACAAGGTGATAAGATCTGTGTCTTGCCCACTAGGTCACCTTCCTAGGTCATGGCCAATACACATCTATACCTCTCTTCACAAACTGATAGGGATAAACCCTAGGTGCCACAAACTGATATGGTGCATCTAGAGACACCACAAAACTGATAGGATGTCCCTCAAGACACCCACAAACTAATACAAGGCTCTCTAAGGCTCTCAAGCTCAAGACAACACCTCTAAGTGTAAGATACACCTCAAACATGTGTCTAAAACACCATCAAGGATGTCACCACTCAACCAAGAACCAAAAAAGATGCCAATATTTTTCTCTTTCCTCTAGATGATGCCAAGAGAGAGAAGGAATACACTAGATGTGGCAAAGTTGCACATCAACCCCTACTCTGGGTAAATTGCAATTTGTACCAAAACCTCTCCACAAAACACAAGCATCAACAAAACAAGATCAAACAAGGAATTTAAGCCTCCAACATGACCTAATTACATCTCAGATGATTATATCAACGAGATAAGAAACATACTTATCCCAAACAAGGGTTATCCTAAAATGTGGGTTAGGGTCCTTACAAGCCATAAACCCCTAATAGGGTTTCGCCCCCAAAATCCTAAGAGAAAAGGGAGGGGTACTTCCTCCTCATCTCTTCCTCGAGCTCCCATGTGGCTTCCTCAACACCATGATGATGCCAAAGAACCTTCACAAGCACAAGGTCCTTCCTCTTCAACTTCTTCACTTTTTGATCAAGGATCAACATTGGACCTTCTACATAGGTCACATCCTCATCAAGCTCCACCTCCATAGGATGTAACACTAATTCTATATCTAGATGACACTTTCTCAACATACTCACCTGAAACACTGGATGTAACCTATGCAACTCAGGTGGCAACTCCAACTGGTAAGCCGTCTTCCCAACATGTGCCACAACTGGGTAAGGTCTCATATACCTGGAAGCCAACTTACCCTTCTTCCCAAACCTCAGAACACCCTTCTAAGGAGAGACCTTCAGATATACCTTGTCTCCCACTAGGAACTCTAAGAGTCTATGGTGATTGTTCACATACGACTTCTATCTGTCATGTGCTACTTTCAATTTTTGTTGTATCACTTTGATCTTCTTTGTTGTCTGATGCATAAGCTCAGGACCAAGAAGTTGATACTCACTTATTTCATAGCAACACAACAGAGATCTTCAACATCTCCCATACAACGCCGCATACAGTGCCATGTCAATACTACTTTGATAGTTGTTGTTGTAGGCGAACGTTATCAAACTGAGATGTACATCCCAACTTCCTAAAACTTGAAGGACACAAGCTCTCAACAGATTCTCCAAAAAATGAATGGTCCTTTCAGATTGACCATCTATCTGCAGGTGGAAAGTAGTGCTAAACTTCAACTATGTACCAAAAGTGGTGTGCAGTCATTCCCAAAAGTGACTTGTGAACTAAGGACATCTGTCAAACACGATAGTTGCTGGAACACCGTGCAAACGTACTATCTCATCCACATAGAATTGGGCAAGCTTTTCTATTTTGAACATTGTCTTCAAGGGAAGAAAATGCACAGACTTGGTCAACCTATCAGTGATCACCCAAATGGAATCATAACCCTTGGTTGTCCTAGGTAGACCAATCACAAATTCCATAGTTACATGATGCCACTTTCACTGAGGTATAGGTAACGGTTGCAACATTCCTGTAGGCTTTTGCTCAGCTTTGACTTGTTGACATACTGCACATCTTGAAATGATCTCAACTAGATCTTTATTCAAGCCTGGCCACCAATATATATCCTTCATATTATGGTACATTTCGGTACTACCTATATGCATAACATACATGGATGAATGATCCTCCTCCAGCACCATCTTCCTTAGGTCATCGACATCACAAACCACTATCCTATCATGGTAACAAAATGTACCAACATCTGGTTCATGAAAGATATCATGCTTCTCACTATCAAACTCTGATCTAATCTGCTATATCATAGTATTAGTCTGTTGTGCCTCTCTATTTTTTGTCTCAGCGTAGGCTTCACTTGTAGTTGTGATGACAATCCCACTAACAAGGAGACTTCCAATTTGACATGCATTTGATGCAAGGAGACCAACATGTCTCGCTTGTGTCACATCAAAGAACTCAATTGGCCTTTATCCATGGATGAGGATGAAGACTTCTTGCTCAATGCATCAGCTACAGTGTTCGCCTTTCCTGGTTGATAATCAATCATGTAGTCAAAGTCTTTGATCAACTCCATCTAGAGATGTTGCTTCATATTCAACTCCTACTATGAAAATATGTACTTCAAGTTCTTATGATCCATGAAGATCTGACATTTCCCCCCATACAGATAGTGCCTCCAAATCTTCAAAGCATGAACCACTGCAGCTAGCTCCATATCATGGGTTGGATAGTTCTCCTCGTATTTCTTAAGCTATCGAGAAGAAAAAGAAACCACTTGCTTGTCTTGCATCAACACACAACCGAAGCCATTCTTGGATGCATCACAAAAGATGATGTATCCTTTTCCTTGCTCAAGCAAGACCAGAATCGGTGCACTCGTCAATATCTCCTTCAACATATGAAAAGCATGTTGACATTTGTTTTCCAAAACAAATGACACATCCTTCCTCGTCAACTTAGTTAGGGGTAAGGCAATAGCACTGAAGTCCTTCATGAACCTCCTATCATAGCCTGCCAAAACTAGAAAATTTCATACTTATGTCGACGTCTTGGGTGGTTCCCACTCTATTGTAGACTCTACCTTCTTAGGAACCACACGTACTCCTTTGGTAGATATAATATGTCCCAAGAAAGCTACCTCCTTCAACCAGAACTTGCACTTGCTAAACTTAGCATATAGTTGGTGTTGTCTTAGCATGGTCAACGCCTAACGAATATGTTTTTCATGTTGTTGACTATCATGACTATATATCAATATGTCATCTATGAAAACCACCACGAACTGATCAAGGAACAGTCGAAGCACTCTGTTCATAAAATTCATGAACGTTGTTGGTGCATTAGCCAGCCCAAACGGCATAACCACAAACTCATAGCCTGTGTTTGACATAGGACTGAAACCTGATTTAGGCTTGTCGCCTAGTGCCAACCCCGCCAAACAAGCGACGGATTGGGAATGGGTTCTATTTGGTTGGTAAATTGGTTTTGGCCCCGTTTCGGGATTACGAAACCCTGAAAACTGACCCAGGCTAGTCCCGCGATAGTCGGGATTCTGGTTCGTAACCCATATTCCGCTCAGAATGCGAGTACCCCCATTTTCGCCTCGCCCGACCCCCAACACCCCCCTCGCCCGACCCCCGACACCCCCCCTTGCCCCCTCCTGACACCCCCCCTCCCTTTCCCCTCTCCCTCTTCTGCTCTCACGACACAGGCATTAGACCACGATGTCCTCCCATCTCCCACCTACTATTGCCTTCATGAGTTAAAGCTACCGCCACATCACCGAATCAATGGCAGGACAGGGTCGTAGGGTGAACAGACAGTCAATCAAGGTGACGGATTCATTTTGGGGGTGTGGTGGTTCTTCTGCCGTCGCCGAGCTATGATGCCAGGCTAGACGGCAAGAATCAAGGTTAGGCATCCCGACTTGTCATCTCCCATTAAAGCCCCTTGTCTCCCCCTTTTCACTCTGTGCAAGGCATCAACTTAACACTAGCAAGGGCAATGCCTGCCGCAGCTTCTATATAGTGTTGTGTGTGTTCGCAGATATCCTTCATGTTCAATTACGCATCCTCCACCAAGTCTTCTCTGAAATCACCGCTCTCAAGCCCCTATATTCTGAAGTCGCCCAACTGCTTGAGAGGTATGTGTTGGTTGCACATGTTTTTGTTTCAGTAGGCAGGTGTAGTAGCAGGTTCAGTAAACTAATTTGTATTCCCTTTACCTTGTCTTCATGTATGTACCGACCCTTCCACTGTGATTGCTCGTGATCCCCTCTTCTACCTAGATTTCATCTTACCAGGTATATCTCCTAAGCAATACGAAAATGTTTTCTATAATTTTTTCTTTAAGCATAGCCATGTTGAATGCTTGATACTGATGTAATTTTTGTTGTAATGAACGATATTAATGTGTAACCTCATATAAATGTGCTTGGTTCCAGGGATGTATGATCTGTTTGATAAAAACCTAATATTATATTGACTAACCCCTTGAATGAGGTCTGAATGCTTCGTTCAGCTTCTTTCAGTGCCAAAAAAATAAATGTCACTATTTAACTCATCTACCTTCATACCAAATGAATCAGAATGATTTACCTTGAATGCTTGGTTGAATTTCATGTCCAACAAAGCTTGTTTTGCATTATGATTGTGCAGTGAATATTTCTATCTGTTAATAAACATGTCATAATATATAACTACTCCACCTATTGTGTATTATGTTTATTTAAGTTGGAACCTTGTGTGTCAAGTATTTCATAATAGGATGCATTTTAATATATAATGAATGATTAGGTCATGATTAATTCTCTGTGATGGACCCAAATATGTACATTTGTTCACTTGAATGGGAAGTGATCCCTTGAATGAGGTCTGAACGCTTCGTTAGCTTCATTCAATACCAAAAAAATAACTATGTCAATATTTACCTTGAAATCTTGGTTGAATTTCATGTCCAACAAAGCTTGTTTTACATTACGATTGTGTAGTGAATATTTCCGTCTGTTAATAAATAGGTCACTATATATAACTACTACACCTATTGTGTATTATGTTTATTTAAGTTGGAACCTTGTGTGTCAAGTATTTCATAACAGGACACATTTTAATATGTAATGAATGATTAGGTCATGATTAATTCTCTGTGATGGACCCAGATATGTACATTTGTTCACTTGATCTTGTTCTGATCCCTTGAATGAGGTATGAATGCTTCGTTGAGCTTCATTGATTACCAAATAAATAAATATGTCATTCTTTAACTCATCTACAATCATACCTATAATGATTGACCAAAATATGTATATTTGTTCACTTTAATGTGCTATGATCCCTTGCAAGTGGTCTGAATGTGTGGTTAATCTTCATTGAGTAGAAATCAAATTAATATGTCATTATTTAACTAATGTACCATCATACCAATTAAATTAAAATGATTTACCCTGAATGATTGGTTGAATTTCATGTCCAACATAACCTGTTAAGAATTACGATTGTGTATTGAATATTTTCTATGTTCATAAATAGATAAATATTTACATAGTCCACCTATTATGTATTATGTTTATTTAAGTTGGAACCTTGTCTGATCCCTTGAATGAGATATGACCCCTTGAACTAGGTCTATTATGTTGGACCAAAATTCGACTCTGCCTATTATGTATTATGTTTATTTAAGTTGGAACCTATTATTGTGTAGTGTATATTTTCTCTACTCATTAACATTGCATGTTCAACTATAATGATTGACCAAAATATGTATATTTGTTCAGTTTAATGTGGTCTGAATGTGTGGTTGAGCTTCATTGAGTAGAAATCAAATTAATATGTCATTATTTAACTAATGTACCATCATAACAATTAAATTAAAATGATTTACCCTGAATGATTGGTTGAATTTCATGTCCAATATAGCATGTTCAGAATTACGATTGTGTATTGAATATTTTCTATGTTCATAAATAGGTAAATATTTACCTAGTCCACCTATTATGTATTATGTTTATTTAATTTGGAACCTTATCTGATCCCTTGAATGAGACCTGACCCCTTGATCTAGGTCTATTATGTTGGACCAAAATTCGACTCCGCCTATGTTACACCTCGATCTCACAATTACCACTAATCATGAGATTAGGGTGTAAATTGAGGATTTAACATAATACAAAGATCACCCTTAACTTTTTCTTCTTTTTAAAACTCTTTGTTTTCTCGCATTGAACCACATAAACTAACTTTACAAGAGAATTAAACTTTTATTTCTCTAATATAATCTCAGCATTAATGATACACATCCATACATTCATTATGTTTCTCAAACTTCCATGTACATATGACATGACAATCATTTGCATTCTCTCCTATTAAGGAAACAAACATACAAAACATCATTTACAACTCTCTCTCAGATCTATACAAGGACCTAGAGTGACAGGGACCGACTGAACTTAACTATACTCAGACTTAACTCTTGTGGCAGATCTACTCTGATGCAATGATATCTTCTTTAAGTCCATGTGATTTCCCTAAAACTTTTGAGTAGAGGGGTGAGCCTACTCACTCAGTGAATGAGTACTTCAAAGAAACAGTCTAAAGCACTGATATAATTACAGATGTACTTTTGAGCAATTGATATCAATTTTAATAGTAGAAAGCTTTAGAGAGTCTAATAATTGACGATCATAAATATGGCAGGATACTCTAAATATCTATAAGAGTGAATCAATATATGAAATGCTTGATTGATCATAGAGATAACTAATAACTCAGAAACATACAAAGAATAATTGAATAATTGTACACACTTGTTTGACCTCTCATTCATTTCATTATGCCCTGATCATATGTAGTGTACTCTACATATGAAGACTCGTAGTGCACTACGATCACTCCATACAAGACTTAGCAGACACACCTGGGAAATGCTAAGCCTGACTACTCTCCTAGTCTGCAATAGGGAAATGGCTCTCTAGACTAAATTGGACTCCTCCTCTAACCTGAGCACACATGTAGAGAGTTAAGCCACCTCTTGGCTTTTTCTGTACGCTAGTGCCACTAGGATCTCTGGTTGATGTTGGACACTACATTCTAAAATTGAAGGAGACACCCATATACTGGTTGCACCGCAAGGGTTAGGTCCCCCATACCATCTCTTAGTACGTTCCGACCCCCGTATACTGGATGCACTGCCAGTGTAGGTCATTTCATCCCTAAGGCGTAGACCTCTCATAGGGATTCTATAGTGTTCAGGGCTCTTAAGTCTATTATTTTATTATTCCCAGAAAACTCTTTCTACATTGTACCTTTATCTTACTCATACTTGACTCTAGTATCTCTATGGTGTTGCGTCTACTTATTTGAAGTTATAATAAAACATGTATATCATTCTAAACTTGGCAAAGTAGTATATTCAAAACACTATAATATATTGAGTAATCAACATACTATACATGCAGGCAGACTAAAATTCTTAAATAAATAGATTTCATATCCACTTGGCACATGCACACTAGAATCGTGCATATCAACTCAAATCTTGAGTTGTGCATCTCATAACTCAATTAAGAGTTAATTACTTATCATGATAAGAATTATTAATAATAACTAAGAACATTGATATCACAATACTTGATTCATTGAACACCCTACCATTAGGGTTTCATTTAATCACCACAAATGCTAAAAAGAAAGGTGTAATGCATCTATCACGTACTTTTCAAATCTTTAAAACACATGATACATGGTATCTCAATTCCTTATCACATTACTGGGAATTCGCGTCCCTTCACATCATTATCAAAATTACTGGATCTTGGTATTCAAACCCTTAGATCATCACATAGCATTGTTACCTCTGTAATAGGTAACCATTACCTCTAGGTCCTTAGACCACGGTGTTCATTTCACTAGTTGTACAAGTATTCTCATGGCTTACAAGGCCAACACACATATTGTCACCTCTTACTAGGCAACAACTTATTCACATGGCTCCCATAAAGATTTCATGCGACATAAACATTCATTGAATAAAGACTATTATCAACAAATCATATAAAATCAATATATGTATGAAACCTTGGAACTGAGTTAAATTTGGGTTTCCATGCCATTCACAAGGATTCATGCATCAATAATAACATTGAATAAATAAAGTCTACCATGTCAAGAAAATCCCTTCAAATGGATTTCACAATATCTATTCGCAAATATCCAACTTTCCTCACATCTAGGGTTTCACCCTCTTTACTAAGATATCAAACAAACACTATTCACTTTGAACGAAATTCAAGATAGTATCTGACATATATGTACTATGAATTTAGATAAACACTCATTCATAACCAAGGGGGTCTCGATAAGCATTTTTCTCTATTTACTTATACAGCAAATTTCAGTCATAGACAAATTCCCTATATTTCAATTTACTCTTATAACCTCTGAGAATACTGAGGGAATTCTCATTAGGATGTATTGTATACATTTATAATATGATTTTATCATCTGAACTTCATCCAAATAGAGGAAGAATCCATTTCATAACATTTTGCAACAACTTAGAACAAATAGACAATTCAGGGTTTGTAGTCGCATACTAAGAATTAAAGATTATGGATGAATTAACCAATTTTTGTGAAATATATAGTTTAAAGGAAGTTACCACTCACCCTAAGGTGTGAAAACACCTTACAAACGTAGTTCATCCTTGAAAATCTCGATCTCATATCAAATCCCTAGCAATTCACCCAATTCTTCTTCCTTTCAACTCGGAAACCCTAAAAATGAGGGATTATGAAGAAAGAGTGAGAAAAGGGGAAGTTTTGATACCATTTTGGATCAAATCAGAGGAGGGATGGAATTTTGACATGTGATAGAAGATTCACCATGAAAATATATCCAAAGAAGCTAAACTTACATGATTTCATCATTCCTCGGACCGCAAAACCCTATGTCAGCATCTCCATCAATTTCTCCTCTCAAACCCTAACTCTCCTTCTCTCTCTAGGATTTTGTTTCTCTAGTATGAATCACGAATTATGAGAGCTTCTAGTGTATTATGTTGATCATATAAAGCAATTTAGCTACTTGGGTCAATTGCACTTTGACCCCTCACTAAACTTTTTCTTATTTCAATAGATTTTTTTGTCATAAAAAGGTTTCTGTGAATTCGTGTATTTTAGAGATCAAATCTTCTCTAAAAATCATGATAATTTATAATGTTGTGTATAATTGATCTATAAAGCTTAAGTTGAAATTTGAGATCATTCCAAGCTTCCATTAAATAACTAAAACTCGAATAGTGCACTGCTGTCCAGAATTCTGCAAAAATGTCAGTTACTATAATTTGTCTACTGATAGGGTCTAAACGCATCAAAAAATTATGAAACTTTTGCATGTTGTTTATGATTGAGTTTTAGATATCTAGTTAAAATTTCAGATGATTTGAAGTTACCAATAAATAAATAAAATAAAACACTACACTGCTGAAAAGCACTCTGTCAGCATTTTGGTTGAAGTATAGTTCGACCGAGAACCATATTCATAGAATAATCAACAATTTTGAAATTTTTCTCCAATATGCATGATTGAGTTATCCATATCATATCCAAAAATACAATTAAATACAAATTTTTTAGAAAATATGAAAAACCATTTACCACACTGCTATCCTGATCAAATTTCATATTCATGTACTATCAAAACCCTAATTTTTTCCAATTAGGGTTTACATTTCTCAAACCCTAATTCTTCAAACTAAAATCATGGTTAGAGTTTCTTCTTAGGTTTGAAACATCACAATTGATCTACTATCATTAATCAAGTCTAAACAATGTTCAATCTAATCAAGTATGTAATCATTCAGGTAAACCCTAGTTTACCAATTAAGCACAAATGTGGTCATTACAGCCTATTATGTATTATGCTTATTTAAGTTGGAATCTATTATTGTGTAGTGTATATTTTCTCTGCTCAGAAACATAGCCTGTTATCCTATAATGATTGACCAAATTATGTATATTTTTTCAGTTTAATGTGGTCTGAATGCGTGGTATAGCTTCATTGAGTAGCAATCAAATTAATATGTCATTATTTAACTAATGTACCATTATACCAATTAAATTAAAATGATTTACCCTGAATGATTGGTTGAATTTCATTCCAACATAGCCTGTTCAGAATTACAATTGTGTATTGAATATTTTCAGTGTTCATAAATAGGTAAATATTTACCTAGCCCACCTATTATGTATTATGTTTATTTAAGTTGGAACCGTGTATGATCCCTTGAAAGAGGTCTGACCCCTTGAACTAGGTCTATTATGTTGGACCAAATTTGACTTTGCCTATTATGTATTATGTTTATTTAAGTTGGAATCTGTTACTGTGTAGTGTATATTTTCTCTGCTCATAAACATAACTTGTTCAACTATCATGATTGAACAAATTATGTATATTTATTTAGTTTAATGTGGTCTGAATGTGTGGTTGAGCTTCATTGGGTAGAAATCAAATTAATATGTCATTATTTAACTAATGTACCATCATACCAATTAAATTAAAATGATTTACCCTGAATGATTGGTTGAATTTCATGTCCAACATAGCCTGTTCAGAATTACGATTGTGTATTGAATATTTTCTGTGTTCATAAATAGGTAAATATTTACCTAGTCCACCTATTATGTATTATGTTTATTTAAGTTGGAACCTTGTCTGATCCCTTGAATGAGGTCTGACCCCTTGAACTAGGTCTATTATGTTGGATTAAAATTTGACTCCACCTATTATGTATTATGTTTATTTAAGTTGGAATCTATTATTGTGTAGTGTATATTTTCTCTGCTCATAAACATAGCTTGTTCAACTATAATGATTGACCAAATTATGTATATTTGTTTAGTTTAATGTGATATGATCCCTAGAATGAGCTCGGAATTTGTGGTTGAGCTTCATTGAGTAGAAATCAAATTAATATGTCATTATTTAAGGTCTACTATTTAACCACTGAAACCCACATACCACATTATTCAGAATAAATCTGAATGATTTACCCTCAATGGTTGGTTGACTATTTTCTGTCCAACAGATCCAAATGTGCATTATTATTGTGTACTGAATATTTTATTTGTTCATAAATAGGGGAATATTTCCCTAGTCCACCTACTTTGTTTTATGTTGAATTTAATTTATCACCTTGTCCACAACCCTTGACTGAGGTCTGACTCCTTGACGTAGGTCTTCTATGATGGTCCAAAATTGGAATCCACCTATTATGTATTATTTTTATTTAATTTGGAACCAATTATCGTGTATTGTACATTCTCTATGCTCAAAAACATAGCACGATCAACTGTACTAATTGACCACAATACCTATTATTATTCAGTTTAATGTGCCCTGAGTCCTAGAATGAGGTCTGAATTCATGCTTGAGCTTCATTCAGTAGCAATCAGTTTAATGGTCTACTATTTAACCACTAAAACCCACATACCACATAATTCAGAATAAATCTGAATGATTTACCCTCAATGGTTGGTTGACTATTTTCTGTCCAACAAAGCCTGGTGTGCATTACTACTGTGTATTGGATATTTTATGTGTTCATAAACAGAGCATATTTCCCTAGTCTACCTACTTTGTTTTATGTTGCATTTAATTTGGCACCTTGTCCACAACCCTTGACTGAGGTCTGACCCCTTGACCTATGTCTTCTATGATGGTCAAAAATTGGAATCCACATATTATGTATTATTTTTATTTAATTTGGAACCTATTATTGTGTAGTGTACATTCTCTATGCTCATAAGCATAGCCCGATCAACTGTACTGATTGACCACAGTACCTATTATTGTTCAGTTTAATGTGCCCTGAGCCCTAGAATGAGGTCTGAATTCATGCTTGAGCTTCATTCAGTAGCAATTAGTTTAATAGATCTACTATTTAACCACAAAAACCCACATACCACATTATTCAGAATAAATCTGAATGATTTACCCTCAATGGTTGGTTGAATATTTCTATCCAACAGAGCCTGATGTGCATTACTATTGTGTACTGAATATTTTATGTGTTCATAAAACGGGCATATTTCCCTAGTCCACCTACTTTGTTTTCTGTTGAATTTAATTTGGCACCTTATCCACAACCCTTGACTGAGGTCTGACCCCTTGACCTATGTTTGTTGTGATGGTCCAAAATTGGAATCCTCATATTACGTATTATTTGTATTTAATTTGAAACATATATATGATCCCCTTAAGTGTGCTCTAAGCCCAACATTAAGATCTGAATTCATTCTTGACCTTCATTCAGTACTAATCAATTTAATAGGCCATTATTTGTTCAGTTTAAAATCTATTATGTATTGTTTTTATTTAAGGTGGAACAACTATCTGATCCCCTTAAGTGTACTCTAAGCCCTACATTGAGGTCTAAATTCATGCTTGAGCTTCATTTAGAACATAAGTAAAAAAAATTATCTCATTATTGAACCATTATATAATCATACAAAATAAATGAGAATGATTTTACGATTGTGTACTGAATAATTTCTGTTGCATTTCGTGTCCAACGGTTTGCTTTGCTATATTTCAATGCCCTACAATTAGGTCTATTATGATGGACCAAAATTTAACATATATCTGATCCCCTTAAGTGTGATCTGAGCCCTACAATGAGGTCTAAATTCGTGCTTTAGCTTGATTTAGTACTAATCAATTTAATAGGTCATTATATGTTCAGTTTAAAATCTATTATGTATTGTTTTTATTTAAATTGGAACAACAATCTGATCCCCTTAAGTGTGCTCTAAGCCCTACATTGAGGTCTGAATTTGTGCTTGAGCTTCATTTATAACCAAAAAAAATTATCTCATTATTGAACCATTATACAATCATACCAAATAAATCAGAATGATTTTATGATTGTGTACTGAATAATGTATGTTGCATTTCATGTCCAATAGTTTACTTGGTTGCATTTCAATGCCCTACAATTAGGTATATTATTATGGACCAAAATTGAACATGTATCTGATCCCCTTAAGTGTGCTCTAAGCCCTACAATGAGGTCTGAATTCGTACTTTAGCTTGATTCAGTACCAATCAATTTAATAGGTCATTATTTGTACAGTTTAAAATCTATTATGTATTATTTTTATTTAAGTTGGAACATATATCTAATCCCCTTAATGAGGTATGACCCCTTCAGTTAGGTCTATTATGTTAAACAACACTTAAATTTTGCCAATGTTAATCATCTTATAAATATCAATACACCACCTACAACTGTAATAGACAAAAATTAAACACCACTTACAGTTGTAATATCAATACTTGTTATTCGTAAGCTCTCACCATTTGATCAGAAAACATCGACCTTATAATAGACTACTTTAATACAAGTTATCGTTGTCAACTACACAGACCCAAACTAGGTTCGTATAAAGGTTTCCTTTAAACACCCTGACTAAAGTGATCTATTGTAGTGTCATTGCTACTATGTCTACACCAGACCTGAAGATCTATATTGTATGGACGAAAGAGTTGGATGAGGCTCTGGTTGCGGCATTGAGGAGACAATATGACCTGGGTAGGTGCTTCGATGGAATTTTTACTAGGGACGCATGGAGGGAGATGCTACGTGATTGGCATAACAGGATGGGGAGGAACGAGGGTTCAATGGATCAATTAAAAACTTGGTGGAAGAACCTCAGGAGAGACTTTGCAAAGATAAAACCGGTGACCAACAAAAGTGGTGTTGGATGGGATGAGAGTAGGCAGAAGCCAATACTACCTGACACCCCAGAGTGGAGGGAGGCACTTGCGGTATGTCCAATGATATACAATCCCCTGAGTATTAAATATTTACTTAAAGTTATTAATATTGACCTAATCAGTGGTGCTTGACCATTTAAGGGAAACAAGGAACTAGCGATATTGATCACTAGACCATTCTACCACTACTACGACGTCGAGATGATGGGGGGAGGAACATAGCTAGGGTGATCATGCAATGTCCTCAACGGATAGACAACTTCCTTCTGATGTTGCATCTAAAGATGATTTTGTTGTCAACCTAGATGCATCTGATTCATTTGTCAGCCCAGAACCAACCGGTCCAACCGGTCTTACTGAAGATATGGGTTATTCTGGGATGCAAAGTGAGGACAACAACGGAAGACCAAACAACCAAGGTGTTGGTGAAAGGACTCCTACCACGCAGAGGCACAGGAAGCAAGCCTCAACCACACAAGACAATTGTGGCCTGTCTAATGAAGTCGTTTCTGAATTCATAAAGGTGTTTTCCAAGGTACATGAGATGGGCAGCGGTATTGTCGGTAGATCTAAAGACACAGATGAGTATCAAACCATTCTGCACCATTTTCATGCAACCTACCCTGACGCCCATGTCCCTATTTTTACCACTCTTGTGCATACCATAAAGGAGTCAGCAACCCATAACATTTACCTAAGCCTTCTAGATACCCCACACAAAATTACCATTTGGTTGTAAGACCTTTGGGAAATGAAGAACAGAGCTTATGGAGCTTTTGTATCACAAACACCCATCACGCCACCATATTCACAATCTCTACCTTTGTCGTTTAGTAGCACAAGTGGTTACAAAAGATGTTCTACCCCGTAGTCATTATTCTGAGGTTGTCTAATTTAAGAACTATATCAATAGCCTGGCTTTAATTTAAGAACTATTTCAAAATTTGATGTTATAATATTTGATTCCTTTGGGAACAATTTCTAAATTATGGTACTCTGTAATGTTTTATCATGTTATTTGCTATTGGGTTGCAATCATGCTCATTTCATTTCTGCAATCTCGCTATATATTTCTTATGCGCGTAATCGCTTTTAATTATAGACGTCATGGCGGGTATTGAACATCCAGAAACAACTGATGACATTGTACAACTTTTGGATCTTATATCCTGTCCAGCTAATGACATTGCTGATGCATTAGGCTACCAAATAGCAGACCAAATATCACACAATATCATGGACAATTCAAATGATGTAGCCACACAACAACCAATACCGAGATCGGTTAGTATTAGGAGTGACCATCAAAAGGTTTTAGAAATAAAAACTGGCCATGAAAGGAGGGTGTGTGATCTGTACCGTATGCTTCCCAACACAGTTTTAGCCTTTGTGGACAAACTTGAGGATCGTGGTTTGTTGAAAAGTACCAGAGGTGTGTCATCAGTAGAGGCAGTGATAACACCCATTTTATGGCTATTAAAGCCTAGATTTTGCTATCAAACCTGCCTCATAAACTGCCATCCTCTCCGTTTTATCTTATTATTTGTACATAAATAACCCACACTATGCTCCTAACAACATTTCCTATCTTTTGCAGAGTTTCCTTCATTTTTTCACTTGAAAAATGCTAAATGGGCCCGTCTCGGCCAATCAACAACAAGCAAGCTGCCCCAGCCCTTCTTAGGGTGCACGACACGCCCCCTTACCCGTCGTGGTTGCTACCCGATACGGCGGCTACCCGACACGGGTGTGTCGCGCAGAGAGGAGTTCTGACAAGCGACACACTACTTACCCGATAGGGAGTCTTACCCGCCACGATCCGTCAGCCTAACAGAGTCTATCGAGCGACAAGGCCGCCCGTCGGTGCGGCAACCCGACAGAGCCTTTACCCGACATGACCTAGTGTGACTCGCTCGCAACCTGGCACACGATGGTCCCCACCGACCCGTACTGGGTAATAGACGTATCAGCCCTCTCCCCAAAGCCAGGTGGGCGAAGCAGACAGAGGACATGTGGCCCAACCAGGACCGCAACCCCTACCAGCCGCTGCCTATAAATAGTAGCTACAGGACTTTGATTGGATGGGTCAGAACCCAACAAGAGCTAACTTTAGAAGCGGAGCTAGTGCGTCGAGTTCCCAGGCGTACCGGGCGACACTAGGTGAGCACACCCCCAACCCGAGAGGGGCGGGAGGAGTTCACTTATAACCCATCCTGGTAGCCGCAGCAGCACGATACGACCAAGAAGGCCACTTTAGTGTGTCAGGTCCCTAGATGGGACTCAACCCGAGATGGCTCGCCCCTCTACACCCGATACAAGGAACTTGAGAGCCTAAGTGTTCCCAAACCCGACACGATACTGAACTCGATACGGACCAACCGCCAGGGCATGTCGCCCGACAGGGCTGGCATCCGGACGCAACCGTATCGGGTAGGGATTCCCTCCCGATACACCCTAGTCATCGCAGCTCAGAACCCGACATGGTCAAGAGCCCGACACGGGTGTATCGGGTAGAGCTCCCGCCCGGTATCGGGTTAGGGGAACCTTAGGGGTCCGCTCATGTATATCAACTTCCTAAATCAAGGAGACTGATACTTATCTTTCCCTTTTTACTGCATCTTACTTTTATTTCCCTATGCATTGTAACTAAACCTTTTACTCTCTTTGAGCTTATTGGAATCTATGAAGTTTATCTCATATTGTTCTGTGTATCGCTCCTTTTTGTTGGATGATTTCTTTATAGCATCTGAACTCTAGTCTCTTCTTTTGGATCGCGCTTTTGACTAGCTATCGAACCATCTTTCCTGTTTCGACACCCTTGAGAGGGGGTTGTTGCAACTCTAGAGTTTGGTCTGATCCTGGTGTACGAGAGTACCCAGGATCAGGGTTGCTTCGGTTTACCTTACCACTCTAATCTACGGCCACTACCCTTAAGAGAGGGAGTTGGTACATGGTTAGAGGCACCCTCTTTGAGAGAATAGAATGTGGGACATTTTCCAATGTCACTTGTTATGCCTAAGTTTTCTTCCTTCGTGCCTTACCTTGATGATAGTCTTATTCTCCTGGCTTCCGATATACAAAACCCCTATAAAAATTGCTAAACCCTAAAATCATAATCTTTATAGTAACTCCAGTTGGAGATAGCCTTTTAGTTTGTTTTCTTTGTGGTGCTTTCTTGTTACAACCAACCCTATCCTTTTACCCGTTTGATGTGCTTAGACAAGGGAAACTCAAGTTCTGAAGCATCGTTCTTCCTATCCCTGCATTCGACCCCGAACTACTTCGACCCTATGCTAGTTGCTGGTGTCTCAGACATTCGAGTATTATAAATTATAAAAGTCTGTTGACTTAGATACGTCTCCACTCTCTAGACCCGCGTCTGAGACTGATCAACTTTTTGGCACCGTTGCCGGGGATAGGCAATGAAAACCATTCTACGAACTTGAGCTTTGCTTTCACTTTGCCAAAAACCATGTACATATGCATATAACACTGCAAATATTTACTGCACATAATATTTATGCAACACACTGATACCTTTTACATTTTTCCTTCCTTTCTAGGTACTTTTCTTCCTTTCACTAGGTCAATCCTTGCCTTTAGCAATTAATGGATGACCAACCTCCCGAAGCCCTCTCCCTGTGCTCATTTGTCCAAGTACGAGCAAATGAGGAAAGGAATCATGTTGTTATACAGCCCCTCAACGTCACCAACTTTGATTTGAAGCCTTCCTTCCTTTAGCTCCTCCAGCACAACTGGTTTGGCGAGAACACTCTCGATGAGAACCCGTACAACCATCTAAAGACATTCAAGAGGACGTGCAACACCTTTGAGATCAACAGAGTCTCGTTGATGCATATCTACATTCAGTGCTTCCCGTTCTCTCTAAGGGATAAGGCACTAGAATGGTACACCAGTCTTCAAGATGGAAGCCTCCCTGACTGGGAGCACCTTGCTAATGCTTTTATTTCCAAGTTCTTTCCTATTGAGAGGACAATTAAATGCCAGAACAAGATTACGAGGTATTCTCAGAAGCCATCGGAAAATCTTCATGAAACTTGGGAGAGATTTATGAGCTATCAGCATGAATGACCTCATCATGGTTTTTCTGAACCCAAGTTGATCACCACATTTTACAATGGGGTGTGTCCCGTAGAGAGGAAGTCCTTGAACATTGCACCTAGCAGTGACTTCTAGGGACTCATTGCTCAAAGGGCCAGGGAAATTATTGAAAACATGGCCACGAATCAACAAGATGGCTATTATGACTAGGAGTCGACTAACCACACCACTCCATGTGAATTTAAGTCTATGGAGGCCCTCGTAGCCAAGCTTGACAAGATAGTGACAGATGTCCAGACCCTCAAGGAACAAGGATACAAAGGGAAAGTTCGACAGGAAGTCGTAAAAAGCTGTGTCACCTGCGGAGAGCCAGACCACCTGTCTGACTTCTGCCCGCACACGGCACCCCAAGAAGATTTTGATGAAATTAGTACGGAGAATGTGAGTTACGTCCAGTACCAAAGACTGAACCATTCTAGTTTCTCTTATGGGAACACCAGTGTTGCTGAGAACTCCCACCAGCTGGCGGGTGGAAAACCCTCTAGAGGACCGTCAAATCAGCAACGCCAGAAGGGGTTCCCGCAGCAGCGGACTTTCCAGCCAAATTAGCAACAGAGATTGTCTATGATGATGGAGTTGATGTATTTTGCAAAAAGGCAAAATGAGCCGAACGAGAAGATGCACAAAAGTTCAGTGGATAGTGCAACGATATTGAAGCTGATGCAGCAGCAGATGGGGGGCTTTTCAGCCCAGATTGGAGAGCTCCAGCAACATAATAAACAGATCGATCAACAACTGGCGAGTCTTGCCCAAACTATCAACCACCAGGTAGGGTGTTTCCCCTCTAACACTGAAAAAAATCCAAGAGGACATGAGACTATGAAAATGGCCATTTTGAGGTCAAGAATGATAATTTCGCCAGCTGTTGAGAAGTTGGAATCGTCACCGCCAGAGCCTGCTGAAGAAGTCAACCCAGAGAAAGAGGAAGAAGTTCTGCTAAAGTCAGAGAAAGTAACTAAAGATAAGGTCAATGACATCTCCTTTGAAAAGCCTGTAGACAAGTACGCACCCCACGTACCTTTCCCCATAAGCTGGTTAAAGCCCAGTTGAAGAAGAGATATGAGAAAATTATGGCCGCAATAAAGAAACTACACCTTGACATCCCTTTTCTGGACGCCATCAAAGAGATGCCAACCTACGCCAAGTTTTTGAAGGATCTAATATCTAGGAAGAAGAAAGGTGAGGATGTAGAGACAGTGAAACTGGCACAGATGTCCAGTTCCTTTGTCATTGCAACTATGCCATCCAAGAAGAGAGACCCTGGGGCCTTTGTGATCCCCTTTCCGGTGGGAGATGATGTAACCCGCAAAGGTCTGGTCGACTTGGGGGTGAGCATCAATCTCATGCCTCTATCCCTTGCTAAAAGGATTGGGCTCACCGACATGGTGAGCACCAATATGAGAATCTAGCTATCCGATCATACATTTACCAGGCCGGTCGGAGTTGTCGAGGATGTGCCTGTTCTAGTAGGGAATTTCTTCATTCCTTGTGATATAATTCTGATCGACACCATAGAAGATCCCAACTGTCCCATCATCTTCAGGCGACCTTTCTTGGCTATTGGTTGGGCCCTCATCGACGTGGAGGTAGGTATGATTAAAATCCAGGTTGGAAGAGAACACATCGACTTCAACATCCGAGATTGTATGAAGGCCCCCGTGTTCTTTGAATCTTCTTATTTCGTCAAAAGCTACCAGCAGCTATGCGATGAAGTATAGAAGGAGAAGGTCATGGTAGACCCACTAATGTGTGCCTTATCTGGAGAAGCACAAGAGGTCGAAGACCCAGAGGTTGAAGATTTGCTAGCTCTTCTAAATGTTGAAGGTTCTTCCAAAGATAATGACCCTATGGAGACAGTCATGTATGCTACTCTCCGAAAAGACCCAGCCAGTGAACAAGAAAAAGAAGTCCCGCCAGAACTGAAGGTTTTTCCAAGAGGCCTGGAGTACCCAATTTTTAGATGAAGGGAGGATGAATCCAATAATAATCAACTCAGAGTTGACCGACAGTCAAAAATATCAGTTGCTCGAAGAGTTAAGGCTGAGGATGAAAGCCTTGGGGTACTCAATCAGAGATCTGAGGGGTATAAGTCCCTCCGTGTGCATGCACAGGATCCATCTAGAGGAAGACTCCATGTTGTATGCCCAGCCACAGAGAAAGTTGAATGAAAAGCTTCAGGAAGTTGTCAGTAGGGAAGTGGTAAAGCTTCGGGACGCTGGTATTATCTATGCTATTAGTGATAGTACGTGGGTAAGCCCAATCCAGGTAGTTCCGAAGAAGGGAGGTATGTTGTTGGTCAATGGAGATGATGGAGTCAAGATCACCACTAAGATGGTTATCGGCTGGAGGATGTGTATCGATTATCATAAGCTCAATGCCGCCACCCGCAAGGACCATTTCCCCCTTCCGTTGATTGATCAGATGCTGGAGCGTCTGGCCCGTCATTCCTACTTCTGTTGGTTGGATGGATACTCAAGTTTCTATCAGATCCCCATACACCCTGATGACCAAGAGAATACCACCTTCACTTGCACATATGGAACTTTTGCCTTCAGGAGGATGCCCTTCGGGCTTTTTAACGCACCAGCTACCTTCCAGAGGTGCATGAATGCAATTTTTGCTGATCTCCTCGAAGACAAATGGAGGTGTTTATGGATGATTTCAGCATGTACGGCAGCTCCTTTGATGACTGCCTAAACAACTTGTCACTTGTGATGAGAAGGTGTTAAGAGCAAAGTCTAACTCTAAATTGGGAGTAATGTCATTTCATGGTCTGAGAGGGCATAGTTATGGGGCACAAGGTGTCCAACAGAGGTATTGAGGTCAATCTGTCCAAAGTTGAGGCGATTGCTAAGCTATCTCTTCCTACAACTATTACAGGTATCCGTAGTTTCTTGTGTCACGCCGGCTATTATCGGCGATTTATTAAAGATTTCTCAAGGATATCAAAACCTCTTTCCATGCTCTTAGTGAAAGACGTGAAGTTTGACTTCATAGATGAATGCATGGAGGCGTTCTCCCGGCTGAAAGATGCCTTAGTATCTGCACCTATTCTCCAGTCCCCCAAATGGAATCTCCCGTTTGAGCTTATGTGTGACGCTAGTGACTTCGCCATTGGTGTTGTTCTAGGCCAAAAGAATGACAAGAAGCACCATGTCATTTTCTACACAAGTAAGACCTTGGACGAAGCTCAGTTGAACTACACGACTATTGAAAAGGAGATGATGGCTATTGTGTATGCTTTCGACAAGTTCAAGTCCTACCTCGTGGGTTCCAAGGTAATAGTGCATACCGACCACGGGGCTATCAAGTACATAATGCAGAAAAAGGACGCTAAGCCCAGGATACTACACTGGGCGTTGTTGCTATAGGAATTTGATCACGAGATAAAAGATAAGAAGGGTTCAAAAAATGTGGTCACCGACCACCTCTCAAGGATTTGGGTGGAAGATCACCACCCACTGCCCATCAATGAAAGTTATCCTGATGAATGCATATACGCTGCCCAGACAGCCAACCCAGAGGGGCCATGGTATGCAGAATTCTGCAACTACCTAGCCAATAAATAGCTTCCCCTGGACATGTCTTATAATCAAAAGAAGAAATTCTTCTCTGATTAAAATAATTACTACTGGGACGATCCTTTGTTGTTTAGACGTTGCGCCGATGGGTTGTATAGAATATGTATACCCGAGGAGGAATCCCCCAAAATTCTATTTGAGTGTCACTCCTCTCCATATGGGGGACACATGGGAGGCAAAAGGACTGCTGCTAAGATCCTCCAGTCAGGTTTCTACTGGCCAACTCTGTTCAAGGAAGTGCATGCTTATGTGAAATCTTGCAATGAATGTCAACAAATTGGGAACATCTCTTACCAAAATGATATGACACTTTTGGATTGGATCGAGGTGGAGATCTTTGATGTCTGGGGTATAGATTATATGGGGACCTTTCCTTCTTCCTATGGTTTTAACTATATCCCGGTTGCGGTTGATTACGTCTCTAAGTGGGTTGAAGCAGTGTCCGCCATTACGTGCGATGCTAAAGTAGTAATAAAGCTTTTTACTAAGATTGTCTTTCCAAGGTTCACAGTACCGAGGACCATCATTAGTGATGGTGGTTCTCACTTTGCTGAGAAATTGTTTGAGTCTCTCTTGTGGAAGTACAGTATACATCACAAGGTCGCAACGCCATACCACCCGTAGACATCTGGACAGGTCAAGGTCTCTAATCGGCAAATCAAGCAGATTCTAGAAAAGATGGTTGGCAAGTCCCGCAAGGACTGGTCCGCTAAACTAGATGACGCTCTTTGGGCATACATAATAGCTTTTAAGACGTCGTTGGGTACAACACCCTATCGCTTAATTTATGGGAAAGCATGCCACCTTCCTTTGGAGCTGGAGCACAAAGCGTTTTGGGCAATCAAACGCCTCAACATGGACCCGACGCTAGATGAAAAGAAAAGATTTCTTTAGCTTCAGGAGCTTGAAGACTTGAGACTCCATGCTTATGAAAATGCAAGGATCTACAAGCTAAGGACCAAGATCTAGCATGACACCCACCTAATTAAGAAGGACGTCAACAAAGGTGACAAGGTTTTATTATTTAAATCTTCTATCCGCCTCTTTCCAGGGAAGTTGCAAGCCCGATGGTCCGGGCCTTTCATCATTGCAAAGATCTATCTGTCTGGAATGATGGAGCTCTATGACAAAGAAGATCTGGCGAAAGTATTTCCAATGAACGGGCATAGAGTAAAAAGGTTTTATGAAGACGAAGCATTTGTCCAAAGATCAGAGATACCCTTGCAAGACGTTGAAGCTACAACCGCCAAGGCAGCATAGAAGGATTTGAAGTTGTCGAGCTAACGACACAAGCCACAGTGCTCTTTGGGAGGCAGCCCGAATCTTTACTTTTCTAGAATAGGATGTTACTTCCTTTTCTGCAGAAAAACATTACGAACATTATCATTGTAATAAGGCATGAGTCAGTGTATGTGCCACATACACGGACTCACTTGTTTTGTGGGCCACCGACTAAGTTTTATTAAGCCTTGGTGAGTAATACTATCTGAGGCTGAAAGTTTACTCTTGAGCCAATGATGTTTTACCCATCAAGTGCCTTCTGATTTCAATTTTCCTATCTTTGTTTTTCTTTAGCCTTAGTTTTGTTGCATATCGGGCACGCATATTGCGGCCCTTATTTGTCTCCTTCTCTATGCAACAGGCTTTGAAAAAATCATATCACCCAGCTCGTTCTCCTATATCGGGCGACACCCCCATCCCTTTTAAGGGGTGTATCGGGCATGGAATGTGCATGCTTTAGTGCATGAATAAAGGAGGTGTATCAAGCAAAAAGGAGTAACAAGGAGGAGCATGTTGACCGATACTAAGTTTCCACGTGACATGCGCTAAGCGTGCCTAGAAAGGTGAATCGCTTCCCAATGCGGCGGATTAGATGAATTTTATTGTGTTACGGAAAACGATGTGCCTTACCACACGACCCGTGTCCCGATTTTACCCCTTTTACCCCGACTTGCCACGGCTATATATATTAACTTCTTATTAACCATGTCGGGCATAGAATTTACTTTTCACCTACTCCCTTATCGTGCATCCTTGTGCTTACTCTAGATCTCATGTCGACCATCCTCTTCCCGATACTTGTGTCACGCATCAACCATCCCGCCCGATACAGGTATAAACCCGATATGCTTATCACCCACCTATATCACGTGGAGCCGTGTCAGTTAGACTTTGTATCGTGCGATACCATTTGATAGAAAACCTGTGTCGGGCGGATGCCTTCACCTCGTATTGTGCTTCGTTTATCACGCGATAGGTTTTTCCTCGCCGCTTTAACTAATGTATCAGTCTTTTGCCTCTATCGTGTGACACGTGTGTCGTGCGATATACTTGCCAAGCGACGCGACCTTGAGCACCTATGTCGGGCAAGATGCACGTGTTCATGAAGGGTAACCCTTGTCGCCCGATTTGTTTTATAAAGGGTTTGGGTTGTATCGGGTGATACAAGTTGTTGCCCGATACGATGTTGTATCGCATAGGATTTTATCGGGCACCCATGTTGGGCAGGACGCATTCTCAGCAACCTGATATCAGTCTACCCTGTTGGCCAGACCTTGTATCGGGCGATAAGATGCATTTACCTCTGCCCGACACCAACCTACTTGTTTTTACGGGCTCTACCCTGATATCGGTTTTTCGATGTCACCTAAACTTGTATCAAGCGACACGATTCCCTTGGTCTGCCACCCGATATTGGGCAAGGTGATCTAATTGGTAAACTTATCACTTACCCCACACTTGTTTAAAAATTGCAGAAATGGCCCACACCAAGCAGACCGTGGTCTAGGTTGACGAGAAAGGCCAGAGGATCAATCCTGAGGCCGAACCCAAAGCCACCACAACTGGGCAGAAGCGCCCAAATCCCGATACATCGGGGCCATTTGAGGCCGAGAAGCGGCCCCGGGTAGACGAACCAGTCCCAGCAATGACCTCAACCATGACGGTCAGACCAGAGCCTTTGGATCATTCACCAGGCTGGTTCATGCCAAGAGACAAAGAGCATAGGCGACGGTACGCAGAGCTGGCAGCCAAAGTCTACCGGCCAACCCGCTTCTACCACTAGTCGTCCTTCCACCAAATAGGCATTTTTTATAGGCTCGAGAACATCCTAAGAGCCACTGGGCTGAGGAAGCTATGCTTCATCTACACCGCCTCATACACCGAACTCACGAGGGAGTTCATGTCGTCCCTCCGTCGGGTCAAGAATACACCAGAAGAAACTAGAAGATTTGGCGGACCGAACAGATTGAAGGGGCCCCTGTATAAGGAAGATCATGATATCTCTGAGAGATTGCTCAATGAGATCTTCTCCTCCAGTGAAGCAGAAAGGGAGCTTCTAAACAATGGAGTCAGATTCACTGAGGGTGATGGGTTCAACCCAGTCATGCTCTGGAGGAAGCTAACCTGTGAGTCTTCATTCAAGCCGGGAAGCAATGTGGCGGCGGTGCACTCTTGTTTCTGGAGAATATTGCATAAGACCGTGGCATGTCTTCTCTTCAGTAAGTATGAAACAAGCAACTTGTACACTGAAGAGCTCTACCTCATGTGGTATATGATGGAGGGGCACACAATCAACCTGGGGTGATTCCTGCTTAACAGGCTACATCCAATGAAGGATGCCACTAAGGAATACAATATGGGAGGGCTTGTCAATCTAATCACGGAAGGGTTAGGATACCCAAAGGAGCCGCGTAGCCTATCGAGGACGAGAGGTGATGACAGGATCGACATCAAGTTCCTAACAAGGGCGAACATCATCAAAAAGGAGGGTCACCTCTATTTCTACATGTTCCCAAGGACGGACACCCCCCTACCCCTCCCGCTCTGTGCCAACTACGACGCAGAGAAGATGGTCTTCACCACAGTAGAAATTGAAGTTGTGGTAGTCAAAGCCACTTACGTCACCACCACAAGGGTACAAGAAAGGGTGGCTGCTGCAAGAAGGCCAATCCCTCTCGATGCTCTGCAGGACAAATCATCTACGATCATTGCCCCCACCGAGCCATCCACTGCCACCATGCAACTAACAGTAGCCACCCCCAAAGCCATTGTTGCTGCTCCCGAACCAGCCACGGACACCACAACAACAACTACTGCAGCTACTGAGGAAACAACAACGATCATTGGAGTCATCGACACCACCGGGACAGAAACAATGATGATAGCCCCCGAGGATGCTTCCGCGGAAGAGACAGCCGAACGCCAGTAACGATGCATTCGCTGAGCTCTTAGAAGCTGAGCTCAGAGCTGTACAGCTGACATTGATGTCACCGCCAGTGACGCCGGCGATCGCTGTGGACAAGGACGCTAAGAGTCAAATGATAAATCAGCACTTGTCCACTCCACGCCCCTCTCCACCACCCCAGGCCGACGAGAAGGAGGCAATCACAAAGGTGCCAACGCCTCACCCTGAAGCCACGCCCTCACAGATAGTTCAGATGGGTTCGGCCCCTATTGATGACGTGCATTCCTCGGGCCAAGCTTCACATGCGAGGAGCACTGCTCCAAGCCAAAGACGATCAACTGCAGCTCCCTCATCGTTAGGGTATATTTTCGGCTTCACATTCGATGACTTGTGGGAGGTAACAAGTAATCACTCAGCTACATTTGCTTCCCTAACCCACAAGTTCAGTGTTTTCTAGAGGAGGCTAAATGAGTAGGAGCACCAACTTCTAACCCTAGCTGGCCTGCCCGGCCAACTAGAGACACTAAATACTACGTAGTAGATGGCACTCCAACGCCTCGACGCCATCAAAGAGAGGCTGAACCAGAGGGATGACCACCCCCTCTCAAGACGTCCTAGGAGATCCCCATCACCTCCAGGATCTAGCTCTCAACCTTCTTCATTAGTGTCCTCGTCTGGGTCATCATCTTCCTCCTCCAGCGGGCCTTCTACAATGCCCAAGGAAGAGACGACGGACAGAACCGCCAACGGGGCTCCAGTAGGACAAGAGATCACCTGCGGTGTCGACATAGCTACTCCCTCATCCTCCCTAGATGAAGCTAGAGATGCAGACATATCCACCAGCCTAAAGGAGGGCTCTTCTGAAGAATCAGAGGGAGAAGGGGCGATATATACTCTGCCATCAATAGACACCCCCTAGAGAAAGGAATTCGACGGCAGACGCATTTTTTGAGCTGTCAGAGATTCCTTCCTTCGAGATGGCCAACTTCAATCGATGAGCCATCGGCTACCTGACGATCAGAGACCAGAAGCTTCTGAACGTGGTCCTGAGCTCGCAGGCAGATGAAGAGGATGTCGTCTGGAGCGACGGTTAGTTCTCCGTACGATGGGAAGAACTGAGAAGCATGTTCCGTTCCCCATCCGTCATAGAGAAGGTCCTCTTCCGGGTCCTGGAAATTGCCATGATCGAGAACATAGGCATCAAGACAGGCCGGCAGCCAATTTACAACGTCACCCCAACCTTGGAAAGAAGGTTAATGAAGGGGTGTACGACTCCATCCAGGTGGCCAACATGCTACAACACATCGAAGAGCACAACCCAATCTTGGTGTTGGCCCCCTACAATCATAGAAGAAATTGGTTCCTCTACGTGGTAGACCTCCACAACCATGACGTCCAGCTTCTCAGTTGCTCCACCAAGGAAGTCCCCCGCTTAGGACACACTTTTGTATGCCCAGAAGACAAGCATCTCAGGCTTCTTCTACGTCTTCTCCGCGCCATCAAATAAGGAGTCCAACGCCACAGCGGCATTTGGAACTTCTTCTCCCTCAGAGACTTCCCTGTCCAAGAAGAGCTGGGAAGCAGAAATAGCACCCTCATCGTCCTACACACCATGGAGCTGCTCAACATCTTTGGATATATAAGGCATCTCCAGGGCCAAGATTACTTTTAGCTCAGAATCACATACGTGTTGCTACTGATCAAGGACAAATGCTATTTCCGAGACACGGGCATACCAGAGAAGTTGTTGGATAGTGACCAAGAAGTTGAATCTTCCCAACCCAGCAGTCCTCCAGGAGAAGAAGCCCAGATGGCCACTGACGTCTACGGGATAGGCAAGCGGATCGAAATCCTTCGGTGTGTACTGATAAATGAAGGCTCTGCTTCACCTGATGTATCTGAAGAGATGATCAGCAACTTTGATCGCTCTTCATGCTCTACTTTATCCCAGGAATGGGTCAATGAAGTTCTTCTTAAACTTGTTGATTCTATTCTCGTAGACATCATCTATCAGACAAGGAGTGTAATAGTCCCCCTCGATGATCTTTAGGACTTAGTCAAGGTAGGGGGATGCCTAGCACTATCAGTAGTGTCAGCCTACATCCCGCTTATACAGAAGAAGTTTGAACATGCCTACATGATAACACCAAATTTTGTGATGTTTTTGGCCCTTATTTCGTTATCAAAATCTGCCCTTTTAAATTGTTTTCCTCTCCTTTTTGTAATGTTTTTGCATAAACAGGCCACTCTACGCTCTTAACTCAATATTATCATCTTTTGTAGAGTTTTCCTTGATTTTTAACTCATTTATCAGCAAAAAGGCCCGTTCCAGCCCATGAACGTGTTCCACCTGCATCGGCCTTCCTACCAACCAGCCGACCGATACGCTCACTGCCCGACAGGGTAGCACGATACACTGTCGCACGACACGAGGTTGCCGCACAAGAGGAAGCGGATGAGTGATATGCCATTTACCCGATAGGGAGCTGGACATGCCATGACTGCTGAAGCGTGTCGCGTGATACAGGCCACCCACCGGCAGGCGCCGCTCGTCACGTTGACCGACATGCTCCCAGCCCGACATCCTTGTGTTGGGTGATACGAATATTGGCTATCCCCGAATCCGCAATAATAAGAGTTGATGAAGAACATGTGGCGTCTATAGCACCATAACTTCCCCCAACTGCTGCCTATAAATAGCAGCTACAGGACTCCGATGGGATGGGTCAGAATCTCTCGAAAGCCAACTTGGGAAAGCATCTGGAGCTAGTGTGTTGTGCCTTAGAAGTGTGCCGGGCGATTCTAGGTGAGCACTTTCCCATCCCAAGAGGGAGGGAATGGTTCAGTTAGGGTCAGCCCCAGGCATCGTTGTAGGCTGATATCAGCCAACAAGGATTCCCGATAGAAGTACTCGCTACTGGAGGCAACACTCTAGCCCGACACGATACCAAAGCCTGATACGCATCACCAGTCACGGCGTATTGCCCGAGAGGGTGTCGCCCGACACGATCGTATCAGGCGAGGGCGCCCCGCATGATACGTCCACTCATCATAGCGTGTCGCCTGATAGGTGTGCCACCCGACACGGGCGTATCGGGCTGGAGGGTCTGCTGCTACCTGTCGCCCTTCTAAATCAAGAAGGCGACATTTATCTTTACTTATTCCAGTCATTTACCTTATTTATTTATGCAATGTAATCAGACCCTTTTATGCTAATGGAATTAGAAGAGCCTTAATTATCTGCTGCTTTATGTTTGGTCCCTTTTGTTGGATGATTGCTATGTTTAACATCTGAACTCTAGCTTGTACGCTTGGATCGCGTTTCGATTAGCTACCGAATCGTGTTTTCCCATTGCAATAGCCTCGAGAGAGGTGTTGTGGCTCTAGTGTTTGGTCTGATACTGGAGTATGAGAGTGCCTAGGATCGGAGTTGTTGTAGTAACCTTTCCACTCTAACTTAAGTCCAGCAACCTCGAGAGGGGTGTTGATGCTTGGTCAGAGGTACCCACTTTGAGAGGAGGGTTACAGGATGTTTTCTGCTGCCGCTTGTTTTACTAAAGTTTTCTCCTTCATTCCTTACTAAAGCAATAGTGTTATCCCTCTGTTTCTGTCGCATGAAAACCCTAAAAACTGATAAATGCTTAAAACCTTAATTTTCCTCGTAGCTCCAGTTGGAGATAGATTCCTTTTGTTTTATCAATCTTATATTGTTGTTCCCTTGGGGAATTTTATCATCTCCTTACCCTTATCGGAGTGTAACGTGTCAATTCTGCATTCTCAACACTACCACCCTTATCCCTATGTTTGACCCTGTATATCTACTTCGACCCCATAAATAAAGTTGCGGGGGCCTAGAAGGTTTCGGGTTATAATTTTAAAAGTCCGACTACTTCAAATCCTCTCCATTCTTTTTGGACACACGATTTAGGCCGTCAACTTTTTGGCACCGTTGCCGGAGACAAGGCAAAATGGTACTGTTGACGAACCTGAATCCACTAACTACACTCCAGTGCCTCAAGCTTAGAAATGAGCTTGACAGCACTCTCTTTTTCCTTTTTCATATTTTAACTTTAAATGAGTAATTTGTATTATTAATAATAGATTTTCTAACTTGATCTTACATGCTATTCAGGTGCTCAGAAGGAAGGCTTTCCACTAACTTGAGCATCGACATCATCAAACATGTCACCTCGCATTGAACAACCTCTTTCAGAAGGTGAGCGCCAAGTGAGAACTAGACCTCACTCACCTCCGCCTGAAGATAATGATCGCTATGACGGCAATGATCAACCTGAAGATCCAAAAACAGAGCAGTTCGAGGAAGATCATCGTCGGGATAGACGTCGTCATCACCGAAGGCACAAGAGGAATCAAAATAATCAAGAACAGCACCAGGGAGGCAGTGACAGTGACGATTCAGATGAAGAAGAAAAGACTCTAAGAGAGTTAGCTTCCACCAAGGCTAACAATTCCAGATGTTTTGTTGTCGTCCCGCAATTCAATGCCACCAACTTCGAGCTGAATCCATCAGTCGTCTCCATGATTCAGAAAAAAAGCTTTAGGGGGAGTTCGAAGAATGATAATCCCTATCACCATTTGGATGCTTTTAAAATCATCTGCGACACCATCAAGATGTGGGGAGTCCCCCCAGGAGGTAATCTATTGCAAGGGCTTCATCTTTTCTTTAGAAGATAAGGCTCTATCATGGTACATGGGGCTACCCCACCAAGCTCTAAACGGATGGAGTGCACTGGCGGATGCCTTTGTGAATAAGTTCTATCCTACTGAGAAGACTGTCCAGAATAGACTGAGGATTACATCCTTCATGCAAAAGCCAAACGAGAATCTCCATGATGCATGGGAGCAATATCAAGAATATCAGAGGGACTGCCCTCATCACAACTATAAGAAAGGTTTTTTGATAACTACCTTCTACAATGGTCTAACCCCTGAGGAAAGGGTTTCACTGAATGCAGCTGCAGGAAGTGACTTTCTGGGGAAGAAGTCGAGCAGGTCTGAGAAGATCATCAAGAACATGGCCGAGCTGCAAGCCGGCACTGACTACGGTAGATCTGATAGGGGACAAGCTAAGAAGGCTAGTGAAGGACCTTATTTTAAATCCAAGGCTCTAGAGACTATCACCACTCGGATCCAGAGGATAGCAACTGATGTAAAGCAGCTGAAAGAGTCCAGTGGAAAGGGAAAGAAACAAATTGAAAAGGTCATGAAATGTGTCACCTGTGGAGAGGGTGGACACAGGGGTAGATAACTGTATCTACACCTGACCTAAAGAGTCGAGCGAAACTGAATCTGAGGTTGAGGAGACTGAGAACGTCTCTTTTGTTAATTTCAAGAGGCCAAACCATCCTAGTTTCAGTTATGGCAACAAAGATGCAGCAGAAAACTCGCATCAGCTACATAACTCCACCAAGCCACCTCAAGTTTTCAAGAAAAGAGGAGGACAGAGTCAATTCACCAGAACCACTTATTTCCAGTCAAACAAGGGAAATTTCCAAGGACAAGGTAAGTACCAAGGTCGCCAAGAGACGAACACCAGTTAAGGACAAGGTCAAGCCAAGGAATAGGGTCAAGACAGGGACTCGAACCAACCAGACTTGGTTGGATAGTTGTTTGATTTCGTAAAGAGACAAGACACCATCAATAACCAGCTAGCACAGAGTGCGCTTTCAAATTCGGGAGTTTTGAATTCAATGCAGGTCCAGATGGTAGACATGCAGACGCACCAACGACAAATTGATCAGTAGTTGGCCCAGATGGCTAAATTGATAATGAATCCCTCAGGTAAGATACCTTCCAACACTGAATCTACCAAAAAGGCAGGGCTGTGATCAGAAAGGACAGGGATCAACTTGTAAGATATGGATACTACTGAAGGTGGAAAGTGAAGGACCTAGAGCGGCCGAGCTGGCAACGCAAACTGCAGCGCTCCTCGGGAGGCAGCCCGAGCTTTTACTTTTCCTAGAATAGGATGTTATTTACTTTCTGCATGAAAAACATTATGAACATTTGGATTGTAATAAGGCCTGAGTAAGTGCATGCGCCACGTGCACTGACTCTTCTATTTTATGGGCCACCGCTCTGTTTTATGAAGCTTTGATGAGTAATACTATCTGAGGCTGGGTACTTAACCTTAGGCCAACGATGTTTTACCCATCAATCGCTTTTTCCTCCGCCTTGTTTTTTTTTAATTTTTCATCTAGATATTGCCCTGAAGGCAGCGTATCGAGCAATTATCTCCTTTTCCTGATCGTATCGGGTGTCAACTCAGTCGGCACGCAGGACGTGCTCATATCGGGCGACGGTATATCAGGCATTGCATAAGCTGTGTCGGACGACACGCCCAGGCGGCGAGCACCCGTATCGGGCAAAGACTCAGCCAGCGCGCAGAACGCGCTCGTCTCGAGAATAACTTGTCTCGACGGCCGCCACGCGTCCCGAATTTACCCGTTTTACCCCCAGCTGGGATTGCTATATATAGTACGGAGGTTTTACCGTGTTGGGCTACTGCATTTACTCTTCCAGCTACCCGTATCGTGCAGAAATTTCTCCCTCTACTCCCGTGTCGTGCAGCTAACTTTTGCTCTCATGTCCCGCAAGGTAGCTTCCGATAGCAAAGGTATAGCCCGACAGCCATATCATCCTCGCTTGCCCGACACGACCTTCATATCACACACAGGGTATCAGGCTGACGTCTTTTGTTTTTTTACTTGTATCGTCTGATACATGTGTCGCGCAGTATGTCTTCATCCTGTGCTTGCCCGATACCCTGTACCGGGCGATAGCCATGTCGCCCATCCTTGTGATGTCTCGCTTGTTCTTGTTGTCGGGCGACACATTTTCTATCGGGGAAGACCCTATCGGGCACGTTTTTCTATCGCTTGAATTTTTGAAAGCTTCGTGTCACCCGACAAAAGCAAATCGGGCAAGCATCGTATTGCCCAGTGTTGAAGCCCGATACGGTGGTGTCGGGTAGTGTTTGTATCGGGTCGAATCTGTATTTTGTAATCAATTTTAACATTTAATTGATCAATGAATTTGTTTAATGATAACAGAGATGGCCCATACAAAGAAACTGTCGTTCGAGTTGAAGAACACGGCAGAAGAATCGACACTGAGGCTGTAGCTGAAGCAACAACGGTCGGGAAAAAATACCCGAATCCCGAAGCGGTTGGGCCATCAACCGCTGAGAAGAGGGCGAGGACAGAAGGAGTAACGACTCCAGCGACAGCTTCAACTGCAGCGGTAGAACCCCTGGATCACACACCAGGAAGGTTTGTGCCAAGAGATAACGAGCATGGACTCTGGTACTCAGAACTGGTGACTAAAATATATAGGCCGAGTAGATTCTGCCACCAGTCTTCCTTCATTCAATTGGGGATTTTTGAAAGACTGGAGAATGTCCTCGCCGCAGCAAGACTGAGGAAGATCTGCCTAAACTGTTCCGCCTCCTACACCGAACTCACAAGGGAGTTCATGTTGTCTCTCCACCGAGTGAAGAATATAGCTGAGGACGTTGAAAAATATGGCAGAGCAGACAGACTGCAAGGGCAGTTGTATAATGTAGAGCACGTCATCTCTGAAAAGCTGCTCAACGAGATCTTCTCTTCCAGCGAGGAGGAGAAAAAGCTGCTGAATAACGGTGAAAGGATCATCGAAGGAGATGAGTTCAACCCCGTGGAGCTCTAGAAGAGGCTGACCGGCGAGTCATCATACAAGCCGGGAAGCAAGGTGGCGGCAGTGCACTCCTATATCTGGAGGATAATGCATAAGCTGGTAGCATGCCTACTTTTTAGCAAAAATGAGTCCAGCAACATCTACACCGAAGAACTCCACCTAATGTGGAACATTATGGAGGGCAAGGTGATAAATCTGGGGCATTTCTTGCTGAACAGGCTACACCCGATAAAGGATGCCACCAAGGAATATTGCATGGGAGACATCGTCAATCTGATCGCGGTTGGGTTAGGATACCCAAGGGAACCGCACAGTCTTTCGAGGACTAGGGGTGACGAGTTGATCGACCTCAAGTACCTCATGAGGGCCGGCATCATAAAGAAGGAGGGGAGAAGCTATTTCTACAAATTTGCGAGTACAAACACCCTCCTTCCACTCCCTCACTGCGCCGCCTATGACGCAGAAAAGCTGGTCTTCACCACAGTAGAAATCGAAGATGTGGCGGTAGAAGAAGCTTACGCCGCCACCACCAGTATTCAAGAAAGGGCGGCTGCAAGAGGAGAATCAATCCCTCTCGACCCAAGGCAGCATAAAATTTCAACGACCTTTGTTGAGCCAGCCGCCACTCCAGAGCCACCAACGACAGCAGCTGATGGAGCTGTCGTCGCTCCTGCTATCCTAGCCACGATCACGACAATACCTGTCGTGGCTGAAGAAAGACCGGCAATTGTCGAGATTGCTGAGACAACTGGGGCAGAAACGGCAGTACAAGCCCCGGAGGGAGCTGTCACGGAAGAGACAGCTACAGCTCCCGAAGCTCCTGTGGTGCCTTTAGAGGTAGGAGAAGAAGCACAGCCAGACGCCAGTAATGGGGTGTTCGCCGAGATCCTTGAGATGGAGCTCGGAGCTGTACAGCTAACGCCGACACTGCCGCTGGTGTCTCCTATAGCAGCTACAGAAGAGATCGCCGACAATGTAGAGATGGAACAGCACCCACCCACACCACGGCAGTCTCCACAATGACAAGAAGGGGAGGCGGAGACAACCGCTAAAGTGTTGATGCCTCACCCAGCAGCATCAACCTCGTAGACGATCGAGATAGGTTCTACCTCATCGGGTAGACCCTCGTGTGAGAGAAGTATCGTGAGGATGCGAGGGAGGTCTGCAGGAGCCCCTTCGCCGCTCGGGAAAATGCTGGGGCACGAACTCGACCACTTACGGGAGGTAACAGAAAGCCACTCGGCTACATTTACTTCTCTAACCCGCAAGTTTTCATTTTTCCAACAGAGGCTGAATAGCCAGGAACGGGAACTACTGACTCTAGTTGGCCTTCCCGACCAACTAGAGGAACTCAACGCCATGCTTCAGCAAGCCCTCCAGTGCCTTGACGTGATCGAGGAGAGGCTAAATAGGGGAGATGACCATCCGCGCCCAAGGCAGCCGAGAAGGTCTCTGCCGCCTCCTGGCTTAGGCTCTCAACCTTCCTCGTCAGCAGCCTCCTCAAGATCATTGTCCTCTCCCTCCTCCAGCGGGCCATCACCAATGCCTGAGTAAGGGACGCCACAAAGATCAACCAGTAGAGCTCCAGCAGGATAGGTGAGCTCCCACGGTCTAGAAGAAACAACTCCTTCAGTCCCCCTAGATGAAGCTGAAGATGATAATGAAGACATCAGCGTCAAGGAGGACTCTTCTGATGAATCTGAGGGAGAAAGGGGGACATCTGCGCCGCCAATGAAAGGCACCCCCCAGAGGAAGATGCTCGACGGCAGATGCATTCTCTGCACCGTCAGAGCTACCCTCCTTCGAGATGGACGACTTCGACAGAAGGGTCATCGGCTACCTGTCGATCAGGGACCAGAAATTGCTGAACAAGGTCATGAGTTCACAGGAAGATGAAGAAGACGTCGTATGGAGTGACGGCTACTTCTCCGTACGACAGGGAGCACTTAGAAGCATTTTCTGCTCGCAGTCGTTTTCAGCAAGTAGCTGTTCAGGGTCCTAGAAGGTGTAATAATAGAGAATATCAGCACCGGGACAGGTCGGAAAACAGTATACAACGCCACCCCGACCTTGGCAAGAAGGTTGATGATGGGAGTACCAGACTCCGTCGCGGTGGCCAACATGCTGTGACACATCAAAGAGCATAATATGAACATTGTGTTGGCCCCGTACAAGCACTCTAATGTATGGTTCCTCTGCGTGCAGACCTCAGGAACCACGACGTCCAGCTGCTTAGCTGCAGCAACAACGAGGTGCCATGCTCCGGGCTTGTTTTCAGTCGCCCAGAGGACAAACATCTGAGGCTTCTACCGCTGCATCTTCTATGAGCTATCAAGCAAGCAGTCAAACGTCACAACGGCGTTTGGAACTTCTTCTCTATTGGAGACTTCCCCATCCAAGTAGAAGAGGGAAGCAGAAATAGCGCCTTCATCGTCTTACGCACCATGGAGTTGCTCACCATATTCGGATACATAAGGCATCTCTAGGGCCAAAACTTTTACCACCTCGGGAGCATATACGCCCCACTGTAGATCAAAGACGGGCGCTATTTCCGAGACGTAGGAGTACTAGAGAGGCTGTTGAACAGCGATCAAGAAGACAAATCTTCACAACCCAGCAGCACTCCAGAGAAAGAAGTTGAGATGGAAACATACACCTACGGGGCAGGCAAGCAGTTAGAGATCCTACGGGAAGTGCACAGATTTGAAGACCCTGCTTCGCCTGAAACATCAGAAGGATTGATCAACAATTTTGACCGATTCTCATGCTCTACACTCACGCAGGAGCAGGTTAATGAAATTCTTCTGAAGTTAGCTAATTCTACCCTGGCAGATGTCATCTACGAGGCAGGCAGTGTCATAGTCCCAGTTGATGACTTAAGGGACATGGTAAAAGATGGAGGATGTTTGGTGATAACTGTGGCAGCCTCCTACATCCAAATGCTACAGACAATGTTTGAACATGCATACATTGCTCATCCAATGTTGTTCAATGACATCTATCTCGCCGATGAATCAGGAGAAAAGTAATCATTTATTGCAGAGTTGGAGCACAGAGTTCCATGCACAATCTTCCTGCCCATCCTGCATTACAACCACTGGATTCTCCTGACGATGTACACTCACCAATGAGCAGGAATCTTCTACAACAGCTCGGACAACAACAAAGATCATCCAGTGCAGTGTACATCGACGGCGTTGCCCTTCCTCAAGCGCTTAGTACGAAAATACTACGACGAGATGGCGTCACTGATACAACCATTCCTGGAGATGTTAGCAAGAAAATGGCACGAGCTCCAGTTCTGCCACCGCAGTCCACAACAAATTCCTCTATCCAATGACTGCGGCATCTTCGTCCTGGAATGGATATCGAATAAAGAGACGCCTGACCAGCTCCACCACATCGATTACCACAGAAAATGAGGAGAATATGTGTGGGATCTTCTATCTAGCGCAGGCACACTCACCAGCTAACCCTCACTGGGTTAACATTACCCTACCTTATCTACTTCACAACTCTGGGACAGAGTGTGGAGTAAGTTTGGGGGGTACCATATACCAGTGAGGGAGGTAAAAAATTCAAAAATCTTCTTCAAACTCTGTACCTTTTGTTCTTCTTGTTCTTTTTCTTCAACATGTGTACATATACATATACATGCTCATATAAAAAAATTTGCTAAAAATTTTTCTTATTTTTGTCTCCACACATATGTACAAAGACACTCTATAGTAAAAGCCTAATATGACTTCTTGCCAGTTTGTTTTCTATGTGCCCAAGGAGATGCAGGTTTTGTCATGTCTTTCTGATAATGCAGCCTCAAATGACAAAAGACTATGACTTTCCATGCCAAAAATTGCGAAAAATAATCTTGCAACAGCTAAGAGACGTGTATGCAGAAGGAAAAAGATGCCCAAACAGCAACAAAAATTCCTCTTATTTTCCCTTACCCAATAAAATACCAAAAAGACAGAATAGCCTTATGAGAGTGAATAAAAGCATGAGAGTTGTGCCCAATAAAAAGAAAGAGAAAATAAAAAGAAATATATACACACTTGCTTTCCAAAAGTACCCATCTTTAGGCATGGTAGATCTGGGACAGTGATACGTAGGATGTGAAATCACTGCTCTAAAGCCAACTGGCTTGGACTGCAGGGACCATTCACCCGCTAACGGACCCATACCTAGATGGACTGATGGGATACAAGAAAAACCCAAAAAGCCTTAGCCTACCCAACACACAAATATTTGCTCCCAAAAAGTTGTTTGATGTGAAAGCTAATTTCGAAATCATGCAGCCAAGTCTCGCTGAAGTTGTGGAGAAAATTTTTGCTTAAATAAGGCAGGAGAAATAAAGTTTGTTGTTCGTGGTAGGGCCGTATTCTCAGTCTGACATCTCAATGATCGCTCAAACCCATGGTCTGAAAACTATACCGGTCAAGAAGAAGCATCACAAAACAAAGTTTAAAGATTGATTGAGGACAATCAAAATGCTAAGTTTGGGGGAGTTGATAAAACCAAATTTTGTGATGTTTTTGGCCCTTATTTCATTATCAAAATCTGCCCTTTTAAACTGTTTTCCTCTCCTTTTAGTAATGTTTTTGCATAAACAGGCCACGCTACGCTCTTAACTCAATATTATTATCTTTTGCAGAGTTTTCCTTGATTTTTAACTCAGTTATCAGCAAAAAGGCCCGTTCCAGCCCACGAACGTGTTCCACCTGCATCGGCCTTCCTACCAACCAGCCGGCCGATACGCTCACTACCCGACAGGGCAGCACGATACACTGTCGCGCGACACGAGGGGGCCGCACAAGAGGAAGCGGACGAGTGATACGCCATTTACCCGATAGGGAGATGGACTCGCCATGACTGCTGAAGCGTGTCGCGCGATACAGGCCACCCACCGGTAGGCGCCACTCGTCACATTGACCGAAACACTCCCAGTCTGATAGCCTTGTGTCGGGCGATACGAATATCGGCCATCCCCGACTCCGCGATAATAAGAGCTGATGAAGAACACGTGGCGTCCGAAGCACCATAACTTCCCCCAACCACTGTCTATAAATAACAGCTACAGGACTCCGATGGGACGGGTCGAAATCTCTCGAAAGCCAACTTAGGAAAGCATCTGGAGCTAGCGTGTCGTGCCTCAGAAGTGTGTCGGGCGATTCTAGGTGAGCACTTTCCCATCCCGAGAGGGAGGGAATGGTTCACTTAGGGTCGGCCCCGGGCACCGCTGCAGGCCGATATCGGCCAACAAGGACGCCTGATAGAAGTACCCGCTACATGAGGCAACACTCTAGCCCGACACGATACCAAACCCCAATACGCATCACCAGTCACGGTGTTTCTCTCGAGAGGGTGCCGCCTGACACGATCGTATCGGGCGAGGGCGCCCCGCACGATACGTCCACCCGTCACAACGTGTCGCCCGAGAGGGTGTGCTGCCCGACACGGGTGTATCGGGCAAGGCTCCCGCCTGGTATCGGGCTGGAGGGTTTGCTGCTGCCTGTCACCCTTCTAAATCAAGAAGGCGACATTTATATTTACTTATTCCAGTCATTTACCTTATTTATTTATGCAATGTAATCAGACCCTTTTATGCTAATGGAATTAGAAGAGCCTTAATTATCTGCTGCTTCATGTTTGGTCCCTTTTGTTGGATGATTACTATGTTTAACATCTGAACTCTAGTTTGTACGCTTGGATCGCATTTCGATTAGCTACCGAATCATGTTTTCCCATTGCAACAGCCTCGAGAGAGGTGTTCTGGTCCTAGTGTTTGGTCCGATATTGGAGTACGAGAGTGCCCAGGATCGGAGTTGTTGTAGTAACATTTCCACTCTAACTTATGTCCAGCAACCTCGAGAGGGGTGTTGATGCTTGGTTAGAGGTACCCGCTTCGAGAGGAGGGGTACAGGATGTTTTCTGCTGCCGCTTGTTTTACTGAAGTTTTCTCCTTCGTTCCTTACTAAAGCAATAGTGTTATCTCTCTGTTTCCGTCGCACGAAAACCCTAAAAATTGATAAATGCTTAAAACCTTAATTTTCCTCATAGCTCCAGTTGGAGATAGATTCCTTTTGTTTTATCGATCTTAGCCTGATGTTCCCTTGGGGAATTTTATCATCTCCTTACCCTTACCGGAGTGTAACGTGTCGATTCTGCGTTCTCAACACTACCACCCTTGTCCCTGTGTTCGACCCCGTATATCTACTTCAACCCCGTAAATAAAGTTGCGGGGGCCTAGAAGGTTTCGGGTTATAATTTTAAAAGTCTGACTACTTCAAATCCGCTCCATTTTTTTCGGACGTGCGATTTAGGCCGTCACTACATCACCCATCTGATGTTGTTCAACAGCCTCTGCCTAGATGGTGAGTCAGGAGCGAAAGCATTGTTTTTGCACCAGATACAGAAAAGTATGCCACACATTATCTACCTTCCAATGCTGCACGACAACCATTGGATGCTCCTGATGGTGTACACTCACCCGTGAGCAGCCACCTTCTACAACAGCTCTGACGCCAATAAAGACCATCCGGCGCAGTGTACATCAACCCTGTTGACGTCCCTCGAGCACTTAGCATAGAAATACTTCATCGAGGTGGTGACGTTGCTCCAGCCACAGTTGGAAGACCCAGTGGCCAAGTGGCACGAGCTTCAATTCTACCACCACAGTCCTCAACAAGCTTCACAATCAAATGACTATGGAATCTATGTGCTAGAATGGATCTATAGCACAGTGGCACTAAAACAAACACCAGACAAGCTCCACCACATCGACTATCACAGCAAATGAGGAGAGTATGTGATGGAGCTTCTATCAGACGAAGGCGCGCACAGTGACTAAACCCTCACTGACTTATTACTACCCTACCTCACCTATCTCACAACTCTGGGATAGAGTGTGGGGTAAGTTTGGGAGGGATACTATATATCAGTGAGGGAGGTACTAAAAATTTCCCCTTTTTCTTTATTTCTTTTCCTTATCCCACCATGTGTACATATACATACATGTCTGACACAAAATAGCACTTATACAACTGCTTGCCTCTCAACAATTGTACAAATACACTTTATAGTAAAAATCTGATATGACTTCTTCCAATTTGACTTCTCTGTGTCTAAGGTGGTGCATGCTTTTGTTATGTTCCTTTCAAAAACACAGTCTTGCATGAAAAGGACTACAACTTTTCTATGCCAATTTGGAAAAATAATCTCGCAACATCTAAGGGATGTGCATGTGAAGGAAAAAGCTGCCCAAATAGCAAACTCATCTTTTCCCCTACCCACCAAAAATCCCAAAAAGAGAGAAAATCATGAGAGTGAATAAAAGCATGAGAGTTGTGCAAAAAAAACACTTCTCTTTAAAAGTACCCATCTTTAGGCATGGTAGATCTGGGGCAGTGGTACGTAGGATGTGAAATCACTTCTCTAAAGCCAACTGGCTTGGACTATAGGGACCACTCACCCATTAACAGACCCATACCTGGATGGACCAATGGGAAACAATAAAAATCCAAAAAGCCGTAATCCTACCCAAAAAACCCAACTTCCTACTCCCAATCTATTTGGTGTGAAAGCTAACTTCGAAACCATGCACCAAAAGTCTCGTTGAAGCTGAAGAGAAAATTTTTGCTTAAATAAGGTAGGGAAAATAAAGTTCGTTGTTCGTAGTCAGACGTAATTTTCCTTAGGGACATCTCAGAAAATCTCTTAAACCCCTTGTCCAAAGACTACGCCTGGCTTTGGAGAAGTATCACAAACAAAGTTTTAAAATAGATCTAGATTGATTGAGAACAATCAAAATGCTAAGTTTGGAGGAGTTGATAACACCCATTTTATGGATGTTAAAGCCTAGATTTTGCTATCAAACCTGCCTCCTAAACTGCCTTCCTCTCTGTTTTATCTTATTATTTGTACAGAATTAACCCACACTACACTCCTAACAACATTTCCTATCTTTTGCAGAGTTTCCTTCATTTTTTCACTTGAAAAATGCTAAATGGGTCCGTCCCGGCCCATCAACAACAAGCAAGCTGCCCCAGCCCTTCTTATGGTGTGTGACACGCCCCCTTACCCATCGTGGTCGTTGTGCGATACGGCGACTACCTGACACGAGTGTGTCACGTAGAGAGGAGTTCTAACGAGCGACACGCTACTTACCCGATAGGGAGTCTTGCCTACCACGATCCGTTAGCCTGACGGAGTCTATCGAGTGACAAGGCCACCCATCGGTGCGGCAACCCGACAGAGCCTTTACCTGACACGACCTAGCGTGACTCACTCACAACCCGACACACGGTGGTCCCCACCGACCCGTACTGGGTAATAGACGTATCAGCCCTCTCCCCAAACCCAGATGGGTGAAGTAGACAGAGGACACGTAGCACAACTAGGACCGCAACCCCGACCAGCCACTTCCTATAAATATCAACTACAGGACTTTGATGGGACGGGTCGGAACCCAATGAGAGCTAACATTGGAAGCGGAGCTAGTGCGTCGAGTTCCCAAGCGTACCAGGCGACACTAGGTGAGCACACCCCCGACCTGAGAGGGACAGGAGGAGTTCACTTAGAACCTACCCCGGTAGCCGCAGCAACACGATACAACCAAGAAGGCCACTTCAGTGTGTCGGGTCCCTGGATGGGCCTCAACCCGAGACGGCTCGCCCCTCTACACCCGATACAAGGAATCTAAGAGCCTAAGTGTTCCCTAACCTGACACGATACTGAACCCGATATGGACCAACCACCAGGGCATGTCGCCCAACAGGGCTGGCATCTTGACACGACTGTATTGGGTAGGGAGTCCCTCTTGATACACCCTAGCCATCGCATCTCAGAACCCAACACGGTTAAGAGCCCGACATGGGTGTATCGGGTAGACCTCTTGCCTGGTATCAGGTTAGGGGAACCTTAGGGGTCCGTTGTTGTATATTGACCTCCTAAATCAAGGAGACTGATACTTATCTTTCCTTTTTTACTACATTTTACTTTCATTTCCCTATGCATTATAACTAAACCTTTTACTCTCTTTGATCTTATTGGAATCTATGGAGTTTATTTCATATTGTTCTGTGTATGGCTCCTTTTTGTTGGATGATTTCTTTATAGCATCTAAACTCTAGTCTCTTCTTTTGGATCGCACTTTTGTCTAGCTATCAAATCATGTTTCTCGTTTCGATGCCTTGGAGAGGGGGTTGTCGCAACTCTAGAGTTTGGTCTGATCCTGGTGTATGAGAGTACCCAGGATCAGGGCTGCTTCGGTTTACCTTACCACTCTAATCTACAACCACTACCCTTGAGAGAGGGAGTTGGTACATAGTTAGAGGTACCCTCTTTGAGAGAAGCGAATGTGGTACGTTTTCCGATGTCACTTGTTATGTCTAAGTTTTCTTCCTTCGTGCCTTACCTTGAAGATAGTCTTATTCTCCTGGCTTCTGATATACAAAACCCCTATAAAAATTGCTAAACCCTAAAATCATAATCTTTCTAGTAACTCCAGTTGGAGATAGCCTTTTAGTTTGTTTTCTTTGTGGTGCTTTCTTGTTACAACCAACCCTATCCTTTTACCCATTTTATGTTCTTAGATAAGGGAAACTCAAGTTCCGTAGCGTCGTTCTTCCTATCCCTACGTTCGACCCCAAACTACTTCGACCCTCTGCTAGTTGCAGGTGTCTCAGACATTCAGGTATTATAAATTATAAAAGTCTGATGACTTAGACACGTTTCCACTCTCTAGAGCCACATCTAAGGTTGATCAGGTAGTTTGCTACTCCCTTCAAATGGTTGGACATGACCATACCAACCATGTTCTGACTGAGGACTACATTCAAAGTGTTGAGACCATAAGTAGAAAGTTTAATGAGGTATTGGATGCAATGTGTTCTTTGTGCAATGAATATGTTGTGATGCCAACTGCATCCACAACTCCGCACTGGCGCATACTAGAGAGATCTATAATTTTTACCCTTACTTCAAGGTATGGCCATCACTTTGTTGACTGTGTGGATTTCGTTGTTACTATAACCACTTTCTTCATCACTGAATTTCATATATACTTTTCATAGGATGCCATTGGGGCAATTTACGGGACACACATCCCCGTTTTGGTGAAGCACGATAAGTAGAACCGTTATAGAAATAGAAAAGGGAATGCTTTCATGAATTTCATGGTTGTAGTAGACTTCTCACTGGAGTTTACATATATCATGACTGGTTGGGAGGGCTCTGCGGCTGACCAAATGGTACTATACGCATCTAAAACCACAGGCGGTTTCAAAGTACCCATTGGAAAGTATTATCTTGTTAATGTAGGGTACGCCAACACCCAACAATTTCTTGCACCATACTGAAACGTAGCTTACCATATATGTAACGACCCTGTCTCCCGGTAACCCCCACTTAAGGGAGACCAAGAGATCAAAGTTGTTACCTAATAACCCAGATCAAAGGTTCAACAAATAATCAATAATAATTATGAAATTCTACTAACTAACTGGAATTTGGTATAAAATTAAAACTTTACTTACCTTTGAAAACATTGGAAATTTATCTATCCAGAGCTTGAATTATTCTATCTAATCCTCCTTGCACTTTATTTCTTATTTCCACAATATGTCACTTTACTGTTTGTTCTTTCAATTGTTGTTCCTAAAATGCCGAAAAATAAAACGTCGATCAGTATATCGAAATATACTGGTATGTGGAAACAACCAAAATCTTGCAATTATGGCTAACAATTTAATAATCACAATCAAATTATTTAACAAGCCACTTTACATTTTCAATGTGTCATTCTCCACCGCTTTTGCCCTAACCCTGGCATACTCTTCTAGGGTTTCTCTTTTGCCATTAACTTAAGGCCACCTTCTCAATCCTGAGCTTGGTGCCTGGGAGTCACCTCTCACGGTGCTCCATAGTCATGCATCATAGACCACCTTCTCATTCCCCAGCTTGGTGTCTGGGGTCACCTCTCATGGTGCCCATTGGTCTACCCTCCTAGGCCTGACCTTTATGGCATCTTCCATCAGGGTGGCATGTAGGTGCAAGAATACACATTTCTTTATAATTGTGATAACCATAGTGACTTTATAATTTTGCAAGTATGAACATCCAACTGTTTAGATTGCATTCAATACGAGGAAACATTTGGAAAACCCTCGGGAAACTAATGCAATTAATCATAATTAACCACATACCTATCAAGCTGATTTGAGATAGAATAATCCACTCAATCCAATCAATCGAGTCACCCAATCAAGCAAGTGCAAGAATCCTGAAATTACATTCAATTTCCTTTTTATCAAAATCTATCCAAATCATCATGCTACTTATGGTTCTATTCTTTTTTTAATTGCTTTTCTTTGCAACTTTGGACTCCTTGGAACCCAAGGAACCCAAGAGGCACGAAATCCATCTTTGGATTACATTCTTTTGCCTTCTAGAGGTTTCCACATCTTTCTTTTCTCAAAAATTCAATTATTCATTTATTAATTGGATTTCCTTGTTATTGGGCCCAATAGCCAATAAAGCCCACAACACAATCATCAAGGCTATTGTAAACGAAATCCATTTATTCAAAACAAATTATATCTTTATTTGTTCAAATATCTTTTATGTGAGAAATTATATTTCTCACCCAATTGAACCCAAAATTTGGGTTGTAACATCCTTCCCCTCTTATAAGAATTTTGCCCTCAATTCCATCAAGCAAGCAAACAAACAGGATAAGCCTTTCATATGTCCATCAGGGCTCCCATGTGGCTTCACCCCTTTCCATGGTGCTTCCTAAGAACCTTCATCATCTCATATTCTTCCATCTGAGTTCTTTCTTACCTTGGTATATCATACCCTCATAGGTGACTCAGGACATTTCAGCCTCTCATAAAGTTGAATAGGTTCAGGGCTCAGCACATGGCTTGGGTACCTCACATAGTGCTCTAGATCAGACTCATGGAACACGTTACACATCATGTTATCCTGAGGGGTAAGGCTAAACACAACTATCTCCACCAATCCATCTCAAATGGACCCATATATTGGGGACTCGGCTTTCTCAACTATAGCTTAGAGGGGTCGAATTTTCACATCACATATTCTCCCATAGTGAACTACATGTCAGTCTGCTTTGCATCATCTCGTGACTCATGTCACCACTGAGCTCTCTCTCGTCCATTGCACGATCAAAGCGACTTCATATACACACACTATGGTTCTTTTCTGACCTTCATGAGGCCTCATTCACCAACATCATCTTAATGAAGTGGTGACTGACACAACCTCTCTATAAGACTTATTGCATCCCGATAAAGGCTATGGTGGTTAACATCACATCTTAAGAATTGTCTCTATGTATCACCCTGAATGAGCACACATGCTCTCATCAGACCCTCTAGTCTTGATCATACTATCCATTAGTATGGGGTGATAAACTGTACTATCATCGAGTCCTTCAGGTATCTACTTGCAACTCACAGAAGTGAACCTTTAGGTTATACTCAAGAACTTTTGAACTCGAATCATGGTGTAGTTGAACCATCTCTCTCTCTTATAAGTAGTTCAACCGGATCTGTCCCTTGACAGTACTCTTTCTTTAACATGTTATCTAGGTAAGGTGGTCTACCGTAACCCATATTGCATCTTGATCTTTCTTGTTCAAGGGAAGACTTACCACAACATCCATAGTGGTGAACTCCCATTCCCTCTCGAGGACTCTTTATCCTCTATGTCAAAGCATTGGATTACTGGTGTTCGTCCTTCACCCCTGGCTTGCATGGCCACCTGTCACATGCAACTTCACATCAAGCAGCCAAAGTGCTACTATCACTTACTATCTTTGTAGTATCACGATGTTTGGTGATCTAAAAACCATGATCTCCTATATGTCATGATTCCTCAAGCTTGATACCTCGAAAACCCTAAACCACTCTCATCAGGGTTTCATCACTTTCCTTTCCAAAGAAGTACATCTGAGGTTCTACAACCATCCTTTCATTATATCACAGACTAGGCTGACTAACCAAACAATCATTTACTTGATTAACCGCTATTGATACCTCTGGGTGTTAGCCAAACTTATCTCTTCTTCTCAACTTAAGGTTAGCCTAACAACCTCAACTTCTTCTAGATTCCAGCTAACTAGGTGGCTATATCTCAACCAGAGCATTCATTACCACTTCTTATCCTTAGGTGTTAGGTAATGTTGAAGACATACACCTCCATGTATTCCACTTATCATCTCATCTCAAACTCTAAGTTGGTCTTCATCAAGAAACTCTGAGCTCATCCTCCTGGTGATCAAACTCAACCTTGCATAACTTGCAAGTTCCACATAGCTTCTGCTAAAAACATCCTTATTTCTCTTACTATTTGTAAACCATCCATGTATCATTCACTCCACCAAGGTATGTTATCATCTCTGCCTCATACCTTGTAGCAACATTCCAACTCACATCATCTTTTATCCTTGGTGTATGGCATGCGTACTGTCCCATCTCTCCCTCCCATAACAAGAAGAAATAAGCATTTGGAGGCCATCCAAATACAGAGTTCTTCCTATTCCAAAAGTAGAGATGGTACATGCCACCTTGCCAGTACACCTTCGAATCTAAGTTGAAATGTGCAACTTATGTCTCCATATCATCATCATGATATCAAAAAAAATTACTTCCATGGAAAACTGGTCTCGAACCTACTGGGGTTTACACACAATCCTTGGTCATCTCCTCTGGGTCTATAGGGTGTCTGGGTCTATAGGGTGCCAGCACTTTTGGAGTCATCCCTCTTCCTTCATGCATCCAGAGAGTGCCCTACTCATCTGCCCTTTGGGTCCCATGAGTTCATGAAGGTGATTAATCTCCTAACCCATGGCCCTCAGACAATGATAATTGTTACCTCCCGACCCTATGGTCATGTGCAACTAGGGAATTAGGCAACTCTTAATTCCATCGGTCTTATCCCTACCTGACCCTAGGATAGACTTAGGATTCCCTTATAGTACATGTTCAACTTAGAACCTTACCCAAGCCTTCATCATCTCTCTGCATTCTTGGGTTGTCTTTCATCCCTTTCACTGGGGTCATGGTGACCTGCCTACCTTGGTCAGACCCCATACCGGTTACCTTCATGGTAACACATTCACATGCACGTAGAGATGGTTAACTATGGGTCTACAGGTTCATTCTCATACCATGTATTCTTCCATTAGCTTCTCAGGATCCTATGAAACCTCTTTAGGTTACCTCAAACCAACAAAACTGGTATACACCCTACCAAAGGGTCCCTCTCCCAGGATGGGAGGAAACTACAACTCTTGACAACTAGGTCACAATCATACTTAGGGTTTACATTCACATGAGCATGCCTAACCCAACAGCTACTAAGGCACAAGTGTACCCACTAAACCATGCTAGGTCACACTTGTTCTCATCCTCAACATTAGACCCACTTAGTTGTGAGGGATTCATCAAACATACCTTTATCTTTAAGGGGTTTCCTTTTCCTCTACACATGAGGAGTACCGTGCTCAAAACTATAGAGACTCAATTCTCATCATGAGCATCAGGTACACTACTTCCCTTCTTAGGTCTAAGAACCCTAGGTTCACCTTTGGGTGTCCAACTGCATGCTCAATCTCTTAACCATGAATCAAGCACGTTCAAGGTATGTCATGTACTCCCATGATCCTTTTACATGAGAAATACCTCAGAGTTGAGTTCTCCTCAAGGACAACCAATCTAGGTATAAAACCTCACAAATGGTTACCTAAACCTCCTCAGGGTCTAAGGCACTCTTTGTCTCATTCCAGTAGGTAATACTTATACCATAGGTACATAGGTACCAAAAGCATCATCCTCTATCTAGGGCTTGGTTCCTCTAAAGATAACCAAGATATCATTAGCCTCCAGTTTCAAGCATAGGGCAACCACTTTCATCCACTTAGGTCGCATCATCCTCGACTCCCCATTGTTCCTCACATTTCGGGGTGTTAGGCTTCCAACCTCCTTGTTGGGGTCCTGCTTTCTCTCTCCAGAGCTATCTCCACATCCAGCCTTCCTACTAGAGGTCCTTTCTCCATGAAGGATTAAGCTCACAAGCATACCCCTATGTGGGTGAAGACTATGCTCAACTCATGTTTGGCTCAAGATTATCCCTAGCCTTTTATACTCATCCCATAAGCCATCCATCATGCATACTGGTCAGGGTTTCAATCTACTTTCGATCACCAATGTACTCTAGGTGCAAGCTATACCCTACCTGCATAAGCCCATAGGGTTCTATAGATTCTTCTCTAACTTCATCCATGAAGGAGCTATCCTTTGTTCTAACATGCACGACCCTCTCCAGGGTTGGTTTGCCAAAGGTGCTAGGCCATCTAACCTCTCATGGCTCATATGACATCCGAGGCATGTCTATCCAAACACCCAGTCAACCATGACATCTAACTCATCATGTCATCTCTCTCTCTAACCTTCACTTAGGGTTAGGGTTACCATCATCCTCAAAGGATGTGCTAGGTCTCTACTTTAATGGAGATCTCTACCTCCAAGACTCACTTTCTCTACTCATCCTCCAGACAAGAAGGTCTAGCCTCAGGTCTCTCCTGAGGGCAATGACAACTTATGTCATATGACCTAAGCATGTATCTATTCTTTTACGCTTACTCTATTAAGCTTATGTCCATGACATATTATTTACATGCTTTTTATTAATTTGGTGTAGGATTCCTTAATCCTTATCAACCTTACCCATACCTCAAGAGGGTGAGCAGAAGAGAGGAAACCCTAATCCTTAAGGTCCTTATCAGAATTTGAGTTGAGGAGGGATGAACAAGATGAGAGAGTCCTAAAGGTATCTTATTTCGATTCATACCCTAAGACTTTGGCTAGGTAGTCACACATATTCGGGAGTCCTTGTATTCCGACTAGTTGTGCGGAGGAAAATATTGCCAGCCCCCGGTCGTGATCCTTTTCTAAACACCTCTATTTTTTGGATAATCCTCTAATAACTCTCTTGGGTTCTACAGAATTTGTAAAATTTAATAATTATTAAAGATTAAGTCAGGAACCTTCGCTCGGATACCAATTGTAACGACCCTGTCTCCCAGTAACCCCCACTTAAGGGAGACTAAGAGATTAGAGTCGTTATCTAATAACCCAGATCAAAGGTTCAACAAATAATCAATAATAATTATGAAATTCTACTAACTAACTGGAATTTGGTATAAAATTAAACTTTACTTACCTTTGAAAACTTTGGAAATCTATCTATCCAGAACTTGAATTATTCTATCTAATCCTCCTTGCACTTTATTTCTTATTTCCACAATGTGTCACTTTACTGTTTGTTCTTTCAATTGTTGTTCCTACAATGCCGACAAACAAAACGTCGGTCAGTATATCGAAATATACTGATATGTGGGAACAACCAAAATCTTGCAATTATGGCTAACAATTTAATAATCACAATCAAATTATTTAACAAGCCTCTTTACATTTTCAATGTGTCATTCTCCACCGCTTTTGCCCTAACCCTGGCATACCCTTCTAGGGTTTCTCTTTTGCCATTGACTTAATGCCACCTTCTCAATCCCGAGCTTGGTGCCTGGGAGTCACCTCTCACGGTGCTCCATAGTCATGCATCATAGACCACCTTCTCATTCCTGAGCTTGGTGTATGGGGTCACCTCTCATGGTGCCCATTGGTCTACCCTCCTGGGCCTGACCTTTATGGCATCTTCCATCAGGGTGGCATGTAGGTGTAAGAATACACATTTCTTTATAATTGTGATAACCATAGTGACTTTATAATTTTGCAAGTATGAACATCCAACTGTTTAGATTGCATTCAATACGAGGAAACATTCGAAAAACCCTCGTGAAACTAATGTGATTAATCATAATTAACCACATACATGTCAAGCTGATTTGAGATAGAATAATCCATTCAATCCAATCAATCAAGTCACCCAATCAAGCAAGTGCAAGAATCCTGAAATTACATTCAATTTCCTTTTTATCAAAATCTATCCAAATCATCATGCTACTTATGGTTCTATTCTTTTTTTTTAATTGCTTTTCTTTGCAACTTTGGACTCCTTGGAACCCAAGGAACCCAAGAGGCACGAAATCCATCTTTGGATTACATTCTTTTTCCTTCTAGAGGTTTCCACATCTTTCTTTTCTCAAAAACTCAATTATTCATTTATTAATTGGATTTCCTTGTTATTGGGCCCTATAGCCAATAAAGCCCACAACACAATCATCAAGGCTATTGTAAACAAAATCCATTTATTCAAAACAAATTATATCTTTATTTGTTCAAATATCTTTTATGTGAGAAATTACATTTCTCACCCAAATGAACCCAAAATTGGGGTTGTAATAATATAGCAGAGTATTGGGGTAATAGAAACTCATAAACCAACAAAAAGGAGATGTTAAACCACTGACATGCTCAACTATGTAACATTTTTTAACGAACCTTTGGTGTGTGGAAGTAGAGGTTTTCCTACTTTTGAAAAGGAGCGACTTTTCCTGTGCATTCACAGTCTCGCATTGTAATGGCTTGTTGTATCATCCACAATTTTATCTGATGCCAAAATGAAGGTGATCCTTTAATGGATGAAAACTTGGATGACCCTCATAATACCCCTGACATATTGAACAATTTGAGTTCTCTCCAACAAATAAGCCAGGATGATGCTAGGGAGGGAGATGTTTTATGCAAAAGTCTTGCCAAGTCTATGTGAGAAAATCAGTGTTTTTCATATTTTGTATAACTTTCAGACATTGACACATGTTCTACAACATGTTTCACTTATTCCCTTTTTGAATTTCATTCAGTAACTTAACGGTCAAACATTTGTTCTCAAAGTCTATTGTTGACTACAATTTTGCCTACTTCTTAAAAATGTCACATTATGTTTCATTAGGTTTTCTGTCTTGAAATGTATAATGGAATGTCCTCATGTCCATGTGGTCTCCAGTGCATCGTACGAGTGTACATGGATGCCATAGATGCGGCAAATGGACGGTTTGAAGACAACAACCCCCACAGGTTGTATTTTACATGTGGTATGGGTCTTGTTCCGACCAGATGTCGTATGATGTTTCCTGCGCAGTGAGTACAACCTATAGTGGTCATGCTTACTACAATTAGGGATGTGTTGGTAACACAACTTGCATATGCACGCAATGAACACAAGAAATGATCAGAACAATGCGACTTTGTCTACTCCATAAGAGCAGACACCGATAGGCTAATAGTAGAAATTGAAAGTCTGCAGAAGAGGTGTCTATATCTTCATGAATGGCTTCACCTACTGTAATGACCCCATCTCTTGGTAACCCCCAATTAAGGGATACCAAGAGGTCAGAGTCGTTATCCCAATTTCTCGGATCAAAGGTTCAACAAATAATCAGTAATAATTATTAAATTCTACCATGACTATATTGAAAGCTGGAAAAAAAATAAAACTTTGCATACCTTTTTCAAAAACTTGGATATCTAACTTCTATCCACATTTGGACTCTATTCTAACTAATCCTCCTTGCACTTTATTTCTTAATCTCACAATATGCCACTTTACTGTTTGCCCTTTTCAATTTGTACCTAAAATGCCGACAAACAAAATGTTGATCAACATAAATGAATATGTCGGTATGTGGGGGAAACAATAATCGTGCAATTAATTGTAACAACATATTGCAGTCAATTATGATTTAATAAACAACTTTACATTTTAAACATAACTACTCAATCCATCCATACCCAAGCCTCTGCATTGTCCCTGCAGTAGACCTGGATGCTACCTTCCTTATGGTAGATCCCCATTAAACCCCTCATGATCCTACCTAACAGGTGAATCAATTTCTAGGGTTGAGTCGCATGGCACTACCCATAGGTAGCCCACTCCTTAACTCATGGTGTGCTAAAGAGTCTCATGGCACTACACATGGGTAGCCCAATTTCTAACTCATGATAACCTGATGTCCTACTTAACAAGTAGGCCTTGTACCAGGTTTCCCTTTTCATCATTAGCAAAGCCACAGAGGAGGACTAGGATCCGAGCTAGTCTTGCATACATATTTATGGTGATAATCATAGTCACTTTATAGTTGCATGAAATAAAAGTCATACAAGCAGTTATTTTCAAGCAACTGATAAAACATTCGGGAATCACCGTGAAACTAAAGTGATTAACCATAAGCATAACCACATACCTATTTTGTGGATCTTTGAGATAGAATCAACCAATCAAGCAATCAATCAGGGATCCTAAAATCAATGCATAACACATAGTTGTTATCATCACATCCAAACAATTCTTTATTGACTTTGGATACCTTTCTAGGGTTTCTAAGTCTCATTAGGATGCATTAGGGTTACTTAGATCAATTTCTCATACATTACCCTTTTTAGGTCAACAAACCCTAATAATAGCTTTTCTACTTATGAAACCCTAATTGCTCAAACTATCCACATTAAGGATCTTTATTCTTAAATGAACTTTAGAACATCCTATATCTATCTTATTCATGAATTTACACAATTAAAACCACTAAAAGACATATTCTCCTAAATTAAGGTTTCTAAGCCCATTAATGCATATTCATGTACATGGAACCCTAAATTAAGCCAATTATCCAAAAAAATCATCGTTTTAGACCTAATGCTCTTCAACAGGTTAATATTTTCTCAAACCATTTAAAGAAGATCATTAAATCCAACTATCATCAAATCTAAGGATTTTTAATTAATTAAACCATTAAAGATGACATCTTTATATACTTTTTGAATTTCAAGCAGAATTAGGATTCAATTATATTTTTAGTGGATTCCTTGCATTCTCCTGATCAGTTTTTATATATAATATACTTCAATCCTACCTACCGATAATTAGGTATGATTATTTGAATATTTATCCCTAATCGGCCAATTAGAACACGCCACCTCAGCAGAAAACATACCTTTTTTCCATATCTGGCTCCGCCCAGAATTGAAAGGGAAAAGACGCTGCCACCCCTTTTGGTTTGAACGGGTGTAGATGGGTAATAGAGTCATTTGACTCTATCTCATCCCTATCCTCGCGTCGGGCAGTGTCAGGCTCCTCTTCTGTGCCCGATCGACGTCGCCACCCCCTCATGGCGGGGTGCTTTCCTGAGTCGGTTGCATGTCGTGCTCGCCTACTAAGGCCACGACGGTCGGCCATGACGGTCGGCCACGACAGCCAGGAGTGAGGTTCCAGGGTCTCTTAAAACACCTTCACCAACATTGTGTGAGGTTCTATCCCACTCAAGGAGTTCGCCCCCAATGTGGTTGCTTCTCATCTCCTCACGGCCGGCGCAAGATCTTTCCGCCTCTACAGGTCTCACCTGGGCACTGCCAACCACCATTTCGGGTCCCCCATGGTTGGAGATGAAGGAACATGTCCCCTAATCCACAAGACATATGAGGGTGAAGCTTCAGGTTTCATTGCGGTTATGGAAGAACATTGGTGAAGAGGCAGACTGTTCCGACGGCCCTCCTTGCCGTCTAGAGGACTTCCTTGGTAGCTGTCAGATTCAGGGCTTCACTCAAGTCTAGTTAATGCTTCTTAACACCATTACCTTCAAGGCGGCATCATCCCTCGACCATCCAACATATACGTCGTGTGCAGTCCCTCGGATCCGAACAGGCTACTATCATGGAGACCAAGCTCCTGGGTCAGTGCACAGATGTCGAATCAGGAAGATATCTCTCAGGTTCTTTCCTCTTATACACTTACCGTGGTCAAAAAAGGATGGGTGCCTTGCACATAATGGGAAAATGACCCCTAAGTCTCTCTCTCTTTATATAGATACTTGAAAAGAAATCCTATTGGCTTCTATGTAGTGGGAAAGGTACGATGCTTGAGAGGCAAGACACACTGTGGTCCACAAAAGGAAATATGATTAACTCCTTTCCTCAAATATTCCTCATAAATCTCCTTAATCCAAGACTATTGTATTTCTATAAATCTTGTTTGTTATTCGAAAGACCACTCCCATATAATCATGATTAAATACAACAAATTCCTTTCCTTGCACTCATAGACGTCTTCTTTCTATTAGTATTAAAAGATGCCTCCAACTAACAAATAGGAGGAAGGTAAGACATCATACCCTCCTTATTTTCCATAAGGAATTATTGACTTTTATAATTATTAGGACTTGGATTTTGCAGCAAGAATCCCTTAATTATTTATTCATGTACGAATGAATAATAAGGCATATATTTACATTAAGGCTCACCCTTTTCTCTTTCCTCTTTTCCTATTACCTTTATTTTCACTATTCTTTCCATTGGTAATCACATGTAAACAAAATCTAAACAATTGTGGCCATCAATGCCACTTTCTAGAGATTTATATACGTTTCTCATAATTACATTGCTTAAAATGCATTATCTTTTACCTTCCTATAATATATGGACTTTTCTTATTTTCTTATCTCTTATATCCTTTATGGGATTAATAGAACCATAGAAATCACGAAATTTCTATCAAAGAGGAGATTTGCAAAGAAACCCATTCTTTGCAGCAAAGCATACAACCTTTTCAATTAAGTCCATATTCATAAAAACATTACATTTTAATTATGAAAACATATGCAAAATTGTGGTTGTAACATCCTTCCCCTCTTATAAGAATTTTGTCCTCAAAATTCCATCAAGCATACAACAATTCAGGATAAGACTTTTCTATGTCCATCATTGGCCCCTATGTAGCTTTTCCCTATCCATGGCTCTTCTAAAGAACCTTTATCATCACATATTCTTTTCTCTGAGTTCTTTCACCTTGGCATCTATAATCCTCACAGGTGACTCAGGACATTTCAGCCTCCCTCGGGGCTTACTAGGTTCATTGCTCAGCACATGGCTCGGGTACCTCACATAGTGCTCTAAATTGGACTCGTGGAACACATCATACATTACTTTATCTTAAGGGGTAAGGCTAAACATAACCATCTCCACCAATCCATCTCAAATGGACCCATGTATCGGGGACTCAGCTTTCTCTTCTATAGCTCAGAGGGGTCAGATTTTCATCACATATTCTCCCACAGTGAACTGCATGTCAGTCTACTTTACATCAGCTCACGACTCATGTCATCCCTGGGCTCTTTTCATCCATTGCACGATCAAAGTGACTTCATCTGCACACATTTTGGTCTTTGTCTGACCTTCGTGAGATCCCTTCACCAACATCATCTTAATGAAGTGGTGACCGACACAACCTCCCTTACAGATCTTCTTTACATCCTGATACTGGTCAAGTTAGTTATCATCACATCTATCATAAGACAAGAATGGTCTCCATGTATCACCCTGAATGAGCACCCACACTCTCATCAGACCCTCTAGTCTAGATCATACTAACTATCAGTTAGGGGTGATAAACTGTACTAGCATCGAGTTCTTCATGTGTCTACTTCCACCTCATGGAAGTGAATCTTTAAATCATACTCAAGAACCATTGAACTCACATCATGGTGCAGTTGAACCATATCTCTCTCTTACATGTAGTTCAATTGGATCTGTCCCTTGATAGTATTCCCTCTTTCTCTTAGATTATGTCATCTAGGTAAGGTGATATACCATAACCCATATTGCATCCTGGCCTTCCTTAGTCTAGGGAGACTTACCACAACTTCTATAGTGATGAACTCCCATTCCCTCTTAGGGGCTCGTTATCCTCTATATCAAATCATTGGATTATTGGTGTTCATCCTTCACCTCCTAACATGCATGGCGACAAGCCACATGCAACTTCATACACTTCTTAGGCATCCAAAGTACTACTATTACTTATTATCTTAGTATTACCACGGTGTATGGTGAACTTAAAATCATGATCTCTTATATGTCATGATTCCTTAAAAACCCTAAAACACTCTAGTCGGGGTTTCATCGCCTTCTTTTTCCAGAGAAGTACATCTAAGGTTCAACAACCATCCTTCTATCACAACAAGCCCTAGGCTGGCTAACCAAGCAACCACTAACTCAATCAATGTATCTCGTTATATCTGAGTGTTAGCCAAACATATCTCATGAACTTAGGGTTCATCTAACCACCTCTTCCAGCCTTTCCACAAGCTAAACTAGGTAGATGCGTCTCAAAATTACCACATTTCATCTTTAGGTGCAAGGTAACAGTGAAGACATACACCTCCAGGTATTCCACTTATTGTCTCATCCTGGACTTTAGATCTATCTTCATCAAAAAAAACTCATAGCTCATCCTCTTAGTTATTAAACTCCACCTTGTATAACTCATAAATTCTATACAGCTCATGAGAAGAACGTCCTTATAAGATGACTACCTTAGTTCTCTTGATGTTTTTAAACCATCCACACATTGTACACTCCACAAGGGTATGCTATTATCTCTATCCTCATACATAATAGCAACATTTCAACTCGCATCATCTTTATCCTTAGTGTATGGCATGCATACTGCCCTATCTCTCACCCCCATAACGAGAGGAAATAAGCATTTGGCAGCTATCCCAACACAAAATTCTTCCCATTCTAAGAGTAGACATGGTGCATCCCACCTTTCCAGTACACCTTCCAATCTAGGTTGAAATGTGCAACACATGTCTCTACATCATGATCATCTCGATATCAAAGTTACTTCCATGAAAAACTGATCTCGAACCCACTCGGGTCATCATACCATCCTTGGTCATCTCCTCTAGGTTTGTAGGGTGCCGAAACTTTTGGGGTCATCCCTCTTCCCTTATGCATCCAGAGAGTGCCCTCCTCATCTGCCCTTTGGGTCCCATGAGTTCATGAAAGTGATTAATATCCTAACCCCATGGCCCTCAGACAATGACAGTTGTTACCTCCCGACCCTATGGTCATGTGCAACTAGGGAATTAGGCAACTTCTACTCCCATCAGTCTTATCCCTACTTGACTCTAGGATAGACTTAGAATCCAAACATAGCATGTATCCAACTTGAAACCTTACCCAAGTCTTCATCATCTCTCCCATCATTCATGGTCTGACTTACATCCTTTCATATGGATCATGGCGACCTATCTGCCTCGGTCAGTCCCCATACTGATTACCTCCATGGTAACACATCCACATGCACTTAGAGATGGTTATCTATGGGTCTACAGGTTCATTCTCATACTATGTACTCTCCACTTAGCTTCTCAAGATCCTATGAGACCTCTTTAGGTTACCCTAAACCCAACAAAAGCTGATTCATACCCTACAAAAGGGTCCTCTCCCAGGATGGGAGGAAACTATCTCTTGATAGCAACAAAGGTTACAAACGTCCTTATGTCTAGGGTTTACCTCAACATGAGCATGCTTAGCCCTAGAAAGCTACTAAGGCACATATCTAACAAGCAGACCACCTACTAAACCATGCTAGGTCTCCATGATAGGTCATACTTGTTCTCGTTCTTCAACATTGGACCATCAGCATACATACATATGTCACCAACCTATAAGTTGGGGGGTTTCAACAAACATATACCTTAAACCAAGGGGTTCCCATTCCTCTAACCATGAGGAGTGTCTTGCTCGAATCTATATAAACTCGAATCTCATCATGACCATCATGTATACCACTTCCCCTCTTAGGTCTAGGAACCCTAGGTTCACTTCTCTGATGTCCAACTGCATACTCAACCTTCTAACCACAATCCAAGCATGTACAAGGTATGGCATGCACTTTCTATTATCCTTCTACTCGAGCAACACCTCAGAGATGAGTCCTCCTCAAGGACAATCAGTTAGGTATAAGGCCTCAAAACTTGTTACTAAACCTCCTCAGGGTCTAAGGAAATCTTCTTCCTATCCTTAGAAGGTAAGCACCTATATCATCTGAACATAGGTACCAGCAGCCTCATCCTTCTTCTAGGGTTTAATTCCTCTAAAGGAAACCAAGAACCACCAGGACCATGCACGAGGCAACCACAACCATCCACTTAAGTCATAACATACACAACTTCTCAGGGTTCCTCATATCCCAGAGTCTAAGCTTCCATCCTTCTTGATCGGGTTTTGCCCTCTTTCTCTAGAGCTAACCCTACAAACAACCTTACCACTAGAGGTTCTCTTTCTAAGAAGGTAGATCAAGCTCTTATACAAACACCTACATAGGTGAAACCCATGATCGATCAAACCTATGATTGCTCAAGATTATCCATATCTCTTTATGCTTATCTCATAAGCTATCCAACATGCTTTTTTGGCCAGGGTTTTAACCTACTACCAGCACTACTGATGTACTCAAGGTGCATACTATGCCATGCTCATATCAGCCCATAGAGTTTCTCTATGGTCATCACTAACCTCATCAATGGAGGAGTTATCCTTCACCCTAACATGCATGACCCTACCAGGGTTGGGTCACCCAAAAGGCACTAAGTCAACCAACCTCACATAGCTCACATTTCTCATAGGTATCCAAAACCAAAAGAATGTCAACCCACACACATGGTTGACCATGGCATCTAAATCATCATGCCATCTCCCTCTCTCTAACCACCACTTAGGGTTAGGGTTAGCATCATCCTCAAAGGATGCACTAGGTCTCTACCTATAATGGAGGTTCCTTCCTCCAAGACCAACTCTCTACTTCATCCTCCTGACAAGAAGGTCTATCCTTAGGTCTCTCCTAAGGGCATGACAACACATGTCATACGACCTAAGCAAGCAACTATTCTTTAGTTTGTGCTCAAACTATTAATCTTATGTCCATGACATCTTATTTGCATGCTTTTCATTAATTTGGTGGAGGATTCCTTAACCTTATTATACATACCCTGACCTCAAGAGGGTGAGGAACAAGGATCAAACCCTAAACCTTAGAATCTTAACAGAATTGGGGTTGAGAAGGGATGAAAATAGATAAGAGAGTCCTAAAGGTATCTTATTTCGAGTCAGATCCTAAGACATTGGATAGGCAGTCACACGGATCCGGGAGTCCTTGTATTCTGACTAGCGGTGCGGAGGAAAATCTTTCCACCCCCTAGGCGTGATCCTTTTCTAGACACCTCTATCTTTCGGAAAATCCTCTAATAACACCCTCAGGTTCTATAGATCTTGTAAAATTTAATAATTATTAAGGATTAAATGAGGAACCAGTGCTCTGATACCAAACGTAACGACCCCATCTCCCGGTAACCCCCAATTAAGGGAGACCAAGAGGTCAGAACCGTTATCCCAATTTCCTGGATCAAAGGTTTGATAAATAATCAGTAATAATTTTAAATTATACCATGACTATACTAAAAGCTAGAAAAAAAATAAAACTTTGCATACCTTTTTCAAAAACTTGTATATCTAACTTCTATCCACATCTGGATTCTATTCTAACTCATCCTCCTTGCACTTTATTTATTAATCTCACAATATGCCACTTTACAATTTGTCCTTTTCAATTTGTACCTAAAATGCCGAAAAACAAAACATCGTTCATCATAAATGAATATGTTGGTATGTGGGGGAAACAATAATCATGCAATTAACTGTAACAACATATTGCAGTCAATTATGATTTAACAAACAACTTTACGTTTTAAACATAACTGCTCAATACATCCATACTCTAGCCTCTGCTTTGTCCCTACAGTGGACCTGGATACTACCTTCTTTATGGTAGATCCCCATTAAACCCCTCATGATCCTACCTAATAGGTGAATCAATTTCTAGGGTTGAGTTGCATGGCACTACCTATAGGTAGTCCACTCCTTAACTCATGGTGTGCTAAAGAGTCTCATGGCACTATACGTGGGTAGCCCAATTTCTAACTCATGATAACTTGATGTCCTACTTAACAAGTAGGCCATGTACCAGGTTTCCCTTTTCATCATTATCAAAGCCACAAAGGAGGACCTGGATCTGAGCTAGTCATGCATACATATTTATGGTGATAATCATAGTCACTTTATAGTTGCATGAAATAAAAGTCATCCAAGTAGTTATTTTTAAGCAACCGATAAAACATTCGGGAATCGCCGTGAAACTAAAGCGATTAACCATAAGCATAACCACATACCTATTTTGCAGATCTTTGAGATAGAATCAACCAATCAAGCAATCAATCAGGGATCCTGAAATCAATGCATAACACCTAGTTGTTACCATCACATCCAAACAATTCTTTATTGACCATGGATACCTTTCAAGGGTTTCTAAGTCTCATTAGGATGCATTAGGGTTACTTAGATCAATTTCTCATACATTACCCTTTTTAGGTCAACAAACCCTAATAATAGATTTTCTACTTATAAAACCCTAATTGTTCAAACTATCCACATTAAGGATCTTTATTCCTAAATTAACTTTAGAACATCCTATATTTTTCTTATTCATGGATTTACACAATTAAAACCACTAAAAGACATATTCTCCTAAATTAGGGTTTATAAGCCCATTAATGCATATTCATGTACATGGAACCCTAAATTAAGCCAATTATCCAAAAAGATCATCTTTTTAGACCTAATGCTCTCTTTTATCTTCAACAGGTTAATATTTGCTCAAAACATTCAAAGAAGTTCATTAAATCCAACTATCATCAAATCTAAGGATTTTTCATTAATTAAACCATTAAAGATGACATCTTTATATACTTTTTGAATTTCAAGCAGAATTAGGATTCAATTATATTTTTAGTGGATTCCTTGCATTCTCCTAATCAATTTTCATATATAATATACTTCAAACCTACCTACCAATAATTAGTTATGATTATTTGAAGATTTAGCCCTAATCGGCCAATTAGAACACGCCACCTCAGCAAAAAACATACCTTTTTTTCCATATCTGGCTCCACCCAGAATTGAAAGGGAAAAGGTGCTACCACCCTTTTGGTTTGAATGGGTGTAGATGGGTAATAGAGTCATTTGACTCTATCTCATCCCTATCCTCGTGTCGGGCAGCATCAGGCTCCTCTTCCGCGCCCGATTGACATTGCCACCCCCTCATGGTGGGGTGCTTTCCCAAGTCTGCTATAGGTCGTGCTCACCTACTAAGGCCACGACGGCCAGGGGTGAGGTTCCAGGGTCTCTTAAGACACCTTTTCCAACATTGTGTGAGGTGTTATCCCACTCAAGGAGTCCACCCCCAACGCGGTTGCTTCTCGTCTCCTCACGGTCGGCGCAAGATCCCGCCGCCTCTACAGGTCTCACCTGGGAATCACCAACCACCATTGCTGGTCCCCCATGGTCGAAGATGAAGGAACCTATCCCCTGATCCATGAGACAGAGGAGGGTGAAGCTTTGGGTTTCATTGCGGTTGTGGAAGAACATTGGTGAAGAGGTAGACTGTTCTAACGGCCCTCCTTGTCATCCAGAGGACTTCCTTGCTAGCTGTCGGATTTAGGTCTTCACTCAAGTCTGGCTAATGCTTCTTGATGCCATTACCTTCAGGGCGACATCATCCCTCGACCATCCAACATCTACGTCGTGTGCAGTCCCTTGGATCCGAACAGGCTACTATCATGGAGACCAAGCTCATGGGTCTGCGCACAGATGCCAAACAAGGAAGATATCTCTCGACTTCTTTCCTCTTATACACTTCTCGTGGTCAACAAAGGTTGGGTGCCTTGCACGCAATGGGAAAAGGACCTCTAAGTCTCTCTCTTTATATAGCTACTTGATAAGAAATCTTATTGGCTTCTATGTAGTGGGAAAGGTATGATGCTTGAGAGGCAAGACACATTGTGGTCCACAAAAGGAAATATTATTAACTCCTTTCCTCAAATATTTCTCATAAATCTCCTTAATCCAATACTATTGTATTTCTATAAATCTTGTTTGTTATTCGAAAGACCACTCCCATATAATCACGATTAAATACAATGAATTCCTTTCCTTGCACTCATGGACGTCTTCTTTCTATTAGTATTAAAAGATGCCTCCAACTAACAAATAGGAGGAAGACAATACATCATATCCTCCTTATTTTCCATAAGGAATTATTTACTTTTATAATTATTAGGACTTGGATTTGGCAGCAAGAATCCCTTTATTATTTATTCATGTACGAATGAATAATAAGGCATATATTTGCATTAAGACTCACCCTTTTCTCTTTCCTCTTTTCCTATTACCTTTATTTTTGCTATTATTTCCATTGGTAATCACATGTAAATGAAATCTAAACAATTGTGGCCATCAATGCCACTTTCTAGATATTTCTATACGTTTCTCATAATTACATTGCTTAAAATTCATTATCTTTTATCTTTCTATAATATTTGGACTTTTCTTATTTTCTTCTCTCTTATATCCTTTATGGGATTAATAAAACCATAGAAATCATGAAATTTCTATCAAAGGGGATATTTGCAAAGAAAACCATTCTTTGCAGCAAAGCATACAACCTTTTCAATTAAGTCCATATTCATAAAAACATTACATTTTAATTATGAAAACATATGCAAAATTGAGGTTGTAACACCTATCAAGTGATAATGGCTCTTCAACAGAGGAAGACGGATACAATACATCATTGGTGTAGTATGTAGTATATTTTGATCTATCCAACTAAGCTTCAATTGTATGTTAGAACAGTCAACTGGTCGTATCGAAATACTCCCCAACTATGTTTCATAGAAATCTATGTTTTGAACCCGAGTTTATGTTACTAATCATCAATCTTGTTCTAGATGTCAATGAATCCAACTGAAGTTCTGATGTGTGATTATGGTTTGGTTGCAGCATTGCGGCTAAACACAGAGGATGCAGGGTTATATGACTTTGGCATTCTTAGCAAAAGGCTGGGAGAAATGTATTACATATGTCTTTCTAGTCAGGTGCACTAGTAAAATCAAAAATAATCAGTTGCGCTTGCTAAGTACATAGTGTATTCATTGTTATTAACTAGAATTTGGGAAACAATTTTAGGGAAAAGACCGATGCAAATACTTTCATTGGGCAATCTCCCCCCAATAACTGATTTACTAACTTGCGAGTGCAACTCAGTTTGGGTCCAGGCTATGAACATGAAGGACATTGTTAAAATCCATCACAACTCCAAACATGTTTACACCTGCCGAAAGATCGACTATGAAGTTCTACAAACTTCCATTCATAATTTGGAGGAGAGTTGTGCTCTTCTTTTGGATACTCCTTCACCTCCGATGACTCCATAATGTTGTTGTTACACTTACATCACAAGCTTCATAGTTTTTTGTCATTTTGTTGCATACTTATAGATGTATAAGATTGTATGCCCTATGTTATTTGCACATGAAATCGTAATATTTCAATTATAACATTACATCCACCATTGTGAAAGGAGCCCTTATGCCATTTCAACGTCTTACATACAAAATTTGTTCTATGGATTGTGTGTAATATGGTGTGCGGAGCATGACCAAATCCTACTTGATGCGATGAGAAACCAGTATGACATGGGGAGATGTGTCAACGGAACATATACTACAGAGGCTTGGAGGGAGACATTGCTTGACTTTCATAACATAACTGAGGTGCTTAGCATTGATTTGAACAGGCTCAAAACCCATTGGAAGAACTTAAGGAAACAATTTATCTGACAAAATTGTTTCCTTTTGGGACATTTATTGCCTCCTCATCCCTTAGCACAATATGTGATCCCCCCAGGAGCTGCTGAAAACCTAAGCAATGTTGACAACAATAATGACGCAACTACGGGATTAGGTGGTGAAGCAAACGGATGAAGTTGTGAACAATTGTTGACCACCTTAGGGACGTTCAAATACTTTGTTTTGCATGCATTTAAAAATGTTTGTCATTATGTTTGATTCGGGAACATTTGTCATTATGATCAATATTTTGCATGTTTGAATCTATTTTAATGAATGCATAATTGTGCATACTCATTTCATGCACCTATATTCTGACTTAGTAATAAAATGTGATACTGACTTAGCTATGTGTTTTTGACCATTCATTTTGGAACAACCTGTAGATGTCGCACAACAACAAATTCAATACAAAGTATGTATGCTACACAAAGTGTAAGGATAAGTCGACAAAAGTTGTAGTAGTCTGGTCAAAAATCAGAATGTGATGTAGATGGGATACCTCTTGACTGGTCAAAGTATATATGTTGTATCGATGAAAACTCAGGTTATGTTTTTAAAACCACTGTACAAGGGAACAATTGGGTGTGCAGATGTATTCATTCACCATGAGATGTTGTGACGGCCAAAAGAGTGCAATTGATACATCTGATAGAAAGAGACTACATTTTTGTCGACAAAGGAGTGGATTTCAATTAGCATGCTAGGAGTTGTATGGTTCACAATGGTCATTCAATGAAACACCTTTCCTGGTTGCAAAATTTAGCTGGAATAGGCACGGGATGCGGTATGATTTGGTTTGGTTACTCTTACAGTTGCCAAATTAAATCAGACTACATCCTGTGACTATTCTAGCTGAATTTAGTAACAAGTGTAGGTTTTTCATTGCTTGACCAAACTGGACCGAACAAATCATACCATGCCAAATCAAACTTCATTTCCTTGTTGACAAAAATACAATCTTCTATCTACTAGCTATTTACATTGCCTTCTTTAGGCCAGCACAACAACTCCTGAAGCATGACCACTCACCGTATGGTCATCTAATGCCCTTGCTACACTAGTCTATATGAATTTGTCTTTATCAATGTACCACATGTTTATTTCACTACGTACTACACTTAGTACAAACTAATGTATAATTGGAAGGTATGTTTCATACTACCATCTTGAATGGTGGACATGTACTAAGATTATTCACACGGTACTTAATTTTAAATGCTATATAATTTCTCATTCTAGATTATCTCCATCATGAATGTTTCTTTACCGACTACACATTTATTTTTTAGTTTAACAGATACAATGAATCAGTTTGTATGGGATGTGGAATGTGATGCAGCCCTAGGAACATTGTTAGGTCGACAATATTACTTGCGCAAACTATGTGGACCTTCTTCACGGCAGAGTTTGCGTGATTCCATAGCGGAGTTCCATGAGGTAACTGGAAGAACTGATATTAGTATAGGTGTGTTTAAGGCGAGATGGAAAATTTTAAAAATTGTGGATGCAGTTCCAAAAACTTTCTGGACTAGCCCGTGAACTTATCCACCAGGACTAGAACAACATCCAGTTCACCAACAAGACACATATCATACTTGCATAATACATATAGAAGATCCATGCAGAGTACCCGAGGATGTTGGTAGAAAATGAATAACTTAGTGTAATGAATGTCAGTTTGTATTTGATTGACCATTGTTTGCTTCATTTGCAGTTAACTATGCAAAAAATATGTTATCTATTCGTTTGAAAAAATTAATTCTCCGTCATGAATATGAAATGACCCATGTTGTTGTCTGTTGTTAGTACTTACATTTATATTACGTGTTCTTAACATTATTTTACATTTTGTAGGCATAACATCTAAATTTTATTCAAACATCGGACATGTTGTTGTAATAACCCATGTTGTTGTCTGTTGTTATTACTTACATTTATGTTACTTTTTCTCAACATTATCTTACATTGTTGTAGGCATAACATATAAATTGTTGACACTCTCTCCAACCACAACACCCTAGGACCATGGCGGGGCCTCCACCCCAATGTTACTATTACCTGTTGAAGAACAGTTGGACATCATCCTAGATGATTGTTCCTTAGCACAACTCATTATACCTAAACATTGGCGTTATCTAAACGGGAGATGCTACAAGGCTAATGAAGTGTACCTAAATTATGGAAATGCAACATCTGTTATCGAGGTTAACTATGATGTTGTCAGAAATCATGTATCCACATCTGGTTGGCGTGAGTGGGTTAGGAAGATGCTATTGGATCGTACTAACAAACTTTTTCTTCGTCCAGTTGACCATAATACCATCAAGGTTTGGATAACCAACATCAACAACGAGACGCCCGATCATCTCAAATGATTTGAGTATTCGATAGAGGATAGCAAACATGACGACGAATCCGATGATGAGAACACACCTGATGATTGCTATGAAGTCTCTTTTATTCCTTTTGACACCGTTGATTTCCCTATCACAATGAGTTCAGATTCATATAAAGACAACAAAGAGCTCCATGACACAGCAACATCATTAAAAAAATCAAAGTAGGTCCAATCAACAAATTGCTAATTCCAGTCTTATTTGTTTTTCCACTTTCTGTCTTAAAGTAATCAAACTTCATACCTATTTTTTGTTGTTAAAACTTCAGGAGAAGACCACAACAATGAAAGGGCCCTCCCAATTGTTGATTTCGAACCATGTGCTATTGTTTAAGTTGTGTATCTAGTCTATTAGTGTCTCTCTCTTCCAGTTATTTTACTTATGTCCATGTTTAGGGGTACATCAAACCCCTTGTTTGGTTACTGTCTTGGACAACAACAACACTGCATGTTCATAACTATGTCATTTTCATTCATCCATTGGAGTATTTTTAGAGTGATTACAATATTTTTTGTTTGTATTACAAAAACAAACTAAACATGACTTAAGTAAGTCTAAATTTAATAATATTGAAGTTAATTTCTATTGTATAACTAATATAATATAATCAGTTAATTTTTTAATACCTTACCACTGACGAAATCACCAACAACAAAACTAAAGCCTTAGGCGGTTAAGCAGACAAATGAAATTGTAACATAGTTGGTCCAACTTGTATTTGTTTATGATTTCTTGGCAACATTTTGTTGTAAAATTTATGGTCATCATTACTTTGTTTTTACCATCATTTCATCAAAGGTGTACTTACATATTCTATTTAGAAGTCTAACATCACGTTCAAACTTACATATCTAAGTTTGCTTGTTAACAAACTGTTCTGATATGTACTTTGTTATTATGATTATTTTCTCTTATATTTATTTTAAAAACTTATTAGATGTTGGCATCACGTTCAAAGTCATGACCAAACTTTGAAGAAGTATTGATGTCCCCGTCAATGATACACAAATATGTTGAGGAATACATAGTTTGCAAAAAAAATGTTGCGACCCTAGACACCAGGGGAGCCAGCACAACAGGGGTCCAAATTTGAGAGCCATGAAAAAGAAAAGGTTGGGGTCAACAAATATGTTCCTCATTTGTCGTTGTTGTTTGATTGGCCAAAAGATGACATCAATCAACAACCTCAACCATTGTAGGAGGACTTTCCCGTGTCATGGGATGAGTACGAGGAGGCCCTAAAGTGGGCCAACTGGGAAGGTCCTACGTGGGAACAAGACCAATCATTTTCCACCTCAAAAACTGACCAACAAAGTGGTTGGACACTGTCTTAGCATGTGTGTATGGGTGTGTAGGTCTAGGCCCAGGGCAAGCTGCTCATTTTTTGTCCGCTCTCCCTTGGTTCATGATGTGTTTTCCTTGGACCACATTATGTTCTTATCAACTTTTCTTCGATGTTGTTTAAATTCCGATGCAAACATTATCATCGTTACTCTGTCATATCTTTTATTATGGAACAATTATGGCCATTTTAATAAAACTATCATTAAAATGATGTTTGGTCTACTTGTGCGTAATTTATGTTCTATTATGCCAATTACAATTATCTTGTCAGTTACCAATTACTAGATCAAATATCCAAAATTATATTCATACATATAAAATGAACATTCCATGCAAGAAAATTGTAAAGTTTAATTTATTTAAAATAAACACATAAAATGACCATACTCATTACTATTCATTTCACTAACCAACAAACAATATCACCCACATTATGTATCAAATTACATTTATTTTTTTAATTTTATACTTGTATTGTTGTGGCATCACAGCTATACATAAGTTAAAATAGCTCTGTAAGAATAGGACAGAATAAGTAGGTCATGTCTACGTTGCCAAATAGAACTAGGCTGAATACTGACTGGCATCCAAACAAAATCAGTCTGAAACCAGACTCAAAACTGACCAACTGACTAGAATCAGACTGGGTTGCCAAATAAAATCAGACTGCATCCTAACTACCCTAACCCAGATCATCATACTAACCCCAACTAACCCAGTCCAGATTCCAGAATCCCAATCTCATGCCAAACGTAGGCGTAGTGACCATACCTCATCCTAAAGGCAGACTTGGGTGTGTCATATTTCTTGATCCTCAAATGATGATATCTTGACCTCAGATATATCTTTGAGAATACTATCACGCCACACAATTGGTCAAACAAATCATCTATAGTAGGAAAGGGATATTTATTCTTTATCATGACCTTGTTCAACTATCTGTAGTCTATACATAATCTCATAGATCCATCCTTCTTCTTCACAAATAGCACTGGAGCACTCCATGGCGTTGTACTCCTCCTGATAGTTTCAGGTGCCCTACATGACAAGTTTATCACAAAATGTCAATTTTTTTCCTTTAATATTCCACCACTTTATCCTTCTATCTTAGATTTTTTGTACATACCTTTGTGATCTTGATTATATTATTTAAAACCACCAACTATGTTATAGTGAATTTTTCATCAGCGACCACTTTATAATCCTTACATACCATTTGATTGGCCACATCCCCATCCTCCTACATTGTTGTTCTGCTGTCTCTACAAACCTTGTTGGCTCTGCCTCAGTTGTTGGGTCACTTCATCATCCCTCATCGGACACTCCCACTTCAGATCTCATATCTGTCCGCACTTGTGATAGGCTCAGGTCTTGATCCGCAGCTTAGATGACCCTGTCATCGATATTGATGATGTATTGTGGGCTCCCATAGGAAAAACACTACGACCTCATCCCTTACTCTATGACCATAGTGTCGAAGCATTGAACTTCTGCAAAGCTAAAGGTGCATAAAACTTCAGGTATTAAAGCCACCTGACGACTGCCAATGAGACTGTACAGACCTCTTCTTGGCACTTGCCTCTCTCTTCTCCTTCACAAACTGTTGTATTCTCTAAACAGACTCCACAAACACAGCAAACCTCTCTCGATTCTCCAAGCCAGCAGCTGGGGTAGACAACTCGGCATTCAACCCCTTCTCAAAACGATGAATCCTCTCATCCTCCGTCACTGCCATGTGAGGACAAAACCTCAACAACTCCATAAACCTTGCTTCATATTCATTGATTGTCATGGATCCTTGTTGAATCCTCTCAAACAGGTTGATCTTCTCATCGAGATATGTATGAGGAAAGTACCAACTAACAAACTCTCTTCAGAACTCCTCCCAACCAACCACAACACTGGGTCTTTTCTCCTCCTATATGGCCCACAAATGGCCAACACTTCCACTCAGGAGATACACAGCATGCTTCACCTTATCCTCTTCGGGGATACTCAGGATCTTGAAGGCCTTCTTAATCTCATTCAACCATAGATCTGCATCTGTCGAGTCAGCTATCCTTACATACTCAACCGCTCCAACATGACAAAGTCGCTCAAAAGTATTCCTAGTGCCTGAAAATTCAATATGGGGAATCAGTGCCCTAGGCTGAGGTGTAGGCATCTTGTTTGCCATATGAGTCACAGTAGCCATAAATTGCACAAAAAGTGATTGAAAGGCAAGGTTCTCTATCATGGCTGGGTCAAAGTGGGGGACTTCAGGCACCCAATCTACTCATGTCTGGTTCCTTGCACCACCACCTGGTTCCACAACATTACTCTCGGCAGCATGTTATTCGTGTTCTAAAGACATCTTTAAGCTTTCTCTTCTTTTGCATAAGCAGAAGCAACTATAAGATAGACTGGAGGACACTAGAACAAACACAAATCCTAGTCCTAGGTCCTTGTAGACTCAGCAAACCTAAAGCTTTGATACCACCAAATGTGACACCCATTGCCACACAAAGTGAGATTTCTCAAAACAAAACCACGAAAGAGGGATTAACAAGCATATTATCAGAAAACACTATAAATTAAATCTTTTTTCATAAAATAGCCAAACAGTAAGAACCTTCACATTTAAGTCCTTTCATGCCTCAAAGCATATACAAAGCATGTTGTCAGCATGTAACCAAAGAACTATTCCAGAACATACATACATGATTCCACCACATCTGTTCATAACAAGTATACAACCCATCCACATAAAGAAAGCACATTTGCAAAACATCTACAAAATGTTCCCAAAGACCCAAGTGTACAGGGATGACTCTAGGACTCTATTAACAAAAAGACATCCAGCAGCACTGCCAACCTTGTCAGCTATTGGTCGTCCTACTGCTTCTCAACCTCCATTGCACGATCTCTACCTCTCTGTGCTTGTCCACTTAAAAAGGGTGTGGGAAACCCACGGGGTGAGATTCCAAATCTCAGTGGGAGATATAACTCACCAGCAACTCTATTATTATCACAAATAAGATAAACTAAGAAGTATTATAATTACAACTATGTGAAACATGTACTTATTATTAATAGGAAGAGTGTTTACTATTTGAATTTTTGAAACATCTTAAAAATTTTAAAGGAATATGAAGAACATGTATATTTCCTATCAATAACATTCTATAAAGATAAAGCAATGCCTCATCCAATGTTCTCCTATTTTGATCCTATACAATTATACTACATGGTTGATTATGTATTTTATTATGCCCCGAGGATTTGAGTTGTACCATTTAAATGCAACTGACATCTTGATAAGTCAAAATTGGTGCCATACAAGGTCTATTAGAAGAGCCGGAATCCACGACCTCATCCCCCTCAGACAGTATGAGAATATTGGCAGTGACATCATTAGTTAGACTGCTATCAGTAACTTATAGTCTAGTTGTACATATCTAGCCCACCTTGGTACATGTCACGGCGTTAGTGAGTTATGATCGGAGATGTACTCTTTATTAGGATATGACCACAGCCATTCCTTTATCTTGAATTGAGCTACAACCGCAGTTGTACTCTTATCGGGGTATGACCGCAGCCAATCCCATATATATATATATATATATATATATATATATATATATATATATATATATATATATATATATATATATATATATATATATATATATATATATATATATATACATTTAGGACACAAGGAGATACCTCAACTTGCACCCCGCATATTCAACAATGTACGGTCCGAGTGAAACTCGTTTCACCATTTAGCAAGTGCTCACACTGAATGGGTCTATGGCATAGGGCAAACTATACTATTAGATTCCACTTGATTAATTAATTTATTTAAGCATCTTTCAGTATCAATTGAGTTACAACATACAACCTCTAAACAAACTCTACATAAGCAAGGGCATGACACATCCCCAAACATACCGAAGCATATAGGGTGTGATCTCATCACTTCATGTTTATTTTCAACATGTGTCCATCACAAGGACCACATATCTTGGGGTGACAATCTCTCCTCTCATCACTGAGGAAAATCATCTCATATAAGGCAATAAGACATCATTAGGTCATAAGACCATCTCCTTCTTTTCTGGGCTACCACATCACATGTGCCTCACAAGGCTTATTCAACCATATCATAACCACCATAGCTCATACCTGGCTATGTATATTAAGTGAGGCTTCCTGCATGGTTAGAAACTAATAACAAGAAAGTAATGCATCATCAACACCATCATCTCATAGGAATCATGCCATACATTTCACATTATTTAAATTAGGGTTTCACTTTTAATCAATTTGGGTTTACAAAGTCGGATCAACCACACTTAATTCATCACTTCATCATCATTATGAGGTGTATTATGAGGTAAAGAAACATAGTCCTCATCATCATTATAAAACATGTAATGAGGTAGAGAACCATGATTCTCATTATCATACATACAACCACTCCATAGGGAGTCACATCATACCATGTGGCCCTAGCATCAACATGGTGTAACTTAAACACCATCACAATGCATCGTTTAGGGTTTCGCCATAGGATATCGGTTGACCATAAGTGTTTCAGACAACCACCCAAGGTAGGGTATTGATTAAGCATCATTGTCTAAGTGTATTGGGAACTACACTTACGGAAAGGATGTCGACCAACTAGGTGTATCAGGCAACTTACCATGTCGGGAAACGTAAACATAGGGTGTGACGGCGTTAGGGGTATCAGGCAACGCTTGTGTGTCGAGTATCACAAGGTAACCAATTACTTAGGGTTTTAGCAACACATCGGCTCTCCTCATGCCAGGCAACGTGTTGCATATCGACAATGCTTCTCAAGGGTGTGATGGTTGTAGGTGTGTCGGGCTGCAACACCCCCATGATAATGGGCATCAACACTATCACCAAGATGTGTCAGCCTCTACACAATTGAGATATCACCGAACATGATGGCCAATCCATAACAGGCAATGCATCTCCATCAATGCCTATGGCTTTAGGTATTACCAGGTCATAATGGCCATTAGCAAGGATTGTTGTGCTAGGACTCACAAAAGTCATGACAACCACCCAAGGCATATCGGCCTACATGCCTATCAGCCCAAGCAAATGTGTTGGTCTAAACAAGCAATTCGATTCACTCTTATTCAACCTCAATATGGTGTTATAAGCAAGGTAGAAAGGTGCAACACAAAGGCAGCAACTATGCAATGTTCTCCTTCCAAAACAAAACCCAAAACCACCAAGAAAGAACCACTAGAACACAAAGGATAACGTACCAAAGATAAGGAACAAGATAGCAAGCAAGGGGTGATAATAACAAAGAGGGTTTAGAGTTATATAACCTGCCTCAAGGATCACCACCAAGATCCAAGCTTCACGAGCTCAAGGTATAACAAGATCATCCAAGCTTAATCACCACAACACCTCTAAAAGAGAAGATAGAACCATGGTTAAGAGAGCATGAGAGGGAAAAGAAAGTAACCAAGGTCCATGGCCGAGAAGAAGAAAGAAAGAGAGAAAGGAAGCTAAGGATCATGGCTTACCAAGGTAGAGGATGAAGAGAGAACTACAAGCATGGGACTCATCCTCCAAGCTCTAAGGGAGAAGCTCCTCTAGCTCAAGGTCGTCCACCAAAGAGAGAATGTAGGGATAGCCAAAGGGTTCTTTTGCATGGGGAGAAAGAGGTATATATACAAGAGGGATGAAGAAGAGAGAGAAAGGGGGAGGTGTCACCACCTTAGAACCCTAGGTGATACATGTCCATGAAGAAAGATCCACATGCAACACCATGCAACAAGGTGATAAGATCTATGTCTCGCCCACTAGGTCACCTTCCTAGGTCATGGACAATACACATCTCTACCTCTCTTCACAAACTGATAGGGGTAAACCCTAGGTGCCACAGACCGATATGGTTCATCTAGAGATGCCACAAAATTGATAGGATGTCCCTCAAGACACCCACAAATCGATACAAGGCCTCTCCAAGGCTCTCAAGCCTGAGACAACACCTCTAGGTGTAAGATACACCTCAAACATGTGTCCAAAACACCACCAAGGATGTCACCACGCAACCAAGAACCAAACAAGGTGCCCATCTCTTTCTCTTTCCTCTAGATGATGCCAAGAGAGAGAATGAACACACTAGAGGTGGCAAAGTTTCACATCAACCCCTACTCTAGGTAAATTGCAATTTGCACCAAAACCTCTCCACAAAACACAAGCATCAACCAAACAAGCTCAAACAAGGAACTCAAGCCTCCAACATGCCCTAATTACATCTTAGATAATTAGAGTAAGGAGATAAGTAACATACTTAAGAAAAACCAATAAGGTTATCCCAAAATTTGGGTCAGGGTCCTTACAGATGTCCTCGCATTGCTCATGCACCTCATAGTTCATGCATCTAAGCATAAGGTACTTTATCTCTAAGGCATCATTGGCATGCTTCCAGTAAGTATCTACTTGTGCCCTAGGCGCATCAGGAGCAGGTATTTCTGGCACTGGTTTATCAAGGACATAGATCTTGCACTCTTCATTGAGAACCCTTCTCAAAGTCCAAAACCAATTGTAGAAATTCCTCCCATAGAGTTTGTCCTTCTTCAGGACCAATCGCAATTCATATTTGTTCGTCATTTGATTCTACATGAGAAAATTTGCATTTTTCAAAACCTTTAATTTGATTTTATTTGATTCAAAAAATTTGATGATTTTAATCATGTCTTTAATTATTATCGCTCCCATTATTTTATTCAAATTGATAACCCTCAATATCAATTCAGGATATTGTGGCATAAAATATCCTAGTGGACCAAGATCCAAAATAATTCAACTATTACCCGACCTACACTCGCGTCCATAGTCAATTATTAAGGTAGGAAATCATGCCAATTGCATCATATGCAATTCTTGGATAGATTGTATCTGCAAACCCTTGTCATAATCATCTACATACTTCTGGGTCTAAACTCTCTAAGAATCACCAGTTAAGCCTGACCCAAAAACCCTCATGATATACCATGCACCCTACTTTAGTAGAGCCTACATATCTATCACCACACTTCTACGAGATAGACGGGGCACCACACTTTCGTGTAACCTACACTTGGTCGATCAAGTTTTTCATGTGTGCAGCTTTTAGAAATCATCTAAGACTTAATATTTTAATTGAGGGAGTTGTATATATACATATACTTTATCCAATCACCACATATATAGTACGTATCATATACATGCTATATCCCACAACAAAAACATGCAATAAACTAAAGTGATGGTTATGGCCATCCCAATTTAATTCCTTGGAGCCACAAGGTATTACCACATCTAGGTCTACATCACATGAAGAAACTTGTTGTTGATGAAGATTTATGCTTTCCAATCTAGGTTGATTGGTTCAACCCTTGAACCGATGGTCTCTCCTCCTTGCCGATTGTTAGTTCGTTTCACCAATCGCCTAGTTTCGACCGTACATCATCGATTGGCTCCTCCAGTGGATTGGTTGGGTCCATTAGCTGATCGGTTTGGCTCATCTTCACGGTCCTCCATCTTGTTGGATCATCTTTGTGATGTCATCATCTTCATCATAATAAGAAGGTAAATTTTCCTAATTTTACATAATTATTGAGAAACACCGAGTTATGTTCAAGGGGAGTAAGGGTAGGAAAGAATAATACTTTTACATTGGGAAGATAAGATAGAGGCTCAGTACACCGACTGAGATAGAAGGATCAACCAACTACACAACCATGCACAAATAATAGGGTTTATTGGTCATAACCATGTTACACACACCATCAAAACCACTTTTAGGGCAACACGTGTAAATTGCATATATATATATATATATATATATATATATATATATATATATATATATTACTGGGGATTATCGTGGTATTGGATTTGATAAGATATGATTCGCATTGAATGCAATAACATAATGAAAAAACTAAAATCTGATCATATCGATGAGCTCATAATAGTAAATTCACATTGGCTTTCATACCACTATAGGGAAATATGGCAATAATGCAGGCAGCAAAAACAAAAAATTTATCTACCATATTCCCATAACCAGCAGATCGCGTCAATTATTATAAGATAGGAAGGACGGTTTTGAGGATATAACTCGTCCTTGAACAAGTCTAGCGGCAATCCTCGTCATTGTAGTTTTGCAAGTCTATCTCCTAGTTGCATTGGGACTTGTCTGACTGCTCCTCCACAGACATTAGACTTGAGTATCATCTTCTATAGTAGCTCCTCTCGTCACGGACTGATGGATGATGATGTCCTCCTTAGCAGCATACAATGGCCTCCTGCCTCTAGAGAACTCCACACAGACTGCATAGAACTCCTTTCATCCTGTTGGGATAGACAGGAAGGAGTTGTCCCTTTCGTTGGTGTACTAGTCACCAACTTGCTCTTCCAAAACAATGATCTTAGTTGTTCTCTCCCTTGCTATCCCTCCCTAGTCGGGTAGGACTTGCTCGGGCTCTCTCAGTTACCAAAAGTAGAGAGGACAATGTTTTTCAGAGCAATTGATTCTCAATTGTTTGTGTTGTGTTATGGGAATCTACTAGTACCCCTCTATTTATAGAAGCGGTCAGGGTCAGGGTTCCCAGTCGATGTGGGAGTGGGAGGGACCGGAAGATCTCAAATTTTTACAAAAATTATAGAAGTTTTGTAACCTATGGAAGCCAAGCCAGTAGTCTAGCATGCCAGATGGTCATCTGGCTCAATCTAGACGGGCGTCTGGTTCTTTCCCAGTCACACACAAAATTGGCAATTCATTTCCAATTAATATTACATATTAATTCCTTGCACCACAAGTAATGTGCAACGAAAACAAACTTGAAAATATCTAGAACCTTCCTTCCGCCGAACTGGGCCATCTCACACATGTGAGACGGTTGTCTCACACACCCATACGGTCTTCTGGGGAGCCGAGTTGGGTTGATCGGTTCAATCCATAGCCAATTTCAACTAGAATCAATTTGACACTTCAAACACCCATCTCAACCCTTGAGACAACCATTTGGCACTCCAAACTATTGTCTCATGCCATGAGAGGGGCGTTTGGTAGTGCAATCATGTTTCTTGTTGCGTGAATCAATTATCTAAACATTTTAGCAATTAATTCATCTATCATTCAAGATCAAACTCCTCTTCTAGGTTGAGACCTATGTTTGTGACCCTATAGGTTCCATATTATGTCGACAGTGAATGTCCATAACAACTTATGACATCACAAGCAATGAGTGGTGCCTAGTCACACATCAATGCTACCCATGTAAATGGAAAGTTGGAGATCAACTTCAGCCTACAATCTATGTATGGTGTTGCAGTGTTTGTATAGTTCCTTTATCACTGATGTCTAGATTAAACTCAAGGCATGGAGCAGTCATCCTCTTTATCATTCAATCTTAAATCTTGAACCTGAGCAGACTGTGTGAGATATGAGCTCAATATCACATATTGACTCACATGTGCATGTCCATGCATTTCTTAGTCCACTAATCAAGAGGCCTAGAACATAAAACTCCTACAGGAGGGACAAATCCCATTTCTATCATTCATAGTCTATCCCCATGTGTCAAAGTCACCCAATCATCACCTTTATAACAACTCATGTTTCATGACTGTGTTTGATGATGTCAAAGTGTACCCAATGACATGTGATGAGTGTAATGATTTCAGTTCTAAGAACCACAACTGCTACCATCACTGTGAGAGCTTTCTATGAATTCCATAAAGATGGCTTCCATGTGTCAGTCTCATGGTGGGTTTGTATGATACATTGTTCTCTAATATGTATTTGTGTGATTGGTTTGATATTTCCATATCATGGCTAATGAGATTATGTCATCAACCAACTCACACTCAGATCTTATGTGCTATTGTTGTCTATAAACCTTCCATAATAGTAACTGATCGGGGACATATTGAGAATGTATATATGTACTCTTAACATTCGTGTGATCTCATTCTTCCAACCACACACTTGAAGACATATGTTATTTACTAATATTATTCTCTAGAAATTTATAATGTTACATCATTATCTCATAACTAAATTAAACAGAATAAATTGGAAGCTTGCTTTTTATTAATAATCAAATCATTATTACAATTTATCCCATTACAATCATCACATGATTGGGTCTCTGGGCATACATACTAACATGTATGCCTATAGAGACAATCATATGATGATTTTAGTGGCATATCGTGTATACTATTTGATTAATAATTAGGGTAATCTTCCATTTATTATGTTTTATTGAGTTATGAGATAATCAGATTACATAATAAATGTCTAAATAATGATGTTACTCAATGATGTATGTCTTCAGGTTGAGGACCATAACAATGAGATCATATGGATGCTAAGATTATATACATTCTTGATGTCCCTATTCGGTTGTTATTGTGGAAGCTGATAGATAGCAATAACACATAAGACTAGAGTGTGTGTTAGTTGATGACAGAATCTCATTAGTCATGATATATGATATGAAACCAAACATACATGCACTTGATGGTGATAGTGTATCATACAGACCCACCTTGAGAGTGATACATGTAAACCATCGAATGGTAGTCATAATTAGCTCTCAAAGTTATAATGGTGATTGTGGTTCTTAGACCTGAAACTGCTACACTCATCACATGTTTTTTGATATACTTTGACATCATAAAACGTAACCTTGAATAAGGGTTTCCATAAAGGTGATGCTCATATGTGTTATGATGCATGAGCATTGACTGTGAATGGTGTAGATGGGATTTGTCCCTGCTACGTTAGTTTGATATCCTGACCACTTGATAAGCTAGATTGAGAAAAGCATAGCCATGTGCATGTGAGTAAATATATGATATTGAGCTCACATATATCTCAAACGGTATGCTCCAGTTCAAGGAGCATGGATTGAACATTGAGAAGATGATGATTACACACCTGACGTGGCTTATACTATCGCACTAACAAGCTCGCTTAGGGTTGAAATCCCTAAGTTTTTAACCAAAACAACATGCAATAATACCACCTGCAAGCGGACGGGTTCTATCGCAGTATAGTTGAGGATCGAATCCCAAGGGACAACATTTTTAAGAATCTTTCTCTAGTCAAATCTAGTTGAATCAAGACTAATATTTAAAACAAGGTTGGTTGATTTGAGTTTAATTAAACTAAATGTGAGGAAAGTAAAAGAGTAGGATTAAAGGTTGATCAAAGATTAATGATGGGAATCGCTGGGATGGTCCCAGGTTTCACCACCACTACTCATGCAATCACCTCCAAACATCAAACATCCAGGCAAGATATAACCATTCAAATAGAGCTGTTGCAGAACCCCCCCCCCCGCCATATGGGCGTCAGTTTCGCGTAAGCATCACCTTAGGTATCAGATATCTCGTCACCATCCAGATCACATACTTACAGTTCTGAAGATACAGAAATCCAAATGAAGTTGTGGGCCCCCTATACAGGCGTCAGGCACACAGAAGCGTCACTGTGGGCTAGATGGCTCGTCACCACACGGATCATACACTTACGACCTCAAGGAATCCCATTCTATATCTAGTTTGGGAGTCAACCGTGTTAATCGACAATCAAAACCTACGCATTGAAGTTCTCGCAACATAGGAAACGAATAAGATATATGCAAGCAAGTGATCAATCCACAAGCACTCATCGACGATTAACAACAAAATGAAAGATTATATACATGCCATGCAATGTTTAACAGTGAGATATGAAAGCATGGGCAGCGGGGTTAGTCCCCGCACCCCAGTAAAAGTAAACTACTCGCTCATGGTGAGAGAAAAAAGAATAACAAGAGAAAGAGAGGATTCCGCCATGAGCATGGTGAAGAAGATGATCGCAGCTCCGTGGAGGAACGATCTTCTACACAAGGTTGAGGCAGATCTGGATGAGGAGGGAAGAACACCATGGCAGATGGGGCAGATCTTCTCTCTCCACCTTCTCTTTCTTCTCGTGGACCTTGCTCGCAGCAGGAGGAGCAACTCGTGGACGAGATGGCGGTGTAGAAATGGCGTAGATGCAGCAGATCTAGACCCAGATCTAGATCTAGATCTGAATGAGGTGGCTTGTAGATCTGAGTCTTCACTCCAGATCTGGGTGAACAGGCTGAAAAACCACCACAGGGGCAAGTTCTTGGCTATGGAGATCGTCTCCTTAGGCCTAGGACAGACCTACAGCCTAACGGCGTCTAGAGATGATGATTTGACTGACTGGAGTCGTGTTCTATTTATAGGCAGGCTGGGCACCGACTTAGATTCGTGACCTTAGTACTTTCACAGCAGGTCACGGCTTCTTTGGGCAGCAGGTCGCGGTCTTTTTGCCACGGTCGCAGCTTTTTCCGTGGTCGCGGATTTTGCCGCGATAGCGGTCTTTTAGTCTTGAATGTGGTAGGTAACAGAGAGAACCTCTTGCAAACCATGTCGCCAATGTAATAGCAAGGAAAGGTGGAAGGCAGAGGTAGGGTTGCGGTAGGGATGGAGTGGTGGTAAGTAGGTTGTGTAGTGGAGACGATCTGCAGGCTGCAGAGGAGTCGCGGTGAGGAAGAAGGAGGCAGCCGCACTGTAGTAGGTGTTCACGATCTGACTTAGGTGGAGAAAAAACCTGCGGTCGCAATTTACTGGAGTCACAGTCGCGATTGATTGCTGCTATGGGCGCGACGGTGGAAGGAAATCCAGACCGCGAGGGAAGATCGTGATCTGGGTCGCGATTAGTTGAGGTCGTGATTCCCTTTTGCAGGTCGCGGTTATGGTTGTTGTTGAACCGTGGTTGGTGGAGGAATGATCGCGATCATTTTGCCGCAGTCACGGCTAGTTGATACCGCAGTCGCGGTTAGTAGATAGGTCACGATCTTGGGTGAAGAGGAACACCACGGGCGCGGTTATGGCAGTGGAGGGGAGACGTGGTTGTAGAGGGAAGCAACAGAGACGCGACCATAGAGGCAGGCCACGATGGTGGATATGAAGTCAATGAAGTCAGAGGAAACCGCGATGGTGATGTTCGTGGTTGTTGGAAGGAAGTCCAGACCGCGGGGAAGATCGCGAGATGGGTCGCGATTAGGTTAGGAGGAACCGCAGACAGCTATGGAAGATAATCGTGATCGCGGTATTTAGTATATGGAATGCGGGTATTGTAGCCTCCATCAAAGGAAAAGGTCACGCGTGAGGGAAAAGGAGGAAGGGCCCTCGTTGACCAGCCATTGACCAGAGCTAAACAAAGCCCAAAATTGGGAAATGGACCAAAAATCGGGCCCAAGTCTCAATTTGACCTGCCAAAATGATGTAAAAATCCAATTAAATCTGTGATAATTCAATTAAGCTCAATTACTAGAAGGTATAGGTAATAAAATCTCATTAAAGCAGTTAAGCCGAGTCATCTCGCATATTAGAAGATAAAGCCAATAAAGGCGACTAATCAGGGTAAATTTGGGCCAAATGAGGCGATTGGACTCATATGAATATGCATTCATCAAAATACCCCGAACTTAAACGTTGTTCGTCCTCGAGTAACACAAAATCTAAAACACTCGCCGGATGAATACTTTCAACTCGTGCGATTGCTTCCTCTTCGCATCACGATTGTTTCTTTTCTGCACGGTATGACTAAGTGTCTCAACATCCTGAGATCACAGAACACATTATACCATATCTTCATTTTCGAGTTCATTTCCTAACATCACTTCCTCTCCCCTTTTTCCAAAATCAAGCATATTAGAGAGTTTCGTAAGGGTCCAGAGATACCCGCATAACAACAAGTGTGCACCTGATCTGACACTGATGTTTTTAGGATCAGGGAGGCATTCATTATGCCTTTAGGTGGAAAAGGGAGTGAAGGGTGGTATGGAAGGAAGAAATAAATCTCTCCTCTATTCAACTCGAGATTTTTATTATATGATTTTCAATTTCATTGATTGCATTTTTTTTTGTGTGAATCTCTCCTCTAGTCGACTCGAGATTGCATTTCTTTTTGTGTGCGCTTTGGCATCTTTTCTTGGTGATACGCCCCTATTTCATAGAGACGGGTATGGAAGAAGCATAAAGAGAGAGTGTGTGCGCCACCCCGAACTTAGGGTTTGGCACTATATTGGCTATTTTTGTTTGTTTTTGATGAACGGAGGGGTAAGAAGATGATAGAAGAAGTGTAGAAAAGAGTTCAGATCAGAATGCAACTTGATTTACAATTCAGTGCACCGAGTCATTCTCCTTATCATATTCTGCTCTAATAATGACTTGATGAGGATCTGATGGAGATTCCATGCTATTGTTCCACTAGTCAGATAGGAAGCACAACGTGTTTTATCCCTCTCAATTCGACAGATACTTGTCATATCTATTGATCATGATGTTAGGATTCATAAGCTTCACACGGTGATTTCTAATCATTGGCTAGTTTTAGAAATTGTTCTCCTTGAGGCTTCGCTTCGAATAAGGAGGGTATAATGATTCAAAACTAAAAAGTGTAGCCGGCTAGGTAATGGCTTTGATTGAAACAAAAGCATCAAAACTTCATCAAGTTTCTATACAAACAGCTATGAAAACTTTTGAAAATCTTGAAAATTTTTGAAAAATTTGCTCAAAATTGCAACAAAATTTCAATGATGAAATCTTAAGTCTGAAATGGATAGGAGAGGGTGAAAACTAAAGTACGTACCACTCACCCTCCACCCCGAACTTAGAAATTTGCTCATCCCGAGCAAGCTCTAAATCTGAGATGGAGGGGTAAACTTGTGCCGGTTGGTCCACCAGATGCGGTTGCGTTCCTTTCAGCGACGTGTCCTCCATCTAAAATCTCAAAAATGGAAACTATCAGAACTTAAGACTGCATCTTGAGATGCATTGTCTACCAGGTGCAAAATTTTCTAAAAATAAAACTAAAAGTAAAAGCTAAGTTAAAGATCGGGTTGCCTCCCGACAAGCGTCTTTGTTTTACTTCGATGGCTCGACGTGATTTCTTCAGTTTTCGGGTAGATATGTCATTTTGGATAGATTCATCAATTCCTCAGTGCTGGTATCGGCTGTGGTGAAATATATCTTCAAGCATTGTCCATTTGCTACAAAATCACCTGACTTCTCACTCCATAAGGTAAATGCACCATGTGGGTGGATGTTCTTGACAATGCATGGCCCAGACCATCGAGAACGGAGTTTTCCTGGGAATAACTTTAGTCTTGAGTTGAACAGCAAAACTTGGTCTCCCACTTGAATGTCCTTCCTCTTCAGATGAACATCATGCCAAAGTTTTGTGCGTTCCTTATAGATTCGTGCATTCTCATAAGATGTCATTCGGAGTTCATCCAACTCTTGAAGTTGCAGAATCTTAGCTTCGTCGGCTTTCTTAATGTCAAAATTCAGCTATTTTATTGCCCACCATGCTTTATGTTCTAGTTCCATGGGCAGGTGACATGATTTTCCATAGATAAGTCTGAAGGGTGTTGTTCCAAGAGGAGTTTTGAAGGCGGTTCGGTAGGCCCATAAAGCGTCATTGATTTTTACTGACCAATCATTTCGGTTGCGTCCTACTATTTTTTCCAAGATAGCCTTGAGTTGACGGTTCGAAAGCTCTACCTGCCCACTTGTTTGTGGGTGGTAGGGGGAAGCTACCTTGTGTGTTACACCATATCTTCTCAACAATGCTTCAAAGCTTCTTTCTAGAAAATGAGAACCTCCGTCGGATATCACGGTTTGTGGGATTCCAAAATGGGGAAAGATAATATCTTTGAACATTTTAATGACGGGTTTTGAATCGCTAGTGATGGTTGGTATGGCCTCTACCCATTTAGAGACATAATCCACAGCAACTAGGATGTAGGAAAATCCATGTGAGGATGGGAATGGGCCCATGTAGTCCACTCCCCAAACATCAAAAAATCTCAACTTCTTGCCATAGCTTAAGTGGCATCTCATCTCTTTTCATAATGTTTCCCATTCTCTGACACTTGTCACATGACAACACAAAGTTATAAGCATCTCTAGATATGGTTGGCCAAAAGAAACCACATTGCAAAACCTTCAAAGAAGTTTTCTTAGAACTCATATGGCCTCCGACTGGGCCTGAGTGGCATTGTTCTAAAATAAGTTGGGCTTCTTCCTCAGCGATACAACGTCTGTAGAGACCATCAACACATAGCTTGAAAAGGTACGGTTCATCCCAGTGATATTGCTTCACATCATGCATGAATTTCTTTAGAGCACTGCGAGTACACTCAGGGTGGATGACACCAGCGGCAATGTAGTTCACATAGTCCGAGTACCAAGGAGTAGCTTCTGAGACTTTCATAAGTTGGTCATCTGGAAGAGAGTCATTAATTGGTATCTTCTCAGTTTCCAAAGTGTGGATACGACTTAAGTGGTCTGCTATAACATTTTCTGTGCCTCTCTTATCTCTAATCTCAAGATCAAATTCTTGCAATAAGAGAATCCATCTTATTAGTTTTGGTTTTGCATCTTTCTTTTTTAGAAGATAATGAATAGAAGTGTGATCGGTGTAGACAATCACCTTTGAACCAATGAGGTAGGATCTAAACTTATTAAAGGCATATACGACTGCTAGGAGTTCCTTCTCAGTAGTTGTGTAGTTCCTCTGAGCTTCGTCAAGGGTCTTCAATGCATAATAGATGACATGATGTTTCTTTTCTATACATTGGCCCAGAACGGCGCCCACAGCGTAATCACTGGCATCACACATAATTTCGAATGGGTGATCCCAATCTGGGGCTCGAATGATGGGTGTTGTCGTAAGGACATGCTTCAGGTTGTTGAAACTCTTGATACACTCTTCATCAAAATGGAAATCAGTGTCCTTCAGCAACAAGTTTGTCATGGGCTTGGTTATCGTGGAGAAGTCCTTGATAAACCTTCTATAGAAGCCTGCATGACTAAGAAAAGCTCGAACTTCTCTTACATTGGTAGGGATAGATAGTTTGGAGATCACTTTGATCTTGGCCTTGTCCACTGCAATTCCTCGGTTACTGACCATATGGCCAAGGACAATGCCTTCTTTTACCATAAAGTGACATTTATCCCAATTTAACACAAGATGTGCTTCTTCACATCGTTTGAGGACCAGGGAGAGGTGCTTCAGGCATGAGTCGTACGAATCCCCATATGCAGAGAAATCATCCATAAAAACTTCCATAATGGTTTCAGTTAAACCAGCAAATATGGCTACCATGCAGCGTTGGAAGGTTGCAGGAGCATTACAGAGCCCGAATGGCATCCTTCTAAAGGCGTATGTTCCAAAGGGGCAAGTAAAAGTGGTTTTCTCTTGGTCATTTGGATGTATAGGAATTTGATAGAATCCAGAGTAACCATCGAGGTAGCAGAAGTATTCTTGATGAGCTAATCGCTCTAAGAATTGATCTAGGAAAGGCATCGGGAAATGATCCTTGCGTGTGGCCTTGTTCAACTTCCTATAATCGATGCACATCCTCCACCCAGTTACTGTTCGAGTGGGGATGAGTTCATTGTCTTCATTCCGTATCACAGTAGTGCTACCTTTCTTTGGAGCAACATGTACCGGACTCACCCAAGGTGAGTCAGATATCGGATAGATGATTCTAGTAGTGAGCAACTTGATAACTTTGCGGCGGACTACTTCCTTCATATTAGGATTCAACTTCCGTTGATGCTCAACAGTCGGCTTGTGGTCTTCCACCATAGGGATTTTGTGCATGCAAAGCGCTTGACTGACCCCGGTGAGATCGCTCATCTTGTAGCCGATAACTTTCTTTCTTTCCTTTAATTCTTTCAGGAGTTTATCTTCTTGTTCGGTCGTTAGATCAGAATTTATAATAATTAGACAAACCTTGAGATCATCCAAAAACACATATTTAAGTCCCTCGGGCAGGGGCTTCATTTCAGGGGCTTCTGGCTTCTCACATGGCTCTTTAGATACATTCACAGCCTTAAGTTCCTCGAACTTAGCTTCAGGATCTTCTTCTACAGAGTCGAGGTGAAGGATACAATCCTTAACTAGTTCGTTGATGAAAATTTCAGCAGATGGGTTTGTTAGTGTCATTTCTAAAGGATCATCTTGTTCATATTCCTCTTGTGTGAGGAGAGACATTTGCTCAATACAGTCAATCAAATAGACTTCTTCCTGCATGTTCGGTCTTCGCATGCTTTCAAAAACTTTGAACTCGAGGGTTTCTTTCCCTAGTCTGAGCAACAAGGTCCCTGCTTCAACATCAATCAAAGCTCTTGCAGTGGTGAGGAAAAGATGGCCAAAGATAAGAGGGTATCTGGCGTCTTCTTTTATGTCCATGATGACAAAGTCACAAGGGACATAAGAGTCTTTTCCAACCTTGACAGGGACATCTTCGATGATTCCCAAAGGAAGAGTCGTAGAGTTATCTGCAAGTTGAATGGTCATTCCAGTTGGGAGTAATTCTGCAAACCCTAGCCTCTTGCAAAGGCTAAGTGGCATGACAGAAATGCTAGCACCGAGATCGGCTAATCCCTTCTTACATGAAGAGTCACCGATATGGCATGAAATCCCAAAGGATCTCGGGTCTTTCTGCTTCTTGGGCATCTTGATCTGGATGATATCGGAAGTGGTTGTTGCTAGCTTAACAGTCTCGTATTCTTCAGATATGTACTTCCTTGTGAGAAGAGACTTTAAATACTTAGTTCAGGCTGGTATCTCAGCCAGCGCATCTAGAAAGGGTATATCTACATGAAGCTTCTTCATAGCTTCTTTAAACTTGTTGAATCGAGTATCGAGCTTTTTCTGCTTCAAACGAGCTGGGAAGGGATGATGGGGCTTGTATACTGGCACATCCAGCTCAGGTGTGTCTTCTGCCTCTGCAACCAATGGTTTCTCCAATCTTGCTTTGTCTGTCTTATCAACGGTTGGTTGTTCCTTCAGTTGAGACTCAGGTATTATAGAGTCTTGGACATTCACAATGTCATCACCGTTTGTTTCCACTATTCGTATCTTAGTAGGGGGGTTAGAATAGTCTTTTCCAGACCTGGTGGTGATAGCCTTCAATTGCTCAGGATGTTTAGGATTGTTTTCGGGTTGTCCAGCAAAGACTCCAGCAGGTGGCTTCATGCTAGCCGCAAGTTGAGCTAGTTGAGATTCAATAGCCTTCTGATGGGCTTGCTGGTTAGCTATCATAGTCTGCTGCGACTGCAGCATCTTCTCAATAGCTGACAATTTTTCATTAGGAGAGATGGGACCGTCTTGTTGCCCTTGTTGTTACTGTTGATAGGGGACTTGGTTGGGGTTTTGAAACTGAGAATTGTTCTGATAATTGTTGTAGTTTCTATTATGGGAGTTACCTCTGAAGTTCCCTTGATTCCCAAAATTCTATTGTTGGTTATACTGGAATCCTGGCGGGCCTCGTTGTTGAGTATTGGAACCAAGTTGTCGCGAGTTCTCCGCTTTCCATATTGAAAACCTGGATGGTTCCTATTCTAATTCGGATTATAGTACCCTTGAACAGGGATAGTGTTGACAGCATTCAGATTTTCCATTTGACCATTATCTCCTTGGGCACATGTATTGCTCAAAACAACATCATAGAGAATGTTACAGGCTAGAGTAGAATGATCAGTTCCTTTACATGCTTCACAGAAGAGGGAAGCTAACTTAACTTGCTCTTGTTGTCGAGGGGGTGAACGTCTTCTTTCATAAGTTGCAAAAGATGATTCTAGATGGTCTTGCTTGGCGACTACGAGTTTGAGAGATTCAGCGATAGACTTGTACTCGGGTGTTGCTTCGGCCATAGCTACCTTCAGCACTCCTTTTCCAACAGGTCTATCCCAGTTGGCTTGGTTTTCAACTCCAAGGGTGACAACCTTCCATGCGCTATCATAACTCCTCCAGACGAGGAATCCAAAAACCTCTTGATATCATCGTCCACACCTCTATAAAAGATTTCAATGAGTTGATTCTTTGGAATGCCATGATGTGGACACTTGCGTAGAAGCTCTTTGTATCTTTCCCAGGCTTCAGCTAGGGATTCTCCAGGGACCTGGGTGAATTGCATTATTCGGCCCCTGATTTCATAGGTGAGAGAAGGTGGGTAAAACTTTTCCAAAAAAACATTTTGAAGTTGTTCCCAAGTGGTGATGGGTTCGCATTGCAAGGAGTTATACCAACTCATGGCTTTATCGGCCAAAGAGTATTTGAAGAGACGGAGTCTGATGGCATCATCTGTGACTCCATTTTGCTTCGTCATGGCACATAGATCTATGAACCTCAGAAGATGTTCTTGACTATCTTCTCCTTGCTTACCATAGAAAGGACTATTTGAAGCAAAGTGACCCAATGTGCTCTTATCTCAAAATTCGGAGCGTTGATGGGAGGAGGTTTCACTGGGTGGTGAACGTCAGTAGCTTTAGGGATTGATAACTCCCTAAGGTCTTTTTGTAGCTCAGCTTGTTGAGTTGTTGCTTGAGCAGCTTGGATTTCTTCTTGAACTGCGGCTCGGGCTTCTTGCATAAGCCTATCTCTTTGTGCATTAAGGGCTTGAGCTACTCTTCTAGCAATTTCCTCCTCTTGAGCCATTCTTTCTTGGTTCTCTCTGTACTGACGGCGAAAGGTTCTGTCTATCTCAAGGTCAAAGCTATCAGAGAGTATGGGACTGTCCGAGCGGCGCATACACTAGACTTTGTGGGTACCTAGGATGAAAAGATCTTTTGCTGGTGAGATGGACAGAGTAGAACCAAATTCAAGTTTATATGATCGATAGTATCAAAAGCAAAGAAAACCCTAAATTAGTCTCAAAAGAACTAGATTTAACTAGACAATTCCGTTGTCCCCGACAACGGCGCCAGAATTTGACGTGGCTTATACTATCGCACTAACAAACTCGCTTAGGGTTCAAATCCCTAAGTTTTTAACCAAAACAACATGTAATAATACCACCCGCAAGCGGACGGGTCCTATTGCAGTATAGTTGAGGATCGAATCCCAAGGGACAACATTTTTAAGAATCTTTCTCTAGTCGAATCTAGTTGAATCAAGACTAATATTTAAAACAAGGTTGGTTGATTTGAGTTTAATTAAACTAAATGCGAGGAAAGTAAAAGAGCAGGATTAAAGGTTGATCAAAGATTAATGATGGGAATCACTAGGATGGTCCCAGGTTTCACCACCACTACTCATGCAATCACCTCCAAACATCAAACATCCAGGCAAGATATAACCATTCAAATAGAGCTGCTGCAGAACCCCCCCATACGGGTGTCAGGTTCGCGTAAGCATCACCTTAGGTATCAGATGTCTCGTCACCATCCAGATCACATACTTACAGTTCCAAAGATACAGAAATCCAAATGAAGTTGTGGGCCCCCTATACAGGCGTCAGGCACACAGAAGTGTCACCGTGGGCTAGATGGCTCATCACCACACAGATCATACACTTACGACCTCAAGGAATCCCATTCTATTTCTAGTTTGGGAGTCAACTGCATTAATCGACATTCAAAACATACGCATTGAAGTTCTCGCAACATAGGAAACGAACAAGATATATGCAAACAGGTGATCAATCCACAAGCACTCATCGACGATTAACAACGAAATGAAAGATTATATACATGCCATGGAATGTTTAATAGTGAGATATGAAAGCATGGGCAGCGGGGTTAGTCCTCGCACCCCAGCGAAAGTAAACTACTCTCTCATGGTGAGAGAAACAAGAATAACAAGAGAAAGAGAGGATTCTGCCATGAGCATGGTGAAGAAGATGATCGCAGCTCCGTGGAGGAACGGTCTTCTACACAAGGTCGAGGCAGATCTGGACGAGGAGGGAAGAACACCACGGCAGATGGGGCAGATCTTCTCTCTCCACCTTCTCTTTCTTCTCGTGGACCTTACTCGTAGTAGGAGGAGCAGCTCGTGGATGAGATGGCGGCGTAGAAATGGCGTAGACGCAGTAGATCTAGACCCAGATCTAGTTCTAGATCTGAATGAGGTGGCTTGCAGATCTGAGTCTTCACTCTAGATCTAGGTGAACAGGCCGCAAAACCACCACGGGGGCAGGTTCTTGGCTATGGAGATCGTCTCCTTAGGCCCAGGACAGACCTGCAGCCTAACGGCATCCAGAGATGATGATTTGACTGACTGGAGTCGTGTTCTATTTATAGGCAGGCTGGGTACCGACTTAGATTCGCGACCTTAGTACTTTCACATCAGGTTGCGGCTTCTTTGGGTAGCAGGTCGCGGTCTTTTTGCCACGGTCGCGGCTTTTGCCGCGGTCGCGATCTTTTAGTCTTGATTGTGGTAGGTAACGGAGAGAACCTCTTGCAACCCATGTCGCCAATGTGATAGCAAGGAAAGGTGGAAGGCAGAGGTAGGGTTGCGGTAGGGATGGAGTGGTGGCAAGTAGGCTGCATAGTGGAGACAATCTACAGGCGAAGGCAGCCGCGCTGCAGAAGGTGTTCACGATCCGACGTAGGTGGATAAGAAACCTGCGATCGCGGTTTACTGGAGTCACGGTCGCGATTGCTTGCTGCTATGGGGGCGATGGTGGAAGGAAATCCATACCGCGGGGAAGATCACGATCTGGGTCGTGATTAGTTGAGGTCACTATTCCCTTTTGCAGGTCGCGGTTATGGTTGTTTCTGAACCGCAGTTGGTGGAGGAATGATCGCGATCATTTTTCTGCGGTCACGGCTAGTTGATACCGCAGTCGTGGTTAGTAGATAGGTCACGATCTTGGGTGAAGAGGAACACCGCGGGCGTGGTTATGGCAGCGGAGGGGAGATGTGGTTGTAAAGGGAAGCAATAGAGATGCGACCATAGAGGCAGGCCGCGATGGTGGATATGAAGTCAATGAAGTCGGAGGAAACCACGATGGTGATGTTCGTGGTTGTTGGGAGGAAGTCCAGACCGCGGGGAAGATCGCGAGCTGGGTCGCGATTAGGTTAGGAGGAACCGCGGACAGCTATGGAAGATAACCGCGATCACGGTATTTAGTAGATGGAACGCGGGTATTGTAGCCTCCAGTAAAGGAAAAGGGTCGTGCGTGAGGGAAAAGGAGGAAGGGCCCTCATTGACCAGCCATTGACCAGAGCTAAACAAAGCCCAAAATTGGGAAATGGACCAAAACTCGGGCCCAATGCTCAATTTGACCTGCCAAAAACAATGTAAAAATCCAATTAAATCTGTGATAATTCAATTAAGCTCAATTAGTCACATAATAGAAGGTATAGGTAATAAAAGCTCATTAAAGTAGTTAAGCTGAGTCATCTCGCATATTAGAAGATAAAGCCAATAAAGGCGACTAATCAGGGTAAATTTGGGCCAAATGAGGCGATTGGACTCGGATGAATATGCATTCATCAACACCTTGAGTTCAATCTAGATATCATAGACAAAGGAACTATACAATAGTTGTAAAACTGATCACATGTTGTAGTTTGAAGTTGTTCTCCAACTTTCTAAATTAGTTGGGTAGCAATGATGAATTTCTAGATACCACTCATTGCTTGTGATGTCATAAATTAGTTATGGACATTCACTGCCACTGTAACTTGGGACCTATAGGACCACATGCATACAATGCACCTGGAATAGGACTTTATTTATGAATGTGGTTTAAACTTGATTGCTAAAGTGTTAGGTATTCAATTTAAACAAGATTGGCAATTAGGACTCTAAAATGATTGGTTCACTAAGTGAACTGATCGGTTCAGATGTCTAAACCAACTGGTTTAGGTTGTGGATTGACTATTTGGTTGATCAATATAATTGGATCAAGGATTGATGTTGATGTCATGTTGTACATTAATTAAGTATTAATTTCCAATACAGTTGTGGTTAGAAAATATTGTGAAATGACTAGTTCAAGAGTTGAACTGATCAGCTCACATGTGAATTGATTGGTTCAATAGTAAACCGACCGGTTTGACATCTATAGGTTCCAGAAAATTCATAGAAATCTATCTCTTTGACTCCTTCTCAGACTAGAAGTCCTAACCCTGACCCTCCTATAAATAGAGAGGTAGTGGCCTTCTAGAGACACAACAATAAGATCTGACAATTGTTGTCTTCTCATAGATGTGATAACGTGATAACCCGAGCAAGTCCTAATCAAAAAAGGGAGAGATAGCAAGGGAGAGACAATCGGGCGAGCAAGTCGATGTTAGCATGTTGACTAGAAGGGACAACTCCTTCTTATCCTTTCATCTAGAATGATAGGAGTTCCTAGTGGTCCGCATGGACAACAGCAGAGGTGAGGAGGCCTTTTCCATCCCGCTAGGAGGATGCAGTCAACTACCATATGTGGTGATCAACCAGGAGGCCGACAGTGACAGTTGACCAGGTGTAACTTGAGAAAGTAGCACGCTATAGCAAGGGACAGTCACTGGTCTTGCTTCAGGACCATGTATATACCTTGCAATCTTTCCTTCCCATTACATAGTTGTTGATGTGATCTATTGTCTTAGGAAAATATGGTAGTAAAATTTTTGTTTCCATTACTATATATTATTCCATATTTCCCAACAATGGTATTAGAGTCACATCAATTTACTATGTTTTGTGATTCAATTGATATGATCAAGTTTTGGTTTTATCAATTATTTATTGCATACGATGTGAATACTTACAATGATTAATGTGCATATCTATACCACATAAGATCCTAACTAATATATATATATATATATATATGCAATTTACATGTGTCACCCTAAAATTGGTTTTTATGGTGGATGTTAGCATGGTTATGACCAATAAAGCCCTACATCTTTGTACTTGGTTGGATGGTTGTGAATCTGGTTTTATTTCTCGGTTTGCATATTGAGCCTCTATCTTCTCTTCCATATGCAAAAGTATTAATTTTTTTCCTTCCTATGCTCCCCTCAAATATAACTCGAGGTTTCCTTCTTACCATGTAATATGTTAAATAGGATTAGGATAGTTTTAATTCTTGTTATGGTAAAGAAGACATACTACACTTGACAAACCAGTTTCTTGGATGACCGAGGAGGCCTGAGTATAGGAGGAGTCGAACCGATTGGCTGGTGGCCCAACCAATCAACTAGAGGCATCCATAATTTTCTTGGACCAGAGACTAGGCAAACAATTTGAGAAACCAACCGACCGACCATGAGGCGTACCAATCATTCAAGAGTTGAAACAGTCGACCCAGATTGGTTAGAGCACATATCATCATCAACAAAAGATAGTTGCATGTGATGTAGACCTTAGTTGGTAGTAATTCCTTGTTACTCCAAGGAATTGCAATAGTATGGCCATAACCATCACTCGTGTTTTATAATTACATATGTCATTTGTGGATATATAATGTAAATGATATGTACTATAAGTATGTGGTGATTGGATATGTATATGTATTAATATAAATATAAAATCCTTCAATCAAACATATTAAGTCTTAGATGCTTTCCATAAGCAACACACATGACAAACTTGATCGACTAAACATATGTTATGCCAAAACGTGGTGTGTTGTCCATCTCATGGAGGTGTGAAGGTAGTTATGTGGATCTACTAAAAGTAGGGTGCATGACTATCATGTTGTCTTTTGGGTCAGACTTAATTAGGTGATCTTAGTTACCTAGAAGCATGCAGATGAGTGTGACAAGGAGTTGTGCACACCATCTATCCAAGAGTTGCATTTAGATGCAATTGCTAAAAGTTGGCTACATAAATAGTCAAGTTGTGGACGATCAGCCAAAGATGACTCATGATTTGATGAAAAATGGATCTTGGTTAACTAGAAGATTGTATGCTACAATCTTCCAAATTGATATGTGGGGGATATCAATTTGAAAAAATATTGGGAGTGTTAATTAATTAAAGGCCTAAATAAACATTATCAAATTTTGTATTAATCAAATCAAATCAAAAGTGTTTTAACAAATTGCAATTTTTATTGTAGAACCAAATGGTAAACAAATCACCATTGTGATCCACGTCCTTAAAAAGGACAAACTTAATGGGACAAATTTCCATCACTATTTTTGGACTTTCAGAATGATTCTCAATGATGAGCATAAGCTCTATGCCCTAGATGCAACAGTGCTAGAAGAGCCTGCTCCTGATGCGCCTAGGGCTTAGATGGATGCTTATTGGAAGCATACCAATGATTTCTTAGACATTAAGCACCTTATGCTATGTTGCATGAACTATGAGTTGCATGAGAAGTGTGAAAACATGGGGATTCTTGAGATGGTAACACATCTTAAGAATGTGAACCATAATCATGCAAAGAAAGAAAGGTACAATGTCTCAAAAGCACTATTTGAGTGCAAGATGATAGAAGGAGATCCAGTAGAGACTCGTGTGCTCAATATGATTGGACATGTATAACATCTAGAGCAATTGGGATTTCTTTCGATCGAAGAGTTGGTCATGGATATGATTATACAAGCGTTTCCTGAATCATATAGCTAGTTTATCGAGTGTTATTACTTGAGTAAGATGGCCAGACCACTGTTAGAGTTTCTTGGCATGTTGATAAATGCCAAAGCACGAATCAAGAAGGACAAGATTATAATGATCATCGGAGTGGAGTTTGAGGACAAAAGCAAAGCAAATAAGAGTTTCAAGGCCAAAATGAAGTTCAAGTCTTCAACACTCAAATTAAGGAGAAAGAAAAATGCAAGAGGAATTATTTCTTTGTACTTTAAGGGACTCGGGAAGATGAAGTTAGGGATAAAGATATCCACTTTAGGTATATACATTATTGAGATAAATTTGTCTACTTCTTTATCTTGTGTACTATATTCCGGATTTGGATCTCACATATGCTTTAATATTCAAGATTTGAAAAGAAGTAAGCCTTTACGAAAGGGCAAGGTTGAACTACATGCTACAAATGGAGCAAGAGTTGTTGCCACTACAGTTGGAATCTTTAATTTATCTCTGATTGTGGGGCTTATAATAGAGTGAAATAAGTGCTATTTTTTACATGCCATAAATAGAAACATTATTTTTGCATCTTGTATGGACAAGGATTGACATGAATTTCATACAAAGAATGATCATTGTTCTATTTTAAGAGGTGAGATCTTTTACAGTAGTGCCCCAATGTCTTGTGGTATTTATTTTTTGGATCTACAGACAAATGTCTATAACATTAACACCAAAAGATTAAAACTTGATAACGCAAACAAAACATATCTTTGGCATTTTCATTTAGGGAACATCAATCAGAATCGCATATCTAGACTCCATAAAGATGGTTATCTAGACTCTTTTGATTTTAAATCAATAGAGACATGTGAGTCTTATTTGTTGGGCAATATGACCAAAGCTCCCTTCACTGACAACAGTGAGAGGGCTAGTGATCTATTAGGACTCATACATACTGATTTATGTGGCACTTTTAGAATAAATACTAGAGGTGGTTATTAGTACTTCATTTCCTTTATTGATGACGGCAATAGGTATGATTATGTTTACTTGATGAAACATAAATCGGAAACTCTTGAAAAGTTCAAGGATTTCAAGAATGAAGCATAGAACGAACTTGGTAAAAGTATTAAGGGACTTTGTCTTGATCTAGGTGAAGAATACTTAAGCCAAGAGTTTGAGGACCTTCTGCGAGCCCATGGTTTCATATCACAATGGACTCCATCTAGAACACCACAACACAATGGTGTACCAGAAAGAAGGAATCGCACAATGCTAGATATGGTGTGATCAATGATGAGTTCTTCTGATCTTCTAACTTCCTTTTGGACTTATGCTCTAGAAAATGTAGTGTTTACACTAAACTATGTACCATTTAAATCCATTTAAAAGATACCATATGAGATATGGACTGGGAAGCATCCCAGAATGTCTTTAATGAGGATTTGGGGGTGTGAAGCCTATTTCAAGAAAATATTTCCTAAAAAGCTTGGCCCTAGATCAGATAAATGTTATTTTATTAGATATCTCAAAGAAACTAAGGGATACTACTTATATAACCCATCTGACAACAAAGTGTTTGTTGTCAGGGATGTTGCATTCCTAGAAATGAACTTATTTCCAAAGGAATCCGTGGGAGGAAAGTGGAACTCGAAGAGTTTTGAGACCAACAAGAAAACATTGGACCTATATAGGTACAGGAGGAACACAGAGAGTCCCAAGCTGCTGTGGAATCTCAATTCCTCATGTAACATGGGAACCTCACATATCTTGTAGGAAACTCCTTGAGCCAGATAGATTAGGTTATCATCTAACTCAATAAGGCGATGAGTATGTCATTGATGATGAGCCAACTACCTACCTAGAAGTTGTTAAGGACCAAAATCTAAGAAATAGCTTGAGGCCATAAGATCTGAGATGGAATCCACATATACCAACAAGGTATGGACCTTGGTGGATCCACATGAAGGGTAATACCCATAGGGTGCAAGTGGGTCTTCAAGAAGAAAACTGACATGGATGGTAATGTACAAACTTACAAAGGTCGATTGGTCACAAAGGGTTTCAGACAAGTTTAGTGTTGACTATGACAAAACCTTCTTCTCCAATTGCCATGGTTAAGTCCATCAAGATCAAACTCACCATTGCATCTTATTGTGACTATGATATTTGGCATGTGGATATTTAAACTGCATTCCTTAATGGGAATCTTCTTGAGGATGTGCACATGACACAACCTAAGGGTTTTATAAATTCAAAGGATGCAAATAATGTTTGTAAGTTACAAAGGTCAATCTATGGATTGAAGCAAGCATCTTGGACTGGAATCTTTGATTTGACAAAATAGTCAAATAGCTTGGCTTTAGTCAGAATGAAGATGAACCATGTGTTTACAAGAAGGTTGGTGGGATAATGATTGTATTCCTCATAGTGTATGTGGATGACATACATTGATGGGGAATGACATCCCTACTTTATGGATGGTAAAGACATGGCTAGGAAATACATTCTCTATGAATGACTTAGGTGAAGTATCCTACATCATAGGAACCAAGATCTATAGAAATAGATCTAGAAAGCTTCTTGACCAAAGAAAGAGCACATACATTGGTAAGATGCTCAAGGGGGTTAGCATGAACAACTCCGTGAGAGAAAATATATCCATTTTCCATGGGATTAGTCTATCAAGATCCTAGTGTTCCAATTCTTATGAATAATAGGAAAACATGAGAAAGATCCCATGCGCATTCGCAATTGGATCTATCATGTGTGCAATGTTATGTATTCATCCCATTGTCTTGTAATTATTGGACATGACGATTAGATATCATTTAGATCTCGGTGATGACCATTGGACTGTCGTGAAGAACATCCTTAAGTACTTGAGAATAACTAAGGACTAGTTCCTTGTCTACACTGGTGAGTAAGAGTTGGTGGTAAAGGGTTACACCGATGCAAGCTTCCAAACTAACAAAGACGACTATAGATCGCAGTCTAGATTTGTGTTTTGCCTCAACAATGGAGTTGTGAGATGGAATAGTTCTAAGTAAGAGGACAGTTGTTGATTCTTCAATAGAGTTTGAGTATATTGCCATATCCAATGCAGCAAAGGAAGTTGTTTGGATCAAGAAGTTCATCAGTGAACTTTGGGTGGTTCTAAGCATCGGCGATGCAATTGACCTATATCGTGACAACAATGGAGTTATTACACAAGCTAAGGAACCCAGATCACATCAGCATTCCAAGTACATACAATGGTGGTTCCATCTCATACAAGAGATTGTACAATGAGAAGATGTGAAGATTTGCATAGTACCAACTAAAAGCAATGTGGCTGACCCCTTGACGAAAGCACTTGCACAATAGAAGCATGAAGGTCATGTTAAATCACTTGAGATTAAGTCCATTGGTGATTGGCTCTAAGTGCAAGTGGGAGTTTGTTGGTATTTATGTCCCAAGAGTCAATCATATGATGATTATAATGGCATATATTGTAAATTATTTGATTTATAATAAAGGAAATATTCCATTTATTCTATTTTATTTAGTTAGGATATAATGATATTACATATAAATGTATAAAGACTTATGTTACTCAATGATGTATGTCTTCGGGGTGAAGACCTGAACAATGAGATCATAAGGATGCTAATATTATATACATTCTTGTGTCCTTAGTTGGTTTTTAATATATAGCAATAGCACATAATACTAGAGTGTGTTGGTTGATGATAGAATCTCATTAGTCATGATATGTGATATCAAACCAAACACATAGGTACTTGTTGGTGAACAGTGTATCAGATAGACCCACCTTGAGAGGGATACATGGAAACCATTGAATGGTAATCAGACTCAGCTCTCAAAGTGATGGCGGTGATTGTGGTTCTTAGACTTGAAATTACTACACTCATGACATGTTGTTTGGTCTACTTTGGCATCATCAAACGTGACCTTGAATAAGGGTTTCCATAAAGGTGATGCTCAGATGCATTATGACACATGAGGATTGATTGTGAGTGATGTAGATGGGATTTGTCCCTCCTACAGGAGTTTGATATCATTGCCACTTGATAAGAAAAAATGAGAAAAGCATGATCATGCGCACATGAGTCAATATATTATATTGAGCTCACATATATTTTAGACAGTCTACTCTAGTTCAAGGAACATGGATTAAACAAGAAGAGGATGACTATTCCATACCTCAAGTTCAATCTAGATATCAGAAACAAAGGAACTATCTAATCGATGTAACACTGATCACATATTATAGGTTGAAGTTTTTCTCCAACTTTTTGAATTACTTGAGTGGAAATGATGTCTTGCTAGACACCACTCTTTATTTGTGATATCATTAATCAGTTATGGACATTCACTATCAATGTAAGTTGGGACCTATAGGGTCACATGTATAGGATGCACTTGTAATAGGAGTTTATTCATGAATGTGGTTTAAACTTGATTACTAAAGTGTTAGGTATTCAATTTAAACAACATTGGAAATCAAGACTTTAAAAAGACTGGTTCGCTAAGTGAACTGATTGGCTTAGATGCCTGAACCATCTGGTTCAGGTTATGAACCAACTGTTTGGTTGATCAATATGATTAGATCAAGTATTGATGTTGACGTCGTGTTGTGCATTAATCTAATATTAATTTCCAATACAATTACGATTGGGAAACATTATGAAATGATTGGTTCAAGAGTTGAACGGGTCTGCTCACTTGTGAACCAAATGGTTCAATAGTGAATCGACCAGTTCAACATTCATAGGTTCAGGAAAATTCATGAAAATTAGTCTCTTTGACTCCCACTCAGAGTATAAGTCATGACCCTGACTCTCCTATAAATAGATGGGTAGTGGAGGCCTTTTAGAAACAAAACAATAAGCTATGACAATTTTTGTCTTCTCACATTTGTGATAATGTGAGAATCCAAGCAAATCCTACATGTTAAAGGGAGGGATAGCAAGGGAGAGATAATTGGGAAAGCAAGTCAGTACTAGCATGTTGAATATAATGGATAACTCGTTCTTGTTCATTCATATGGAATGATAGGAGCTCCTGGTGGTCTGTGTGAACTACTACAGAGGTGAGGAGGCCTTTGCAACCCACTAGGAGGACACAGTCTACCGCCGTCCATTGTGATCAACTAGGAGGCTGACGTCGACAGTCATCCAGGTGCAACATGAGAAAGTAGTACTCTATAGCAAGGGATAGTCGTTGGATTTGCTCTAGGACCAAGTATATACCTTGCAACCTTTCGTTCCCATTACATAGTTGTTGATGCGATCTGCTATCTTAGGAAAATATGGAAGTAATTTTTTTATTTCCGTTGTCATATCTTATGCCAAATATCCCAACATCTACATGAATCCGAAGTAGGATGGGGATTATGTGGTGTGTCCTATTTCCATGGAGAGCGCCACTAGAGGTGTCACCTTAACTAGTAAATGGCAACTACTAGGATCACCATTTGGATGGATAGTGAAAATCGGGGAAGCTTGGATCTTCAAAGGTCATCCACATGTTTGGGGTTATCTTGGTCAACTATGTTGACTTGGAGTAAGAGATTTGAGGTGGAGGAAGACCCTCAACCCACACAATGTGCACTTGGGTGCATGATGATCTTCATAGGGACGTCTTAAATGTTCATTCACCTCCAGTTGGATTTTGGAAAAAGGTGGAGGTATATAAAGTATATAGGCCAAGTTTAGGACTAATTGGGTGAAAGGGAATGCATTAGGATGTTTCATGAAAGTAAAATCCACTTATACAGGCATGTTGAGACCTAAAAAGTGGTTTTGATCATTGTAGGAATGAGTAGACAAGCATGACTTTGGTGTTATTGCGTTATGATGTGATGGTGACGAATTTAGGGGTCAAATAGTTGTTAATATTATTGTAGTTTGAATAGGGTAACTATCTCAAGCCAAGAGATTTCAGAGGCGAACATAACCAATGCCCCAAAAAAAGATAATATTGTTTATTCATAGAATCGTAGAAGTTGGGTGAAGGAGGATACCTCCCCATATTCAATTCTAGTTGGATTTGGGATTCCTTACCACATAAAAAGGAAAAAGTTCTTCAAAATGTGTGATTAAGTTCATACCAAAAGTATCACCCTTAGGGAACACTTACATGATAAATTACAAGCTATCATCTTGTGCAAATTATTTCATAGTATCATATATCTCCTTGATTTTGCAATCTCACAACTTTAGTTCAAAATAAATGAAATGTTGGAGTTGAATTAGTATATCAAAATATCTTATAATTTTGTTAGGTGGGTTTTTACACAAATTTTATTTTGAGCACTAACATTTCATAAGGTGTTTATTTGTAAAGGTTTAATTTAATAGTAATATTTCAAAATCCTAAATAAGAAGCTAAAATAAGGTTGATAAATCTGAGACTTTATTTATTAGCATCAAAGAGTAAAAAATTCATTTTGTTACATGAAACAGTGAGAAGGCCCATTCTCAGTCTCATGCATTCATAAATCAATGTTGCCCATATTGAGAATAGTCAAGGTTGTGGTGAGGTAACGAAGGAAAAAACTAAGTCAGAGCTATATGTTGTGGTCTCTAGCCTCGTCCATAATGTGCATGGGGAAGCTAGTCTTTGTTGGCATAACAACTAGGAAGAAGGTGAGGGTAATGCCATCTGATTCACATCAAAGGATGAAAATGATGACATGTGTTAATTGAGTCTTAAGTATGGACTATGGGATATTAGAGGAAGGATCTATGTCCCTTTGGACTCTAATGACCTAAGGAGGCTTAACCGCAATTATGGCCTTACCCTTAAATTTGGATCAAAGGGCTTTGAAAAGGGGGGTGAAAAGGGTAGTCTCTCTAAAATATGTTTTTGTCTTAATATAAGAATTTTTTATATTGTAAATTCCATATGTAATAGACCTTAAGATCTCAAGGCTCCAAACATGAATAATTGGTCTTTGGTTAAGATTGAAGCAATGACTTGTATCCCCAAAGCAATGAAAATTGTATAAGGATTTTTCATTGAAATGATGCATGTCTAAACCATTTACTCATTTGAAGTGAAATTTGTTAATATCTTTATTTTACATTTATTCAACCATTTTATTCGTAGTTTGAATTGTCACTGATCAAGCAAAACTTGGATCTCTATTTATGATCTGATTAACAAGATTATAATATGTTATAGATAAAGAGACCAAAAAAATTTACTCATTACACCACTCATGTGAAGTTGTATTGTAGTACTCAAGTTATATCAAGTTAGCAAGAAATCATTTCCAATATGATTAAACAATATATGTTAGGCTATCAAACAAAACATAGATTAATTATGCATGCCTTATATGACTAGGCTCTCCTAAAGGAAATTGTAGGTGACTACATCACTTATAGAGGAGTTTTAAACAAATCTTTGTATGGGGTTTTGTAAAGAAGTTGGTTATTCCATGGTCTTTGTTTGGTTGCGTGTGAAAGAGGGAGTGAGAGAGTGAGAGAACTTTGAATGATGAGATGGTGAAACGTTTCATGTTCTCCCTCTCACACCTTTATTTTGTCTCTTTGTTTTACAAGCTATATAGTGTATCATGAGCTAAGAAATTGAGTGGATATGAGCAACCCATACCATACCCACTAAACCCAATTAAATTTTTCCCAACTTGCACCATCCATTTAAGAAAGCATACAATAATACATACCCATACCCACCCTGAACCCATTCCAAACCGTTTTGACCAAACCCATGAATTAGGCAGCCAATATAAAATACTTTTTTGAACTCAAAAATGTTGCAAAGGGACCCTCCAAGCCATTGATTTTCATATAATCTACAATAGAACTCCCTAGAAGTGTCATATTCACAAAACAACCCTTTTTAACTTTGAACCCACGGATCATATTCGTTAGTATATACTTTTTCAAACTTGAGTTATTATATAGAGACCGTCCAAAGTTAATTATTTTATTCTAAAACTCATTTGCACAGAAAGCTCATGGGAATTTGTAACATAATATAGTCATTTAACACATACAACACACATGCAAATCTACCAAGAGCAGATAACACATTTGCATATAAGTATCCATCCGCAGTTGTCTTCTTCAACTTTGAACTTCACAATTGCAATAGTCAATACAGAGAAAAACTTGATTTCCAGAAAGGAAAGGAGGAAAGCCTCAGACTCATTAAACTGTGGAGAAAAAGGTCAGCGCCAATTCCATTAACCCCTTTTAGTACGAGATTCCTGATTGCCCACCGATTCTCCACGTCATATGTTAGCCAATCTAACCAAGGGTTCCTCATTCGTCACACCACTTAGCGACATTTACATTACATGTTCTCAGAGGGAGCAGCCTAGCGCGATGGCATTGAGGAGCCCCATGCCCATACAACACAATGAACCAGACGGGACACCGGTTGTAGGGAGCACGAGACTGACGAGCGGCGTCCAGGACAGCGCCATGGGAACAACGTGTCATTGCCGCATTGGCATTCCCATTGCAGATCTTGTCTATGTCGGCCTTGTCCTCCTCCAAGATTCTATTGAGGTAAGGGTGATCCAAGAGGAGCAGGGAATCGTGGTTAGCTTCAGCACCGGTTGCATAGAGAAAAGGGGAAAAGACGGGGATTGGGGTAAGCCAGTGGGATTCTGTGGGTATCAATGGGTCTCCAAGTGGAAAATGGGTCATGCATCTATATTCCCGTTAAACCCAGCTAATAACTAAAGCGGATTTGACCCATTATAATCATGTCAAGTCGTGTTCGATCTGCATGAATAAGAGTTTGCTTGGAAATTTTTCCATCCGTATTTCTTTGGCATACAAGTCAGAAGACGTCTCGTCTACGTATAAATCAATTCAACCATGTCCATGCTGGTGTGCGGTTAAGAAAATGCAAGTCACAGGGATTCAAACGTTTCCAAATAGGAGATGGTGAGTTAAGCATCTGTTCGAAAGGCATTACCCATAAACCGAACGCCATTTTTTTATTGTAATCTAGATAGTACAAGATTCCCCATTTCCCTGCCCGTCCAGAGCCTTAAGATGTGCCTGTGTCCATCGATAAGGAAACAGGAAGAGATCCACAACGTCCATTCCTGGTCCAAAGACGTGCACTAGGGTAAGATGAGTCGACGTTCACATCAATTTACTAAAGCTTTTGGAAGCATAATGCAAATTTTTTCTCCAAACCATAGATATCTACCAGAAATGTTCCCTGCTAAGCTGAGCCACATGTAAAACTCTTACATGTATGTAGTCTTTTTCCCAAGCGACGGGCAACAACAACTCAGAACAGGCGATCTCGTTGTCAACTTGGGCACCGCAGGATGTAAAGATCATCTACGTAACTTTCCATAATAGAGGCACGTAATAGGGATTCACAGCATCAGATCAGCAGTTGAACAAAATAAAACTAGTCAACTGCGTCAAAAAGAATTCCGATTAACCGACTGTGGTACAGTTTTCTATTTGTTTTAAAAGCACGGTAAGACTTCTATGAATCATCGTGTACATAGGAACTACAGCATGCCCCTCCGCCTCGGTAGTCGACCTTCCATAGTCTAGTTTTGTACACGATGTACCGATTTTTATCAATGTTGAAAGACTCCAACAAAGCTTAGGCCCAGTTTGGCCGCTTACTTGTTAAATCCCGACAGCCTGCTAGAAGACGTTCGTATTTTCCGGTGGCCGCAGGAGGTGAGCTGCATGGACTTGTCAATTTTCTTGTTAATTTGTAGGGAGAGGAAGTATGCAATAGGACAGCAAATCAACAAATTGCAGACATTTCCAGTACCATCTCTTTTGGCGGGATTGGGAAAGTCCTTCATCCCTCTTACAGCAATTGCGGGACGGTTGTTACGAGTGCCACATATAACGTGATCACCTACCAATTATTACACTAATCACCGGCATTCTTGAAGTCTGCGGCCAAACTAGGCGTTATTGTACATGAAATGCATCATCCCACGCCTCCGATGATGTACTTAATGGGATCAGGCACCCGGAACCAGAAATAGAAGAGGTCCCACATTCATGGAAAACAGTTTTGCGCCTGTTGTCTACTGTTATTATTGAAATATCCCCTTAACATTTGTCCTGATTTACGGGTGCTTATTTAGAAGCAAATATATTCCAAGTATTACAGAATATTGATTGATCTGAGGATTTTCATAATCTTAGTGGCATCACCTATGAGGCGCTCTGCTGGACCTGGACCACTTTACACTTTTTGTGGAACCCAGGAAGCCCGCTTTAGTCTGAAATCCTGAAGCTTTTTTCTTGCAGTCAGAAACGTAATATGAAGAGCAACATCTGATATTCGAACTTGAGACCCTGAGGTAGACCGACTTCTGCCCCCATGAGAACAGAGTCGGCAACCAGTTTCGTGAGGTAATCAGACAATATAGATAATGCAAAAAAGAATATAAAAGTGTTAAAGAAAGCCAAGCACCAAAACGAAGACATCTTCACATCCCTAGGAAGGTTCTTATTCACCTTTCTACAATTAGGGACAACCCCAGATTAAGGAAAAATTTAAACCCGATAAGAGCAATGAATCCTTTCTACTAAAGAAAGGAGACTGGCAGTACTAGTCATGGAGCCAATCTATCAACCCTCCAAACCTTCTTTCCGTTCACCTCTCTCAAAGAGTACTGCAGCCTGTCAAGGGAAACAGATGCATGTGTTAGTCCCTATGCTGAGGAAGAAAATCTCTCTAGAGAAGCTGGATAACTGTCATGCAAACAGGGTGGCTGTCCTTGCCAGAACTCGAGGAGATCTGGGTACAGCCTGTATCCTCCCCGGTAATCTGGTTTAGAAATCGCATTCCTGCGAAACATGAAACAGCAGTTTATTCTCAACAAGCTTGTTATGCAGGAGTAGATATCAGAACAATGCAAATCAGAAAACTGGAATTTTTGGATAATTATTAACTTTGAACATAGTATTCCTATTAGTTTAACACGGATCAAGTGGGAATCTTTTCTGAAATAGTTAACAATCCTGAAACTTCTGAGCATGTAAACAACAAAAGATCTAAAAGAAGATAGACAGGAGCATGTGAAAGCCCAGTCAGAATGAAAGACGGGAAAAAAGTCGGTCATGACTCGATCCTTGGTAAGAATATGGCTTGGCACAAAGTCATTGGCCAGCTTAGTTTACATTAGGAACTTCAGTTACTATTGGCCAATTACAAATTCAGTTAGTGTTGACAATTAGCCAAGAAATATCTTCTCAGCAAAAGATTTAATAAAATTAAATCAACTACAAATAAATAATTATTTACCTAACCCTATGATCCGAAACACCATCTTTCACCATAGCTAACCTCAATATAAATCAAATATTAGTTGGAACTGGGGTCCTACCTTCTCCGTCAGCAAAGCCTACAAATTCTCAAAGCATAGTGGTTCAACTACCCCGTTCACCAAAAGCTTTTAGAACATAAAGGTCAGACAAAATCAAAACTTTTCTGTTGTCTTTGTGCCCACAAGCTTCTCATCAGCCAAACCTACACCAAAGGCTTTTTCACAGTGCTTCCCAATGCCTCCTTTGTAGGGGACCCATGAGTTAACAACAAGCAAGACCTTCTTGCATGCTCCCCTTGCACCCTCAACCTGGTCTTCAATTAATATCATACCTTCGAACCAGGAACAACCATCGGCACATTCTACATTTCTTATTCAATATAACTGAAACCAATAAACCCCAATTACTTTTGGCCGATGGTTATTATCTACTAAAAGAAACCATAGACTATTCTGAAATGCCTCACACCAAAATTTATCTTTGGACAAATAAAAGATTATCAATAATTCTTTACAATCACCCTTAGTTGTCAAAGCATCGCCTAGGCGTCCTAGACTTTGGGCAAGGCGTGCCTCAAACTGGGCACCTAGTCCCTAACGTTACTTGAGTGGCCGCCTAAGGCCTTTTGAGGCCCAAACTAAGCCACTTAAAGGTTAATTTAGCATAAGTTAGGTCTGGATTTGATTAAATTAGATCAAGTTAAGTCATTTTATTGTTGCAATATGTCTGATTTAGCCCAAATCAGGTCAAATTTGGGTAAATTAGGCCTGATTTGGAGAAAATAGGCCTGATTTGAGGAAAATAGGTCTGATTTGGGGAAATTAGCTCTCATTTGGTCATATCAGGTCTCATTCAGATTGATATAGGGAATACTAGGGGTAGTTAGGTCTGGTTAGGTCATGTTTTCCAAAATTAGGTTTGATTTAGGAAAAATCATGTCAAATTTGGACAGATTAGGTCTGATTTGGGGGAAATAGGTCTGGTTTGGGGAGAAATTAGGTCTCATTTAGGTCAATATAGGGAATATTTGGGGAATGTAAGTCTGTTTAGGTCATTTTATGCAAAATTAGGCCAAATCATGTCAAATTTAGACGGATTGGGTCTAATTTGGGGAAAACAAGTCTGGTTTGAAAGAAATATTTCTTATTTGGGAGATTAGGTTTGATTTGGCCAAATTAAGTCCCAGTTAGGTCAATAAAGGGCAAATATGGGGAAATTAGGTCTAATTAGGTCATGTTATACAGAATTAGGTCTGATTTAGGCCAAATAATGGCAAACTAGGTCCAATTTAAATCAAGTTCAAATTAGGGCCAATCAGGTCTAGTTTAAGTCACGTTAGGTGTGGATTTAGCCTAGATACTATTCAATACTATGTAACAATGTCATTATTATATATTTACAAATTTAAAGTTATGATTGTAAATAGTTAATATATGTAACATTTTATAAAATTAAACACCTGGAAACATTTGGGCACCCCCTAAGCAACGCCTAGCCCTTAGCTGCCTTAACATCTATGCCTATCACCTAACATATTATCAATGCTCTTGCACCTCAGAATCAGCTAGGCATTTTTTAAGACACCAAGCTAAAGCTTCCCTAGCCCACGGTCGTTAGCTTCGTCATCATTGTTCATGTTTTTGCTACTACAAGATCCACTGGGACTACCTTCCTAAAGACAACTACCTTTTTTGCTTCTTATTTCAATTAAGGGGCTTGTATCTAAGGGAGTGTCCCCTCTTGCAAATATCAACTAGATCCTCTATGGTTCAGTAGGATGAGTATAAAGCATAAATAGATCATATCCCATGACCTATTTATGATTATATGTTCTCTCCTTACCTATGCCATCTACCTACTAGATGAACTATTGATTTATATTTCCCTAGCTCCTAGTTCCTATGTAGGCATGGACTCATTTTGCGGTTAAGCAATAATATCTCCATCTTATCTTTCTAGCAACATACAGACATAATAAAAAAAATGGTTTTCTTATGTTATTGAAGCTGACCATCATGGTATCCACATAAGCTTCCTAATTTTATTAACATATTGGTCCCAAATCTCAACTATCTTGGTTCCTAAACAAGTAGTTTAGGGACCTCCCCCTCTTCTTTCTAGGGTTATAGATCATGAGATTTTTTGGTGGATCTACCATTTAGAAGATAGTTGTTTTTAAAAGTTTTTCTAGATGCTAATAGAATGGGCAAGAAATAAGCTAGTGAAGGAGAAACTTATTAGATTCAATTATAAGCTGTCGACATAGCTCATAATTATGGGAGATTCCATGCCAAGCGCTGACAAAAAGGGGCCCCCTTTGGGTATATTCCTAAAAGATTCGGAGATTATAGTTTAATTTTTAGTATAGTCACTAAAATGGTATGTTGTTTGCCAAATGTGGTAGGCATTTCAGCTCCATTTCCCGAAACTAGAAACCCAAACTCAGCATTTTGCATGCCCTTTAATCCCCCCCCCCCCCGGTGTTTGTTGTAAAATTTTGTAGCCAGCCTCGATAAAGTGTGTTTTTATTTTTGGTTCAGACTGAAACCAGAATATTGCTGTTTTGCTCAAATTTTGAACCAAGTGCAAGAGTTCCCATCTATTTAGTTCACTTTTGTGTATTGTTTCCCAGTACTTTAGATGGGTGATAGCAGCATATGCATGAGGCATTTACTCCTCTCACATGAGTTCTCTAAGATATATGTAATGCTATGAAGTAAACTTATAGTTTAATTAATGATAGGGAATAATAGAATTGCAAAAAAAATAAAAATATCTAGGTTAAAATCTTGATATCCTAGGAGTCTAGGACCATTTTAACAATAATACCACTGATAAGGGGAACCATTTGCCATTAGATGACAGCCATAGAACCAATAGTTAAAAGATTGATGCTTCATTTAAACATGTCTAAACATTTAATCAAAATTATAATGATATATGAACCATTGAACATTTCCAACCCGATGTAAACTTGATTTACAAAATTCAAATTATGTCATAAAAATATTTGGTCATGTGTCTATTTTGAAACAGTCACTTGCACTGTGACACAAGTACACTATTATCAACCATTTCACAAGCATACTATGCCAGCAATTTTTACCCAGTGTTATTGTCAATGAAAACTATTCAATGATTTAGAATATATGAGAAGATAATTGATTTTTGAAGGTAGGATATCTATCTCAATAAACACCCTCAAGTGAATGTGTAAAAGTTTTAAGAAATGTACTAAATGGAGACATGAAACTCACCCATTAGAATACTCTTTCTGCAAGTCAGCATATACCTGATGAAGCACGTGCCTTCCAGCTACAACACTGCTCTGTAGAAATAAAGAGCACAGCATTACATATCAGATCACATCAAACATTGATATATACAGCGCTAATTTCAAGATGCCCTCATTCTGAGATCCACTGAGTATTTTATCTAAAACAGCTTACTCCAGCAGAAATAACAGAAGTTCTCAGCGTTAATACTGCCATTGAAGGTTATTTAACACTGCAGTGATGCCCAACAGTATAAGACAACAACTATAACACCAGATAGATAATTGCAATAACTTGTAGCTTTGACACCCGATGATTATACTTTTATTAACTTTTAAGTAAAAAAAGAACTCTTAAACCAAGTGATATTTACTATAATGCCAAAACAATAACTCTTAACACCAAACAAGTATCTCTTGGCATTCCAGCAGTAATTTCACATATGTGAGGCCAACTTGTGGCGAACCAATTCCTGAAAACTCAAATTCAATAATCAAACTCTACCAAGACAAACACGCCAAAGCTAATAGTTATGGTTATTGGAAAGAGTCATAGACGTAATACTTCTTAGATATAAGGGAGGACCCCTGACCCTCTCCTGTTTATAGGAGGGGGAGATACATAGAAGCGGACAAACTCTGGTGGCATTATGGCATTAGGCCCATATTACAAGAGACTAAAGAAATAAGAAAAGAGGAAAGAAATACATAACAACAATAAAGCTAGGAAGCATGAACATGTATTTGGACACAGAGACGGACACGGGACACAGCGATTTTCAAAATATAGGACACGGCGTGGGACACGTCAAAAAAAAATACATGTATGTGTATATAATTTTTATGTATGAGCACAAAAAAGAACAAGCACAGTCAAATACAAAGATCATCTCATCAACACTATATTGAATTTCAAATGTGCAATCAAAAAGCATTGCATAATCGAGCCATCAAGGACATACTACCAAACAAATCCACATTGTGATCACGATAATTGTCAAACCACTGTATTGGAAGACATTCTGAGCGGCCGCTTAATCGGTTAAGACCTCCAGCCGTTTAATTTTGTTGTTGAGCGCCCGCTTAGCAGACCTACAAAAAAGGGTAGCTTTTTGGCCTCTTAAGCCGTTTTTTCCCGCTTTTTGCCCATTTTCCCCCCTTTTTGCCCCTTTTTTTAATACCTCTATTAGCCTCTAACATGAAGTAAATTATATTGTCCAAGTATTATGACTATAATACATTAAACTTATATACATTAAATGTTCTATAATAAGTCGTAGTTCTAATTTAGAATGCATACTTTATATGTAAGTCGTGATCATAAGGTATTGCTGTAATGTATAAGTAAATTATATGTTACTATTATCTAATTTAGAATGTACTTTGATTAAATGTATTGTTGTAATGTATGACTAATTGATGATATCCAAATATAAAAATAAGCTAGTAAGGTATCCACTATAAGTATATTGCTTCTTGTTTTGCTATATCAACATGTGATGCAAATATTTGTTGTATCATATTGTAGGGTGTTTTATCCATGACAAGTGTATTTTTTTTTTCAAAACTTGGGAAATTTATTACTCATCCTGTTTACCCAGTACAGGTACATTCGGACTCAGACAACGATTGTGGTTCAGTGTAGTTTCCTCCCTCACCAGTTCAGTGAGGAAAGCTGGGCACTGAGTCCACCTACCCCTACGACCTTCTTGGCAAAGACTCCATCTAGCAATGGTATCCGCCACTTTATTACATGACCTTCTTCTAAACTCAAATACTAAGACATCAAATGACGACCTAATCTTCCGGATGAGATTGCATTCTGCTCTGTACTTTGCGAGACGGCCAAGGAAGGAGGAATTTTAGGGGCAGAAAAAAGGGTCGCCATCCATAACAAGTATGGACATTTGGAAGTAATGGAGGAACCGACAGCGGAAGAGGTAGTGACGGAACCTGGACCGAAACCCGAGTACGAGTGGAGACAGTGGAAAGCGGCGAACAAGAAGAAGAGGCCAGCGGAAGAGTCCAGCCGGTCGGCGGTCAATGTGGGTCGCCAGAAGGAGAGGCAGACAGGTCCCGAGAAGAGCACGCAGAAACACCAGGCAGTCGCTATTGATGGGGAGGACACAATCGTAATTCTGGAGGACGAGGCGGGGGGTATTGAAGGACTGAAATTCACTATGGGTGGCACACAAAAGAAGTTTGGTACAGCAGGTAGTCCAAGCAAATCACTTCTGTTTGGATCTTCAGTAGGAGTCCATCTCAGGAACCGAAAGATCCTAAACTCCAAGGACCTGACGAAGAATGGTCCAAGGAAGAAGAACAGACGAGTAGACGATGTAACAAAGTCGACTGAACCGGGTGAAGAAGACCCGAGCACATCTGCTATGGTTACTTAATGATAGTGGCAACCTGGAACGTACAGGGTATCTGCGGGAAAGATACCCAAAACACAGTACGCGATCTTACCAGGCTTTACAAAATCGATGTTTTCGCTATTCTTGAACCGAGAACAAGTGGAGATAACGCTGACAGAATAGTGAAGACGTTAGGATACGATAGATCCTATCAAGTGGAAGCAACTGGTTTCTCAGGAGGAATCTAGGTGATGTGGAAACACAGGGCAGTGGAGATGAAGATCATGGCTAGTCATAAACAGTTTGTCCACTGTCGAGTTAACGGAAAGGAAAACCTAACGTTCGTTTATGCGAGCATTAAACAAGCATGGAGAAGGCTACTATGGGGGCATCTTCACACCATAGAGACAGTGACGGAAGGTTCGTGGCTTGTGGCGGGCGACTTTAATGTTGTGTTGAGAGCAGATGAGAAGGTGGGAGGCGAACCTATTACAATAAGCAGTTCCAGAGAGTTCGCACAGGGGCTGATGGAGGCAGGCATGGAGGATCTGGGGGCATCAGGACCAAAAATGACGTTTAGAAGGGGATGGTTGACGGAATGCCTTGACAGGGCAGTGGCAAATCAAGAGTGGGCGGAAGCCTATCCATCGACGACGGTGAGGGTGTTGGCCTGTGTCAATTCGGACGAAGAAGAAAGGATAATGGCGCTGCAAAATGAATACAACGAGATACTACACATTGAAATAGAGGAATGGAGACAAAAAGCTCGTTGCAACTGGATGAAGGAAGGGGACACCAACAAAAAGTTCTTTCAGGCGTTAGTCAGGGCGAGGAGGCAAAGGAATACCATCACAAAGCTCAAGAACAGCAAAGGTGAATGGGTGGAGGACGAAGTAGGTGTGAAGACAGCGGTGCGGGAGTTCTTCCTTGATCTGTTTACCAGAGAGAATCGACGGACAAATAGGGAGGGTTGCTCTGAATACATAGGCCATTTTCCCTCACTTGAGGAGGCGAGAACGAGAATGGGATGCATACTAAGTGAGGAGGAGGTCAGAGGAATTCTAAGGAAGATGAACCCTATGAAGGCCCCTGGGCCGGACGGGGTGGACGCCAGGTTTCTACAAAGAAATTGGAACCATCTCGGCGGCTCAATCTCGCTAATGATAGCTAGTTGCTTTGTAGGGAACCCAATCGAAGACAGCATGGCAAATTATGTCCTGGTGTTGATCCCAAAGACGCCGACTCCAGAGAGTTGCAACAACCTACGACTGATTGCTTTGAACAATGTAGGGTTGAAACTACTATCCAAAGTCATCGTGGAAAGAATCAAGCCATATCTTCCGGATTGGATTTCCCCGGCTCAAAGCAGCTTCGTCCCTGGTAGACGGATAACGAACAACATTATACTGGTACAAGAACTGATACACTCCATGAGAATAAGGATGGGGAAGAAAGCGGCCATGGCGATAAAGATAGATCTCTCAAAAGCATATGACAGGATGGATTGGGATTTTATTCCGGACACTCTATACAGGACTGCTATACCACATAATCTGATTAGATTAATCATGAACATCATCACGGCTGGGGAGATCTCGATCACCTGGAATGGAGAAAATTTGAGACCATTCAAAGCATCGTGCGGGGTCAGACAGGGTGATCCGCTATCGTCATACATCTTTGTGCTTTGTTTGGATAAACTAAGCCAGGTAATAGCCAAAGAGGAAGTTTCAGGAAGATGGATACCTTTTCATGCTACTAGAGGGGGCATTGGCATTTCTCATATTTGCTTTGCTGACGACCTGATATTGTTTGGAGAAGCCACTGAACGACAGGCACGCACCATGATGAGAGTTATCAGAAAGTTTGAACGCGCTTCTGGACAAGCACTAGCTAAGGAAAAATCGACAATTTTTTTTCCAAGAATACAGGGAATCCATCCAGAAAGGCGATAGTCAGAATTATGGGCATTAAGCAAACAAGCAATTTAGGGAAGCACTTGGGGGTTCCAATTATACATGAACGATCTACAAAAGATCTATATCTAGACATCATCAATAAAGAGGAAGCCAAGATCTCCTCATGGGTGAATAAATCGTTGTCACTAGCAGGTAGAGTGACGCTGAACAAGTCAGTTCTTAATACCATGCCTATCTACACGATGCAGACAACATGTCTTCCGCTGGCGGTGTGCGACAGCATCGACCAGGTGGTCAGAACTTTCCTATGAAAGGGGGCATCACGACAACAAGGGACCCACCTCGTGGCATGGAACAAAGTGATAGCAAGGAAAGACGAAGGAGGACTGGATATTAAATCAGCCAGGATCCAAAATGAAGCATTACTGCAGAAAAGTAGCTGGGAGTTCATGACTAATCGTACAGCACCATGGAAGACGGTTATGAAGGAAAAATATACGCATAAAATGAACCTGGGTTTGTCCTGTGCATCACGTTTGTAGAGGGCGATAACTAGGCTACAAGAAACACTACAGCCGGATGTGGGGAAGATCATTTTATCTGGGACAAACACGAATGTATGGAACGAGAAGTGGGTAAATGGAAATAGTAAATCGCTGCTAAAAGAACACGCGGTGATTCTAGATGAGCTCAAGGATCTTACTGTAAGCTCGATGGTGGATCTTAGTGGCAAGTGGGACACCGGTTTCATGAGGTCGTGGCTCAAGGAGGAGTCAGTGGAAAGCATTATGGGCATGCCGCCGTCGGACCCTGCAGCAGGGAGTGATGAGGTCATCTACCTGAGGGACATGAAAGGGAGATTCACAGTAAGGGGGGCGTATCGCAACCTGCAGAAGACAAGCTCTGTGAGAACATATGGACAATGGCAGACTTTGTGGAAGATGGAGATACCCCAACGTGTCAAGATACTATTGTGGACGGCCTTACAAGGAGGTATCATGACAAACGAAGCGAGAACGAGGAGAGGCTTCACTACAGATGATCAATGCCCGCGATGCAGGAACGGGGTGGAAACAACGATGCACACCTTTGTAACTTGTGCTAAAATCAGAATGGTATGGGATCACATACAAACTGCAACCAATACCGAAATGCATCGGACGCAACATTTTGGAAACTAGATTAATCTAAACCTGAGGAAGAAGAAACAAAATAGGGAGTGGAATGTTTGGCTTGCCATAGCTATATGGAAGATCTGGCTGGACAGATGCAATGGAGTGTTTCAAAGCAGATGGTCAAAAGTAGAGAGTCTGATTGCAACTATCCGGCAGGAGGTACGATTATGCAAACTTTCCTTCAACAAGGGAAACAAGGAAATCACAGGAGTGGCAAATATAAACCAACGATGGGAAAAGCCATTAAGGGGACAGGTGAAACTAAATGTTGATGTTGCAGTGAAAATAAGAAAGGAAACCATGGCCACGAGCTTCATTATCCGAGACCATGAAGGGCACTGGCAGGGGGCGGCTATGATAGAGGGTCCGTGATGGACACTTTGCAAGCTGAGATACGAGCGATTAGAACTGGACTCCAGGAATGTCAGCAGGGCTTTAACAATATCTTGGTGGAATCAGACAATGAAAGCGCAATCAAGATGATAGAGCAGCGGATCCATGACAAGTGTATTGTTTACTATATTATAGCTATAATTATTATTTTATAGTTGTGTTATAAACTATTTAGGTGTTTTATATTGTTGGGTAGAGTATTTAGATATGTATAAAGTTCCAAAAACTACATGTGTAATTTTGTATAAATTTATATATAGTAGACTTAAATCTGTTTTTTTTTAAACCGCCCGCTTATCGCTTAACCAATTACAAAGTGTTGTCCGCACACTTCCCATTTAACTTTTTTTAAAATACTGAGTCAAAATATAGACAATTTATTCAAAAATTACAATGTGAGTCAAACACCACAAGAATGAACTCGCAGTACATCTAAATTTTAGACAATATAAAATTGTGGTGGTGGTGGACAACAACAACGAAGAGGAGGTATGTTATTTCTTGTAGAAGAGGAAAGTGAAAAGTGGTGGAGGTGAAGGATGAGGAAGAAGAGGGGTAAGAGGAGACGGTTGGTGGTAGTGGTCGTGGAGAATTGGAACATAGGTATTAGAGCCGGATGAAGAAGAGGAGAAGGGAGGAGATGTGTTGTCGCCTGCATAGGGTAAAGAGAAAATTAGTTTCTGCAGTGGAGAGAAGGAGATTGTTCCCGGTGGTAAACATATAATTACATTTAAAAGGGAAGGAAGAAGATGATGGGGAGGCATTCACAAGCCAAAGGGGAAAGAAGAAGAGGAAGGGGATAAATGGGTAGGACAAAGTGGGAGAAGAGGAAAAGGAGGGGGAGTAGGAGTGTAGGAGTTACCTCTTCTTGTGGCTCTGTCTCTTAATGGAGAGGAGAATGCAACACCACTATTGGTAAGAGATACGGTGTTTCCCCTTCTTAATTAGTGTTGGGTCGTGTCCTGGTTGTGTCCAAGCCGTGTTCACGATGTGTCCAACACCTAATAAAAATATCGAGTCCTGGTTGTGTCCAAGCTTGTGCGTCCTTTTTCAAAAAAAACTGTTATTTTTCATTCAGCTTTGGGTCATTTTCTCCCCGAGATGTAATTAAGCTACAAACCTCTTTATTCACTCCGCCCAAGTTATTAAATTTAGGTCAACCTCTTCCCTTTTTAACTTCATGCTACTCGAATACATTACTTCAAACTGGTGCACATGTCAGTCAACATTATACATGTCTAAACCTCCTCAGACAACCCTCTGATAGTTTGTCCTCAATATCTTCCACTCTGAATTTATTTCATATTTTCAATGTATTCTTTCCTTGTCTTCTTAAACATCAATCTTGGCATTCTCATTCCACTATATTCATCCTGTGATCAATTTATTACTTCACAGCCTAACATTTAGGAATCACTGCCATATAAATAAAATTCATTATTCTCTAAAACTTACCTTCTATATAAGGGTCGAACTCTGAACACCATCCGTGGTTTACCTCCAGGCGCACACCCAGGGGTTTGTGCCGTTATTGGGGCAGCAGGATGTCACCCCCTAGTGTTGCTCAAAGTGGAAATTATGGTCTCAAAATATAATTGATACACTCCTTTCTTTCATCCATATAGTTGTTATCTAAAGGTGGCAACTTACTGTAAGTGGCCTATTATATTGAAAGTGGACCCAACGTAGCAAATTTTATCATATTTCAGGGCATCTACTTCATTCAACTTGGTGTTACCCTTCAACTACAAACCTTGGCTAAAATTTCAAAGGATGTACACTTGTTTCTGCTGATCTTAAAATGTTTAGTTTCCACAGCATCTCCATCGATCTAGCTTGTAACTAAAGAAACCTATTAGTCCATTAACAATTCAAAACTTTGATTAGCTTCCAAAGCATCTCTATTGTTCTAATTGGTGAACCTTGTTCGTCCATTATAACTTCAACTTCCACTAGTAGTTAAATTATGGCAATGAGCAGCATTTTGGTAGACACTCTCTGCTGGGCATTCTATTTCACAATTTAGTTTTATTGTTAGATAAAATCAAACAACTCAAGACATAGTCATCTTAATAAGATATCAAGATTTCACCTGGCGATTGAGTTCGTTCCAGTGGAAGAGGAGTGCAGCACAGCAATTTTCAGACAAATCACGTGCCTTTCTGCTCCCATAATTGGTGTACCTGTGAATAGAACATAAATAGATCAGTATGGAGGTTCCCATCTTCTACACGCAACATATAATAAACGTAAGGGTGATTTAGTAATTGATTACCATCTCTTACTGTCACTAAGAGAAATATAGAGGCAACATGTCAATTACCAGACAAAACCATGTTTATCAAATCCTTTTAGCAGAACAACACGAGAAGAGCTGTGCATGAAAGAAACAAAACATATCAATGACAAAATAAGGGTCACGCATAGTGGTTCTCTATCACATAAAATAAAAGCAAACAGGTCACTAACTAACTATTATAGTGACAACACTCTGAAAACTATAACAGTGATAACAGTGAGAGAACAGAAGATAGATGAAAAGTCGAAAAGTACACGAAATATAAGATTTCTTCAGAAAGCATCAGAAATACAAGAACATACGGTTTCCCTTCCCCATTAGCTGTTGACAGAACCATAGCATTTGGCTCCCGCAAACCAGCAGCAACTGCATCATCAAACCATTTTGGAATTGCACGAAGAGTGTTGATTGTTTTACGAAATATAAAGACCCACATTTTGCTCAAGAAAGAGTTTGCATCCGTATGTCTGATCATGCCATCAGAGAAAAGAATCTGGAAACAGTTTCTATAAACTGGCAAAACAAAAACATATGGCTGTCTCACCTGTTCTAGCGGGCCATCTGCCAAATGATCTTCAAGGAATTCTGGAGAGATATAGTTCTATCTCAGGATAGCTATTAAAGGTTAGTTGAGACATGGCAGGATATGTGCCAATATTTGGAGGTGCTAGGTATCAAAGAGAGGAGCATGACACTCACCTACTTGCTTCACGAACTAACATGCTTGCACAAGCTACCTACTTGCCTTCAGAAGCATATTGCTTTCCATCAAGCTACATGCTTGCCTCCATAAGCATCTTGCTTGCCACCCAGCTACATGCTTGTGTGTTTACCCACAAAATTGTCATTTTGCAAAAATTGACAAAAACCGCATTTATATTTACAATAGATAAAAGCCTTTAAATCATTCATAATAGATTATTTTAATATTAAAATTGATTTTACTAACAAATTCTCAATGAAGCTTGTTTTTACAAATAGCCCTAAATAAGGCGCTTTAACTTGGGTGGGAGACCAAGATGTTATACTAGTTAAGCTTTGTGTGGTGTTATGCATGGAAAACGTTGGTTGTCATTGGTTACGAGGTGAGGGTCGGTTTTAGCCAATGTGCGCTAGCAAACAAAACCTCAACTAGTGTCCTTGATAGTGAGAGGCCTGACTACCTTGGGTTGAGATTAGCGGCAAGTGGGTTACCTAGTCCGGGTTATTGCTATTACCATTTGCCACACGCAGCTACTATCTTCCTCCTCCATCCAGAAGCTTGCACGCGCCTGAGTTCCCATGATAGAAGCTTGCACGCGCCTGAGTTCCCATGATAGAAGCTTGCACGCGTCTGAGTTCCCATGAAAGACATGATAGTCGACATGCCACGTATGTCAACCCGTGGAATGAAAATTTAGTTCTTCAATTGGTTTCATTAACTCAATCATAGTCTTGGAAAAATCCATCGTTGAATTTGTGGCATAGATGTCAAGGTCTTACACTGGGCACTGATAATTATTGTTCTTGTCTCCCACTTCTAACCAGTTGTCTTCTTCCTCCAGCTGGAGTGAATGTGGATGTAGTGAGGGTGTCGACCCTGACAAAGTTGACATTGTGAAACAGATCAATCTAGTTGTTGAGCTTGCGGCAACAAGAATGATTTTGCCGACATAAATGGCAGGTCGTCATAGAGGAGCAAGAAATGCACAAAATTACATTGCAGGCAGCCATAGAGGAGCTCCTCAATATATAATGCAAGCCACAATCTTAGACGAAGGACGGTTGGACAAGTTCCCGTTAAAGAGTATATATTAGTCTATTTAGTTAATAGGTTAATTAGTTAGTGGGCCTTTAGTGTCTCGACCCGTTTAGATTACTTGGGACACAAGTCTCAGGGTTTATCTCTTGCTCCTATATATAGGACAGGGTTGTACCTCTTTTATTCATTGAATCTAATCGAATCAGTTCAATACAATATTCTTTCACAGTTCCAATCTAAACCGCAGTGGCGAAATTGGGAGGGAAAATCAAATGCATGCTTCCATTGTTGAAGAGTGAGGACAAACAGTATGATCAATCGGTACTCACTTATAATCTCAAGAACCAAGAAGAGATAAGTTGGACTTGGTTGTTATAAACTTGAGCGTATGAGGAAACCCTAATACACTAGAGCATATTGTAGCTCAACTTTGTGTGTGTGATGACCTATTTCTTGTGTGTGTTTTTCTCCACCCACTTATTTCACCCTCCCTCTTTTGTAGATATTGTACCTTATAAGTTACAATAGTTGTTGATGCCCACCTCAGCTAGTTCCAAGATTTTGTCAGCTTTTGGTGTGAAGGTGACATGTACCAAATAGAGTATGAAAAGTGATAAAAAAGAAATGAGAGAGTGAATATAACTTGATTTTTTTTTTAGTTCAACAAGTTTACTTATCAAGGAGTCTCGGCCTTTCTTCTCCTTAACGCAATAACTAAATTATGTTATTTTCTTCTGCGTGACCTTGTGCTCTTGTTACATCTGTGACATCAGTTGGTAGTAACTATAGTGACTTGCATACTCATATTTGTGCCACGTCAAGCATATCGATATGTGCCTATGCAGACAAGTACTCTCTAGATTCCACATGCTTGTTGACCAGCTCCATTTAGAAGAGAGTTATGCTAGAGAATGAGATGAGGACTACGTTTTCCTTCTCTAATTGTTATCAATACGGCTATCATTGTCATTGCTGTAGATGTATTGCTTCAGCTTATTAGAGAGGTTTAATAATAGCTATTTTGGAGGTATATGTTTGATAAGGTGATTTTATTTTGGAAATTTAGGAAAAGTGGTCTTTTGTATGATTTTTTTGTATTGTGTGTCCTTTGATTGAGTTTGTATGCCCAATTAAAACATGAGAAATTCTTTGTGCTCCAACTTGAGGCCAGTGTTTAAGATTGGAGAATGCAAACAGGAAATAGATTTAATTAGTTAAAGTTTTTTTGGTCATGTATTATGGACATGGCATGGTATCTCATTAGTAATTTAGCCCATCAATTACACACTTGCACATATAAATATAAGTAGACCGTGCTTATCAAATACAGTGCTTAGATCCCCTCTCATTTCTCTGCAACTAAAGTTGTTCATACTTTTAAACGTCGCCCTCTGTGGAGAAGAAAAGTCCACGGGATAGGTCAAAGATGTCAGCATTTGTCAGAGGTGGGTCAACTTAGGAGGGACCTGAAAGTGAGGTTGGACTCGGCATCAGCATTGATGACCATTTTGGCAATTGCTAGCCTGTTCTGATTGGATGGTGAGATATAACATCGCTGCAGCGTAACAAATTTGTCTATTGGTCTAAGATTGGGAATTTCTATGGAATTTGGCCTTTTTTAACACATGAAAAAATTGAAGCAACATTGCAACAGGTTGTTGCCTGACTAGGTCCTTTCTTTTTACATGCGTTAATAAAACTCTTAAGTCTTAACAGTAACAAATTATGGACATCTATTAGGTGTGAGCAAATTGATAAGATATGGGGTGAAATTTAATTGAATGTTTTCTTGTTTTAGATGTCTTTCTATTTATTGTTTTCATTGAGCATTTAGTATGGCGTACAAGTGTAAATGCAATGTTCTTCAGCCATAATGGTAATAATGACTGAGGTCTACAAAACACAACAGATACTTATATATTTGCCCCGTAAAATTTTATATGGAAAGTAAAAGGAGGGTGCGAAAAGATCACCTCCGATATTGCTGACGCCACGCTCAACCCGGCGAATTCCTGGAATCACAAGCCAGCAAGAGCTTTTTAGGAAACAGGAGCCCAAAAATGGCACCAGGCAACCGGAGGAGCATTGCTACAATATTTGAAAGTGGAATAAGAATAAGAAGGAAAGAGAGAAATTGAACGAACCATCAGCTGATCGACACTGAAGCCCAGAGGACCCATGAGGATTTCATCGATCTCGGCGGCTTCCTTCTGGGACAGATAGGAAACACCATCTCCGGCACCAGACGAAGAGTTCATGGCTTCATTCTGCTACCGTAGAATCCCCGAGAGAGAGGTGTCGAGGGTCCGAGCTGGCAGAAAATCGGAGCTACAGCTCTAGTCCCCTGAGCCCATTCAGTAGACGCTCCGGAAGTGAAATGGATTGACAGAAATGAAAGAAATCAAAAGATAAAAGCAGTACCGGACGGCGAGCGAAGGGGCGGGAGGAGTTACCGGCGCGAGGGAGCCGTGGAGTGGCTGCTGTGGTGACTGCGGTAGAAGACAGGAGGTTCGAGAGAACCCGGCATGACATGGCTCGAGTTTTGCCCCATGTGGATGTGCGTAGCCACATACTGTTTGTTGGTTCAGCCGCTTTGGCAACGTTTTAACCTTACCTTATGCCAAAGCACATTTCTTGAGTTGGCTGTCCATGTTGTTCGCATAAATAGACGCAAAATTCCTACATTCATTCACGAACTTTCCCACATTTACACACATGAAATCGAATCAAAGAATACATGAAGATGAACAGTATCTGGACGTAAATTTGCATATACTATAACGTGGTCTTAAAATAAATTATCTGACTCTGTAATAGTTAATTGCAACGTATCAACTACGACGATCTCCTCTCGAGCCATATGTATATGGTGTCATGATGAAGTTACAGGGTCCACCAGGTTGACCCGACGGTTGAACCAGAAACCCGTGACCCAGAAGCTTTGTCGAGTCGACCTCCGGGTCGGGTATGAAAACCTTGATCTTAGGAGGGACCTGAAAGTTAGGTTGGACTCGGCATCAGCATTGATGACCATTTTGGCAATTTCTAGCCTGTTCTGATTGGATGGTGAGATATAACATCGCTGCAGCATAACAAATTTATCTATTGGTCTAAGATTGGGAATTTCTATGGAATTTGGCCTTAAACAATTGATGAAATTGAAGCAACATTGCAACAGGTTGTTGTCTGACTAGGTCCTTCCTTTTTACATGCGTTAACAAATTCTGGACATCTATTAGGTGTGAGCAAATTAATAAGATATGGGGTGAAATTTGATTGAATGTTTTCTTGTTTTAGATGTCTTTCTATTTATTGCTTTCATTGAGCATTTAGTATGGCGTACAAGTGTAAATACAATGTTCTTGAGCCATAATGGTAATAATGACTGAGGTCTACAAAACACAACAGATACTTATATATTTGCCCCGCAAAAATTTTATATGACAAGTAAAAGGAGGGTGCGAAAAGATCACCTCCGATATTGCTGACGCCACGCTCAACCCGGCTAATTCCTGGAATCACAAGCCAGCAAGAGCTTTTTAAGAAACAGGAGCCCATTAATGCACCAGGCAATCGGAGGAGCATTGCTACAACATTTGAAAGTGAAATAAGAATAAGAAGGAAAGAGAGAAATCGAACGGACCATCAGCTGATCGACACTGAAGCCCAGAGGACCCATGAGGATTTCATCAATCTCGGCGGCTTCCTTCTGGGACAGATAGGAAACACCATCTCCGGCACCAGACGAAGAGTTCATGCTGCTACCGTAGAATCCCCGAGAGAGAGGTGTCGATGGTCCGAGCTGGCAGAAAAAGGGAGCTACAGCTCTAGGCCCCTGAGCCCATTCAACCAGTCAGACACTCCGGAAGTGAAATGGATCGACAGATATGAAAGAAATCAAAAGATCAAGTCAGTACCGGACGGCGAGCGAAGGTCGGAAAAGGGCGGGAGGAGTTACCGGCGTGAGGGAGCCGTGGAGTGGCTGCTGTGGTGACTGCGGTAAGAGACAGGAGGTTCGAGAGAACTCGGCATGACATGGCTCGAGTTTTGCCCCATGTGGATGTGCGTAGCCACATACTGTTTGTTGGTTCAGCCGCTTTGGCAACGTTTTAACCTTACCTTATGCCAAAGCACATTTCTTGAGTTGGCTGTCCATGTTGTTCGCATAAATAGACGCAAAATTCCTACATTCATTCACGAACTTTCCCACATTTACACACATGAAATCGAATCAAAGAATACATGAAGATGAACAGTATCTGGACGTAAATTTGCATATACTATAACGTGGTCTTAAAATAAATTATCTGACTCTGTAATAGTTAATTGCAACGTATCAACTACGACGATCTCCTCTCGAGCCATATCCAAGTGATTCCATATGTATCCACAACTGGATCTATCTATTTTGAGCATGACGAATATGTATTAATTAGATCTCAATAAAGTTCATCGGACACCCTAAAGAACATCTTTAAGTACTTGAAAAGAACTAAGGATTAGTTCCTTGTTTATGGCAGTGAGGAAGAATTGGTTGTAAAGGGTTACACTAACGTGAACTTCCAAACTGACAAAGATGATTATCAGGCAATCTAAATTTGTGTTTTGCCTCAACAACAGAGTTGTAAGCTGAAAAAGTTCTAAGCAAGAGATTGTTGCTGATTTTACAAAAGAATTTAAATACTTTGCTGTTTCCAATGTAGCTAAGGAAGATGTAAGGTTCAATTAGTTCATTGGTGAACTTTGGGTGGTTTTAACCATTGACAATGTAGTAGAGTTATACTGTGACAATAATGGAGCTATTGCATAAGACAATGAACCTAGATATCAGTGTTTCAAGCACATTCTTTGGCATTTCTTTCTCATACAAGAGATCATACAACGAGGAGGTGTGAAGATTTGTAGAGTACCAACTGATAGTAATATTGTTGACCCAATGATAAAAGTATCTTCTCGACAGAAGCATGATGGTCATGTTAGATCACTTGGGGCTAGATTCATGAGAGATTGGGTCTAAGTGAAAGTCCAAGTATGTTGGTATGTCTGCCCTAAAAGACAGTCATGTGATGATTATATTGGTACATTATGTAATTAATTTGATTAATGATAAAGGTAATATATGTTTGTTATGTTTTTTCAAATATGAGATGATGATATAACACAATTAATGTCTTGACAATAATATTATTCAATGACATATGGTTTGGGTTGAGGACATGGATATGAGATCATATGTACAATTAGAGTCGATATAGTCTTGTCATGTCCCTTGTCGAATATTATTGTGGAATCTATATAGACAAAGACTAAAATGTGTGTTGACTTATGACTAAATCCCATTAGTGTTGATATTAGATATCGAGTCAAACACATAGGTACTTGTTAGAGAACAAATGTATCGTATTGACCCACTTTGAAAGTGATACATGGAAACCATTGGATGGTAGTCAAAATCACCTAACAAATGTGATAGTGTTGATTGTGGTGATTGTGGTTCTTAGACCTAAAGTCATTACAATGCTCACATGGTGTTCAATGGACTTTAACACCAATCAGGGTGACTTTGAACAAGGATTGCCATATAGATGGTTCTTCGGTACATTGTGACACATGGGGATTTTTGTGAGTAATGGAGATGTAAATTTGCCCTCCTATCAGAGTGATAGCCTGGTCACTTGATAAATGATAATGAGAAGTGCATGGGCATGCTTTGTGAGTCAATATGCGATATTGAGCTCACATGCATATCAACAATATTAATAGGATGACGATTCCATGCCTCATGTTGAAATTAGATATCTATATGAAAGAAACTATAAGATTATTGTAGCATTGATCACAAGTTTAGGGTGAAGTTGTTCACCAACATATCCAATTATTTAGGTTGCAATGATGTATTGCTAGACAATGCATATTGTTTGTGAATTCATAATATCATTACATACATCAAGGCCAATGTAATATGGATCATATAGGGTCACACACATAGGATGCACTGGTAAAAGGATTTTAATCATGGAAACAATTTATTTTGGTCAGTAAAGTATTTATGTAATCAAACTAAACAATACTGGAAATCTAGTCGACTGACTAGAGAGTCTCTTCGACTGAGTAGAGAATCCATTCGGGTGACTGGACAATATCATATGTAGTTGATGGGACCTTCCATTCGACTGACTTAAGAGTTCAATTGACCAACTAGAAAGTGTCACCCAACATATGACTAGAATGATCATTCGATCGATTGGAGAATCCAATTGACTGACTAGTTCAAATCAACCAGTGGATGGAGTCAATAGATTAGTGGTAGCCATTGTTATGCACATGAATCGTTGCAATAAAAGCTAGTGTTATTGCATTGCTAACCACATGCCAATCGACCATCTAGATATGCACATCTAGTAGGCTAACATGCCAGGTGACTGACTAGATAGTCTAGTCAACTGACAGGTTGTGTGCAACCAACTTCCAACCAAGAAACTTGACCTTCCATCTTTTGGGGTTTTGGAAACCCTAATCCTATGAGTCCTTAATAAAAGAGGGATGTCCAAGGCTCTCAACACACTTAGGATTCATGTTGCGGTAAAATGAGAGACTAGCATCTTAACCGTGAAAGTGAGAGATTACAAGGGAGAAAAGTTGATGCTAGCACAATAACAAACAAAGGGGATACTCCTTCCCACTGATTCAAGAAGCACAACATGGAGTTCTCGGTGGTCCACTTGGACTGCGTAGAGGCTCAGAAACATCATTGTTGTGCTAGGAGGAATTCATCAAATACCATGCATGTGTTGCTCAAGAAGGAAGCACATCTGTGCTCAAGGTTAGTCACTAGACTTGCTCTAGATAAGGCATTTTTTGCACCCTCTTTCCTATACATCATTAGTGGCACGATCTTCTTGTTAGGGAATATGGAACAAAATTTTTGTTTCTGCTACCTTTCTATTTCTCCATATTTATGAACACCAAATTCCCATAGAGAAGCTAATCACTTCAACTAAATGAGATGACTTAAAGACCAATCTATTGAAGATGTCATTCAACCTACTCTGATTGCAATGAAGATCCATAATGGCAATCAGGCTAAGTCAATGAGTTCTTTTCAAGAACGAAACCTACTCAATTTTATCATCAAAACACGCACCCTGAGCATTCCAACACAAGTTATTCATCATAAAAAACAAAGATGGGGAAGGAAGACAACTCATATAGTCAGATAACTGTCAGCAACCCAACCACAATGTCTGAGTTGGGTTCTACTTCTTCTAATTCATTCTTACCCTATGCATCAATATCTTGCCCTCATTGGTTGGACAATCACTTAGATCCACTAACCTTGCACCATCAGGTGTGACGCTTGCCTTGTACTTTTTTCTTGTTCTTAGGATTGCACAACACAATTTGGTAAACAATCCTCTAGTTCCTCAAGATAATGCCACTCCTACCAAGTACCTTTCGACTTGTGTTGGTGTCTCTCCATATGAAATCATTGGTAAAATAAAAAGGAGGATCCTTCCCCTGATCTAGGTATGTTCCTATCATGGTCTTGTTCTCAGTGAGGTTGATGAAGGTATTTGCAGGATTGGATGGATGTTGAGAGTTTACGCCTTTGTTCTTGGACTCTAGTTGTCCATTGTTACTAGGATGTTGGTCCGTGTTCATTTTGTGTTTCCTCCAAATTTTGTCCATCACTTCCTATTACATATGGAATAGACATTAGGAACTTTAGAGAAATCCTCATCTTTCATGGGGGTTTCCTTATTTGTCTAGTTCATTGGTTTATCTTCCCTAGACTGTCTTGGTGGGTGCTTCTCTGGTCTCTTGGCATGTTTTTTTCTCAAAGGTGTAGGACTGTTTGTTGCATCTATAGTTTTAGGTACAATGTGGGAACAATGTTCATCTTCATGCTTGATCCTTTCATAGAGCACACATAATGCCTTGAGGTCTTCATACTCAAGTTTGAATATTTCTATATTGATGCAAACTATAGGTCTGAGAGGATTTGTAATGTCAATCTTTATTTCAATAGCTATGAAATTACCATGCTTGCCCTAGGTGGTGAGAGAATCAATCTTGATTGTCTTGACCACAAGATCACCTATCCTAGAAAGGAGATCATTCTGATATAGATGCAAAGACAAGTCAGGAATGATGATCTAGACAACCAATTTCCTAGATATTAGATTAGATGGTCAAAAGTGAGGAGACCAGGACTACACTGACAAGTAATTTCCAAATAGCGTCCATGGACCTCATGTCATCACTTTGATTTAATATTCATTTTTTAACAATTGAGAAAAAATAATATCCCTTATCAAAGTTGATGATATGGAATTGTTCATTAGGACCCCATAGAATAGATATCCTTTTCTGAAGGGCTTGGAATCTGACATTAATGCCCACTACCTTTGTAATCACGAAAAACTTTCAAGGTTTCAAGGGGGGGGTGCAAACCTCATCCACTACTACAGAAACCCCATTTGGCGTCGGTTTCCGACCGACGCCTATGTGGGCGCCGCTAAAGGTCGAACATTTCGGCGTCGGTTTTTTAACCGACGCCTATTTAACCTATAGGCTTCGGTCTTTTAGTAGACAACCGACGCCAAAATGGTTCGCGCCACAGAAAACGGCGTCATCTAGGGCACTTTCTGCGTCGGTGATTTACTAAAAAACTGACGCCTATATTCCATGTAGCGTCGGTCTTTTAGTTGATAACCGACGCATAAAGTGTCCTAGATGACGCCGTTTTCTGTGGCGCGAACCCTTTTGGCGTCGGTTATATACCAAACGACCGACGCTTTGTTGTTTAAATAGGCGTCGGTTCGATACTAATATCCGACGCCATTTCCAGGACTGCTTTGGCCACATCAGGCGTCGGTTATCTATAAATAACCGACGCTGTATGTCTTTGTTGATGGTTTTCATTAAATAACCGACGCCTATTTATATTTTTTTTTTCATATCAGTTTGCAGGCCTGCTGTGGCTGGTCAGCAGGATGAGAACCTGTAGTTTAGTTTTCTGAACTGCAGGTTTACGACATCCATTGATATCAGCCTACAAACAGGCCGCAAACCTGCAAAAGTCACAAAGAAAATTTCACACAAGTACATACATGTACATACATTCAGACATCAATTCAATTCTCACATTCACACATATAGAAACATTCAAATACATGTATTAACATTCAGAAATATTCATTTACAAAGTATCATTCATTATCGCTATCAACATCCCAATTATATCTTACAGTTGCCACTGCTTGTATGGCTTTTGCCCATTCTTCTCTTACTTCATTTAATGCTTCCATCGTATATGGAGCATGTATATTTTTTAAGCATTTACCTGTAGTGTTGTCAGTTTTAAACACCTGCAAAGAGAATGATGTATATATAAGTAATAATATAAAAATAAGATAAGATTGATATATTGCATACTAACTAATGAGACTATATATAATACCTCATGTATGGTATCGATGTCCAATGCGGCATATTTGATAATCATCTGCATAAATCGCATCACATAGTATGCGCATGCCCAGCCATTGTCTTGTGTAGCACACTATAAATTGAAACATACAAAATAATACAACTAAGCACAATTCACATCAATAATATATATATTCGAGTCGAGAACTTACTTGTACGTTCTGCCAATTTATTGGCTGGTTCTTTTTCCTTGGGACCGTTCCTCCAGCCTTTTTGAATGCATCTAAACCCCTACATGTTAATATAACACAATAAATTGCATAAGTAAATAGTAATGTAATAAAAGATGTTAACGGATATAAAAATGAAATATTTCTCACCAGAATAATGGCATTCTCATTACGTGTCCAATTTTAGGGTTCAATGTACTCCCCGCAGGATCTAGATAATAAACAGTGAATGTCCCGGGGACAATAACTAGTAACTCCCAATGTCTACCGCTAGAGGTAAGAAGTTAACAATTAATAACTCAAAATGCAAAATAAAAATGGAATTTTCTTAAGTCCAAATTATAAATAAAGTAAACTTACTTGACATTGAATGGAGCTATTATTATCGTCTTCTTTTGCTGACCAAAAATTGTAAAAGCATCTATACAGTATTGTTGAACATTATTAGGGTCTTTAGCTACCAAACTAATCAATGATGGAATCAAAAATCCCAAATGATCAAATGCAAATTGTTTGCAATGATCTTCGACTAAGTAGCTGCAAAACATATAGGCGTATGCATTAATATATAAGAAACCAGATCACCGGATCTTACACAAGGTATATGGATGTATAAACAAGATCTCACCTTATCCATGTCTCTATCATTGATGTATTCAGCCAATCATACATAAACAACTCAATAATATCTTGTATAAATAAAGAGCTATCGTATGATTGACCTGCATAATCTGCATCTAAAGAAATAATAATAGGGCAATGTACATTATGTGCTCGTAGCCAACATGCCATTCCCCTACAAGCAGGACCTAACGGGTATGTTAGGTCAGTTGGAACCCAATCGGGTAATGCGGGAAGTGGAAGTGGAGGCCTAGGTGCTCCTGGTGTCTTCTTTTTAACCTGTACATATAATTTCAGATCAGTTGACATCATATATACACATTAACAGTCTAAATCAATGTAAATTTATCTTACAATTTCAGTCATGTAGACGACATCTTCTTTGGGCCACAATATCACCCCGCCTTCTGCATCAGCAAGTCTATCAATATCCGGGTGGGGATATGGCAATGTAGCTTCTCTCCAATCAGGTAACACACGTATCGGGCTCACACGAACGTAACCCTGTGGCATTGGAGTCCCGTGAAACATTGCCCCAGGAAGGGACGGGTAAGCCTGCGCCTCTGCAACAACGTAGTCTTGCATTCTTAAGCGGCATGGCTTCAATGCCTACAAATTTACGTAAAGAATATTATACATATATACATATCATCTTGAAAACATAACAACTTGAAAAGACTAACTACAATGTCATAAACAATACTTACAGCAGACGTGCTAGGCGATGGGTCTCCAGGATTACTCGCAGTCTGTGCATCAGGAGAAGAGTGGGTCGCCATAGGCGTATTGGAAGCCTGAGATGCCTGCCACCGCAGCAATTCTTCCTTGACCTTCTCAGCAACTACATCATTGACCTTCTTAGCAACTAAATCCTCAACTCTCTTATTCTCCTATACATGGATAAAAGAAACATTAGCTTCTTATTAATGAATTTCCTTTTACAGTAACATTCTAAAAAAAGAATAGGTTACCTCTTCTTGAGAAAGTCCCGCTCTGGGTTTGCGCTGGGATGGCCCAAAGAATGCTTTGATGCCAACACCAGCGCCGACACCTCTAACACGTCCAGGATGCTCTGGGTTACCCAGAGCAACTGTCAATTCATCCCTTGTGCCCTGAGGGATGAACGTGCCTTGTTTCCTCTGCTCGTGCAGCTCCCGCTAATCACCATAAACAGAAATTGGTAAGTTAACACCACAAATAATCAATATTCAAACGATTTCTCTAAGAGTGTTATTTTACCATTTTTGCAGCCGCCTCAGCAGTTACAGGCTTCTTTATTTCACCCTTCTTGTTTTGCCTGCCAGCTATCCAGATATCATGGCGAGGCATGGGTGTGGCAGACTCCTGAGTAGGAGCAGACTCCTGAGTAGCCGCAGACTCCGCCTGTAGTCTTTGGCGAACGCTTGCATAGCCTTTTGGACCCATAGTGTGGTCATGCACATTCAGTGCACGTCTTGCTTTTTGTGCGTCACTGAGGGCCTAGTTAGTATGCACATTAATGATTTGGTTAGTAGCACTAAATGCTAATCTTGAATAGGTGAATACAATGTATATTAATTAAATTGGGAGTGACGCCTAATACCTTGAATTCTTCAGATTTTCTTGAAGCAACAAAATTGTCCCAATCTTCTTTGTCCAAGAAGTTCCATTGTTCAAGGGCTGACTTCTTCTTCTTATCACCCTCTTTTATGTATTCTCTGTTCAGATTTGTCCTATAATTCCTAAGCATCTTTCCAGCGCGTTGCATCACATTTTTACGATGCAACTTCTCATCCAATGCAAACAGATTCTGTAAAATAGAAATGTTATTAACTAGTATCCAAAATAGAATTGCAAATAATAGAATTTGTAATCTACAAAATAGAATTGCAAATAATAATAACTCACGCATAAATCCTTCCATATCAAGTCTTTTTTCCCTTGAGGAACTTTATGCCAATTGTCATACTTAACACCACAATGGCTCCGAGTGGTACACCCAAGATAGTTCACAAAATTATTGCGGTTCACTCCAATTGGATTTCCTCCATTATCAAACTCCACCACCAATTTGGATCCACTACCACTTAGCGCTAATAACTTCTTCAACAGAGTGATGCCCCTTTTCTTGTTAAGTGTTTGGTGTTGCGCATCAAGTTGCTCCAGTGCTTCAGTGGGTACAGGTGCATCAACCTAAAATTTGACAAAAATAAAACACACTAAATTAGCCCAATATAGAAATATAGGATATATGACATAACTAGAAGATAATGAATTTTATAGAAATACAGGATATGTTTTTAGAACTTACATTAGTATCCTCGCCATGCTCGTCATGGACAGCATGCTCATCATGGACTTCATGCTCATCATGGACATCATGCTCATCATGGTCAGCCATCTGAAAATGTCATTAAAAAGGCAAACATTTAACATTTCTATTAACTAGAAAAAGGCAAACATTTAGCATTTGTATTAACTAGAAAAAGGCAAACATTTAGCATTTGTATCAACTAGAAAAAGGCAAACATTTAGCATTTGTATAAACATACATGTCTCTAAAATTGTGATCTTTTATCAATTAACAATCCTTCATTGTGATCTCCGCGCACATATAAGTCATCATTAGCTTCAATATTTTGTGGAGTTGGCAACCCAACTGAGAATGTACTGGAGTCATCATACTTATCATAGTACTCTTCTTCATCTATAGGATCTTCAATGAACTGTCTTTTACCATGAAGAACAACCGACCATTTATCATTTGCAGGATCATCGATATAGAATATTTGTTTCGCCTGTGATGCCAATATGAATGGTTCACCCTTCTCGCCAATCTTTTCAAAGTTCACCAAAGTGAAACCCAATTCATCCACTATAACTCCTTTGGTGTTATCAACCCAATTACATTTAAAGAGCGGAATTTTGAAATCTATGTAGTCAAACTCCCAAATGTCCTCAATGACACCGTAATATGACATTTTAGCTTCACGTGGACTCTTATCCTTTGCACTTGCAAAGTACATAGTCGACGCTTGAAGAGTGACCCCACTATTTTGGACGACACTCTTATCATCTTGGCGCTTTGTGTAATATGTGAATCCATTAATGTCAAACCCTTCATAAGACATAACATTCGGTTTTGGTTTAAAGGCGAGGCATTTGATAGTTTCTGTAATATCATTTGGTGTTTGAGATAGTTGATGTAAGACTTTATCTTCAAACCACTTAGTAAAAGTCTTATTATGCTCTCTAGCAAGCCACATTGAACTTGCTCGAGGATGTTGTCTCTTTATGAAATTGGTATGTTCCTCGATATAAACACTCACTTCGTCCATATTGTGTAAAATATACAAGTGAGCTTGTTCCAACTGCTCACGGCTGATTACTTTCACCCGTGATCCCAAAATTCCTTTGCCCTCCTCAATATTCTTGTCATTATCAGGAGTGTCATTACCACTGAAAAAGTCATTGCAAAAATCCATAACCTCTCTCGCCACATAACCTTCAATAATACTCCCTTCAGGCCGATAACGGTTTCGAACATCACCTTTAAAAACGCTCATGTATCGTTCAAAGGGATACATCCAATGCAAGAAAACTGGTCCCAACATTTTCACTTCCCTAGTCAAGTGGACAACAAGATGTACCATGATATCAAAGAACGAAGGAGGGAAATACATCTCAAGCTGACATAGGGTAACAACCACTTCTCTTTGCAAATTATCGAGAGTATCAGGGTCAATAACTTTGCCGCATAGACTGTTGAAAAAGAAACAAAGTCTGGTAATTGCAAACCTTACATGCTTCGGCAATATAGATCGAATTGCCACGGGCAATATTTGTTGCATTAGAGTGTGACAATCATGAGATTTAAGACCTATCAACTTCAGATCTTTCATTGATACCAATCTATGGATGTTGGATGAGTAACCATGTGGCACCTTAACATTTACCAGGCATTCACAAAAAGTTTTCTTCTCCTTTCTAGACAACGTGTAACAAGCGGGAGGTAAGTATGTTCTTTTATTACCCATTTCACGTAATTCTGTTAATTCTGACCTTATTCCCATTTCACGTAGGTCCAGTCTGGATTTTATCCCATCTTTAGTCTTACCTGGTATATTTAATAGAGTACCAATGATGCTATCACAGACATTTTTCTCAACGTGCATTACATCGATACAATGCCTGACTGTCAAAGAACTCCAATAAGGAAGATCCCAAAATATTGACTTCTTCTTGAATGAAGAATTGTCACTCCGTGTGGCCATACTACATTGTGATTTCTTACCAAATTCATTGACAATGTCTTTTACTCTTTCATAAACAACATCCCCTGGTATAGGTTTAGGTGCACTCCGTTCATCATTCCATCCATTGAATGCTTTGCGCTTCCTACGATACAGATGGAATTTTGAAAGAAACCTTCGATGACCAAGATATACAGTCTTGCCGCCATGTTTTAGTCTTATTGAATCAGTGTTTTCTTCACATATAGGACACGCTTTAGCTCCTTTGACACTATATCCAGACAAATTCCCATATGCTGAAAAGTCATTAATAGTGCAAAACAACATAGCGTGTAAACGAAATGTCTCTCTTGCTGAAGCATCATAGGTCATCACACCTTCAGCCCAAAGTTTCTTTAAGTCATCAATCAAAGGTTCAAGATAAACATCGATATCATTTCCGGGTTGTTTAGGGCCCGATATCAACAATGACAACATAACGTACTTATTTTTCATACACATCCAGGGAGGAAGATTGTATATAACAAGCATGACTGGCCAAGTGCTATGTTGGCTGCTCAATGTCCCGTACGGATTCATCCCATCTGTACAAAGCCCAAGTCTTAGATTCCTATCTTCTTCACCAAATTTAGGGTACAATAGATCAATCTTCTTCCACTGTGGGGAATCAGACGCATGTCGTAGGATCCCATCATTATTTTTCTTAACATCTGCATGCCACCTCAAATTCTTCGCATCTTTTGGATTTGCAAACAAGCGTTGAAACCGTGATATTATAGGTAGATACCACAACACCTTGGCAGGAGAACCAGTTTTGGACTCCCCCGAAGTCGTCAATTTATACCGTGACGCACCACATTTTGGACAATCTTTCAAATCTACATAGTCCTTTTGAAATAATACACAATCATTCGGGCATGCGTGTATCTTCTTGGCCTCCATTCCCATTGGGCACAACATTTTCTTTACCTGGTATGTTGAGATTGGAAGCTCGTTTCCTTCAGGAAGAATTTCTTTCAACAAAGTCAACAATGAAGTGAAGCTTTTGTCGCTCCATCTATTGTTAGCTTTCAACTTATACAATCTCAACACAGTGCTAAGCTTCGTAAACTTAGCACAGCCTGTGTATAACGGTATCTCAGCATCATGCACAATGTTTGTAAAGATAGGAGGTGGATCGGTGTGCTCTACCCTACAACTATCCAGCATCGCATCAACGATGTCTGCTGGAACTGGTTCGTTCACATTTACGTCATTGGAGGCTATTTCTTCTTCCACCCAAGCACTGCTATCGACATCTACTGGTTTCGATTTTGAAATCTCTCCATGCCAGTGCCATTCTGTATAGCCTTGTACAATCCCGTTGCACATGACATGACTTTTGATTTCCTCACCAGTGTTGACTTTCAAGTTGTTACCGCAATGCCTACATGGACAGTAGAACCTATCTGTAGGTTTTTTCCTATGTTCCTCGGCAAATCTAATAAACTGAACAAGACCAGATATAAACTCTGGGGTGCAACGATTACGAATGGACATCCATGATCTATCCATTCTATGATCAGAGAAAACAAGTATATATTAGGAAAACAAGTGATTGTTCATTCTAATTTATACCAATGTACAAGTAATATAAAAAACAATGATTGTTCACATTCTAGGCCAACAAACACATTTGATGTCATTCTTATATATAATAAATGTGTACCACCTATCCCATCCTTGAATACCTAATCTCACTAGTAAGTGTATAATGTGTATTGGGTTTTCAAGAAAATTTCGGCAGCATTTCCCCGCTGTTCTCTAAGTACATATGTACTTAGAGAACAAACGGGGAAATGCTACCAAAATTTTCTCGAAAACTCAATACACATTATACACTTACATCCTAAGTGAGATTAGGTGTTCAAGAACAGTCCCAAACCGGGGACTATCCAAGATTTACTCCTAATGAGTCAATCTTGGACGGGTTTCTAGGCCAACAAACACAATAATAGATATCTACAATGAAGCCGGACTCCATACAAACAGTATATAATTTAGTGATTGTTCATTCTAATTTATACCAATGTACAAGTAATATAAAAAACAATGATTGTTCACATTCTAGGCCTACAAACATATTTGATGTCATTCTTATATATAATAAATGTGTACCACCTATCCCATCCTTGAACACCTAATCTCACTAGTAAGTGTATAATGTGTATTGGGTTTTCAAGAAAATTTCGGCAGCATTTCCCCACTGTTCTCTAAGTACATATGTACTTAGAGAACAAACGGGGAAATGCTACCAAAATTTTCTCGAAAACTCCATACACATTATACACTTACATCCTAAGTGAGATTAGGTGTTCAAGAACAGTCCCAAACCGGGGACTATCCAAGATTTACTCCTAATGAGTCAATCTTGGATGGGTTTCTAGGCCAACAAACACAATAATAGATATCTACAATGAAGCCGGACTCCATACAAACAGTACATAATTTAGTGATTGTTCATTCTAATTTATGCCGATGTACAAGTAATATAAAAAATAATGATTGTTCACATTCTAGGCCAACAAATACATGTGATGTCATTCTTATATATAATAAATGTGTACCACCTATAACAAACACATTGTCCAACATTAGGTTCAACACTTGAAACATACATTCGTTTTCAACATAAAAAAATTGTATCATTAGGGTCCAACATGTGGATTATATGGGACATACACATCAAGGTGGTCATAAGGGAGGATATTTCCTTATTTATGAGTAAGCGATATAAGATTAAGATCCATATAAAAATTAGGGCAGAAGGAAGAAATAAATCTTCTTTAGGATACAATAGACCCTTATGGATGTATTTAGGGTCATAGGTACCATCATAGAACAAAAGGGGTACACTCTAGGATTTAAGATCACACTACATCATGAATTTTATACAAAATTACATGTATGTGTATATAAAAAATATATTTATAAAGAACTTCTGTACATATCTAATCAACAAATCAGTAATTAACTAAGTATTCATCAATACTTACTATTAATCAGTATCTCTAATCATTAAAATCGGCAAGCAGATCAGTTATTGTAAATAACAAACTATGAATTGTTGAATTAAATTAATCACTAAAGAAATACTAACCAGTAGTATCAATCATTAATCACTGAAAGCAGCAAGGAAATCAGTAAAACTAACCTCAGTAGAAACAGGACGTCGGGCGTCAGCAGGAAGAAAGGAAGGAGCTAGGGCAGGCAGGTGGGCAAGCAGGAGGGCACCAGGCGTGGCGGCGGTGCCGGTTCTCAGGCATGGCGGCGGCGCAGCGGATGGAGCAGCAGGGCGGGCAGCAGGTGGCTGGAGTAGCAGGGCGGCGGCGCAGGCGGTTAGAGCAGCAGGCGGCGATGGCGGAGAAGAAACGTGCCAGAGAAGAAGGGCGCCGGAGAAGGGACGCCGGAGATGGAGCCCCGGAGAGAAGCGCCGGAGAAAACTAGCAGCAGCAGCACAAAATCGCCGGAGAAATCGCCGCAACAGGGAAATAGGGTAGCAATGAAACAGAAGAAAGGGGAAGAGTCGGGCGATCGCGGGTTATAAGTTCTCAAATAGCGTCGGTTGTTTACAACAACCGACGCCTAAACATCTTTAGCGTCGGTTGTTTGAAAAAACCGACGTCTAATTGGACGATATTTTCATGAAATTATTTGGCGGGAACCACTTTCAGCGTCGGTTATACAAGGATAACCGACGCTGACAGTGACACTTTTCGCGCAAATTTTCATCGCACATAGGCGTCGGTTGCTACGTATATAACCGACGCTGAAAATGACACTATTTTTTTTGATCGAAATATGGATTTCGCGGGCGACTTTACGCGTCGGTTTGTTATAAACAACGGACGCTTAATACAAAGCGGTACCCGTGTCTGGCTGGTCTTCGAATATAGACGTCGGGTTGCTTAAACAACCGACGCCTTAAATGTTAGGCGTCTGTTTTCCTTAATAACCGACGCCCAGAAAAGTGACACTGAATGCTATTTCTGTAGTAGTGATCCCTTAAAATAGTTGATGGAATAATACCACTTCAATATACTATGATGTCAAAAGCTTTAAGCAGGTTTAGCAAGATGATCATTCTACTCCCATAGTGAGTCAGTTTACCACCAATACAATCCTGATACGACTTCCTATGTCCCCTTCCCGTGTTAGTGGTACATTTGAGTTGTTAAATATAGTGTTGTCTTTGATCCAATCACCAGAATCATTTCTTACTTTGTTCCTTTCCTCCTCATATGCGTAAATACTAGATGAGGTACTTCCTTGTATTCCATGTGGAGGCCTAACATGGCCAATGCCACTCTAGATGTCACAGACCACAGATTCTCCTTTGCTTCTCATAAGCCTATAAATAGACCTTTGACCTCTAGAATTGACCATGTTGCATCATCCAAGGTTTAACTCTATTTTATGTGATATGTTTCAGAATATGGTGCTAGAACTTTTGAGCTTGTTTCACCTAGTGCTAAAGGTGAAAACTTAAAAAATTCATTTATAGGTGATCAAGAATGAATATATTTAGGGAAAAATATATAATCTTAAACTCATTTTCTTAATTTTTCCCATGAAAGAAACTTTCTAATCTAGTGTTGCACAATATTCATTGGATTTAAGCTTGCTAATTATTTCCTTTGTTTCACATATAAGAAATCAGATGGTTACATATTTATACCACAACTGATGTATCATGTATAATCTAGTAAATTGTTCAAGCTTAGTATTGATTATCTAGATCACACTATCATAAATGGAGCCCTCATTATGCACACATTATCTATATCATAGATATAGTCACATCCTTATGATAACTAAAGAATCCACACATTATTGATCTCGAATATCTGCATGGTACCAAATATATTTGAAGATAATGAAAAATTAAAATTTTATTTGACTTTTTGCTCCTTTTCCACTCCATTTATATCAAAATATTCTTTGTTCGCCTACTTCATTTATGCACTTTTCATGAATGATCTACATGCAAATGTCTATTAGTGGACCTCCTAATTTCTCATACCTAGAGAGGGTCAGGAATACGATTATCTAGTTGGAAAAAAGTTCTATGAAGGCACATGATGAAATTAGAAGACAATGCAACTATTTATTTATTTTACCACACTAAGAGTCACCTTTTTATGAGTACAAAGGCAACACCCATGAAGTTTTCTAGGGATTATCCATCTACTATTGAGTTTGGTGCAGTAGATGCTCTATTGAGAAATATTGCAAATGCTTTAGGCCCTATGGAGTAGGGCAACAAAGACAATGTCACCAACTGAATCATGTCTAGTACACGAGATATGTACATGCATGGACCATTGCATGGTTATGTGTCTAAAGATATAACTTGTGCTGAACCTTTTCTGAAAAAAGTAGTATCTTAGAACTTCCCTAGAATGAACCAAGGAAGGCATAGTGTTTCCACATAGTTCTTAGATTAGTAAACAAAACATGTCACATGTTTGGCTAAGCAACTAATCTGTTTAATTGAGAATTCCCCACTGCAACCTAGGGATTACGTGGTGAATAGTTTTAGCAAAGCATGAAGAAGTGCATATGTATTGTTTTATATCTCAAGAAGATTAGCTTGCAAGTTTCAACAAGAGTGAACTTGAGGAAATATAAGAGAACAAGGGGGACACTTGGTTGTAAGCTCCAAATTACAACATATAAAATGGGAAACATAAATGCACCAATATAGCTAATGATAATTAAACTATTTCTTAGCCACCATATGCCTAATATCACTCAAATTTTCATGGTCATTGACCAACTACTAGTGGAAATGTCATGCCAAATATCTCAACTCCTCATTCTCCTTAACTGTCTATGAGGTAAAGCAATGATGTTGAATTCATTAGCTACTCCCTTCCACTAGAAAACCGTTAAGGTCATATGCACACAACTCAGATATCATTAATTTTCATCCATATTCAGTCTTAGGCTTTCTCATGGACAACAAAGTTCTTAATATTATGATATAGGGTGGGTGGGACAATATCTCAAATATACTAACACAATTTCGTTTTGCAATACTCTTTTGTCAATTATATATGATGTGTTTATTGCACTGCATCACAAGTAGTTTCATTTTGTTTTTTTTTAGTTTATTTTTTTTTTCATGCCATTACCTAGATGAATTAGGATTTTCATTTCTTCCTTGCATAATATGTGAATCGACCCCACATGAAGCAATTCGTTTATGAGAAAATGAAAATTTAACAATCACTTGTTTGGCCATATATGAACACCATAAGCAATGAATATAATCAATGCACACTTTTATAAAGAATGGTAGGTTTAGGTGGAACCGAGAGGAACCAAACTCTACTTTCTCTCAATGAATAACTAAATCATATCTAAGAAAATATTTAGTCCCTAATGGGAGCACCCAATATATTATAAATCAAATCACATTGATATTGCCATTCCTCTCCCTCATCCACATCTTTTTCATCAACATTATGTGTACGACCTACAATAGAAAAATATAATCCAAAACATGACAAACTCAAAGTATAAGATTGTCTCCCATGCCCTCATTTGTGATTCTCTATACCCCACAATTATAGTAATTGACTAATGATATAACATCTAAGAGATGATAAATTTTACAAAAACAATCTTGAATCCAAACACAAAAAAAAATTGTGTAAATAGAAATAAAAATTAATTTGAGTACCAATTTCCTTACATAATTCCCAACTTTCCATTTCTGCTTAGAAAGTGGGAAAAGTAGCTAAAATAGCAATGGAAGTAAATTGTTGAAAAAATGAAATAAAGCATGCATTTACAAAAGAGATCTGCAAAGTAAACTATAATTGATAGACATACATCAAACAAACTCAAACATAAATGTTTCTTGTTTCATATTATAACTCAACAACCTGAACATAAGAACTATGGTATAATCTCAATACACATTGTATGCCTCATTTATCACAACATACTTAATTCCCTACCACAGATTTTGCCAAGCAACTATAACTTTCTAGAAATTTCTAAACTTGACTATACATTTCCTCTCTTTCAAGATCATTTTACAACACTGTATTTGTAGTTGAGATCCTAAAATAATATACATCCAAAGGTGTTGCAAAAATGTAAGTAATCCAAAAAAATTAGGAATGTGCACACCCACTATTACTAGGGATCAGGGAATACAGATACTAATGGAGATCATTAAAGGAAACCCCAAAATAGCCCCATGTGCCATTAAATAACCCCATGATCTATGAATTTATATATGGGGATAGGAGTATCAAACAAAATAAAAAATGAAGGTTTCACTAGTTGATGGCCCTAGTTGACCATCAAGAATATTGAGATGGTTGATTAGAAGGTGAAAGCCACTCCTAGAGGATCATACATGCTTAGTCTGCCACATAGCCCCTATAGATAGTTGGATACAATGACTTTCAAAAACACATTCAAGCATCTAGAAAAGACAACTAGATGGGTAAAACTCCCTACTACTACTCATTGCCTTTAGTCACCTAACTAGCCCAACTAGTAGATCGTCTAGTTTCTTCGATAAAGATATATAAGGTTTAGGACATTTCCTATAATTAATTAACCATTCTATTCTGGAAATGATATCTTAAAATTCAATGAAATTTTTTAAACTCCTCTAGTCTCACAAGTAGGATCATTCAATAACTTGTTAGTGTGAAAAAGTAACATTTCATCTATAGGTAGGTGCTCCCCGTGTACATTCCATGTGAATGATTGTAGTAGTAAAAAGGAACCCCTAGACGTCCTTTTTAAGGGACATGACACCTAGACATCCTACTCTAATGGACTTCAATTGTATAGTATGTACGAGAGCATAAACAAGAGTCCTAGAGGACGTTCTTGGGCTCTATGTCTGAGTAATTATTCTTTGGATCTAGGTCTTTTGATATAAGAGCTGCTATTCAAAGTGCATTTAAACATCATAAACAAGCTTAACAATGCATATTCTTTTTGTGGATAATATCTTCTCCATTTTATCTGTTTATTGTGCTATAGACATGATTATAGAGTACTTATACTCTTTGGTGTTTGGGGAGTAGTGTTGGGAAACATGGAGAAAGAAATGGCAAAAAAAACAAAAAATTTCTATCCATATGATCTCTTGATAAGAAGATCACATCAACAATGATGTATCTAGAAGGAGGGTGAAATTTACCTTCACTTGAGTAAGTCTAACAATTTTCCTTGCACGACGACGTGCTCCCTTCACAAGTAGCACATCGATGACTGTAGATGGCATCCTCCTGATGTAACACCAATAGACGAAGGTTGACGGACATCCTCCTAGGATCTGGCAACAATGGCTTACAAGACTCTATCTAGTCCATGCTTACCACTAGGAACTCCATGTTGCACTAACAGAGCTGAAAGGAAGGACTTGTCTGTCTGTTTGTCATTGTACTAGCGTCGACTTCCTTTCCCCTTGTTATCTCTTCCTTTCTTTGGAATATTGCTCAGGCTGTCTCACACGTTACCACGATTGTGAGAAGAGGAGTCCTATATTTAGAGCATTGACCACCCCTCCTTATATAGCAGTGGATGGGCTAGGGTTTCTAAAACCTAGGGGATGTGAAAGGCCAAATCTCATGGTTTGATGGTTGTTGCACACAACCAATCAGTCGAATGGACCATCCAATCAGTCGATTGGCTTGTGGTCAGTGGAGCAATAACACTGACTTTTAAAATGATGATTAAGACATGCCACTATAGCTTATTATTAATCATTTATTTCACATCTTTGTTTGATCTAGTCCAATTGGTCGATTCCAAAGGCAGTCTACACAGTTGATTAAACAATCGAGTCAATCGACTAGCACACGAGTAGGTCGATTGGACACTCCAGTCGATCGACTGACACACTAATGTTGTGTAAGTTGATTACCTTAACAATTTTAGTAACCAAGTTAAATATTATCTATGAGTAAGATCCTATTCCAAATGCATCATCCTATTTGTGCGACCCAATAGATTCCAAATTAAGTTGGCAGCAAAGTCCATCACCATTATGACTACACAAGCAATGAGTGGTATCTTGCAATTGGAAAGTTGGAGAACAACTTCAATCTATAATTTTTATCTGTGTTGCCATGATAGTATAGTTCCTTTGTCACTAATATCCAGATTGAATGCACTGCATGGAATCATCATCCTCTTAACATTCAATCTATGTTCCTTGACCTAGAGAAGACTATATGAGATGCATGTGAGTTGACATATCACATATTTACATACATGAGTATGGTAATACATTTCTCAATCTCACTTATCAAGTGGCCATGATATCAAATCTAGTAGGAGGGACAAAGCCCATCTAGATCACTCACAGTCAATCCCAATTTGTCACAACGTACCCTAGAACCATCTTTATGGCAACCGTTATTCAAGGTCACGTTGGAGGGTGTCAAAATTCATCAAATGGCATGTGATGAGTGTAGAGACTTTAGGTCTAAGAACCACAATCACCACCATCACTTTGAGAGATGATTCTAACTACCATTCCATGGTTTCCATGTATCACTCTCAATGTGGGTCTGTCTGGTACATTGTTCTCTAACATGTACCTATGTGTTTGACTTGATATCCAATACCATGACTAATGATACTCGCTAATCAATCAACACACATTATAATATTAGGTATTACTCTCATATATTTTTCTTCCACATTAATAATTGATGGGACATAACAAGAATTAATGTACTCTTATCATACATATGATCTCATTGTTCTGGTCCTCAACCTGGAGACATATGCCATTAAGTAACATCATTCATTATACATCTATCATGTTTGTGTCATCATCTCATGACTAAGACAAGAATAACATATGAAATTACCTATTATTATTATCAAATAAAGTACATGATTCCCCAATACAATCATAATATGATTATCTCTATGGGCATACATGCCAACAGACCTCCACTTGCACTTAGATCCAATAACCCAATTCTAAGTGATCTAACATGACCATGATGTTTCCTCTGTACAAGTTCTTTTATTATCGACTCAACAACATTTTCTTCTAGTCGTTACTTTGCAAATCTTAACATATCCTTGTTATGTGATCTCTCTTATGAGATGACAAAGTCACAATATGTTATTTAGGTTCATTTCCCCATCCAATAGCTCCATTATTGTTACAATATTTCTACTGTGTCATCAATGATTGAAACCACCCCAAGTTCATCCAATGCACTTCTTGTTCCATACAATATCCTCTACTATTTTAAATCCAACAAGGTACTTTGCTTCTATTATAGAATCAACAACTGTCTCTTACTCAGAAGTTTTCCAACTTAAGGCAACAAATTCATATTGTGATTGATAACCGTCTTTGTTAGTTTGGAAGCTTGCATCACTGTAACCCTTTACAGCCAACTCTTCCTTTTCCCATAAATGTGGAACTGAATCTTAGTTCTTCTCAAGTACTTAATGATGTTCTCTACAATTAGTCCAGTGACTTTCACTGAAATCTGATTGATATTCATTCTCATCATGTCCAAAACATATAAGACTATAGGAAGAATGCCTAACATTGCATACATGATAGATCCAATTGCAGACGCATATGGCATCTTATTCATGAGTTCCCATTCTTCATAAGAACTGGGACACTCAGATCTAAAGATACTAATTCCATGGGACATTGGAAAATTTCCTCTCTTTGAGTCATGCATGATGAACCTCTTTAGCACCTTGACAATGCATGTACTCTTAATTAGGACAAGAAGCCTTATATATCTATCTATATAGATCTAAATATCTAAGGTATAGGATGCTTTGCCTAAATTCTTCATAGAGAAGGTACTTCCCAACCATTTCTTTAACATTTTTAGGGTAGGGTTGACATTCCCCATCAATATGAGGAATACACTTATCCTCCCACTAACCTTATTATAAACACTTGTTTCATTTTCATTTTGACTAAAGTCATATTCTTTGACTGTCTAGTCAAATTGAAGATTCTATCTTTGAGATGCTTACTTCAATCCATCGATTGACCTTTGTAGCTAGGTTGTAATGGCAAGTATGATCCTGATGGATTTAACCATGGCAACTAGTGAAAAGATTTTAGAAGACGCTCATACAAAGGTGCATGATAGAATCAGGTGGTCTACCCTTTTTAGAGCATCATTACACATCAGACATCAATCATTCACTCATCTCCGCACCCTTGATCTTGTTCAACACCTTGAACTTGTTTGAAATCCTTTGCAACCAATTGACCTTTATAGGTTTGTACACTACCATCCATGTTGGTCTTCTTCCTAAAGACCCAATTGCACCCTATGGGTTTTTCCTCTTCAGGTGGATCCAACAAGGTCCATACCTTGTTAATTACATGGAGTCCATTTTAGATCTCATGGCATCAAGCTATTTTTCAGTTATTGGTACTTATATAGCTTTTAGGTTAGTTGTTGGTTCATCATCCATGACCAACTCATCACCTTCTTGAGTCATAACATATCCAAATATTTTAGGCTCAAGTCATGTCCTACTATATCTATGAGGGTCAAGTGTAACATGAGGAAGTTGAGATCCCACAACAGTTTGTGACTCTCCTTGTTCCTTACATACCTCTACATGTTCAATGTTTTCTTCTTGGTCTGGAACCTCTTCGATTTGTACTTTCCTGTCACTATTTCCTTTGGAATGAAATTCCTTCTCAAAGAATACAGAAGTCCTAGAAACAAACACTTTGTTTTTGGATAAAAGCAATATGATTTGAAATATCCAACAAAAATAACATTCATCTATTTTTGGACCAAACTTTACAAGAAATTGTTTTCTCACATAATCTTCACATGCCTAAATATTCATGATAGACATATCGGGACACTTCCCTTGCCATATCTAATATGGTGTCTTTTGAACTGATTAGATGGCATATAGTCTAGTGTAAACCTTCCAGTCTCTAAAGCACATCCCTACAAGGAAGTCAAAAGATCAGCTAGACTCATCATAAATCATCGAAGGTCCTATAGGGTTTCATTCCTTCTTTCTAATACATAATTATGTTTTAGGTGGAGTCCATTGTGATACAATACCAAGGTATCACACACAAACATTTCCCAAACTCTTGGTTCAAGTATTCCCCACATTGATCATAATGAAGTGCTTTTAATACTAGTAACCACCTCTAGTATTTATTCTAAAAGGCTCACATACATGATTATGTATGATTCCTGATAGATCACTCACTCTCCCACTATTTCCACTAAAAGGTGTTTTTTTCATCTTTCCCAAAAAAACAAGAGTTGCATGTATGTATTGGTTCAAAACCAAAGCAGTCTAGATAACCATTTTAATAGAGTCTAGAAATGTGTTTCTCATTTATGTTCCCTAGACGACAATATCACATGTATCTTTTGTTTGAGTTATTGAATCTTTTAGTATCTACCTTATATGTACTATGAGACATCATGGCACTTCCATAAAAGATCTTATCTTTAACATAAAACATCAACCGTTCATTATATGAAATTCAAATCCACTGTTTCCCAAACAAAATACAATGATGATGCTTAATGGTAGGTACATAATATCAATTTACTAATCCTATTACAAGCCCAGAGATATGAGATAAATGATAGTTTCCAATTCCAATGGAAACAACTAATGCTTTGTGCAGTTCGACCCCATCTTGGTTACTTCTTCTTGGATATTGTACATAATAACATATGTGAGATCCTCATACAATATCCAATACCTAAGATGATGAAGTAGACATATTTATCTCTATAATGTATATACCTAAAGTGGATGTCTCCATACCTTGCTTCTTATTCCTCAGTTCCTCTATGTAAAGAGGGAAATTCCTTTTCAAGTGTTCAAGCTAGTGATAGTGGTGGAAATTCCCTTCCTTACTCACTCCTCTTTTTGATTTAAGTGTTGAAGACTTGAGTTTCTAGCTAGCCTTGCCCTTTCCCTTAGACTTCCCCATTCCTCTAATTATCATCATCAGAGACCTAGTTTTATCCTTCTTCATTTGTGTCTCGGCAGTTATCAATATACCAAGAAACTCAAATAGTGGCTTATAAAAATTGTTCATGTTGTAATTCATGACAAATTGGCTATATGATTCAAATAATAATTGCAAAATCACATATGTGAACAACTCTTAGCCTAAAATAAATCCATATCTTTCTATGTTTTGCACGTACCCAATATATTTGGGAACATGGGGCCCTACTAGATCTCCCTCTACCATATTGCACTTAAATAATGCCTTCAAGACATCACGTCTCTCTTTCCTAGCTTGATCCTAGAATATATTCTTGAGATGTGTCACCATCTCGATGACATCCGTGTTTTCATACTATCTCTATAACTCATAGTTTATTGATCAAAGCATCAGGCATTTGATGTCAAAGACATCATCAGAATGCTTCTTGTAAACATCCCTTTAACCCTCAGGCACAGTTGGAGGAGATTCATCTGGATCTGGTGTTTCCAAGACATATAACTTATGCTCATGAGAGAGAACAATTCTCAAGTTCCTAACCTAGTCATGGAAGTTGTTTCCTTTTATTTATCCTTCTCAATGACTGATTACATTAAAAAGGAGTTGGTTGTTGCCATTTGTTTCTATAAAAGAAAGTTTGCATTTTGTCAAAACACTTTTGGATTTGATTTGAATATATTGATGATATTAATTTGGCCTTTAATTAGTTGTCACTCCCTACTATTTTGTTCAAATTAATAGCCTTCACCTTCAATTCCAAAAATTGCAACACACAATCCTCTAGTTAGTCATGATCCATAATACATTGAGTTATTATCCAACCAAAGTTGGCATCCACACCCAATTATTAATGTAGGCACCATTTGCCAATTGCATCCAATGCAATTCCTGTATGGATGATATGCACATGATTTGGCGTAATCTATGCTTGGTTGCTCAAGATTTTCATGTGTGTTGCTCATGGAAAGCATATAAGACTTAATATTTATTGAGATACTATATTTATAAATACATATACATACCCAGTCACCACATACATATAATATATATTTATACATACTATATCCACAAAAGAAACATGCAATCACAAACATGTGATCTATGGTTATGGACACACTAAAGTAATTCTTTGAAGCCACAAACAATTGTTGTCCACATACGGTCATACATCACATGCATGCAACCCATACTAGAAAAATCTTATGATGGGAGTTGGCTAGTCATTCAACTGGACCTTCTAGTCGATCAGTTGAACCTCGGGTCGGCAGGTTGGTTTCCTTTGATCAGTTGACTGGCTCCTTCAAGTTGTTGGCTGGACTCCTCCAGTTGGTCAGTAGGTCCTCCAGTCAATCGGTTGGCTCCAGTTGTCTTCCAGTCAACCGACTCAACTTCTATTTGGTTGACTCACATGGTCATAATGTTGTCTTCTTGAAAAAAATAGAAACTAATTCTAATATTATATAAATTACATTTTGTAAGTGAATACCCCGAGTTACATTCCAGGAGAGCATAGGGGATTAATCGTTAATTACATTTGGAGAAAAAAAGGAAGGCTCAGTATGTAAATTGAATTTATAAGATTGGAATTAGATCATCCAACCATACAAGCATACGAGGGGTATTTTCCATAACTACGCATACATCTACCATCCAAACCATTTTAGGCCAACACACATGAGTTGCGTATATATCAAATCATATATATATATATATATATATATATATATATATATATAGAGAGAGAGAGAGAGAGAGAGAGAGGGGGGGATATACAAGATTTTCCCTAGAGTGTGAGGTATTTGATTGGATATGCGCATTAACCATTTAAATTTTTACTTGGTATGCAAAAATAAATGCAAAAATAAATAAATAATAAAACTAAATCTGATCATATTGATTTAAATCCCAATACACCATAAGTTGACGTGGTTCTGATACAACTGTTGGGAAATATTAAGACATAGATGGAAGCAGAAATAAAATTTTGTTTTCCATATTTCACTGAAAAGCACATGGGATGAACAACAATGTATTTGAAAAGAAGTTCAAGATGTACCTTGTCCTAGAGAAAGTCCAACAACTATCCTTTCTTGGTGATGTGCTCTCTTTGCAAATAGCACACATACGACAATATATGGTGTTCTCTTGGTGTAACACACAGAGATGGTAGTTGAATCTATCCTCCTAGCATGGAAACAATGGCTTCTACACCTCTAGCTAGTCCACGCAGACCACTGCGGACTCCATGTTGCACTTATAGAGCTTACAGGAAGGAGTAGTCCTTCTATTTGTCAATGTATTAGTGTCGACTTCCTTTCCCCTTGTTGTCTCTCCCATTATTGGGAAGACTTCTCAGGCATTCTCACACATTACTACAACTGATAGAAGAGAAGTTCTATATTAACAGCTTTGACACCCCTTCATATATAGGAGTGGATGGGATACAGTATCCAGAACCCAGGGGATACGAAGGACATATCTCATAGTTTGACGATTTTTGTGTGCAAACAATTGGTAGACTTAACCATCCAGTCGGTCAAGTAGATTGTCCAGTTGATTGATTTGGTTGTGGTCAGTGTTGAAATAGTACTAGATTTTAATGTGATGATTAATGCATGTCGTTATGCATATCATTAATAGTTTTAAATAGTCAAACTAGCCATTTCACATCTTTGTTTGACCCAGTCAAACTGGTCGGTTTCAAAGGAAATCCAGTCGGTTGACCGGACACTCCAGTTAGAGAACAACTTCAACCTACATCTGTGGTCAGTGTTATCATGATCGTATAGTTCCTTTTTCATGATATCTAGATTGAACATGAGGCATGGAATCTTCATCCTCTTAACATTCAATCTATGTTGCTTGAACTAGAGAAGACTACATGAGATGCATGTGAGCTCACATATCACATATTGACTAACATGAGTATGACAATTTGTTTCTTTGATCTCGCTAATCAAGTGGTCGAGATATCAACTCCGGTAGGAGGGACAAATCCCATCTACATCATTCATAATCAACCCCCATGTGTCACAACGTACCAGAGCACCACCTTTTTGGAAACCCAAGGTCATGTTAGATGGTGGAAAAGTTCATAAAATAACATGTAATGAGTGTACCGACTTCAGGTCTAAGAATCACAACCACACTATCACTTTGAGAGCTGATTTTGACTATCATTCCACGGTTTCCATGTATCACTCTCAAGGTGGGCTTGTCCAATACACTATTCTCTAACATGTACCTATGTATTTGACTTGATATCCATTATCATGACTAACGAAACTTTCTCACCGGTCAACACATATTATAGTCTTAGGTATTATTGTTGTCTATTTTGCTTCTACAATAATATCTAACCAGGGACAAACAAGAATTTATGTACTCTTATTATACATATGACCTCATTGTTTAGATCCTTAAGCTGAAGACATGTCAACCTGAAGACGCATGTCATCAAGTAACATCATTATTTAGGCATCTATCATGTTCTACATCAACTCGTGACTGAGACAAACATAATAGATAGAATTACCTATTTTTATTATTAGATCAAGTACATGATACCGAAATGCATTCATCATATGATTAGCTCTAACAAGCAGTCCCACTATCACTTGTTCCTTCTTGAGTTAGGATTGCTACTTTTTTTTACTATTGCTTGAATTTAATTTACCCTTTAATTCCTTGTTAATCAATTGATCACCCTAATGCATATTTGTAGGATTTTTTGGGTTTTAAAAGCATAAGGATATTTGTGATCGCAAAGAAGTTTTAGTTACTTGTTGATGAAAAAGGATATACATAGGTAGATCAACGAAATAGATAATATCTTGAATATAATGACAGTGTGATAGAAGTGATATTTTTATTAGTAGAATTTCTAATATTTAAAAGTAACTAGATTTTACAAATTCCCTAATTTTCTAGGTTTTACATTTTTATGTCAACTGTTAATATAAGGAGAGAATGATAGTAGTTTTCTTTGAAACTTATAGTTAGTGCTTTTATCATATTATGAAAAACTTGCTTATTATTTTGTTTAATTCATTCAATTGTCTAGACTAGTTTAAATAAATTATCATTAACTATACTATTTGACCAATTAATTTCCCAATTGATTCTATAATTGGATGTCCCTTAGTATTAAATTCTCAAATATTATACAATAAGTTTTCTCTACTTGTGGGTGATTTTATTATGTAGTGTGCATATATAAACTATGTCTTAGTTTAGTAAATCTGACTCTACAATAACATGAAATTGTGATTCTTATTCTACATCCCAAAATTGTTCTAAAGATCTATACTCTCTCTTTCAGGATGCCATACAATGCTGTAATTATCATCTTCCTCAATGTTCCTACCCCTTCTTCTCATTCACTATTAAGATTCAAGGAGACTGTTATTATCCTTAACATTGATCATCACAAGCTCTTGCATTGGCATCTTGTAATTTTACTTTAAAAAATGCTATCGGGTATGAGTACTTAGTTGAATATCACACTAACATGACTTGAAAGTATACCTCCAATCCCCATGCAAATCCTTAAATAGTGTTGAAATCATTGATTATTGCTCAATCCTTTTTATTTCTGAGGTTTTTATAAATTATTTGTTCAAAACTATGTACATGGAATACCTTGGTCTCATCATGTTGATGTTGTTGATGTCATGATACCTTTCCATAGACATAGAATATGACCTATGATTTCTTGCCCCCATGGAGGATATGATCACAAGAAGGAATTGGTTTTGTCATTTTCCATGATGCATAGGGACAAGATGACACTAAAAAGGAAGGCATTCACATAGAAAGTTATCTGTTTGAACTAGAATTGGTTGGAAGAATCACAAGGAAAGGGTTTACAATTTTCCACAAATCCTAATAAGCGCATGAGAATTAGATATTGATGTCATTTTTGGAATATTTCAAACATTGAATTCATAATTGAATTTTTCTGACGAAAGTATAACTAGAAAGTAAAATTTTAAGGACCTTGGAACATCAACAACCACCTCCTTTTCACCTAAGAAATCAACACATAAGACATTCACATTATATTTTCCCTAACCCACAACCATTTCTAGGTTTGATTCCATAACCTTCCCATTGAGTATCTGGTAGAGGAGAAGTCATAGACATTCTCGACAGAATTGCCAAAGTCATCACTGTGGGTCAAAAAAATCTTTCTAGGGATGCATCATGTTCATTAATAGTTAATGTGGATCTAATAAAATCTATTAGACAAATCCCAAAGATTAAATATAAAGTAAAGTTGATGTAATATCCTCAATTTCTGGCAGAATTGAATTTGATAAATATAAGACTTGGTTTGATAAGCAAATTCCCAAATTATATTTGATGGAATAACAATGTTGCCCACTTTGTGGTATGGATGCAATCCATGGCCCAAGGGAGGCACATGAGACTAATTTCTTTGCAAATATGTCCTTGTGGAACAAAATCAATAAATAAGATATTTCGTGCCTAAATAAAAGATAATCACTTTATGAATAATTAGATAAGTGAATTATGAGATAAATACAAGTTTCCAAAAGAAAATAAGATATGTGGTTTTTAGATTATTAATGGAGTAACTGTCTACCCCATATGGCAAGACAAGGTTTGAGACATCAAATATTGTTATTTGAGTCTAATTTTTGGTATAATAAAAAATGAAAGGAAAAGAAGATTATTCTAGAAAGTGGAAGAAAAAGGACTTCCAAGATATAACAATAATTGTTTTAGTGAAACATTTCAAAGAGTGAGTTGGTATATAAGACTTAATACAATAAATCCCAAGGAAATCAAATATATGATGGGAAATATATTTATCACTTCCTTTTTACAAGAATTGATAATATTCATAACCAGTGGAGAGAAAGTGAAACTGATGTAGGGAAGGTAGATAATAATCTTTATGATAATGGAAAGGAGATGTCTTTAGGTGCAAGGAAAGGCAGTAATTGATTCCCTTGTTTGCAACAAGCTTTGCCAAATCAGTGATAAAAGATAAGAGGAAGGATATACCTTTTATTTCCAAGCAATATAGAAGGAAAGAAATTATGACCATATCATAAATTTTGGAATATACAAATAAATAAGATTCCTTGCATGGATGGAGAACTTTTAGTTCTTAGACTTAAAACTGGTGAAGAATCTATATATGTACCGATGGAGACATTGAAACCGATATCTATAAAAGGGGCATAATAGCATAGAGGATCTCGATACTTTCCTTCTCCACATGAGGTTTCCTCTTTCAGAATATGGACGTACCCTAGAGGGGTGTCACATCTTGATGTCTTCCTCAGCCTCTTGACCATGCTCTGTTGCCTCCCTTGGCTTTGCAATGATTAGGGGAAGGATCTTCCAAGGCCTGATGTTAGTTGTGGAGGAGGGACAGTGGTGCAATTGAGTGCCACATGAAGTCAACCTCTGGCAATGCCACCCCAGTAAGGCCATTGGGTGAAGGGAACCTTTGTTGAGCACCACCATGGATCCTTGATATGGAGGTGCTGGCTGGAAGAGGGGCTACAATGACCATTGTGCCCTCTTCTTCCATTCTTGACATATCAGTGTTGACTAAAGATGAGCCATGGTGGGGTGAATTTGGGAAGACAATGATGGTGTGGAAGTTTTCTGATCTCGATGGAGGCAGCAGTTGCTGATGGTGTTGCTAGAGGGGGAAGGTGTGTTGCTCTGGCGACAATGTTGCACAGTGCAACCTAATCATGGAGGAACACAGTCCGCAAGGCATGCGAGGAAGAAAGGGTCAGGGTCTAGCTGAAGGTTGAACCAGGTGAACCAACTAATGTTCGAGTCCAAAGAAGAACCTAAGTGAACCATGCCTCCCCAACTTAACCAGGTGGCGTCGGAGTTGACCAATAAAAACCCGCCATGTGGCATCATATTAAGGTATACATACTTATTTTTCTTCATTCGTAAAAAATGCTAGGATTGCCAAATATAGGGAACTTATATATCAAAATGATCAGGAAAATGAGAGGAACATAAATAAAATATAATAGATAATTAATTATGCTTCCTATTCCAACAGTGGTACTATCATGTGTTAAAGTGATGGAATAATGCATAGAAACCTAGAGTTTGATATTAAAATGTTGAAATCATTAAAGGCCTTTATTTTGTGTAATTATCTACCAATGTTTAACATAATGGGGATCTAAGATGATCATGATCAAATTGATGATAATTAGAGTTTCTAAAAGTGGATAATCATGCATATGAAAAATTTAGGGTTTAAAGATCATAAAATGCTATCTTGTTAGTGAACACAATTGAATCTAAGTGATGAAAGTAATAATTCGGGGTTTCACCTAATGATTAATATGAAATGGAATTAGGGTTTGTGTCCTTATTCCTTACCCAAACCCTAAATTTAATCTAACTAATATGATGGTGAGACTTTTGGATTTACATACATGCATTAAAATGTTGATTTGTTGGATTTGTTGATTGTATTGATTGAATATACATGAAGTATAATTGCAAAATCTACATGGCTCACCATTGAGGTAGGTGGTTACAAATATGACTACCAACAATAATGATTTTCAAGGTTTGCCGAGTGTTTCTTGAACATTGTTCAAATAAAGTGTTGATTATTTATCTACATTGTGTTCAATTACAATGCCACTATGAGTATCACATATATAAAGATATCATATTTTGAACCCTAGGATGACATACATTAAGGGGTGACACACACGATCCCTAGAGGGATAGTGGTCAAATCCAAGATAGCACATCAATATGGGCTAGAATATGTAAGAAATTGCCACTTCTTTTTTGCAAGTAATTGATTGATTATATGTTGTTAGTTTACTTACACACTTTTTCATGCACACCACATACACAATATACTTTGATATGTTGATTCATGCTTTGTTTTGTGTTGTTTTAGTTATATGCACTATATGAAGATATCAAGACTTTATGAATGAGATGAAATCTACCTGAAGACATTAAAAATAAGTACATGAGGATTAGATTGATACTTCTTCTCATATGTATAGTTCTAATGATAAAACTCAATGTAATCCCTTAGAGGATAATCTTGTAAACAATGTTTTGAATTAATGGAAATTATTTTCTATTATTTGTTTGTAAAATCTGGATCCTTGGGAATTTTGGGTAATGGCTCTCAACTTTTTGGATCCTTCCTTAATTGGAGGGTGCTAAAAAGTGAAGTCATTAGCTTTGTTATCAGAGCCCCAAATCTTTCAAATAATACTTAATAGTTTATAATATTAAGTAATCTGTAGAAATATAAGAAGAATTACTAACCCGATGGTAATGATGTCTAGAATGGATCCTAGTTTTTGGGGCTGGAAATATTTTCCTCTACACCATTGAGTTGGTATACGAGGACTCCCTTAGACAATGTGATACCAGCTTGGCCAGAACCTAGGTTTTCCTGAAGTAATGTTTCCTCTATGTCTTATCATATCAAATTTCATCCTCTTCTCATCCTCTTTCTTAATAAACCCTGAAAGACCCTTCCTGTGACGTCCCCGGATTTTCTAAAACTTAATCTGATGTGAGACGTCCAAATTGAAACCCTCACCTCAGCGAGAATCCCAATTTAAACGCCCCACACAAGGCTAAGAAGAAGAAAATCAGAGGAAGTCAGAAGGAAACAATCAGTAGCACATGCACATGAACAATAAACAACCCAAAACACATGTTCATCATTCAACATATAATTACATAATGAATTGTTACAACATTTGATATTACATATTGAACAGAAAACTATACATATACATGTACTACATCTAAACTACAGGATCTTAAGACAACAGGTCCACCTGTACATTAGCTCGCCACACAACTCTATCTATCCTGGATCTTCAAGAGCATAACCATAACCTGAACAAAAGATTACATGCGGTACACGTCAGCACAATATTTCATGAATATTGTACTGAGTACGCCTACGTGTCTTTTATTTACCTCTCATCATATCTTGGCAATAAGATAAAACTAATATACTTGGCAGTAACAGAAGAATATAAGAAAAGCGTATACTTGCACAAAGATATTCATCAACAAAAGAGAACACATATTTTAAGCACATTTTCCATTATATCATCCATGCATTTACTACCTGAGAGTTGAATGCATTAAGGCCTTTATGATCTACTACTAAAGAGTTGGATCATTTCTCAATGTGATCTACTACCAAAGAGTTGGATCACTTTCAAGTACTTTACTACCAAAGAGTTGAAGTACTTATTTCCAGCACTTTACTACCAAAGAGTTGAAGTGCTTAGATATAATGGAACAAAATATATTATGTTTCATGTGTTCATAGCAATAAGTACGGAAAATCAGGCAACATATCATACAGGAACAATCATTTCATCCAATACCATATGCCAAGTATTTTACTACTCATATAACACAAGCATATTGTATAATAAGCCAAGTAAGAGGTAATGGCGTACCTTCCAAAGAGATAAACTTAATCACAACATATTCCTGATATCAACTATATCCTTGATTAAACCTGATCAAGACAAGACCATAAACTATCATCAGGTTCTCATCCTCATATGTCTCATCTTAACCCTAATTATATCCATTAGGGTTTTCTTAACTCAGTGGGATATTCTCATCATTACTTGCATTCTTGTCTTAGAATTATCATACTGATTTCATATTCCAGGTTATGACTCATTATCTGAACATTATCTTCCATAGCATTTTTGTGCACATTAATTAACCCTAGGTTACATCATTAACCTAGATTAGGGTTTTAAACCATATATTACGGGTCATATTCATATAATATGAATTCTATGCATCTAACTGATATCCGAGTTACATATTAGCCTCACATTACTGATATGAAGGTATTCTGTAATTACCATGATTTATTGAGCATGCATATTGCATTTAATTTAGGATTAAAAACCCTAATTAGACATATTAAGCAAATTACATGATTTCATGCATCAACATGGTCATCCTTAACATCAGGTGCATTATAAACATTATTATGGAGTTACTGACGTTTTTCCATAATTTTAGAACATCATTTGACATTTATTATCCATTAATTAAGCATTTCACTATTAATGAGATATCACTGATATTCGTGCATTAAAAGCAAGATATTATGCTTCCATCTTGTTCTATGCATTTTTTTGAACATTTTGATATATTACTTGTATTTTTCTGATAAGCATACTAATTACTATGAATTTTGGAAGATCTGGTAATTAATTGAGATATTTACCTCATAGAGCCAATCGAACTATGCCACGTGTCCACTTTAGGGCTGCGCAGCTCTTCTTTGCCTTACTGGGTTCCGGCCGGTTCGGGTTGTATTAGATTTCTCCGGTTCAGGGCCTGGGTCGGCTGGTTCTATGTTGTGGACCCGGTCCAGCTCTGGGATCAATCGGGTCGGGGCTGGTTCACTCCTCTCCTTCCTTCTCTCTCGCGTCCTCATGCGAGTCCTGCAGCGGGCGACGCAGCCACCGCCTGGGTCTCTTCCCCGGCGTGCAAAGCTGCCATGATCCACCTGAGCGTGAGTGCCGCCGTTCGCAGGGTTGCGATCTCTGGCGAGTTTGCAAGCCCACCAAGATGCTTCTCGCCTGCTCTGACAACCACAAGGCAGCTCGATGCCTCATGATCATCCGCTCCCGCTCGCCTGCCTGCTCTCAAGTGCCGCCACGGCAAGGTGCTGCTTCTCTCAACAATTCGCCGGCACTACTTCTGCCATGGCGGAGCGAATAAGTAGAATCGCCCCCCTCCTCGCTGCTTGGGAGTCCAGTTGTGCGGCTCCTATGGGAGACTCCCATCTGTGACTCGCCGCCGTTGTGGACCTCCTCACAGTGCGGTTATGAGCAACACCTCCGAAACCAAAAATCTACCTATTTTGCTTCTCCTTACGCATCACACTTGACCGCCGAGAAGCCTGGAGCTTCTCCTCCTCTCTCTTCTAATCTACCGGATCTGGCCTTCTCCTAGCTTTGTGTGTGATTCCGATGGGCTAGGTTCTCTGCTGGCATGGTCGAGCTGCTGTGCTCTATGCCATCTACAAAGGCACCTCAGGCAGGGAGATGAAGATCCTCATTTCTGGTTTGTATGCCTGACATGTGGGGCTCTCCGACTCTTCTCATCGTGAACAACTACCCCCACGATATATGTGCAGCCCACGTTCAAAGAGTACGACGACGTTGTGTCTTTCACCTAGAGGTAAGATCATAACCGCAAGATACAAGATGCAATCTAAGCCGTCATTCATCCATGTGTGGCAGAGATGAAGTCTGCATCATAAGTCAATCCGTGGCATCATCAAACTACAGGCATCAACTGTGTAAGGTTGTGTGATTGATAAACAACTTAGGTCTATAGATACTTAATAATGTGCATTATTTCACAAAATTCAAACCTTAAAAACTTCTTCTAGGAATATCCGACTGCCACCCAATTTTAACCATAACTTCATTACCTCTCAAGGTACCTTCTACTCCAATTTGGTGATGAAACTCATCTATTGGACCATTCAATTAAATTCCTCAAAAAGGCATAGAGTTAAGGATGATATTAACATCAATCAACAACCTATTTTTCCCAGGGCTGGGAACCCTCAATCTAACTCATACTTATGCTTTCACTCTAGACATTGTATATTTTAGGATTCCAAAAGTCCACTCCATCACATCCTACACACCTTAAAAGAAATTCCGTCCTCGGAATTAATCCAGAAATCTAATCTTTCACATCATATACATCTAAAAAGAACTTTCGTCCTCGAAAGTAAACCATAATCATACTTCCAGGGAAAACCTTATCTTGCCTTCGTCCACATGTAGGCACCAGTCTAGGTGCAACATATCCAACAACAAAGCTGCATAGCCATCTCCAAACCACCATTAGGGGGGGGGGGTTTACAAGCATCTTGGTGCACAAACACTCCATTCAAAGTTAAGCTCAGGGTTTATAAACTTAGGTTATGTCATTACATATCTCACATGTTAGGGTTGCATAATTATTCTTACCCGTGCATTATTATTCAACATGTTCCAAAGAAGTTAACTGAGGTTAACCCATTATTAAGGTGTCAGCAACATTTTATGAACTAATCGTTAGAACATGTTCAACATTAACATATGTCTTTTATGAGGGAGTTAACTAAAGTTAACTCACTTTATTCTTCTAGATCATATCAAGGTGTCATAATCATTATATTGTGCTAATTATTAGACTGTATTTTCCATCTTTGTTAAAACACCAAGATTAACACCTTGTGCAACATGTTTCATTCATATGATCTTGTTTTATTGCTCATGACAAATTTATGACATTTATTAATGAATTCAGCACAAGATTAACCAACACTATCAAATTATCATCATTATCATGTACATGGTTAACCATTTGTGCATTGATATCTATCAAGCCATCTCTAGGTTTTCATCATATCCTATCTATATATCACATCTCGAGATTAGATCACGTCCTTACATATATTATATCAAAACTTTACTTAGGCCAAAAGAGGTTCCTCTAACCCATACCACGAGGGTAGTGCCATGCTCAGTCTCTCTGAGCTAACTTAACTCTATGTGTATCACATATGCACATGCTTTATCTTTCCTCTCAGTCTAGGGTTCATAGGTATACCTCATTGTCACTAGTGATAGCCTTACAAGATCTAGCCACATAAGCACAAACCAAAACGTGCTATGACATACTCTTCATAGGTCTTCTACCCATGACACATCTTACCCAAAACTTTCTTATATACACCACTAGATTCCTATGTGGGAAACCACCAACCCGAGCATGAGGCTTTCATAGAACTAAAACATAGCTACCTCCTCCAGGGTCTTGGGCTCTCTCCCTCACCCAGATGGTAGGCACTCATATTGATGTTCACATATGCTCATATATATCCAGCCTCTCATGTCTCTAGGGTTTGGTCCTCCCAAGGACATTTAGGGTTCAAAAGGACTATAGGAATCATGCATTAAGCAACACAGCTCATTTGCTCAGGAGTATTCTAGTTTAGGACATATCATATCACATATTTCTCATATCATGGAGTCTAGGTTCTCAGACCTTCTCCCTGTGGGTCTCGCTCTCTCTTGAGCTAACCCCAAAACTGGTCCCAACACTAGAGGTCCTCCTTTGTGAAAGAGCTTGAGGCTCATGTTGACTCACAACCTTGTCTTAGCTTAAGACATCTTATCCCGTAAAAGCCTAGTTACTTGCATCGTCAAAACTTATCTCAAATCCTCAAAACTGAACTTACATCCTCAAAGACAAACACAGATCATCACAACTATCTTATATGATCTATATATGACTTAGATCATATCATCAAACTTATTCTATCTATCACATATTCCAAACAAGGCTCTAGACATCTAATCTAGAACTACTCTCTCTTCTAGACTGATGTCATTCTCTTTCACTTAGGTTGCATGATCACCTCCTACTCGTACATGTGTGGGGACACATTTTTGTAATACATATACATAATAAAATATTATATAGTTTTTCTCCGATAAAACAAGCGTCAGAGAAAACTACCAAGGTTCGATCCGAAATCAAGAACCAAATCTAGAAAACGAGTGTCCCACACATAGTAGAGAGTCCAGTGTCATGAAAACTAATGAAAAGGGTGAGAACATGGTATAGACTAGTGTAGCTACTCTAGACAATGAGCGCCATATGTCTAGGGTTTCTCTTCCTTTTATGTACGTCATTTCCAAACAGTGCAACGTCCCATACCGCTGCACTACAAGGAAAGAACGACATCTAAGGACTTGCTACTCAACAAGCACCAGTCTAGACCTAGTTCTCGGACATCTAGGTGCTAACCTAGAGGCTAGGTCAGATCTAGTCTCTAAAAGACGACTAATCGAACCCTAAAAGATTATTACGTTCAAGATTCTTTGGTTTTGAGTTGCATTATGAGAAAATGTCAGGCTTTGCTATTGTTCATGCTCTGATACCACCTGTGACTTCCTCTGATTTTCTTCTTCTTAGCCTAGTGTGGGATGTTTAAATTGGGATTCTCGCTGAGGTGAGGGTTTCAATTTGGACGTCTCACATCAGATTAAGTTTTAGAAAATCCGGGGACGTCACACTTCCCTTCTCATCTCAAGTTAGGTTTTTTTAGAAGAAGTAGGATTAAGGCATCCTCTGCCAACTAATGTACATGTAATGTGTAAATAATGATAAAGTAGAGAAAAATGTTTTGTGGATTTTTCCCTTGCAAGGGTAAATCCGAGATAGAGCTAGGGTTGGTTAAGGAAAACCTTAGTGTATTAAGGGACATAGTATCCCTAAGATGTAGGGTGTAGTATCTAACCCGAACCCTAAACCCTAATCCTAGAAATAGGAGTAGAATGAGTAAAATGGTAACCTTACCCATTTGAATCCTATTTATGGTAAAAGGAAGGAGGAAATATAAATGAGATAGGAGACACATACTCACATGCATGAATGTGGAGAAATTTATGCAAGATGCATGTGAAAAGATTTGAATATGCACGAGATACATAAGTAACCAATGGTTATACATGAACATGAAAATATAAATATAACTTGATCATCACCCTAATACAACCTCTGGAGGAATGGAGGAACAAAGAATACCTCTAGCGAGTGGGTATGCTATTGAACTAACCCCACTGAGTGCGTATATTAATGATAATACCCCTACAGAGTGGAAATGCTACCTCAACAGAGTGGGTAAAGTAATGAGGCTACCCCTAGTGAGTGGGTATTCTATTGAAAATACCTCCAGAGAGTGTATATGTTATTTAAATACCCCCGATGAGTGGGCATGCTATCGAGATATACCTCCAGAGAGTGAGTATGCCATGAGGACTACCCCCAATGAGTGGGTATGCTACTCCCATCGAGTGGGTGTGTTATTGAGCGAGTGTGTATGTTATCGAGTATGATACCCCCATGAGTGGGTATGCCATTGACATACCCCCAATGAGTGGGTATGCCGTTGAAATACCCCCAGTGAGTGATTATTACTATAGATTACCCCCATCAAGTGGGTACATCATTACTATACTCCCAACAAGTGAGTATGCTATTATAAATACCCCCTGTGAATGGGTATACCACATAGATTGGGAAAATACAAGTTGAGAAGTTATAAGTAAAAAAATTATGTTAGAAAATATGAAACCCTAAATTCAATTTTAAGGTTTGGTGTCCTGACATGGGGCGGTTCAATCTAAGAATGGGAAAAAGGACTTGGGGGGAGGCAAAACCCTAAACCCGTGGGGTCTAGTTGTGTCTAGAGAGCCTAACCTCCTCTTGTGAGTCAAGAAGACACCAAAGATATGACCATCCGTAGAAGGGTGAGTTCACAAATCAATTTGAGAATTGAGGTAACCTTTAATGTCACCTAAATATTAGAAAAATTGTAGATGTGATATTTGAATAAACCCTAAGCAGGTTGGAGCCCTAAGTCAATCCTAAGGTTAAGTAAAGAGACTTAAAGGTGTATAAGGACCAACGAGATTAGAAGTTGATTGTGCCCTGAATGCATGAGACCATAAGTTTAGGAGGTAGACAACCGTGTTTTCCTAAGGCCCATGGGTCACAACATTGGCCAACTTCATGAGATCATGAGGCCCAAGGGGTAAATTTGAGGAACACTGACTATATGCATAAGGATGAGATCACTTCAAAGGTACATGTTCCCTAGAGACCTTGAGGGAGTGACTAAGGCTAATGAGACACAAGGTTAAATATAAAAGATACCAGAAGCCATGTAATAATGAAATCTTAAGAGAATTATGCACAAACTCAAGAGTGAGAAGGGCACTTGATTTCATGAAATATAAGAAAATTGTGGGATTAAAGGTAATTGTGATTCAACCTAAAATTGATATTTTAAGGTAATGTGTGAGTATGTCATCACTACCCTTAGAATGGGATGAACTTTATTTTAGGCTGCAACCAAACTCTTATTTCATCTTATTATGAGTGAGAGAGATTAAGTAGACATATGTTATGCTTAAAATTGACAAATGAGAATGAATACATATGGGCTCCAAATGTCATGCCAATAAAAACCCTAAGGAATAACCCTTAGGTTTAATCAAAAGTTGAGCATTGATTCCCCACTCCACACAAATGGAAGCCTTATTGCAATATACTTAAGGATTGAACCCAAAAGACAACCTTCTTAAGAAATTATATATATTCATAAGTGTTAGAGTAATATTTATCACCGAGAAAGTTGAATGGTTGATTAAACTAAATTTCTTCCAGTAGCAACAAGGATTAAAGAAGTAAATAAATGCCAATTAAAAAGATCAGGGCATGGGGCTTCATTTTCTAAAGCTTGCATAATTATTCTAGCAAGATTTAAACTCCTAAATAGTAGTTCACTAAATAGTGGTTATCATGGAACCATTCTTACCCCAATCCCAATCCCACTACCTAGATAGTGGTAAAGGGATTGAAGCGCCCTCTCTGAGTGGTCCAAAAGGATCTCACGCATTGGCATATACAATAAGAAATTATAACTCATAAAATAAGAGGTTTAAAGAACTAACCAACCTAAAATATGATTTTGCAAATATATCCTTGTCATTAGAGTTTGTCAAGTGCAAAAGTGATCTAGTCAGTTATTCATAATGATCCATCCGGTCTAAAATCAGGTAAATCGAGACACAACCAATTAAATTGCATCTTTACGCTTTTAAAAGAACAAATATTGAACAATTGAAAACATTTATAGCAAAATATAGTACTTGGCAGGACTTATGTTCAAAATGTAGTCAACAAGTGATATTTAAAACATTGAGTTCATTTTGAACAATTCAATTTTATTACAACTTTTGCATTATGATGATATTGAGAAGCATGCTTATATATTTTATGTGGATCCATCACCCCAACGAGATGGGGGAGGTCATCAGGATCCTTCTCTCCATATGAGGTAGGGGGTCAATTGACATGTACATGTTCCACCCTCTGAATGAGGAGGTCGTTTATACTCAATACAACATTATCAACATTATGATCATCATAATTTGGGCTGTCATAATGGGCAATATCATTTATGTTTTCAAGTTTATTGCAAACTATAATATAGAAAATTAGATGACTAATCATTAGGGAACATTAGCTCAAACAAATGAATAGCCAATATTTTCAAGAGGCACATACAAGTATCATTCAATACCACTAGTCTATTCAAGGAGGATTTAATATAAAAGCATACCTTTCACCAAAGATTTAGAGTACATATCTCAACAAGTAATAGGTCAACCCTTCAAGCCTGATCCTAAATAAACAATATTTGGATCAAGGGTCAAAATCATGATATTCTAAGTTCATGTTTCAATTCTCAAGATTTAGGTTACTCATTCCTATTTAACCTCGGGGTTAGTTCATTCACTTATGATCAACCAATATTTCAAGATGTCCAACATGATTCAAGTGTGAAGATTATTTCTAGTATGAATGACCTACCTAGGTATTTTAGGAACACATATGCTAACCCTAACTTCTATCATTATTTAATTCATGATCAAGTCTCTAGATCATCATCATGATGGATTAGCACCATTGGTATTCAAGATTAGATCAAGTTTGAACCGATGTAAAAGTAAAGTCATGCATCATATATTAGGTCAAATGATCAAGGGTTTTACAAGATTTAGATCAATCATTAAGATACCATTATTAAGATTAAACATTACTCATAGAAATCATATTCAAGATTGAATCAAGTTAACAAGTATAGATGTAGATTCTTCATTAGTAAAGTCATGATTTTAGAGTCTCAAGATAAACATCAGACTCAAATATTAGGAGTTCTAAAGATTACTCATGATTATTGAATCAATTGGCAAATTAAAATAAGCAAGAGATCAAAGTCCGGGGATATAAATGAAATCCATAAGAAATTAGGTTCACAAAAATTTTTAAATAATTCATTGGATTTTTATGATCAAAATCGACTATTTTTCCATATTTTTGGAGCTAGGATGCATTTTTTATTATTTAAACAAGATTTGGCCATTTTAGTGATTATTTGTCAGAGAGAGAGAGAGGTAAAATACCTTAAAAGGGAAAAAGGCCAACCATTGGATCACATGATAAGACATCTGAGATTGCACCATGCAAGCTTTGTGGCTTGCTTTCTTAGAGGTCCGATTCGATTTTGGTTCATGGGGTTCCATCTCTGATTTGTTGTTTTGAAGCCTGGGTTTTGTCAGGTTCTTGAACCTAGTTCATTTCTCTTGAACCAGCGGTCCGGGATCCTTTCTCCCTTTATATAACACTTCCTCATGAGCCCAAAATCTAGGAGGAGGGAGGCTTGCCAACGCTAGGGAGCAGTAGGCTTCAAAATAGGCAGTGGAGGTGCCGTTCAGATCCGTCGTGATCCCGTGAAGTGGCGGCGAGTGGTGAATTGAGAATAGGAGAAGGAAGGACGAGACACCCAAAATGAGAGGTTGGAAATACTATGTGGGATGAGAGAAGAAATCATGGGTGATTAGGGTATGATTGGGCATGAGATAAATGGGTTTTCATGAGGGTTGGAGGTGGCTACCTCTAGGGGTCATTTAATGGTGTCGAGGGGTAGATTTTAGGGCTAAATAGGATCAGGTGGCTGACCAAGGTCGCCGGAGTGAGAAGGAAAGTGAGGGAGACATTGGAATGGTGTAAAGGCACATTAAAGCTGGTCAAAATTGGGGATAGCTCTATTCAAAATCATGAGATGAGCATTTCTACTCACTCAAAATTTTCAAATCAGGGTCATAAGTGGGAGATTGCACACTTTGGTCCTCATTGACTCCTCCCCGCTAATTGTGAGAGGTAGGAGATGACCCAACAATCGTTAGATCTGGCTCCAATCTATGTGGGTTGGACCCAAGGGATGAGACTCACCCTAGATTCTTTGCCACGGATTGCTGACTTGGAAAATGCCAATTAAAAAGGCAAATAAGGAGATTTTTAGCATAAAACTTCAAGAATTCATGGGAAATTGTAGGAGTGTCCTAATGAGATGAAATTTGGACCATAGGTTCCCAAAAATATGTAGAACATTTAGAAAAAGTTTGAGAACCAAAATATAATTTTCATGGATGATTTTATTTCTTTGGATAAAGTGACAACTTAACCTAATTTGTGGTCATAATGTGTATAAAATCTACATTGATCACTATATTTCAAGTTTGAGTATCAATATTGATAAAGTAGGCAAGGATAATTAAATTGAGGTCATGAGTGAACATAAAGTGGAAAAAAAGAGTAAATAATCCATACTTATGCCAAAATGGACTTTGTTACAATGGTCTAAATACTGCACCCTCACGTGACACATATCGTTGCATGGGCTAAACTCCCTCGAAACCGACCACTCTCGATGCCCAAGTTCATAGTTCATCCGCTTAGACTCACTAACTATGGTTGACCAATCTCGACACGTTATCTGGTCATAACTCAATTACTTCACTATCCCTTATTGACACCTCAATGAGATAATAAGATCATTCTGAAGTTCTAATCATGATTACAACAACCTACACATCCATGATTGTGACATATATGCGAAGAAAGATGTCAATTTGCAAGGCAAGGAAATAATAAAAATGATACTTTATTTAGCATAGTATTGTTGAGTTTATATATAGGATTGAATGAAATAAGGTTTGTTGAGGATAGTCCCTATGCCACAACACAAATGTCTATCAGCTCATGGAGAGAGACAACAATGTAAAGATAGGTAGAACAATGGAACTGGACATGACACCTGGTGCAGGAAGATCAGTCTCTCCACTACGGCCGCTGCCTCCTTGATCCTCTCTAGGGTTTGTGCTATGCGGATGTGGCTTCTAAAAATGATTAGAGACCCATAGAATGGACGATAAGGGTTCCCTCTTATAGATGCATTCCTCCTTGCCAAAACCTTATGCTGAATATTTGTGGTCAGAGGAAGCTAATTGCATGGACCATACTCATTCCACTAGGCGACTCACATGGGTTACTCAATCTAGACCTTGTATCCAGTTCTCTGGCAAACCAGTGTGGGTTGAATCGGGGTAGGCTGGATGCAGAGTGCCTACATCAGACCTACAAAATCTGGGAGACTCTGGGTGGAGTGTGACTCGAGTCGGTCGATTGGCGAAGTCGATCGCTTGACTGGTGATTGGCAAACAGACACTAGATAGCTTTTATGACCTTTCTTCCTTAAGGTATGGCATCGTTAGGGATTGATTGTCCTTCTAGGTAGTGAAGCATATATCCGGTTGTTTCTGGATGAAAAGTATATAAAATGTGTTAAAGTCTAGAAAAAGGAAGCTAATTGCATTTAATTAAAATCTAAGGCTAAAACTAGGGAATAGAAACACAACAACCCCTAAAAAGCAAATAAAATTGTTTACAAAGATGGGTATAAATATACTCACCAAACTACCCCAAACTTAAACCTTTCCTCATTCCAAGTAAAGAAAAATAGAAAGGAGAAGAAACAATTAATACTAGGATTGAGGCTTCCTCTCCCAACTAAGTATACTTTGTGGTCCCCGTCCACCAAAAAAACCAAGCTACCCTAGTCCTTCAAGGTCACATAGCCACACTTGGATATCCCCCAATTGGGGCTTGTTTCTCCATTCACAAGACTCCAAAACCTATGAAGAACTGATTTTATCTCAATAATACTCTTGATCTATCCACACAAGGTAGAAGGGAGCACAAGTAAGGGATGATTGGCTATTTTAGGGAGAGTTTTGATAAGTCCCATGGGTATGAAATTTGGATGAAAGGGGGAGAAGAAGGCACAATGTAAACTAGTTTTACTGGTCTCTCCTCTATTTGACTCCAGACCTTATTTGGGATTCAATTATTATATTTGTCTCTCCTCTATTCGACTTGAGACTTTTATCTGGTTGTAGTTACATTGACCACATGTTTTCTTTGGTCTCATTGGCCTCTTTTATTTATGTCATTTATGATCCCATCCTCTAATGGCCATCATGGCCACTAGTTGACATGATCCTCGTTCGGTGGGGGCAAGGGTGGTCACACTCACACACCCCATTCTCTACAACTTGTATCCAACTAATGTCTTATCTTGAGGGAAATAACCTCCTGATCAAATGGCCAATTGATGATTGGATTTGGGTTGGATGGCACTAGGCCACACCAGTGTGCCAGGTGTGTGAAGCAGGCTATCATGGGATATATGTTTCCTGGGAGTAGTAGAGTTGTAGTTCCCAGTCGGATGGCCATCACATCTCTTTTGTCACCAGAGAGGCATGATGCGAATCATGAAGTTCATGTTATCATTGTCGGACTCTGATGCCGTCAGTGTTGTCGCAGGGGAGCGGGCATGAATCCTCAACCTTAGGATTGTCATGGGGAAGATGGTTGTTCTTTCTAGTCCTTGCACCTCATTTCTTTTATATATGCAAAATGGAGGCTTTCAGGCTACCCAAAGAGTTGACGGTTATGATCCATGCAGGTGTTAGATATGCTTCCTGTCATTAAAGACCGCATATTGCATCTTGGAAATTCTTGTCACATAAAGATATTGTGGCAATAAATATAAATGATAAGAATTGGGATAAAATATGTTGTTATTCCTGAGTAAGAACTCTTCTCATGCAAGATAAACATGGATAAATTGGAAAGAAATTGTTATAGATAATAAAAACAAAGACATCCAATTAGGATAACACATCTTCATTTTCCCACATATCCCACTTCCTTCATGCTTATCAATCTGTAAGATTGAAAGATCCTAACGCAGTCAATCAAAAGACTGGACGGAGGATACAATTGACATATGGAAATGCCCATCATGAACTTGTTTCACAACAACAAATATAAATCAATTCAATTGGAATTCAAGAATATGGGCTTTATTTAAAATAACTTTGTGAAAGAAAAAGAAAGAAAAATAAAAAAAATAAAGTTATAAGAAAGAAATTAAATAGATGGGTTGCCTCCCAAAAACGTCCCCGTTTAATGTTGCAAACTCGACCGATGATATTAAAGTTTCACATAGAGTGGATAAGCATGGTTTCCAAACCCTTGACTTTTGGATCCATATGACTTGGATCATGGTCAAATGATGTACATACCTTGCTTGAGGGTTGGTCCTTGTTACCTTTGGGAGCATTTTGGAGATCTAATTATTTTGGTTCCGCCTTACCTTCTACCTTGAAGACTTTGATCGAGTTATGCACCTTCTTTAAATCTTCTAGAACCTGATACTCAATAGTCTTCTTTCCTGGTCAAAGGATGAGTTTGCTGGCTTCAACGTCTACTAAAGCTCTCATGGTGGCTAAGAATGGTCTCCCCAAAATTAGTGGAAATAGATTATCCTCTTTGATTTGTATTACGACAAAATCACATGGGACGTAGGTGTCATATCTGAGTTTAACTGGGACATCTTTGATTATCCCCAAGGGCTTTGTCATTGATGCGTCAGCTAGTTGATTGGTCATAGCTATGGGAAGGAGGTCAGTGAAGCCAAGACGTTGGCACAAAGTGTATGGTATAATAGATATTCTTTCTCCTAGGTCAGAAAGTCTCTTACGACATGTGTTGTATCCTACAAAACAATATATCCCAAATGAGATAAAATCTTTTTGCTTTTGAGGGATATGATTATGTACTATATCAGAGGAAATTTGTACTAGATCTACAGTTTCACATTCCTAAGTCATGTACTTTCTAGATAGAAGGGTCTTGAGATACTTGCACCAGGTCGACATTTCAGCTAGAGCATAGAGGAATGGGATGTCAACATGGAGCTTCTTCATGGTATCTTTGAACTTCATGAATTTGTCATCCAACTTAGTCTGCTTGAGGCACCCTGGATAGGGTACATGAGGTTTATACATGGGTCTGTCTGATGTTGTTGACGATCCAGGTTTGACTATTGGTTTTATGATGATTGAGCTCTCATTGGTGCCTAGATGAGCTAACGTAGCCGAGTCTAGGCTTCTACTGGAATGACTCCGACTGGTGATTCAAGTGACTCAAGGTTCTGACTGAAGTGCTTCTATTTTTACAAGGAGGATATGGATCAAAAGTAGTGGTCAGGGGTGCAAAGTAACCACTCATAAACCTCATTACTATTGTGTTCAATTGTTTTAGATGTTTGGGATTGTTTAACTATTGACCTATAATTGTTCTTGCTGGGGGGTGTTAGCTAGCCTTTAGTCGGGTGATCTGTGACTTTAACGCCTTATTATTGGTAGTGCATTGGCTAGTTGAGTGTGGTATGTTGCCATCATCTATTGGAGTTTCTTTACTGGATCTTGTATTGGTGTTGAGTTTATCTGTAGTGGTGGGGCTTGATTCAGATTTCAATACTGTTGTGACTGCTAGTAGTTCCTTCTTGGAAAATTAAATTTATAGTTCCCTGATTACATGAGCTAGTGTAATTTGATGGTGCTCTGGCTTGAGTAGCCTATGAAGAGGTCAGCTGAGTGGGACTCTTGACTCCAACTAGGTTTTTGTATTGGAAACTGGGGTGGTTGTGAGCCTGATTTGGGTTATAATACTCTTGTCCTGGAATAGTATGGATAGAAATGAGATATTTGGCTTGGATCATTGTATACTATTCTCAGCTTCATGCTCATGGAATGCATCATAGAATTTTTGGCAATGAATTGTGTTGTGATCTATTGCATTGCAAAACTCATAGGAGGGCGCAATAATTTGCACCTGGGGTGTCTAATTCTTCCTCTCGCATTCATTGAAATATTTTTTAAGATTATCTTTTTTGAGAGAGATCCTTTAGTGATTCAAATATGGATATGAGTTCTGAACGATCCTCCACCATAACTACTTTATGAAAACCTTTTCTTGAGGGCCTAACCCAAGGAGTCTGATTCTTAGCAGGCTGATGATTTTTAATGCCTTGTCAAAACTCTATCGCATAAAGTTTTCATTAGAGGAGGAGTCAAGGAACTTCTTAGTCTCGTCATCGATACCCCAATAGAGATATTTTATGATTTGGTTTTTGGGAATTCCATGATGTGTGCACTTGCTTAAGATTTCTTTTAATCGATCCCATGCTTCTTATAAAGATTTTTCTGGCACTTGGTTGAATCTTGTGATTTGTCCTCTGACTGAGTATGTCATTGAGGGTAGGTATAATTTCTCTAGAAACTAATTTTCTAGAGTTTCCCATGTTGTGATTGGGCCCCCTCAAAGGGTGTTGTACCGTGCTTTGGCTTTGTCTGTCAAGGAGTATTTTAAAGAGTTGTAATCACATGGCATCATCAGTGGCGCTTGATGGCTTCATCATCAAGCAAAGGTTGATAAATTTGAGGATATTTTCTCAACAGTCATCACCAATCCGTCATGCGAATGTAAAATTTTGCAATAGACTGACCCATTGGGCCCTAATTTCAATCAGATTGCTTGAAGGTTGGACTAGACGAGCCAAGTCGATGCCTTTGGGGATAGAAAAATCCCTTAATTATTTGGGACATTCAGTAGCTTGGGAGGCTTCTAGGCTTGTCTTTAGTTCAGCCTCTGCCTGCGTCCTATGGAGAGTAGTTCTCGTTGGGCTGCGATAAAGTCACTTTAATTTGTCCTTGAATAGCTGCTTCCACTACTGCGTCTTCCATGGTTTTCTTTTTGTGAAGTCTATTAAGAGTTCTCTCAATTTTAGGATTGAATAACAATCCAGAGTCAAGAATTTTGGATCTTGGCATGTTCTAGAGAACTAGAAAAAGGGCAAAACAACTATCGGTACATGAGTAGAGTTCTAGAAGATTTTCAATAATATCAAGCATAAAAGGAAAAACTCTAGTTACACTTAACTTCTAAAAATATATAACTACCATTGTTTTAAGAAATGGTACCAATGTTTTATGGGGCTCCGAATGTCGCACCAATAAAACCCTAAGGGAATAACCCTTAGGTTTTACTGAAAGTTGTGCACTAATTCCCCACTCCGCACAAATGGAAGCCTTATTGTAGTATACTAAAGTTCAAACCCAAAGGAAAACCTTTTTAAGAAGTTATATATATTCAGAAGTGCTAAGAGTAATATTTATCACCGAGAAAGTTGATTGGTTGATTAAACTAAATTGCTGCTAGTAGCAATAAGGATTAAAAAAGTAAATAAATGATGATAAAAAGGATCATGGTGTGGTGTTTCACTTTCTAATTCATGTATTATTAATCAAGAAAGATTTTAAATCCTAAATAATAGTTTACTAAAAATAGGTTTATTGAATGCACCCTCACAAGATACAGATCATTGCATGGATTAAACTCCCTTAGAACTGACCAGTCTCAGTACCCAAGTTCCTAGTTCTTCTGATTGTACTTAGTAACTATGGCCGACTAGTATCGACATGTTAGCATATCATAACCCAATCACCTCACTATCCCTTGTTGACACCTCAGGGGGAATATAAGATCATTCTAAACTTCCTATCACGATTACAACAACCTACACATCCATGATTATAACATATATGTGAAGCAAGATGTCAATTTGCAAGGCAAGGAAATACACAGAATGACTTTCTTTAGTAATGGTATTGTTGATTTTAGATATAAGCTAGAATAAAATATGAGTTGTTGGGGCTAGTCCCCATGCCCCAACACAAAGATCTACTCGCTCATGGAGATAGACAACATCTTAAAGATAGGTAGAACAATATAAGGGGCCATGACACCTGGTGTAGGAAGACCAATCTCTCCACTACAGACGCCCCCTCCTGGTTCCTCGCTAGGGTTTGCGCTATGTAGATGTGGCTTCTAAAAATGATTAGAGGCCCTTAGAATGTATGATAAGGGTTCACTTTTATAGATGCATTACTTATTTCTAAAACCCTATTTTGAATATTTATAGTCGAAGGAAGCTAATTGCAGGCCCGTACTCAGTCCACCAGGTGACTTGCGTGAGTTACTCAATTTGGAAAGCATATCTGGTTCTTTAGCAAACCAACATGGGTTGAACTGGGGTAGGTTGGACGCAGAGAGTGCACATTAGAATTGTAGAATCTGCGAGATTCTGGGTAGAGAGAGACTCGAGTCGAGCGACTCACGAAGCCGATTGCTTGACTGGGTGATTGGAAGGTGGACATTGGATAGCTTATGGGGCCTTCCTTCCCTTGAGGTGTGGCATAATGAAGGCTTGATCATCCTTCTAGGCATTGGAGCATATATTTGGTTGTCTCTACATGAAAAGTATATAAAGTGCGTTAAAGTCTAGAAAAGGGAAGATGATTGCATTTAAGTAAATCTTAGGCTAAAACTAGGGAATAGAAACACTATAGCCCTAAAAAGTGAATAAAATTGCATGCAAAGATGGGAATAAATATACTCATCAAATACCCTAAGTCGAGTTTAATGATATGATCTAGGATTTGAGATGTTACCTCACCCTTATGTGAAGATAAATGAATGATACTAATAGATTGGAAACCTAGGTGGGAAGGTAGTCACCACGTGAAATTGAAATCACAAAATGAAAATGTAATCAATAAGACATAGTGTCGTGTAAATACTAAGGATGTGGATATAACTTAATTTGAGGAATTTTTATATCAGTAAAAGAGGATATATATATTTATGTTGGGTTACCAAACCTAAGGTTCAAAACTAAGATGAGTTATCATTCACCTTAACCTTACTAAGTTTAAATTTTGGGGACAAAACTATTTTTAAGGAGGGGTGAATGTAATATCCTCAATTTCTAGTAGAATTTAATTATATAAATATAAGAATATATCTGCTAAGCAAATTCCCAAATTATATTTGATAGAATAACAACGTTGACCACTTTGTGGCATGGGTGCAACCCATGGCCCAAGGGAGACCCAGGAGACTATTTGCTTTGCAAATATGTCCTTGTGGAACAAGATTAAGAAATAAGAGATTTCATGCATAAAGAAAGGATAATGGCTTTATGAATAATTAGATAACTAAAGTATGAGATAATATGTAAGTTTCCAAAAGAAAATAAGATATTTTCTATTTTAGATAATTAATGGAGTAATTATCTATCCCATATGGAAACACACGTTTTTAGACATTAAATATTATCATTTGAGTCTGAATTTTGGCATAATATAAAATAATAGGGAAAAAGGTGAATTCTAGAAAGTGGATGAAAAAGGACATTCCATGAGATAATAGTAATTGTATTAATGAAATGTTGAAAAGAGTGAGTTAGTATATAAGACTTATTCCAATAAATCCTAAATAAATCAAATATAAGATGGGAAAGATATTTAATTGTTTCCTTTTTACAACAATTTATAATATCCATAATGTGGTTTTGTATAATTAATGTGATGATGAAATTTTAGGATTTACATACATGCAAATTAAATTGTTGATTTCTTGGATATGTTGATTGGATTGTTTGATACTTGAAGTAAAATTGCGTAATCTGCATGGCTTACTATTGAGGTATCTAGTTACAATTATGACTACTGACAATATCACTTGTAGAGGTTTGTCAGGTGTTTCTTAGATGACTGTTCAAAAACTTTTGATTGTTTATTTACAATTTGTTCAATTATAATGCCACTATGAGCATCACATTAATAAAGATATCATATTTTGAACCCTAGGATGACATGCATCGAGGGGCGTCACACATGAGCCTTGGAGGGACAGTGGTCACACCCAAGATAGCACACAAAGTATGGATTAGAATATGTAAGAAATTGCTTGTTCTTATTTGCAAGTAATTTATTTATTATATGTTGTTAGTTTACTTGCAAACTTTTACATGCACCCCACATGTACAATATACGTCGATATGATGATTCATGCTTTGTTTCACACCATATTAGGTATATGCACTATATGAATATATCAAGACTTGACGAATCAGATAAAATCTACCTCAAGTCATTAAAGATAAGTAAAGGAGGAATAGATAAATACTTCTTCTCATATGTACAGTTCTGACGATAGAATTTCATGTTAGAGGAGCATCTTCTAAACAATATTTTGAAATAATGGAAATTATTTGGTTAAGTATAGGTCTTAGAAAATCTTAGGTAATGACTCTAAACTTTTTGGGTACTTCCTTAATTGGAGGATGTTAAAAAGTGAGTTACCCTTGATCTTATTGAGATTAGGTACGAAAGAATGCCTATCTTATTCTATTTATGTGGCATGCACTAGAAACACAAATAGATTCTACAAGGATGACAAGGAGAATTAATGATAACTAAGTGTCTGGGGTTCATAGGTCAAGGCCTTAGTAGTTAAGTAATGACGAGTGCCATTTAAAAGAAGAGGATTTTGGGTGGTACAATGCAAAAAAAGCTCTGCTATTGTTCAAGAAACCTAGTCATGAGAGAGACAATAAAGATATTTTGGAAAAGGAAATCTAATAAGAAAAAGTAAAACACAAGGTACAATGGGGTGGGATCAAAGATAGACATTTCAGATCCATTCAAAATTCTATATGAGATCTTTGGTTATGAGGCAATGTGAAAATGAAGAGAGTTGAGAAGATGGAAAGTACATGGTGTAGGGAAATGTGGCATCATGCAAGCAGAAGAAACAAAAAAATTACTAACAAATTCCCCATTAAACCAGTGGATCTTGTCAATAACCATATAATGGAAATGATGGTTTTGAGGATATACATGGTCCTTGAACGAGCCCAAGGACATCTCCTCGTTGTTGTAGTCAGGAAGTTATATTCAAATAGCACTCAGACAGTGTCTGCTATAGCTCCTAATCTTCATCACAGACAACAGGTTGAATTTGTCCTTCTAGCGACATGCACCAACCTCCACACCTCTATGGAAGTCCACACAGACTGCCTAGAAATATTTTCATCCCACTAGAACAGACAGGAAGGGTTGTTCCTCTCATTGGTGTACTAGTCACCAACTTTCTCTCCCACAATTGTTCTCCCTTGCTATCCTTTTCTTTATCAGGTAGGACTTGCTCAGGTTATTTGGTTACCACAACTGGAGAAGACAAACAATTATCAAAGGCAACTGATGTGTTTGAGAAACCCCTAACACTTCTCTATTTATAGGGGTCAGGGTCAGGGTTCTTAGTCTGTGTAGGAGTGGAAGGGACTAGAATTTCACAAATTTTTGAAACCTACGATAGGAGAAATGATTGGTTCACAGGCAAACCAATCGGTTGGCATACGAGCCGATTGGTTCACCCAGTGAACTGGTCATTTCCTCATGTTTTCCAATCAGATCTGAATTGGCACTTCCAATCCAATTAATGCACAACATGATGTCATAACTAATCCTTGATGTAATCAAACTGCACAATGAACTGGCATCTCACAAGCACAAACCAGTCATCTAGTAATCACGAACTAGTCAGCTCACTTAGTGAACTGGTCTGTTTGCTTCCCTACTCATTCAAAACTCAGTCAATTCAGTACTCAATCAACCCGACACTCTAACAAGTCATTTCATCACATGAGTGGATCAGTTGGAAGTCCAATCAGTCAATTGATATTTAAATCAAATACCTAAACATTTTAGTAATCAATTTAATTGCCATTCATGATCAAAACTCCTCTTATAGGTGTATCCTATGTGTGTGACCCTATAGGCCCCATATTAAGTGGGTAGTTAATGTCCATAACTACTTATGACATTAAAAGAAAAGAGCGGTGCCTAGTCACACATCATTGCTACCTAAGTAAATGGAAAGTTGGAGAACAACTTCAACCTACAATCAGTGTTTCGTGTTGTAGTGTTTGTATAGTTCCTTTGTAGCTAATATCCTGATTGAAATCTAGGCATGGAGTAGTTATACTCTTAAACATTCAATCTCCATTCCTTTCTATAGAAGATTATCTAAGATATATGTAAGCTCAATATTACATATTGACTCACATGTGTATGTCCATGAATTTCTCAGTCTCACTAATCAAGTGGCCAAGATATCATACTCCCATAGGAGGGGTCACTCATAGTATTCCCCATGTGTCACAATGTTCCCAATCATCACCTTTATGGAAATCCTTATTTATGATCACATTGTATGATGTCAAAGTACACTGAACGACATGTGATGAGTGTAGTAACTTTAGGTCTAAGAATCACAATCACCACCAACACTATGAGAATTAATTATGACTACCATTGTATTGGTTTCCATGTGTTACTCTCATGGTGGGTCTGTCTGATACATTGTTCCCTTACAAGTATATGTGTGCTTGGTTTGATATCACCATATCATGACATATGAGATTATGTCATCAACTATTACACACTCTAGTCATATGTGTTATTACCATCTATCAACCTTCCACAATAACATCTTACTAGGGATATAATGAGAATGTATACTCTTAACATCCATAAGATCTCATTGTTCAACTCACATACTTGAAGACATATGTCATCGACTAATATCATTCTCTAGACATTTACTATGTTACGTCATTATCTCATAACTGAATAAAATAGAATTAATTGGGAGCATGCATTATTATTAATCAAATCATTTATAGGTTATGCCATTACAATCATCATATGATTGACTCTGTGGGAATACATACCAACAGACTCCCACTTGCACTTAGAGCCAATCACCCATAAATTTCAATCCTAGTTCTATGGAATGACCATCATGCTTCTACTGTAAAAGCACTTTGTTCAAGGGATTAACAACATTTTTCTAGGTTGGTACTCCACAAATCTTCACATCTTCTCATTGTATGATCTTTCATATGAGATGGAAATGCCTTTGTATATGCTTGGAACACTGACATGATCTGGGTTCTTTAGCTTGTGCAATAGCTCCATTGTTATCACAATATGCCTCAACTGCATCACTAATGCCTGGAACCACCCCAAGTTCTGATATGAACTTCTTGATCCAGATAGATTCCTTGCATTCGATGCAGCAATATACTCGGTCTCTGTTGTAGACTCGACAATTGTTTCTTGCTTGGAACTCTTCCAACGTACAACTCTATTGTTTAGGAAAAACACAAATACTAATTGAGATCGATAGTAATCTTTGTCAGTTTGGAAGCTTGCATCGGTGTAACCCTTTACCACCAACTCTTCCTCTCCACCATAGACTAGGAACTGATTCTTAGTTCTTCTCAAATACTTAAGGATGTTGTTCATGACTATCCAGTGAGCATCACCTGGATATGACTGATATCTTCTCATCATGCTCAAGTCATATGAGACATCGAGATGGGTACATAACATTGCGTACTTGATTGATCCAATTGCCGATGTGTATGGAATCAAACTCATGTGTTCCCTCTCTTCATAAGAACTAGGACATTGAGTTTTAGAGATGGTAAATCCATGACACATGGGCAGGTTTCGTCTCTTTGAGCTCTCCATGTTGAATGTCTTCAACAGTTTATCAATGTATGAACTTTGACTTAGTCCAAGAAGACTTACTGATCCATATGTATAGATCTTAATCCCCAAGATGTAGGATGCTTCTCCCAAGTTTTTCATAGAAAACATATTTCCCAACCAAGTCTTTACCTTCTGCAAAGTAGCAATGCCATTCCCCATCAATAGTATGCCATCTACATACAATATGAGGAATACAATCATGCTCCCACTAACCTTCTTGTATACAAAAGGTTCATCTTCATTTTGAGCAAAGTCAAACTCTTTTTCTATCTCATCAAAATGAAGATTCTAGCTTCGAGATGCTTTTTTTAATCCATAGATTGACATTTGTAGATTATTGCCTTTACTTGCATCCTTTGGATTTATAAAACCCTCAGGTGTGTCATGTACACATCCTTGAGAAGATTCCTAATAAGGAATGTTGTTTTAACATCTCTACCTAATCTCATAGTCATAATAAGATGCAACAGCAAGCATGATCTTGATGGAATTAACCATGGGCACCAGAGAAAGGGTTTCGTAATGGCAAACACCTTGAACTTGTCTGAAACCCTTTGAAACCAATCTAACCTTATAGGTTTGAAATTTACCATCCATGTCAGTCTTCATCTTGAAGACCCACTTGCACCCTATGGGTTTTACCCCTTTAGGATGATCCACCAAGGTCCATACCATGTTGGTGTACATGGATTCCATATCAGATCTCACAACCTCAAGCCATTTCTTAGACTCTGATCCCTTAATAGCTTCTAGATAGGTTATTGGCTCATCATCTATGAACAATTCACTACCTTCCTGAGTCACCAAATATCCAAATCTTTTAGGTTCAAGGTGTGTCCTACTAGATCTACGTGGTCCCTATGTTACTTGAGGAATTTGAGATTCCACAACACTTTGTGATTCTATTTGTTCCTCTTGTACATCTATTGGTTCATTGTTTTCTTGTTGATCTCAAACTTCTTTGAGTTCCATTTCCCTCCCAATGATTCCTTTAGAAATAAACTCTTTTTCAAGGAATGCAACATCTATGGAAACAAACACTTTGTTATCAAAATGGGAATAAAAGTAATATCCTCTAGTTTCCTTAGGATATCCAACAAAATAACATTTATCAAATTTAGCACCAAGTTTTTCAACAAATATTTTCCTTACATAATACTCACATCCCCAAACTCATAAAAGACATATCGGGACGCTTCCCAATCAATATCTCATATGGTGTCTTTTCAATCGATTTATATGGTATTCAATTTTGTATGACCTCTGACCTAGCTTAGTGCTTTAGTGTGCCTTCTTTTCTTAATAAGATTCTTAAACCTTAATATACCCCTTTGAGATGCTTTAATAACATGTGACATGTCAGGAGAGGGACCCATTCTTAGGGTTTCTATTGTGTGCTCTTGAACAAAGAGCACCCTCCATTTCCCCCATCCCCACTACCCTCCATATCAAATCCCCTCCATCTCTAACTTCTTTCTACCCTAGACGGGTATAATTTTAGAGTTGGGTTGGAGAGTGGGTGGTACATCATATTGACCACTCCAACTCTAACCATTCCCTTTTTCTTCATGAAACCAACTTTCTACTATCTTTTATTTGCATGTGTCTTGGTTTCCATTTTTAGAATTATTCTATTTTGTGTTAGTTGTGGCCTTTAACTAGATAACCACTTACTTGTATGCAACTTGGAAATATATAAGTGAAAATAATCTCTTTTTTCCTTGAGAAAACCTATGCAAAAAGGAAAAAATTTAATGAATAAAAATGTCTTAATAGGATCTGAGCCCCAAGGACAATAATTGAGCATCCTTTCCCTTGGAAGATAATAAACATAACGAGTCAAAAATGTCAATCTGCATGTCACCCTGATATGACTCACAACAAAATGTGTAAACACTTCTCTGTCTTACATTAACAAAATTAACTAATAAAATATGATGATATGATTTCAATTCAGCAATAAAATGAAGAAGTACAAGTTAGTTTTTTGTGCCCACCTTTCTTCCATCACTTCTTATCTCTTCTCCATCCGTAAAAAAATCCATTTATGCCAACCCTAACTTTGGGGTGCAATCCCCTTCAAAGAGACATATTTTTTCTTCATTTTTCTTATACATTTTCATCGACCAATGTTTTGTTTCGGACGATAGGTTGGTTTATTGTCTATTGCATTCGCAATGCCTGTTTGGGGTTGGTTTGGTCACAATACTTTTTTGGCTTTGGATGGTCATTACACCTAAGTCCTCTGCGGTCGATACACCTGGTTTAGTTAGATGGTCGCAACTCTATTGAACCTTGTTACGATCGAAAGGCCATGGGCCTTGGGTGATGATGTGTTGCGGTCTCAACACACGCACCTTGATGGTTGGTAGACACACATATATGGGTACATGGTTGCTACCTATATATAGCATAGTAAGATTTCTACAAGTATATATGTAAGTGTTGGTTAATACTTGGTGTTGTTTGGATGGTTAATTAATGAGGTTAATGCTGATTTTCTAACCCTAATGTGTTCCAAGAAAGTAGGAGATGATGTATCTACGGTTTGGTGGTTGAATGATAACATGAAACCCTAATCGACTATGTGTGTGGAACCCTAACCCTAATTCTAGAGTATGCTATACTTTTTGATCTTGCTTGGCTAACTAGCACAATATTATACTTTCTCTCTCCTACTTGTGCAAATCTAATCTTGTAGGTTGAATGAATGTCATAGATAGTGAATGCTATGGTGACACTTATATGACACAGGGTGATGGATATGAGCCATGATGAGGCATGATGAGATCATAATGATGTGATGGGTCTTATGACCTACCAGAGGCTTAATGCCTAGTGTGAGGTGTTGTCCTCCAAATGACGTGATGAGGGATTAATATCGCATGACAGTGTGAAAATGATTGATGACCTTGAATCAACAGTGATATCAAGTGATGACGTGACAAGTTTATACATCAACATTTTATATCTTCTAGATTTGTATTATGCCCTTATCTTTGTAGAGTTCATTTAGGGTTTGTACATTGTAATTTGATTGATTCTAAAAGATACTCAATTGGCTTAACTAATTAAGTGAAACCCTAATCATGTAGTTTTCTTGTGCCATAGATCCATCATTAGTGTTAGTACTATCTGGATGGTGAAAGGAGCAATTCCTACTGGAAACTCAGAGTGCATATTTTTGAATATGCGGGTGCAAGTCGAGGTATCTCCTTGTATCCTTTGTATACTGGGATGGATGAGGTCATACCCTGGCAAGCAAATGGTCAAGATCATATCTCAAATGATATGAATCAAATATGTGATATTATTACTAGGATGACTAAGGTCATACCTTGGCAGGAGAGAAACTGCGGTCGTATCTCAGTTTCACTAGTGCCGTGACCTATATACCAAGGCGAACTAGGCTGTTTTGTAGTTGGACTTGATATGTCACTCTGGAGGACTCAGACTGATCCAGGGTGTGGGGAGATCATGGATTCTAGATCTTACATTGATCTTGTATGACACTAATTTTGACTTAGCAGTGGTTAGTTGGAGCATGATTGATATACCTCATCTCCTCAAGGCATAATAAAAGAAGTAACATGGACTTATAGTATAAATGCTTAGGGTTAAACATGACTCACATAGGATGACTCTTTGCCTTATTTCTGGTATTTATTTCTTGAATTATAATTTGGTAAGAGAAATCAATTGGTATACATGTTCTTCATATTCCTTCTTAAAGCATAAATTGTTCTACTGCTCAGTGATAATTGCCTAATTTGCTTATTCTATTTATCAATTTAGTACATATCATTTAGTTGAACCTGCTCAACCTAATAATAATGCTAATTATCAGCTTTATTTTATCTCTCCTTATATAGACATTGGTATAGAGTTATATCTCTCGTTGGGACATTTGGTATCCCCCCGTCAGTTTCCACATCTTTTAGATGGTCATGCACGACGAGGTAGAGATCATGCGGTTGAGGCTAAGCAGTAAGAGGAACAATAGTCTTTGAAAGGTTGGACATGCTGTTAGTGTTTTGTATTAGAGTCCTATGAGTCTTCTCTATACTCTCAGGTCCTTGGGGAGTTTTTTTTTAGTTTGTACATACAAGGTTTTGGCTGTGCGCCATTGTTGTACAGATATGGCATGTATATGTGAACATGTTATTGTATGTAATAGGTTGTGTCCAGCGAGCCATGGAACAGTGATATGTGTAACAATCTTTTGGGATGAGATATGTTACAAGTGACTTTTGTGGACTCAGATGTAATATGTTTCCACTTGAGGTGTATATGTGATATCAATTTTAATTTACCCTATTTTGTGGTTTGTTGGTGATGATTCCACACTTTGTTTTGAGTAGTCTCATTGTGGTGCGTCGGGGCATCACAATTTGGTTGGTATCAGAGCTCTAGGTTCACTAAGTCTACATGGACATAGGACTAGGGTTTGTGTCTATTCTAGAGTCCTCTAGTCTGTCTTATGGTAACTTCTGCTTATGCATAAGAAGAAGAAGAAGAGGAGAAAAGATGGCTGGAGAACACAAAGAACATGTTGCTGAGAGCAGTGGTGGTGCCAGGAGGCAGGAGAGGGTTGATGTTGTGCTTGAAATGCCCCAGTTTGACCCAGTTGTCGTGGACAATCCCACTTTCCATCCCATATTTGGACAATTCATGGCCACGATGACACATATGGCACACAAAATGCCCATACCCAAACTAGAGAGGCAATCCCCAATGAGGAATCCCATGGTTCTAGGAAGACCATTGAGAGGTTGAGACATGTAGGACGGTTGAGTATATGGGTACGGTGGACCTGGAAGATGCATATCTATGGTAAACCAAGATGGAGAAAGCCTTTAAGATCGTCAACATACCTGAAGAGGATAAGGTGAAGTATGGAGTGTAACTGTAGAAGGGGACTATTGGCCATTAGTGGGCCATTGGGGAGGAGAAAAGGCCTAGTGTCATGATCATTTGGGAAGATTTTTGGTGGGAATTCATGAGTCAATACTTTTTCAAGACCTACCTGGACGAGAAGATAACACAGTTTCAGAAGATCTGGCAGGTATTTATGACAGTCAACAAGTACAAAGCTAATTTCAAAGAGCCTCTAAGGTTTTGTCCACACATGGAAGCGACAAACAAGGAAGGATCAGACAGTTTGAGAAATTTTTGAGTACGGAGTTGACAACATCGATGTCATATTTAGAGAATAGAGAGAAGTTCTCCACAATGATCAGTGGTGGAGAAGCGTGAGGCAAAGGCCAAGAAGAGGCATGCACAATATCAAAGATAAATTTCTAGAGGCTTTAAGAATCCTAGGTTTTTAGCACTACCATCGCAACAGAGGTCGGATAGTCAGTCTCAATGGTCACCGAGTAGAGGCAGAGGCCATAGATTTTCACCTATAGGAGCCCATAGTGCATCATTAGTGTTAGTGACAAGGCTGTCAAGTCCACAATATGACTCCAGAACTTCTCTAGCAATTGTTCTAAAAGGTCCACATACATCAGTATGTATGGGTCCTAATAGATCACTAGCCCTCTCATTGTTACTAATGAAATGGGTCTTGGTCATCTTGCTCAACAAACAACATTCACATGTCTCTATTGATTTGAAATCAAAAGAGTCTAGATAAACATCTTTATGGAGTCTAGATATGTGATTCACATTTATGTGCCCTAGACGACAATGCCAAATGTATGTTTAGTTTGAGTTGTCGAGTTTTAATGTTTTAGTATTTACGTTATAAACATATCTCTTTAGATCTAGAAAATAAAGACCATAAAACATCAGGGTACTGCCATAAAAGATCCCATCTTTTGAAATAGAAGATTGACCATTATTTATATGAAATTCATATGCATCCTTGTCCATACAAGATACAAAAATAATGTTTCTATTTATGGAAGATATAGAATAGCAGTTCATTAACTCTATTACAAGACTTGTAGGTAGAGATAAACTATAGGTTGCAACTACAGTGGCAATAACTCTTGCTCCATTTGTGACTTGTAGTTCAACCTCACCCTTCCCCAACGACCTACTTCTTTTCAGATCCTGCATATTTGAGCATATGTGAGATCCACATCGGTATCAAGTACCCATGATGAAGGATTATATAAGTTTATCTCTATGACATATATACCTGAAGTGGAGATCACCATCCCCAACTTCTTCTTCCTGAATGGGTTAAAGTACAAAGGATAGATTTTTCTTGTACTTTTCTTTCTCCTCATCTTGAGTGTTGAAGATCTGGATTTGGGCTTGGCCTTAGAACTCTTCATGGCCTTTCTTTCATCCTTGGACTTGACTTTCTTGATCAACATCATAGATTTTTCATTCTTTTTTCTTGCTTCGACATTTATTAGCACACCAAGCAAATCTGACAGTAGTCTGGCCATTTTATTCAAGTGGTAACACTCAATAAAGTGGCTATATGATTCAGGAAATGATTTTAGAATCATATCTGTGACCAACTCTTTGCTTAAAGAGAGTCCCAGTTCTTCAAGATGTTCCACATGTCCAATCATATTGAGAACATGGGTCTCAACTGAGTCTCCCTCTGTCATCTTACTTGCTTTGTGAGATTATGGTTTACATTCCTAAGATATGTTACCATCTCAAGAATCCCCATGTCCTTGCATTTCTCATGCAACTCATAGCTCATGCAGCTTAGCATAAGGTACTTTATGTCCAGTGCATCATTTGAATGCTTCTAGTAAGCATCCACTTTGTCCCTAAGAGCATCAGGAGCAGGTAACTCTAGCACTGGTTTGTATAGGATATATAACCTATTCTCATCATTGAGAACCCTTCTCAAAATCCAAAACAAATTGTGGAAAGTTTTCCCATCAAGTGTGTCCTTCCTAAGTTTTGATCGCAACAACGATTTGTTTGTCATTTGATTCTACAGGAGAAAATTTGCTTTTTGTCAAAACCCCTTTTTGATTTGAAAAATATTTAACGATATTTACTTAAGCTTTTTTAATAATCTCTCCCACTATTTTATTCAAATTCATAGCCCTCCATATCAATTTGAAAGATTGCAGTGTACAACCTTCTAGTAATCCAAGATCCAAAATAACTCAACTATTACCCGGCCAACGCCAATGTCCATAGTCACTTATTAAGGTAGGAAACTTTTGCCAATTGCATCATGTGCAAATTTTGGATAGATGATGTATGCAACTCATTGCCACAATCACATGCATGCCTATAGTGCTTAATCACATTAAGGACACATGTAAGCCGTACCCAAAACCCAACACGATAGATATACAACCTACTTGGGTAGAACCTACATATCTACCATCACACTTCCACGAGATTGATGATTCACCATGCTTGGGCATAACCTACGCTTGGTCAATGAAGCTTTTAATGTGTGCCTATAATGGAAATCATCATAGATTTAATACATTATTTGAGGGAGTTTGTATTTATAAATGCATATACTTAATCCAATCACCACATAAATAGTATGTATCATTTACATGATATATCCATAAAAAAACATGTAATAAACAAAAAGTGATGGTTATGTCCCATTCTATTGTAATTCCTTGGAGACACAAGGAAATAACACAACCAAGGGTCTACATCACATACATAAACCTGTTATTGATGAAGATATGTTATTTTCCAATTAGGGTTGACTGGTTAAACCCTTGAACCGGTCGAATTTCCTCCTATCCGATCGGTTGGTCTTCTAACAACTGATAGATATTTTCTATACGCCCTAAAATGCAAGTGTACGCTAGCAGAGTAATATAGGCCAATGAGGCCCAGATGTCGAACAAAGGGAAACATAAACTTAGAAACTACTACTAACTGTAATATAATCAGATAGGCCAAAGAAAACCTTGATTGAATGGTTTTATTAACTACGAATGTAGAAAGCGAATCTAGAACTATTGGTGATTGATCACAATTGGATGAAATTCCTTCAGATTTTGGTTTCACCTAAGTTAGCATTGCAATCAACAATTATGTCAATAATTACTATCTCTCCTAACCTTGGATTAAGAACTTGTAGCAACAACTACCCACTCTCATGGTGTAATCCACTACCTAATCTAATACCAACCCCACACTCATATTAATTGTGTAATTAGTTAGGTTCTTTAACAAAACCTCTAGGTAATTTCTTCACGTTTGTAAGTGACCTTTCTCAATGGGCAATAGAAAATGTATATTTCTATGATTTTCCAACAGTTAATTTCCTTTTTCAAAGCAATTAAGGTCTCATTAACTACATATGGTGATCAAGCATGGGCATTTCATAACAATCACACAAAAATAAGTCTAGAAATTGAGAGAAATTGACACATTATTGCATAAAAGTCAAATACAATGCATCACCGGGCTACTCCTGAGTCCTAAGGAATAAGGGATTTAGCTCTGCATGGTTTTCATGGTAAAAAACATAGGATAGAAGAAAAAAATGTGGGAAACATTAATAAAATTAAAGAACCCCTAAAGTAGATGGTCCAAAAGATCCCTTCTTGCACACGTGCCAATCCCAACTGCAAATCCGTCTACTGGAAGTGCTCGAATATTTTAGAATGTGTCCTTCTCCATTTTTTCCTCTCCTTGCTCTCAGCTACCTTCCAATGGAATTAGAACATGATAGATAGGGTTTCGTGAATTCCCCCTAAGTCATATAAGTTACTTAGGGTGAAATAATCCCTCAACCATCATATTAAACATCATCTTCAAATCTACCTAATCTCGACATGTCATTATCACTGACTAGGTGTCAGTACTACTGACTCTTTAATTGTTGTAGCCACCTGGCAAGTTGTCATTACTACCGAGCTCCTACCAATAGTACCGAGTTGGTTCAATTAAACTTGAGAAAAACGCTATGATGTTGTCGGTAGTATCGACTCAAAGTGTTGGTAATACAAAGTCTTCTCAATTTCTTTCTTTTCTAAATTGGACATGTGTTGGTACCACTGACTCCAAAGTCGGTAGTACCGAGATGTATAGATTCTTAAAAAAGTTCTTGGAATTCATAAAATCCGAACATAAGCTCTTACAATATCATAAATCATTCAGAAATAGTAAAATCACATTTATTTGATGCAAATGAATATCACAGGCTAATGAGAGTAAATTAATGTACAAATAATTTGAAAATGAACAAATTGTGCACAAGAATCAATATAAAATATCCAGTGAAAATGACTAATATTCTGTGCATCAAACTCCCCTAAGCTTAAATGTTGCTCGTCCTTGAGAAACACACCCTCAGATCTGTTTGAGATAAGTCAGCAAAAGGATATAAATTATGAATCTCATTTCTCAACCATCCCCACCTTTCAGTCCCAAACCGACCTTCACTGATCACTGAACAATCAACTACTCTACAACAACCTAGAATTTCCATAAAATCTGTCCACCCTTAGATTAATGAACACTATCAAGAGAGAAGTTAACATCATAATCAATCAGGCACTCGCTTGGTGCATTATGTGATTCCCTATTCTACATTGCTCTTTCCTAACTACCAACTACTTGGAAGCAGTTCTCCTGATGAGAATGAATGAGGAGAATAATCATATAAGTGTCCTACTGATAAGAGCAATGGATGGTATGAAATAGGCAGCTGTGGAGATTCACAAGTAACATCTAAATTATTTATGAAAAAATAAAACATGATGAACCTATATGATGAAGACCATGAAAAATGCATGAATCCTAATGCCTAATATTCAGGGTGAAATGATGCATGAATCAAACAATCTCATCAAATAAATGAGAATGAAATAAGGAAAAGTAATGCATCATGTGAATGTTTCCATCTTTTTATAGAGATTTAAGGGCATCCTTTCTCCTTCAAAACTTTTAAACATCATAAAATCTCTTTTTTTCATTGACCCATTATTCTAGCATGATGGAACATTATGCTTGGGATTTACTACATATCATTCATTTTTTCTGAAAGTATGGATGTGTATCCCTGCACACAAATTTTGAAGGAAAATGATATCCACATGATATAGGAATGAATTATATGGAATGTAGCTATCTACATGTAATTGCTTATGCAACTATAATGATATACATAGAAATTGTTTATGCATAATAACACATTTTTTATTTTGTAACTAATGCAATAAAAAACTAACTATCATGCAACCTATCATGATATGCAATGCAAATAAGAGGAAACAATTCACACTTAATCGATCATCTTAAGGTGGTGACTCAACATGAATGGAAAAATGGATGGAATCCCATAACAAACAGATAATGCCTTTCATGAAATTATGATATGTCCCTCTCTAACAACATGTGAATAGGGTAACCTTAGGGTTTCTTTCTTAAACTTCAATTAAGATGTTGTTAATCATTTGATCAATTCAGGCTCAAACCCCATCTTCATCCACATTACATGAATAATTAAGATGTCCATTCATATTAAATGTCCTTAAGATGACTATCCCATACACTTCCTCTAAGTGGTGCAACTCAAGAAATTTGCAACTAAGACAAATTTTTATTTTTAATTTTCCATTGGACACAAATGAGAGCACAAGACATTGAAATAGATAGATCGTGGATCCTACAACTTGCAAAGATAAAACTAAAAAGAAAATAAAGCAAATAAAGACTAAAGAAACTAACAACTAAGGATAGAGACTATTCGAACTACCCCCCAAGATTGAAATTGACTATGTCCACATAGTCAAAATTCTAACTTAAGAGGCGGAACAAAGTGGTACCAGATCACATGGGTGGTGGTGGAGGATGTGGCATGGTGGACTCAAAGGGGTAGAATGTCCCTTGAAAGCTCAGCAGATGTTGTGGCATTGGTGGGGGTTGTTGATAGCCACCAAAGTATCATTAGCTCCAACAATGGTCAAAGAATAGCTACTAGTATCCCTCCATCCTCTACAGGTGCATGTGCATGTTCCCTTGGTTGGCCTAGAGAAGTTTCTCATCCTTAAATATTGACTGCTGGTTGTAATACAACCATCCTTGAACATTGTGGATGCCCACCGAGGTCTTCATCTACTGCTGCTACCCTTGCTGTATCTCCTATAGCTGTTGTTGTTGCCCTTGCTATATCTCCTACAACATGCCATACATTCCCTCCGTAGAATATGGATCATAATTTTGTGATGGCAAGGGAGTAGAAGAGATGGAGGCTGCATAAGGTCATGGATGCTTACGTGGAACCTGCCTCCACGTGATGGGGATGGTTGGTTCCTCTTCCTCATCTTCTTATTGCTCCTACTAGTCTTCTTCAACTTCATCTTCTTCCTCTTCGTTTGACCAGATACCTATAGGCCACCACATGAGGTGGATTCCTTGCAAGTCAAAGACAACATCTGGTAGCGCCTGTTCCTTGTACTGGGTACCTACTATACAACATGCATGCACAGTACCCTGGCATGTGCTGACAAGGCTGGCTCTCTTTAAGTGCTTTAGATTGAGTTTTGGTGTCACCTTCAAAGATTTGGTGTTGGAGAGGTCGAGGTTGAGATGGAGAGCTATAGGTGTGATCAAACCTCGAAAATGATTGGGATGTTTCCTCTGCACCTGTCGCTTTACCCCCATCATGTGCTGAAGGAAGAAGGCACCAAAGTCCAAATTTCTTGGTCCTAGCTCCAATAACTTGTAGAGAAAGTAGAGGTCAACACTCTGAACCTTCCCTTACTGATGGCTGGATTTAGCAAAAAGAGTGTTTGTGATGATGCGATGGAGTATGTGAGCAAAGGGATGCTTGATGTTGTTGATGGAGTTTGTGTGCCAACTAATATGTTGGCCTTTTGGCACTTCTGACAACAAATCCCATGCCGCCTCAAACTTAAAGTTGTCAGAGTAGTAACGATCTCCTTCCCTAGGCCATCCATATATGGCGTTGAACTACTACAACATAGAGTATAGTCAATGTTGTAAAAGTGGAAGCTAACACATACGTTCATCCAGCCACCCCATGCTCTGGGATAATTCACACCTCCAATGAAACAAGGAACTCACATATGAGATCTAGGAAGGTCATCCAGTCACTGAAAAAGGGATGGTCGTCCACCATCCCTTGACGCTCGCAGGCCAAGCACATGCTTTTGGTAAAGCCTACAAAGTCGATGAAAGCACAATATCCATACCGTGTCGACACCATGTTCCTCTTCTACAGATCTTCATACTTGATGTCAGCATTGGGGTGTGCGATTCATCTTGGTTTGGAACCCCTGCCAATGAAGAAGCTTCTCACCTTGGCACCATCTTTGGAACTAGAAAGGGGTTTGAGAAAAAGAGAGCTTAGTGTAGAGTCTGAATGCTTAGAGATCATCACACATGGTTGCTTAAAGGAGGAGGAGAGAAGGTGTGAAGAGAAATGAATCACAACTCCTCCTTATATAGTGCAACTTTCGTTTTTCCGTTGCGTCGGTACTACCGACTTTTTGTCTCAAATTCGGGTGCTTAGTGCTTCCGGCGGTCCCGATTTGCTGATGTCATTGGCGTAGATCACATGTTGTTGGTAGTACTAATGTGGTGTCAGTAGCACCGATTTGTCCCACGGATCGATGGTACCGACCATCAGATGTGAAGAATCTCAATTGTTGCATTGTGCTTCCACAGATCCCATGTCTTTAGGTGTTGGTAATACCGAATTTAGGGTCAGTAGTACTGAGACATTCAAATTTGTCAGTGCTTCCAAGTGGGAACTTGATATTCTGAACCTAGAGAACACCTCTTCGTTGGTACTACTGACTTTGTGTCAGTAGTAACGAGTCCTTATTAGTTACTCAACTCTTTTCTCTGTAGAAAGTCCATGCTACTCACATTTGGTCAGTAGTACCAAATTGATTTGAAAATTTCTCAGATTCCATGTCATGTTGTCAGTACTACCAACATGGCAGTCGGTAAAACTAAGTTGTCCAGTCAAAATTGATGTTCGTCCCTATGACTCAGTCAGTAGTACTGACTTGTGGTCGGTGGCACCGACTGGAACTCAAACTACACACCACACAAACTTGATCAAGGTACCTTTTTTACATAAAACTAAGAAAACAAAAATAAAAGCTATGAAACTACAAAGCTGAATGTAAAGAATGAAACATGATGGTTGGGTTGCCTCCCAACAATCACCCTTGTTTTACATCATAGGCTCGATTATTATAATGAACCCCTTAGTGAAGATCAATGGGCTTCAACTCATCCTCTTTCCTTACCACAACTCCCCCAAAGTAGTGTTCAATCCGCTGGCCATTGACAAGGAATGACTCAACTCCATTGGTAATCTCTATCGCCCAATGGGAAAAAACCTTAACTACATCAAAAGGTCCACTCCATCTAGATATCAACTCATTGGGATGCAATTTCAACCTAGAATTGAACATAAGAACCTTCTATCCTAGAGTGAAAACCCTATGTAGGATGTGGTGATCATGAAACTTTTTGGTTCTTTCTTTATAGATCCTTTAACTTTCATATGCATCAAACCTAAGGTCATTTAGCTCATTTGATTCCAACATCCTTTTTCTTCCTGCGACATCCAATTTATAGTTCAATTTTGGCAATGCCCATATAGATTTGTGCTCTAACTCCACGGGTAAGTGACATGCTCACCCATATACCAACCTAAAAGGAGTGGTTCCTATAGGTGTCTTATAGGTTGTCCTATATGCCCACAAAGCATCATTAAGAAACATGCTCCAATTAGTCCTATTAGTTGAGACTTTCTTTTCCAAAATCTGTTTGATTTCTCTATTAGACACCTCAACTTGCCCTTGAGTTTGGGGATGGTATGGAGTACCTATCCTATGTCGCACTCCATACTTACTCAAAAGCACCCCAAAATTTTCTTATTGGTGAAATGCGATCGACTATCACTAATTATCAACCTGGGCACCCCAAACCTATAGAAAATGTGATCTTTGACAAACCTGCATACAACTTGGGCATCATTGGTGTGGGTTGAAATTACTTCCACCGACTTAGACACATAATCAACAATAAGTAAAATGTATAAATTTGAATTTGAAGACACAAATGGGCCCATTAAATCAATGCCCCAAAGATCAAACATTTTGACTTCCTAAAAACATTCAGGCATTTCACATCTTTTCGAAATATTAGCTACACATTGACATGAGTCACAACGAAGCACAAAGTTATTTGCATCTTTAAAAAGCATAGGCCAATAAAAACCACATTCTAAGACCTTGGCCTTAGTCCTAGAACTATCATGATGACCCTCTGTAGGTAAAGAATGAAAGTGTGCTAATATGCTCTCAAACTCACAATCTAGAACATATTTCATCAAAATACCATCCCTACTTGCTTAAGCAAGAGGGGATCATCCCATATACAATACCTTAAAGAGTGTAAGAATTTCTTCTTCTCTTGATATCCCCAATACGCTGGCAGCACTCCACACACCAAGTAGTTTACAATATTTGCAAACCAAGGATCTTTGCTTGTCATAGCAAAGAGCTGCTCATATGAGAATTCTTCCATTATAGGTATGTCTATGTCCTTTTCATCCACCCTTTCAATCCTAGATAGGTGATTAGCCACCACATTCTCAGTACATGCTTTGTCGTTAATTTCTATATCAAATTCCTACAAAATCAATATCCATCTAATCAAACCTAGTCTTAGCATCCTTTTTCTATAGCAAATACTTAATTGCCGCATGGTGAGTCCATACAATCACCTTTTCCCCAATCAAATATTGGTGGAACTTCTCAAATGCAAAAAAACCCACCAAAATCTCTTTTTCTTTTATTGTGTAATTTAACTAGGCATCATTAAGTGTTTTAGATGCATAATAGATGACCGTGGGAACCTTATCTCAGTGTTGGCCTAGAACAACCCCCATTGCGTAATCTAATGCATCACACATTATCTCAAAGGGTTGACTCCAATATGGAGCCTGGACAATAGGTGCGGAGACCAACTTCTCCTTCAACACCTCAAATGCCTTCAAACATCACTCTTCAAAATTAAAATTAACATCCTTTTCTAACAATTCAAAGAGAGGTTTGGTGATTTTTGAAAAATCCTCTACAAATCTTTGGTGAAACCCGACATGTGCTAAAAGCCTCCTCACTTCCTTCACTGATGATGGTGGGGGTAGCTTGGAGATGACTTCTATCTTTACCAGATAAACCTCCATCCTTTTACTGGACACCTTGTGTCCCAACACAATTCCTTCACTCGCCATCATGTGACATTTTCCCTATTCAAAACTAGGTGAATGTCCTCACATCTCTACAACACCTTATCAAGATTGGCAAGGTAATCCTCAAACGACTTCCCATAAACCAAAAATATCCATGAACACTTCCAAACATTGCTCTACCATATCAGAAAAATGGCGAGCATGCACCGCTAGAGGGTGCTCAAGGCATTTCAAAGATCGAACAACATCTGATGATACAAAAAAGTGCCATAAGGACAAGTGAAGGTAGACTTCTCTTGATCTTGTGGCTTGATATAAATCTGGTTGTATCTGGATTAACCATCGAGAAAGCAAAAGTGAGAATGGCCTGCGAGCCGCTCAAGAATTTGATCAATGAAAGGAAGTAGGAAATGATCCTTCAAAATGGTAGAATTCAAACATCGATAATTGATACAAACACTCCACCCACTCACCAACCTAGTCGAAATTAATTCATCATTTGAATTAGTTGTGACTATTTTCCCTCTTTCTTAGGAACCACCTGAGTTGGACTAACCCAAGTCAAATCAGAGATAGCATATATAATACCTACAAACAAAAGTTTGACTAGCTCTTTCTTCACTACCTCAGTCATGATGGAGTTGAGTTGCCACTGAGGTTGCACGATTGGCTTGGATCCTTCCTCTAGTCTGATCTTGTGCTGGCAGGAACTAGGGGAGATCCCCTTTATGTCTGCCACAAACCATACGAATGTTGCCCATTGGTTTTTCAGAACCACAAGCAGTTGATCCTCTTTCTGAATGCTTAGTGAAGCTGAGATGATGACTGGAAGCTTCTCCTCTAATGCCAAGAAAATGTACTTTAAGTGCGGTGGCAGTGGATTCAACTCTAGCTATGGTGGAATCAACAAAGAAGGGAACAAAGGTGGTGGTCCTAGATCCTCAAAGTGCCTGGTGTAATAACACGGTAGTGCCTTGAGAAATAAGACACACTCCTCCAGCAAATAAGATCAAATAGAATCATCAGTCAGGTTCATCAAACACACCTCTAACATCAATTGTGGGTATGCTTGCATTACAGTAGATGAATCTACCTCTTCAACTGTTTTTGGGCAATATTCCTCCTCTTCATCATAAATATACTGAACTTCCTTTTTCAAAGATATTTCCTTTGTGTTTTCCAAGATGTCCACCACCAATGTGCCTTTGTGGACCTATGTCATTACAAGACCCATATCAAGAAATGGATTCCCCAGAAATAATAGCACTTTTTATTGGACTTCCTGCATCATGTGACACTGTGCCTTCCCTTTGGTAGTCTGTGTAGGCTCAAGCATCAAGATTTGAAAATGCTCTTCTCTATTACACTGTGTCTGTCTCCCTCTGCCCATTGCCAGAATCATATCATCTGTGGCTTGGAATGGCCTCTTGAGTAATAGTTTGTTTCCTTGATCATCTTGCATCTCCATGATGACAAAGTCTACTGGAAACACGAATTTGTCCACCTTGACAAGAACATCCTCACAAATACCGTAAGGCCTTACCACTGAGTTGTTCAACATCTATATGGTCATGCTACTCTTTCTGGACTCCTCAACACCTAGCTTCTTAAACATGTTCAAGGGCATGAGATTGATGCTAGTGTTGGTATGTATGCACATAGAGCCATCCTGAGTGATAGCATGGAGTTAAATATTAATTAACCAATTAATACGATCAATTGGTTAATTAATTAATTCTAGAATATTCATATTAATCCATGATCATTTTAATTAACACAATCTTTCTGTTTACTAAAGGGTTTAGAAAACCCCACTTCCTTTCGTCTCCTATTTAAAGGGGCTTGACGACCAATGTCTTGAGGATATATTGAGAGAGGGCTTTCAGTTTACACTCATGTATATAAACCCTAGCCGTCACCATCTTCAGGAGAGAAAGGAGAGCACTGCAATGCTAGGACGTCATCACACAAAGACTACTCCTTCCTGATGGCTTAGAAAGTGCAATGTTGAGTTCCATTCCATCTGCGTGGACAAATTAGAGACACAGACGTTGAGACGCCTATGTTCGGAGGACATTAATGACCATCCATACACGCTACGAGTGACATACATCACCACATTAAAGGAGTACCACAGGATCTTCCCGTGACACGTTTGGAGGACGGGAGAGAAGCATTGTCTATGTAAACCAGGAGTGTTTCACACCATCGTGCAGCGGGACGTCGTCAGACTTGCTCCACGACAAGGTATATCCTACAAATACTTTATAGAATACGCTGTTGTCGACAAGATCCTATTGCGGATTGTGTGGAAATATATTTGATTTTGTTTTTTCCACCTTGCATGTTTGCTCCACAAAACCCAATAGTGGTATCAGAGCAAAGCCGATCTATGGCGTATTTGGATTCATTTTGATATGATCGAATCGATGTATATTGTTTTCTTTGGTTGCATACGATGCAAAATTAAAACTTCTAATGTGCATTTATAAACCTAATTCCACATGCTCCGCAAGCTTCTATTTTTTTGAAATTTCGGATGGGATCAACTATGGAGAATACTGATTTTCCTAATTGCACGAAAGTAAAATTTTGTAGACCTTTTAGGGATTCTACCCCTGAGACCCCACGAGGGGCAGCCTCCCCTCGACTCCCACCCCCGCAAAGGGGTGCTACCCCTATGTACCCCACAAAGTCTGTGTGGGAGTTGAAAATTTATTTAATGGGGAATGTGCCACATTAAAAGGACTACAATTTCAATATGTATACACATATATGTAGATATACCTATGATATCATAGATGTCACGTTTAAAATCTATTTTATGTGGTGAATGCATGCACAGTTATGGCCTAGAATCTCCTTTTATGAATGTTGTGAATGAATGTTTGTCTGTGAATGCTATGGATGTATAATGGTTGTACGTGGATCCTTTGTATAAAGTATTCGTCTTGCATGTCGAGCCTCATCTCTTATTTCAAAGTGTAATTAATTCTTTATCTTTATATTTGTACTCATATGATGTAAAAGAGATATGATTATTTTTAGTCTTTGTAAACTTGATGTAAAGAGGCCACTTGAAGATCCAATTCCAAGGAGCGTCCATGGAGAAGCAACATGAAGATCCAGTTCCAAGAAGCAACCTAAAGATCCAACTCCAAGGAGCATCCATGGAGAAATAAGTTGATGTTCCAACCTCACGGAGCATCCATGAAGTTGTTCATTGTAATGTTGATCCTTATAGGTTGATGCACATGTGTTATTGCATGAGATGCATAAGACCTCAGGTGGACCGTAATCCTTTGTGTCTCCAAAGGATTACAATAGTATGGCCATAACAAATGTTTTTGCATTTGCGATTGCATGCCTATCATTTGTGGTTGTGGATATAGTAGTATATGATAAATACTATAAGTATGTCATGTTTGGATGTGTATATGTATTAATAAAACCTCTCAATTATTAATATTAAGTTTTACTTGCCTTCCATAAAGCAACACACATTAAAAGCTTGATCAAAAATGTGTGGGCACGCCTCCACATGGTACACTGGGTGTGTGGGTTTGCCTCTACAGGGTGCACACTCATCGTGTTGGCTTATGGGTTGGACTTAACTAGGGAACCTTGATAGGATAAATTACCTAGAGGCACACAGATGCATCATGGCAAGGAGTTATGCATGATCATCTATCCAAGAGTTGCATATGATGCAATTGGCAAAAATTGCCTACTATAGTATTTGGTCTTTGACGCCGGCGTTGGCTGGGCATTGATCCAATGATTTTGGATCATGACTCACTAGAAGTTGTACACTGCAATCTTCCGAGTTGATAGTGAGGGCTATCAATTTGAATAAAATAGTGGGAGCGTAATTAATTAAAGGCCTAATTAATCACATTTAATGTTTTGTTTGGACTAAATGCAAACTTTTACTTTTGTAGCAATCAAATGGCAAACAACACACACATTCTTGTTGAGATCGGTCCTTGAGAAGGACAAACTTATCGGAATCAACTTTCAAAACTGGTTCAAGATGCTGAGAATTGTTCTCATGTAGGAGCATAAGCTCTATGTCCTTGAAACACCAGAGCCAACGGAACCCTTCTCAAATGCACCCAAGGCTGAAAAGGATGCTTACAAGAAGCACCTTGATGACGTTGTGGATGTCAAGTGCCTGATGTTGTGCTCAATGAACTATGAGTTGCAAGAGAAGAATGAGAACATGAATGTCATGGAGATGGTAACACATCTTAAGAACATGTATCAACATCAAGCAAGATAGGAGAGATATGATATCTCTAAGGTGTTGTTCAGAAGCAAGATGATAGAGGGAGACTCAGTTGGCACCCATATGCTCACTTTGATTGGGTATGTGGAAAGCCTATCCAAGTTGAGATTTCCCCTATGTCAAGAGTTGGCCACTGATGTTATTCTACAATCGTTGCCTAAATCATATAGTCATTTTTTCATGAACTACAACATGAACAATCCTGACAAGTCGTTGTCAAGATTTGTTGGGCATGTTGAGGATAGCTAAAGCATTGATGAAGAAAGACAAGCCCAAGTCTGTGATGATGATCAGCAAGACAAAGGGAAAGTCAAAAGGTAAAGGCAAGTCTAAGAAAGGTTCTAAAGCTAGGCATACACCAAAGTCATCCACTCTCAAATCTATAGGTGGGATCTCTAAAGAAGGCAATTGTCACCATTGTCACCAAACTAGATATTGGAAAAGAAATTGTCCTCTATACCTGGAGGAACCGAGGAAGAAGAAGCATGGGATAGATATCTCCACTTTAGGTACATACGTTATTGAGATAAACTTAAATAATTCTTCATCATGGGTACTAGATACCAAATGTGGATCTCACATATGTTCAAATATGCATGATCTGATAAGAAGTAAACCTTTTCGAAAGGGCCAAGTCGAGCTATGGGTCGCTAATGGAGTAAGAGTTACTTCCACCACAATTGGAGTTATTAGTTTATCTTATCATATGAGCCTTGTAATAGAATTAGAGAATTGTTATTATGTACCTTCCATTAATAGAAATATTATTTTTGTATCTTGTATGGATAAGAGTGGATTTGAATTTCAAATTAAGAATGGAATGATTTCTATTTCTAAAGATGAGATCTTTTATGGAAATGCCCCTATGTCTTATGGTATCTACTTGTTAGAATTTGAGACTAGCATATATAACGTAAATACTAAAAGGCTAAAACTTGACAACTCAAACAAAACATACTTATGGCATTGTTGTCTTGGGCACACAAACGACAAACACATATCTAGACTCCATAAGGATCGTTATATAAATTTTTTTGATTTTGAATCATTAGAGACATATGAGGCTTTTTTATTAGGCAAGATGACCAATACTCCTTTCACTGGTCACAGTGAGAGAGCCAATGATCTACTAGGGCTCATACATATTGATGTATGTGGACCTATTAGATCAAATGCTAGAGGAGGTTATCAATACTTCATTACCTTCACTGATGACCTCAGTAGGTATGGCTATGTATATCTTATGAAACACAAGTCAGAAACTCTTGAAATGTTCAAGACTTTCATGAATGAAGTAGAGAAGAAACTTGGTAAGAGTATTAAAGCACTCTGATCAGATTGAAGTGGCAAATACTTAAGCCAAGAGTTTGAGGACCTTTTGAGAGATCTTGGTATTATATCACAATGGACTCCACCTGGTACACCACAACATAATGGTGTGTCAGAAAGAAGGAATCATACATTATTAGATATGGTACGATCAATGATGAGTTCAGACAAACTTCCAATATCGTTCGGGGGATATGCTCTTGTAACCACATCATTTATACTTAACCGTGTACCTTCCAAATCGGTTCAAAAGATAACATATGAGATATGGAATGAGAATCATCCTAATTTGTCTATTTTAAAGATTTGGGGATGCGAAGCTTATGTTAGGAAACAATTTCCTAAAAAGCTTGGACCCAAATATAACAAATGCTATTTTGTTGGATACCCCAAGGAAACTCTAGAATATTACTTTTACACACCAACTGACAACAAAGTGTTTATTGCTAGGACTACTGTATTTCTTGAAAAGGAATTTATTTCCAAAGGAATCAGTGGGAGGAATGTAGAACTCAAAGAAGTTTGAGATCAACAAGAAAGCAGAGAACCCAAGGAGGTACATAAGGAACATGAAGACTCACAAACTGTTGTGGAATTTCAAGTTCCAAATGTAACACATGAACCTCATAGGTCTAGTAGGACATGACTTGAGCCTGAGAGATTTGGATTTCTCATGATTCAAGATAGTGACAAATTGGGCATAGCAGATGAGCCAACTTCCTATCTAGAAGCTATTAAGGGACTAGAATGTGAGAAATGGCTCAAATCCATGAGATTTGAGATGGAATCCATGTATACCAACAAGGTATGGGCCTTGGTGGATCCACCCAAAGGGGTAAAACCCATAGGGTGCAAGTGGGTCTTCAAGAATAAGACCAAAATGGATGGAAATGTTCAAACCTATAAAGGTAGATTAATTACAAAAAGATTCTGTCAAATTCATGTGTTGATTATGATGAGACCTTCTCACCAGTTGCATGGTTAAATCTATTAGGATCATGCTTGCCATTTCCATGTATCATGACTATGAGATTTGGCAGATGGATGTTAAAATAACATTCCTTAATGGGAATTTACTCAAGGATGTGTTGACACAACCTGAGGGTTTTATCAATCCAAAGGAAGCCAACAAATTCTGTAGGCTACAAAGTTCAATCTATGGATTGAAGCAAGCATCTCGGAGCTGGAATCTACATTTTAATGAAATAGTCAAAAAGTTTGTCTTTAGTTAAAATGAAGATGAACCTTGTGCTTACAAAAAGGTTAGTGGGAGTAAAGTCATATTTCTCATTTTGTATGTGGATGACATACTATTGATGGGAAATGACATACCTACTCTTCAGACAGTAAAAGCTTGGTTGGGGAAGACCTTATCTATGAAGGATTTAGGTGAATCTTCCTATATACTAGGAATCAAGATCTATAGACATAGATCTAGAAGGCTTCTAGGCCTAATCCAGAGCACATACATTGACAAGGTGCTTAAGAGGTTTAGCATGGAGGGTTCCAAGAGAGGTAACTTGCCCATGTCACATGGGGTTACAATCTCTAAATCCCAATGTCCTAGTTCATGTGATGAACGGGCACGCATGAGTAAGATTCCATATGCATCAAGAATTGCATCTATCATGTACGTGATGTTATGTACTCATCCTGATGTGTCGTATGCTTTGAGCATGATGAGACAGTATCAGTCACATCCAGGTGAATGTCACTGGACAACCGTAAAGAACATCCTAAAGTACTTGAGAAGGACTAAGGATAAATTCTTGGTATGCGGTAGTGAGGAAGAGATCATGGTAAAGGGTTATACTGATGCATGCTTCCAAACTGACAAAGATGACTATAGATCACAATCTGGATTTGTGTTTTCTTGAACAACAAAGCTGTGAGCTGGAAGAGTTCTAAGCAAGAGACGGTTGTGGATTCTACAATAGAGGCTGAATATATTGCTGCATCTAATGTTGTAAAGGAAGATCTATGGATCAGGAAGTTCATTTCTGAACTTGGAGTGGTTCCAAATGCTAGTGATGTAATTGAGTTATTTTGTGACAATGACAGAGCAATAGCACAGGCTAAAGAACCAAGATCGTGCCAATGTTCTAAACATATTCTATGGCGGTTCCATTTCATATGAGAGATCATACAGTGAGGAGATGTGAAGATTGGCAGAGTACCTACAGAAAGCAATGTGGCTGACCCGCTCACAAAAGCACTTTCACAGTAGAAATATGACAGTCATGTTCGATACTTGGATTGAGATTCATGAGTGATTGGGTATAAGTGCAAGTGGGAGTCTATTTTTATGTATTCCCATATAGACTATCATTTGATGACTGTAATGGGATACTATGTAAATGATTTGTAATACTATGTTGCTCATATCAATAAAGGCAAGTTTCCAATCTATATGTTTGTGTTTTATATTGTGAGATAACCACAAAACTTATAGATGTGTACAAAATAATATACTCAATGACATATGTCTTCAGGTTGATGACCTGAATAGTGACATCATATGTCTTCTAAGAGTATGTATTCTTGTTTTGTCCCTAATCGGTTGTTATGGTGTCAATATCCATAGACATTAATAACACATAAGATTAGAATGTATGTTGGTTGATGGAAGAATCTCATTATCCATGATATGGAGATATCAAACCAAATAAATAGATACTTGTTAGAGAACAATGTATCAAACATACCCACCTTGAGAGTGACACATGGATACTATGATTGTTAGTTAGACTCACATCTCATAGTGATGGTGGTGATTGTGGTTCTTAGATCTGAAGTCACTACACTTATCACATGTCATTTGGTGTACTTTGACATCATCCACCATGATCCTGAATAAGGATTGTCATAAAGATGGTGCTTGGGTGCACTGTGACACATGGGGATGACTATGAGTGATGTCGATGGAATTTGTCCTTCCTATAGGAGTTTGATATTCTGGCTCCTTGATAAGCAAGACTGAGAAATGCATGTCCATGTTGATGTGAGTCAATATGTGATATTGAGCTTACATATATCTCATCCAATTTGCTCTAGTTCAAGAAACATGGATTGAACGTTGAAGAGGATGATGGTTCTAGACTCGAGTTCAATCTGGATATCAACAACAAAGGAACTACAAAAACACTATAACTCCAGTCATGAATGATAGGTTAAGTTATTCTCCAACTTCTCCAATAACTTGGGTGGCAATGAAGTCTTTCTAGATACCAATCATTGCTTGTGAAATCATAATATGATTATGGATATCACTGCCAACATAATTTGGAGCCTACCAAGTCACATGCATAGGATGTGTTGGAATGTGAGTATAATTGTCGATTTGATTAGAATTTTTCCAAATCACATTGATTACTAAAATGTTTATGTAATCCATTAGAATAATATTGGAGTTTGTTAAAATGTTTGAGCCAATTAATTGGAGTAAATGGATCTAAGTGCAAATGGGAGTCTGTTGGTATGTATGCCCATAGAGTCATCCCAAGCGATTGCATAGAGTTGAATATTTATTAATCAATTAATATGATTAATTTGTTAATTAATTAATTCCAGAATATTATAATTAATCTATGAGAGGTTTAATTAACACAATCTTTTTGTTTATTGAAGGGTTTAGGAAACCCTTCTTCCATTTGTCTCCTATTTAAAGGGGCTTGACGGATGTCTTGAGGAGATATTGAGAGAGGCTTTTAAGTTTACGCTCACTTACGTAAAACCTACCCGTCACCATCCTCAAGAGAGAAAAGAGAGCACCGCAATGCTAGCACGTCATTGCATAGAGGCTACTCCTTCCTTCCAGCTTAGGAAGCGCGACATGGAGTTCCAGTCCATTTACGTGGGTGAAGTAGAGATGCAGATGCTGAGACGCGTCTGCGTTCGGAGGACATCAATGACCATCCATACATGCTACCAGCAACATACATCGCTGCACAAAAGGAGCACTGTCAGATCTTCCTGCGACACATTCGAAGGATGGGAGAGAAGTATCATTCATGTAAGATAGGAGCGTTTCACACCATCATGCAGCGGGACGTCACCGAACTTGCTCCGTGACAAGGTATATCCCGTGAACACTCTTTCTGAATACGTTGTTGTCTCCGAGATCTTGTTGTAGGTTGCATGGAAATATATTTTATTTTGTTTCTTCCGCCGTGCATGTTTCCACCACAAAATCCAACAGCTAGCCCCTGAGTTGCATACAACTTCTCCAAATTTTGTCCTCCAAATATAACATGAGATGTTAAAACTGCCTGCATCCTACCTTCTTGGTGGCAACATCCCCAGAATAAAAGCACTGACTTGCTCCTTTAGAACCACTACCTCAGAAGAATCTATCCTCATGTTCTTGTTGATCAAGTCCTTTAGAAATTTGTCATAGGAGGGAATCTTCTCTATTGCATAAATGAGAGGAATGTTAACATGTAGCTTCCTAAAGCTGTCTAGGAACTTCTGAAATTGCTTGTCAACTATTTGAGATTTCAAGCTATTCGGGAACGGTACTGGTTTCGCCACCTTCCTCTAGTGAGGTAGGACATAAGCTTCTTTCCTTGGCTCCTTGGGTTCATGAATTTCATCATCAACTGACTTGTCCTCTACTACAGGATCTGGCTCAACTAAATCAACCGTGACAATAATCACCAATGAGCCCTTATCATCCTCTTCGTCCTTTGACTCTAGAATCATCTTCTACTTATTCAACAACTCTTTCCCACTGCGTAACATCACTACTTTTACATGTTGATTGACAGTAGCTATGTTAGTGTTTCTTGGGAACCCCTGTTGAGTCAATTTCTTCAAAGGCGTAATCTCTACCGCAACATGAGATATTTGAGTCTCAATGTTGTGAATCTGTGCTACTTGAGTCTGGCTAATAAGCACTTCATTATGGCTAACTAGCTTACTAAACATGTCCTCTACACGATCTATCTTTCTAGGGCCCCGATCCCACTGGTAGTGTTGTTGTGGAACATCCTATTGTGGCTTGCCTTGATGGGCTTGAGAAGGGGAAGTTATTGGGATCCCTCCATGAGAACTTGGGATCTTTCCTCCAAGAATAGTCATTGCTCTTGTTTTTTGTCGTGCAAACTTGCAGTCTTCTTCTTCGGCTTCACAAGAGTTCCCATCCTTTTGACACAACTTCCTAGAAACGAGGTCAAGTTTCTCATATAGTGCACTGATGACCTTTGATTCTCCAACACTTTTATGGGTTGCTGGAAGCTCTCTCTATTCTTCCCAAGAGTGATTCTTAGCCATGTTATTTAGGATCTTGTGACATACATATGGCTTATTGTTCAGAAAAAATCCTGAGCCTACACTATCAAGTGTAGTTCTTTCTCCCTTGTGCATCCTATAGTAAAAAGTCTTTGCTTGACCATACAAATCGATCCCATGATGCATGACCTTCCTCAGTATATTTTGATACCTCTCCCATGCTTCAGAGTAGTATTCTTCTGCCTTCTTCTTGAAGTTATATATTTCCCTAACCAATTCATTTGTCATATGAGGTGGAAAATAACATTCAAAGAAAACATCGGTCATTCCCTCCCATGTTTCAATTGATTTAGGGAGGAGATTATAGAACTAAGATTTGGCATTATTCGCTAATGACGATAAGAACAACTTCATGTAGATCACAGTAGCCAATACCCTACCTATCTTGATCATATCACAATTCTCCATGAAATTTCTTATGTGTGTCATCGAGTCTTTTATGCTATGGTCATGAAAATCTTGTGACTTGACCAATGCCACCAACCCTGGATCAATCTCATAACTTCCCACATTTGTTGCCTGTCTTTTGATTGGCCTAAGCTGAGCTGTTGAGGAAGATGCCTTGATCTTCTCCCAAATTGTCTTCTCTTCTTCTTCCATCTCTGGTTGTTCTTTTGGTTCTTATGGTGGAGGTACCTGAGTAGTCGACTATGGAGTCAGAGGAGGAGTTGGAATTAGTCTTCCCCCTGAGTTACTAAACTCCCTTCCTTGGAGGAGGAGCTCTGTCTAACTAAAGCCTTATGGAGATGACTCCCTGTAGTCATGAGCTTTAGTGTGTACCATGTACTAGTACCTAAAATTATTATGGATAATGGACAATGTGAGAACAAGTACTAATGCTCGAAGAAAATGATATTTAAAATTCAGCTTGAAAGGATAAAAAGAAAAATAAAAGGTGTGGCCTAGAGTGGCCAATTACACTCGTAGTGCTAAATTTTCTATTTCCCTAGCAATAATGCCAAAAACTTGATAGGTATTTTCTATACACCCTAAAATGCAAGTGTACACTATCGAAGTAATATAGGCCAATGAGGCTCGATTGTCGAACACATGGAAAGGTAAACTCAAAAACTACTATTAAATGTAATACAATCAGCTAGGCCGAAGAAAACTTTGATTTAATGATTTAATTAACTACAAATGCAAAAAGTGAATCTATAATTATTTATGATTGCTCGTAATTGGATAGAATTCCTTAGGATTTTGGTTTCACCTCGGTTAGCATTGCAATCAACAACAATGACAGTAATAACTATCTCTCCTATCAACACTCGCTTTTCTATCTCGTTCTTGGCCATGCGACAACATGGCGGGCGGGGGAGACCACCCACCCCTTGAGGGTCCTCCAGAGGGAGAAGAAAGTCGGAGCTGGTTTGCACCATAAGTCGATGTGACAATGGGTGGAGCTTGGGTCCGAGCAGTTGAGGGGCTACCTCTGACGATCAAGGGAGCAGTTGTGACAGACCCGAAGACCCCCTTTAGACGAGAAGGGGACCAACGGACATGGACCCGGATGACTGAATCAATCCTTGGGGAGATGGAAGATTACCACAAATACTCGACCATCATCTAGATCCTAGGGAAGAAATGCCACCCATAACAACTGTGGGGGTGGATGATCCGCAACTGGAGGCCGCGAAACAAACTCAAAATCTTCACCCTAGATGGAGGCCTGTTCCTTACGTGGTTCTCGTCTAAGGCAGATTGAAGGAAGGTTATGCAGAGAGGACCATGGTTCTTTGACGAACAACTGGTCCTGGTCAGGAAATGGACTCATGAAGCTGACACTAGGAGGGCTGCTTTCAGCACGGCCCCAGTCTGGGTGTTGCTACTGGAGGTGGGGCTGCATTGGACCCCAAGAGCCATCGTGGTCATTGCTCATGCCATTGGCGAGCCGAGGGCCATTGACATAAAGGCAGATGGAACTACCGTGGGATGCACACACTTTTATGTCGACATCTCAGCTGAGGTGAGTCCCCCGTCTGAAGTCATGGTGGAACTCCCAAATGGAGAGGAATGGGAGGTCAAGGTGAGGTATGAAGGCATGCCTGATCGCTACCCAGAATGTAAGGTGATTGGCCATGTGGCGGGGCAATGCCCAGGGAAGCGACATGCTACTAACCCTTCCCCTCCCATTGTGCCTGACACAGAGCAAGAAGCATGTGACATGCTTGCGAAAATGCCAAACTGGGAAGAAGGGGCTACTATCCATACAATCGATCACTCTGGACCTAAGGATTCAGGGGCTGCTACCCAGTTAGTCATTGATTCTGGAGTAAAGGACTCAGCTGCTGAAATGGGGGTGGACAAGAATCCCTTCGTGATTCTAGAAGAGATAGGAGATGACGACAACATGGAGAATGAAGATCCTTCCAGGATTTGAAGCCCGAGATGCACCCGAAGTACAAACAAGAAGAAGAAGAACAAGAGCGGCTCCGGTGAGGGGAGCGGCTCCACAAAGAGATAGAATGCCTATCCTCGCATGGAATGTGCGAGGAGCTTCACTTGCTGAGAAGCAAAGAAGGCTGTGAGCTATAGAGGAAGAAGAAGGAGTAACCCTTGTTTTTTTGTTATGAAACAAGAATTAGAAGAATGGTGAAGGAGAGGATAAACACCATGTTTCCCAATGGGTGGTTTGCTATATCCAATATTGATTGTAGGGATGGGGCTCATATTGCTATAGGCTGGAACCCAGAGATATGGGATGTGGAACCCATCACTATAAATGACCAAATCATCACTCCTAGATGCTGTAACAGAGGTGGTATGGCATTTATTGCTTCGGGGATATACGGGGAGAACCTGGAAGGGGACAAAGCAAGACTGTGGGAGAGAAATAAAAGCACGACACAAGAAGAGGTACCCTGGTTAACTTAGGGTGACTTCAATAACATTAGAAGGTCCAATGAAAAGCATGGAGGACAACCGGTCCCTCATCGTGTGATGGAGATCTTTAACAACACGATGGATGCAGCTGGGTTGATAGAACTAAATTCCATTGGTGGCAAGGTCTCCTGGTCCAACAAGCAAGGAAAAGGCAGAAGAATTTCTAACATTTTAGATAGGGGACTCGTCAAAAAAGCATGGTTAAAAGTGTGGCCAAACGTTGTGATCAAGCATGGGACTGAGAAATATCTACAGGAATACAACAACGTATCAGGCCTGAATATGCTGGGCAATTAGGAACTCTGACCAAAGCTGGATGAAGATGGATCTAGTTCCTAGACCCAATGTGATCCGACCTTTCAGGTGTTGTAATTGGTGGTGCAAATGGAGAAGCTTCAAAGACATTGCTTAGGAGGCATGGGATATTGCAGTCATAGGGAATCCACTATACATAGTTGTCAAGAAATTATAGACATCCAAGAAGGTGATTAGGAAGTGGTCAAAGGAGGTGGTAAACCTAAAGAATATGACAATATGTGCAAGAGAGCAATACAAAGAAGCAACAACAAAATCTAGAGATAATTCAGAAGATGATGATACTATAGAGGAGTGTCTAAGAGCGGAAGAGAAACTTACAAAAATCTTAAAAGTTGAAGAAATGCTATTTTGGCAGAGAAGTAGGATCAAGTGGATAAAAGATGGTGACCTAAACACTAAAATGTACCATGTTGCAGTGCGGAAAAAAGAGATGAAGGAAATAGTTCACCAACTCATTAATGAGAGAGGAGAAGTGGAAGAAAGTAGAGAGGAGCTAACCATGACCACTATAAACTACTTTGAAGAACTATACAACCAGCAGAGGGAGACCAGACGAAGCATTGAAAGCTCCATCTACCCCATGCCTAAAGTAACAACTAAAATGAATGAAGACATATGTAGATAAGAGGATGAGGAGGAAATCAAAGCATCTTTGTTCTCGATTAATACCTCCAAGACACCAGGGACAGATGGCTTTAACAGTAAGTACTTCTAGTACATGTGGGATTACATTAAGCAAGATATCATCAAGGCAATCAGGTGGCTACTATAGGGTGGAAATATGGTGCTGGAAGCGAGCCACACTTTCATCAAACTGATACCCAAAAAGAAAGATGCGAGATGCATGAATGATTATAGGCCGATATCCTACTGCTCTACTATCTAAAAAATATGGGCGAAGCTGCTTGTTGGGAGGTTAAAGAAATGGCTGTCGAGCATCATATCTAAGGAACAATGTGCATTCATAAAGGGACAAAAGATAGCTGATTGTGCCCTCCTGGTAGTTGAATTTCTCACTAGTTTCAACATGAAGAACTCCAACTCTAAGGCATGCATCAAGATAGACCTCACGAAGGCCTATGATCACATCCGTTGGGATATAATGTGGGAAATAATGGTGGTTTTGGGCTTCTCCTGCAGATGGATAAGCCTCATCAAATAGTGTATAACCACTACATCCTTCTCTGTGCTACTGAATGGAGGACCTGTGGGCATGTTTAGGGCTTCGAACGGGCTTTGACAAGGAGACCCCTTATCCCCCCTACTCTTCACCTTGGTTATGGAGGGTCTCACCATGATGATCAGGGAAGCGGAGCAAATAAACATCATCAGAACTTTCAAGATCAAAGGTACTAAAGTCAAAAGCCATCTAATCTTCACAGATAACATCATGCTGTTCTCTACATGCCATGCTAAGAGATTAACTAAATTCAAGAGACTACTAGAACGGTTTGGAAGAGCCACCGATCTATACATCAGTGATATCAAGTCAAGGGTATACCTATCAAACTCTTATGACAGTAGAAAATGAAGACTAAGAAGGGCGACGAGCCTACGATGTGGACACCTTCCTACAAGATACCTTGGAGTACCTATTGTGGGGGGGGGAGGTGTCTCTGGTGACTACCTAATGTGCCTAGACAAAGTTAGACTCAAGGTTGAAGGGTGGATGGGTATCCATATGTCTATGATGGGGAGAATCATGCTGATCCGCTCAGTGATACAGATGATGGTACGTTTTTGGAGCGAGATGTGCATACTTCCTAATCCAATAGCAAATAGCCTCACAAGGCTGACAACAAACTTCATATGGGGAGGTAAAATGCATAATGTATCTTGGGAGACAATTTCTAGAAGGTATGAACAATGTAGCTTGAACCTGAGCAAGATGGAAGATATCATCACGGCGGGCAACTAGCACAGGTTGGACAGATTCCTCATGGAGGGAGATGGTGTCTGGGTCAGATGGATGAGCAGTTGATATGGGTGCACCCCATAGCCTAGTGTAGGCTCTTCTAGGATCTAGGAAGCCTTATACTCCTCGTGGCGACAGAGTGGTCATATATACTCTATGGATAGCAATGGTCTCTATAGGTTCAATGGACAACAGAAACCATGGATCCACAGAGATACATGGGAGTAGGTTTCTTGGTACAAACTGTTGTGGGGGCAAAGGGCATGTCCCAAAATGGAGCATGACATGCTTCAAAGCCATCCTTGGAAAGCTCCTCATAAAGGATAGGATGGCTAGATGGGGCATCAAAACTAAGGAGAGATGTTGTTTCTTCTATGAAGAAAAAAACCATGATCACCTTTTTCATGAATGTAACAAAGCCAAGTATGTTTGGTCCTTGATGTGGCTAAAAAATGGATGGGGCGCGTTCAGGTCCAAAATTTTGAGGGATACCATGGAGCAGATAAAGATGAAGTGTAGGAATGATAGAGAGCTGGCATTTAGTGGTTTTTGCTTCACCAAAATTTGCTTTAATGTTTGGAAAATCAAGAACCGGGTGGTGTACAATGGATCACCAGATCTTGACATTTTTCAACATGTGGCTAGAGATATAGGGGCGGTGTTAAAGGCCAAAAAAGGCCTTGACAAATGGGTTATCCCTATAGCCCATTCACATTGGGGCTTTTTGTAGAGTCAGCCCGTGTATACTTTTGTATTTTGTCTTGTGCAGTATAGCCCTGCTATACCACTCTTTTGGCAATATATTTACCTATTTCCAAAAAAAACTCTCTCCTAACTCTAGATTAAGAGCTTGTAGCAAGAACTAGTCACTCTCGTGGTGTAATCCACCACCTAATCTAATACCAACCCCACTCTTGTATCGATTGTGTAATTAGTTAGATGCTTTAACAAAACCTTTGGGTAATCTCTTCACGTTTGTAAGACACCTTTCTCAAAGGGCAATATAAAATGTGTATTTCTATGATTTTCCAACCGTTAATTTCCTTTTATAAAGAAATTAAGGTTTAACTAACTACCCATGGTGATAAAGTATGGGTAGTTCATAACAATCACAAAGAATAAGTCCAGAAATTGAGAGAAATTGATATATTACTGGATACAATTCAAATACAATGCATCACCGGGCTACTCCTAGGTCCTAAGGAATAAGGGGTTTAGCCCCATGTGGTTTTTATAGTCAAGACATAGGAGAGAAGAAGAAAAAGTGGTAAACATTAATAGAATTAAAGAACCCCTGAAGTAGACAATCCAAAACATCCCTTCTTGTGCACATATGATTTTCTACCTGCCGGCTGCAAATCCGTCCGCTGGAAGTGCCCAGATCATCTAGAACATGTCCTTCTTCTCCACTTTCTCCTCTCATTTCTCTCAGATGCCGTCTAATGGAATTAGAATGTGATAGATAGGGTTGGCCAAATTCCCCCTAAGTCATAGAAGTGACTTAGGGAAAAATAATCCCTCAATCGTCAGATTAAACATCATCTTCATATTTGTCCAATTTTGACGTATTGGTACTACCGACTCCTTTAATTGTTGCGGCCACCTGGAAAGTTATCATTACTGCCGAGCCCCTATTTATAGTACTAAGTTTCTTCGATTAATCTTGAGAAAAACACTGTGATGTTGTCGGTAGTATCGACTCTAAATTTCCGTACTACTGAGTCTTATCGATTTCATTCTCTTCCAAACTGAGAATGTGTCGGTACCACTGACTCTAAAGTCGGTAGTACCGAGCTGTGTAGATTCTTGTAAAAATTTCTAAAATTAATAAAATTTGAACATAAGCTCATGCAATATCATAAATCATTCAAAAACAGTAAAAATATTTATTTCATTCAAATTAATATCATAGGCTAATGAGAGTAAATCATGCATAATTAATATGAAAATGAACAAATAGTGCACATGTCAGTGCATCACCAACCAGTCGGTTCGGCTCCTCCTACCAATTGGTTTGTATTGTCCTTCATTGTCCTCCTTGGTCCTCTAGTCAGTTAGCCCAGATTCACTAGTCGATCGGTTCAACGATGAGGCGACCAGTTGGTTTGGCACTGATTGTCGTCTTCTTCTTCTTCATATCAAGAAAATAAACCATCATACTATTACATTATAATGGTGACACATCGAGTTACATTCTAGGGGAACAAAGGTAGGAGAGAATAATACTTTACATTTAGAAGATAAGAAAGAGGCTCGGTATGCAAACCGAGATAGAACATGAATTAAACACACAACCACCATGCACATATAATTAAGATTATTGGCCATAACCACACTACACATCCACCATCAAAACTCATTTTTAGGGAGTCATGTGTAAATTGCATATATATATCATATATGTATCATATATACATATACATATATATACATATATATATATATATATATATATATATATATATATATATATATTAGTTTGGGAAGTATGTGGTATTTGATCAGCCATGCATATTCACATCATATGTAATAAATAACCGATAAACCAAAAATCCCATCATATCAATAATTCCAAGATATAGTAAATTGGCGTCTCTCTAATACCACTATAGGGAAATTATGGAATCAGGCAGGAAACATAAACAAAAATTGTACTGACATATTATCCATTAAAATAGCAGGCAGAACTCATGTCGTCCTGCTAGAGCAGACAACAAGGAGTTGTCCCTCCCATTGGTGTACTAGTTACCAACTTGCTCTCCCACAATTTTTCTCCCTTACTGTCCCTCCCTTTATCGGGTATGACTTGCTCAGGTTCTCTGGTTACTACAACCAGAGAATACAAACAATTTTTAGAGGTAATTGATGTCTCTGAGAAGCCCCCAATACCCCTCTATTTATAGGAGGGGTTAGGGTCAGGGTTCCCTATCTGTGCGAGAGTGGAAGTGACCGAAATCTAACAAATTTTTGCATCATGCTATAGGAAAAATGGTCGGTTCATGGGTGAACTAATCATTAACATGCCATCCAATCAGTTCACCCAGTTGGTCATAAGTTTGAAATGGGAGACGGAACCATTTCTACCCATGCTGTATCAAATGGAGAAGTTGGAAGTGTAACATTTGTAACCGTGTCATTAATTTGTTCATTTAGGATTTGAATTCTCTGCAACTATAAAAACAAAGATATGATTTAAAAACAAGACATAACATGAATGTGGATGGTTGGATTATTAAATTTTACATGCAAAAATGTCATGTTTCCTTTTAAAGTAACATGTACATGAATAAGTGAGTATGTAAACATCAGTTTGTTATTTAACTCATTAGTTTGAATATTTATCACTTTGTGTGTTATATATGATACTAAAATTAATTATCACACTATGTAAGAACTCTACAATTGACATGGATGAGCATAGTATGGCTGTCAAAATCACCTCAATAAATTGTTCTATTATAATTTTAGTACTTATTGATTATTTTGTGAATACAACCGACTGTCATGGTCATATTTATTATTACACATCCTAGCTATGTATGTTTCTTCTTATGGACTATGGGAGTCTAAAAATTATTTAATATACAACGTAATAGTCATAATTTGGATTTATCAATGCTGAGAAAACAATAAGTTGTACAATACACAAGCAAACATATTATTTGACTCATAACCACAATGCTCAACTATAGATAAATACCAATTTAAGAAAAATATGGATGAGTCAATGAAAATATATAACATTGTAAGTTAAGACTTTCCTTATAAAGGACATGATAATCTAGAACTCCATTATTACTCACCCATCTTTCCCAAGATTGAACTTTCCAATTGATCTGTGACATCTCCATGAATTCCTAATTAAACTCCATCCTAACCTTTGTATTCCTTTATCTTACCTCTATGAGGATGTTTATGCAAGTCAATGATTTCTAAACACTCATGGATCCAATTCCTTTAATACAACTTTTCTCTACTTGATCTGATTGATCTTACAACCTTCATCTCCTCCACTACCTCCAATCATGTTTCTTGGAAACGAGATCATGCTTTCAAGGTCATTTAATCATACAAGAACTTTATCAACCCTATTGTTTCATACTTCCTTGGGAGAGGTATATGGAAAATTAAGTTCCCTGCATTGGTCAACATTTTCCTTTAACTCCTTACCAATTATAAGTTGTTGTGTGGATCATATTGATCATTTGGGTTTCTAGGTTCATATATCTTGTACTAATGTTTTAAGGATCAATACAACACTTTCCTTGTTTTTCCAAGTGTGTTGATTCCAAATTCATTCAGGATTTGTTTTACTTCTTAAAGTCTTTGTTTTTTTAATATTAAAGAGATAATGCTAGCTAGGCTTTTCCCCCTATTTTCTCTAATCATAAGGATGCCATCCATTCTTTATGTATCTCTTTTCTTTGGCCCATCTGGTGTAAATGCAATTACACTTACATCTTCTCTATATGGGTCACCATCTCCTCTATTCATTATCTTTGGCTATCCTCTCATCTTATGACGTGACATTGGCTCAGGAGGATGTGAATTTAGGCTTCAACATCCTTTCAACTTTAGGTTGACTAGGTCTTGGAGCTTTGAGGGACTCAGTGTCCATCAATTCTTTGCTGGTGGGCTCTGATGATGAGGTTTATGACTTAGACACTCAAATGAAGGATATGACTTGTGGGGGGTTTCTTATTTGTTTCTTATGTCTAGTTTCTCTTCATGAAAGTTTCTATCTCTTTTTTCTATGCCTTTGCTCATCTCTTTAAGGGGATCACACTCCCAATCTACTCTTATGTCTCATGATTTCTAAACATCGTGTTTTGTGGTGCTTCTTCTTCTCCTTAAGGCATGATGATGCTTATAAAAAGGGACACAATAAGGCCACCAATACGTAGGTATTTGGTTCAACTTTCCTTTAGGACATCACACTTTGTTCCAATGGATTTAACTAAAGTGTAAATAGAGGATTCCCTTATTTATGTGATTTCCATATTTTCTATTACAAAGTATGGCCATGTTGATCATTGGTGGGCATTTCAATGTATTAGCGCAATAAGGTTTTGTAAGCCCATCCATAGAAAGAAACATAAATTGTACTTCAATGGGAATACTACCATAGTACTCCTATTGAGACTAACCAAATGTAAGTTAATGTTTACTTATTAATAAAAAGTTTGAATTTTGCAATAGAAAACATAAAGAAATAATATTCATTGTGTCCCTTTGAAAAAAAAACAAGGCAAATTGTTGGTTTGATGCAAATATTACCGGTAAATCTTGTTCTACTGCTGATGTAAATCTTCTTTTCACTATATTTTTTCTAACCAATATCAAGATTAATTTTTTTTTCTCATTTAGTCTAAATCATAAAACCTTACATTAACACCATTTACATAAGATTGTTAGGAATCTCATGATGGGATATTCATTCCATATCAAGGCGGAGGTATACCATGTTATTACATTATCAAAATATTGTGATACTATTAATATTTTTAGCAACTTTGTTACCATGAATAAGAAGTATTTATACCATTTTTCTGACTGAACATTTTTATCACCCCATTGTCACTTAAACACTTCAGTCTCTTAAATGACTATATAAATGTTTTTAGTTTCAATTACAAGTGGGAGATTAATACCTAACATCCAAGACATTCCACTTGGATATTATTGAATGTGATGGGTGAGGGGAGAATAACATGATTGAATTATCAACTATCAATCAACGAACACCATACAATGTCCCATTTTGTGTTTATTTGTAAAAATAAACTAGAATTTCAACCACACTTGATTTTTCATCACAAAATAAACTAGTAGAAGATGTTACAAAATTGACATATAGCCCTTGACATAATTATGTAACATGTAAGGCTAGATTTTGCATACAAGACGAGTTCCTCTTGGTGGATTCTAACATTATTTCTCAGGATAAGAATAGTATTACCTATTGACTTTGAGGCTTATGTCTAATGCTTCTACTCGATTAATTTTGTAAATGAATAAAACACTCAAAATTCCCGAGTTTGCATTTCTAATATTTAGCATTAGGTGCATGACTTGCACAAAGATCAAGTTATTTGATGTGCAGATAAATGTATATTTGGATCTTTGATATGAACCGACTTTAGTTAATGCATGTCTAATAGTTAACTTCAAAATTATTTATTTATTGGTTGAAACATATATGGACACACTTCTAGATATTTTGGAATAACTCAAATAGGAAGTTGCTATAGTCATGCTTTACCCCAGGAATATCAACTAACCTGACAATGTAGGCATTTATAAACACTTGCATATGCTGAGTTTTCCCTAAGGAAACTCATCCAATAGTTAAAATTTAGAGGACTACATTATATCATCAACTTTTTTTTCAAGGGAGAAACTCACCTTAATGATCTACTGAGGTACCCCAAAGCTTGTCATCATCCATGTATTCAGTGAGGAAATACAATTGATGGTACTAATAAAGATTTTTGAGAGAGACAACTTGTTCACTAGAGAGGCTAACCAGTGGGACTAGATCATTGAAATTCCCAATTAAATCCCTTCAAATGGCTATAATTGATTTCTATCATCAATGTTGGGTAGTTGGTAAGTTACTCTATAAACATTTGACCATTGGGAGCTTACATTTAAACCTTAATAATTGTTGGTATGTATACCCATAGAGCTAATCATATGATTATTACACCGGGGCATCATGTAGTTCATTTGATAATAATAACAGGTAAGTCCATCTGTTATATTTTTCTCAGTCATGAGATGATGACACAAACATGATAGATGTCTAGAGAATGATGTTACTTGACATATGTATTTAGGTTGAGGACATCAACAATGAGATCATATGTATGATAAGAGTACATACATTCTTGTTATGTCCTTTTGTCACATATAATTGTCGAAGGAAAATAGACCACAATAATACCTAAGACTAAATGTATGTTCACTGATGATAGTCTCATTAATCATGATATTGGATATCAAGTAATACACATAGGTACATGTTCGAGAACAATGTACTAACAAACACACCTTGAGAGTTATACATGGAAACTATAGAATTGTAGTCAGAATCAACTATCAAAATGATAGTAGTGATTGTGGTAGTTAGACCTAAAGTTGATACCATCATCACATATCATTTTATGAACTTTTACACTATCCAACGTGACCTTGAATAAGGTTTTCCATAAAGGTGGTCCTTTGGTATGTTGTGACACATTTGGATTGGCTGTGAGTGATGTAGATGGGATTTATCCCTCATATTGGATTTGATATCCTAGACACTTGATAAGCATCACTGAGAAACATATGTCCGTACTCATATGGGTCAATATATGATATGTGAGCTCAGATGTATCTTATACAGTCTTCTCTAGTTTAAGGAACACAAATTGAATGTTGAGAGGATGACAATTCCATGCCTCACATTCAATATGGATATTAGTGACAAAGGAACTATACAATCACGGTCACACTGATCACATAAACCTTTGAAGTTGTTCTCCAACTTTCTAATTACTTGACTAGCAATGACTTGTAGATAGATACAACTCATTGATTATGTAGTCATAATGGTAGTGGACTTTGCTACCAACATAATTTAGGACCTATAACGTCTCACACATAAGTTGCACTTGAAAAATGAGTTTACTCATGGATAATATTTGACTTGGTTACTAAAAGTTTTAGGTAATCAACTTACACAATACTAGTGTGTCAATTGATTGACTAGTGTGCCAGTCGATCCAAAGTGTCCAGTCGACCGACTGGACTGCCTTTGAAACTGACCAGTAGGAGTATTGGGTCAAAAAATGCAAAGCGACTAGTTTGTCTAGGTCAAAAGATTAATGATATATGTAATGACATGCATCAAACATCACATTAAAAGGCAATGTTATTGTGCCACTTACCACAAGACAATCGACCAACTGGACAGTTCAATCAACCACCTAGTTGTGCTAGTCGATTGACTGGTTGCACGTAGTAGTCATCAAACCAATAGATGTGGCCTTTTATATCTCCTACATTTTGGAAACCCTAGCCCATACACTTCTATATAAGAAAGGGTGGCCAAGTCTCTCAATATCGGACTTCTCTTCTCACGATTATGGTAACGTGTGAGATATCTTGAGCAATCTTCCCAAAAATGGGAGAGACAACAAGGGGAAAGGAAGTCGATGCTAGCACATTAAAAAATAAAAGGACAACTCCTTCCCATCGCCTCTGCAAGTGCGGCATAGAGTTTTTGGTGGTTCACATAGACTATGTAGAAGTGTGGAAGCTATTTTTGTCATTCTATGAGGACGTCATCAACCTCCGTCCATGTGTGTAAAACTAGGAGGATGTTGTTGATCTCCATCCATATGCTACTTGCAAAGGGAGCCAATCACTATGCAAGGATAGTTGTTAGACTTTCTCTAGGATAAGGTACATCTTGCATCCTCTTTACAAATATATTTTTCTTGATATGATCTGCTTGTTAGGAGAATATGGACTAAAATATTCATTTATATTGTCATCTCTGTCTCCATATTTGCAAACCATGGTATCAAAGCCACATAAACTTTATAGTATATTGGAGTTTAAATCTATACGATTGGAATTAGTTTTATCATTTATTTTGTTGCATACGATGCAAACTTTTAAATGGTTAATGTGCATATTTGATTAAATAACATATACTATAGGAAAAGTCCATAGATCCTCGATATGTATATGATATGATATATGTGCAACTCATGTGTGTCACCTTAAAATAGTTTTAGTGATAGATGTTTGTGTGGTTATGGACAATACCCATTAGATACTTGTGTGGTTGGATGGTTTGTTTCCTATCTCATAAGTTTAGTTCCATACTGAGCCTTCCTCTTTCTTCTTCAAATGTAATTGATACATAACCCCCTATGCTCCCCTCAAATGTAACTCAAGATATTTACTTACAAAATGTAATATATAGAGAGGATCATCATTAGTTTCTAATTTTGTAAGAAGAAGACATTCTAACCAGGTGAGTTGACCGACTAGAAGTCAAGTTGATTGAGAAAAAGACAACAAGAGCCATCCAATCGACTAGAGGGCGAACCAACCGATTGGAGGATTCCAGCCAATAGCTTAAGCCATGAGCGAGTCGACCAACCAAAGGAAACCATCCGACTGAAAGGAGGTTCAACCAATCAACTAGAAGGTCCAGTCAACTGACTGACCTATTCTCAACACAAGATTTTTCCATTATAGGTTGGATGCATGTGATGTATGACCTTAGATGCATAACAATTCATTGTGGCTCTAAAGAATTGCATTAGTATTTTCATAATCATTGCTCGCATGTTCATGGTTGCATATTTTGTTGTGGATATAGTATGTATATGATACATATTATAAGTATGTGATGACTGGATATATATATGTATTTATAAATAAAATCAATCAATAAGTATTAAGTATTATATGCTTTCCATAAGTAGTACACATTAAATGCTTGATTGACCAATCATAGGTTACTCTAAAGCATGGTGCACCATCTATCTTGTGGAAGTTTGATGGTAGTTATGTGGGTCTGCCAAAAATATGGGGCATTTCTATCATGTTGGCTTTTGGGTCAGGCTTAATTAGGTGACCTTAGTGGGATTAAGTTCCTAGAAGAATACAAATGGATTATGACACGGAGTTGTGCATGCCATCTATCCAATGATTGTATTGGATGCAATTGAAAATGTTGCGTACCATAATAATTGGTTATGTATGTTAATGTTGTTTGGATACTAACTCAACATATTTTGGATCTTGACTTACTAGAAGATTGTGTGTTGCAATCTTCTAAATTGATGGTTAGATCCATTAATTTGAAAAAAAATAGTTGGAGTGATAATTTAATATAGTCCTAATTAATATTGCCAATATTATCATATCAAATAAAAATGTGTTTTAACAAAATGCAAACTTTATATTGTAGAAACAAATGGCAATGACCAAATTTCTTACATTGTTATAGGTCCTTAGAATGACAAACTAAATGGGAAAAACTTTCATGACTGGTTCAGGAACTTGAAAATCATTCACACTCATGAGTGCATGCTCTATGCCCTAGAAATACCAGGTCCAAAGGAACCTCCTCCCAATGCACCTAATGCTGAAAGAGATTCTTATAAGAAGCATTCAGATGGTGTTGTTGACATTAAATCTCTGATCCTATATTCAATGAACTATGAGTTGCAAAGACATCATGAAAACATGGTCGTTATCGAGATGGTGATACATCTTAAGAATATGTTCCAGTGTAAAGCTAGGTAAGAGACATATGATGTCTCGAAGGGACTATTTAAGTGTAATATGATAGAGGGAGATCTAGTAGGGTCCCATGTGTTCAAATTTATTGGGTACATAGAAAATCTAGAGAGATTGGGGTTTCCCTTAAGACAAGAGTTAGCCACTTACGTAATTCTATAAGTGTTTCCTAAATCACATAGACAAATTTTCATGAATTACAACATGAGTAGTTTTTCTAAATCGTTGTATGAGTTTCTTGGTATGTTGAGAATAGAGAAGACACAAATGAAGAAGGACACTCCTAGGTTGGATGATGATCAACATAGGAAAGGGGAACTCCAAGGGCAAGGGCAAGGCCAAGAAGAGTTTAAAGGCCAGCTAAAAACCCAAGTATTACACTTAAATCAAAGGGAGGAGTGCGTCAGAAAGGGAATTGCCACCACAATCACCAGCCTGGATACTAGAAAAGGTATTGTCCTCTTTACATAGAGGAACTTAGGAAGAAGAAGCAAGGGATGGAGACATCCACTTTAGGTATATACTTTATTGAGATAAATATGCCTACTTACTCATCTTAGCTATTACATATTGGATGAAGATCTGACATTTGTTATTATGTACATGATCCAAGAAGAAGTAAGCAAGATGAGGTGGAACTATGTGCAACAAGAGTTATTGACACTACAGTTGGAACATGCCACTTATCTCATGGCGGCAGGATTGTAACATGAATTAGTGAATTACTATTATTTACCTACATAAAATATCATCTTATTATCTTGTCTAGACAATAGTGGATTCAAATTTCATATAATGAAGGTTGATGTTTTGTTTTAAAGATAATATTTATTATGAAAATGCCTCTATGTCTCATAGTCTATAATGTATAGTTCTAGAGACAAGTATATATAATGTAGATATTGAAAGACTCGACGATTGATACAAAACATACCTCTAGCATCGTCATCTAGGGCACATAAATAAGAAATGCATTTCCAGACTCCATAAAGATTGTTATCTAGACTCTTTTGGTTTTAAACCAATAGAGACATGTGAATATTGTTTGTTGGACAAGATGACAAAAGTACCTTTCACTGGAAATAGTGGGAGAGTGAGTTATCTATTGGGATTCATAAATACTGATGTATGTGAATCTTTTAGAAAAAATACTAGAGTCAGTTACCATTATTAAAAGAAGTTCGATATGATCAATGTGGGGAATACTTGATCCAAGAGTTTGAGAACCTTCTACGCGAATGTGGTGATGTATCAAAATGGACTCCACCTAAAACATAATGATGTATGATAAAGAAGGAATAGTATCCTATTGGACATGGAATGATTAATGATGAGTCTAGCTGTTCTTTTGACTTCCTTCTTGGGAAATGCTTTAGAAATTGTAGGGTTTACACTAGACCATGTGCCATATAATCGGTTCAAAAGACACCATATAGGATATGGAATGGGAAGTCTCCTAATATGTCTTTTATGAAGATTTGGAAATGTGAATCTTACCTAAGAAAATAGTTTCTTGAAAAGCTTGGTCCCAAATAATATGAATGTCATGTTTGTTGGATATCTCAAAGGATATCTCTTATATTTGAGAATAAAGTGTTTATTTCTAGGACTTCTATATTCCTTGAGAAGGAATTTGATTTCAAAGGAAATAGTGGAAGAAAGTAGAGCTCAAAGAGGTTCAAGAACAATAATAAAACACAGAACCTATTGAGATATAGAATGAACAAAGATAGTCACAAACTATTGTGGAATCTCAAGTTCCTCATGTAACACATGAACTTAGTAGATCTAGTAGGACACACCTTGATCCTTAAAGATTTGGATATCTTATGACACAAGAAGGTGATGAGTTGGTCATGGATGATGAGCCAACAACATACCTAGAAGCTATATAGGACCAAAATCTGAGAAATGGCTTGAGGCCATGAGATCTAAGATGGACTCCATGTAACCAACAAGGTATGGACCTTAGTCGATCCAACTGAAGGGGTAAAACCCATAGGGTGAAAGTGGGTGTAAAGACCCAAAGTCTCTACTAAAAACATGATAAACAAAAACACCAAAAGTATGGCAGCGGAAGAATTAAATCTTGACAATATTAAAAAATGTATAAAGAGTACAATATAAAATTTCCCAAATGGGAGTACAACTTTATACAAGCAACTACAAGGATCTAGGTAGAGGAAGACTTAACTAATGCAACATTGTCTCCAAACAAAACAACTACATAACATAAAAGCAACTACGATCATATACTATATGTTCTTCATCTTCTTATCCTATCCTTAGCCTTGGTTTCACCAAGCTTCCATGCGCACTCTGATCCTAACCTGGATGGTTGGGGTCATCCAGCAAGAGAGAGATAAACAAGGTATGTGTTAATAAAAAGGAATAGGACAAATAATAATAAAAAGCTTTGCAATATAAAAGATTTTCTACCATAAGAGATTTCAAAAGAAATGAGGCAAATATATGAATATGAGAGAGAGAAACTGCCACATTTAAATATCAACAATTATCACATTTGCATGAATATAAATTATGACACAACATCCTCTCAATGTAGGGTGAGGAACCTACCGGACCTCACCAATGGCAGGGGGACTAAAACCCCAGTGCCTAAAAAGTGGCAGGGGGACTAAAACCCCAGTGCCTAATATATAAAATGGCAGGGGGACTAAAACCCCAGTGCCCGACAGGAGGACTAAAACCTCAGTGCCCTGTGGGTGGTTTGTACTCATGTACACTACATTGTCAATTGGCCAATAACTATATCATGCATAAACATTCACTTGGCAGCATAGTGAAAAGTAACAAGATAGCATTGGGAATAAAACCCAAATATATAATAATAATCAACAAGCCATCATAGGCAACATCATTATACAAGTACTTCAAGAGATGAGCCGACATAGGCAATAACAAGATTTAAGAGTTACAATTAAATGAGTCACAAAGACATCCACAATATATAACATTTCCAAGTATTTCAAAAGATGAGCCACATAGTCAATAACAAGATTAAATCATTTCCAAGTAAAGGAGGCAACATATAGCAAGTTTCACATTATTCAAATGATTGAGCCACAATGGCATAAACTAAGTAAAGAGCCAATAAATGTAAATAGAAGGATAACAAGGCTAGCACAATATAAATGGTGGGGTTGGATAAAAGCCCAACTGAGAGTAGGTGTATTGCACATTATATATTCCACACATTCATCATAGTTGTTCACATACTCAAATAGGTTTTCACATACACAATAGGTTGCACATACAAAATAGGGCTCACATACCTTAGATACATACATTACCATCATATCCACCAAACAGATAGCAAACCATCCATATATCCTAGTTATAAACATAACACATGTATTAATATATATATAAATACATAAGCATAGAAAAACCCTAATTTTACAAAACTACAATTTAGAGTTCAAAACCAAGTCCAAACGATTACTCATAATCTCCTGATTAAGAAAACATATTTTATTATATAAAACAGAGTTAAAATGAATTAATTATGTATTTTAAAACATTTAACATACTAAAAATGTCAATCAAAGCAAACTTAGGAAAACCCTTGAGAATCAAGTCTCAAAAATCATACAATCAGCTTCTACGTTAAAAATCCTTTCCATCGACTATTTATTCATATTTTTCTGACCAATGATTGAATTACTATGAATTAAGTAAGTCAAGCCAATCAGAAATTAGGAAAAAGCCACATCAGCAATTCCCTTTGCGAAACACTTGCCACAGTGGCCGGACCCACGCTGACATGGGCCAATCAGCTTTGGCCATGTCAGCCGGTCCAGGCTCGCTAGGCCTTGGTCAAAGGCGATTGAGAAAAGATGAAGTTACTAAAATACCCCTTACTCGATAAATCGATTTTATCCACTCAGCGAGGGTAGGAGGGTCATTTCAGATGCAAGGTGTATTGCGCCGATCAAACAAAAGCCTGTGCAAATGGACAGAATTGCCCATGCCCTGTTAAAAGGTAGATCGACACTGCGGGAGGTATTTAAGTCATTCATTGAACTGGGATGTTCTTCTCGCATCAATCGCGAGAGCTCCCAGTTTCAGAGACAACCCGCGATCCAAACACGAAGACAAGACTGACATCGGGAAAACTGAGGTTGCAGGGACCTTGCTCGCATCAACCCGAGACAATGGAGCAAGAGTCTGATGTCAGGGGAGCTCAAGAGTAGGAGAAATCGCTCCAGACCTGGCCGGAACAGGGGAACACCAACTGAGGTCAAAACCGCTGATCGAGGGGAGGAATTCCGCGGGTAAAGCCATCAACTCAACAACCGAGACCGGGCGTAGCTTCGTGGAACCAAATCGAGTTGAATGGATGTATCTCCGTGGGCGGAGGAACACCAGGGTCAGAAAAAGCATGGCGCCGGCGGAGCTCCACGACGGCCCTATAGGACCCATCGACCTGAGCCATCGCGAGACAAAACAAAGAAGAGAAAAGGTAGAGGGGAGGTCGAGGATGCTCACCCGAGAAGCAATTGAAAGGAGGTGGTCGGAGAAGGGAGCAGCAAGCCGCCATAGCCGGGGAAGAAGAGCGGCTAGGTCCAGGTGACTGAGGGTAGCTTAGGGTAAATTGGTCGTGGAGGAGTGACGCGCGGAGGCTGAGGAAGGTTTTCAAGGCCTCAGGTAGGTAAGTGGGTGGATTTATCCCACTCTGTAACCCCTCCGCGAAGAGGAGGCGGAGAGCCCAGTTGGGCGATTCATGTACAGAGCACGAGAGAGGGTGAGCCACGGCTTGTTAGGACCGCCAGAGAAAACCGAAGTAAACGTACGAGGAATCACGCCAAACGGTCACTCAGGGAGAGAGATCAGATCGAGGGGTCAGAGGCGTCGGGTCTGCTCCCAGACTCACGAAACGGCTGGAGGAAGGGGATGATTCCCCCACCGTTTGATCACAGATCAACGGTCCAAGTATTGCGCAAGTAACCAGTAACGCGTGACAGTGAAAAATAACCCAAACCTTAGCGTTACACATCAATTAATGAAATCAATTAAGCTACTATATTCATACCATAATAAAAGCTTATAAAATGCATTAGAGGGGTCAAATCAACTGCAAATAACGCCAAATTTGAACCATAGGCTGATAATAAAGTCTAGAACAATGCTATGCAATTAGATCCACGTTTAATACATAATAAGACCCTTAATAAATATATATCTCATAAAAGAGTATAATAATATATTAAAATCAAGGAATTATATGAAAAAGCTTATTAATGAGAAACATGTGAGTAATCTCAAGATATAAAACACATTAGGGTACAAATAATCATTACTTAACAAAATAAAATATTATTATGAATTAAAATCATATCTCGAGGAGAGAGAAACAATAAAGGTTAATATACACATATATGAACTCAAATACACATTATTAATAATATATTTATCCAAAAAGCTCCAAATAAATATAATCTAATATATTATCCCATAAATGACCAAATTACATAATTAACCCTAACTTATCTCCTAATGTGGGTTATTTGTGCAAACACCCCTCAATTTACATCAATGAGGGTAAATAGTGATTTCAACATCAAATTGTGCTTAAAATGCACAAGAAGTCCAAAAATGATCCAAAAGGATGGGAAATTTGTGGAAAAGGTCCAAATGGACTAAAAGGCAAAGGAAAGCTCAAAAGTGGGTAAATTGCAGGGAAGACCCTGAGATTCAGTATGTTACAGCACACCACCCCTTAAAGAGGATTTCGTCCCCGAAATCACAACAAGAGGAAAGAGAGGGTGAGTGTGTAACATCCCAACCATAAACAACTAGGTTATAACCCTTACTCTAGGGCACATCACAAAATCTACATAAGTCAGGTATTACTAAGGTTTCCACCAAACCTATAGCCTTTTATCAAACCCAACATATTCAACATCTTCGCCTAATTAGCACAACTCTATCATAAAAAGGCAGCATATCTATTATACTAACACTTGTGCCATATTTTATTACATCTTAACATCTAAATATGTGTATTATGGGTATCTCCCTCATTAAGGGTTTTAAGCACAATTAGGGTTTACAAGGCCATTACAACATATATTAATGCATTAGGTTAAAAACCTAAATAACTCAATATTATTATCCAATAACTACAACATGTGGGATCATGCCATATAATTTTATCCAACAAATTATTACCCTAATAACAGGTCTAAGGGTATATGGCTTATCTCCAAGCTACATGTTGGCACAACATCTAACATACTCATATCCATGTCGTCACTAATCATTTTCTCTCACAACACTAATTACTATGAATTAACCTCACATTATATGAATCTAATTACTCATTATCCTATTAATGATTTTATCCATAAACCAGTAAGATGATCAATGAGATGTATTTTAGTCAACAAGGTGCTATGCCTAACATGTGTTGATAATTAGGTCACAAATATGATTAAGTGATTATGATCCATTTACATGCATTAAGGTATCTCATGTGATGACACCTAATGTCACTAATGTGTCAAGAAAGGCATGAAGGGTATATATATATATGTATATGTTGTCAAGGCTAGATGATTACATCCTAGGGTTTAGGTCAACATGACCCTAACATGATAAAGCATCCTTAGGGTGTATTTTATCATACACATTTTACCATTAGGGTGACTTAATCAAAACTATGTATATTCACATATGAATAATTAATGATTATGTGCATCAAGAGTATATTAAGGTTCAAGCATAAGAATTACATGACTTATCCATTTGTTCATAAACAAACAAGATGAATTACAAACATATAAGGTTTATTAAACTCTAAACACATAAGCTCTCTATTCCCATGTCTAAGGAGTTAGGGTTTCTTGATTTCAAGGCATTGAGGGACTCCAACCCCCTTAAAGAGGATTTCGTCCTCGAAATCAACAACTCCAAAATCTAACAAGGTACTACCACTACTCTTCCACTCAAAGGGTTGACTAAGTCAAACTACTTTATAGGTAAAAGGGTATAAAGCCCAACACAAAGAGTCTTACTAACCACTATCTTTCAAAATCAAGGTATAACATAGGGCATAGGGTACACCAAACCCTAAACATAGGAATCTAAGGCTCATATAAGATACTTAGGGATTACTAGATGATTTTTGTTTGAAAAAAGAAATCAAATCATCATATAAGGGTTATAAAGGTTACTCAACAATAAGGCAATATGTCTAAAGGTAGACTATTTCGAGCTGTCCATTTCAGATCAGGCCAGGCCAGGTCATATGAGCTCAGAGTCCTTGTGACCAAGCTAGTGGGGCGGAGGAAAATATTGCCAACCCCTAAGCTCTGACCCTTTCTAGACACCATCACTTCAACTTCTTGCTCTAATAGTTACTCGATTAGACAATTCACCAAAAAGTTGACAAATTTTATTTTTAATTAATTATTATTATTAGGATACTAAATCTAACTTTCATGCTAGGTCAACTCTAAGGTGAAAAACTAACTAAAGGGGAAACTATATAAGATAAGGGTTCTATCTAGGAGACAATTTTGAACTAGTCAAGAATCCGACTACCTTGATGCTCTGATACCATGCTGTAAAGACCCAAAGTCTCTACTAAAAACATGATAAACAAAAACACCAAAAGTATGGCAGCGGAAGAATTAAATCTTGACAATATTCAAAAATGTATAAAGAGTACAACATAAAATTTCCCAAATGGGAGTACAACTTTATACAAGCAACTACAAGGATCTAGGTAGAGGAAGACTTAACTAATGCAACATTGTCTCCAAACAAAACAACTACATAACATAAAAGCAACTACGATCATATACTATATGTTCTTCATCTTCTTATCCTATCCTTAGCCTTGGTTTCACCAAGCTTCCATGCGCACTCTGATCCTAACCTGGATGGTTGGGGTCATCCAGCAAGAGAGAGATAAACAAGGTATGTGCTAATAAAAAGGAATAGGACAAATAATAATAAAAAGCTTTGCAATATAAAAGATTTTCTACCATAAGAGATTTCAAAAGAAATGAGGCAAATATATGAATATGAGAGAGAGAAACTGCCACATTTAAATATCAACAATTATCACATTTGCATGAATATAAATTATGACACAACATCCTCTCAATGTAGGGTGAGGCACCTACCGGACCTCACCAATGGCAGGGGGACTAAAACCCCAGTGCCTAAAAAGTGGCAGGGGGACTAAAACCCCAGTGCCTAATATATAAAATGGCAGGGGGACTAAAACCCCAGTGCCCGGCAGGAGGACTAAAACCTCAGTGCCCTGTGGGTGGTTTGTACTCATGTACACTACATTGTCAATTGGCCAATAACTATATCATGCATAAACATTCACTTGGCAGCATAGTGAAAAGTAACAAGATAGCATTGGGAATAAAACCCAAATATATAATAATAATAAACAAGCAATCATAGGCAACATCATTATACAAGTACTTCAAGAGATGAGCCGACATAGGCAATAACAAGATTCAAGAGTTACAATTAAATGAGTCACAAAGACATCCACAATATATAACATTTCCAAGTATTTCAAAAGATGAGCCACATAGTCAATAACAAGATTAAATCATTTCCAAGTAAAGGAGGCAACATATAGCAAGTTTCACATTATTCAAATGATTGAGCCAAAATGGCATAAACTAAGTAAAGAGCCAATAAATGTAAATAGAAGGATAACAAGGCTAGCACAATATAAATGGTGGGGTTGGATAAAAGCCCAACTGAGAGTAGGTGTATTGCACATTATATATTCCACACATTCATCATAGTTGTTCACATACTCAAATAGGTTTTCACATACACAATAGGTTGCACATACAAAATAGGGCTCACATACCTTAGATATATACATTACCATCATATCCACCAAACAGATAGCAAACCATCCATATATCCTAGTTATAAACATAACACATGTATTAATATATATATAAATACATAAGCATAGAAAAACCCTAATTTTACAAAACTACAATTTAGAGTTCAAAACCAAGTCCAAACGATTACTCATAATCTCCTGATTAAGAAAACATATTTTATTATATAAAACAGAGTTAAAATGAATTAATTATGTATTTTAAAACATTTAACATACTAAAAATGTCAATCAAAGCAAACTTCAGAAAACCCTTGAGAATCAGGTCTCAAAAATCATACAATCAGCTTCTACGTTAAAAATCCTTTCCATCGACTATTTATTCATATTTTTCTGACCAATGATTGAATTACTATGAATTAAGTAAGTCAAGCCAATCAGAAATTAGGAAAAAGCCACATCAGCAATTCCCTCTGCGAAACACTTGCCACAGTGGCCGGACCCACGCTGACATGGGCCAATCAGCTTTGGCCATGTCAGCCGGTCCAGGCTCGCTAGGCCTTGGTCAAAGGTGATTGAGAAAAGATGAAGTTACTAAAATACCCCTTACTCGATAAATCGATTTTATCCACTCAGCGAGGGTAGGAGGGTCATTTCAGATGCAAGGTGTATTGCGCCGATCAAACAAAAGCCTGTGCAAATGGACAGAATTGCCCATGCCCTGTTAAAAGGTAGATCGACACTGCGGGAGGTATTTAAGTCATTCGTTGAACTGGGATGTTCTTCTCGCATCAATGGCGAGAGCTCCCAGTTTCAGAGACAACCCGCGATCCAAACACGAAGACAAGACTGACATCGGGAAAACTGAGGTTGCAGGGACCTTGCTCGCATCAACCCGAGACAATGGAGCAAGAGTCTGATGTCGGGGGAGCTCAAGAGTAGGAGAAATCGCTCCAGACCTGGCCGGAACAGGGGAACACCAACTGAGGTCAAAACCGCTGATCGAGGGGAGGAATTCCGCGGGTAAAGCCATCAACTCAACAACCGAGACCGGGCGTAGCTTCGTGGAACCAAATCGATTCGAATGGATGTATCTCCGTGGGTGGAGGAACACCAGGGTCAGAAAAAGCATGGCGCCGGCGGAGCTCCACGACGGCCCTATAGGACCCATCGACCTGAGCCATCGCGAGACAAAACAAAGAAGAGAAAAGGTAGAGGGGAGGTCGAGGATGCTCACCCGAGAAGCAATTGAAAGGAGGTGGTCGGAGAAGGGAGCAGCAAGCCGCCATAGCCGGGGAAGAAGAGCGGCTGGGTCCAGGTGACTGAGGGTAGCTTAGGGTAAATTGGTCGTGGAGGAGTGACGCGCGGAGGTTGAGGAAGGTTTTCAAGGCCTCAGGTAGGTAAGTGGGTGGATTTATCCCACTCTGTAACCCCTCCGCGAAGAGGAGGCGGAGAGCCTAGTTGGGCGATTCATGTACAGAGCACGAGAGAGGGTGAGCCACGGCTTGTTAGGACCGCCAGAGAAAACCGAAGTAAACGTACGAGGAATCACGCCAAACGGTCACTCAGGGAGAGAGATCGGATCGAGGGGTCAGAGGCGTCGGGTCTGCTCCCAGACTCGCGAAACGGCTAGAGGAAGGGGATGATTCCCCCACCGTTTGATCACAGATCAACGGTCCAAGTATTGCGCAAGTAACCAGTAACGCGTGACAGCGAAAAATAACCCAAACCTTAGCGTTACACATCAATTAATGAAATCAATTAAGCTACTATATTCATACCATAATAAAAGCTTATAAAATGCATTAGAGGGGTCAAATCAACTCCAAATAACGCCAAATTTGAACCATAGGCTGATAATAAAGTCTAGAACAATGCTATGCAATTAGATCCACATTTAATACATAATAAGACCCTTAATAAATATATATCTCATAAAAGAGTATAATAATATATTAAAATCAAGGAATTATATGAAAAAGCTTATTAATGAGAAACATGTGAGTAATCTCGAGATATAAAACACATTAGGGTACAAATAATCATTACTTAACAAAATAAAATATTATTATGAATTAAAATCATATCTCGAGGAGAGAGAAACAATAAAGGTTAATATACACATATATGAACTCAAATACACATTATTAATAATATATTTATCCAAAAAGCTCCAAATAAATATAATCTAATATATTATCCCATAAATGACCAAATTACATAATTAACCCTAACTTATCTCCTAATGTGGGTTATTTGTGCAAACACCCCTCAATTTACATCAATGAGGGTAAATAGTGATTTCAACATCAAATTGTGCTTAAAATGCACAAGAAGTCCAAAAATGATCCAAAAGGATGGGAAATTTGTGGAAAAGGTCCAAATGGACTAAAAGGCAAAGGAAAGCTCAAAAGTGGGTAAATTGCAGGGAAGACCCTGAGATTCAGTATGTTACAGTGGGTCTTCAAGAAGAAAACCAACATGGATGGTAATGTAAAATAATATAAAGGCCAATTGGTTACAAAGGATTTGAAACAAGTTCAAGTTGTTGAACATGATGAAACACTACTACAGAAATGGATTATAACATCACTTTGAAAGGCGTCGATTGTAAAATAACACCGATGCCTAAACCATAAAGCGTCGGTTAAATAAAAAACCGACATCTATATCTGAAGGGCGACCAGACATGGGTATCGCTTTTATTTAGCATCAGTTCCTTAATAAGAAACTGACGCCTAAAATTAACCGCCAAATCCAAATTTTCCAGTGAAAAAAATTACCTCCAAAGTTTAACATACAACGCCGGTTGTTAAAAAAGAAATTGACGACTAAAGGTTTTCTGCGAGACAGAAATTTGACCAATTTTTATCGTCGGTAGTCTTACAATAACAGACTCCATTGTGTTTTCATGCGCTTAACTGTGAAAATTTTCACCTCCCTTTAGCGTCGGTTTTTATACAGAAACCGACGACTATGGTCTTATTTCGAGAACATTTATTTTTGTCGGCATATATAGATAGACGTCGGTTTTTCTATTTGGAACTGATGACTATCATTGAATATAAGTGTTGATTTGGTGATGGCAACTGACACCTAAAGTTTTAAGCATCAATGTTTTTAATAACCGACGCTGAATGTTGACTTAATAGCACCCGCATGAGCCTGCACTCTCCCTTTCTCTATTTCATTGTCGATTCTGCCGGTTAGGGTCTCGCGATTCTACCAGTTCCCCTCCCCTGCTCCTTGCGTGCCGCCGCTCCCCTACTCCTTGTGCGCCACTGCCGCCGCCGATCCCTAGTCCCTGCTCTGGTCCCTAGTCGCCATTGCTCTGACCGCCGCTCTGGTCCCCTTGTCACCGCTCCCCTGGTTGCCGCCGCTCCCCTGATTGCCGCCTGCTTGCTGCTCCAGCGACCGTCACCTACCTCCAACCCAAACTAGTCGCCACCTGCTTCACTGGTCGCTGCCTGCTTCACTCCTGGTCTCGCCGGCAAGGGAACCTCTACATCATTTAAGCTCTTTACAGGTACAATCACCTACCTCCAACCCAACCTTGTTGTCTGTTTTTCGTTCCATTGTTAAACTGTCCGCCCACTGCCTCTATGTCAGTTGTTGCATGCTAATTCTGCTGACACTTCTAACTCCTCCATCACCACCACTACTGCCATCCCTATTGCTTCTACTACTATCTCTTGAAAAAGAGCTCTCTCTTTATACACCCTCTTCTTCCCATGTTGCATCGATTGTGCTCCCCTCTCTTTGTGATTTTTTCCCTTCTCGCTTGTCCTAATTGTCAAATGATGCATGATGCTTGCAACATTTTTATATTTTGGTTGATGATAATCAATTCATAATGATAGATTAATGCGATTGATGATAAATTGATAATCTAATATTCCAGTTTTAAGTATTTCAAATTATATGTTGGAGTTATACTTCCTAATTGGAAATGTGGAGAAATCCAGATAGGGTTTGTATGCTAAATTATCTTTAATGTGTATTTGACTATTTATGTAACCTATTTCATAGGTATGTAACTTAAATTAGATATGTATTTGATTATGTGCTTTGAACCTTGAAACATGCATGTTAAAGATACATTGATGTCTAAAACTTAACTCACATGTGGGTCTTTTATTATTTACTGACAAGCATGATTAAATGATGTAACAAAAAACTTAAGATATGAATGATGAAACTAGGATTGTAGGTATAAGAATGACAACACATGTATTTGTTGGCCTAGAAACCCGTCCAAGATTTACTCATTAGGAGTAAGTCTTGGATAGTCCCCGATTTGGGATTGTTCGTGAACACCTAATCTCACTTAGGATGTAAGTGTATAATGTGTATTGGGTTTTCAAGAAAATTTCGACAGCATTTCCCTGTTTGTTCTCTAAGTACATATGTACTTGGAGAACAACGGGGAAATGCTGTCAAAATTTTCTTGAAAACCCAATACACATTATACACTTACTAGTGAGATTAGGTGTTCCAGAATGGGATAGGTGGTACACATTTATTATATATAAAAACGACAACACATGTATTTGTTAGCCTAGAAACCCGTCCAAGATTTACTCATTAGGAGTAACTCTTGAATAGTCCCCGGTTTGGGACTGTTCTTGAACACCTAATCTCATTTAGGATGTTTTAACCATTAATTATATATAAGACCTTAAACCCTAAAGTTTTAACTATAAACCCTAATCTTTTAACCCTAGACCTTAATCTTGTTCTAATATATACTTATTTTCTCTTTGATCATAGAATGGATAGATCATGGATGTCCATTCCAAATCGTTGCACCCCTGAGTTTATTTCTGGTCTTGACTAGTTTATTAGATTTGCTGAGGAACATAGGAAACAACATGGAGATAGGTTCTACTGTCCATGTAGGCATTGCGGTAACAACTTGAAAGTCAGCACTGGTGACGAAATCAAAATTCATGTCATGTGCAACATGATTGTACAAGGCTATAAAAAATGGCACTGGCATGGAGATATTTCAAACCTGAAATCAGTGGATGTCGATAACAATGCTTGTGTGGAAGAAGAAATTGCCTTCGAAGATGTAGATGTGAATGAACTAGTTCTAGTAGACATCATTGATGTGATGCTGGATAGTTGTGGGGTAGAGCACACCGATCCACCTCCCATGTTTAAAAACATTGTGCATAATGCTGAGATACCGTTATACATAGGTTGTAAGTTTATGAAGCTTAGCACTATGTTGAGATTGTATAAACTGAAAGCTAACAATCGATGGAGCGATAAAAGCTTCATGTCATTGTTGTCTTTGTTGAAAGAAATTCTTCCTGAAGGAAACGAGATGCCAATCTCAACATACCGGTTAAAGAAATTGTTGTGCCCAATGGGAATGGAGGCCAAGAAGATACACACATGCCCGAATGATTGTGTATTATTTCAAAAGGACTATGTGGATTTGAAAGATTGTCCAAAATGTGGTGCGTCAAGGTATAAATTGATGACTTCGAGGGAGTCCAAAACTGGTTCTCCTACCAGGGTGATGTGGTATCTACCTATAATACCATGGTTTCAACGCTTGTTTGCCAATCCTGTAGATGCAAAGAATTTGAGGTGGCATGCAGATGTTAAGAAAAATAATGATGGGATCCTACCACATGCGTCTGATTCCCCACAGTGGAAGAAGATTGATTTATTGTACCCTGAATTCGGTGAAGAAGACATGAATATAAGACTTGGGCTTTGTACAGATGGGATGAATCTGTATGGGACATTGAGAAGCCAACATAGCACTTGGCGAGTTATGCTTGTTATATACAATCTTCCTCCCTGGTTGTGTATGAAAAATAAGTACGTTATGCTGTCATCTTTGATATCTGGACCTAAACAACCTGGAAATGATATCGACGTTTATCTTGAACCTATGATTGATGACTTGAAGAAGCTTTTGGATGAAGGTGTGATGACCTATGATGCTTCATGAAGAGAGACATTTCATTTGCATGCTATGTTGTTTTGCTTTGTGAATGACTTTCCAGCGTATGGGAATTTTTCTAGGTATAGTGTCAAAGGATTTAAAGCGTGTCCTATATGTGAAGAGAACACTGATTCAATATGACTAAAACACAGCGACAAGACTGTATATCTTGGTCATCGAAGGTTTCTTCCAAAATTTCATCTGTATCGTAGGTTGCGCAAAACATTCAATGGACATAATGAGGAACACAGTGCACCTAAACCTATATCAGGGGAGGATGTTTATGAAAGAGTAAAAGACATCACCAATGAATATGGTAAGAGATCATAATGTATGATGGCCACACGGAGTGACAAGTCTTTATTCAAGAAGAAGTCAATATTTTGGGATCTTCCTTATTGGAGTTCTTTGATAGTCAGTCATTGTATCGATGTCATGCACATTGAGAAAAATGTATGTGATAGCATAATCGGTACTCTGTTGAATATACCAGGTAATACTAAAGATGGGATAAAATCTAGAATGGAACTACGTGAAATGGGAATAAGGACATAATTAACAGAAGTAGTTAGTAGCGATCGGAGAACATACTTACCTCCCGCTTGTTACACATTGTCTAGAAAGGAGAAGAAAGCTTTTTGTGAATGCTTGGTAAATGTTAAGCTGCCACAGGGTTACTCATCCAACATCCGTACATTGGTATCAATGAAAGATCTGAAGTTGATATGTCTTAAATCTCATGATTTTCACACTCTAATGCAACAAATACTGCCCGTGGAAATTCGATCTATATTGCCGAAGCATGTACGGTTTGCAATCACGAGACTTTGTTTCTTTTTCAACAGTCTATGCAACAAAGTTATTGACCCTGATACTCTCGATAAATTGCAAAGAGAAGTGGTTGTTACCCTATGCCAGCTTGAGATGTATTTTCCTCCTTCGTTCTTTGATATCATGGTACATCTTATTGTCCACTTGACTAGGGAAGTGAAAATACTGGGACCAATTTTCTTGCATTGGATGTAACCCTTTGAACGATACACGAGTGTTTTTAAAGGTGATGTTCGAAACCGTTATCGGCCTGAAGGGAGTATTATTGAGGGTTATGTGGCGAGAGAGGTTATGGATTTTTGCAATGACTTTCTGAGTGCTAATGATGCTCATGTGAATGAAAAGAATATTGAGGAGCATTTTGGCAAAGGAATTTTGGGATCACGGGTGAAAGTAATCAGCCGTGATCAGTTGGAGCAAGGTCACTTGTATATTTTACACAACATCGATGAAGTGAGTGTTTATATCGAGGAACATACCAATTTCATCAATAGACAATATCCTCGATCCAATTCAATGTGGCTTGCTAGAGAGCATAACAAGACATTTATTAAGTGGTTTGAAGATAAAGTCTTACATCAACTATCTCAAACACCAGATAATCTTACTGAAACCATCAAATGCCTCACCTTTAAACCAAAATTGAATGTTATGTCTTATGAAGGGTTTGACATAAATGGATTCTCGTATTACACAAAGTGTCAAGATGATAAGAGTGTCGTCCAAAACAGTGGGGTCACCCTTCAAGCGTCTTCAATGTTTTTTGCAAGTGCAAAGGATAAGAGTCCACGTGAAGCTAAATTGTCATACTACGGTCATTGAATACATATGGGAGTTTGACTATGTAGATTTCAGAATTCCACTCTTTAAATGTAATTGGGTTGACAAAAACAAAGGAGTTATAGTGGATGAATTAGGTTTCATGTTAGTGAACTTTGAAAAGATTGGTGAGAAGGGTGAACCATTCATATTGGCATCACAGGCGAAACAAGTATTTTATATCGATGATTCTGTAAATGATAAATGGTCAGTTGTTCTTCATGGTAAAAGATAGTTCATTGAAGATCCTATAGATGAAGAAGAGTACTATGATAAGTATGATGACTCCAGTCCATTCTCAATTGGGTTGCCAACACCACCAAACATTGAAGCTGGGGATCACAATGACTTGTATGTTCGAGGGGATCACAATGAAGGATTGTTAATTGATAAAAGATCACAATATTAGAGGCATGAATGTTTATATTTTTTATATGTTTTATTTTTCTGAATGTGAACTTTACAATGTGAACTTTACAATGTGAATGTGGACTTCATAATGTGAATTACTTTACAATGTGAATGTGAACTTTACAATGTGAATGTAAACTTTACAATGTGAATTACTTTACAATGTGAATGTGAACTTTACAATGTGAATGTGAACTTTAAAATGTGAATTACTTTACAATGTGAATGTGTACTTTACAATGTGAACTTTACAATTAGTGTTACTTTACAATGTGAAATTTATAATTTGAATGTGAACTTTCAGATGGCTGAGCATTCCCATGATGACCGTGCTGATGATCACCATGAGGGTGAGGATGTGCTTGCGCCACCTGACAATGTAAGTTTTAAGAACATATTCCTGAGGTTTCTCTCGATATGTTCATTTATAATTATATTATGTAAGTGTGTTTTTATCAAATTTTAGGTTGGTGATGTACCCATTGAAGAAATTACATCACTTGATGAGCAGCAAAAGAAAATTGAGAAAGTGAGGGGCATCACAATTATGAACAAGTTAATACATCAAAGGGGCAATGGACCCAAATTGGCTATGGATTTCGATCATGCAGGAAATCCATATGGAGTGAACCGCAACTCATTTGTTTCATATCTTGGGGTTCTTACTCGTAGCCATTGCAGTCCTATCCTAGAATCCTGGCATAAAGTTCTAAGGGGAAGAAAGACCACATATGGAAGGAACTATGCGTGAGTTATTATTATTTGTAATTATATTTGTGTAGATTACTAATTTTTAGGATACTAGTTAATAGCAATTCTATTTAATTTGTAGAGCATATTTGATCTGGATGAAAAGCTGCATCGTAAATGTGTGATGCAACGCTGTGGGAGGGTCCTAAGGAACTATAGGACCAATCTCACCTGAGATTACATACGCGATGCTGATAAGAGGTTCTTGATTGATTTCCAATTCTAGACATTGATCACTATTTCACTAACTCTACACTAATAATTTTGTTTGTATTCTCTTTTAAAAATAAATTTAGGCAGAAGGAAGCCACAAAGCAATGGCACTACCTGGACCCCAAAGACTGGGAGGCATTTGTTACCCAAAGAAAAACAGATGAATTCAAGGTATTAAGCGCCACTCCCAATTTAATTAATATACATTTTTATGTATTCACCTATTCAAGATTAACCTTTAGTGTTACTAACCAAATCAATGTGCTAACTAACTAGGCCCTCAATGAGGTGCAAAGAGCAAGGCGTGCACTGAATGTGCACAACCACACAATGGGTCCAAGAGGATATGCAGGCATTCACGAAAGACTACAGGCTGAGTCTGCTCAGGCTACTGCTACTCAGGAGACTGTAGAGTCCTCTACAACTACTACTGCACCTCTGCCTTGCCATGCTATGTGGATAGCTGGGAGGCAAAACAAGAAGGGAGACATACCGAAGCCCACAACTGCTGAGGTGGCTGCAAAAATGGTAAAAATCAACTCTTAGAGCAATCGATCGATATTGATTATTGTTATGTTTAATTACTTACTATGTCACATCCCAAACTTTCATATATAATTTAAAAGATATAATGGGACTTTTCCCAAATAATAAATAGTAGAGGGGTTTGATACAAAAGGGCATGAAAATATCCTTTTAGAGAAATAAAGACTATATATATATATTCTCTCATATGCATGCTATAAATGAATTTCTATTAACCCAAATGTTGAATATATGTTTTCCTTTTCTCTCTCCTCCAAGTGAGTTATTCAAAAAGATGTGAAACTAATAAGAAATGACGTTCCAATGGTTAGTAATTACATGTAACTATTTGTAGACTCAAAGAAACAAGTATGGAAAGACATTACATATTATTTAACCAAATATATTCATAAATCAAGGAAAGTTTCTTTTAATAAATTAATGGACATTATGTGGTCAAAACGGAAATCTAAGTATATAGAAAGGGTCTAGACACCGTTATGGTTGTGTGGTCCAAATTTGGTACCTTTTTGACTTCATTTGACCCCCCCAAAATTAATTAGACATGTGGTCATATGGTTTAATATGCAAATCAATCAAATATGCATTCAATACTATTATTAAGCCTATATTCGGTTATTTCTCGCCTGTCACGCGCCTCTTTTCTTTCTTTCCTTCTACGCGCGCATCATCAGCCATCCACCACAAATCCAACGGCTGATCCATTTTCTTCTACCTCCGCCCTTCACGCGATCAACAGCTGTTTTACAGTGCCTTGAATGCGCACCTATGATCTCCTTCAATTATCAATCGTTTTGCTCCATTTCTTCGCCAACGTCTTCGCCTCACTCTCCCGAACCCAGCAAGCCCTAACTCGCTCCCTCTCATTTGCTGTAGGCGAAACGCCCATTTAGGGCTTGAACACTCTCTCCACCATTTAAGCGCAGCCGCCACCCCTGCCTTCCGCATTGACCGATTAAGATCCCAAGAGCATCGTCGGTCCCCTAGCTACACTTCTCCATTGCCAATTTTGCTCCGAGTGCCCCTGAGCATCCCACCCTACTCGACCTGCAAATCCAGCAAATGCCGACCTCACCCCGACATCTCCGGCCACCGCGGTTCAATTGCGGTCGTGGTGAGCATCCTTGGCTCCCTTGCTTCGATTCTGACTTGTTGGTTTGCCCTGAGTACTTCCCAGCTGTTGGGTCCTATAGGCCACTGAGCGGCACTTGCAGGTGCTAGTCACCAAGCCACCTCCATGGCTCTACGACCCCGGAGACCTCAGTTTTATGATCGCCCTCCCTCTGCGACTTCAAACCCAGTCCCGATGGGTCTTAATCGCCGTTCTTTCTTGCGGTTGGATCTCTGACTCTCCTTCCTCTGTTTTCTTTTGTTCTTCAGCAACTGATGAACGATTGGCTCTTTTTCTGGCATCGATGGTTCCTCGTCTTCAGTTTAGGCTTGCGAGTTGTTTTGCCTCGCCATATTTCTACCTTCACAGTGTTTCCTCCCCTGCTGCTCGACCCTGGTCGATGCCCGCCATGGCTAAAGCAGGTTCCTGAGCTCCACTACCCCTCAGCACCTGAGCCTCGGCTCGTTGGGTGCGGTTTCCCTTCAGGAACGCAATGGGCAGGGTGACTCTTCCAGTTGAGCAGTGAAGCTGGCCCAAGATCGGAGCTTGCCAAGGTCCTGTCAGTCGACTCCTCGCCATGGAGCAACACGGAAGAAACCAGGTCTTGAAATGACCTAAGTGCCCCTGTCCGTTGTTCATTCGACGTTTTCCACCACGAGGGTGTTTTAGGGATTTCGCCTTTTTCCCCTGGTTTAGCCGCGAACCTCAGAAGGCGATCTTCGTAGCTGAGTTGGCTGAGCCCGGTTGGTCCAGCTCAGACCCGGCCCACTGGCTTGGGTCGAGTTTTATCCACTTGGCTTTTTCCTATTTTCTCATTGGTTAGAATTTCGAAAATTCATAGTAATTCAACCGTTTGTCGGAAAATTTCGAATAAATAGTCATTGGATTTGGTTTTTCGAGTAGAATACGATTTTAATATTTTCAGACCATGTTTTGATCTCCTGTTCTGATGTTTTGTTAGAAAACATGTTTGGACTCTTGAAACCCTAATCCTGCATCAATTTGATTTATGTGACCTTGGTCAACCTAGATTTTCTTAAATATAATAATGATGATTTATGAGACTGATCCGAATACACTCAAGCCCTAAGTCACCTAAGATCAATACTATGTATTGATTAATTATGTTTAATGATTATGGACAGGTTTGTAGAGCTAAGTCAAGGGAAGGTTAGACCTAGATCTGACTCAAGGATCATCCTTGCTCCAAGGTAAACGGGCCATGCTGCTGAGCACAAATATTTATGATTGCTTGCATGTTAGATATAAAATAGACATTATTGTTTCAAGTCTAATGTTATAATCATGTTCAGTATATCATTGCTTGTTGTTTGTCACATACTATGTCTTATGTTATAATGCTCATTGTTACCATGAAAGATTCATGAAAATCATGTTAGTAATCAGTGGGGAGTAATCCCTTCATGTTATGATTTAAAGAATCATGATTTATGTTAATGTCAACATCATGTTAATGGTCAAGTAATTGGAATTGAAATAGTCTTATTATGCTCCCGATTATGGACCTCAAAAGGGTCATTAAGGGCTTTCCTAGCATCAAGGGCTTTCCTAGCAATCATGTGCTCCTAAGGGGGCGTCACAGAGGGATGCATAAGATTTCTTTTCAATTCTTTATGTTAATAATGATAATTCAAGAATGCTTAAAGTTAATTCATGTCAATTTTCCTTACATGTCAAGTATATTTACTTTGTTTATCTTATAAAGTGCCAGTACCGTTTACTGATGTGTTATTTTTCCCTTTTGCATGGCTGGGGACGTGATGTCCCCAGGATTTGGAGCAAGTAAGGACTCAAGAAGAGCAAGTCAAGATTAGGAGACATCAAAGAGCTTTCTGGTGGGGTGCCATCCATTCTAGGCGATCCAATCAAATAGAGTTGTTTATTATTATGTTTAGTTTCCCATGTTGAGGAATGATTAGAATTCTATACTTGTTGTTGTAATTCCCTATTCATATAATAATGTATGAATCTAAATGGTGAATTATTTGTTTACTTGCAATGATTACTCTTTTTTGTGATAACCCTCCCCAAAATGCCAAGTACCCCACATTATGGATAATGTTGGGGATTAGGCTGTGCTTCCGCTGGTTATGTATGTAACCCTAGGGAGGGGTGTTACATTAATGGTATCAGAGCAAATAAATGGATGGCCACCAAAGCTACAATTTGATTCATATGTTCTAACCCTAGGTTTATGTGACCCTTTTTCCAGATGGCCCCTAAGAGAGCAGACAAGGGAAAGGGTAATGATGATGGTGCTAGCTCTGCTAGTGGGGAAAGTGGACCAAGAGGGAACAATAGGCCAACTATAGAAGATCTTGTCCAAGCACTCACTAATGTCCTAGCACAAGGCCAACCTCAGCCTAGGCATCATGAGCCCACTCTAGTAGACTTCTTAAAGATAAGGCCCGACTCTTTCTCGGGTGAAGGAGAAATTGATGTAGTCACCAAAGTTGAGGACTGGATAAGAGGCATGGAGCATTGCTTTCGAGACATGGACTGCCCTCAACACTCTAGGGTTCGTTTTGCAACCCACATGCTCAAAGGGGCAGCCCGCACATGGTGGGAAAACCTCCTCAACTCAAGGGCAGGTGATGCACCTCCACTCACATGGGAAGGATTCATTGAAGCCTTCCAAGAGCATTATGTATCAGAAGCAATGATTGAGAAGAAGGAGCTAGAGTTTGCCAATCTAGCTCAAGTGGGTGACATGACTGTTACCCAATACGCCATGAAGTTCAGGGTCCTCCAAAAGTATGGCCATGATCATGATGAGACACGTAGAACAAAGAAATTCATCCGAGGACTCAAACCCGACTTGAGTTTTGCTTTGTCAGGAAGAGGCCATAGAACCCTTCAAGCAGCCCTAGATGCATCCCTAGAGCTTGAAGATCACCCTGGACGATCCTACAAGAAAGAAGTTCCCCAAAAGAACAACCAATACCAGCCTCCCAACAACCCTAAAAGAAAGATACCTGAACCTGCAGTTGAAGCTGAGAAGCCCCAATGTACGACGTGCAAGAAAAACCATGCAGGCCCATGTAGGTATGGTACGGGTGCATGTTACTATTGTGGAGAAATCGGACACCTCAAGTCAAACTGCCCTAAGCTTGCAACGAAGAACCATGACCAGAACAAGGGCCACCCTCCACCTACCAAAAGACAAGCTAGAATCTTCTCTATGGAAGTAGAGAAGGAAGATGAAGAGTGATGTAATAATTAGCTTACGTTCATTTGAACCTTTTTATGAAATAAATTCATTTTCCATGCAAATTTCATTGATGTGTTAATTATATAAAGAAGTAACAAGAATTCTAAGGTGGGTAGTACCCTAGGAAATTTCGAGGACGAAATTTATTTTTAAGGTGGGTAGAATTGTCACATCCCAAACTTTCATATATAATTTAAAAGATATAATGGGACTTTTCCCAAATAATAAATAGTAGAGGGGTTTGATACAAAAGGGCATGAAAATATCCTTTTAGAGAAATAAAGACTATATATATATATATTATCTCATATGCATGCTATAAATGAATTTCTATTAACCCAAATGTTGAATATATGTTTTCCTTTTCTCTCTCCTCCAAGTGAGTTGTTCAAAAAGATGTGAAACTAATAAGAAATGACGTTCCAATGGTTAGTAATTACATGTAACTATTTGTAGACTCAAAGAAACAAGTATGGAAAGACATTACATATTATTTAACCAAATATATTCATAAATCAAGGAAAGTTTCTTTTAATAAATTAATGGACATTATGTGGTCAAAACGGAAATCTAAGTATATAGAAAGGGTCTAGACACCGTTATGGTTGTGTGGTCCAAATTTGGTACCTTTTTGACTTCATTTGACCCCCCCAAAATTAATTAGACATGTGGTCATATGGTTTAATATGCAAATCAATCAAATATGCATTCAATACTATTATTAAGCCTATATTCGGTTATTTCTCGCCTGTCACGCGCCTCTTTTCTTTCTTTCCTTCTACGCGCGCATCATCAGCCATCCACCACAAATCCAACGGCTGATCCATTTTCTTCTACCTCCGCCCTTCACGCGATCAGCAGCTGTTTTACAGTGCCTTGAATGCGCACCTATGATCTCCTTCAATTATCAATCGTTTTGCTCCATTTCTTCGCCAACGTCTTCGCCTCACTCTCCCGAACCCAGCAAGCCCTAACTCGCTCCCTCTCATTTGCTGTAGGCGAAACGCCCATTTAGGGCTTGAACACTCTCTCCACCATTTAAGCGCAGCCGCCACCCCTGCCTTCCGCATTGACCGATTAAGATCCCAAGAGCATCGTCGGTCCCCTAGCTACACTTCTCCATTGCCAATTTTGCTCCGAGTGCCCCTGAGCATCCCACCCTACTCGACCTGCAAATCCAGCAAATGCCGACCTCACCCCGACATCTCCGGCCACCGCGGTTCAATTGCGGTCGTGGTGAGCATCCTTGGCTCCCTTGCTTCGATTCTGACTTGTTGGTTTGCCCTGAGTACTTCCCAGCTGTTGGGTCCTATAGGCCACTGAGCGGCACTTGCAGGTGCTAGTCACCAAGCCACCTCCATGGCTCTACGACCCCGGAGACCTCAGTTTTATGATCGCCCTCCCTCTGCGACTTCAAACCCAGTCCCGATGGGTCTTAATCGCCGTTCTTTCTTGCGGTTGGATCTCTGACTCTCCTTCCTCTGTTTTCTTTTGTTCTTCAGCAACTGATGAACGATTGGCTCTTTTTCTGGCATCGATGGTTCCTCGTCTTCAGTTTAGGCTTGCGAGTTGTTTTGCCTCACCATATTTCTACCTTCACAGTGTTTCCTCCCCTGCTGCTCGACCCTGGTCGATGCCCGCCATGGCTAAAGCAGGTTCCTGAGCTCCACTACCCCTCAGCACCTGAGCCTCGGCTCGTTGGGTGCGGTTTCCCTTCAGGAACGCAATGGGCAGGGTGACTCTTCCAGTTGAGCAGTGAAGCTGGCCCAAGATCAGAGCTTGCCAAGCTCCTGTCAGTCGACTCCTCGCCATGGAGCAACACGGAAGAAACCAGGTCTTGAAATGACCTAAGTGCCCCTGTCCGTTGTTCATTCGACGTTTTCCACCACGAGGGTGTTTTAGGGATTTCGCCTTTTTCCCCTGGTTTAGCCGCGAACCTCAGAAGGCGATCTTCGTAGCTGAGTTGGCTGAGCCCGGTTGGTCCAGCTCAGACCCGGCCCACTGGCTTGGGTCGAGTTTTATCCACTTGGCTTTTTCCTATTTTCTCATTGGTTAGAATTTCGAAAATTCATAGTAATTCAACCGTTTGTCGGAAAATTTCGAATAAATAGTCATTGGATTTGGTTTTTCGAGTAGAATACGATTTTAATATTTTCAGACCATGTTTTGATCTCCTGTTCTGATGTTTTGTTAGAAAACATGTTTGGACTCTTGAAACCCTAATCCTGCATCAATTTGATTTATGTGACCTTGGTCAACCTAGATTTTCTTAAATATAATAATGATGATTTATGAGACTGATCCGAATACACTCAAGCCCTAAGTCACCTAAGATCAATACTATGTATTGATTAATTATGTTTAATGATTATGGACAGGTTTGTAGAGCTAAGTCAAGGGAAGGTTAGACCTAGATCTGACTCAAGGATCATCCTTGCTCCAAGGTAAACGGGCCATGCTGCTGAGCACAAATATTTATGATTGCTTGCATGTTAGATATAAAATAGACATTATTGTTTCAAGTCTAATGTTATAATCATGTTCAGTATATCATTGCTTGTTGTTTGTCACATACTATGTCTTATGTTATAATGCTCATTGTTACCATGAAAGATTCATGAAAATCATGTTAGTAATCAGTGGGGAGTAATCCCTTCATGTTATGATTTAAAGAATCATGATTTATGTTAATGTCAACATCATGTTAATGGTCAAGTAATTGGAATTGAAATAGTCTTATTATGCTCCCGATTATGGACCTCAAAAGGGTCATTAAGGGCTTTCCTAGCATCAAGGGCTTTCCTAGCAATCATGTGCTCCTAAGGGGGCGTCACAGAGGGATGCATAAGATTTCTTTTCAATTCTTTATGTTAATAATGATAATTCAAGAATGCTTAAAGTTAATTCATGTCAATTTTCCTTACATGTCAAGTATATTTACTTTGTTTATCTTATAAAGTGCCAGTACCGTTTACTGATGTGTTATTTTTCCCTTTTGCATGGCTGGGGACGTGATGTCCCCAGGATTTGGAGCAAGTAAGGACTCAAGAAGAGCAAGTCAAGATTAGGAGACATCAAAGAGCTTTCTGGTGGGGTGCCATCCATTCTAGGCGATCCAATCAAATAGAGTTGTTTATTATTATGTTTAGTTTCCCATGTTGAGGAATGATTAGAATTCTATACTTGTTGTTGTAATTCCCTATTCATATAATAATGTATGAATCTAAATGGTGAATTATTTGTTTACTTGCAATGATTACTCTTTTTTGTGATAACCCTCCCCAAAATGCCAAGTACCCCACATTATGGATAATGTTGGGGATTAGGCTGTGCTTCCGCTGGTTATGTATGTAACCCTAGGGAGGGGTGTTACATTAATGGTATCAGAGCAAATAAATGGATGGCCACCAAAGCTACAATTTGATTCATATGTTCTAACCCTAGGTTTATGTGACCCTTTTTCCAGATGGCCCCTAAGAGAGCAGACAAGGGAAAGGGTAATGATGATGGTGCTAGCTCTGCTAGTGGGGAAAGTGGACCAAGAGGGAACAATAGGCCAACTATACTGATGCTGAAAAGATGCTGAAACACTTGGTGAGGCAGTAGGCAGAATGAAACTGTGGCCCGAAGCGGATGTCCTCTATACTGATATTGTATGATAAATTTCCATTACTTTAATTTGTTAGTGTGTATATATGAGTCAATTGATATGAAATTATATATATAGGTCAAAAAGATGAGACCCGATACATCTCGGCCTCCACCTCCTCAACTACCAAGTTGGCTTTCAAGGGACCTACACGCCTCGATAGGTCCTAATTGTAGGGGTGTGGCAGTATGGATCGGCGAACATGATGCAAATTGCCCTATAATTGTTACTATTTCAGAGGATGCTGTAGGTAAATCATACGATAACAATCTATTTATACACATTTAGCATACGTATTAATGCATACGTAATACAAGTTATGCATACGTACATATTAATGCATAGGTATTAATGCAGGTCAATCATATGAAAACAAGATATTTATACAAGATATTTTGGAGTTGTTTAGTTATGAATGGCTGGACACATCTATGATAGAGCTGTGGATATGGAGAGATCTTGTTTATACATCCATATACCTTGTTTTATATACGGTGATCTGGTATATTAATGTATACATAATACATGTTTTGCAGCCACTTACACAAGATATGTACAGATTTTGGGTTTTCCCATGTGGGATTTTTGGTTCTATCTTTGATTAGTCTTGTAGATACATACCCTTCTTCAGTTACTTCAAACTGCTGTGATGCTTTTCAATATTTTGGTTAAAATAATAAGATGGTGATAATAGCTCCATTCAATGTCGAGTAAGTTTACTTTGCTTATAATTTGGACTTAAGCAAATCACATTTTTATTGTGGATTTTGAGTTATTAATTTTCTACTTTCTTACCTGTAGTGGTAGGCATTGAGAGTTACTAGTTATTGTCCCCAAGACGTTCACTGTCTATTATCTAGATCCTGTGGGGAATGAGTTGGATACATTATATGGACATGCAATTAAAAGGCCATTATTCTCGTGAGAAATATTTCATGTTTTTATATCTGTTAACATCTGCTGTTACTACATTACTATTTAATTATGCAATTTAATGGGTTACATTAACATATGTAGGGATTTACAAGAGTACAAAAAAGCTAGAGGAAAGATCCCCATGAAAAAGAATCTGTCACTAATTTGGGAGAATGTGAAAGTAATTTCCTGACTCCAATGTATATATTATTTATGTAAACTGTGCTTATTTGTATTTTTGAATATTTTTTATGTTTTAATTTATAGTGTGCTACACAAGACAACGGCTGGGCATGTGCCTACTATGTGATGCTATTTATGGACCTAATCATCAAACATGCCGTAATGGAAATCGATAAGATACAACAGGTATTATACATAGTCTCATTAGATAATATGAAATATATCAATCTTATTATATATTATTAATTATATATATACGTCAATCTCTTTGCAGGTCTTTAAAACTACTGACTTCAGCACAGGTGGAAAGCGTTTTGATGTACATGCTCCCTATATGAGAGATGAATTAGATGCTGTAAGAGAAGAATGGGCAAGAGCCCTACAAAGAGTGGGAATTTTTAGATATAATTTTATTGACAATGATGACAATGATGAATAAAGAATAACTTTCTTCTCATAATTATTTTTGTGTGAATGTGAATGAATTTTTATGAATTGTCATATGTGTGTGAAGATGATCAATACATAAATGTTTCTACATGTGTCTGAATGTGAAAAGAGATGAAATAAATGGAACTGCATAATGCTACTGGTTTCTACATGTGTGTGATGAAAAAATAATATGAATTAAATGTGCTTATACATGTGTGTGAATCACATATATATAATATTATCCATCTTGTTAATTTTGCAGGTTTGTGGCTTGTTGTTGGCTGATATCAATGGATGTCATAAACCTGCAGTTCAGAACTAAACTGCAGGTTCTCATCCTGCTGACCAGCCATACAACAAGCCTGCAAACTGATAAGAAAAAAAAATCAAAATATAGGCGTCAGTTATTTGAACAAAACTGACACCTACGCCATACGGCGGTGGTTTTTGACATAAAACTGACGTCTATGTGACCAGGTACCACGGCCGTGCTGGGAAGCATGACCGTGGTGGCAGGCAGGGGATATGATGATATGGCGTCAGTTATATTTAAAAACCGACACCCATAGGCCCTTTGCTAGCGCTGGCGGGAAGTATTTTGACATCGGTTCTTTTAATAACTGACATCTATAACAATTGTATAGTGTCAGTTTTAGTAAACAACCGACGCCTATAGACCTTTTACTGACGCGTTTTCGGTGGTGGGAAGCATTTTGGCATTGGTTGGGAACCGACGCCGAAGGGGTCCACCTTTAGCGGCACCCACTTGGGTGTCGCATGGAAACCGACACTAAAAGCCCTTAATTAACCGACACTAATGGCCTGTTCTATAGTAGTGAAATATTTTTACCAATTGCCCTGGTTAAATCCATCAAGATCATAGTTGCCATTGCAGTTTTTCTATAAAGGTCAATCTATGGGTTGAAACAAGTACTTCAGAAATGCAATATTTGATTTGACGAGGCATTCCAAGAGTTTGAATTTCATCAAAATAAATATTATACCTGTGTTTACAAGAAGTTTAGTGAGAGCATAATTATATTCCTCATATTGATGGGGAATGACATCCTTACCCTAAAAATGGTAAAAATATGGCTGGGAAGTACCTTCTCTATGAAGGATTTTGGCGAAGCATCCTATACCTTAGGAATTAAGATCTAAATAGATATATCTAGAAGGACTCTTGGCCTAAGTAAGAGTACATATATTTGCAAGGTGCTGAAGAGGTTGATCATGTAGGACTCAAAGAGAGGAAATATGTCCATGTCTGATGGAATTAGTCTATTTGGAGTCTAGTGTCCTAGTTCTTATGAAGAATAGGAACACATGAGTAAGATGACATATGCGTCTACAATTGTATCTGTCATGTATGTAATGTTATGCATTTGTCCCGTTGTATCGTATGTTTTGAACACGACGAGCAGATATCAGATAGATACTGGTGAAAGTCATTGGATTTTCACAGAGATCATTCTTTAGTACTTAAGAAGCACTAAGGATCAGTTCCACATTTATGATGAAGTGAAGAGTTGGGCGTAGAACTGTAAGATGGAAAAGTTCTGAGCAGGAGATAGTTGTTGATTCTACAATAGAAGCCGAGTACCTTGCTGGTTCTGAACACATCAAAGGATACTATATAGATCAACAAGTTTGTTGGATAAACTTGGGGTGGTTTCGACCATTGATGATATAGTTAAATACTATAACAAAAATGGAGATATTGGATGGACTAAGGAACTCAAATACCATACTATGACAATTCCATCTCATAGGAGACACAATATAATGAAGATATGTGAAGATTTGCCAAAACCAGACTGGAAGTAAATGATGCTCACCTGCTAACAAAAACACGTTCACAGTAGAAACATGGTCATGTTAGATCACATGGAGTTAGATGCGTGGGTGATTGGCTCTAAGTACAAGTGGGAGTATGATGGTATGTATTCCCATAGATCTAATCATGTTATGATTTTATTGGGGGCATGGTGTACTTGTTTTGATAATAATAATATGTAATTATATCTATTAAGTTTGTCTCATTCATGATATGATGACACAAACAAGATAGATGTCTAAAGAATGATTTTATTCAATGACATATGTCTTTAGGTTGAGGGCCTAAACAATGAGATCATATTTATGATAAGCGTACATGCATTCTTGTTATGACCCTAGTCAAATATTAATATGGAAGCAAAATAGATGAAAATAATACCTAAGACTAGAATGTGTGTCGAATAATGACAGAGTCTAGTTATTCATGATATTGGACATCAAGTCAAACACTTAGGTATATGTTAGAGAATAGTGTACTGTACAAACCCACCTTCAGAGTGATACATGTAATCACCAGAATTAGATCTTAAAGTGATAGTGGTGATTGTGGTTCTTAGACCTAAAGTCAATACACTCATCACATTTTGTTTGATGAACTTATACACCATTCAATGTGACCTTAACTAAGGGTTGCCATAAAGGTGGTTCTTAGGTGCGTTGTGACACATGGGGATTGATTGTGAGTGATGAAGATGGGATTTGTCCCTCCTATCAGAGTTGATATTGTGGCCACTTGATAAGAGAGTCTGATACATGTATGTCCATACCATATGTGATATTTGAGCTTATATGCATCTCATACAATCTTCTTTTGTTCAAGGAACATATATTGAATGTTAAGAAGATGATGATTCCATGCCTCATGTTCAATCAAGATATCAAGGAAAAAGGAGCTATACGGTCATAGTAACACTAAACTGGATGTAGGTTGAAGTTGTTCTCCAACTTTCAAATTATATAGGTAGTAATGATATGTTTGTAGATACCACTCATTGCTTGTGTAGTCATAATGGTTATGGACATTGCAACCAACGTAATTTGGAACCTATAGGGTCACACACATAGGATGTAATTAGAATAGGAGTTTAACCATGGATAAGATTTAACTTGTTTACTAAAAGTGTTTAGGTAATCAACTTAAACAACATTTGTGTGTTAGTTGGCTAACTGAAGTGTCCAATCAACTAAGTGGTGGGGGATTCGATCGACTAGAGTGTCCAGTCGACCAAATGGACTTCCTTTGAAGCTGACTAGTTGGACTGGGTGAAACAAAGATGTGAAATGACCAGTTTGACTGGGTCAAATAATTAATGATATGCGTAATGACATGCATTGATCATCACATTAAAATCAAATATTATTACACCAGTGACCACAAGCCAATTGACTAGCTATGCTAGTTGACTAAATGGAAGATCTAGTCAACTGACTAGTTGTGTGTAACAGTTTCAAACCATGAGATCTAGCCTTTTATATCCCATGATTTTGGAAATCCAGGCCCATCGACTCCTATATAAGGAGGGGTGGCCAAGGCTCACATATAGGAGTTTTCTTCTCACAATTTTGGTAACATGCGAGAGAGCCTGAGAAGTCTTCCCTAGAAAGGGAGAGACAACAAGGGAAAATGAATTTGAAGCTGGAACGTTGACAAACAGAAGGAGAATTCCTTCCCGTAGGCTCTGGAAGTGCGACATGGAGTTCCCTGTGGTCCACTTAGACTACATAGAGGTTTGAAAGTTGTTATTTCCACACTAGGAGGATGTTGCTAACCACTATCAGTAGGTGTTACACTAGGATGATGCCATCAACATCCATCCAAGTGCTACTTTTGAAGGGAGAAAATCACCATACAAGGATAGTCACTAGACTTGCTCTAGGACAAGGTAAATCTTTCACCCTCTTTTCGGATGCATCATTGTTGATGCAATATGCTTGTCAGGGGATTATGGACTGAAAATTTTCATTTCTGCTACCCTATCTATCTCCACATTTCCCAACAATAATATCATATAGCTTACCTTGACAAAAGAGAACAAAAAATCCTATTGAGATTAAACTTGCATACCATTCTAGAGTGAATATAAATTCGTAGACAATCCTATATTTTAAATATATTGAAGATTTCATTATCTATCTCCTAATATTCTTTATCCTTGAAGTTTTCTTCCATTTCTTGATTAATAGAAGTTTAAATGAAAGTGTCCCTCATAAAAGAAAGGTACTTCTTGGAAAGAAATAGTGTCTTCCCAAAGAGGAATTGGAGGCACAGACCATAGCAAGAGATTCCATTCATTGGTGGTTGCAATTCTTCCTTGGTTCAGGAAAGCCCTAGGTTTGGTGGCCCTCTGGTAAGGATATGTAATACCCTTATTTAGGTTGTTGGCTCTTTACCTATATATGGAATGTAGATAATCTTATTAGGAAAAGAAAGGTCTTAGTTGTGTATTCTCTTATGGTGATTGACTCAAGGTTGCATTTAAGGTTTAATCCTAGAGTTTTTCCTCTCTAAGTAGAGGAGTTATGACATTTTGAGCTGGAAAAACTCAAAATACTTTCCTTCAAATTATGCTTTCACAATCTATCTTTCCTTGATTTCAATATTTTATTCACTTACCTTGTCATATTTTTTAATGTCTCAAAAGTTTTTTGTAAATTTCTAATAGATCAATTCACTTTTTCCTATCTTGAGCCTATAGATCCTACAAGTGATATCAGAGTAAGGTATTATACAAAAAAATACATCTACGAGTAGGATAAGATGGGAGACAATTTTCATGGTCATCTTGACATAGAGGGAGATACAACATCTAACCACCTATAAGACTCGTAACCTGGCTTTATGGTTAAACATGCTTGATAATTAGGAATCTTAGTTTCTTAATCAAACCCTAACACATTCTTTGATATAGGTGACAAAGCTATGTTTCAATTTTGGTCATGTTTGGGCTTTTCTTGCTTAAGTTTTGCAATTTGTGTGCTTATGTGGACCTTTGTTCAATTTCCCCTTTTAAGGGATCTATTTTGTAATTTTAAGACATACATGTTGTGCTTCATAATACTTTTCACCATGTTTTATATGGTTGCTCTTTTTGATGCTTGATGCCCCATCAGATGTTTGCTCCTTTACCTTGTCAGTTGAGAACCAATGGTTTCTCACGTAAGTGATAGATCGATGGTTTGACTATGTATGGTGAGGATGCAATGGTTTCACCAAGAGGGTAAATGATCCAATTTTTCCCCTTGTACTAGAAAAATCTATCGTTCTCTCTTGTGGCTCTAAAATCAATGGTTTCCCTTGAAGAGTACATAATCTAATGGAAGATCAGGGTTTGCAAAATGGTTAAGTATACCCTATAAATCGATGGTTTCTCTGATGATGCATCTTGATGTTTTCACGAAGACACAAACCAATGGGTTTCTTTTAAAACAACTGATGAGAGTTCTGGCTATGCATGGTTAAGAAATATTTTAGGTTTCTACACATGGCAAGATAGTTTTGAACCCTTAACTACCTTTCACTCTATTCTTATATATATATCCCTCACTGCTCTTCCAAACGAACCCTTTTGCACCCCTCATCTTGTTCCTTACAGCTTGAGAGGTCCAAATCATTGTTGGTGGAAGGAGAGCTTCTTGAGGATGAAGCTTGGCTATAACTTGGATGCATGTTGCTTTAGGGTTTTGATCAAGCATCTCTAGGGTTGATAGGAGCTTTCCATACTAGTTCCTTACCTTATACAAGTAAGCTCATCTTCGTCTGTAATCTAGTTTTTTTACAATTTTCTTTCTTCTCTCTTCATCCATGGGTAGAACCATAAAGTTCTTGATGGAAACTCGTGCATGTGGTTGAAGAACCCCTTTTCTTCTCCCTTTTTCCCAAGATCTACCATGTTCTTGAAGAAAGGAGCTACCTTGGAGCTTTGGGAGTGCTAAGCTAGGGTTTTATCTTCTCTTCTTAAGATACCTTGCTATTTGGACACTCTTATAGATCTTGAGGTGAGTTATATAACTTTTAACTTGTTTCTTTCCTACTTTTAACTTGTTTTATGTAGATCTTTCACTTGAAGCTTGGTGTTATGTAGAAAGATGATCTGTTGTACACTATGTGTGTGATAGTTGTGTGTTGTTAGATTATCCTTAGATCATGTGAACGTTTCTCTTCTATGATGGACTACCTTGGTTTTGGGGGCATGAAGCGATGATCATTACTTAGTATAAAGAACTGGTTTCTCCTTAGTGTAGAAATCAATGGTTTACTTAGTGCTGAAATCGATGGTTGTACTTGGTGTATAAATTGATGGTTCTACTTTTCCCATGAACCAATAGGTTTGTTAAGAGTAGGAAACGATGGGTTTACTTAATGTGAGAATCAATGACACTACTTGGTAGAAGAGGCAATAGCTTCACTAAGTAAAACAACTAGTGGTTATGTTAAGTTAATAAATCGATGGTTATACCTAGTAAATAAAAGTATGGTTTTACTTGGCACATAAAATAATGGATTTTGCTGACCATGAACTGATGGCTATTCTAAGTATATGGTCGATGCTTTTTTTAAGTACATGAATAAATCAATGTCTATGCTAAGTAGATCAATTGATGTTTTTGCTAAGTCCCTGGTTTTCCTATGTGTGTTGATGAATCAGTTGTTTTGCTTTTGGCTAAGTCCTTGAATGAATTGATGGCTTTTATTTTTTCTAGGCCCATGAATGAACCGATGTTTTATCTATGTATGCTAATTTGGTGCTACAAATCCAATCCACTCCTTCGAACATTTCTTATAATGATCAACTAATGAGAGTTCAATACTTCTATCTTCCACTTATGTTGAAATGATGAATGGATACATCTATCACGCGTAAGGTAACTATGATATGTTACTATTGGAAAAGTCATAACTCATATGATTGATGAACGCTCATGCTAAGTCTGAAGGTAAGAAGTTGGTTTGTGACATGGTGAGCCCTCTGCAAGGTATTGAATGATAATGATGTTGCTACATGAAGTATTTTTATGCGGTGATGTTCCTATAGGAAGTATGGATATATGATCTAAATGGCATTTGGGCATGTATTGATCCCTAGTGGAGGTTTAGTCCTCTTCATGAATGACAATGGACTAGTACCCTATGGTGTTGTGATAATTACCATGTTTCATACTTTATATCTTCCGGAGTTGTTATGCACCATTAATGTTATAGGAACAATATAGTGGATTGTATGTAACTTGGCCGATGCAGTCTAATAATACTCAATGGGATTAATTAACCAAGTGGAACCATAATCATGTAGTGCCCTGCACCGTTGAACTATTCCAGTGTCAGGATTTTCTGGAGTAAAATTGAGTATTCCAGAAGGGAAACTTGGAGTTTTATATTGTTGATTATACGAGGGTGCAAGGAGGGTATATCCTTGTGATCCTGATACCAAGGTTTTGGAGGGTGGTTGAGGTTGTGTCTCATATATATATATATATATAATATCATTGACGATTCCTGTGGTCATATGTTAGGTGTTGGGGTTGAATATATATGCATATACATATACATACATACATACATATATATACATATATATACATACATATACATACACACATACATACATACATACACACATATATATATATATATATATATATGATTGAGGATGGTTTTGGCCGTACCTAGGGTATTAGGTTTGAGTACCCTAGTTTCTAGTGTCGTTGCCTATGTACCCATGGAGGACTAGGGTGATTGTAGTTTGACTAATATGTCACTAAAGCAGACTTTCACTGACCGAGGGGAAGATATCTTAGGATCTAGCTCTCCTAGATATTGTACGGAGTTGGTTGCGACTTCATAGTGGTCAACTGGTAGTTTGAGTGGTACACCTCAAACTACACAAGGCTTGATAAAATATGCAGTTTAGACATGTAGCTTGTTTGTTAAGGTTATTCAACGATTGATGTTGGATGATAACCCTTTCTTTGCTCTTCTAATATTTAGATGATTAATAATGCGGTAGGAGAAATCAACTATACTTTTGGCTTTAGCTTTGTCTTTTCCTTTACCAATTATGTAAATCTTTTAGTTCTATAATATCCATTCTTTATCTATTTAATTACATAATCTATCATTAGCAATAGACATTGTTGAGAGTTATATCTTTTTCTGGGACATGAGTCTCACCTCATGGATCACCACATCTTTTTAGGTGATCATCAATAGTGCCGTAGGACCTGTGCCAACAAGGAGGATTTGTTTGGAGATACTTAGAGGAAGAAGGTTGGCTAGTTGTTTAGTGCATCCTAGAGTCATCCATGTATTCTCAGGTCCGCACGGGGAAGTTTAGTAGATGATCATTCACAAATTCAATTTCTGGTAGTGTACTGACATTTGTACATTATGTAAAAATGTAGATAATACCTTTTGTGTACAGGTTGTGGCTGAGTCCACAGAACAGTTATAAAGACACCTAGTATTGTTTATGCTTTTATGCAGAATGATAGACCTCTATGTTAATATTCTTGGACATGTTTAAGAAGTTTAATTTGGTTATAATTAGGCACCTTTTTTGATGTGATTAATTAGTGATCAGTCGTGTTTTGGTTTTGAGTAATTTTTTTTAGCATGGCGGGTGCCATATTTAGTGGTATCAGTTTTTAAGGTTTGTTGAGTTCACATGGACAATATGAATTAGGACAAAGATGATAACTATGTGATGAACATGAAATGAACATAATGCCTACTTCCTAAACTCAATATTCATAAGGTATTCAATTATTGAGGGAAGGACAAGTCTGGAACTCTATGATTGTTATCCTTCTGATTACTATGACCAAGTAATCAGTTGGAAACGATCTAAAGAGCATAATAAATAAGAAATCATGATTGAAGAATGAGATAAAAGTTGATGCGATATGCATAATTTAGATTAATTCTGACTATTTGAACAAGGATCATGTATAAAAGTGTCAAATGAATGATGAAAATGTACTAATCTTACCACTTGACAAAGACAAAAATCACATCTTAACTCATTAAAACCTAAGAATTTGGTGACTAAAGAAAAAGACAAGACACCATGAAGCTTAACTCCGAAGAGGATAAGGTGAAGCATACAATCTACCTCTTGGAAGAGTGGTGTACATTGGTGGGCCACAGAGGAGGGGAAGAGACCAAGAGTTGTAGGAATCTAGAAAATGTTCCCGCAGGAGTTTGTGACTCACTACTTCCATGAGACATATATAGATGAAAAGATAGCCCAATTTGAATGGGTGTGCCAAGGATCGTTGTCTATCAATGACTATGAGGTGAGGTTTATGGAGATATTGGGATTCTATCCCCACATGGAGACCATGGAGAAAGAGAGTATCTGAAGGTTTGAAAAGAGTTTGAATACTGAGTTGTTTACAACAACATCCACTTTGGAAAATCGAGAGAAGTTTTCTATCTTTGTAGAGTATACAAGGAGGATAGAGAGATATGTTGTAGAGAAGCAAGAAGTCAACAAAAGGAAGATGTCAACCCAGTTCCCAACAACAATCATCTAGTATCTATAAGAAGCCAATATTCTCTTCACAACATTACTAGTCATCATCACATTGATTAGTAGGTTTTGAGCCAAGAGAACCGGTTCATTAATAATGATCCCCTAGTAAAGGGAATAGCCATAGTTTCCAGCCAACATGGGCAAACAGTTCTAGGTTGGTGCTAGTAATAGGACCATATAGGCCACTGTATGACACAAGGACATGCTTCAAGTACGGACAAGTCGTTTATGCGAGATGGTCATGTTTCGTGAAGGATCGGTAGGTTTTGTAGTAGCCAAGTAGACTCAGAAGGGCTCACAAAACAAGTAGTTCGACAGTAGTGACAATAGAGTTCATGGACAAACATCACAGGAAGAGTCATTAGGACCATCTTGTAAAGAAATTGATGAGGCAAGGGTGTGAAGCTTTCTTAGCCCATGTAGCGGATACCAAGGTGATGAGTCCTAGTATCCAAGATGTACCTGTGGTATGTGAGTTTGAAGATGTTTTCCCAAATGAGTTTCCTAGTGTTCCATCCCCTAGAGAGATTGATTTTGATATCAATCTAGTCCGAGAACACAACCCATTGAACATGCACCTTATAGAATGGCATCAATTGAGATGAAAGAGTTGAAGAAATAGTTGCAAGAGTTGTTGGAGGAGAGTTTTATACAGTCGATCACTTCTCCTTAGGGTGCCCCAAGGTTGTTTGTGAAGAAGATGGTTCAACGAGGCATTGCATAGGTTACTGATAGATGGAACAAGGTCATAGTGAAGAAAAGCATCCATTGTCAAGAATAGATGATTTTTTTGACCAATAGAGAGGTGCCATAGAGTTTTCCAAGATAGACCTGAGATTGGGATATTACTAGTTGAGAATCAAGGTAGATGACATGCCTAAGACTGCTTTTAGGACTAGGTATGGTCATTAAGTTAGTGGTTACGTCATTTGGGTTGACAATGCACTGGCATCATTTTTGGTCTTGATGACCAGAGTGTTCGAGCTGTATCTTGATCCGTATGTGGTGTTGTTTATAGATGAAATCTTGATATACTCTAGAAATAGTTAACAACATGAACAACATCTTCTCTGAGCACTAGAGTTGTTGAGGAAATATCGATTGTATGATAAGTTCAGTAAGTGTGAGTTTTGGCTAACTGAAGTGTCTTTTCTTGGTCATGTTATATTTGCAAATGGTGTTTGTGTAGACCCTAAGAAAATGGATTCAATGTTGGAGTGGGAGCAACCCAAGACACCAAATGAGGTTTGAATCTTCCTAGGTCTATCCGGTTACTATAGGAGGTTCATTAAGAATCTTTAGTATATCTTCTGGAGGAGCTGAATATGAGGCAGAGAAGGTGGATGGAGCTGATCAACGACAATGACTGCATGATAGACTATCATCATGGAAAGGAGAATGTGGTGGATGATGCACTAAGAAGGAAGTCATATTCATCATCGTCTGTAGGTAAAGCCTAGTTACAATCCTTGGCATGTCACAAGCAGTACATACTAATGTTTCTTCTACAGAGGAACATTCAGTTGGAAGTATCTCTATTGGTAGGATTGTTGGAATATCTACAAGTCAAGCTGACATTATTTAAGTAAATTAGACATGCATAGAAGGATGATACCGTGATGTAGAATGTCAGATCAGAGTTTGGTATTGGGAAGTATGATGGCACTCATGATTTAGATAATAGAAAAATATGCTTCCACAATCAGACAATGTTTTTAGATGTTGATGGTCTAAGGGAGACGATACTTGAGGAGGCTCATTCCTTAATGTACACGATGCATCCTGGAAGTACACAAATATATCATAATTGGAAGGATTTGAACTGGTGGCCAAGGTTGAAACGTAATATGGCAGAGTTTGTGGCCAAGTGTCTAGTTTGTCACCAAGTCAAGTCAGAGCATAAGAAACCTGTAAGGACACTGCAACCTTTGCCAATGCAAAGATATATCATAATTGGAAGGATTTCAACTGGTGACCAAGGTTGAAACATAATATGGCAGAGTTTGTGGCCAAGTGTCTAGTTTGTCACCAAGTCAAATCAGAGTATAAGAAACCTGCAAGAACACTGTAACCTTTTCCAATTCCATATTGGAAATGGGATCACATAACCATGGACTTTGTGGTTGGCCTTCCAAGGACATCCAAAGGTCATGATTCCATTTGGGTGATTGTTAACCGACTAAGAAATTTAGCATGATTTTTTTTCCAGTCAAGATCACCTATACAACTAAGAAGTTGGCTCAGATCTATGTAGATGAGATAGTATATTTACACGGCATACCAGTTACCATAGTGTAATGACCCATTTTCAAATTAGTCATCTAATTAGTGTTTACTTGGATGATTGTATGCATAGCGAAGTTGATAATTGTTTAAAGCTTGATTAATGATGGTAGTTAAGTTTTGATGTTTTAATAATAAGAAGGTTTAATCATACTTTAATTCATATAATTAGGGTTAATATTTGGAAACCCTAATCGGCCCAAATTAGGGTTTTGATGACACATGAATACATAATTTGATAAGTATAGTGTCTCACTAAATGATTTTTAGTGCTTTATTTGTAACTATGATTTAATTAAAATTTGGATTTGATTTGGATATCTCAAATTTAAAGTGAGCACTACTAAAAAATATCAGAATTTTTTAAGAATGTTCTGACCTATTTGTCGGTCGAGTTTCAAACTCAACCGACCATATTTTTAGATTGATATAGTAGTGCGCTACTTGAATTTTATCTTTTTATTATTATATATAAATGATCTCAAATTTAACTGTAGTTGAAAAAAAATCTATTATAGACATACTTTTAAATTGGAATAATTTTTTGATGATGTTTGATCTCTATAGAGAGGGGTGTCAGTCGAGTTCTGTGCAGGACAAACTCGACCAACCATGCTGTAGACTGCAATATAAAAGTATAGTATTTGATTTTTAGGTATTTATTGATAACTCCAAATGGTATAATTTTTTTACTTTTGCTTAAAAACTCAATTTTAGATATTGGGTTAAAGTTTCATAATTTTTGGACGATTATTGAGTTCTAAAAAGTGTGGTTTCGGTCGAGTTTATAACTCAACCGACCAACCAGTCTGAGCAAAATAAAAATACAATGAAGGGCTTGTTTGCAATTGTTCTAAGCACCTCAATTCATCTATATGACTAACCTAGCACACAAGGATCTCTCATAACTTGTCATTTCTATCAAAGAAATGAAATTCTAGAGAGAGAGGAGAGCTAGGGTTTTGAGAAGAGAAAGTGGTGGAGATGTAGACCTAGGGTTTCTCTATCCAAGATATGATGAAATCAAGCAAGTTTAGCTTCTTTTGCATATCATTTCATGGTGAATCTTCTCTCACATGTCAAGATTCTATTGCTCCTCTAGTTTGATTTGAAATCAAATCAAATCTTTCCCTTTTCTCACTCTTTCTCTTCAAATCCCCATTTCTAGGGTTTCTGAGTTGAGAGGATAAAGAATTGGATTCATTTGTTAGAGTTTGATTGGGTTTCCAAAAAAATCAGAGGTTGACCTATATTTTTAAGGTGCTTGGAACTTGAGGTGAGTGTTTTTCTCCCTCCTAAACTCTGTATTCACGATGAAAGCCTAAATCTATCCGGTTAAAATAATCAGAAACCTTGCTTGTATATGTATGTGATTGGATATTGATTTGGAAAAGATATTGGTGGATCCAATTCTATTGATTTTGATTATTTCTCATTGATTGGAACTTTATTAGTTCCTGATATATTGATTGAGGATCCATGGGTAATCTTATGGGTATAAGACTATGCTATTTTATGTGAATTTTTCCTAAAAATAAGCCCAATGGACGATATGCTTGGAATTGAATTGACATGTATAAAATCATATTTGAATTGTACTAGATTGTATTATACAAGTGTATTGTTGAATGTTAATGGAATTGAATATAATATACATATAAGGATCAGTATGAGGTGATGCCATATCTTGATTAGGGTTTATTTTGAGAAAATGAATCAAATGAGTCAATTAGTCAATGTATACTTATGATTGATGAATGGAATATGTGAAAATGGAAACTAGGGTTTCCATGTGTGTGAATATCCCTAATGAACCTCTATGCATCATTATGAAATTACTTAGTTGTATGGCTCTTATGATGTGTTGAACTAAGGATGACTTCTTGAAAACCCTAGATGTTTAGTATTAAGACGAGTATGAGTGATTAAGCTAAAACTTGTATATAATGTTGTAAATGTGATGAAATGCTGAATATAAGTATTAATACTTCAATTAAAGATGATGAGTATTACTAATATAATCTAAGACTAATGCATCTATTTTCGTACAAATTATGGAATAATGAGTAGTCCTCATGTGAATGTGTGTCCTTTTATACAAGTTATATAACAATTATTAGTGAAGTATGATAAGAGATTATGATGCAAGAAGATGTAACCTAAACTATTATTTTAAGCTAAAGTGATTAGTATAATAAAGAATGATCACTTTTTATTGTGGAAATGACATTAGAAGTCAATGACAAGGTACAATTATCTAAATATAAGAGACAATATGAACAAGATGTAATTAATGGTGATTGCAAGTTAAAGATGAAACTAATGAAGTTAGTATGATGAAGTATTTTATCTTTTATTTAAATTACATGTGGCTTAAACCAAATTAAATGAAATATACTAAGAACTGGGCTTTGATAAATGTTAAGTAGAAGAGAAGCATTGTATGAAAAGTGAATCAAGAGAGATTGGTCTGAATAATGTAATGAAGATGAAATGAAAGAAGTTGAGACTACTGAATATAAAATGAATCGAAAAGATGGGAATTAGTAGATGATTCTAAGAATGTAACTCTTACCCACCCTGAAATGATGAGTTTGATGATGCTAGTGAATGACAATCTCAAATGAGGGATTAAGGGATGTACATAACTATTGTTGAATTCAACTAAAAGATGAAATTCAAGTATTTGAATTTATTTACAAGAATATGTTCTTGAATTATGACTTGTACACTGAGAATGGACTAATAGTACAAACTTCAAATGATAGTCAACATGTGTTGATTAGTAACCCCATATGAAGAATGTGAAATAAAAGAAGTAGAGAACTAAGTCTGTTATGCATGTATATGCATGAAATTTATTTGCATATATTGAGATTGGATGGAACAAGCATATGCTGTATGATAAATCTAGTATGAGTACAATGAATGATACATGATATCTATATGATTTTACTATTTTCTAGTTTTAATTCCTCTATGAATATTTGATATACAATGAACTGATAAGAAATATGATGAAATTGAATTTAATATTCACCCCTTACATTTGAGAAACCCTAATTAGGGAAAATGTTGCATAATGAGATTATGTCTAGGGCTAAAATCCCACTGATGATGATAAAACCCTGATGGGGTAAATGTTGGACAATAAGATTATGTCTCAAGCTGAAAGCCCACTGCTGATGATTTCTATGAGATGATTTAGAAGATAGAAATAATCATGTGTTGCAATCCATAGATTTATTGTGCTTCTTGCTTTGATCATTGTCCTTATTGATAAACTTAATATGTTTCATGTTATGCTAGTTATGCAAGAATACACATATATGATATATGATGTTTTGAATTCTTTTTAGATGAGGAAAAGAGATTAATAACAAGTGAAATGATGTAACATCTTGTTAGGTGCCCTGAACATCGTGAGTTTCCCCCAACGACCACACTGGGGAAACAAAATGGATCTCCTTGTAGTAATCAATGAATTATGAGAAGGATTTCCAGAGTGTGGAACAAGACCTTTAAGGTTAGACCACGATGATTTGAAAGTGGCTTTGGCCCTAAATCCTTGCTGTGAAAGTCTATGTCCAGATGGAATAGACTCTGATGAAATGAAATATGTGAAATGTGAAAATATGTGATATATTGTGACATGTGATATATTGTTTTGTTGGTTCCTATCTCGTGTACCCGAGATGAGTATGTGAGCCTCTTTAGGCAACCCTAAGGTGGCCAGGGTCTGTTGTCTATATCTTAGGATGGCCTCCTAAACCCTAAGATAGTGATGGTGAGTCGTTGATACGAGAATCAAGCCTGGAGTCTTCTAATTGGTAAGGTACAAGCCAAGTAGTTTCAGGGTAAATGAATAAAAGATGATAAGCTGTGTAGAACATGATTTGAATAATTTTTACATTCCTCATACTACTACTTGATGATTTGTCATTGTTGATTATGTTTCTTGTTGTGGAAAGTAATCATGTTGCTATGGACATTTTCTATTTCATATTATGATATGTCATGTTGACAAGTTATAAATGATGGGATTCATATCCATTCTAAATATGATTTGTATTACTTGCTATTTGTAGTATTGTTTGGTAGATATGTATTATGTGTACTTCAGCTTTAGGACTGTAGGATGTGTTCTTGGTCTGGCTGGTGGAGTGTCACAAAGATAATATTATTGTTATGTATTGATTGAAAATGCTTATAATTGACTTATTTCTCATGTAGTTGGGTTCTTACTTTGAACTAAGAAGTGTTGTTTATATTAACAACTATAATATTTAAGTGTAGATGTTATTAAGTTTAAAATATAAAAAATAATAAGTTGTTGAATGGACCAAAGGTTTGGAAATTGACCCATGCCATAGATAAACTGTATGATACACTTCTAGTTCTGTTAGTTGTTTCTATTTTAGTGATTTTATGATTCGTTGCAACTGATTTGTTCATAGACATGCTCTAAACGATGTTTCAAAGCTATAATTGGTTTAAGTGATTACCTTATCTGTTGGATTAAATTACCATTATAAGTTAGATATGATTTATGATAGAACTATCTGCTAGATTTTTCAATATCTGCATGTTTCTATTAAGTTTATTATACTTAATCTGATGCTGATGCATGTACATAGCTTGAGTAGGAGGTATCCACTCACTGGGGCTCTATATGAGTCTCATGAGGTTTTTTCAAATGTTTTTAGGCATAATTCTATCTAGCGGAGAGGTTGTGACAAAGAAGATATACATAGCATAATCTAGATAGATTAGAATGTCCATGTACTCTCTCTTTCTCGGGATGGGTTGTAGACTAAGTTTGTTCATCAACGTACATGTATCTGATGTAAATTGAACTGCATATGAGAACAATATTTGATTCTGGTTTTAATGGAATTGAATAATATTCGTGATATCTAAATGTGATGTCCTTGAGGTGACATTGATTTATGAATTGTGAAGAAAGAAAAAGGAAAAAATTATCTGTATTTTTTGTGTATTGTTTAATTGCTTTTATCGAGAATTCATTGTTTTATATCATAATATGAGTTTAGATTTAGGGATTATCTCTAATGGTTGGCATTTATGTTGATCAAGAAGAGGTCCCGACACATAGTGTCTAATATAGGCCCTCATTTCATGAGAAGGTTTTAGGGGTGTCTGCATACAACATTGGGGACATCGTTGAGGTTTAACACAACCTTTTAGCTGTTGATAGATGGCCAGTCAGAATGAATGATACAAACATCAGAGGATCTTTTGAGAGCATCTGTTTTGTAGTTTCTTGGCAGTGAGATGTCCACCTAATCCTGATTGAATTTTGTCTGGCACAATAGCTACTAGAGAAGCATATACATGGCACTGTAGGTGGCTTTGTGTGAAAGATGTTGCCGACCACCTCTTTGTTGGTACGAGACAAGTGAGTATCAACTTTTGGGTACTGAATTTGGTCAATTCAGGTCAACAAACTATATAGAAGATCGAAGTGATCCAAAAATAGCTAAAGGCATCTCAAAATAGACATAAGTCATATGCGATAAGTACACAAACCATTAGAGTTCCAAGTTGGAGACCATCTATGTCTCAAGGTATTCCCTTAGAAGGGTGTGCTAAAGTTTGGCAAGAAGGGTAAGTTGTCTCCTAGGTTTATGGGACCTTACCCTATCTTGAAACGAGTTGGAAAGGTGGCTTACATGTTCGAGTTAATGCCAGATTTGCATAGATTGAGAAATGTTTTCCATGTTGAGGAAGTATTACACTGATACAGAGTAGATATTACAGCCAGTGGAAATGGAGTTGGATGAGGAAGTTTATTATGTTAAGGGTCATGTGTTGATCCTAGATAAGTGAGTACAAAAGCTGAGGAAGAAACACATAACCTTGCTTAATGTTACAACCCCAATTTTTGGGATCATTTGGTGAGAAATGCAATTTCTCATATTAAAGATAATTGAACAAAGAATGGTGTAATCTTTTTTGAATACATAGATTTTGTTTACAATAGCCTTGATGTTTGTGTTGTGGGCTTTATTGGCTATTGGGCCCAATAACAAGGAAATTCAATTAGTAAATAGATGATTGAATTTTTAAGAAAAGAAATATGTAGAAACCTCTAGAAGGCACATCCAAAGTGGATTTCGTGCCTCTTGGGTTCCAAGGAGTCCAAAGTTGCAAAAAGATATCAATGAAAAAAAGGAAGGATTAATTAAGTATTTCTTTATTAAGAAATAAATTGAAAATAATGATAAAATGTGGAAAATGAGTGGAAAGAGACATAAATGAGATTTCTCGGGGAAATTTCGTATCCATGAGGTTGCTAATATTAAAAGGAATTCCAATGAGGAAAATAAAAGAGAAATAAAAAGAAATCCTCAAAAGGAGGTATTTAAATGAGAAATAAACAAGATAATGTGCAATAATGCATAATGATGCATCTAGAAGGATAATAAGTATTCAATAAAAAGAATTTCAAAATAATGGAATGTCTTGGGATCCAAGGAGTCCCAATAAAGAGGAAAGAAAGAGAAAATACTAAAAAGGCAAAATAAGAGGATAATGTGTTGTAATTATGTAATATTGATTTAAAGGGAGAATTTCCTACTCAAGGAGGTATATAATTTCGTGCCAACACAAATACAAGTAAGATAATGGGAATAATCTTCGAAATCCTAACATCAAAAGGAGAAAGAATACTAAAGAGATATGAGAGAGAGAGAGCTTGCTTTCCGTAAAGGAATCAAATTCCTAATAGGAAAGGATATCATCTCTTTGTGAGCAAGCATCATAGGATGTTGCTACCCTTATATATATATGGAGAGGGTAGACCCCCCTGGGTCGAGTTCAAAGGAGAAAACCCATGTTTTCCTATCTTCTTCCCTCTTGTTTTCATCCCTAAACCCTAACCGCGGGTAGCTACATGAACCTGAAGCAATGAGGAACCCAAGTGGGGTTTCGATGGTAGCTAGTCACACGGTGATGCCAAAGCAAGGTTTAGATAGAGCCGCCGTGCTCTCATCGACGCGTCCTAGCTGCTGTACGGCTGCAAGGTCGGCCATGGATGGCATGACTGACCTACCCAAACCAGCAGTGCTGGTCGAGCGCAGAGCGCCTGTACAACTGCGACGTGAAAAACACTAGAGGGGGGGGGGTGAATAGGGTTTTAAATATAATTTTAACAATTATTGAACTTGAGCAATCAACCACAAGAAAATTGGACAAGGGGACAAGGATTTAGAGTGATTCCAACTTTAGCAAATACTAAAGTTGTCAGTCCACTACCCGGTTGCTTACCCAACCGGGATTTGGAAAGAATTTAATTTTATTACCTCGCAAGGACTTTACATAAAATTACAATTCTCTCCCTAAACCCTTCAAGCAGCCTTCACCTAGAAGTAATTGCCCAACCTTGAAGCAGCCTTCACCTAGAAGTAATTGCACCACCTTGAAGCAGCCTTCCTCCTGAAGTAGCTTCCCGTTGCAATAGCCTTCTTGAAGTAGCTTCCCGTGCGATAGCTTTCTTGAAGTAGCTTGAAGTCCACCTTCTCCTCCGAGAAGAACCTTCTCCAATCCGCAGCCTCCAACCCTTGAAGCAGCCTTCACCTAGAAGTAATTGCACCACCTTGAAGCAACCTTCCTCCTGAAGTAGCTTCCCGTTGCAATAGCCTTCTTGAAGTAGCTTCCCGTGCGATAGCCTTCTTGAAGTAGCTTGAAGTCCACCTTCTCCTCTGAGAAGAACCTTCTCCAATCCGCAGCCTCCAACCCTAGGAGTAGCAAGGAGAATACAAAGAATAAAAGGAACAAGAAGGAAAATAGAAATTACAACTTATCCTTTTAAGCACAAGGCTTGATTTGCCTATATCAAGCGTATTGATCTCCTAACCAATGAGTGTAGAAGTGTAAGTGCTGTGGTAAGGAGATGCTAGCCTATAGGACACGAAATTAGAGCAATGGGAATAATAGCCAATGCAAATGTTGCTCAATTTCTCAAAACAGATTGCCAATGCAAGTGTAAGCTCAAGTATAGCACAAGTGTGTAGCTTGGGTATCTTTGAGTGTCCTATGGCTTGTCCTATTTATAGGAATGACCTAAGGATGCTTAAGGACGTTCTAGACAACTTCTAGGGGTTTCTAAGTGCTTAACTAGCCGTTAGGTACAAAGTTGTTGCTTTAACAACAGCTAATTAATTAATTCTGCAGTTGCTGTCAGAGATCGTCTCAGTCGAGAAATGGTCGACCGAGACACCTACTCGATCGAACTTTTGTCGACCGACAGGCACTCTGGAACAAGTGATTTGCAACGTCTTTCTCCAACTGCCAACTAACTTGTCTGTTGTGTCTAACGGCTACTTTGGATCTTTCTCGGTCGAGAAGTTTGTCGACCGAGAGTGTCTCGGTCGAGGAGTTTGTCGACCGAGATTGATCCTGTTTCAATGTTTCAATTTAAGCACTAACTATATGTATGAGTGTGCAAGTGTGATCCTATTTGAATGGGATGACTTGTCTAACTGTAGTGTTTAGCTAGGGAAAATCTAACGCTTGATTTACATACAATTCTAAGTACTTGTACATTATATTTTTGTACAAGTTTTTACAACAGTGATTACATTGCATGAAAATATAAATATGTAAGCTTGTGGATTTTCCCTTGTTGCTTTGTCATCCTGCACACTTCAAGTAGCACGTTAGATTAATAAGAATGAAATGTTTGTCATCATCGAAACAAAGGGATTTATTATAATGTCCAATTTATCCAACAATCTCCCCCTTTTTGAAGATGACAAACATTTCCTAAATATGAAATAAGGAAATATAAAGCATGTGAGTTTCATACCTGAAGTTTACCTTTTGTAGCCATTCTAGTTTTGCAAGTGAGTGCTGGCCATCAAGATGAAACTCATTTATATTTTAGATTTTATATTCTTTCTCCCCCTTTGTCATTTCAAAAAGATATCCATTTTTCTTCTCCCCCTTAATTTTATATTATGCTCCCCCTTAAATAGATATCCTATTAGGAACATGGATTTAATATCATTTTTGTCTAATTTATCCACAATTTGTTTCTCAATCATTTGCAAAGGATGTTAAGCCTTGAAATGATATAAGATTCCCTTAAGCTTATGATGAATGTATATTAATTTCCCATCTATCAAGGGATATTAAGCCCTAAATTAAATGAGATTCCTTTAATCTTAGAGTACATAAAAATGTCTCCAACCAAATGCAAGGGATGTTAAGCCCTGATTTGTTTAGAGAGTTCCTTTAAATACAAGATATATCATTTTCATAGATTTCTTCATAAAAAGTACTAAAGTCGTAACAAGCTCCAAATGATGTTTACAGTATTTTTGTAAGCTTCTTAGTCAAATTTGTTTTTATGAGCTCCCCCTTAATCTTACAATTTAAAGCAATTTAAGGCTTCTAAGGTCATAAATGATTTTAAATTTTGATTTTGACCTTTATCAAAATTATACTAAGATTAAGTACAATAAAATGATGTCCAAATAAGCATTTTGTCAAAGCTTATTTTAGGTCGCCCTTGACTATGACCAAGGTGCCCCTTGGTCAATTTTAATTTTAACCAAGAGGCAAAATCTGCAGATTTCCAAGATAAACATTCATATGTGAAGTATAATTTCTGCAGATAGCTATAAATATCAATTTGAAGCACATTGAGATATACCTATTATGAAGACTTAATATGAGCATCATAGTGAAGTCTTTGACCTTGATTTTTCTAGAATGTATGTTTTACATTCATTGTAAATGATGTTTCATATGCTTTGCTATGGGTACAGAAATATCAAATCCCATTTCTTCTTATACCCTTATCATAAGATTCTTTTAGAAACATATATTTTGTAAGCAAGATTAATATCTTTAAAGTCAAGATTTTTGCTTTTGTTTTCTTAGAACAATTAAATAGATAAAAACATTAATATTTTGTTCTAAGAGGCACCATTTGGCTTGTCACAGCAACATCATCATCACAAGCTGTGTCCACAATCATTATCTATTATGTCAAGATGCTTTCATGCTAATGACATTTGCAATTATCTGAATCACAATGATCATTCATGGTTTGTATATATGAATCAAAGCTTATTTTAAACCAATGGAACATAATGATAGAACAATTGAAGCATGAAATTTAACCCATGGTTTTTATGTAACTAGATCAAGGAATACTTAGAATGGACCTATATGATTCAAGTGAAGGCATGTTGCAAATATCAATGTATGATTTGTCTTAAAGATTCATTCATAATTCTAATTAAATTTATAGCAGACTGAGCTAGTCGGTTTCCAGAAACTTATTCGGTCGAACTCTTCTCAACCGAAATATTTTCGGTCGAAGTATTTCTCGACCGGGAATGTTTCTGCAAATTTCATTCAGCAATTTGTATGTTTTATGTATAAGTTTTGTTATAAGTGTCAAATCCTATTTACTCTTGTTTTCAGATAATATACTTTAGAAGCATTTTTCCTTGAATCCTTACTTTTTATTTCTTAGAACAAATAAATGGATAAACATTAAAAAATTTTTGTTCTAAAGAAACATAGTTATTGAAATATAATAATCATGATGCTATAGAGAGGTAGAAGCATATCCATGGTGAAATAATTTAAATTGCAACACATACATGGTCCATGTATAGATATTCCAAGGATTACTTAGGAAAACCATGTAAATTATGATAAAACAGTAATGTCCTTGGTTAAGCTAATCATGATTTTTTAGTTTTAAATCCAACCATTGAGAGTAAACCAAAATTGTCTCATATAAGTTTTCAATTTTAAGACAAGCTTTTATAACTGATCATGCCAAAGAAACTTTTCAAACAATGAATAAGGTTTGTTCAAGATTAGTCTTCTTACAACACTTTAGCAATATGTTTAAGGATTTTCTACTCATAATGTTATATGCTGTAAACGATCAATATGTCTTGCTGCAACAATTGTCTTCCAAGATTTTATTCTTGATTTGCATGTTAATTCAATCATCAATAACAATTTGATAGCAAACTAGGTTGATTGAAAAAACAATTTCAGAAGATTTATGTCAGACTTGACAATAGAAGCCTGCTCGGTCGACCATTTCTCGACCGACAGGTCCCTCGGTCGACAGTGTCTCGACCGAGAAAGGTTCTGTGTTGTTTCAAAACTGTTTTCAAATATTGTTTATAATTAAAAGCAAAAGTATGAAAGTTAAAGCTCGATTTAGTTGAGATATTTAAATATCAAAGCAACATTTAGGTTAAATCTCAACTAATCATATACATTTTGTGAATCCAAACTAAACAAGTAGTTTAAGATGTATATTTGGAAATTTAATTTCTTGGATTAACTTGGTGTCCTATTATGTTAAGTTGAGATAGACATAGAGATATACAACTTAGAGTCTTTGGTCATATCTCAACTTAATTTTATCCATTTAGTTTGGGGGTTTTGGAACCCATACTAACTCAACATTCTTTTTCTTGTATGGGCATGAAAAAGAGTAATGTCCAAGACGTGAGCAATAATGGCAACATATAGAATCAACCTCAAGTATTTTTATATGGTTTTGTTCTAGGTTGTTCTTTGGTACAAATGTAGCTTGATGTGCTCGTGTCTTTCTCCAACTAGGTTGTTGATGAGATTTCCCTTTGGGCTTATAACCTAGTCCTCTTCTCCCAATTTGATGATAGGAATCATCCAATATTCTATCAAGGATTCCATTGTTGCTTAACCTACTAACTTCTTGTTGCAACTTGGCGATCTCATCCATTCTTTTCTTAATATCTAGTTTTGCTTGATCCAGATTAGATGATAAAGAATTCCTTTCTTTCACTATATTATCATAATCTAGACGTGTACACAAAACAGGTTGTTTTTGAAGGTCATTTAACTTTGCGAGTAATCCAACCTTTTCTTGATATAGAAGATCATAATTTGTTTCTAGAGTAAAAATCTTCACATCACTACTACTTAGAGATGATTTCAAAGTACGATTTTAAGAAACAATGCTATCTTTTTCAAAACCAAGATTATTCAATTTAGCATACAAATCTTCATTTTCGGATGTAAGAGCAAGAAGTCTAGCATTTAACTCATCGTTTGTTTTACTAGATTTCTTTAATTTCTTCTTGCATTCAATATACTTATTGTGAGTTTCTTCAAGACTAGAAATTAGCTCTTCTTTTGATAAATCAAGAAGGCTTACCTCTTCTTCTTCTTCTTCATTGGTTGTAGCAATAAGACAATTTTTATGGAATTCTTCCTTCTTTTCTCTCCATGGACAACCAATTGTTGTATGGTTTGTTCCTAAGCACCAATTGCAGCTTGTAGAAAGTTGGTCCAAGTTGCTCCTCTGCCTGCGGTTGTAGTCACCTCCACCCTTCATTCTTCAAGACCTGGTTAGGGTTCCTTGAAGCCTGCTCTGATACCAATTGAAAAACACTAGAGGGGGGGTGAATAGAGTTTTAAATATAATTTTAACAATTATTGAACTCGAGCAATCAACCACAAGAAATTTGGACAAGGGGATAAGGATTTAGAGTGGTTCCAACTTTAGCAAATACTAAAGTTGTCAGTCCACTACCCGGTTGCTTACCCAACCGGGATTTGGAAAGAATTTAATTTTATTACCTCACAAGGACTTTACATAAAATTACAATTCTCTCCCTAAACCCTTCAAGCAGCCTTCACCTAGAAGTAATCGCCCAACCTTGAAGCAGCCTTCACCTAGAAGTAATTGCACCACCTTGAAGCAGCCTTCCTCCTGAAGTAGCTTCCCGTTGCAATAGCCTTCTTGAAGTAGCTTCCCGTGCGATAGCCTTCTTGAAGTAGCTTGAAGTCCACCTTCTCCTCCGAGAAGAACCTTCTCCAATCCGTAGCCTCCAACCCTTGAAGCAACCTTCACCTAGAAGTAATTGCACCACCTTGAAGCAGCCTTCCTCCTGAAGTAGCTTCCCGTTGCAATAGCCTTCTTGAAGTAGCTTCCCGTGCGATAGCCTTCTTGAAGTAGCTTAAAGTCCACCTTCTCCTCCGAGAAGAACCTTCTCCTTTCCGCAGCCTCCAACCCTAGGAGTAGCAAGGAGAGTACAAAGAATAAAAGGAACAAGAAGGAAAATAGAAATTACAACTTATCCTTTTAAGCACAAGGCTTGATTTGCCTATATCAAGCGTATTCATCTCCTAACCAATGAGTGTAGAAGTGTAAGTGCTGTGGTAAGGAGATGCTAGCCTATAGGACACGAAATTAGAGCAATGGGAATAATAGCCAATGCAAATGTTGCTCAATTTCTCAAAATAGATTGCCAATGCAAGTGTAAGCTCAAGTATAGCACAAGTGTGTAGCTTGGGTATCTTTGAGTGTCCTATGGCTTTTCCTATTTATAGGAATGACCTAAGGATGCTTAAGGACGTTCTAGACAACTTCTAGGTGTTTCTAAGTGCTTAACTAGCCATTAGGTACAAAGTTGTTGCTTTAACAACGACTAATTAATTAATTCTGCAGTTGCTGTCAGAGATCGTCTCGGTCGAGAAATGGTCAACCGAGACACCTACTCGGTCGAACTTTTGTCGACCGACAGGCACTCTGGAACAAGTGATTTGCAATGTCTTTCTCCAACTGCCAACTAACTTGTCTGTTGTGTCTAACGGCTACTTTGGATCTTTCTCGGTCGAGAAGTTTGTCGACCGAGAGTGTCTTGGTCGAGGAGTTTGTCGACCGAGATTGATCCTGTTTCAATGTTTCAATTTAAGCACTAACTATATGTATGAGTGTGCAAGTGTGATCCTATTTGAATGGGATGACTTGTCTAACTGTAGTGTTTAGCTAGGGAAAATCTAACGCTTGATTTACATACAATTCTAAGTACTTGTACATTATATTTTTGTACAAGTTTTTACAATAGTGATTACATTGCATGAAAATATAAATATGTAAGCTTGTGGATTTTCCCTTGTTGCTTTGTCATCCTTCACACTTCAAGTAGCACGTTAGATTAATAAGAATGAAATGTTTGTCATCATCGAAACAAAGGGATTTATTATAATGTCCAATTTATCCAACACGACGGAGGCCGACGGAGCAAGAGGACCTGTTCCCAAGGGCCATCGGGGTCCGGAGGAGGAAGGGAAGCCTTGCCCGTGGCCGCTAGGGCGGCAGAAGGGAGATGGCACGAGGTTGAAGAAGCCAAAAATAGATTGGACCGTTTTGCCCTCTGGAATAAAAAGGAGCAAGGAGCCGTTCCAAGGGTACTTTGGTAACTTGGTTATAATCGCAATCGTTCCGTGTTTGCATGGATGCAGTGACGTGGTGCAACCTAATTGGCCGAAAGGTAATTTTCTTGCTAAAATCATATCTTGCTATTCGTAACTCCGATCAAGACAAGTTATATATGTATTTTGATCAGAAAAATGCAAGGAACCCAATAAAATAGTTTGATAGCCTGAATCTGATCATAGTTCAAAAAGTAGTGTAAATTATCTTCTTTGATTAATTAAAGATTAAGAAACCCTATTTTGATACGATTAATGTGTTTAATAGGGTTTAATGGATCTTTAGGGTTGATGTTAACCTGTTAAATGTAAAAAGGTACATAATGTTCAAAAAGGAATAACTTTGCACGTGATTAGTCTAATTTGGAGTTTATATGCATAAATATGCTTGAAATGTGAAAAGTACATAAAGTTATCATCTTTAATGATTTAATTAAGGAAAAACCCTTAGATTTGATGATAAATGGACTTAATGATGTAACTCAAGTTGATATTAACCTGTTGTTAATAAAAGTGAGAATAGGATCTAAAAAGATGATCTTTTTATATAATTGGTTTAATTTAGGGTTGTGTGCATGATTATGCACTAATGAGCTTGGAAAACCCTAATTTAGATGAATATGTCTTTTAATTGTTCAAATCCATGAATAAATAGGGATGTGATGATCCTAAGTCAATTTGGGTATAAAAGACTATTAAAATGAATAGTTAAGCAATTAAGGTTCATAAAAATGGAAAAGGATATTTTAGGATTTGTTAACCTAAAAAGGGTTAAAGTTTGAGAAATTGATCTAAGAGACCCTAATGAATATTAATGAAATCTTAATGCAGATTAGAAACCCTAGAAAGAGAATCCAAGTCAATAAAGTAGATTCTTGATAAAGTGTGTAATAAATAGAGTACATATTCTTTTTAGGAATTATGTGATGATTGAATTACTTGCTTGGATCTGTTGATTGGCTTGATTGTATATACATGAAGTATATGTTGAATAATCTGCATGACTCATCAAATCAGGTATGTGGTTAATTATGAATAACCGCTTAGGTTTTCTGATGGATTCTCGGATGTTTAATCGCATTGAATGCAACTAAACTGTTTGGATGTTCATATTGCAATTATAAAGTGACTATGACTATCACATAATGTATATGCCTTCTAGCTCAGATCCTGGTCCCCTCTGTGTCGTAATGGCTGACCTAGTATATGGCTACCTAGAGGGTAGGTCCATCAGGTCATGAATGACTTAGTACATGGCTGCCTAGAGGGTAGGTCCATCAAGTCATAGTGAGTCAGATATTTGGCTACCTTTGGGTGGTGCCATGCGACTCTACCTTTACAGAGGTACCATATAAGTCCTTACAGGGACAACACAGAGTTGTGGATAGGTATGGATTGAGTAGTTTGGCTTAAAACATAATCTTGATTGTTAAATGATTAATTGAGTGATTATATTGTTAACATAGTTGAACATTATTGTTTCCCCCACATACCAGCTTCAGCTGACCGACGTTTTGTTTGTCGGCGTTTTAGGTACAAGCTAAAAGGACAAACAGTAAATCATCATATTGTGAAATACATGAAGTAAAATACAAGGAGGATTAGTTAGAGTAGAATCCTTAAGTGGATAGAAGTTTAGAGATCCAAGTTTTCAAAAAGGTATGCAAAAATTTATTTTCTTATAGCTTTCAGTATAGTATGTTAAAATTTGATAATTATTCTTGGTTAATTGCCGAACCTTTGATCCGGAAGTCATGGGTGTGGCTTCGACCTCTCGGTCTCCCTTAATTGGGGGTTATCACGAGGTGGGGTCGTAACATTTGGTATCAGAGCTTGGGTTCCTCAGTTAACCATTAATAATTATTAAATTTTACAAACTCCATAGAACCCAAGGGAGTTATTAGAGGATTATCCGAAAGACAGATGTGTCTAGAAAAGGATCACGACCGGGGGCTGGCAATATTTTCCTCCGCACCGCTAGTCGGAATATGAGGACTCCCGGATCCGTGTGACTGCCTGGACAAAGTCTTAGGGTATGAATCGAAATAAGATACCTTTAGGACTTCTCATCTTATTCATCCCTTCTCACCACAAAATTCTGATAAGGACCTAAAGGATTAGGGTTTTCTTTCTTCTTCTCACCCTCGTGTGGTATGGGTAAGGATAATAAGGTTTAAGGAATCCTCCACCAAATTAATGAAAGGCATGTAAATAAGATGTCATGGACATAAGCTTAATAGATTAAGCGCAAACTAAAGAATAGATACATGCTTAGGTCGTATGACATAAGTTGTCATGCCCTCAGAAGAGACCTGAGGCTAGACCTTCTGGTCAAGAGGATAAGTTAGTCTTGGAGATAGAGATCTCCATTGCAAGTAGAGACCTGGCACATCCTCTGAGGATGATGCTAACCCTAACCCTAAGTGAAGGTTAGAGAGAGATGAGTTGGACCAGGTGTTTGAAAGGACATGCCTTTGGGATGCCATATGATCCATGGATGACCTAGCACCTTTGGCAACCCAACCTTGGGAAGGGTCGTGTATGTTAGGGTAAATGATAGCTCTTTAGATGATGATGTTATTGAAGGACCTTAGAAACCCTATGGGCTTGTGCAAGTAGGGTATAGCTGGCACCTAGGGCACGTCATAGTGCTGACAGTAGGATGAAACCATGGATAAGGAATTATGATGGAGCATAAAGGGTTATGGATGATCTTGAGCAACCATAAGTTCGAACCTAGGCTTCACCCATGTAGAACATGCTTTTGAGGTTGATCCTTCATGAAGTGAGGACCTCTAATGGTGAGGTTGGATGTAGGGTTAGCTCTAGAGAGAGAGATGGAAACCCAGCAAGAAGGTTGGAAGCCTAAAACCCTAAAATGGATGATAGTGGTTGCCTCATGATCGATCCCTGGAAGTTGATGATAGCTTGGTTGCCTTTAGAGGGACCAAACCCTAGAGAGAGAAGATGAAGCTACTGGCGCATATGTGCCTATGGTATAGGTGTTTACCTTCTGAGGTTGGAAGAAGAGTTCCTTAGACCTAGAAGGGTTTAGTAACGAGACTTGTACCATGTTGGTTGTCCTTAAGGAGGACCCAACTCTAAGTGTTGCTCGAGTTGAAGGATGACAGGAAGTGCATGTCATGCCTTTTGCAAGCTTGATTCATGGTTTAGAGATAGAGCATGCAGTTGGACACCTACAAGTAAACCTAGGGTTCCTAGGCCTAAGAGGGGAAGTAGTGTACCTAATGCTCATGATGAGAGTTGAGTTCCTATAGAAGCGAGCATGGTACTCCTCATGTATAGAGGAAAAGGGAAGCCCCTTAAGTTTAAGGTATGTTTGATGAACCCCTCACAACTAGGATGATGATAAGGGAAAGTATGATCTTGATCCATCATCGAGGAAAGGGGACAAGTATGACCTAGCATGGTACAGTAGGTGATCTGCTTGTGCCTTAATAGCTTGCTAGGGTTAAGTAAGCTCATGTGGATGTAAACCCTAGACCTAAGAGCTTTTGTGACTTTGTTGTCAAGAGATAGTTTTCCTCCCATCCTGGGAGAGGGACCCCTTTGGTAGGGTGTATATCAGTTTTGTTGGTTCAAGGTAACCTAAAGAGGTCTCATAGGATCTTGAGAAGCTAAGTGAAAAGTACATAGTATGAGAATGAACCTGTAGACCCATAGATATCCATCTCTAGTTTCATATGAATGTATTACCATGGAGGTAACCAGTATGGGGCTTGACCAAGGTAGGCATGTTGCCATGATCCCTATGAAAGGAGGAAAGCCAGCCCATGAATGTAGAAAGAGAGATGATGGAGGCTTGGGTAGGGTGTATATCAGTTTTGTTGGTTCAAGGTAACCTAAAGAGGTCTCATAGGATCTTGAGAAGCTAAGTGAAAAGTACATAGTATGAGAATGAACCTGTAGACCCATAGATATCCATCTCTAGTTGCATATGAATGTATTACCATGGAGGTAACCAGTATGGGGATTGACCAAGGTAGGCAGGTTGCCATGATCCCTATGAAAGGATGAAAGCCAGCCCATGAATGCAGAAAGAGAGATGATGGAGGCTTGGGTAGGGTTCTAAGTGAACATGTACTATAATGGAAAATCCTAAGTCTATCCTAGGGTCAGGTAGTGATAAGACTGATGAAAGTAGGAGTTGCCTAATTCCCCAGTTGCACATGACCATAGGGTCGGGAGGTAACATCTATCATTGTCTGAGGTCCATGGGTTAGGAGATTGATCACCTTCGTGAACTCATGGGACCCAAAGGGCAGATGAGTAGGGCACTCTCTTGATGCATGAGGGAAGAGGGATGACCCCAAAAAAAAGATCCGGTACCCTATAGACCTAGAGGAGATGACCAAGGACATGAACCTTAGTAGGTTCAAGACTAGTTTGATATCATGATGTCTGTGATGTAGAGACATATGCGGCATGTTGCAACTTAGATTTAAAGATGTACTGGCAAGGTGGGATGTACCATCTCTACTCTTGGAACAGGAAGAACTCTGTATTTGGACTGCAGCCAAATGCTTATTTCCTCTTGTTATGGGGGTGAGAGATAGGACATTACGCATGCCATACTCCAAGGATAAGAGATGATGTAGGTTGGAACGTTGCCACAAGGAATGGGGATAGAGAAGCTAACCTACCCTGGTAAAGTGAATGATACATGGATGGTTTGTAAACACTAAGAGGAATGAGGTAGTCCCCTTATGAGGATGTTTTTATCATGAGCTATGTGGAACTTACAAGTTATACCAGGTTGAGTTTGATCACCATGATGATGAAAGCAGAGAGTGTTCTTAATGAAGGTAGACATAGAGTTTGAGGTGAGATGATAAGTGAAATACATGGAAGTGTATGTCTTCAATGTTACCTAATACCTAAGGATGTGAAGTGGTAATGGATGCTCTGGTTGAGATACATCTGACTTGTTTGACTAGAAGCTAGAAAAGGTTGTTTGTCTAACCCTAAGTTCAAAAAGGAGAGGTGTCTGGATAACACTTAGATGTAACAAGATACATTGAAAAGTTAATGGTGGTTTGGTTATCCAATCTAGTCCTTGATACAATGAAAGGATTGTGGTAGAACCTCAAGTGCACTTCTTTGGAAAAAGAAGGTAATGAAACCCCGACTAGAGTGGTTTAGGGTTTCGGAGGAATCGATCTTGAGGAATCATGACTTCCAAGAAGTCATGATTAAAGATCCCCATACACCGTGGTAAATGGCAATAGCACTTTGGATGCTTAAGATGAAGTTGCATGTGGTTTATGGCCATGCGAGCCAGGAGGTAAAGATCGAACCCCAGTAACCCAGTGTATCGATATAGAGAACAAAAGAGTCCCTGAGAGGGAATAGGAGCTCAACACTATGGATGTTGTGATGGGTCTTCCCTGGGCCAAGGAAGGTCGAAATGCATTATGAGTTATGGTAGGTTGCCTTACCTAGATAACATGAGAAAGAAAGATTTCTGTTAAGGGACAGATCTAGTTGAACTACCCATGAGAGAGATGGTTCAACTACACCATGAAGCGAGTTCAAAGGTTCTTGAGTTTGACCTAAAGGTTTCCTTCCAAAAGATGGAAGTAGGTACATGAAGAACTCAATGTTAGTATAGTTTATCACCCCTAACTATGGTTAGTATGATCTAGACTAAAAGGTCTGATGAGGGCATGTATGCTCGTTCAGGGTGATATCTAGAGACAGTTCTCATCCTATGAAGGATGTGACAATGACCACCATAGCCAGTATCGGGTTTTATAAGAAGCTCTGTAAGGGAGGTTGTGTCGGTCACCACTTCAGTAAGGTGATGTTGGTGAAAGGGGCCACATGATGGTTAGAAAAGGACCACATGATGGTTAGAAAAAGACCACAGTGCATGTAGATGAAGTCACTTTGATTGTGCAAGGGTTGAAAGGAGCCTAGAGACGATGAGAGTCGTGAGCAGATGCAAAGTAGACTGACATACGCGTTACTGTGGGAGAATATGTGACATGAAAATATGACCCCTCTAAGTTATAACTAAGAGAGCTGAGTCCCCGATGCATGGGTTCTTTTGACATGGTTTGGTGGAGAAGGTTAAGTTTGACCTTACCCCTCAGGATAAAGTAATGTGTGATGAGTTCCATGTGTCCAATTTAGAGCACTATGTGATGTACCCGACCATGTGATGAGCAATGAACCTAGTGAGCCCCAAGGGAGGCTGACATGGCCTGAGTCACCTGTGCAGTTTATAGACGCCGGGATGAAAGGACTCAGAGAAAAGAATATGTGATGATAATGGTTCTGTGGAAGCGCCATGAGTACGGAAAAGCCACATAGGGGCCAATGATGGACATGGAAAAGTCTTATCCTGAATTGTTTGTTTGCTTGATAGAATTTTGAGGACAAAATTCCTATAAGAGGGGAAGGATGTTACAACCCCAATTTTTGGGATCATTTGGTGAGAAATGCAATTTCTCATATTAAAGATAATTGAACAAAGAATGGTATAATTTGTTTTGAATACATGGATTTTGTTTACAATAGCCTTGATGTTTGTGTTGTGGGCTTTATTGGCTATTGGGCCCAATAACAAGGAAATAACAAGGAAATTCAATTAGTAAATAGATGATTGAATTTTTAAGAAAAGAAATATGTAGAAACCTCTAGAAGGCACATCCAAAGAGGATTTCGTGCCTCTTGGGTTCCTTGGGTTCCAAGGAGTCCAAAGTTGCAAAAAGAAAGCAATGAAAAAAAGGAAGGATTAATTAAGTATTTCTTTATTAAAAAATAAATTGAAAATAATGATAAAATGTGGAAAATGAGTGGAAAGAGACATAAATGAGATTTCTTGGGGAAATTTCGTATCCATGAGGTTGCTAATATTAAAAGGAATTCCAATGAGGAAAATAAAAGAGAAATAAAAAGAAATCCTCAAAAGGAGGTATTTAAATGAGAAATAAACAAGATAATGTGAAATAATGCATAATGATGCATCTAGAAGGATAATAATTATTCAATAAAAAGAATTTAAAAATAATGGAATGTCTTGGGATCCAAGGAGTCCCAATAAAGAGGAAAGAAAGAGAAAATACTAAAAAGGCAAAATAAGAGGATAATGTGTTGCATTATTAAAGAATTATGTAATATTGATTTAAAGGGAGAATTTCCTACTCAAGGAGGTATATAATTTCGTGCCAAAACAAATACAAGTAAGATAATGGGAATAATCTTTGAAATCCTAACATCAAAAGGAGAAAGAATATTAAAGAGATATGAGAGAGAGAGAGAGCTTACTTTTCATAAAGGAATCAAATTCCTAATAGGAAAGGATATCATCTCTTCGTGAGCAAGCATCATAGGATGTTGCTACCCTTATATATATATGGAGAGGGTAGACCCCCCTGGGTCGAGTTCAAAGGAGAAAACCCATGTTTTCCTATCTTCTTCTCCCTTGTTTTCATCCCTAAACCCTAATCGCGGGTAGCTACGTGAACATGAAGCAACGAGGAACCCAGGTGGGGTTTCGATGGTAGCTAGTCACACGACGACACCAAAGTAGGGTTTAGATAGAGCCGCCGTGCTCTCATCGACGCGTCCTAGCTGCTGTACGGCTGCAAGGTTGGCCATGGATGGCAGGCCTGACCTACCCAAACCAGCAGTGCTGGTCGAGCGCAGAGCGCCTGTACAACTGCGACGGAGGCCGACGAAGCAAGAGGACCTGTTCCCAAGGGCCATCGGGGTCCGGAGGAGGAAGGGAAGCCTTGCCCGTGGCCGCTAGGGCGGCAGAAGGGAGATGGCGCGAGGTTGAAGAAGCCAAAAGCAGATTGGACCGTTTTGCCCTCTGGAATAAAAAGGAGCAAGGAGCCATGCAAAGGGTACTTCGGTAACTTGGTTATAATCGCAATCGGGCCATGTTTGCATGGATGCAGTGACGTGGCGTAACCTAACTGGCCGAAAGGTAATTTGCTTGCTAAAATCATATCTTGCTATTCGTAACTCCGATCAAGACAAGTTATATATGTATTTTGATTAGAAAAATGCAAGGAACCCATTAAAAATAGTTTTATAGCCTGAATCTGATCATACTTCAAAAACTAGTGTAAATTATCATCGTTGATTAATTAAAGATTAAGAAACCCTATTTTGATATGATTAATGTGTTTAATAGGGTTTAATGGATCTTTAGGGTTGATGTTAACCTATTAAATGTAAAAAGGTACATAATGTTCAAAAAGGAATAACTTTGCACGTGACTAGTCTAATTTGGAGTTTATATGCATAAATATGCTTGAAATGTGAAAAGTACATAAAGTTATCATCTTTAATGATTTAATTAAGGAAAAACCCTTAGATTTGATGATAAATGGACTTAATGATGTAACTCAAGTTGATATTAACCTGTTGTTAATAAAAGTGAGAATAGGATCTAAAAAGATGATCTTTTTATATAATTGGTTTAATTTAGGGTTTTGTGCATGATTATGCACTAATGAGCTTGGAAAACCCTAATTTAGATGAATATGTCTTTTAATTGATCAAATCCATGAATAAATAGGGATGTGATGATCCTAAGTCAATTTGGGTATAAAAGACTATTAAAATGAATAGTTAAGCAATTAAGGTTCATAAAAAGGGAAAAGGATATTTTAGGGTTTGTTAACCTAAAAAGGGATAAAGTTTGAGAAATTGATCTAAGAGACCCTAATGAATATTAATGAAATCTTAATGCAGATTAGAAACCCTAGAAAGAGAATCCAAGTCAATACAGTAGATTCTTGATAAAGTGTGTAATAAATAGAGTACATATTTTTTTCAGGAATTATGTGATGATTGAATTACTTGCTTGGATCTGTTGATTGGCTTGATTGTATATACATGAAGTATATGTTGAATAATCTGCATGACTCATCAAATCAGGTATGTGGTTAATTATGAATAACCGCTTAGGTTTTCCGATGGATTCCCAGATGTTTAATCGCATTGAATGCAACTAAACTGTTTGGATGTTCATATTGCAATTATAAAGTGACTATGACTATCACATAATGTATATGCCTTCTAGCTCAGATCCTGGTCCCCTCTATGTCATAATGGCTGACCTAGTATATGGATACCTAGAGGGTAGGTCCATCAGGTCATGAATGACTTAGTACATGGCTGCCTAGAGGGTAGGTCCATCAAGTCACAGTGAGTCAGATATTGGGCTACCTTTGGGTGGTGCCATGTGACTCTACCTTTACAGAGGTACCATGTAAGTCCTTACAGGGACAACACAAAGTTTTGGATAGGTATGGATTGAGTAGTTTGGCTTAAAATGTAATCTTGATTGTTAAATTATTAATTGAGTGATTATATTGTTAACATAGTTGAACATTATTGTTTCCCCCACATACCAGCTTCGGCTGACCGACGTTTTGTTTGTCGGCGTTTTAGGTACAAGCCAAAAGGACAAACAGTAAATCGTCATATTGTGAAATACATGAAGTAAAATACAAGGAGGATTAGTTAGAGTAGAATCCTTAAGTGGATAGAAGTTTAGAGATCCAAGTTTTCAAAAAGGTATGCAAAAATTTATTTTCTTACAGCTTTCAGTATAGTATGTTGAAATTTATTAATTATTCTTGGTTAATTGCCGAACCTTTGATCCGGAAGTCATGGGTGCGGCTTCGACCTCTCGGTCTCCCTTAATTGGGGGTTATCGCGAGGTGGGGTCGTAACACTTAAGGTGTTATGACATCACTATGAGGTCCAGGAAGCCATGTGGGAGTTAAAGGATGAGATGTGATGGAAGCACCCATCCTTGTTCGCATAGGATTTCAGGGACGAAATCCCATTTTGGGGTTTATAGTTGTAAGACCCATGACCTGGATTTATGGTAAACATGATTAATTAATTTAATTAGGAAGATTAGTTTCTTAATCAAGCCCTAATTCATGCTTTGATATTATTTGACAATGATATGTTTCAATTTTCATCTAGTTTGGACTTTGTTTGCTTAGTTTTACAATTTATCTGCTTATGTGGACCTTTGTACTATTTTCCCTTTCGTAAAGATCTATTTGTAATTTTAACACACGCATGTTGTGCTTCGTAATATTGTTCATAATGTTTGATATGGTTTCTCCTTTGGATGCTTGATGCACCATCAAATGATTGTTCCTTTACCTTGTAGGTTGAGAATCAATGATTACTCACCTAAGTGATTGATTGATGGTTTTGCCACGTATGGTGAGGATCTGATGGTTTCACAAAAAGGGTGAAGTATCTGATGGTTTCAACTTGTAGTAGACAAACATATGGTTCTCTCTTGTGTCTCTACAATTCATGATTGTCCTTAAAGAGTACACAATACTATGGAAGATCAGGGTTTGCAAAATTGTTAATATACCCTATAAATTGAGGGTTTCTATAGTGATGCATCTTGATGGTTTCATCAACAAAGATGGATTTCTTTAAAAACAACTGATGGGAGTGCTTCTTATTCATGGATAAAAAATATTCTAGGTTTCTCTAGAACTTGGATGCATGTTGCTTTAGGATTTGGAGCAAACATCTTGAGGGTTGTTTGGAGCATTCTAACCTCGTTCCTTGCCTTATACAAGTAAGATCTTCTTCTATAATATAGTTTTCTTACTTTTCTCTTTCTTCCCTCTTCATCCATGGGCAGAAACCTAGAATTCTTCATGGAAACTCATGCATGTGGTTGAAGAACCCCTTATCTCCTCTTTTTTGCCCTAGATCTACCTTGTTCTTGAAGAAATGAGCTACCTTGGAGATTTGGGAGTTCTAAGCTTGGGGTTTATCTTTTCTTCTTGAGATACCTTGCTATTTGGATGTTCTTCTCCAACTTGTGGCAAGTTATATAACTTTCAACCCACTTCTTACCAACTTTTAACTTGTTTTACATAGATCTTACCCTAGAAACTTGGTGTTATGTAGAAAGAAAATTCTCTGTACACTTTTGCATATTTGTATGATAGTTATGTGTTGTTAGATTCTCCTTAGATCACATGAAAATTTCTCTTTTATGATGGACTACCTTTGTTTATAGGGCATGAAATGATACTCTTTAGTTAGTATAAAGAACTGATATCTCATTAGTGTAGAAATCAATGGTTTTAATTAGTGCAAAAATCAATGGTTGTACTTGGCCTATAAATCAATGGTTCTACTTTTCCCATGAACCAATGGTTTTATCAATAGTAGGAAAATATGGTTTTACCTAGTGTGAGAATCAATGACACTACTCGGTAGAAGAGTTGATGGTTTCACTAAGAAAAAGAATAGTGGTTATGTTAAGTTAATAAATTGATGGTTTTTCCTAGTAAATGAAATGATGAATTTACTTGACACAAAACTGATGGCTTTTCCTGACCATGATCTAATGGATATGTTAAGTATATGATTGATGTTTTTGTTAAGTACATGAATAAACCGAAGGCTTTGTTAAGTAGATGAACTGATGTTTTTTCTAAGTTCATCAATGAACTAATGGTTTGCCTATGTGTGCTGATGAAGCAATGGTTTTACTTTTAGTTAAGTCCATGAATCAACCAATGTTCTTGATTTTAATAAGTCCATAAATGAACCGTTGGTTTCTCTATTTATGCTGATTTGTTGATACAAATACAACCCACACCTTTTAACATTCTTATAATGATTAACTAGTGAGGGTTGAGTACTTCTATCTTCCATTGATGTTGAAATGATGAATGGATACATCTATCATGCTTAAGGTAACTCTGATATGTTAATCTTGGAAATGTGATAACTCTTATGATTGATGAACCCTCATACTAAGTCTGAAGGTAACAAGTTGGTTTGTGACATGTTGAGCCCTCTACAAAGTATTGAATGATAAAGATTTTCCTACATGAACTATTATTATATGGTGATGTTCCAACAGGAAGTTTGGATATACAATCTAAATGGCCTTTGGGAATGTTTTGATCCCTAGTGGAGGTTTATTCCTCTTTGTGAATGACAATTGACTAGTATCCTATAATGTTGTGATAAGTAACATGTTTCATACATTTTATATCTTCTGGAGTTGTTATGTTCCACTGATATTATAGGAACAATATAGCGGTTTGTATGTAACTTGGCTGATGTAGTCTGAAAACACTCAATTGGATTAATTAACCAAATAGAACCCTAATCATGTAGCGCCCTAAACCATAAAACTATTCCAGTGTCATAATTTGTTGGATAGTAAAATGAGTATTCAAGAAGGAAAACTCAGAGTTGTATACTATTCAATATATGTGGATGTAGGGAAGGTACATCCTTGTCATCCTTATCCCAATGTTTTGCAGAGCAGTCGATGCCATGTCTCGGATGGGTTTGTGTGTACATATATATATATATATATATATATATATATATATATATATATATATATATATATATATATATATATATACTATAAAAAGAGCGAGTTTGATGTTGCGCTCTCCTTGATTCACTCTCTTCTCTCCTTTTTCAAGGAATTTTGCTCCTACAAATATTTATTCCCACACTCTCCTATTAACTTTTATTATCTTTAATTTTGTATTTCTCTCTCCATCCCACGGAAACGGTTCCTTGATTCTCTCCTTTCAAACAACCAACACAAATATCTTTTACCGTAGGAATCCTTTCACGGATGAGTCCTCTTCTCGCACATTTCTAACAAATTTTATATGTCACGTGCATGTGCACGTGTGCGTTCACTATTATATATATATATATAAATATATATATATATATATAGGACTGTTGAGGACGTACCTCAGGTGTTGGGGATTGATACTATGGTTTCTAGTTTTGTGGTATGTGTACTCGGGGGCAGACTAGGCTGATTATAGTTTGGCCGATATGTCACTATGGCAGACTCTTTTGACCACATGGAATATATCTTAGGATTTTGTCTCTCCTAGATCTTATGCGGACCTAATTGTGACTTTGTCGTGTTCAGCTGGTAGTTTGAGTGGTACGCCTCAAACTACCTATTTCAAAAATATGTAATTCATCCGTGTAGCATATATGTTAGGGTTATACAACATTCACATTGGATGGTAACCCTTGCTTTGTTCTTGTAATATTTAGATGATGTATAATGTGGTAAGACAAAGCAACTATGATTTTGACTTTACATGTGTATGTTCCTTTATCAATTATGTCAATCTTTCAATTATGTAATATTCCTTCTTTATCTTTTTAATTACATAATATTCCATAAGCAATAGACATTATTGAGAGTTATATCTCTCTCTGGGACATGGGTATCATGTTGTGGGTCACCACATCTTTTTAGGTGATCGTCAGTAGCACCATCTGACTCGTGGCAGTGAGGATGAACAATTTGGAGATCCTTAGAGGAAGAATGTTGGCTAGTTGTTTAGTGTATCCTAGAGTCATCCATGTAGTCTCAGGTCTGGGCGGGGAAGTTTTCTAGATGACGCTTCACCGACTTGAGTTTTGTTAGTGTACTGACATTTGTACATGATGTAAACATATGGATAATACCTTTTGTATACAAGTTGTGGTTGAGGCCACAAAATAGTTGTAAAGATACTTGGTATGTGGTATATGCTTTTATGCAAAATGATGGACCCCTATGTAAATATTTTGGCATATTTAAGAAGTTTAATTTTGTTTCAAATATGAACATTTAGTGATGTGATTAATTAGTGATTGGTCATGTTTTGGTTGTGACTAATTTTATTTTATGCGGTGGATTCCCACACCACCAGTCTTTTATGGAAGCAACTACCAATAATGGAAGAGAAGAATACAACTTTACACCCAATCTTTTACCTATGAAATGTGAAAAATAGTGGCCCTTCCATACAAGAAACCTGAAGAAGAGCTAGAGGAATGGGATGGAATTAAGAAAGAACTCATGAATTATTGAGCTATAAGAATGATATACATAACTCTCTCTTCCTATGAATTATACCAGTTATCTTTTTGTAACTTTGCCAATGAACTTTTGATGAAACTTTCTGTTACACATGAAGCATACAATCATGTGAAAGACTCCAAGATAAAATCTATTCTACATCAATTAGATCTACTAAAGACAAAAAAGATAGAAACAATTGGAGAGATATAAATACCACTTGCTAGACAACATCAATGAACTTCATGCACTAGAAAATAATGTTGAGTCAAAGGATCGATATGCCAAAAGCCTATGCTCTCTTAGTTACCAGTATGAGAAGAAGGTCACTGCAATAGAGAAGTCTGATATCCTTCAAACAATCATCGCAGAAGACCATATCAAATCTATTAGATGAAGCTTAATGCTAGAAAATACTACCAAAATTAAATGATAAAGTGATTTCTTTAATTATTTTACAAAAGTGAAGAAGATGCTAGATAATCCAACAAAATATCCTTCAAAGTCAAGTTTATTCCACCTCTCATCATTGTAAGTGTGGAAAGAGGGGTCACTACAAGAATGAACTCACAAGTCAAAAAGTCCATCACCACAAAAGGAGCAAGGGAAAGGAAGAGAAGTATAATACGAAGGATAAGATAGAAAAATCTCACCAAAGTACGTGGGTCAACCAACACAATCAAAAGTTATAGTGAAAGTGAAGATGCTAAGTGACAAATTCTTTTATGACAAGATCAAATAATGATACCAACAAGGTGAGTCTTCATTCCTCATCAAAATATCTTAAAGAAATTAACTCTAAATGATTTTTCAGTGCACTAGAATTTTGTAAGTTTAAAAAGAAAATGCTTTCAGGTATTGTTGATTCCATCATAATGAAATTGATACCATGAAAAATAGGTGAATTAGAGATAAAATTATAAGGTCTAAAATATTAAATTGTGTTTATCTTTCCAATTACTTCTCTTAGAGATGAAAAGTCTTCCTTGCATATTGAACTTAATGTTTTCGAATATCATCCCATTATTCCTAGTAGAGAGAAACAACTTGGTTCTCTTACAATTGATAAGGATTCTCATATGACTAAAGCACTCTACTCTTGCATGCTTACGAGAGTATTGCTAAATTGTTTTTGACAATTATTAGCATATGCATGATAGTAAGTTCTTTAGATCCTATTGGCAAAACCATATAATAATAAATGTCCTTTAATGAAATCCTACACCATGATACCAAACAAATTTGAATAAGTTCAAAGACATGTTTATTGTAACAACAAGAAGAACTCTCCTCATGTTTACAATGGAGATTCCACTATCTTTCAATCTAGAATTAGATGCATTCTTTTGTAGAAAATTTCATCAGTGCTCTACATGTTCCCCTTTTATATGAGAATAAAAAAATAATCATATGGGAGGATAAGGTAACTCCCTTGGACCTAAAATCTTGATTGGGGACGTTTCACACTTCTTTATGCAAGAAACTTGTAGAAGCATTGGAAAAAGTTATTACTTTATTACATGACTCTCAGTCCATATAGCATACAAAAAGGTGAGGAGGTTTTATTTGTAAAAATGTTAAGAATGTGAGGCTTCTATTTAAAACTTTCAGTTGAAATCATACCTTGATCTAGTTGTAAACAACGTATTGATCTTGTTTATAACTGCTTGAATGGAAATTTCTCAATGAATTTTCACACTTCCATTCCTATAGATACTATAACTTTTTTTCTTCTATCAAACACCTTAAAATGTACAATAAGTGAGAGTCATTTTCATAATTATATAGATATTAACCTGATTAAAACCTATTTTTTGGTTTACCCGATGAACCTCATTGGATTAAGTTTTCTTATTAAATTTTAGATCCTTAAACGTTAACTTGTGTTCATTTTCCAATTTTAGGATGTCAACTGAAAGTCCCCCCACCCAAATAGATATTTTGTGAGTTGATTACTATCCTAAGTCACAAAACACTCTTCTAACAAAAATCCTATTTTTTTTACTTCTACTTTGCCTTCATGCCCACCATTCCATCCGTGCCATATTTGAAAGAAGATAAGGGGATGCTTCTATGATGGATGATATTTTTAGAGTCAACCCTTTGAGATATTGAGCCTACACCTTATCCATGTTACTTTCTTTGATAGTATTAAGGATTGAAGTTTTAGTCCTAATTTAGGTGCCCTTTACTAATAAATTTGTAACCTTAAAATTGTGTATAAATAAGGTTAGTTGTGGTATAAGGAAGCCTTATCATTTTCATAATGAACTCTTTTCTTACTTAAATCTTGGGTATGATAAGTCAACTTCCATTTTGTAGTTACTTGTGATACATTTTTTTTCTTATGACTTATGTTTTGATGTTTTATGCAGCCTCAAGATTCATAAGGGGAATCTCTCTAGCTGTAAAACAAATCTTCTTATGATTACAATACATTCTTTCTAGTGGTTATATGCATCTGTGATTTCTTGACATGTTTATTCCTTTGTTTGGGTATCTTTTGTTTTTTACTCTACATCAATAGGAGCATGTTGTTTTTGTTTTGATTTATTGTCCATCTTTCATGTATCATCAATTTATTCATGAACAAGACCTTTTTATTACTCTTCTACCCAAGACACCACCTCTCACACTTTTTGATATGAAGAAGGGGGAGGACATAAAATCCTTCCATAAATGTACAAATACAAAGCTACCTACCTTGTGCAATCATAAAACCTAATCAAACATCAGATATATAATTAATTTAGGGGGATCACATCAAGTCAATATTTGAATCTCATAACTTATCCAAAAATAATAGTATAGTTCAAAAGCTTTCCTTAAATTTGTGGAGAGGTTTGTTATCTTTAAAAGTGGAGAATGTTGACTTTGAGGCAACATAGTCGAAGCCCATGTTTTGATAATGACTAAACAATGTCATTTATTCATCTGTAATGCTTCTACTTGATTGATTAAAAAATGATAGACATATTTCAAATGCCTAATTTTAAATATCCTATAATTGGTCTTAAGATTAAGCCATGCACAAATATTTAGTTGTTTGAGTATTAGGTAAATATATCTATTGGTATTTGATGTAAATAACTTATAATTTAGTCTTGTAGTTAAGCTCATAATAATTATTCAATTGATTGAAATGAATATTGACACACTTTGGGATATTTAGAAATAACCAAACAATCATTATTGTCAGACAAAATTACCAGAGAAAACTTAGATGACCTGACTGTGAAGGTATTTCTAAGTACCTACATATATCGAGTTTGCTATTTTATCGATGGAAAGCTTTCCCATGGGAAAGCTTTCCATCGATAAAATAGCAAAGGATCAAGCATTGTCGTCAGTCAATATTCCAAGGGAGAAATTCAACCAAGTTAGCTAGGAAGGTACCTTATTGTCTTGTTGTAGGTCAAGTATTTTATGAGAAAATATGAAAAACAATATTGTAGTTGTAGTTTTTTGAGAGTTTTTAAGTGTCACTTAGAAAAGACTAGAATTGGAAACAAATATATTGACTTTTAACCTAACCCTTATAAAATGACAAGAATTCATCTCATCTTTACTGTTGAGTAATTGGCATGTTAGACTATAAATGTGGGAGCCTTGTGAGTCTCCATTTGTACATTCATGTTTGATATAGTGTACCTTCCCACAAGATGCTCCAAAATTGGTATTATGATTAACTTTCATATATTCCTTAGTGAGTAAAATATCTTGTAAAAAAAACAACACTATGTATTATACATTGTGAGGACCTCATTTTCTCCATCTCCCATTCTTTTTCATCTTTGAAAATTACATGCTCTCTTGGTTTATAGTGATTGAAGGGTGAGTGGACTTTAGAAAAGGACGACACTCCTATGCAAGAAACAATATTTTGTCAAAGACGAGTTGAAGTGCAGTCGACTTGCAGCAAGATAAGGCATCCTTTGATGGTTTAAGCACTTATTTAGTGAAGAAAGGCTATTGCCAAGGTGAATATTGGTAATGGTAGGTAAGGCCCTAGGTTAGGTGTTTGCCTCTTTACCTAGAAAGGAAGATAGTTAATATTGATATAATAATAAAGGTCTTTTTGATGTTTCTCTTATGACAATTAATGTAAGGTGGCACTCAATGTTTGAAAACCATAGAGGTTGAACTCTCAATATTGTGGAGATATGAACTTTGGAACCAAAACAACTATATACTTACATTAAAATTGTGTTTGATCAGTATTTATTTCTCTTACCATAAGTACTTATTTCACTCATTTCATTTAATTTGCAGGTATAACAAGCTTGATTTAGGTTTTTATACATAAATACCCCTTGAGCATGTTGAGCCTACATTTCCATGATCAACAATTTATATCTTGACTAATTTCTATGTGACAGTCTCAAATGGTGGAATAATCTTATATGAATGTATTCACATAGATGCATATTGACTCTTAGATCGTGTATATATTTCATCTTTGGATCACAATTGTAGGCTACAATATTGCATGGTCTATCAACTTACACGTCCACCTACATGAGTTACATTACTTTGTTTGTTTCTTGGATTAGTTCTATTGTATAGGCATACACTAATAAGAAAAATGCTGAAATGAATTAGTGAAAATGCACAAACCCACACACTTAAATTAGTAGGGGCCCATACATCCACCAATATAGATGCTCAATAATAATAATGACCTTGAAAGTCAAAGAAAGTGTAAACAAGATGTAGAAGAATATTTTCTTCAATGCACTTGGAATATTAGTTTAAGAAACAAGGACAAGTACAAGGATTACTCAATAATAAGGTGAGAACAAATGCTTCAAAGTAACATGTATTGCTACATTGGTTTTAAGTCTTATTTATCCCTGATTTCAGTATATTCACAATGAGTCTGAAGATATATTAGATTACTGATCAACATTCTATTTTGAAGAATTTATTTATAGTCTTTAATATCATGGAAACAAAAACTAAAAATGTATTCTTGAAATGTTATGTATGTTCTATCTTAACACTTATTCTATCTTGACTGTTATGAAAACCTTTGTAATAAAATTTGTAGTCTTGAATGTTGGTCAACTACTTCTAAGCTTTTCTATGATAATTCTCATATCATTTCCATGATAGACATGTATATTCTAGATTTTTTGGCGCCAATTATCATCATAGTCATGAAGGATATCATAAATGACCCATGATGGACTTAATATTACCATATAACCTTGTCTTTCTTTCTACACTAATTCAAATCATGATCCAATTGGGCTATACAGATGAAACTTAGAGATACAGTTTATAATTGCCTTTCTACAAATATTGTATCTTAGTGTTAATTACTTATTAAAGTTATATGATAACTTGTATTTTATATATGTAATGTTTATCTGTATCTAGAAAAATGTACGTAGGTATGATTCATATGTTGGATCACTTTTATTTTTATCCTACTTCAATCTATTTAATTTGTTACAATTAAAGAGGAAGCAGTGTAAAAAACAAATCAAGATATTAATAGAAGACAAATTTATGTAAACCCCTCAAATATATGGTTGGTCTAAATCTAAAAATATAAATAAATACATGAGTCATATCGTACCAAGGTCCCATTTGTGTTGCTTCTAGATTTCACCTCAATACCTGGTGAAAATACAATAGAAACAAATCCAAGGAAAAACATATCGTTTTTCATTCTCAACAAAAAAAAGCATTTCCCCTTACAAAAATAATAAACAAAGATGGATGATCGATTTAATGACATTAAAAAATTGAAATTACTCCTTCAAAATTATTTTCCTTTTTTTCAATTATTGTAAATTTCTAATGATATAAATAAAGCTAGATATGCATGGGACAAAAATAAGATCAGTAATGATTAGGTGGGGCTATTGAACATCTCATATCCCTACAAGTTTCTTTATAATAATTTATAAGATCAATGATTATTGACTTAAAGATGGAGGCTTGACTGGTTCACACATTAATATTATAATGGTGTGAACCATAACATACACAAAACTAATACTTAAAGTTCCATTTGGGGTTATATGCACCCTCAAATTAAATAAATTATATTTTTATTTTAGAACTAGATACCTTTTACTTAGATTCAAAATTCCTCGTATCCTACAATAGGATGTGTATCAAAAGTTAATTTCTATGAAGAAACATTTAATAACATCATTTTCTTTAATTTATACTAAGACTACTTCCTTACTTCAGTTGACTATGACCTCTCATAGGTCTATCAATAGACTTCCTCTATTTTATTTAGACAATTAGTTTGATCCAAATTGATTTCTAATGATGCATCTACATGAACATGAGTTTCAAAAGGTTGGCTCATACATTTGCATATGCATTTGCTAATACAATTTGGGGTTTTCTAAAATCAAACAATTATTATATTTTTTTTTGCTAGAGCACTCTTTCTATCATGTACATGACCTAATGAATCATTCTCAAGAAAAGAGATCCAATTAGTCCTTCCTTTAATTCTATTTAAAACATTCTTGTTAACATGATTTTCCAAGGCATCTACTAAAACACAAAAGATGCTTCATAAGGCATTAATATACTCCAATATGAAAATTTAACACTAGAATTTCAACCTACCAGTAATATTACAATCATAAAATAACATGGCAATTTTGTTGTATCTATTAGAATTACAATGGATAATAAAAAAATGGGGTCTCATCTCTATTCATATGTGTCATCAATGACTTGCGAATAACATCTTGTAGAACATAGAGCTATGATTTTAATGATACTTATACCATATGATATATAAAAATACAATCTTAATTGCTGAAGCCATAGTACATTACTTCAATCTCAAGGTACTAATTCTAAAGAAAGTAACTTAATGCTCAATGTATATGTATTCTTTAGAAATTTATTCTCGCTATTATCTAGGTTTATTTGTTATACCTATTAGAAAGGCGACCATTTTTAACAATATATAGGAAATAATGAAATTTTATTGTTGGACGTAATGATACAAGAAACTATGTAATAATTTGTGCACTTAGTAAATTTTCAAAGGAAAATAACATTAAACTAATGCCATATGTCGTGCTTAACTACTCAAATTGACATGGTACATAAATGTAAAATGAGCATGTCTTTTAAAAATATATGTACTTAGGATTAAATATTGAAGGTGAATCTAATAAGACAAGTTGTTAGAAAAATATAGAAGTCAAAATTATAGAGTAAAAGCCAAGATGGAAAATTATCATCTATTATAGGACACATGCTGATTTTTCTTTAGTCACAGAGATACAACCAAGAACCATAATAAGATCAAATTTGAATAAACGCCATGTCGACTCCAGAATTTGTGTGTCATATTGAAGCTAACAGTCAACTTATCAAAAACATGTCCAACCAATACTTAGACAAAGAAATAATCTATTCAGTTATATCTATTAGATATACTTTAGGAGTGTGTGATCCTACATAAAAGGACAAAGGACCTGGGTCCCTTTTCTGATATATAAATATATATATATATATAAATAAATAAATAAATAAATATATATATATATGTGTGTGTGTGTGTGCGTGTGTGTGTGCGTGTGTGTGTCACATTGTTTCTCTTTCTGGCTTCAAATATATGTACTGATACAGTTACAGAGCAGAAGAGAAAGAATAAACATATATTGTAAGACAATCTTTGTTTCTGGCTTCAACTATACTGATACGGTCATTGTGCTCTTAAAATAAGATGAGGAGAATGAATAAGCTACTGATTTAATCTGATTTCAAAATTATCATTCATTTAACTAGGTGTAAAACGTCAAGATGAAGGTTCTACACATATCAAATTTGAATGATTTTTGATACACAACTCATCTACATAGTATACTTTAAATCCATACAGTTGGCTGAAAAAAGTGTTGAGAAATACACCAACACCAAATAAGGAACATGTATAGAAAATTTTCTATCCCTTAATAAATGACTCACTTTTCTGATATATATAAATATATAAATATATATATATATAATATATATATATATATATATATATATATATATATATATATATATATATATATATATATATATATATATATATATATATATATATATATATATATATATATATATATATATATGGCTACTACAGTCATGTATATAGCATGAGTTAAGCCCAATGTAGTGCAACTAGTAAATGTGAGAACAATAGTTTTGTCTCTAGTACAAATGGCAAAGAAGTTTTATCCCATATTACTCACTCCTAGATCTTTTGTTGTGCTTATATGTAGGATCACATGGGATACTAGTGTCCAAGGGGTCTTAGGAGGAGGGTATGTCCATCTCCTTGGTGGGTATGGTGACCACAACACACACACATGTACACTCACGCACCACGCCACACCTGGCCTGGCCTGGCCAGGCCGGGCCGGGCACAGGCTCGGGCTTGTGGCTTGTGGAGAATGACTTCTGACTTCCATCTTCTTTAAAAACACCTTTCAAACACACAACCATCAGCCGTTTGAGTGCATGTTTGCAAACCCTAAATTCGGAATTTTCCTCTTCCACCATCGCTTTTGTGGAGCTACATGAAGATCCTCTCCTGGACGTAGCAAATTCATCCATCCTTTCCTTCCAAGGTGCAACCTATCAGGCGGTGGTTCCTGCAGTTGCTGAGTTGTACTGGTGATGCGCTGCTTCATCTGCAACATTCGTAGTCAATACGAGAATGATGTCTCTTCTTCAGGTTTGTACCGGGTTGACTGGGAGAACGATGCCTATCCAGAAGGGTTGCAAGACGCGGATTTCTTTAAGTATATCACATTTGTTTCTCAATGAACGACCTAGTTTGATCCTAACTTTATTTACTTTTGTTCTCTTGCATTGGTTTATTCTACATTTTCTTATCTGGATCGGCCTGAACTGTTAACCTAAATTGCACCTATCACAGTTGCATGTAATGATGTAATTCAAGATTAACAACAGTCTTGAAGAAATCATTATCTATCGTTAGTTAACTATAGCTGGTTCTGGTATGAAAATTGACACGTCTAGTTTTCTTGAAAATTTACTGGAACTTATTTTGCTCATTGACAAAGTAGGATACAAATTTGTCTTAACATGGTAGGGTATGATCAGTATTTAGAAGAAGACGAACCCAAAGTAGATGAAACTATTCTTGATAATGCTAATATAATTGTAACCTAGAAGAAGGGTGAAAAGACGTGTCGAGGGTTGATTATGCTTGTGTTAAATAACAAACTGTATGACTCATACTCTAAGCCACCTACTACTACATATAAGGTTTTTTAGAAAGCATTAGAAAAGAAATACAATACTGAGAATCAGGCAACTAAAAAATATTGTGATGCAAAATTTGTTAAGTTTCATATGTTTGAGGGTAAATTTGTTTTTTATCAAATACACCATTTTCAACTCTTGGTGTAAGAGCTCGCTGATGCACGCACGAAACTTTTTGAAAAATTTATTGCTATGTCAATCATTGAGAAATTCCCAAAATCTTGGGAGTCATTTGGCATGGATCTTAAGCACCGCAAAGGAGACATGTCAATGAACGATCTCATGATGGACATCAATATTTGGGAAGAGCATCTGAAAGAGAAGACTTTCAAAGTACCAACTGATGTTAATGCAAATGTTAATTTTGCTACTGCTAAGAACAATGATAAGAAATCTAAGAATTCACTTAAACCTAAGGCCAAGATCCAGAAGAAATTGAAGAACAAACCTTGTTGGACTTATGGACATGTTGGCCATTGGAACCAGGATTGTCCTTCAAAAAAGGCCAAGAAAGCTGCCGCATCTGCAACTGAGGAGGCTGTGGGCAATATGATGACTGCATCCTTGAACCTCAATGATGACTATATCTATAAAACATGAAGTTCTTTCTATTTTTGAACCACTATATTGGATTATAGACAATGGGGCTAATGTGCATGCGTGTACTGACAAATCCCTATTTGTGTCTTATCAGGCCTCTAAAGGCCGATCTATGACTTTGGGAAATTACATCACTGTAGAAGCCAAAGGCAAAGGATGAGTGGACTTGAAGTTTCCTTTGGGAAAGGTTTCTGATGCTTCATAGAGTCAAACATATTCCATCAATATGACTCAATATTATTAGTGGCACAATTTTAGTTAGAGATGATTTTAGAATAGATTGTAAATGTAATAAAGCTATTATTACTCACCTTTGAGATTATTTATTTGTTGGCAAGGGGTATCTTTGTGATATGAAGAACTTATTTAAGATTCTTGTAGAACTTGTTTCAAATTATGTTTTAAATTTGAATGATAATAGTTCTTTATGCTTGAATCTTATATCATCTGATGTTTGGCATGCGCGTTAGGGACATGTGGATGTTGGCTCAATGAAACACATGATGAATTTGAATTTAATCCCTAAATATGAAATTAGCAATAATACATGTGAAATCTGTGTGCAAGCTAAATTACCTAGGAAACCTTTTCATTATGTGAATGCGAATTCAGAAATATTAGATCTAGTTCATACAGATATCTGTGAATTTAATGGTATTGCTACAAGGGAGCAAAAAAATTATTTTATAATTTTTATTGACGATGCTAGTAGATATTGTTAAGTCTTTTTGTTTAGAAGTAAAGATGAGACATTGGATAAATTTAAAATTTATAAGAAAGAAGTTGAAACTCAAACCGGCAAAGTACTTCAACGATTAAGGTCTGATAGGGGAGGATAGTATACCTCAAATTTGTTTTTAGAATTTTGCCAATTACATGGTATAGTTCACAAAGTTACTACTCCGTATTCACCACAATCTAATGTGATAGCTAAACGTAAAAAACCGAACCCTTATAGATATGATAAATTCTTTACTCCAAACCTCAGGTCTACCCAAATTCATGAGGGGGGGAGCTTTGAATACAACTTGCCATATTTTGAATAGAGTTCCCTACAAACATGTAGAGAGTAGTCTGTTTGAGTTATGGAAAGGAAGAAAAATGAGTATTAAATACCTTCGAGCGTGGGGGTGCCTTCCTAAGGTACTTGTCCCTAAACACAAAAGGAAGAAATTGGGACCGAAAATGGTTGATGCCATATTCTTGGGGAATGTAGAGACAAGTTATGCCTATAGATTCTTGATTGTAAAACCTGATATCTCAGACATTGGGGTCAATACAATTGTGGAATTACATGATGTTACATTCTTTGAGGATGTGTTTTCCACGAAATCTAGTGTGCCCAATGAAGTATCTCAAGAGGATTCATTAACCACAAGTTCCATTCCCGAGCACATGGAAAGGAAAACAAATGCGGGTTGCGACTCAGAATAAGCTATTTTTGAATCTGATGATTCTGAAGAAATAGTTGAATCAAGGAGAAGTAAATGGTCTAGGACATCGAAGTACTTTGGAAGTGAGTTTCTCACTTACAATGTTGAGGATGATCCTGTAACTTTCAAACAAGCTATGGAATCTCTAGAATCTAAGTGTTGGAAAGAAGTCATTAATGATGAAATCGAATCAATTCTCTCGAATGGAACTTGGAAATTGGTGGATTTGCCTCCTAGTTGTTCTGTAGTTGGTTGCAAATGGATCTTTAAGAAGAAAGTTAATGCAGATAGGACAATTAATAAGTATAAGGCTAGGTTAGTTGCTAAGGGTTACACATAGAGGGAAGGAATAGATTATTTTGATACCTATTCTCCTGTTTCCCGTATGACCACAATCTGAGTGTTCATAGTATTGTCTTCCATTTATAATCTATGTATCCATCAGATGGATGTGAAGATTGCGTTCTTACACGGTGATATTTAGGAAGAATATATATGGAACAACCTGAGTGATTTGTGGGTCGTGGGAATGAGTCCAAATTATGTAAACTTGTTAAGTCATTATATGGATTGAAGCAAACCCCTAAGAAATGGCATGAGAAGTTTGATTATGTGATATCATCGTTTAGCTTGTTTCTAATGAATGTAATAAGTGTCTCTACTGTAAAATCGTCAATGATGGATTCATTTTAGTATTCCTATATGTCGATGATATCCTACTTTTTGGTTTTGAAATGAAAGTAGTAAATGAGACAAATACATTCTTGTGTAGCAAGTTTGAGATGAAAGATACAGGTGTCACTGATGTGATTTTAGGACTTAAAATCATAAGGTCTACTGATGTATAACTCTCTCTCAGTCACACTATGTTGAGAAGATACTGGAGAGGTTTGAGTACACATCACGTAAACATGTTATGACTCTATATGATTCATCCAAGGCCTTGTTCAACAATGAGACTAGGGTTCTAGTGTCTCAATTACGATACTCTCAGATTATCATACGTTTGATGTATCTTATGAACTGCACACGTCCAAACATTGCGTTTGCAGTGAGTAAGTTAAGTAGATGCACCAGTTGTCCTGACAAGACCCATTGGGAATTATTGATAGAGTTTTGAGGTATATCAAGGGAACTTGTTCCCTTGGGCTGCATTATGGTAAATATCCTTATGTAGTCAAAGGATATAGTGATGCAAGCTGGATTGCCATCAACTATGGGAGTAATGGAGTCTTAGGATATGTATTCTTATTGGGAGGAGGAGATATTTCCTGGAGGTCTAAGAAACAAACAATATTGTGTCAGTCTACTTTTGAGGCAGAGTTGTGTGCTTTAGATGAAACTAGATTGGAAGCTGAGTGGCTACATGGACTTATGTCCAGTTTACCTATGGTAAAGAATCCGCTTCCTGCAATTTCAGTTTACTGTGACAACACTACAACTATTGCCAAGATAAAGAGTCACTAGTACAATTAAAAATAGCATAGACACATCCAAGTCAGAATCAAGTCTGTAAGTGAGTTAGTGTCTAATGGGGTCGTAGTTGTGGACTACGTCGGTACCAAAGAAAATACAGCTGATCCTTTCACTAAAGATCTTACCCTAACTTTAGTGGAAAAATACAGGTTGGGGATGGGACTGAAACCCCTCATTATTCACAAGCAGTAGCAACCCAACCCAACCCAATAGAGTAGAGATCCCGCAAATTGGGTTCAATGTGGTAATAATAAGCTGTTAGGTGAATTCGATGACACTATGTAATTACTTTGATGCTTCATGCATCTGTGTATCTATCTCCTGGGAAACCTATTAGTGTCATGACTGCAAGTTAGTAAGAGATTAGCCTCTGAATGGTGTCAAGTCTTAGGACATGATGTTAGCAGTACATCCTTGGAGACTCCAACTAAATGATTGATGTTGTGTAGGCCGCAATAGGAGAATTGGGTTGTTCTCTGTTATCAATCATGACATAAAAATTTTGTATGCATGACCTTAATGTATTGTTTTCTTTTCTACCATGTCTTCATTGTGTTGTTACCAACTATACTCTTGTACCCAAGTTTCAAGTTCAACACTTTTGTTCAACTAGTTCCTACAGGGGTCACAGTTGGATAACTCAGGTAGATTCAAACCAAAAGGTATATGCTAAAAACACAGTATGGAGGACTGAATGGTAGAGCACACTACACATTGGACTTTGTGGGGAATTTCTAGATATATGGCTACTACAACCATGTATATAGCATGGGTTAAGCCCAATGAAGTGCAACTAGTACATGTGAGAAAAGTAGTTTTGTCTCTAGTGCAAATGGAAAAGAAGTTTTATCCCATATTGCTCACTCCCAGTACTTTTACGGTCCTTATCTGTAGGATCACATGGGACACTAGTGTCCAAGGAGTCCTAAGAGGAGGGTATGCTCACCTCCTTAGTAGGAATAGTGACCACAACACAAACACACACATGCGCGCGCGTGCCCGTCACACCTCGCCTCGCCTGACTGGCCTGGCCGGGTCGGGCCGGGCACGGGCTCGAGCTCGTGCTTATGGCTTGTGGATTGTGGAGAATGTCTTCTGTCTTCTTTTTGTACTAGGATACAACTACATAATTAATTATTTCTTTCCTATTCAGATTTATTAATCCTAACTAGAAGATGGGTTTGAGATGCAGAAAGGTTACAGAAGGAAGAAGGGGAAAGCTAAGACTAGAAAACCTATTGCTCCTAGTAAGGATACTGTCAACTATGATTTGCTTTCCAACAAATTTGATAATTTGAAGCTAGATGGTAAAGAAGGTAGTGCTTCTGAAGTGTTCCAAACCAGTGAAGTACTGGTGCCAAGGGTTTCAAATGGTTAAGTCTATAAACATGCTTTCCTGGAATGTTAGAGGCTTGAATCTTAAAGCCTTGGTAGTCCAGAATAAAATCTTGGAGTTCAAGCCTAATATAGTTATCCTCAATGAAACTAAAGTGAGAGAAGCAAAGATGAGTAAAATTATGTCCAAATATTTTTCTGAATACAATTGGTTATCTAACCATAATTCCCATGTTTTGGGAAGGGTTGTTCTTTTGTGGAAGGAGCAGGACTGTTCTGTGAACAAAATCTGTGAGACTGATCAATCTGTACATGTTAGGATTTCTTGTGATGGTAGAGTTTTTTTCATTACTGGTGTGTATGGGCATAACCCTGATGTTGATAGGGTCAGGCTTTGGAAGGAGATCGAAGATATCTATCAGTATGTTGATTCTTCTTGGGTTATTCTTGGTGATTTTAATGCTGTAAGGAAAGTGGATGAAAAGATGGGTCAGGATCCTCCTTCTAATAAGTCTATGGAAGACTTTAATCAGTGTTTGCTTAATTGTCACCTCTTCGAGCTGAGGCTTAATGGTTTTCTTTTCTCATGGGATAATCATCAAAGTGGCAAGGCGTTTGTTACTTCTTATCTTGATAGAGTTCTTTATAATGATAAATTTATGACAGAGTTTGATGAGTTTAAAGGTGCTCTTCATTCTAATATTATTAGTGATCACAAAATTTTAACTCTTGATATTGGGGAGAGGGTGAAGATTAAAACCCCTTTTAGATTTATTAATGCTTGGACTTCCAGGATGGATTTTCTTGATACTGTAAAGAGCAGTTGGAGTAATGAAGTGACGGGGTTTCCTGCGTTTAAACTTTACTCTAAATTCAAGAAGCTTCATTTTGACCTTTCTGAATGGAATAGGGTCCGTGTGGGTAATTTTTCTGATAAAGCTAAGGAAAAGGAATTCATTGCAGCTGAAGCTCAATTAAGGTTGGATTTGGACCCGACTAATGGCTTGCTTCAAAAGAAAAGCTGCGTTTGAGGCTAAATTACAGGAGGAATCTTTATTGAGACAGAAATCAAGGATTAGATGGTTAAAGGAAGGGGATTCTAATTCTAAATTTTTTTATTCCTCTATTAAAGTTAGGAGGAACTTTAATCACATCAAAGCTTTATCTATTGATGGCACTGTTTGCACTGATGGTTCTATTATTAAGAAGCATATTGTGGACTATTATACTGACTTGTTCAACAGTTCTCATATTGTTAATTTGGACATCCTGGAGAGTCTTTGCTTTCCCAAACTCAATGAGGTGGATTCTCTTGCTCTGGATAGACATTTTACTATAAAAAATGTCATTGATGTTGTTAAGGGTCTTAACTCGGACAAATGTCCTGGTCCTGATGGTTTTAATGGCAAGTTTTACAAGGATTGTTGGAAAGTTATTTGTTCTGAGGTGGTTGAAGCTGTGCTTGGTTTCTTTAGTTCAGGTAGGCTTCTCAGGGAAGCTAATCGTACTTTTATTTCTCTTATCCCTAAAGCCATGGACTCGAATGAGTTGAAGAATTTAAGGCCTATTGCTTTATGCAATGTTTTCTACAAGATTATTTCCAAGCTGTTGGCCGTTAGACTACAGAGTGTTCTTCCCTCCATTGTTAGTGCGAATCAATGTGCGTTTGTGCATGGTAGGAGCATCAAGGATGCTGTTCTTCTTTCCAATGATCTCATTCATGATTTTAATAGGAAAGGTACTAGACCTAGAATGTGCCTCATGATTGACATCACTAAAGCCTATGATACTATTTCTTGGGATGCCCTTTTCTTCATTCTTCGTTCCATGAGTTTTCCTCACTACTGGATTGTTTGGTTAAAGGAAATTTTTGACACTATCTCCTATGAGGTCTTGGTCAATGGAGAAGCTATTGGTTCTTTCAAACCCAACAATGGAGTAAGGCAGGGCGACCCCCTTGCTCCTTACCTTTTTGTTCTTGTTATGCAGGTGGTTTCTCTCTTGCTTGATAAAGAGGTGAAAGATGGTAACCTTATTCCTTTGAGGGCTTCTGATTCTTTCGAGATATCTCATCTGATCTTCGTAGACGACCTTATGATTTTTTATGAAGCTGACACCCGGAGTGCTGCTGCTATTAAAAATGTCCTTGATAAGTTGTACATGTCGACTGATCTGAAGATCAACTATGATAAGAGTGTGGTTATTTATAGTTCGGGAGTGGACAAGAATACCATTGGTGATATCTTGGGGGTTAAAGAAGGTTCTCTTCCGATTAGATATCTGGGGATTCCTCTTTTTATTGGTAGGCTTAACAAGATTCGTTGCTGTCCCTTAACAGATAGGATCAAAAGGAGGCTTGATAGCTGGAAGATATCACAACTGTCCATCGCTGGTAGGGTTGAATTAGTTCAGTCTACTCTCACTATTACTTACCAATACTGGGCCTCTATTTTTCCTCTTCCTTCTTCTATCTGTGAAGATATTGATAAGTTGTGTCATGATTTTATTTGGGGGAATACAGATAATTCGAATCCAGTTCATCTAGTCAAGTGGAGCTCTATTACCAAACCTAAAGTTGAAGGAGGTCTTGGTATCAAAAACATCAGAGAAGTTGTTAAAGCTTCTATCATTCTTAATGGCTGGAATATCGCCAAGAAGAAAGACAGTGTTTGGGTGAAATGGATACATGAAAAGCATTTAAGTAGATGCTCCTTTTTGACTGTGCCGCTCAATGATTCTTTTTCTTGGCTCTTTAGAAAAGTCTTGATGGAATGTGATGTTCTTAGGAGATCTACTGAGCTCACCATTGGTAATGGTTCAGATACCTTTGTGTGGCTTGATCCGTGGCTCCCTAATTCTAATTTTCTTGTGGATGTGCTTGGTAGGCAAAGCATTATTCAGCTTGGTATCCTTGAGAATGCTAAAGTTAGTAGTCTTATTCATGAAGGGGAGTGGTTCTTTGATGCTTCTAGGCTTCATGTCAGGCTGTACAATATTCTGCAAACTCTTCCCCCTCCCTCTGGTTTCTGCGACAATATTAAATTTGCAGGGAAGTCTGAAGCGAATCTCAGGCTGGTTATGGATAATTGAGATTATATAATGATGCCAGACCCATTCCTTTCTTCAAATGGCTCTGGAATTATAATGGACCCAGAAGTTTTCATATGATGGGGTGGAAGATAGGCCATGGCAGAGTTCTTACTGCTAGTTATGTTAAGAGATTAGGCATTAGTCTTACTTCTAGATGCCCTCTCTGTAAGTCAGCTGAAGAGGACCTGAGTCACTTGTTTTTCTGTTGCTCTTTCACTTGGTCCATTTGGAGCCTTGCTTGCTCTTCTTATGATTTTGAGATTCCTGGTAATGTGGAGGACTTGTGCTCCCTTCAGGGTAAGTCTCTGTTGATGGTATGCATCTGTGTGCTTCATTGGATTTGGAGGCAGAGGAATGATAGGGTTCACAGGAATTTTGGAAGGGACACTCTGAGGTTGTGGCCGCTCATTCTGGATGATATTCAGCGGATTATTGCTTGAGTGGATGGAGCTGCTGGGACATCAGTTTTGTTTCTTCTTGTACAGTGGTTTTGTTTCTCTTTGTTTTCTGCCTTCTTTTGTGGCACTCTCTTGCCTTCTACAAGTTGAGTGCACAGTTACCTGTTGTGTACAGTAATTTTTCAAAAATAGTAATAGATGAGCTGGGTTCACAAAAAAAAAAACTAGAAAATGTCTCTTTTGCGGAATTTTCTGCAATGTGTACAAGAGCAACTGAGTGGTCGCGTCTTAATAGGAATAGGATTACTAGGGCGTATAAAGTTATAAATAGACCTCTGGTCATTAGGGTTAAAAACTTCATTTGAATACACATCCGTCAGCCGTTTGAGTGCATGTTTACAAACCCTAAAGTCGGAGTTTCTCTCTGCCGCCGTCGCTTCTGTGGAGCTATGTGGAGATCTTCTCATAGATGTAGCAAGTTTGTCCATCCTTTCCTTCCAAGGCGCAACCTATCATATCAGGTGGTGGTTCCCGCGATTGTTGAGCTGCATTGGTGGTGCGCTGCTTCGTCTGCAACGTTTGTTGTCAACACGAGCATGACATCTCTTCTTGAGGTTCGTACCGGTTTGACTGGGAGAACGAAGCCTATCCAGAAGGGTTGCAAGACGCTGATTTCTTTAAGTATATCACATCCGTTTCTCAACGAACGACCTGGTTTGATCCTAACTTTATTTACTTTTATTCTCATGCATTGGTTTATTTTACGTTTTCTTATCTGGATCGGCCTGAACTGTTAACCTAAATTGCACATGTCACTGTTTCATGGAACAACGTAATTTAAAATTAAAAACTATATATATATATAAATATATATATATATATATATATATATATAGTTAGGCTAGAATACACTCGAGTGTATAGATCGCACGAATACACTCAAGTGTGTTTGCATATCAAGACTATTTTTTTTCCAAAATGTAAACCATTGATCTTCACCGTCCTACTATAACTAGGCTACATACAAATTTTGAGCCCATTTGGATGAGTGTAAGTCACTCATCCAAGGGCAATAAAATCGACGCGTGAAACTAATTTGAAATCCATAATTTTGTGGGTTTTATAACATGACCTATAAATGTCGAAATGTGCTCAAATTTTGCGTATGAGCTATTCACAAGATGTTCAAGAAGATCAACGGATTAGATTTTTGAAAAAAATATTACATCATGAAAAACTACTTGAGTGTATTCTTCTTCGAATACAATCGAGTGTATTCTAGCCAGACTCTCTCTCTCTCTCTCTCTCTCTCTCTATATATATATATATATATATATATATATATATATATATATATATATATATAGGTGTTTGTTTAATGCCCGCGCGGGTATCGTTGTTTGGCTACCCGTGCCTGAAAAAATGGTGGCACATTTTGTAAATATCAACACACTGACTCGCGTCGGCAAAGTCCCGAGCTCGCAGTTCCGGAGGAGCAGCGCTGGGCAGGACTCGAGCGTGTAGAATCAGACTTCTAGGTCCTCCCTTCTCCTTTCGGTCCTCCCTTCCTGTCACCACCACTACCACCATCCTGACAACCGCGTTAAACCGATCTCAATCTATCCATATCCCATCCCACCTCAGCGTCATGAATCCGGCCGCCGACCCGCCAGCCGCAACACCTCCCGGCCAGCGCCCGCCGCGGCGGAAGTCCATAAAGGGGAAACCTTGGACGGAGCAGGAGACGGCCAGCCTCATCAAGGCCTACGAGGACAAGTGGTACGCGCAGAAGCGGGGCCAGCTACGAGCGCGTCAGTGGGAGGAGGTCGCCGCCACAGTCGGCGCGCAGTGTGGGACATCGTTCGGTCCCGGCGGGTCAGCCAAGTCCGGCACGCAGTGCCGCTACAAGATGGAGAAGCTACGGAAGCGGTACCGGACAGAGCGACAACGCGCGCAGCCCGGGGCCAGGTGGGCCATGTACCGACTCATAGACCTGCTCGAGCATGGGCCGATGCCGCTGTCGGCGCTCCCGTCGGCCCTTGCGGCTTCAGCCGGGAAGGCCAAGGTGGAGGAAGGAGGTAGCGGGGAGAGTGAGGAGAAATTCTGGTAGTGGCGAGAAGGAAGATGAGGTGGACATCGACGATGAAGTTGAAGAGGAGGATGAGGAAGAAAGTGACGAAGTTGCTGAATAGGAATTGCGGCAGCTGGAGCTGGAGGTGGTCTTTGGGATGAGCAGCAACGGGAAGAACATTGGTTCTGAATATACAATTAGAATAGGTCGTGGAGATCCAGATATTGACAAATTCTATATGTACTACTACGACAATGAGAAAGACATTCAAAATTTGTGAATTTGTGGTTGTTAAATGCACCTTCATGATCTCCAGCCTCCAAAGGAGAGGCTTTAGAAATGATTTTACTTTGCCGTCAGGATCATCATTTTTGTCGATTCTGATCTATCTTGCCTCATTAGAAGAAATCACCGGCAGGTCGAGGGATGGTGTGTTGTTCCAGCTTTCCGAGTGACATACGTTAGTTACCTACATCAACATCAACTGCTAGTACATAGTCCGGCTTCTACTTGGTTTTCTCCACTATTCTTATCTGTAGTTGGCATCCTCCCCTTTGCTTCCTTCCCCCAGTTTGCCCCAAATCCGTAAGTTATAATTGCTGGTGTAGTCATCTGTTTCTTATGCCTCCACAGATCTGATGCTTTAGTGCAACGGTGAAAATTTGACAATAAGAAAAAAAAATGACATTGGTAGATTCTGTAACACATATCTTGTTGAAGAAAAACGATGCTTAATTGTCAGAATGGAATGTTTGGCTCCTAGTAAACAATTAGAAAGGACGTCTGAGACAATATCAAGTTGGTTGGTAAATTATTACGATAAGATTTAATATTTACCAACATATGTTTAGAAACCCAAAACGCATGGGATGATTTGGTGGATCTACCACGGCAGAACTAGTGGTCTTCTGTGCTGGAAATAGCCTTTCATTATTTCCACTAATAACTTAAAAGCATGTTTAGATACGCAATAGATTTTATGATATTCCAAAAGTCCTCGTCAGTGGCATTGCCAAATGATAGAAAACATCTAGTTATATCTCAAATTGATACTGCACTAGAGATAGTCTATGTAAACAATTTGTTACATCTATCTAAAATTATCTATGCCTGATAAACTAGTAATTGTCCCATCACATGTCAATTACAGAGATTTGGATCTTGCTGGGCGGCAACCTTTCCCTCTATATTATGAATAATTATCTGCTATACTAGTACCACCATTGACCACTATAATAACTTGAAAAAGACTTTAATCAATCTAGCGAGGTGCTCTCTCACAAAACATGAATCCTACAATCTTACAGGCCACGTATCTCTTTTCTTTGTAACTTAAATAAAAAAGGATTATATGAAAAACAAAACGGTAGTACAAAATGTATAAATCAAATATCTACAGAACATAAAACAAACAAGTATAAAATGAAGGCAGTTGCAGTGTCTGGTGTAGTTAGTTTGCAATAAATAATTGAATGACCTGCTTTGTACTATGATCATGTACTGCATCAAAGGCCATGTAGTCCGTGTTAAAAGATATAATCAATAACATACATTGATTGGATCCTCATGGATAACGATCTGCAATATATAATATGTATGCGCGACAAGACGAAACCAGGTAGATAGAGACCGACCACTCAGCCAGCTATCTACATGAGCTGATGAGCCGATTTGTGGCAATCATGGTGGTATAAATGGACGAAGATAGTTACTTTTCTTTGTGTCATGTTGTTACTTTCAGTATCATATAATTACTTTGTGTCGGATAATTACTTTTCTTATAATAAAATTACTTTTTAATAATGCAAGTGCATTTAGAAGTTAGAGCAAACACACAGACAAAGACATATATATTTATTACTTTTGATGACTCAACGTTACTTTTTGTGTCACATAGTTACTTTTTTATGCTATCTAGTTACTATGTGATTCACATACACTGGTTTCGGTCTATTTGACTTACCTTCCTCCACAAGAGTTACTTTACAAAGTATAACACTTACCTTTCCTTAAGTGCTATTACAGTTACTCGCAGGATTGTTACTTTAATCAATCTAGTACCACCATTACATCTATCGCAGTGTTTGTTCAGTTACTCACAGGGTTGTGACAGTTACTCGCAGTGTTTGTTCAGTTACTCGTAGGTTTGTGATAGTTACTCGCAGTGTTTGTTCAGTTACTCAACCATTACTTGCAGTGTTCAGTTACTCGCAAGCTTGTTTCAGTTACTCGCATTGTTTGTACAGTTACTCGCAGGGTTGTGACAGTTACTCGTAGTGTTTTCGCAGTTATTGTAACTGCTATTACAGTTACTCGCAGGGTTTTTTTAGTTACTCACATTATTGTCACAGTTACTCACAGTATTGTCACAGTTACTCGCAGTGTGTTTTCAATTACTCGTAGTCCTTTTTCAGTTACTCGCAGTGTTTTTTTCAGTTACTCCAGGGTTGTGACAGTTACTCGCAGGGTTTTTTCAGTTACTCAACCATTACGCTCAGTTACTCAAGCATTACTCTCAGTTACTCAAGAATTAATTTCAGTTACTCAAGCATTACTTTTCAGTTACTCAAGCATTCTGTTACTTTCAGTTCAGTTACTCGCATGGTTGTATCAGTTACTCGTAGTGGTTTCAGAGTTACTCTTACATCATTCAAAGCATAAAGGTATTTAAAGCATTCAAGAGTAATACTTGAGTAACTGAGAAAGTAATGCTTGAGTAACTGAGAGTAATGGTTCTAGTGGGCAATACATATGAGTCATAGACATTTAGCAGTTTGAGAACTCCTTTTTATGTCATGATGTTACTCTAACAGTCGAGTAGTTACTTTTTGTACCATGTATTTACTTTTCATATTACAATTGACTGTCCATTACGAACTCTTGCATATTACAATTGACTGTCCATATGACATATGACACTTGAAAATTACAATATGACTATCTATATTACAAAACTGTCACCTACATTACAGTTGGCTCTTGCCTATTACAATGTGATTGTCCATATTACAGATGATACTTGCTTATTACAACATGACTACCCATATTACAAACTGTCACCTACATTATAGTTGGTTCTTGCCTATTATAATGTGACGGTCCATATTACAGATGACACTTTCTTTTTACAATATGAGTATCCATATTACAAAATTGTCACCTACATTACAATTGCCTCTTGCCTATTACAATGTGACTGTCTATATTACATATGACACTTGCTTATTACAATTTGACTATACATATTACAAAACTGTCACTTACATTACGGTTGGCTCTTGCCTATTACAGTATGATTGTCCATATTATAGATGACACTTGCTTATTACAATTTGACTATACATATTACAAAACTGTCACTTACATTACGGTTGGCTCTACAGTATGACTGTCCATATTATAGATGACACTTGCTTATTACAATATGAGTATCCACATGGTAATAGGCTTGGGCACACCCCCTTATGTTTTTTTTCTCCAACCCGTCATCCACAAAGTATTGAACATGACGCAAGGTAACCGAGTTAATGAATAAGTAAAACCAATATAATAGAAAAAGTAAAGTAGGGACACTTCACAGTAAACTATTATCTTTCTGTAGAAATGAATAGGTGACAACCATTTGTTTTGTACAACCAAAGCCACTGCTTGTGAATAATTTTCTGAAATAACATAAATTGTGCATTACATGTACATATCACACAACTAGAGCATTTGGGGGCTGTATTACACTTAAAGAAACCCAATCAGTGCTACGAGCAATGTAGAATCCAGAAGCATCAATAATTGTTGTACCTACTTCAGCACCTCCCTCCCTCATGGCCGTCGTGTGAGTGGATGATTTGCAGGCAGCGGTTCCACAAGGCATGTATAAACCTTTTCAGTAGTGTCCTTTATGAAGTAAGTATTCTGCTCCACTACAACAATCGTTAGTGGAATTCCAACAAACACAACAGCCTCGTTTCACAGTAACGCACCACCCACCGCCTGTAGCCTATGCAACAACGAACAACAACTCTTCCGCATATAATAAGCCCAATTACTATCCCCACCAAGCTAATGGTCGGCGCACCCCCTCCCACGATCTCCGTGGTGCATGCTGCAAACATCTCCGGTGTTGTTTATGCTTCCTGGCCGTATTCACATGAATCCATACATATTCATGAATCCATTCTCCCACCTAGCCTCTCAGCCACAATCTTGGCCGCACACCGACAGCCTAACCGCGCTGCTGCGGTAAGGATGAATCTTTAGGTAAGTGGATCTCCGGTCTAAGACCATTGCGGCGCGGCGGGCGAGATCTATATACAGAGACAGGGGATTCGCATAGGATCGGCACTCTGTAAACAAGTCAGAGTCCTTTCCAATTTCGTTTCCGTAGGCCACAAGCCACAGCTATTTCCTTGCTTGGTGTAACCCATAAGGGCACCTTGTCTATATATTTCAATTCCCTTAATGAAAAAGGGCATGATTTGATTGCCACTCAGTGACCTGAGCCCCTTCCTTGCTCCGGCAAGACCCGGGACTCCCGGGAGAACCCCCTCCAAAACGGGTCACCTTCCCAAACCCGCCGCACGGTCCCGGTCGCCTCCGCCAGCAGGTATCAGAAGTCAGGTTGCTTTTATATATAGTAGGTGATTCTTTTTCCTTTTTTTCTTTTTCTTTTTTGTTGCTGTCATAGCCGGTCAAGAAGAGCGGAGTTGCATAGCTCGATAAACTATCGTTGTCAATTTAAAATTTGCAAGTTGATGCGGCATCTCGTGAAACTATGAGACGTTTGCTTTACCGGATACAGCTGGATTGGATCGCATTTATAAATCCATGATCAAAAAATTTGTGTTTGATTTACTGAAGCTGGAAAAGACAGGAATCCCGCTTGTCTCGAGCCTGCCGTAGTTGCTGAAAAATAGTTTACAGTTCAAATAGACCGGATGCCGCGATCTAGCAAAGAAATAGGCAATCGACCGGTGTGAACAGCGAACCACACCATTACCTCCATACAATTACTAGTTTTCTTTGATTTGATATATATATATATATATATATATATATATATATATATATATATATATATATGGGCTTATCTTTAATACCCGGCAGGTAACTAACGGGTAGCTACCCGGCAACACTTCCTGATATTTTTTTTCATACTTTCTGATTTTTTTTTTCCGCAATTGTAGAGGAACATTTTATCTAGTTCTCCAAAAAAATTGATCAAAAAATAATATCATTTGCCCCCCCAAAATTAAAAAACTCGTCCATATATATTACTGACTGTATATATGTATATATATATACACGCACACACACACACACACACACACACATATATATATATATATATATATATATATATATATATATATATATATATATATATATATATATATATATATATATATATATATATATCACACTTCCTGATATTTTTTTTAATTTTTTTTCGCAATTGTAGAGGATAATTTTGTCTAGCTCTCCAAAAAATTTGATCAAAAAATAATATCATTTGCCCCCCCAAAATAAAAAAAATCCGTCCATATATATTACTGACTGTATATTTTCTGCGCAGTTACTCTTTTGCACTCAGAGTTACTCTAGCATACCATATAGTTACTCTTATTATTCAGACGGGTTACTCCAACATACCATATAGTTACTCTTTTGACCCGAGTTACTCCAGCGGGTAGCGAAAATTCTGGCTACCCGCCGGGCAACGAATGAACAACCTATATATATATATATATATATATATATATATATATAGTCAGGCTAGAATACATTCGAGTGTACGGATCGCACGAATACACTCAAGTGTGTTTGCATATCAAGACTATTTTTTGCAAAATGTAAACCGTTGATCTTCACCGTCATACTATAATTAGGGTACATACAAATTTTGAACCCATTTGGATGAGTGTAAGTCACTCATCCAAGGGAAACAAAATCGACGCGTGAAACTAATTTGAAATGCATAATTTTTGCGGTCTTCATAACATGAGCTATACATATCCAAATGTGCTCAAATTTTGTGTATGAGTTGTTCACGAGATGTTTAATAAGATCAACGGATTAGATTTTCAAAAAAAATATTGCATCATGAAAAACTACTTGAGTGTATTCCGCTCCGGATACACTCGAGTGTATTCTAACCTGACTATATATATATATATATATATATATATATATATATATATATATATATATATATATATATATATATATATATATATATATATATATATATATATATATATATATATATAGTCAGGCTAGAATACACTCGAGTGTACAGATCGCACGAATATACTCAAGTGTGTTTACATATCAAGACTATTTTTTACAAAATATAAACTATGAATCTTCACCGTCATACTATAACTAGGCTACATATAGATTTTGAGCCCATTTGGATGAGTGTAAGTCACTCATCCAAGGACAACAAAATTGACGCGCGGAACTAATTTGAAATGCATAATTTTTGCGGTCTTTATAACATGACTTATAAATGTCCAAATGTGCTCAAATTTTGCATACGAGCTATTCACAAGATGTTTATGAAGATCAACATATTAGACTTTTAAAAAAAATATTACATCATGAAAAACTACTTGAGTGTATTTTGCTCCGAATACATTCGAGTGTATTCTAGCCTAACTCTCTCTCTCTCTCTCTCTCTCTCTATATATATATATATATATATATATATATATATATATATATATATGTGTGTGTGTGTGTGTGTGTGTGTGTGTGAGAGAGAGAGAGAGAGAGAGAGAGATCATATACAAAAGTCTACTACATGGCATTTAATTGAGTGTTAAATTAACCTTACTTAGTTTTAGTAATGGTAGTTGAATGACACTAATAAGTAATAACCAGTTTAGCAAATATCATCATCATCAATTATTATTGCGTGATTGACGTACAGTGGAAGATAATTTGCACAGCTGTTAGGGAGTCTTGGTACAAGAGTTTATCTTGAATAGCTTTTGATCTTTATCATTTTTTCTTGATTTATATTCATGTGAAGAAATGAAAACATACTTCGTTTGAATAATCCAAAGTTACGTGAATTTTAACCTTAACCTTAATTACTTGTTCTATCTATAAAATATAACTCTATTTGTTTGAAATGCATGTGAAGGTAATAATATCCACTATACAATATTCGATCTCTCGAGATTGCAATAGATGGTAGCTTGCACGTAAAAAGATTACAACTCTAACTTCCATTTTAGGAGGTAAACTCTCTTTTCCAACCGTTTGAGACTATGTTGCCAATATTTTCTGTTATCAAATGTTGTTGGTGAGTCAATTCTTGTATTATGATTTGGTCGTTCCCAAGTTATGTCTTTGTGTGAAAATGTTTGTGTGTACTTAGGTTTATCATTTTGTATACAATTCATACTACATGTGAAAATTGTATTGTTCATCATGTAGGCTAGATGAATGGTGAGGACTTGGTCTACTGGTGAGAGTATAGTTTTAACTCATGACAATCTTAAACAATTCTTCACTATTATTGGATGCATGAAAAGGAGTAGGCCAAGAAATATGCACTATTATATTGACAATTAACAATAAGATTTCTAGTTGGCACATCAACCTAAAGTCAGTACTGAGTTATACACATACTCAACCAAAATAACCTTCTATTTTAGTGTACTATGACTAGTAGAGACGTGAAATCATGTCTCGATAGATCCTATATTTGTCACTATAGCTCCACAAAATAACAACCTTTGACCCTCATATTAAAGATTTTTGTTTGCAAGTCACAAATTGTTGAATCAATTTCTATTGACTCTCAAAGTCAAAAATGACTAAACTCTTGTTTTGATGATGACGAACTATTTCACTTATTTGTGCCTAATGCTTCTAACAAAGTGATTTCAGATTAGGTGTAGACACACTCCAAATGCCCTAACTTGCGCATCTTATATTGGAGAAAGACAAGTCAAAATCAATGCAAGTGTACTTTTGTGATAAAGACATCAAATCTATTAGAATCATGTTGTAAATCACTTGTAATGATTGTATGACTTGTAATTAAGCTTAGAAAAAATCAAGAGAACTTATATCAAAATTTTAAGCACTTTTATGACACTTCTTAAAATTCATCATTGGGATTTTTTTTGGCTGAGTTTCATCTAGGATAAACTCGACCGACATCCTTGATGGATCTTGGGAACTGCCAGGGTCGACCGAGTTTCCCCAGGACAAACTCAACCGACAACTTTGCACAGGCGAATAAACTTTGATCTATTTATTGAGTTTCATTCAAGATAAACTTGACCAACAACTCAAAATTGATATATCATATAGTTCTATGGGTTGAGTTTCCCAAAAGTAAACTCAATCGAGCACATTGTACAGAATGTGCAAAAAAAGTATTTCTAGTTGTTTCTGTTGCAAAACTCAAAATAGATCATTTTCAACACCTCAAATGACTAGAACTTCATCCTTAAGTGCTTCTACTGAATGGGAGGCATCCCCAACTATAAATAGGACCCCTTGGGATTTATCCCATGGTTACCCAAGCACTATGAAGGTCCCTATATTATAGTTAAGTGCCTCCAAGAGCCTCCTTCCACTTACGCATAATTGCTTGCTACATCAATTAGAGTGAGTAGGAGATTTGTAAGAGAGCTAGTCCTACATGCACATCTTGTAAGAATCTCACTTCCTACACCTTCAAATCTCTCTTTCTACCATGACGATGAAGTTCTCTCTCTTGGCTAAGAGAGGTAGAGAAGAAGAGGAAGGGAAGGAGTTCCTTGGTGAAAGCTTCTCCTTGGCGAAGGTGAAGTCAAAGGTGGAAGATCCAAGAGAAGAGTGGGTAATTCCTTCAAGGTAGACGACTTGTTGTAAGAGTGGATAAGTCCCTAGTGAAGGACGAAGACTTGTTTCAAAAGTGGGTAAGTCCTTAGTGAGGTAGAAGACTCTTAGTCATAGATGGGTAAGTCCTTTGTGAGGTTATTGGCTCCCTTATCCTCAAAGGGAAGGCTGGGTATCCTTGTCCTGGAAAAGGAGTTGTCTTATTGTATGTCTTATAATAGAATATAAGGAAGGTGCAATGATTACAAAATCCTAGAGGTTGACCTCTCTAGGTACTAGATATACACTCTCTTAGCTTGAAGTTTGGAACCACTATACATAGATTGTGTTCTTGTTCCTATTCAATCTCTCTCATTCTTGCTATGTATGTCTATTTTTGCTCGAATTCCATACTTGCAACCTTATCTCTTGAAGTAATTGGAAGGTCTAATGAATTTGGTTGAAGTGTTTTAGCTCTATATAACCCTCCTACTAGAGCCCATCATCTATAGATCCAACACAAATTTATTAGGGTTGAGTAACACAATGAGGATACATTGATTTATAAATGATAGCTAGGTGTTATTCATGCACACAAGTCTTAAGTGTGTAACTCAAACACTACCCCACAATTATAACGGTGTGTGTAGTACAATCAAAGTCGTCCAAGGAGTAGGGTCTTGTTAAATGCAAGAGCATTATATTTCAACAATCGAGATTGGCTTTGAAGGATGGTTTGATTTTTGAATGAGAAAATTAGATAAATTAGAGAGAATAACCAATGTAGCATTCACTTGGTTAAAAGATTTCAATTGATTAAAAGGTTTTGAAAATAGAATTTCACATCTATATAATTAAATGATGAACTAAAAAATCAACTATGCTAGAAACAACATAAGGGAGGTTAGTTTCCTACATCCACCTCTCAGGAGTGCAAGACAGTCCTAATTCCATATAGCATTCCTATGCCTATACTAAATCTAAGACTAAAAACTTACTCCCCAACACTTCCAGCCATTCTCATGGTAAAACAAGTGCAACTAAGGTACATCTCCTAACTCCTATACATATCTTTGCAGATCATATAAAGAGTATAAATAAAAAAGATAGAGTATTATGCCAAGCATGTAAGAGAAATCAACTCTGACAAACCTTAGAAAAATGGAAACACTATCATTAGATATGAAAATCATGTTCAAACAAGTTATGACATGGGAGTTACTCCCCTATATCCAAGAACAAAGGTTCTATTCTTACATGGTTCAGGAATGCAGATACAAGCAATGGAAAATGGACCAGGACATAATAGGAGAGAGGAAAGAATGAAAATCTTCAATAAACATTAGAACAATACAATACTCTATCTAGGAGTCACAATTTTGTCCTTGTTACATTACTTTATCCAACAACCTTTTCTCTAGACCAATTGGGATGGAGAATGAAGATCTTTGTTGTAATGGCTGAAGAAGAATTGGAAAAGAAGATGGCTCTCTCTCTAGTAACCACTCCATCCTATTTAAAATTTCCTTTAACTCTTGTCTACTCTTCTCTGGATGTCTTTGGCTTCAAATTACCCACGATAACCATCCCAAGTCATATTTGTTCATATTTAAAATGTGAGGGATGAATCATTTTCTTCTAATTTGTACTAAAACTGTAGGTAACACGAAATGTTGGTAAGTCAACACGATGTGTTTCTTACAGTTTCTGATGTCGAACTACTTTGACCAAAGATGACACAACAATGTTGGTTGACCAACACATTGTGTTGCTACAAATTAGGGTACTCTTGAGATTTTTGAAGTGAGGGAACACGACATGTTGGTTAGCTAAATAGTGTACTGGTGCACTACAATAATATGTCCTTATACCAACAGTCAAGTAAATGATGGTATAGCCCCAAAAATACTCGTGTAGTTATGCCAGCGGATATTAATTGCTAGCTGAACCGATGTTAGCATAAACCTTTACCAACATTTTTTGAGGCTATGCCAACACTTGCAATTGTTGGTACAAGTGTTTCATGTCAGGTCACATCATTCATTATGCTCTCTAACACGTCACTTATGAGTTTCTATCAAAAATTATATGGCTGTTGGGATAGGTAATATTGGTGATAAGAATAATGAATTTGTGACTTGTACACCAAAAATGAGAATATGTCGGTATATATACTTTAACCACCAACATAGAGTTGTTTGGATACATGCAAGAAGATACACCAAGAAATTAAGGCTATAGATACATGCTCACTCAGTGTGAAGTTGCGAAATATGTGGAGGAATATGAGGGTTGTTAGAAAAGTAGGGTATACATACAATCTATCATAACCAAAAAAACGCCAAAGATGCTAAATACAAAATTGAAAATGTGCAAATATGAACCTAACAAGATTTGTCCACCGACTTACCTTAGTTAAATTGTTTTTGGAAGATGAAACCACATGTATTCCTACTAGATTTGAGTTGCTTTTATATTGGTATGACAAACATATGTGTATATATCTTCAAACAATCCATAACACTTCCTAATTCTTAAATGTAAAGAAGAACATCAACAATATATACATGAAATATATATTTAGCTAGCATGATGTAAAATTGATAAGGAAATGAATAAAAGCTAATCCATTCTAAAAAATAGATGTATGACACCATTGGATAAGAAATAACTAAGCATCATGATATCCAAATTGAATAAGAAATAACTAAAAATTATCATATCCAAACATAACTTAAAGTTCGATGTGGTAGCTTTCAAGAGGAAAACTTATATTAGTTGTAAGTACTTATAATAGGATGCGGTTCCACTATGATAGATCACATCATTTGGTTGACATTTTATCTTTGAGAATGAATTTTTTGAAGTGTTAAAAAGTATTAATGGGGTCAAGTTGATATAGGAAGGTAAAAATGCCATCTTATAGAAAATAACAACTAGATAAAAAGATTGTGCAACCACATTAAGTTAAATAATTATGATACATATTCTACTTGTAATAGGAATTATAACATTATATTAGTACGTACAAACATGTAGAATACCTTGACCTACAAAAAAATATTTTGATTGGAGCCTCACAAAAATAGTTGTTAAAATAATATTCAAAATTTGATGAACATAATCTTTTAACTCAGCATGAATAGAAAAGAATGACATGTTCATGATTTATCAATCATTAATGTTAAATAAGTATGTCTAATCATGGTGTTTGAAATGGTTTGCCTCTTGGGTGCAACATGCATTAGATTGTTCATGTGAAATGACCACCCAATAGATAAATATGATCTCTATAGACATAATAAGTATGAAGAAACTAGATCTATGTACACACTTAGCCATCTATAATAGGCACTACTTAGATGAAGCTAGATATGGTAATTCAGATTTGATTAAAAGAGGATGTGGAAGTGAGGATACTCATACATGCAATCTACAATATTTTATAAATAGATCAAATTATTAAAATAAAAGATACAAAGCAACTAAGATTGTTGCAAAATAAGAGTATGAGAGTAGAGTAAATTATGCTTATATTAGCCTCATGAGGAAAACAAATGTGATGATGTTAGGGGCTTCATATTGAGGAGGTGCATCTTTATAGTTGTAAGTAGTCATATTTCACAATGGACTACCATTGAGGGTAAATCAAGCCCTGGTATTATTAGAAAAGAGAGCTTCAATGTCCTCACTAACGGAGGTCAAATTGGTATTATTGTATTGGTGATGTGGTAACTATTACATGCATCACCATTAGTCATGCCCATCATTCCCAAACTACTATATATAGTTTTAGACGCAATGAAACATTGAAAAGATGGGCATACCTGTTATAAGTGCATTGTCTTTGTAGTCTCCTTCCTCACAAAGCATTAGTGATACCAAATTTAAGTACTATTTTTCATTATCTAATTTTTAGCTATACCGAGAGATCAGTTCAATGATGAACCAGATAATTGTTTAAGCATAATTTTGGATTTTGTAATTGGTATAGAGATCTCTCTTGTGGGTTTTAAAATATAAAGAAATCATTTCTTAAGATCCTATGCTAGTTCAAGTTTCATTTTATCATTGTTCAACTCATAAATAAGAATGAACATGTATAAAACCAACATAATTAGAAAACTTACCTAGATTAGGGGGTGTTGTGGTCTCGTTGTTGTGAACAAGATACATCAGAAAATGATTGCAACCACAAATATGACTAAGGTGCGGGTGGAAATTTGAGGATGCTTATTCCAGGACTTGCAAAGACAAAAAGGGAGGATGGCTGTAGAACCAAAAGGAGGTGCTCAAACTTTAGGTGGATAGGTGTGCAAGATGTACTGCAACCAGACACAGACATCTTCATGCAGTGTCAGAAAATATGACTTATACCACCTCAAATCATATCGTGTTGGAACATGGTGTTGGTATTGACAAAGATTCTTGCAGTGGTGTAAGTCAAGGAACTCTAAAAAATCTGAAATAGGGAACATTTGTTGGCCAACATGGTCTATTATTGGAAGTCTGGACTTCTGAGTTCTGTGTATCTAAGGTGACCATGTTATTTGCTTGCATGTAGAATGTAGTTTTCCTGCTATGGACATGTTGTGTTGGTTGATCAACATAGCATGTTTCTGTCAGATTTTCCACTCTAAACTTTGGGGAATTCTTGTGGAATGTGATTTAGATTGAATCATGATCAATTTATCCCCATTTTGATCTCCAATTGTGATATATGAAACTCAAATTATAGAACTAGTATAGAACTAAAAAGATAGCATGATGATGTATACAAATATCATAATAACAATACACAGAAAATGCTCCGTCTAGTTTTGGTCTGGCGGCGGAAGGGGCGACTTGGGCTTGCGGCTCCTGGGAGCGGCGTCTTGCTTGGGGGAGGGGGTCGGGTTGCCGTTTGTGCGCCGGCCACTCCCCCGGGCTTCCTCTTCGCCTGGGTGGCGCGGATCCGAGGTCAGGAGATAGCTGTGGCCGGATCGTCTACCGTTCTCTCTCTCGCTCTAGCGACGTTGGCTTGGGTCCCGAAGACCTGAGCCTCGACGGTGGTTCGCGGGTGAGGAGTGGATGCGGTTCTGGGGTTTTTGAGGCGCCCTCGTCTTCCCCCGTTTGCTTCTGCTGTTCATCCGGTTGTCTCGCAACCTGGGCTCCCCCAACCCTCCCCCTTCCTTTCCGCTTCCGTTCTGCTCCTAGGTTTCTTTTCCTTTTGTCTTCGTAGGTCTGTTGGTGGTGGCAGGTTATCTGCCTGGGTTTGTCGCCGCTTGTAGGCCTTTAGTTTGGTTTTTGCTCCGGTGGGAGTGTTGGTGTCGTTTGTTGGTCGTGTCGTGGCTCGGGTTCCTTCTTTGGCTGTCGGTGAGCTCGGGCACCCCTCGGTGCTTTAGGCAGAGGAGGAGGAAGCTGGGTTTTGGGCTTCGTGCGGGTCCTCCAACCCCCTGTTCGCAGTGGTGGTCGGGAGTGGTGGTGGAGTTCCCGGCACCCTCTACTCCCCACCTTTGTACCCGCATGAGCCGTCCTTCCTCTGTATCTGCACCACTGGGGTTTGGCCTCCTTTCCGGGTCTGCTGGTTGGCAACCTTAGCGCGTCGCTAGTAGTTGAGTTTCTCGTCCTGGTTGGTGGGGCGTTGGGTCTGTGTTGTTAGCTTTGTGTCGTGGGGTTTGTGTCCTCCTTTCATGTTAGGTCTTTTTTTGCTTCTTTGTTATATGGCAGCAAGTGCGAAGGTGATCACCTTTTCGGTCACTAGTTTGGAGCATATATCTTATATCAGGTTTAATCTCAGGTTGAAGGAATCTCTCATAAAAAGCTGTTGTGGTCAGCGATATAGAAGAGAGATCAATACATCATTGTCCTTATCACGTTCCGATATGAGTTTCTGGTTATTGTATCTGCTCTTTACTTTTTGTGTTCGGTTGGTGTATCTCCCTTTACATGTAGATGCCGTATGGCTTTAATATAATGAATGTTGTGGCTTCAAAAAAAAAAGATAGCATGATTAAGAATGATATATGGATTAAATTTATTTGAAAATACAGACAAAATTGGTCAAAAACGATGATATAAAATGTGAATATCAATAGGTTACATAGTTAGCTATTTTTGGCTCTCTTTCAGATCATGAATAATGTCTTCATTGATTGGAAATATTTTCTATTACTACATGGTATGCAACAAAACAAACATTATTTGACCTTCATATAGGAGATATTTATTTTACATGTGATACATTGGATATATATAGTTTGATAAAGGATATATTACTTAGCTATTTCCTTTTTCTTAAAGATTTTGTAAAAGAAATGGGATTTTTAGGACCCAACCCTAAAAACCAATTATACTATGATAATTAAGATCAAACCGAGGTTTAGGACAATACTAACCAAAATCACTAATTGCATACATTAAAATAAGTGAAGTAGAAATCTTATCATATGACATATAATTAGGTATATTCAACAACTAAAAGGGCCAACTTATTTTTTCCAGTCATCTTAGTTCACATAATACGATTCATTTAGCTTCCCATAAAAATGTTTATAACAAAAATAACTACCTTCAATTGACAAACATGTAGCTGAATAAAAGACATAATGCTATACAAAAATCACAAAACTCCCACATGTACATACTGTGACCCTAATACATGAAATTTATCATGGTAGAACTTCACTTAGAAATGGTGAAGTAACTTGGATGGAGAGGAATGGTGGGTAGTGGTTGCTCGACCTTAGTTGCTAAAATTTTATTAATTGATTATTTATCTAATGTTTAAGTGACTAGATGACATTATAGATATAAATATGAAATTATTTGTCCTTCATAACATTTAAGAAGGCAGGGGTACCAATTAAGGATAAGAAGTTTAATAATTGCACAAGTTTACTAAACATGACACGATAGTAAGCTAACAACAATACATTTCAAACATCTTTCCCTTTTATCTATTTGTACTATATCTAACAACAATTCATTTCAAACATATTTCCTTTTATCTATTTGTCTTAAATTTATTTGACTTGTACCGAGCCAAGTAGATATCGTCAAAATATTTTCAAGTTTGTGAGATAATATGTATGCCTTGGGATTTATCAACATACTAAAGGCAAACAAAAAAGCCAAAGTATGTCTGTAGGTAGGTAGGGCATATAGCCTCTTACTTTATTTTCGATATGGTACAAGGTTGAGTTTCAACACATAGGTACCATGCCTTATCACGTTCACATCATAGTCAACATTATCTAAGTTGCATAATCTCCATTGGGACTATAATCTTAATCTTGTTTTACACCACATCAAGAAGGTTGGGTCCCCTTCCACCATTGTGGAACTTTCTCTAACCTCCCAGAAATTAGCACTCAAGATCAATTCCACTCCAACATTTCATTACTTAGGATTCACCCTTAGAGAGACAAACATGTTTTTCCAACTTAGAGATGGATAACAGTGTTCAGACCACCTAGCTATATATATTTAATTTCCCTTGTATTATTGCATGATTTTCTCATCATAAGGAACCCAACATTGAAATATTGATTCAATCATGTGAAATGCCATAAAACATGTCTGAATTATATATTAACAACCACCACAAGAATAATAAAAAACTAAGATATAACAACAAATTCACAATAATAGGCTTCCAACATGACCATAATTCCAAGTCATACCTCGCAAGGATACTCAAAGGAACAACCTTCTCAATCAAGGCCAAATTATACATAACAAAATTCTCAAAATAAATCACAAAATTCATGTACATTACCATATAAGGCCAATCACATCATATTGACCTTCTTTAATACCACTTCGGATTTATGGATCTCTAACATATATTAAATACATCTTTCCAGCCTCTCTTTTGACATAATAAAAGATCTCATATTAGTACATTATAAATCTTACCTCATGCTTTAAGGATTACAGTGGGCTAAAACAATATCGTTGGTTTAGATTTCACACATAATGAGCATGGTTCATCCTTTTATATTTTCTTAGATGTATTCCATCATAGCCTATGAGTAAACATCAAGGAAAGTAACAAGGTTAGATCTTTCCACACAAAATAGAGCAAAAACAAATATATTTAGGTGCAATTTCAAGCATAAACATAAAACTTTTAGCTTTTGAGGTTTATGCAACAAGCTTTTAGACATTTTGGAGGTTGGAAGAATGAAAATAGAACTTGAAATGCAAGGTGAATATATACTCACCTTACACAAAAAGAGAAATCAATGAAATTTATTGTTTGACATGATTCAATCAAGAAACTCATTCAAGAACTTGTTTTTGGTGAAGATCAATCCCAAAACAACATAGATATGACCTCCTTGACTAAGAAAGAAAATATGGAATCAAGGGGGATAAATAGAATCTTAAAAAATGTTTCATTTCAAGATGAGGCTAGGGTAGATGGGATAGAGAAGCAAAATGAAAGGAAAATGCCAATCTACAAGAAACCAACCATAGATAGTCAAATAGTTCATTTTATCCACATATACATAATAAAGGCTTGGATTTGGTCTCAATGGATTAGGAACACATGAAACACTCACTCTAGATTTTCAACAACAAGAAATAGAAGGCATTGAGTGAGAAATGATGAAACAAACTGAAACAACTCATTCATATGCCGACATATATAAAGTTTTAACACATCTAGGCTCACAACCCCGATCATGACTGGGTTTACAATGTCACGTGCCAAATTGGTCAAAATCAAGATGGGAAATGATAAGAAAAATTTCATAATTTTTGGCTCAAGAACCTGGCGAGGTTCATTCCTAAGAAACCCAAGTTCATGGCCAAATTTCAAAACATAAGTGAATCTTACCTTAGAACCTTTGGGAAACAAATTAATTTCAAGGACTTTTGAACCTAGCTAACCTATCCTAGTTTGACTTAATACTTAGATAAAACGTATGAATATTTTTCCAAACAAGTGAACCCATCCAACCCCACTTAACTTGGCCTGGTTTCATCCAATGACCCAAATAGATTCATGACGGAACTGGATCTGGTTTCTAGACCTAGCCTAGTTCAAGTCAACTTGGTCATGGTTCATGCCCATCTTATCCCAAATACAAGGAACAAGTTCATATCAAAATTTCAACCCTTTAACTTATTAATTCAAGTGCACATAATTTTGTGCAATTCCTTACTGGTTTAAAACACAACCAAGAGTGTTAAGTTTTGAAACAAACAACACATTGAAATATTGTATGCATGTAAAATGTAAGTTCCTTCCTCTCTCTCATTGTCTTAAAGAATTATTCTTATGTTAGGTTAAGAATGTAATCAAGGTGTATGACCAACACATTACTTTAGGTATTACATTTTTCAACAATAGTATGCTTAACTATAAAATGAGACATGAAAATCTAGGGTTTGTAATCCATTCATATGATTTCTTTGGGCTGTTTTAGAAGTAGCATTGTCCATTATCTAGATAAATTCTATAATAATTCAAGTATAACTAAACATATAAAATTTATTGTCACTAGACTATTGTTTTAGATCACTTTAGTCAAGAAGAAATAAGACTAAGTATAACATCTAGTATGGGGTTGAAAAATAGCCTATGTTTGGATCGTTACAACCCCACATTAAAAAGTCTTATCTCAAGAACCTATAAATATCCCAGATGAGTTTTCCTCATCTAATCCTCAAATTCCACGTTGCCTTTTTGACAACATGGTGCCTCTACATCAATTTTAAAAAAGGTTATCTTGTGGTTCCCAAGATTTTGAGCTATGTTGTCTGTCACATATATTGATCCTTCCTCATAAGTGACATCATCAACTAGATGTACCTCAGCCAATTGTAGAATCTAACTCATCTCTAGATGAGATTTCCTTATCATAGATACATGAAACACAATATGAAATTGTCATAATTTCAGAGAAATTGTAACCTACAGAGGACCTTTCCAACTTTTTTTGTAATAAGATAAGGCCCAACATACCTACATATTACATTACATATATTTCAAGACCCTACAACTTCTTTCTTAGGTGAAATCTTAATAAATACTTTGTCACCAACCTTGAATTCCAAAGGCTTTCATCTTTTGTTAGCATATCTCTTTTTCATGTCATGTGCGGCCTTTAACAGTGGTTTGGGCACTTCAATATTTCTAGTAGTCTACTGAACTATCTCATGACCCATTAACTATTATCATCTACATCACATAAGAATACTAGACATCTATTCTTTCTTCCATATAATTCCTCATAGGTTTCCATCCCCGTGCTGGACTGATAATGGTTGTTGTAGGCGAACAATCAAGCTTACATGTACATCCCAAAATCCTAGAAGGTAAAAAGCATAAGCATTGTGCATATCTTCAAGTGTCACAATTGTTCTTTTAGACTGCCCATCAGTTTGTCCATGAAATGTTGTATTAAATTTGAGTGTGATACCCATACAAATTATGTAGATTTTCCCAAATTCTATAGCTAAACAACTATACATTTGACACAATTGATAGGGTTACATAATGCAACCAATACTATCTCATCCACATATTATATCTTCTCTAACTGATCAACTACATGTGTGGTTTTTTTCGATAGAAAATGGGCTGACTAGATAAACATGTAAAAAACAACCCATACATAATCAAATACTCTATGAAAATATGGAAGTCTGACAACAAAAATCCATAGTCGCATGGTACCACTTCCATTTATTAATGGAAAAAGGTTGTAATGTCTCTTCTGGCTTCTAGTTCCTCCTTAAGATGTTGATACACTCTACAACATGCCATGAACTCAACCACATCCTTTTTATGAAGCATGTGATGTGGTTGATGTCTCTCCATAAAATCTTTTCTCTGGGTGTGATATTGATCAACTAGGTCAGTGTCAACTTGTCATCGACCACTTTTGTCAATAGGGACCTCCTAATAAAAATACACAAGCATATTAAATATTATGATACCATGATAAGTTTAATATGTAATATGATAATTAAGTTTATTTTGATGAATATTCAACTATTTTTTTAAAAGTTACGAGTTATTAATAACTATTAATACATATCCTTCAAATCATTCATTTCCAACAATCAATTTATACTAAATTTACATAATTAAAATCAAATTAGATGCTAGATTGTTTGTGTCACCCAATGTCTTTTACTTTCTTGGAGCATCTAAAATTTAATATAATGTGCAGGACATAAATATGGAAATTGCACATTCAATCCAATCAAACAAGAAAACAAAAAACAACTACAAAGTTGGTATTTTGTTGTAGAACATTATTGGCGAAAATGTTTGTTAATAAGAATACGAAATTCAACTAGAGGCTAGAAAAGAAAAAACAAAGATATTAGGCATGTAAATCTATGGTTAGGTTAAACCTTTATCAATTTATAGAGAGCCACTAGATACATTTATTACATAATTCTTCTCTTCATTCAATTTACATAGTTTTGTTTTGCTTAATCTTTTGTTTCTTTAACTATTTCTCCTTTCTTTTCCATAATGTTTAGAGAATAACCATAGAATTATATTGACTACCACATGCTAATCAAATTTATATGAATGTGAGATTGTTTGAACTTCTAAATCAAATGACAAAAAAAATCTATCTATAAGACATGCTGTCTTTCATGAAAGAGAATCAACAATCGCATACTTCATAATTTATTGTCTAGAATTAAAGTTGAATGTCTTATAAAAACAATTTTATTATAAGGTGTTTCTATTTCTAGTTCTCAAAATATTTCACCTAAGGTATACTCCTATTATTTTCTTGATAAAATAATAAGTCTATGATGTCTGGGTTTCTACCTAAGAATCAATGTTAGATTGAAGTCAGAACATTTTAAAAAATCAATTGAGGATCAAATGCAGGAATAAAAATAATAATAAAAATGAATATTATTCCATCGTGGAAGTCTATACGAGGTACTAAATAGTAGTGATTGGATTCACTGAGGGAATTTCCAACACCATTTACACCACTATGAATACATGAACTATTAAAAACAAAGAACAAGATATCAAGTATTTTGTGGTAATACCTCTTTTGTCCTTTGTTCGGTGGACAAAAATCTATTATTTTCTAAATGAAAGATTTATGACGTTCCATATAGAAAATATACCCAAGAAAATAAAAGTGGAGTGCTAAATTTTAATTGAAATATTAGAAAATCAGTAACATACAATAGAAAGATTTGTCACTCCTAACATACAATAGAAATATTTGTCACTCCCGGTATCATTGTTAAGAACCTACCAAATTTTAATATGATTAGTCTATATGTGTATCTTTAGGTCAAGAACGTATAATTTAAATATGTTTGAGAATTTTATGAAGTTTAGATAACCAAAAAGTATTGAATGTGGTAGATATTTGATATTCTTTCTTTACAAATTACCCAATCACATTTCCATTTGATCTCTTTTGAGGAATAAAAAATGGCATGATTCATTAATTTATTTCTCAAATGATTATATTACTTCAATTTGACTGTTAAGCTTAAGGATGTTTCTAAGATGGCCTAGCATACAAGGTATGGTCATTATGAATTGTTGGTTCTGTATTTTGGATTAACCTTTGCTCCTACATTGTTTATGGATTTGATGAACAGAATGTTCTGAAAGTTCTTTGTTTAGTTTACAATTGTGTTTATTGATGGTATCCTAATATATATAGTGAATGTTGAGTATCATGATCACCATCTATGTATAGCATTGCAGTTGCTTCAAAAGTTCATTTTCTAGGGCATGCAATCTCTTGATAAGGGTTTATGAGGATCCCAAAAAGGTAAATTAAGTTGCAAATGGGGAAACCCAAGACATTGAAACAAGTCTGGAGTATCCTTAGGTTAGTAGATCTTATATGAATTGCATACAATAATTTACTATTATATAATTGCACTTATAAAGGTTAATGATGAAGGTGACATTGTCTGTATGGACAAATCAATGTGAAATGGTTTCCAAATGCTAAACGAGAGGTTAAGTTAACTACAGGTCTAGTTTTGTTGCTACTTGGTAATGGTAAAGGTTTTATATTTTATTGTGATTCTATAAGAAAGGGTTTGGGTTGTGTGCTTACGTAGGATGGTACAATCAAATCATACATTTTTAAATTTCATAAAGCATGAGGAGAATTACCTAAAACATGACTTATAGTTTGTTACAACCGTGTTATACCGTAAGACTTGGAAACGTTACCTATATCTATAATTGAACCATGTGTTAACATATAATCATAGATTAAAGTACATATTCACCAAAAGGATTTAAATATGAGAAAATGAAGTTGGCTTGTGTTGATCAAAGTTTATAATTAACTATCACCAATGTAACACCAATGTGGTTGTAGACACATTGAGGCGTAAGTCATCATCTTCATCAATAGTTGTGGCATATCATCTCACATGAAGAAGAAGGGATTTGTTGTTAATATTGAGACATATGACTACTCATTTAAGTGTATCTCAAGGGGGAGTGTTTTAGCACAATAGACAATTTTGGGAGTATAACTCTTATAGCAGTAGGGTATGGACCCTGACATTTAGAATAGTAGGTAGGATATGCATGAAGGAATGAAATAAGGCTTCCACTTTTCAGATAAAATCTTCTATGTTTTCAAATAAGGTTTTATGTTACAAATTAAATAGTTCTACAAAATATGATTTTAGAGGAAGTACATACTTCAATGTATGCCATGCACCCTGATCATACAAATATGACTCATAATTGAAATGAATTGTATCGATGGACATGGATAACCTTAGATCAATCTTATGAAACATTATTTCTCCTATTAGATGGTCAAACAAGTCATCAATCCTACAAATAGGATACTATTCTTAATTATGACTTTATTTAACCGTCTATAATCAATGCACAATCTCATTGTCCCATCCTTTTTCTTTACATATAGAACTGATGCTCTTCATGGAGAAGTACTTGGTTGTATAAAACCCGTATATAACATCTCTTATAAGTTTATATTTATATATTTAATATATACTGGTGCAATATAATAAGGTGGTAAATATATCGACAAGTAACTAGTTTTTAGGTTGAGCCTAAAATCAACATTCGTATGTGAAGGTAATCCTAGTAACTCCTCCGGAAACATGTCAGAAAACTTTTAAACTATTGTAAATTCTACCATACTAAAATCCTTTCTAAGAGTAACAATCACATGTGCCAAATAACCTCGACATACTTCCATCTTTCATCACATAAATCATTCATTTAAACAATCCTTCCTATCTCCATTATAGTTCAATTAATTATTATCATCATGGAAACCCACTTCCTTAATAAAGTAGTCCATCCTTATCATATACTTCTATATGCAATTCATGCCCAAGATTAAATCAAATCATGAATCCCATGTGGAAATTTATCCACTTTAATTCTATGGATCCCATTTGACTAAACAGATATATGGACGATTCGATATATATATATATATATATATATATATATATATATATATATATATATATATATATATATATATATATATATATATATATATATATCAAGATTTTACTATAAGAATTTTCAAAACCAAATCATTATGTAAAGTTCTAACTCGTACATGACTGTTACATATAACAACCATAGTTAAAAAGAGTGTGTGGTGATAGGATCTACTAAAATAAAGTCAAGATGAATGACAATAGTAAACAATTATATTTGAACTATCACTACTCAACGTGACACCACTCCATCTTTTTGTTTCATTACATAAGATTGACCTGTTGCATTCACTTTTCCTTTTCCCTCTCTTGCCCACTGTATGATGCATCTACTTGTGCATTGAAGCTTGCCAGGGTACACCTTTATTTCCACTTTATTGTTTCTACTGATATTATCCGTATGGATTCTATCCTAACTGGTTGTTTTGAACTCCTTGTCGGCACTCCTTGGCATAATGCCCAAGTCACCCACATGTAGAATACATAGGCAATTTGGTACTCTAAAAATGCCCCCTATGTTAACACTTGCCAGATGTACACTACTACGGTGATCAAGCATAATGAGGTGCCATAATATCTCGTTGACTCATAAACGCTTATGAATCTATACTTCTTTCTCTCTGAGGCTGGTATCCTCGAACTATTCCTCTGCCAAAATCTTTTTATGCCTTTATGACACTGTAATGAGGACAATTCCCTTCTATAAGAATTTGGACTACATGTCCTTAGATGACAACTAGGACTGGGTATGGACATCTGTGTGCCCTCTATCTTACATCCCTCAACTTGTTATATTCCCTAATAGGCTCTTTCCAACCTTAGGGAAGGATCCACATTGGTATGGAAGTATTAATGTTCCTCTGTAATGGCCACTCTATCTTGCATTTGTGGATTCTATCCATTCTTGAACCTTATAATATTGTCTTAATCAGTAAAACAGAACTATGGGGAAAACCTCTTCAGATCTAAAAATAGAAAGATATAGTTTATTAGTAAAAAATTTCCCTACCTTGACATGCGAGACTATATTTGTCATGCATGTATGACATTCGATAATAGTGAAAATCAAAGTTTCTTTAAACTCTTTTGAGGTTTTCACATGGGATACACCCTGTAGAGTCTCTAGACCCATCTAATGGCTATGACTCCCTTTTAATAGATATATTACATGACATAAAATTTTCTCCTTTGTAACATGGGCTAGGTTAAATACCTTCTCACTTTTGAACAACCATTCATTACCTTTATTGGGTCGGCACTATCTTTGCAGTTATATACCACTATATATCATACCATCTCATGGGATCTACTTATGTTCCTAATGTGTTTGTCTATGGTGGAGGTGGTTACATTCCATGTGTTACCTAATTAATGGCAGCCAGGTATCCTTGAGGATGCTCTATCATCTCAATTGTAAGCTAGGAGCATTAACTTGGTGTTCTTGTGGATGTCTTACTACCTCTGCATCAGGTATATGCACGTCCCCTTGATTAACTCAACTATATATGTGAGAGGAGCATGAGGTTATGTATATTCTCAACATCTCCTGCTAGAATTCCATGTTCCATATGTGAGAGGAGGATGATGTTATGTATATTCTCAACATCTCCTACGAGAATTACATGTTCCCTGTTAGGGCCAATGGCATAATTTACAGTCTGGTCTCTTTTTCTAGAATTCATTATTGTAAAATATATGTGTTGTGATTTTTGGAAATAGAAGGAAGAGTCAACATATCATGTGTTCATATAACAAATGAGAATGTAGGCTTTGATACCAACTGGTTGCACTTTGGTTATTGAGACCGTACCCCAAGTTTAGCACAAAACTAACTCAAATAATATTCACATACATGAAAACAAGTGAAGCAGAAATATTAACATAATAAAAACAAATTATATATACTCAACATCTCAATGGGGCAACATATTTGTTTCAATCATTTTTGTTCACATATCATTCAATTATATTCCCATAGCAATATTTTGTAATGTTTACCATAGAAGCAACAATTGCAACTTATAAACAAGTATCTAAACACTCAAGAAACCATTCTACAAGAAGAAAACTACAAAAAACCCATAGATATAATCCATTGGCATAGTGCAGGAATGTCTAGACCACAAAACATCAGGGTAAAACTTCACCTATACTAGTGAAGTCACTGGACCAGAGAGAAATGCTACATAGTTGGTGGCTTGGTTCCATGACCTAAATATTATTTTGATTTTTTAGCCGTTGTCTAAGTGAGGAGATAAAAAATACATATATAAATAAGAAATTCATTCTCCTTCATAACATTATAGAAGGTATTAGTAGATTCAACGTAACAATTGTAGCAGTTATATATACAAGTCATACTAAACATGAAAGTAGAGTAAGTTAAAAACAATACATTACAATTAAATTTCTTTTTTAATCTATTTTCTTGAATCTAGTTGACCTGTAAGGAGACAAGTAGATGTTTTCATGGTTTTATCGTATGAAAGACTCATAGTTTGTTCCTTTGTATTTATCTAGCCATTGTAATATAAAGAACAAATCCAATTTCCATCTTTTGAAATGTAGGCCTACAACCTCTACTAAATTCCCACCTTGGTACAAGGCTTTGGTTCAACTCATATCAGACCACATAGGAATTGTGTCTTATAACGTTCATAATGTAGTCATCATCTCCTAATTCACATAATTATCATTTCGCATTTCCCTTAATCTTATTATTAGAACACATAAAGAAGGTTGGGGTATTGCTTCCACCTTTGTGAAACTTTTACTGAACTCCCATAGATTAGCCCTTAGGGTAATCTACTCTATGTATTCATCACTTGGGCTTGACACAAAGTGAGACAAATCCATTGTAGCATCCCACTATAGACATCAAGGATGGTTCATAGTGCTTAGGACATCTAACTAGATGCTATAAATTTTTGTATTATTATCACATACCTTTCTCACTATAAGGAGATTGACACTGAATTAGTTATGTAGTCATGTAAAGCTCTATTAAACAATTAGATTCTACATTTACAATCCCCATTGTGAATAATTAGAAGAAAATTGTAATGAATTTAACCACAATAAGCATCTAGTGTGTAGGACCTCACAAAGCCTACTCTAAGAACTAGCCTTCTCAATCAAGGCTAAATCATACACGACTGAACTCCTAAAATAAATTGTGAAGTGTGTATATTCCCATACAAGGCTAATATCACATCATCTTGACCATATGTAATACTACATGAATTTTATAGATTTAGAATAGGATTAGATAGGAGTGGGAGTAGTTTAGTTTGATTCATTTCACCACTAAAACTACAAACCAAACCATTCATATTAATTTGTGAAATTTTCAAACTAAACCAAACCCTCAACTGGTCCTAAATTGCATCAAGTCAAATGGCTTATCTGCTTTTGGTTCAATTTAATTTGGTTTCAAACTTTTATCTAAGAAACTATAAAGAATATTATTAGATTACTTGACAATCCAACAATTTGTTCTCAAATTTGGCAATATAGATAACATTGCAAATTAACTTTCAACATAAATATTCTTTAAAACTTGTTAATATGACAAGATATGTATAACATATCCAACTAGATCCAAATTGGTATACATACATCATATCACATCCTATAATTATTTGTATTGAAACTTAGTATATCAAGAATTAGTCATACAATATAACAAACACATTTTTAATATTATATTAATATTTTTTACATAATAGAGTTATATATTTATTAGTATGTAGAAATATGTATCATTTGGTTTGGTTTGCTTAAGTTGAACCTTCAAATAAAACTAAACCATTGTTTAATCGTTTGAAAATTTTGGAACCAAACTAAACCATTCACCCTCCTAAAACCAAATCAAAACGGTTGGTATGGTCTGGCTTTGTTCATTTTTGTGGTTTGGTTTGGTTTTATTCCCACCCCTAGGTTTGGAATACATTTTGCAACCTCTTTTTTTCTCATAGAATAAGATCTTTTATCATATATGAGCTATAAAAAAACACAAAATAAGTTGTAAATGTTCACATTTCATTTTTAGAATCCCATCAGGCTAGAGAATGCATCTTCAAAATTTCTTTCACATAAAAGGAGCACAATTCAACCTTTTTATATAACCTTATGTAAATTAGACCATATCTTATACATAAACATCAAAACAAGTAGCAAGACTAGATATTTCCACATAAGAACAAAGTAAGAACAAGTAAAAACAAATATCTCTAGATTTGTTTTTGAGCATTAAGATAAGATAATTATCTTTTATGCTTTATGCAACAATATTTTAGATGTTTAGGAGGTATAACTCGAGATATATAACTACTCACCTCACACAAAGAGAAAAATCAAATAAAGTCGTTTCTAAGAAAGTTTTGAGCAAGAAAATTGTTCTAGAAACGACTTTTGGTGTAGATCAACATAAAAGCATCATAGATTCGACCCCATGAATAAGAAAGTAAACTTACAAGCAAAAGGGGAAGAAGATCACATCTTAAAACATATTTTCTTGTCAAAATCAATCTAGTGTAAAGGGGATGAAGAAGCAAAAGAAAAGGAAAATGTTTATATACAAGAAACCAACCTTAAATCATTGACGATAAGGAGAAATCTTTTATTTTATCCACATATATGCAAGGAAAGTTTTGGTGTTGGGCCTTATTGCCTTGTATCGCTTGAAACTAGTGCTCTGGAGCTCCAACAATGGGAGACAGAAGGCAAAGAGTGTGGAATGATGAAATAGACTATCACAACTAACTTGTATACCTATATGCATAAAATTTTATCTATCATGTTTGCAAACTAGTCATGCCCAAGTTCACATCTTGATGTCTCCAATTGGTCAAAAACAAGATGGTGAAAGAAAAGAAAATTTTGGTAAACTTTTCCTCATTAACCCGACTGGGTTCATAACTGACCAACCCTCATTCATAGGGTTTTAGACCAGGTTAGTTGAGAAACAATAGAGCTAAGAATAAAGGAACATGGGTTCAAAGATAACTAGGATTTGGATCCAAATGATGCAATGAATATAAAATATTTCCCATTACTACCTTATACGCACTCTTTATTACTTTGTTGAAACTTAGAAAGACAACTAAATTTCTCCCTCAAGCAAAATAAGTAAAATATCTACTTTATTATGTATAACTAAACACGTTATTGAGTACATATACCCACCAAATTTGTAAGGATATGTCCTCATATATTATAGTAATCTTGAGCTTGTATGTTTAAGTCAGTCCTATATTCAAAATTTAGATTAGCCTTGTTTGATTTGATTATATAGTCATAATATGTTTGTGTTGATTTCATATGAATACAAACATGGTTAGCAGATATATAACTGAATTGTTTTTAATAGTGTTTTTGGGTTTATCTTGGTACAATACAAAAATATATTGTTAGTGATAAAAATAGATGTAGTAGTATATTAGAATTATAAAAATATTTGTTGAGTTTAAATAATTGAATTGAATTGAATAACACTTAGTTGACAATTTTATGAGTTGGATCAACATGGATGGTTAGGATCAAAGGTTGGTTGACATGTTAGATAAGTCAACATAGTTCCTAAAATGAGTTGGATATTTTTTTTAAAAAATGGTAAACTTTTTTTAGGGTTTGGGTTTTGGGGTTGGGCTTCTATTTTGATATGTAAAATGACTCAGTTTCCCTGGGATGAAAGTGAAATGACCTTGTAACCATTTGAGATGGCAAGTTGATCATCTTGTAAAGAGTTGTATGGTCTAACTTGTAAATTTTTGTTGACCTCTATAGTACTCAGGTTTTGGGTATATGTTTTACTTATTGAGTATTAAAAAGATCCTCCTTCTATAATGTGGAAAATAAAAAGTTATTAAGTCAATCACATTGTAATATCACAATTAACATTTGCAAAATCGGTGTAACACTTCAACAATCGACTAAATTGTGTCTATTGGATAAGAACATAAAAATATGAGGAAATATATACATTACACAAGAATCTTAATTGATTAATACATGTCTTAATCATAAACTAAAGCTCGTATACTCTGTATCTTACTATAGATATAGAATAAAATCCCAAAGAGGTAACAAATATATTTCTCAAATATTTGAATCTATAGGTAAAGAATAACATTTATTCTTTGACTCTATGTGGTTTCAAAAGTAAGTAAACAAAAATCAGCATACTTTATGATGTGATTTATAATATAAAGATACTTTGATAATCATTCTCAAATTTGCAGCAAAATTGGTGCCAAATGGATATTTCTCTTACTTTCTTCCACCATTTCAAGTGATACATAGCTTTACAAAATAATTAGTGAAATGTTTTGATTTAATCATGGATCTTGTGGATGTTTTGAGTTGAGATCAGTGGATCTTAACTGCAGGGTTTTTGGGCTATTATCAGTAAATTAGTTTCATAATTAAAGAGTGATTACTATATTTTAATCAATACTGCTCGTTTTGAGATAAAATTGAGATTTTTAATAAAAAATGTTAAGCTTTGAGAATTTGGGGATGTTTCTCTTGAACTTGAACTATAGATTTAAAATTTATACAAAACTATAAAATTTACTATTAATAAAATAAAACTAGTTTTGTTTTAGGTTTTTCTGCTCCAGTATAGTTATGACTAATTTCTTTAAATTAGTTTTGACAAAGTTCATACTAGTTACTATGGATGAATACTAAAAATATGATTCACAATACTAAAATATGATTTCATGTCTTTGTGTTGGAATAAGCATAATTAACTTCAATTTACTAAACTTTTTAATCTGATATAAGTATGAGAGATTAGTCTAGATGGAAGTTGAAATTATTTTTAATGATATATAACTACAAAAATTGCTAGTATTACTTAGTAGCTAGAGAAACAAGTGATTACGAGATTATGCTTCTCAAATGTCATGATACTCTCAACTAATCCATATTTAAGTAATGTAACATGTGCCCTTGTATTAGTCATTCTATAAATTGAGGAGGTATCCATATCTTTCATCCAAGTTTTTATAGAGCTGAGTACATGTCCTTAGGAAATTCTATTAGGGAAAATGTTTATTTACTTGAATATAGGGTTTCTTGAAGTCACTCTAGGCGGGGAACTTACTCTATATTGCTTTTCTCCTTATAAGTCTATGTCCCAACTAAGATTTGGCAACTCCATTATGAATGTTGTTTGTTGTTAAGGGATTAGTAAAGCTAACTACTTAATAGTTCCTTATTAGATACCAAATATAATTGGTACTTCTATCTTACCCATCTTTGAGGATGAGAACCTACTAGTATACTGGAACAATGCTCATTCATTTTCCTAGTTTTACTACCATGAGGTGGACAAGGGTCTACTTTACTTTCCTTAGGTTGGCTGTATTAACCATTTTTATGGATGGTGAGCCAATGCCATTAACTATCACGTAATGCAATATTTTTGGTTAGGTGAAAATCAAGTATCTTGAAGGAAATGTGTTACATTTACAAAAGATGAGTAGTCTTTGATGTATTTTCCCTAGAATCATATTAGTTGAGTATTGATGTAGATATATTGTACTTTCGATTTTACAAGTTGAGACAATTCCAGTTATTTATGTATGTGTGTTGGTGAAATATTAGTGTACATAGTTATCGTCCTTAGAATTATTGGTTGACAGACATAGGGACTTCAAGTATGTGAATTGAGCATGAGATCCCAGTGCATGCTGAGAACTATATTATTAAGTATCCATAATTCATTATTTTTTATTGAATAAAAAAATTCACGTGAGAATAGTGTGTGTGGTGACTTACTACCAGGTCTCATGTGTCATAGGTATTCAATACCAAGTTAGGCACATAGGTACTTGTTAGAGAATAAGTGTACTGGACATACCCCCTTAAGAGTGAATTATGGACCATTATATGATATAAATGACCAAATTTCTATATGAAAATGGTGTTGCAATCCTTCGACAGATAGTCATGATAATGTTGACATGGTGATTGTCATAGTTCAATACTGCTCAAGGTGATCATTAAAAAGTGTCCCATGAATGAAGTGATTGAGTATGATAGAAGTTATTTTACAAATTGTGAGTAATGAAGTGGGATTCAGTTGTCCCATATATCAAGAGTAATATCCTATACCACTTCATAGCTAGACTAGAGAAATGCATGCCCATGCTCATGTGTGTTAGTATTTGATACTGGGCTCTTATGTAACTTACTAGTCTATGTGGAGATCAATGAACATGGTGAAGATGATGTGTGCATACCTCTAGCTCATACTAGATATTTGTGAAAAATGCATTACATGACACAGATTTTGGTTGTTTGTGGTTTAGTCTCAATTGGCTAATCCTACTACTTGGGAAGCAAAGATGTGTGTCAAGACATGATAGTTTCTTATGCATTGTAATTACTAACTGCCAAACCATCTTTGTGTTGGTAGCATGCTATAAGGCCACACACATAAAAATAGCTTGAATAAAGAATGGATTGAACTTTAAACTAATTGTTGAAATAGATCTAGGGACATAAATGTTTGTTTTGAGGACCAACACTTATTATTAACCCAAATTGGGAAATTAGCTTCCAAAAATTCAATGACTCGTTCTTTATAAAAGAGATTAATCTATACAAATCAAGTACTTGATTATTTTCTTATTATGCATGCCCTAGTTGGTGCCAGGATCCTTCTTTCAATGAGAGTTTTCCATGTAGGAAAAATAGGTTCTATGGAACCGTGTCCTTCCACTACTTTTTTATATATGATATGAGAAGAAGCCATCAATATACACAATCTTGTCTTGTCATATGTTGCCTCCAATGTTTTATAAACCCTAGAAGAAACTAGAGATAGGAGAAGATTTGAAACTTCAAAATGTCTTCTAGTTATCACACATATACCATGGATATGAGTCCATGAAGTGAGTTAATTTTGGATGAGACACTTCAATGGAGGACTCCTTTAGTGGTGAAAGACTCCTCCAGCTAAAGCCATGGTTCACAATAGGGTTTTGGTCACATAACAATAAGTCTTGTAGTAAGAGGCCAGTTGTGGAAGAATGTGTTTGGACACATGTGACTTCTAGTTGAAATTGGAGCAATTGGGGCCATATGTCGGACATTGGAATACATACATTTTTTTATAGAAAAAATATTCTACAACATGAGATCTTCTACTCATATGGTCATTCTATCACATAAAATCCATGATTCAACACATAAAAATGGAGTTAGTTTTCTAACAACTTTAGACTATAAATAAAGTTTGATTTCTAATTTAGTATGCTTAGTATGGGGCATGAATTGGATGATCCAAATATACTCCAAGTAATTAAAGTAAAATTTTAAAACCTCTTTCATTATATTGTATAACATTGGAACCCTCACCCAATATCTACACACTAGATTAATCATGCTTAATAGTTTCTCTCGAATTATCTTTCTTGTGTGCTGTTTTGATCCATAGAATCATGTATTAGTGCTATGCAAAAATTCTAAGTAGAATGTTTTTTTGTTATGAATAAGGTTTTTATCATTTGCATGTATAGTGTGAATATTTTATATTATGAAATTGGTTCATTTGTATATTTGTATTTTAGGAATATCACAGTTGTAGTCATCACAATCATATATGATTTGATAAGTTGGGTACTATTTTATACTCTCAAAATATGAGTTTAGTCGAAAATTGGTCTCCCATCCTAAATCCCACTTGATGATTTTGTCAATTATCATGTTCTTGGATATTAGTGTGTATACTTTGAAATTCATGGTGTCTAACTGAGTTTAGTTTCCTCACATTAGAAATATTTAAAAATAGGTCCATCAAATTATCTTCATGCACCACTTATGACATTATTTGGTACTATTATGAAATTTAGGTACCCAAATACATTAGTACCATCTTATATGTCATCAATACACCTACTTTGCCAAATAAAGGCTTTGGACCAGAACAAAGCTAAGATAATGCCAATGGAGACATAATAGTCAATAATAGTATAATCTACTTTTGGAGAGTTAGTATTTTAAAATATAGTTTCATAGAATCAGACACAATCAAATTTTCATAGTAATCAGATTAATTTTATGGAAGTTATGAAAATCTTAAGGAACTACCTAATTACTTTTAAATAGTAATAGGGATAAAACAAGAAGACCAACCAAAGAACCCATCTCCTCTCTCGTATGATTAGTCTCGCTATGGCCTACGGCTCTACCCACGACAACTCTAAATGTTGCATAAACCATTGTGGGCATCACAATTTCCTATACTACTTCTAGTCGGAGGAAACAGAAGAAACAACCTTCATCAGTAGCCATAACCTTCTCTCCTATCTAACTAGAAATGGTCCTCAAAAACCCATAACTCCACCCTTCAAAGGATCCCCTTGAAGCCCTCAGATCCTCTCCCTCCTATATACATATGCATGCATAATGCTGGTATGCAACCTAGTAACAATAGGACAAAGTTGTCACCCTCATACTTTCAAGCTCCGTGGAACAAACTCAATAACGTGCAGACCCAAACTTCACCTCTTTATACCCTGTGTCTAACATTACTAGCTTTCCTACTTCATTTCTTATTGTTTCCAGCCACCATGATGGCCAAGAAAACCTACCACCTAAAGCACTAGCTACCTCTAGTCTCCACCAGACTTCTGATTGTCATGATTGTTCAAAAAACTGGCCATGACCTCCAAGTAGCCTTTGCAACACCGAATGCTTCATCATCGAGTCATTGCATACCACCCTTTTCCTCTTCGGTTAGCATATAAACTCTTAGAATGTTGATAGATCAACTTGCTCCTCCACAAGATCATCATTGAGATCTTTAGATCAACCCTCGAACCTTCCTTCCATCCCTATCATCTTGTATACCCATGGAGAGGTGTCTTCCACATGACAATGCTCACACCTCAACGAGGGTCAATGATACCTCACATGTAAAGAAGTGAGATCACTACCTCTTTACTAATAACAATGGTAAACAAAATCCAATTGGATAGCAGTGGAAGTTATTTTTTTTGACTATATTCAATTTAAATAAAGAGTACATAAATTTTCCCAAAACGGTGTACATGATTTATACAAAAAGTGTATCTAAGTAGAGGGAAACTAGACTACAACAATATGTCTCCAATAAAAATAACTTAACAAATAATTTCATGATGGAAGGGTGAGGTCCTTCTCCTAGTCTTAGGCTGGTCCACCATGCTCCTGTTGCGCACTCTGATCCTAACCTGGGTGGTGGGGATCACCCAACAAGAGGAAATAAAAATGTATGTGTAAAAAAGAGAATAAGGACAATTATAAACTAAAGTAGGAAATAACAAAGATTCACTATACTAAGAGGGTCAAGAATATGAGGCAAGTAAATACATAAGAGTTCTGCCAAGTCAAGTAATAATAAAATTGCATGCATGATTAAATGTGACTACATTAAACTAATATAGGGCTAAGGCACCTACTGGAACTCAACCTCTGGGTGAGGGAGAGTAACACATTCCCAAACACCCAAATATATATAAAGTGGGGAGAATTATCACATTCCCCTGGGGAGAGTGGTCACATTCCCCTGGGCTCATGCCAAAAACTATGGGTGATTTGTACTCATGTATACTACATTAGTTAATTAGTTATTTTCATCATCATTCTAAAGTATTTCAATGGCATATATAAGGAATTTAAATAAATTTGCAAATGGGGTCCAAGACCCTAGATTAATGGAATTAAAAGTGCTGTAAGAAGGCAATAAAGAGAATAAAGGCTAAGCAATGCCTCATTTGAAATATTAGGATGGATAAAATATTCCCAACTTAGGGTTTATAATGCACATACATAACTCATTTGATATTCCTAAAGAAGACTTTTCATCAATTAAATGTGTCCAATCTCACTTTTGTCCTAGATACAAGTTTATACACATGGATTAGGGTTTATAAATCATATTATGTGGGAAACCCTAATTTTGGACCTTTTATGTAAACCATCAATTTAGTACTCAAAACTGGGACCAATCAATTACTTGGATTCTCCTAATTAAGAAATCATACTTATTTCTTAAATTTGAAGTTAAAATGAATTAGATATATATTTTAAGGCATTTTACATAGTTAAAATGGTTTTAAAATAAACATTGAGATAAAGATGCAAATTGATACTCAAAAACCTTAAATTAGAATTGTACACAAAAAATTCTTTCCAACGACTATTTATTTGTATTTTTCTGATAATCCCACAATTAATTGTGAATTATTGAAATCTGACCAATCATAATTCGAGAAAAAACAACGTGGGCAAAAATGCTTCGCAAGAGGTAGGGCACGGAGGTCGGGCCCATGCTGAGCTTGGTTGATCACATTTGGCTAGGTAAAGGGTTTGCGATCACATAACTATGGTCAAAAGCAACTAAGCGAAAAGACCAAACTGCCCTTGCAATGAAAATTGATTAATTGAAAACACGGGGATGGAATTCCCATTCCAACAAAATGAGGCTTGCCTTTCCTAGATCAAAGGCAATCATAGAAATCCCAAATTTCCCATGTGAGATTCATTACCTGATTTTGTCAACATGGGTAACAGAGGGATTTTGCCCCATAGAATCTTCCCTCCATTTCTCCATTGAGCACTATGGCCGGAGCTCCAAGCTCTGATCGCAGTTGAGGTATGTGGATCCTCGGGCACAAATGGTATCCCTACGATGATGCCCACACCACCATGAACCTGTCAAGCTAAAGCTCAAGGTCTGGGGCACTCAAATACAATAGGAACCCATCCCACCAAAGCTAGAATAGAGGAAAGGAACGGGTGACAAAAACCAACCATAGAGACCCAAAACAATGGGCGTTTGGAGTTGGCAAGTTGTTTGCGAGGGCAAGGTGGCGTCACACATCCAATTTTCTTGGAATGAGGGTCGTTGCAATAGTCAGGTGACTAGTGCCAGAGGGCACCCATGAACCAGTTATAGGGTAGAACGGAACAAGGGACACTGGGAAAAACTAGCGGTAGGGGAAGGAAGAGGGAACACCATGGAATGTTACCGGCGATCAATTGCCCAATTGGTGACAGAGAGGGATGAAGCGACACTGAGATCATCGAAGATAGAACATGAGAAAGTATGCAAGTCTTGCGGTGTTGGTGAGAAAATTGATCGAAGAGGAGAGGTGAGTGGAAGTTGACGGTACGATTGGGATTCTTAAATAAGGAGGAGCCTTGAGGGGGAGTCTATAAAAATCAACCAAAGAATGGTAACAAGCCCTAATTGGGCAATTTGTGCACAAGGTGAGAGAAGAGGGGAGTTGGGGCTCATTCAATCTCCGAGAGAGAGTGTTACACCCCGATCTCACAATTTCCTCAAATCATGAGATTAGGGCATAAGATAGGATTTATATTTAACACAAAGAACACCCTTAACTTATTCTTTGCTTTTAAACTCTTGTTTCCCCGCATTGAACCACATATCATCTTAACAAAGGAATCTGAACATTTCTTCTACTAATCAGACTTTAATAGAAAAGATACATGTATAAACATTCATAATGTCTCTCACTCATAATGCACTGAAACTAGCTAATTAGCATACATATCAAAGAGGAACAACATTACACATCGTATTTACAACTCTCTCTCTCTTATCTCTTACTGAGGACCTAGAGTGACAAGGAACGACTGACTCAACTAATCTCATACTTGACTCCTGTGGCAGGTCTACACTGAAGCTCTGACTATCTCCAAGTCCACGCGGTTAACCCTAAAAATGTTTGAGTAGAGGGGTGAGCCTACTCGCTCAGTGAATGAGTACTTCATGGAAACAGACTAATGCACTAATGTGATTACATATAATTTGAATAAACGATATTAAATTTAACAACAATAAATACTACACTGAGCAGTTCTAAAACAATATAATTGAAATAACAAAGAATGTAAATATTGCATCCAGAGAATAACTACAAGAAGCCTATGCTTCTAGTCTTCCCTAACTCTTTCATTTATAAAGAACTCTGTGAACCTATATGATCATATTTTAACTTATGCCCTAATCATATGCAGTGTACTCTGCATATAAAGATCCGCAACAAGTCCATGCTATGGTCCCACCGTACAAGACTTAGCGACACACCCGGGAAATGCTAAGTCTGACTCCCGTCCTACTCTGCCACAGGACCCCTGGCTCTTCGGCCAGAAACATAGGCTCTACGGCCTCAAAGCACTACTCTGAGTGCACCCGACTCCTCCTTTAACCTGAGTACACCGGCGGAGAGTCACAGGGTTACCTTCGTGACATAAGCACGAATGGTGTTAGATAACCGTGTTTTCTTTTTCTTTCCCAGTGCCATCGTGACACAGGCACGATTGTTGTTGGACACTGCCTCTCTTTCTATCCTCGTGCCACCAGAATTACTCAACCAGTTGATGTTGGACACGAGTTTCACCCCTAAGTTGCAGATTCCCTCTTAGGGGTTCTACGGTGTTAGGGCACTTAGGTCTATTAATTAATTAACATATAACTATCATAGCTCATGTATTCAACATATACCATGTCTCAGTAACATCCCTTTCTAGGGCATGTCATATCTCATCACCTGCAATTTACGAGATATGTATTGAAATATAAGAAGCCCTACAATATGTAAATATCATTTCAGAGAGAACAAGCATATAAAGTTAAATGCACTAGAAACATACAACTCAACAATTAAGCATCACCACATCTCATATCGAGACCTTTCATATTACCATAGCATGATTCATTGAACACCCTATCCTTAGGGTTTCATTTGCCTTATTCATTCATCACATGCCAACACCCTGCTCTTAGGGTTTCATTCGCCTCATTCACCTTTTCATTTACCTCATTCACTTGTCACATGTCTCTCATAAGGATTTCATAGGATATAAGCATTCACTAAATAAAGATTGTTTCCAACAAATCATATGCAATCAATATAGACATGAAACCATGGAAATTTAACTAAATTTAGGTTTTCCATATCATTCACTGCGATATCATGTATCCAGAATAAGATTCAATTAAGATAACCTATGAGGTACATCCTAACCACTTATAGGATTACTAGTCCTTTTCAATAAGGTTGAAACACTAGTGATGTCTCAATTAGGTTAAACCCTAATTACCTCATTTGATATAAATCTAAAAAGCATTCTCACTAGGAAGTGTTGTATATGTTTCTGATATGAATCTACCATTTAGGAGTCATTCAAACAGAGAAGGAATCCGTATCATATCAATTTACAATAACTTAAATCAAACAGACATTTCAGGATTTAGAATTCACATACTAAGTAATTAGAGATTTGGATGCTATAATCAAATTCGTGCATTACACTGTTTAGAGGAAGAACCCACTCACCCTAAGGTGTGAAAACACCTCACAACTGCAGCTCAACTCAGGGAATCTCGAATTCCTATCAAATCCCTAGCAAATCTCCCAATTCTTCTTCCATTCAACTCGGGGACCTTGAAAATGAGGGATTATGAAGAAAGGGTGAGAAAAGAGGGAATTTCGACATCATCTTGGATCAAATCAGAGCATGGACGGAATCTTGACATGAGAGAGAAGATCCACCATAAAAGTCTATGCAAAGGATCCGAACTTACTTGATTTCACCCTTCCTGGAATCGCAAAACCCTAATTCAACAATTCCCCCACTTTCTCCACTCAAGCCCTAACTCTCCCTCTCTCTCTAGATTTTCGTTTCTCTGGAGTGAATGAAGAAGAATGAGAGCTGTGTGTGTGTGTGGTTGCTCATATAAGTCAATTGAGCTGCTTGGGTCAATTGCAAATTGACCCTACACTCAACTTTAATTATATTGGCTGAATATTCAGTTATACAAAAGTTACTGTAATTCGTTTATTTTAGAGATCAAACATTCTCCAACAATTATGGGAATTTAGAACGTTGTTTATAATTTATCTATAAAGCTTCAGTTAAAATTTGAGATCATTTGGAGTTACTAATAAATAATTAAAAATAGAACAGTGCACTGCTATATTGCAGTCAGCAATATATTCGGCCGAGTTTGTCCTGCACAAACTCGACCGACACCCTTACTGTAGGGATTCAAAAGTCATCCAAACATTATGCCAATTTAACAGAGTGTCTAAAACTGTGTTTTTCAGGAACAGTTAAAATTTGATATCAATTGGATATACGAATAAATAGATAAAATTCAATTACCACACTGCTATATAAATCTGAAAATGTGATCGGTCGAGTTTGAAACTTGGCCGATAAACAGGTCAGAGCATTCTTCAAAAATTCCGATATTTTCCAATGTTGTTCACATTTTATATATACAAATAATATACAATTTTTAAGTAAATCAGAGTTACACATAAAATACTAAAAATCATTTAGTGAGACATTCTACTTATCAAATTTTGTATTCATGTATCATCAAAACCCTATTTGGGCCGATTAGGGTCTATGCTTCTCAAACCCTAATTCTCAAGACAAAAGAACATTTAAACTTCTTATCATAGTTAAAACATCCTAATTGTGTTATCGTCATTAATTAGATTTCAAGAATGATTATTCCAATTAATCTTTGCAATTGTCTAGGTAAACCCTAGTTTACCAATTAAGCTCAGATGGGGTCGTAACAACTCTCCCCCCCTTAGAATGTTTCGTCCTCGAAACATAAACCTACAAGAAAGATACATTCAAGGTTATTCTAAGCTTCTAAAACCTTCCATGTCATTATATTCTTGTATTTCATACCTGAATGTAGTTTTCAACATTAGATCTTTTAATTCTTTACTAAATCACAACATATTTCAAATAGTTCTCAATGATATCAAGCAAATTCTTTATGCCACAGTCCAACATAGAATGCAAAGATAAACCACCACACTTTCACTGCGCAACTCTGATACTCTGATACAACTATCTCAACTTATGCTGCTCAGAGATTTCTATTGTTCTGTATCACCTTTAAGTGACAAAAGCAAGTTCACCATGCTGTTTTAAACTTTAATAGCATGCTACTCAAACAGCAAAACAGTCTTGAATTAAAAGACTAAATTCAACAATAAATTGCACAATACTACTCTTGACATCCCCATTGGGTCATGGATGCATGAGGTGAAGCATTACCACCTCATTCCATACTACCCTATTTCGATCCTGGGATCTGTGGGTTATGGGCCCACACATAATTCAAAGTGTAACCATCGCATTATATCATTTTAGGGTTTCAACAACAGTAATAAGGTAATCCACAATTGTATCAGTCGTTCAAGCATTAATCATACTCAATTACCATCACTCAGTTATATTAGAGCTAGGTATAACAAGCTACACCTCATTAGGGTTACTTGTCCAAACAATCTAATTATCATCCCTTTCTATTAATATGAGTGGATAAGTATGACTACCTTGTTCAGGGTATCTCTCCATGTGTTTTGACATCATCTAAACCATATCACCATATCACAAATACACAATACTAGGATGCATATCAGGTATGAATTTCTACAACTATCATACGCCTTTAATTTAACATATAGCTTGCACAAATATACTGAAATCATATGTAGAACCAACTTTCATACCTTAATATGCCTTCAACAAATCATACATGTAAAAACAAATTCACATATTACACAAAGCTAGTGCTTTCCCATATCTCTCTGCTCATTCCTTACTTCTTTACTTTTTGCTACCTATCCTTTTCATATGATTATATACGATAAACATTATTAACATTGAAGGATTTAAGATAGGAATAGATTATTCATCATCCTTGCTATCACACAATAATTTTATTCCTTATCGCACTTCATCATATTGTATGTCACTATTACATTCACTAGATGACCCCACCAAGGTAGTTATGCATCATATATAATTCATTTTCTTATCATTTCATTCCCACCTTGCTATTGTTAAGGAATATATGAAAGAGAAGATGATTTTAAGACTTGGAATACTTGTATTCAAACATTTCCTTGATACATTCTCGTATGTAGATTTACTTAGTTATCAACAGAGATATTTGATTAATTAGCACTTGCTTGAGTCTCAGAACCTCTTTATTTTATAACTTCTCCATCATGTTTCAAACCCTATCTTACATTTCATAGTCCTCTTACTATATACTATTCTTTAACCCGTCATCTTTAATTCTAAATTTTTCTCTTATGACCATGTTGCTTATTCATATGTATGGTCATGTATACCATGTTGCACTTATTTCCACCTTTATCTTTATACTATTGTGAAGTTAACATTCTAAATTAATAGTCCTTCTATTAGTTTTTACTCATGTTGAATACATTACATATTCTTCATTTTTACATCAAGTGGATCATGCATGGGTCAAACATAGTTTCTCTTTCAATCAAGTTTTTCTCTTCTGAATACAATCCACCTTTATATGACTTATTCATTCATTAAACTACACCTATGTTCTTTGCTTAGAAACTAGTTTGTTGTTCTAGTCTTATGAATTACATGTTCATACGATCCTCTTTACTTTTATGGACCTATTGAATGCTCAACCCAATTCTCTACTTAGCCTTTGCTTTAGAGTTCATAAAAGCATTATACTCTATTATATGATTCATTCTTCATGATTGATTCTTGTTATCTTGAACCATACCTACATTTCACATATCTTTTCTATATTTCATATGTATAGTTCATGTAATATTAATCAATAAACTGATTATGAACTTCTTATCATGTTCTATTATTCCTCAATTAAGGGTTTCACATTTGAGACCCTAAAGTTAAACCTCAGATATCAGTTTCAACTAATTCTTAGTTGTTCTGATCTTGCCCATATGTTTCAACATCTTACTCTATGTACATTCTTACTCTGATGTGGGTCTAATTATTCCAATTCTTATTCTTATTATGCTATTGATAGGATTCATTAGATCCTAATAACGCATCCTACCAACCGGACCAGGCCAAACCTGAAATCCTGAAGCCAAGAACTACAAAGGATTACATTCTTCCTGAACTGCCACTCACAACTCAGAAACTCGGCCGATTGGTCAGGAACTCAGCCGATTGCTTCACAACTCAGCCGATCCGCTTGAAACTCGGCCGATCAACTTGCCGTTTGATTTCCTGAAAAAGGAAACTCGACCGAATTACATACAACTCAGCCGATCAGTTTACTGTTCGATTTCCTATTAAGGAAACTCGACCGAATCGCGTACAGACTGAAAACCTAAATAGACCTGCTGATGTCAATTTCACTCGAATCAGCGGGCAAAACCATAGAAACAAAAGCTCATTCAAAGGTCAATTCTAGTCTACTTGTTACAAAGAATGAAATCAATAAATGCTACAATTGCATAGTGTACCACAGATATTAAAGACCCATATTTCAAAGTATTGAATATTTCAATTCAAACATATAAGAGCATTTCTATACATTTCCAACAAAAACAACATTATGAAATGTAAGTTCTATCTCCTTTTACATTTATGCTCTTAATTATTATTTCTTTTCTCGTTTTCTAACCCTAACATTTCTAGGGTTCCTCTCTAGCCCATTCTTCCACTGTATACCTGGCCAGGGTATACGTGAGAGAATAGACAGAGTAGCTTGTACTGGTTGATCCAAGTACTCAGATATCGGGCCAGGATATCCAAATACTCAAATCCCCAAAGCTAACATCAAACATCTCCTACCTGCCACACATAGGACTCTAACTTACTAACTTAATGGTCCTTGACAACTCACCCTAAGCTCTGATACCAAGCTGTTACACCCCGATCTCACAATTTCCTCAAATCATGAGATTAGGGCATAAGATAGGATTTATATTTAACACAAAGAACACCCTTAACTTATTCTTTTCTTTTAAACTCTTGTTTCCCCACATTGAACCACATATCATCTTAACAAAGGAATCTGAACATTTCTTCTACCAATCAGACTTTAATAGAAAAGATACATGTATAAACATTCATAATGTCTCTCACTCATAATGCACATGAAACTAGCTAATTAGCATACATATCAAAGAGGAACAACATTACACATCGTATTTACAACTCTCTCTCTCTCTTATCTCTTACTGAGGACCTAGAGTGACAAGGACCGACTGACTCAACTAATCTCGTACTTGACTCCTGTGGCAGGTCTACACTGAAGCTCTGACTATCTCCAAGTCCACGCGGTTAACCCTAAAAATGTTTGAGTAGAGGGGTGAGCCTACTCACTCAGTGAATGAGTACTTCATGGAAACAGACTAATGCACTAATGTGATTACATATAATTTGAATAAACGATATGAAATTTAACAACAATAAATACTACACTGAGAAGTTCTAAAACAATATAATTGAAATAACAAAGAATGTAAATATTGCATCCAGAGAATAACTACAAGAAGCCTATGCTTCTAGTCTTCCCTAACTCTTTCATTTATAAAGAACTCTGTGAACCTATATGATCATATTCTAACTTATGCCCTAATCATATGCAGTGTACTCTGCATATAAAGATCCGCAACAAGTCCATGCTACGGTCCCACCGTACAAGACTTAGCGACACACCCGGGAAATGCTAAGTCTGACTCCCGTCCTGCTCTGCCACAGGACCCCTAGCTCTTCGGCCAGAAACATAGGCTCTACGGCCTCAAAGCACTACTCTGAGTGCACCCGACTCCTCCTTTAACCTGAGTATACCGGCGGAGAGTCACAGGGTTACCTTCGTGACACAGGCACGAATGGTGTTAGATAACCGTGTTTTCTTTTTCTTTCCCAGTGCCATCGTGACACAAGCACGATTGTTGTTGGACACTGCCTCTCTTTCTATCCTCGTGCCACCATAATTACTCAACCGGTTGATGTTGGACATGAGTTTCACCCCTAAGTTGCAGATTCCCTCTTAGGGGTTCTACGGTGTTAGGGCACTTAGGTCTATTAATTAATTAACATATAACTATCATAGCTCATGTATTCAACATATACCATGTCTCAGTAACATCCCTTTCTAGGGCATGTCATATCTCATCACCTGCAATTTACGAGATATGTATTGAAATATAAGAAGCCCTGCAATATATAAATATCATTTCAGAGAGAACAAGCATATAAAGTTAAATGCACTAGAAACATACAACTCAACAATTAAGCATCACCACATCTCATATCGAGACCTTTCATATTACCATAGCATGATTCATTGAACACCCTATCCTTAGGGTTTCATTTGCCTTATTCATTCATCACATGCCAACACCCTGCTCTTAGAGTTTCATTCGCCTCATTCACCTTTTCATTTACCTCATTCACTTGTCACATGTCTCTCATAAGGATTTCATAGGATATAAGCATTCACTAAATAAAGATTGTTTCCAACAAATCATATGCAATCAATATAGACATGAAACCATGGAAATTTAACTAAATTTAGGTTTTCCATATCATTCACTACGATATCATGTATCCAGAATAAGATTCAATTAAGATAACCTATGAGGTACATCCTAACCACCTATAGGATTACTAGTCCTTTTCAATAAGGTTGAAACACTAGTGATGTCTCAATTAAGTTAAACCCTAATTACCTCATTTGATATAAATCTAAAAAGCATTCTCACTAGGAAGTGTTGTATATGTTTTTGATATGAATCTACCATTTATGAGTCATTCAAACAGAGAAGGAATCCGTATCATATCAATTTACAATAACTTAAATCAAACGGACATTTCAGGATTTAGAATTCACATACTAAGCAATTAGGGATTTGGATGCTATAATCAAATTCGTGCATTACACTGTTTAGAAGAAGAACCCACTCACCCTAAGGTGTGAAAACACCTCACAACTGCAGCTCAACTCAGGGAATCTCGAATTCCTATCAAATCCCTAGCAAATCTCCCAATTCTTCTTCCATTCAACTCGGGGACCTTGAAAATGAGGGATTATGAAGAAAGGGTGAGAAAAGAGGGAATTTCGACATCATCTTGGATCAAATCAGAGCATGGACGGAATCTTGACATGAGAGAGAAGATCCACCATAAAAGTCTATGCAAAGGATCCGAACTTACTTGATTTCACCCTTCCTGGAATCGCAAAACCCTAATTCAGCAATTCCCCCACTTTCTCCACTCAAGCCCTAACTCTCCCTCTCTCTCTAGATTTTCATTTCTCTAGAGTGAATGACGAAGAATGAGAGCTGTGTGTGTGTGTGGTTGCTCATATAAGTCAATTGAGCTGCTTGGGTCAATTGCAAATTGACCCTACACTCAACTTTAATTATATTGGCTGAATATTCAGTTATACAAAAGTTACTGTAATTCGTTTATTTCAGAGATCAAACATTCTCCAACAATTATGGGAATTTGTCCGTTGTTTATAATTGATCTATAAAGCTTCAGTTAAAATTTGATATCATTTGGAGTTATTAATAAATAATTAAAAATAGAACAGTGCACTGCTATATTGCAGTCAGCAATATATTCGGCCGAGTTTGTCCTGCACAAACTCGACCGACACCCTTACTGTAGGGATTCAAAAGTCATCCAAAAATTATGCCAATTTAACAGAGTGTCTAAAACTGTGTTTTTCAGGAACAGTTAAAATTTGATATCAATTGGATATACCAATAAATAGATAAAATTCAATTACCACACTGCTATATAAATCTGAAAATGTGATCGGTCGAGTTTGAAACTCGGCCGATAAACAGGTCAGAGCATTCTTCAAAAATTCTGATATTTTCCAATGTTGTTCACATTTTATATATACAAATCATATCCAAATTTGAAGTAAATCAGAGTTACACATAAAATACTAAAAATCATTTAGTGAGACATTCTACTTATCAAATTCTGTATTCATGTATCATCAAAACCCTATTTGGGCCGATTAGGGTCTATGCTTCTCAAACCCTAATTCTCAAGACAAAAGAACATTTAAACTTCTTATCATAGTTAAAACATCCTAATTGTGTTATCGTCATTAATTAGATTTCAAGAATGATTATTCCAATTAATCTTTGCAATTGTCTAGGTAAACCCTAGTTTACCAATTAAGCTCAGATGGGGTCCTAACAGAGAGAGTCAAATTCAAAGCAGTAAAAATCAAGTAAAATAATGGTCGTTTGATGGAGAACGAGCTCGTCGAAGGAATCGACCATGAAACGGCTGCTGGCTCGCGCAATAACGGAGGTAGAGGACAACTTTAGAGCCGTCAGGTCGACTTGAAATTTAGATGATCAGATCTAGGCCATCGGATGGCACACTAGATAGGAACATGAGTGTGACAATGATTAAATGACAGAACCATAGCGTTACTCACACATTAGTGATTACTTCAATTAAAACTGAGTGAAAACTTTTGCAAAACTTCCCAAATTAATTTGGAGGCTTAAACATGGTCCAAATGACCTCAAATTTGGACCATAGGTTAATATTAATTCCTAGATTAATGTTATATAATTATATTTTCGTTTCACCCAATATTTGGACATTAACCACTATATTGTCCATTAATGTATATATTAATGTATAAAAAGGGTGAATTAACGTGAAACGACTCTTTTAATGAAATCCTTGAGTGAAATTTGAGATAGGCAATATATTTTAATGTCAAGAGTCACACTTTACCAAATTATTACCTTTTCATGCATTATCATCACATTGGAGGAGAGAGAGAAGGAAGAGGGTCATTCTCTCATTAATTAACTCAATTACACATCATTTCTCATTTTTTGTCCCAAAAAGCCATAAAACTCTAAATTAATATAATCTACTAAATATTTCTCATTTATGGTCATTTTTCATTATTAGACTGTAATTAACACACTATTTGAGATATTTGTGCAAAAACCCATTCCTTGGAATGAATGTGGGTAAATGTAGTTCAAGCCATCATGGTTTGCTCAATTTTTTTTGGAAATAGGTAAATAGTATTGCCAAAAGGGTTATAGAAAAGATAACCCCACAAACATTACATCTGTGAGTATGCGTTACAACAAAAGCATCTCATTACATGACTAGGGCGTATCTCTACAAAATGCCCCAATACTTTCTAGCTATTGAAGAGCTGCCTTTTACAAGGTCTTTCTTAGCTCTATCAACATTTCTAATATCTATACATAACTTCTGAATTAGATCACTTTCATTAGTTCGAGTCCCTCCATGGACTCTTTTGTTCCTCTCTTCCCAAATAGCAAAACAAAAAGGGTAATGCAAAGACCTACAAAGCCTTTTTCATATTTGGAGCTGCTTGAAGAACCAATCTGAGTGATTACTTCTTCTAGGTTCAGGTGGATGATGGTAACCCACTCGTTCTTTAGGCACATTGCTGCCCATATGTACATGGAGTAGCTGCAATCCCCAAAGAGATGTTCGTGCCTCTCCTCATCTCTGTTGCATAGACAATAGGTATTGCTGATCTGCATACCCCATATGCGCATCCTATCCTTCGTAGTGAGTTTCTTCAAAATAGCTTTATATGTTGTCATGCTCCATTTTGGGGCATGGAAGGTCCCCCAAAGAGTCTTGTCCCAATAGACATGAGCACCTTCTACCTTGTTGATCCATGGTGTGATATGTTGTTCTTTTAACATCATCATACCAATGCCATCAGCTTTGTAGAAAGTGTGCACCTTCTCCCAGCTTAGGCAGATGTTTTTCCACACTCTTGATTGCTATGTTGTCGGAGTAGGTAGGTTGTCATATCTTCTGCTCATCCATTCAGTCCATATACTGTCTCTGCATCTTAGGAACCTATCCATCTTTTTAAGTCTGCATCAGTCCATAATCTTCTTAGGATTTTTAATATTCAGTCCACCTTTCTCAAACGGTTAAGCTATAACCTCCCATGCCACACTATGGTGTTTACCCCCCCCCCCCCCAACAAAGTTGGTTGTCATCATTCTCATTCTCTCCACCACAGGGTTAGGTATTTTGCATACAGCCCCCCAGAACCTTATCATACTTTGAATGACAGATCTCACTAGAAACAATCTCCCCTCCATAGAGATCTTGATTCCACTCCAGTACTCTATCTTTGCTCTGATGCTATCAAGGCAAGCTGTAAAGTCTTTGGTCATCCCTTTACCTCCTGTAATTGGTGCACCAAGATACTTAGTAGGGAGCACCCCATTTTCCATGCCTATCGCCACTTTTAGTCTACCTCTTCTACTGTCACATGATCTAGAATAGTAGAATTTTGACTTGATATGGCTGATGTATAGTCCAGTCATTCTACCAAAATGGATGAGTACTATTTTGAGTTCTTGAAGTCTCTTAGCGTTCCCCACAGAGAAGAGCATCACATCATCCACAAATATAAGATGGGATAGTACTTGGTTCCATTGTATTTGAAGGTTTTTATGGACCTATTCTCCTGAACTAGCTGCATCATTTTTATAAGGCCTTCCATAACAATTGTGAAGAGTAAAGGGGATAAGGGGTCACCCTGTCTCAGGCCATTGCTTGCCTTGAAAAGGCCTTTCGGTGATCCATTGATCAAGATAGAGAAGGAAGTTGTTTGGACGCACTCTTTAATCAAGCTGATCCAATTTGAATCGAACCCCATCTAACTCATGACCCTCCAAAGGAAATCCCACCTCCCGTGGTCATATGCTTTAGTGAGGTCGACCTTCATGCATGCCTTTGCAGGTTCTCACTTGATGTTGAAGCCCACCAAGAATTCAGCCGCCAAGAGGGTGCTGTCTGCTATGCGTCTCCCATGTATGAATGCACTTTGTTCTTTTGAGATAATCTTTAGTAAGATCGTATTCAATCTACCTGCAATAAGTTTGGCAAAGATTTTATATATGACACCACAGCATGCTATGGGTCTGAAGTCATTCATGTTGGTTGCTTCTTTCTTTTTTGGTACTAAATTGATAAAAGTGTGGTTCACAATATTGAGGCCAAAGAGGATAGAAAAGGACACAAAATTTAGGAAAAAGGCCAAAAGGATAAGAAGGAAATGAAACCTTGAAAATGAGTAAAATTGCAAAAGAATCTGAGATTCAGTATGTTACAACTATCCACCCCTTAAAGAGGATTTCATCCCCAAAATCTCAACAAAAGGGAAAGGTGAGTATGAAACATCCCAACCTTAAGCAACTAGGTGATAAACCTTAATCTAGGGTACTTCACATGCTCTATTCATAAGTCATGTTTACTAAGGTTTCCACGATTGATATCACTTTTTATCAAATATAACACAATTAACATTTTCAGCTTATTAGCACTATTTCCATTATAAAATTACATCATCCTTATTATTATGCTATTAATTGTGTCAAGTTATATTCACATTGTTGTCCAATGAATTATATCTCAATGGTATGTACAATTCATCTGTATTTCTAATTACTAATTAAGAAATTTAAGCACAATTAGGGTTTACTAAATCATCTCAATATTTATTAATATGTTAGATAACAATCCTTAATAACTTGAATTTATACTCCATTATCTTCATATTACCTTCATGTAGAATTATCACACATTATTTTGTAAGGAATAGATAATATGATCGAACAAGTTATTAAGTCTAAATAATGTCAAATTAATTTCTTACACCTATTTTACACATTGTCAATTCACTTTTCATACTCACATTAATGTCATCCTTAACCATTTTCTCCTTTTTACACTTCATATTATACATTTAGCATCACATTAGGCATTCAGAATTATGGTAGACTTAATAATCATGCTAATGTTAATCCAATTACCCCTTATCATATTTGAGTTATTACATATATATTTTAGTGAATAAGGTGGAACACATTCCATTTTAATGAATTAATTCATATATCAAATTATGATTAGGTGATTATATGTCATTAAGGAATATTATTGAAGATGACTCCTAGTGTCACTAAAGTATCATGAAGGCATTAAGGATATGTATATATATTAATGTTAGATGATTACATCTTAGGGTTTAGGTCAACATGACCATTACATGTTATGCATTCATCTTATCATTAGGGTGACATGGTCAACATTATGTGCATTCACAATTTGTGAGTTTCTCATATTATGTGCCTTAAGTAGTTGTTGGCGTTGAAGTATATGAGCTATTAGAAGACTTATTTCGTTTTTATCTCAACAAATAGGTTAAATTATAATTATAATTTTTTTTCTCAATACTAATCATATAAACACACTAATCTCTTATATACGGAGTTAGGGTTTCTAATTCCAAAGTGGATAGATTTTGCTATATACACGATTCCATCCCCCTAAAAGGGATTTTTTTCCTCAACATCAACAAATGCAAAATCTATCAAAGTACTACTATTATCACTACTTCACCCCTTAAAGGGTTGACCTACCAAGTCAAACTAAACTTGAGGTAAAAGAGTGAGTCTAATTAAATCATGTATAAGACCCAATCACTTAATTGTTTTACTAATCACTATTAATAAACTTTAAGTCTAGTATAGGGTACACTAACCCTAAACATGGAAATGTAAGACTCATATAAGGAACTTAAGGATTACAAGGTGATTTTGTTTGTGTAACCAAATCATTATAATAGGTTTTCTAAGGATACTCAACATTGAGGTTATTTGCCTAAAGGTATGCTATATCGAGCATTATGTATCAGATCTGACCAGTTCGGTGTCATATGAACTAGGGAGTCCCCGTAAACCAAGCTAGTAGGCGGAGGAAAATATTGCCAGGCCCCAAGTTCTGAACCTTTCTGGACACCATCACTTTCAAATTCGTTCCCTAGTAGTTACCTGATAGGCTAATCACCTAAACGTTGATTAAAGATATATCTAATATATAACTATTATGGTTCTAGATCAACCTTTCACCATAGGTCAATTTTAAGTTTAACTAAATGGATACTATATGAGGTAAGGGTTTCTAACTAAGGAGACAAATTGAAATAGTCAAGGATCTGACTACCATTGGCCCTGATATCATGCTGTAAAGAAGTGAGATCACCACCTCTTTACTAATAATAATGGTAAACAAAATCCAATTGGATAGCAGTGGAAGTTATATTTTTTTGACTATATTCAATTTAAATAAAGAGTACATAAATTTTCCCAAAAGGGTGTACAAGATTTATAAAAAAAGTGGATCTAAGTAGAGAAAAACTAGACTACAACAATATGTATCCAATAAAAATAACTTAACTAATAATTTCATGATGGAAGGATGAAGTCCTTCTCCTAGTCTTAGGCTGGTCCACCATGCTCCTGTTGCACACTCTGATCCTAACCTGGGTGGTTGGGATCACCCAGCAAGAGGAGATAAAAACATATGTGCCAAATAGAGAATAAGGACAATTATAAACTAAAGTAGGAAATAATAAAGATTTATTATAGTAAGAGGGTCAAGAATAGGAGGCAAGTAAATAAATAAGAGTTCTGCCAAGTCAAGTAGTAAAAAAATTTCATGCATGATTAAATGTGATTACATTAAACTAATATAGAGCTGAGGCACCTACCAGACCTCAACCTCTAGGTGAGGGAGAGTAACACATTCACAAACACCTGAATAAATATAAAGTGGGGAGAGTTATCACATTCCCCTGGGGAGAGTGGTCACATTCCCCTGGACTCATGCCCAAAACTATGGGTGGTTTTACTCATGTACACTACATTAGTTAATTTGTCATTTTCATCATCATGCTAAAGTATTTCAATGGCATATATAAGGAATTTAAATAAATTTTCAAATGGTGTCCAAGACCCTAGAATAATTGAATTAAAAGTGCCACAAGAAGGCAATAAAGAGAATAAAGGCTAAGCAATACCTCATTGAAAATATTAGGATGGATAAAATATTCCCAACTTAAGGTTTAGAATGCACATACATACCTCACTTGAGATTCCTAAAGAAGACTTTTCATCAATTCAATGTGTCCAATCTCACTTTTTTCCTAGGTACAAGTTTATACACATGGATTAGGGTTTATAAATCATATTATCTGGGAAACCCTAATTTTGAACCTTTTATGTAAACCATCATTTAGGACTCAAAATTGGGACCAATTAATTGTTTGGATTCTCCTGATTAAGAAATCATACTTATTTCTTAAATTTGGTGTTAAATTGAATTAGATATATATTTGAAGGCATTTTTATAGTTAAAGTGGTTTTTAAAATAAACATTGAGATAAATATGCAAATTGATACTCAAAAACCTTAAATTCAGTTTCTACCCAAAAAATTCTTTCCAACGGCTATTTATTTGTATTTTTTTTGATAAACCTACGATTTATTGTGAAATATTGAAATCTGATCAATCACAATTTGAGAAAAAACCACATGGGCAAAAAGGCTTCACAAGAGGTAGGGCAAGAAGGTCGGGACCACACTGAGCTAAGCCAATCACATTTGTCCAGGTAACATGTTTGTGCTTGTGTGACTATGGTCAAAAGCCACTAAGAGAATGGCAAAAAGACCAAACTTCCCTTGCGATGCAAATCGATTAATTGAAAACGCAGGGGTAGAATTGTCATTCCAACAAAATGAGGCTTGCCTTTGCTAGATCAAAGGAGAGCGTAGAAACCCGAAATTGCCCATGTGAGATACCTGATTTTAATAATGTGGGTAACAGAGGGATTTCACCCCATAGAATCTTCCCTCCATTGTTCCAGTGAGCACCATTGTCGGAGCTCCAAGCTCTGATCGTAGTTGAGGTCTGTGGATCCATGGGAACGAAGTGTATCCCTGCGATGATGCCCACACCACCACAAACTCATTAAGCTCAAGCTCAAAGTTTGGGGTGCTCATAGACAATAGGAAGCCTTCCCACCAAAGATAGAATAGAGGAAAGGAATGGGTGACAAACACCAACCATACAGACCCGGAAAAATGGGCATTTGGAGTTGGCAAGTTGTTTGTGAGGCTAAGGTGGTGCCGTACATCCAATTATCTTGGATGGAGGGCCATTGCAACAGTCATGTGACCAGTTCCAGAGAGCACCAATGAACCAGTTATAGGGTACAACGGTACAAGGGACACTGGGGAAAACTAGCGGTAGGGGAAGGAAGAGGGAACATCATGGAATGTTATCCGATGATCAATTGCCCAATTGGTGACAGAGAGGGCTAAAGTGACACCGAGATCATCAGAGATAGAACATGAGAAAGTCTGGGAGTCTTGCGGTGTTGGTGAGTAAATTGACCAAAGAGGAGAGGTGAGTGAAAGTTGACAGTGCGATTGGGACTCTTAAATAGGGAGGAGGAGCCTTGAGGGGCGTCTGCAAAAATCAAGTAGAGAACGGTAACAAGCCCTAATTGGGCATTCATGTACAATGCAAGAGATGATGGGAGTTAGGGCTCATTCAAGATGGGAGAGAGAGAGTGGAATTCAAAGAAGGAAAAATCAAGTAAAACGGTGGTCGTTTGATGGAGAACGAGCTCGTCGAAGGAATCGGTCGTGTAACGACTACTGGCGCACGCAATAACGGAGGTAGAGGATGACTTTGGAGCCTTCAGATCGGCTTGAAATTTAGATGATCAGATCTAGGCTATCAGATGGTGCACTAGAGAGGAAGTAGGAGTGTGATAGTGATTAAATGATAGAACCATAGCATTACTCGCAAATTAATGATTACTTCGATGAAAACTTAGTCAAAACTTTAGCAAAATTTCCCAAATTAATTTGCAGGCTTAAACATGGTCCAAATGACATCGAATTTGGACCATAGGTTAATATTAATGCCAAGATTAATGCTATATAATTAGATGAATTAATGTGAAATGGCACCTTTAATGAAATCCTTGAGTGAAATTTGAGATAGGCAATATATTCTAATGTCAAGAGTCATACGACACCAAATTATTCCCTTTTCATGTATTATTGCCACATTAGAGGAGAGAGAAAGGGAAGAGGCTCATTCTCTCATTATTAACTCAATCACACATCATTTCTCATTTGTTGTCCCAAAAAGCCATAGAACTCTTTTTTTTTTGATAAAGGGCGCTCGCCATTTTATTAAGTAATCAAATCATTTGCAACCAGTATAAGGATCCGATCCTAAAAACCCTCCCTAACACAGTGAGGGTTAACAAAATGACAGGCTGAAGAGGCCTAGGCATGTGCTACTCAATTGCCTTGCCTCCTAACAAAACAAAAATTGAAAGAAAAGAAACTAAGAGAGAGATCTATGATTTCACGGATGATGAGATCTTCGTAGCTGCATCCACCATTCCCCTTCTTTACCGCTTCCACCAAAAGCAAACAGTCTGTCTCCACCACTATGTCCATGTAGCCTTCCCTAAGAGCGAGCCGCATGCCGTGCAAAACAGTCATACCCTCCACACTAAGCACTCAGTATGGCTATTCTATCCGATACTGGGAAGTCCACAAAAGCTATCCGTGCTCATCCCTAATGGCTGTGTTGCATCCATTATCATCTGCCATGGTGAGAGACGCATCCATATTGATCTTCATGCTGCCCAGTGGTGGCCGCCGCCATGTAACTGGTCCGTGCGTCACTACTGAATGTACCACTGCTGTGTGGTACCGAGCATGATCTGCCATAAGATTGATGAAGCTAGCCACGAGCCCCGGAAGATAAGATGGGTGATCGTCAAATAACGATTTGTTCCTTGCTCTCCATGCCACCCACAAAAGGGTGGCTCCCTCATCCTTGTGTCGGTCATCGCCCTCTTCAAGCAAACTCCTCACAAAGCTCCCCACATCATGTGCCCCTTGCTGTCCCGTCCAATCAAACTCACCCGTCACCCAAATCTGCCTAGCCCAGACACAATGCAACATTGCATGAGAAATATCCTCCCACTGTGTGAACTGTTGGCATCTATCATCATGCGTCACCTGCTTCCTCATAAGCTCTGCCTTGGTGGGAAGAATGTTCCTAAAAGCTCTCCAGACAAAGTGTCTCAGCTTTGGCGGCCATCCCTGCTTCCAAAGTCTCTTCCATATCTCTGTATCCACGCCATCGACCAAGTCCGCTCCCGCACGGATAAGGAAGTAAGAACTACAGATTGAGAACGTACCACTACTCTCCTTCTCCCAAAAAAGGGTGTCCTCTCCATTCCGTTGTGATAGAGGAATGTTAAGGACTCTCCTAGCTATGTATGTGGGAAAACAAGCCTCCACCACTTCCGTATTCCACATCTTTGGCCCCCTATAAATCAAATCACTCACCGTCCTGTACTCCATAGGTCCCTGTATCAAATACCTATGTACAGTTCCGCTGAGTTGTGGTATCCACCTATCCCTGTAGATATGTATGCTTCCCCCATCCCCCACCCTCCAAAGAAAGTCACTCTTCATATGCGACAATGCTCCCCAAATACTCCTCCAAGTATAGCTGGGATCCCCTCCCAACTCCACGTGTAGGATGGATGAGGACCTAAAATATTTTTCCTTTAGATCTGGGCAGCAAGGGAATCACTATGTACTGCCAACCTCCACCCTTGTTTAGCTAGAAGCGCAAGGTTGAAAGGTTTCAAATCCTGGAACCCCATTCCTCCACAATCTTTGGGCCTACATAACCTCTCCCAACTCATCCAATGGATCTTCCTCTCCCCTTCCTTGGAACCCCACCAAAACCTTGCCATCATCATGTGGATATCATTAAGAAGACCTTCTGGAAGCTTGAAGATGCTCATAAGATACATAGGAATAGCTTGGATAACCACTTTGATCAACACCTCTTTGCCTGGCCTAGAGAGAAACTGTTCCTTCCATCCCTGTAATTTCTTCCACACTATGTCTTTTATCGCAGCGAACACTAGCTTCTTAGATCTCCCCACCACCATAGGGAGTCCAAGATACTTCTCATGTCTGTCCACCTCCCTCACTTGCAGCTGGTTCTTGATCAACTCACGTCTTTCTCTAGTGACGTTCACACTAAAGGAAACCTTCGTCTTCTCATAGTTAATTTTCTGCCCGGATGCCCTCTCGTATTAGCTAAAAATTTCAGCTAAAGTGGATCATTCTTCTGAGGTAGCCCTTGTGAACACAATGCTATCTTCTACAAAAAAGAGGTGAGTAACGCGTGGTGCCCATCTGTAGATCCTCATCCCATGAATTTTATTTTCCTGCGCAGCTTTAGACAAAGAAAAGGAGAGTGCCTCAGTGCAAAAAAGGAAAAGATAGGGGGATATAGGATCACCTTGGCGAAGAACTCTAGATGGATTTGAAGATCCCCTCCTGCTGCCATTGACAATGAACTTGTGGGAAACACTAGTCATGCACTCCATAACTTTAGTCCTCCAAGTATCTGGCACACCCATCCTCCTCATGACCTTATCCAAGAAAGGCCATTCGACCATATCATAGGCCTTACTCATATCCAACTTGAGAGCCATCAAACCTTCTTTCCCCTTCTTTTGGTGCTTCATAGTATTGAAAGTTTCATAAGCAACTAGAGTGTTGTTCATGATCATCCTCCCACCTATAAAAGCACTTTGATTTTTAGAAATCATATCATTCAACCACGGCTTGATTCTGTTCACCAGGACCTTAGTAATGATTTTGTAAGATACATTGCAAAGGTTGATTCAGTGATATTCCAACAACTGGACCAGACTGTTTGTCTTGGGAATGAGAACAATATCCATGTCATTGATATCCACTAAACCCACCTCCCCTTTCCACCATTTAGAGATAAAGGACATCAAGCTATTTTTAATAACTCTCCAAAATTTCTGATAAAAGATAGATTTCATCCTATCTGGACCCGGGGCCTTGTTAGGATGCATTTGTTGTAGAGATTTCCACACCTCTGCCTCTGTGGGGACATGATCTAAATCTGAAAAAGTGGCTTTCAGCACTGCCCGTGGCAGTCCTTCTAAAAACTCATCCATTCCTGAAGGATAAGAACTGGTGAAGAGAGAATTTACGTAGGATGAAATAATTTCAGCAATAGAATCTGGCTCCGTGTGCCAACTGCCATCCTCTTTAAAGAGTCCGCCTATAGTGTTTCGTCTCTTCCTTTGACTGGCTTTATGATGGAAGTATTTATTATTCCTATCCCCATCTTTCATCTCATTGGTTCTGGCCCTGGCTAACCAATAGCTCTCCTCCATCCATTGGAGTTCATGCAACTCTTTGGCTAACGCCTCACATTCCTGTAACATATCATAAGAAGGTGGCCGATTTTGTGCATTGCAAAGCCTCTTTTCTGTCTTTAGAATCCTCCTTTTTATATTTATAAATTCATCTGTCACTCTTCCTGCCAACTTTTCCACACAAATCTCCATCTTCCCTGTAAGGCCCAAAGCGTGGTTGCGGTCCCAGGCATGTGTGACCACCTCCTTGCATTCTGGTGAAGAAAGCCAAAAGGTTTCAAACCTAAACCTTTTCCCAATCAGACCCTCCCCTTGTCTTATATGTTGCACCCACAAAAGAATCTACCCATGATCAGAATTAAGAATAGGAAAGTTTTTCACCTTTCTAATATTGAATATATCACACCATTTCTTATCCACCAAGAACATGTCCAATCTTTCCAGAATAAGGTTGTTCGCCTGCAATCCTCACTTCCAAGTGAACTTGTTCCCTGTAGAACCCAAATCCATAAGCTGACACCTGTCTATAGCCTCCCTGAAGTTGCACATCTGCCATTCATTCCTTGGTTGTCCTCCTTTCTTCTTAGCATGAGACAAGATTTCATTGAAGTCCCTACCTAGAACAATAGGCCACCTAGCTTGAGCACAAATTATCCTCCATTAGCTGCCAAGTATGATGTCGTTCATTTGTAGACGCCCATCCATAGATGCCAACAAAGTAGAAACACTCCGGACTGCCCTCAAGTCCCACCACCGCACTGATATGGTGATCTGAAAAGGTCTTCACCTCAACCTCCTCTCCACCACCGCACTGATTCAGTGATTTTAAAATGACTTCACCTCAACCTCCTCTCTTCTCCACCATAGCCCCAACCCCCTCTCCCTTCCTCTACTATCAACGCCGAAAGCCGAATTGAAACCACACTTCCTCCTCACCACCTCATGTTCTCCTCCTCTACACATAGTCTCCATAATGAAGACTAAATCAGGCATCTCTCTCCAACACCGCCTCCTGAGAGAGTCTACCGCCCCAGGGCTGCCCAAGCCTTGGACGTTCCAACATAATGTTTTCATCGCCCTTCACGGGCCTGGACCTCCCCAGTGCCCGTTACTGAAAAGTTTGAAAGTTCCACATGGACCTCCCTCCTCATACGATTTCCCCCTAACCACCTTTCTCCTCCTATCTCCTCCTGAGCCTCCTCCACCCCCATCCTTCCCCTTTCCCCCCACATACTCCATAGAACTCACCTTCCCCTCCTCCTCCCTAACCCCCTGACTAAACCCAAACCTCATCAACCTTCTCACCCTCCTTCTCTTCCCCCCTGCTATTCTGTCTTCTTCCTTGTGTCCTTCCTGTGAACATCCCTGGTTGTACATGGATAAACCTGTCCTCATCCTCCTTGTTGCCTCCCTCAAGAACCTGCTCAGAATTGCGCCCATTAGAACTTTGTTCCCCTTGAACCTGGCACTGTCCCTCTTTAGCAGCTAGAAGACCTTCCCTCTAAGTAGAACCATACCCTGTATGATGTTGCTCATCACCAACATGTCGATCCCCTTCCTTATATGTGAGAAGATCTTCCCCATGCTCAGACCCACGCTCTAGAACACTATCACCACGACCTCTATGATACCCTCCCTTGACAGTGAAGGAAACATCAATCTGCTCAACATTATGCACAAGGTGTCCACCTTCCTTCTCGGCCTGACTGTGACCCCCCCATTGTCATGACAGCCTGAACTCACACCTCTTCATATGGTATCCCGTCGCCCACCTGATGGATGGATGTTGAAGATCCCAATACACCAACTTCCTAACCGACGATTGGAGTGGATGTACTCTCCACCATATTCCTTCCCCCTGTGAACAAGAATGTCTTCACCCATATTTGACATTGTCCCTTCCACAACCCCCCTTCATCTCTGTCCTTCCAGGTGACAAAGATCTCCTCCAAGACCTCCATTGATATAGAGTTCCTCGTCCCCCTACCTCTTCTACCTCCTCTTGGGCACTCCCATGATGCTATGTCCTCCACTGTCATCACCGCCACCAAATCGCCTTCCTCCTGAGAAGGACTTGGACCCTGACGGCTTAGAGACGAATTTGAGTTCCTTGGTTTCCCTCTCTCTACTGAACAACTCCTCCATTATTGATACTTGCCAACATTTCATCGGGGACACTTTGACCCACGACCCCCACATCCTCGGGGCTAGTCCATCGTCTTCCTCCTCCTCTTCGTCCCTACAGTCCTTTTCAGGGAGCCCTATCACCCCACATAAGTAACAGAGCGTCGAAAGCTTCTCGTACGTCACCTCAACCTCGATAACCATTCCCTCTTTGTCCTGTATCTTTTGCTTCTGTCATATTGGCCTGGTGACATCAATCTCAACTCTAGCCCGGCAAGAAGATCCCCAGCCCAGGTTGCGCCTATCCACCGCGCAGTCTCTGCCGATCTTCCCCGCCACCACTCTAATGGCTTCCTCTGATCGACACCCTAGTGGCAGGTTATATAAATGAATCCAAAACTAACATAAGTTGAGAACCATCTCTGTCGGTGTATCCTCCGTCTTGATATCCCTCACCATGAGCATGTGGTTATCGAAGTTCCACGACCCATCAGAAAGCATCTTCTCTTTATCCTTCCAATGCAAAAATTGGATCACAAACAAATTATTGGAGATCTACCAGAGCCCTGCCTCCTTCCTCAATGACCATTCATTGAGCATGCTGCGTTTAAAAGTTGGAAAATTGTACGACCTCTTTGTCATTAACCTCCCGACTAGAGCAAGCTCCAGGTGTTTGTTCTCATCTCTGACGATCGTGTCCTTTAAATCCAATATATCTGATTCTTCCTCTTCTCTGACCCTTAGAGATGTGTAATGTTCCATAAGATCTTTCGCCATGGCACGGAGGGTACCTGCAAAGCACAAGAGTTATCGCCTCAGTGGCAAGGAGAACCCTGAGACGCCGTCATCGCCCAGAGAAACCCTAGGAGACGTGCATGACCAGGGAGTTTTTTTGATATGCCATAGAACTCTAAATTAATATAACCTACTAATTATTTCTCATTAACGATCATTTTGCATTATTAGACTCTAATTAACACACTATTTGAGATATTTATGCAAAGTCCATTTTTTGGAATGAATGTGGGTAAAAGTAGTTCCAACCATCATGATTTGCTCAATTTCAATATTGATGCCAAAGAGGATAGAAAAGGACAAAAAAATTAGGAAAAATGCCAAAAGGAAAAGAAGGTAATGAAAGCTGGAAAATGGGTAAAATTGCAAAAGAATCCAAGATTCAGTATGTTACAACACTCCACCCCTTAAAGAGGATTTCATCCCCGAAATCTCAACAAAAGGGAAGGGTGAGTATGTAACATCCCAACCTTAAGCAACTAGGTGATAACCCCTAATCTAGGGTACTTCACATGCTCTACTCATAACTCATGTTTACTAAGGTTTCCATGATTGATATCACTTTTTATCAAATATAACACAATTAACATTTTCGGCTTATAAGCACTATCTCCATTATGAAATTACATCATCCTTATTATTATGCTATTAATTGTGTCAATTTATATTCACATTGTTGTGCAAAGAATTATATCTCAAAATTATGTACAATTCATCGATATTTCTCATTACTAATTAAGAATTTTACGCACAATTACGGTTTACTAAATCATCTCAATATTTATTAATATGTTAGATCACAATCCTTAATAACTTGAATTTATACTCAATTATCTTCATATTACCTTCGTGTAGAATTATCACATATTATTTTATAAGGAATAGATAATATTATCTAGCAAGTTATTAAGTCTAAATAATGTCACATTAATTTCTTACACCTATATTCCACATTGTCACATCACTTTTCATACTCACATTAAAGTCATCCTTAACCATTTTCTCCTTTTTACACTTCATATTATACATTTAGCATCATATTAGGCATTCAAAACTATGGTAGACTTAATAATCATGCTTACGTAAATCTAATTATCCCTTATCACATTTGAGTCATTACATATATATTTTAGTGAATAAGGTGGAACACATTCCATTTTAATGAATTTATTCATATATCAATTTATGATTAGGTGATTATATGTCATTAAGGTTACTTATTGATGATGATTCCTAATGTCACTAATATATCATGAAGGCATTAAGGATATGTGTATATGTTAAGGTTAGATGATTACATATTAGGGTTTAGGTCAACATGACCATTACATGTTATGCATTTATCTTATCATTAGGGTGACATGGTCAATATTACGTGTATTCACAATTTGTGAATTACTCATATTATGTGCCTTCAGTAGTTGTTGGGGTTCAAGTATATGATCTATTAGAGGACTTATTATCTATTCGTTTTTATCTAAACAAATAGCTTAAATTATAATTATAATTTTTTTGGTCAATAGTAATCATATAAACACACTAATCTCTTGTATATGGAGTTAGGGTTTCTAATTCCAAAGTGGCCAGATTTTAATATGTATATGATTCCATCCCCCTAAAAGGGGATTTCGTCCTCAAAATCAACAAATGCAAAATCTATCAAAGTACTACTACTACCACTACTCCACCCCTTAAAAGGGTTGACCTACCAAGTCAAACTAAACTTGAGGTAAAAGAGTGAGTCTAATTGAATCATGTACGAGACCCAATCACTTAATTGTTTTACTAATCACTATTACTAAACTTCAAGTCTAGTATAGGGTACACTAACCCTAAACATGGAAATATAAGACTCATATAAGGAACTTACGGATTACAATATGATTTTTTTTGTGTAACGAAATCATTATATTGGGTTTTCTAAGGATACTCAACATTGAGATTATTTGCCTAAAGGTGTGCTATTTCGAGCATTCCGTATCAGATCCGGCCAGGACGGTGTCATATGAACTCAGGAGTTCCTGTCAACCAAGCTAGTGGCGCAGGGGAAAATATTGCCAGGCCCCAAGTTCTGACCCTTTCTATACACCAACACTTTCAACTTCGTTCCCTAGTAGTTACCTAATAGGCTAATCACCTAAAAGTTTATTAAAGATGTATCTAATATATACCTATTAGGGTTCTAGATCAAACTTTCACCATATGTCAATTTTAAGGTGAACTAAAGGGATACTATATGAGGTAAGGGTTTCTAAATAAGGAGAAAAATTGAAATAGTCAAGGATCCAACTACCATTGTCTCTGATACCATGTTGTGAAGAAGTGAGATCACCACCTCTTTACTAATAACAATGGTAAACAAAATCCAATTGGGTAGCAATAGAAGTTCGATTTTTTTGACTATATTCAATTTAAATAAAGAGTACATAAATTTTCCTAAAAGGGTGTACATGCTTTATGCAAAAAGAGGATCTAAGTAGAGGGAAACTAGACTACACCAATATGTCTCCAATAAAAATAACTTAACTAATAATTTCATGATGGAAGGGTGAAGTCCTTCTCCAAGTCTTAGGCTGGTCCACCATGCTCCTGTTGCACACTCTAATCCTAACCTGGGTGGTTGGGATCAGCCAATAAGAGGATATAAAAACATATGTGTAAAATAGAGAATAAGGACTATTATAAACTAAAGCAGGAAATAATAACGATTCACTATACTAAGAGGGTCAATAATATGAGGAAAGTAAATAAATAAGAGTTCCGCCAAGTCAAGTAATAATAAAAGTGCATGCATGGTTAAATGTGACTATATTAAACTATATAGGGTTGAGGCACTTACTGAACCTCAACCTCTGGCTGAGGGAGAGCAACACATTCCCAAACACCTGACTATATACAAAATGGGGAGAATTATCACATTCCCCTGGGGAGAGTGGTCACATTCCCCTGGGCTCATGCCCAAAACTATGGGTGGTTTTTACTCATGTACACTATATTAGTTAATTAGTCATTTTCATCATCATGCTAAAGTATTTCAATGGCATATATAAGGAATTTAAATAAATTTGCAAATGGGGTCCAAGACCCTAGAATAATTGAATTAAAAGTGCCACAAGAAGGCAATAAAGAAAATAAGGGCTAAGCAATGCCTCATTATAAATATTAGGATGGATAAAATATTCCCAACTTATGGTTTAAAATGCACATACATAACTCACTTGAGATTTGTAAAGAAGACTTTCATCAATTAAATGTGTCCAATCTCACTTTTGTCCTAGATACAAGTTTATACACATGGATTAGGGTTTATAAATCATATTATGTAGGAAACCCTAATTTTGGACCTTTTATGTAAACCATCAATTTAGGACTCAAAACTGGGACCAATCGATTACTTGGATTCTCCTATTTAAGAAATCATACTTATTTCTTAAATTTGGAGTTAAACTGAATTAGATATATATTTTAAGGCATTTTATTTAGTTAAAGTGGTTTTTAAAATAAAAATTGAAATAAAGATTCAAATAGATACTCTAAAACCTTAAATTCGAATTCTACACAAAAAATTCTTTCCAATGACTATTTATTTGTATTTTTCTAATAATCCCATGATTTATTATGAATTATTGAAATTTGACCAATCATAATTCGAGAAAAAATGTGGGCAAAAAGGCTTCACAAGAGGTAGGGCACGGAGGTCGGGCCCATGCTGACCAGGGCCCATCACATTTGGCCAGATAGCGGGTCTGCACTCACGTAACTATGGTCAAAAGCAATTAAGCGAAAAGACCAAACTGCCCTTGTGATGTAAATTGATTAATTGAAAACACGGGGGTAGAATTGTCATTCCAACAAAATGAGGCTTGCCTTTGTTAGATCAAAGGTGATCATAGAAATCCCAAATTGCCCATGTGAGATTCATTACCTGATTTTGATAGCATGGGTAACAGACGGATTTTGCCCCATAGAATCTTCCCTCCATTGCTCCAGTGAGCACCATGGCCGAAGCTCCAAGCTCTGATCACAGTTGAGGTCTGTGGTTCCTTGCGCATTAAATGTATCCCTATGATGATGCCCATACCACCACTAACTCATCAAGATGAAGCTCAAGGTCCTGGGTGCTCATAGACAATAGGAAGCCATCCTACCAAACCTAGAACAAAGGAAAGAAACAAGTGAGAAAAACCAACCATACAGACTCAAAAAATGGGCATTTAGAGTTAGCAAGTTGTTTGTGAGGGTAAGGTGGCATCTCACATCCAATTTTATTGGACGGAGCGCCGTTGCAGCGGACAAGTGACTAGTTCTAGAGAGCACCCACAAACCGGTTATAGGATACAACAAAACAAGGGACACTGGGAAAATTGGTGGTAGGGGAAGGAAGAGGGAACACCATGGAATGTTATTGGACGATCAATTGCCCAATTGGTGACAGAGAGGGATGAAGTGACATTGAGATCATCAGAGACAGAACATGAGAAAGTTTATGAGTCTTGTGGTGTTGGTGAGAAAATTGATCAAAGTTGAGAGGTGAGTGGAAGTTGACCATGCGATTGGAACTCTTAAATAAGGAGGAGGAGCCTTGAGGGGGCGTCTACAAAACTTGACCAGAGAACGGTAACAAGCACTAATTGGGCATTTTGTACACAAATACAGAGAAGAGGGGAGTTAGGGCTCATTCAATCTAGGAGGGAGAGTCAAATTAAAAGTAGGAAAAATCAAGTAAAATGGTGTTCGTTTGATGGAGAATGAGCTCGTCGAAGGAATCAGACGTGAAACGGTTGCTGGCTCGCACAATAACGGAGGTAGAGGACAACTTTTGAGCCATCGGGTTGAATTGAAATTAAGTGATAAGATCTAGGCCATCATATGGTGCACTAGATAGGAATAGGAATGTGACATTGATTAAATGACATAACCATAGCGTTACTCGCACATTAGTGATTATTTCGATGAATACTTAGTCAAAACTTCCCAAATTAATTTGGAGGCTTCAACATGGTCCAAATGACCTCAAATTTGGACCATAGGTTAATATTAATGCCTAGTTTAATGCTATATAATTAGATTTTCATTTCACCCAATCTTTGGCCCATAACTGCTATATTGTCCATTAATGTATATATACTGTATAAAAAGGGTGAATTAATGTGAAACAACTCTTTTAATGAAATCCTTGAGTGAAATTCAAGATAGGAAATATATTTTAATGTCAAGAGTCATACTTTACCAAATTATTCCCTTTTCTTGTATTATTGCCACATTGGAGGAGAGACAAAGGGAAGAGGGTCATTCTCTCATTAATTAACTCAATTACACATCATTTCTCATTTTTTGTCCCAAAAAGCCATAAAACTCTCAATTAATATAATATACTAACTATTTCTCATTAACGATCATTTTGCATTATTAAACTATAATTAACACACTATTTGAGATATTTATGCAAAAACCCATTCCTTGGAATGAATGTGGGTAAATGTAGTTCAAGCCATCATGGTTTTCTCAATTTCAATATTGAGTCCAAAGAGGATAGAAAAGGACACAAAATTTTGGAAAAAGGGCAAAAGGATAAGAAGTAAATGAAACCTTGAAAATGAGTAAAATTGCAAAAGAATCCAAGATTTAGTATGTTACAACACTCTACCCCTTAAAGAGGATTTTGTCCCCGAAATCTCAACAAAAGGGAAAGGTGAGTACATAACATCCCAAACTTAAGCAATTAGGTGATAACCCCTAATCTAAGGTACTTCACATGCTCTATTCATAAGTCATGTTTACTAAGGTTTCCACAATTGATATCACTTTTTATCAAATATAACACAATTAACATTTTGGACTTATTAGCACTATCTCCATTATGAAATTATATCATCCTTATTATTATGCTATTAATTATGTCAAGTTAAATTTACATTGTTGTCCAAATAATTATATCTCAACATTATGTACAATTCATCTATATTTCTCATTACTAATTAAGAATTTTAAGCACAATTAGGTTTTACTAAATCATCTCAATATTTATTAATATGTTAAATCACAATCATTAATAACTTGAATTTATACTCCATTATCTTCATATTACCTTCATGTAGAATTATCACAAATTATTTTGTAAGGAATATATACTATTATCAAACAAGTTATTAAGTCTAAATAATGTCACATTAATTTCTTACACCTATATTACACATTGTCAGATCACTAATCATACTCACATTAATGTCATCCTTAACCATTTTCTCCTTTTTACACTTCATATTTAAACATTTAGCATAACATTAGGCATTCAGAATTATGGTAGACCTAATAATCATGCTAATGTTAATCCAATTACCCCTTATCACATTTGAGTCATTACATATATATTTTAGTGAATAAGGTGGAACACATTCCATTTTAATGAATTGATTCATATATCAAATTATGATTAGGTGATTATATGTCATTAAGGAATATTATTGATGATGACTCCTAATGTCACTAATGTATCATGAAGGCATTAAGGATATGTATATATGTTAAGGTTAGATGATTACATCTTAGGGTTTAGGTCAAAATGACCATTACATGTTATGCATTTATCTTATCATTAGGGTGACATGGTCAACATTACATGTATTCCCAATTTGTGAGTTTCTCATATTATGTTCCTTAAATAGTTGTTGGGGTTCAAGTATATGAGCTATTAGAAGACTTATTATATATTCGTTTTTATCTAAACAAATAGGTTAAATTATAATTATAATTGGTTTGGTCAATACTAATCATATAAACACACTAATATATGGTATATGGAGTTAGGGTTTCTAATTCCAAAGTGGCTAGATTTTGCTATGTATAGGATTCCATCCCCCTAAAAGGGAATTTCGTCCTCAAAATCAGCAAATGCAAAATCTATCAAAATACTACTACTACTACCACTATTCCACCCCTTAAAAGGGTTGACCTACCAAGTCAAAATAAACTTGAGGTAAAAGAATGAGTCTAATTAAATCATGTATAAGACCCAATCACTTAATTGTTTTACTAATAACTATTACTAAACTTCAAGTCTAGTATAGGGTACACTAATCCTAAACATGGAAATCTAAGTCTCATATATGGAACTTAAGGATTACAAGATTATTTTGTTTGTGTAACCAAATCATTATATTAGGTTTTCTAAGGATACTCAACATTGTGGTTATTTGCCTAAAGGTATGCTATTTCGATCATTCCGTATCAGATCCAGCCAGTCCAGTGTCATATGAACTCGAGAGTCCCCATAAACCAAGCTAGTAGCGTGGTGGAAAATATTGCTAGCCCCCAAGTTCTGACCCTTTCTAGACACCATCACTTTCAAATTCGTGCCCTAGTAGTTACCTAGTAGGCTAATCACCTTGATTAAAGATGTATCTAATATATAACTATTATGGTTCTAGATCAACCTTTCTCCATAGGTCAATTTTAAGTTTAACTAAATGGATACTATATGAGGTAAGGGTTTCTAACTAAGGATACAAATTGAAATAGTCAATAATCGAACTACCATTGGCTCTGATATCATGCTATAAAGAAGTAAGATCACCACCTCTGTACTAAAAATAAAGGTAAGAAAAATCCAATTGGATAGAAGCAAAAGTTAGATTTTTTTTGACTATATTCAGTTTAAATAAAGAGTACAAAATTTTCCCAAAAGGGTGTACATTCTTTATACAAAAATAGGATCTAAGTAAAGGGAAACTAAACAAGAACAATATGTCTCCAATAAAAGTAACTTAGCTAATAATTTCACGATGGAAGGATGAAGTCCTTCTCCTAGTCTTAGGTTTGTCCACCATGCTCCTGTGCACACTTTGATCCTAACTTGGGTGGTTGGGATCACCCAGCTAGAGGAGATAAAAACGTATGTGTCAAATAGAGAATAAGGACACTTATAAACTAAAGTAGGAAATGATAAAGATTCATTATACTAAGAGGGTCAAGAATATGAGGCAAGTAAATAAATAAGAGTTTTGCCAACTCAAGTAGTAATAAAATTGCATGCATGATTAAATGTGACTACATTAAACTAATATAGAGCTGAGGCACCTACCAGACCTCAACCTCTGGGTGAGGGGGAGTAACACATTCCCAAACACCCGAATATATATCAAGTGGGGAGAATTATCACATTCCCCTGGGGAGAGTGGTCACATTCCCCTGGGCTCATGCCCAAAACTATGGGTGGTTTGTACTCATGTACACTACATTATTTAATTAGTCATTTTCATCATCATGCTAAAGTATTTCAATGGAAGATATAAGGAATTTAAATAAATTTGCAAATGGGGCCCAAGAACCTAGAATAATTGAATTAAAAGTGCCATAAGAAGGCAATAAAGAGAATAAAGGCTAAGCAATGCTTCATTGTAAATATTAGGATGGATAAAATATTCCCAAGTTAGGGTTTAGAATGCACATACATACCTCAGTTGAGATTCCACATACATACCTCACTTGAGATTCTTAAAGAAGACTTTTCATCAATTAAATGTGTCCAATCTCACTTTTGTTCTAGATACAAGTTTATACACATGGATTAGGGTTTATAAATCATATTATCTAGGAAACCCTATTTTTGAACCTTTTATGCAAACCATCGATTTAGGACTCAAGTCTGGGACCAGTCGATTACTTGGATTCTCTTGATTAAGAAATCATACTTATTTCTTAAATTTGGCGTTAAAATGAATTAGATATATATTTTAAGGCATTTTTTTATAGTTAAAGTGGATTTTAAAATAAACATTGAGATAATGATGCAAGTGGATATTCAAAAACCTTAAATTCAGATTCTACAAGAAAAATGATTTCCAACGACTATTTATTCATATTTTTCTGATTAACCTATGATTTATTGTGAATTATTGAAATCTGACCAATCACAATTTGAGAAAAACCACGTGGGCAAAAAGGCTTCACAAGAGGTAGGGCACGAAGGTCAGGCCGAAGCGGACCTGGGCCAATCACATTTGGCCAAGTAGCGGGTTTTCACTCACGTGACTCTGGTCAAAAGAGACTAAGTGAATGGAGAAAAGACCAAACTGCTTTACGATGTAAATCGATTAATTGAAAACGCGGGGGTAGAATTGTCATTCCAACAAAATGAGGCTTGCCTTTACTAGATCAAAGGCTAGTGTAGAAACTCCAAATTTCCCATGTGTGATACATGATTTTGACAGCATGGGTAATAGAGGGATTTCACGCCAGAGCATCTTCCCTGCATTGCTCCTGTGAACACCATGGTCGGAGCTCCAAGCTCTGATCGCAGTTGAGGTCTGTAGTTCCATGGGCACAAAGTGTATCCCTATGATGATGCCCATTCAACCATGAACTCGTTGAGCTCAAGCTCAAGGTATGGGGTGCTGAGAGACAACAAGAAGCCATCCCACCAAAGCTAGAACATAAGAAAGGAACGGGTGACTAAAACCAACCATACAGACTCAAAAAAATGGGTGTTTGGAGTTGACAAGTTGTTTGCGAGGGTAAGGTGGCATCATACATCCAATTTTCTTGGACAGAGGGTCGTTGCAGCGGTCAGGTGACCAATACTAGAGATCACCTACAAACCATTTATAGGGTACAATGGTATAAGGGACAATGGGGAAAACTGGCAGTAGGGGAAGGAAGAGGGAACACCATAGAATGTTATCAGACGATCAATTGCCCAATTGGTGATGGATAGGGATGAAGCGACACTCAGATAGTCAGAGAAGGAACATGAGAAAGTTTGGGAGTATTTGAGTGTTGGTGATCAAATTAACTGAAGAGGAGAGGTGAGTGGAAGTTGACAGTGCGTTTGGGACTCTTAAATAGGGAGGAGGAGCCTTGAGGGGGCATCTGTGAAACTCGAGCAGAGAACAGTCACAAACCCTAATTGGGCATTTCGTGCACAAGGCAAGAGAATAGGTGAGTTAGGGCTCATTCAATATGGGAGAGAGAGAGAGTAAAATTCAAAGAAGGAAAAATCAAGTAAATCAGTGGTTGTTTGATGGAGAATGAGCTCGTCGAAGGAATCGACCATGAAACGGCTGCTGGCTCGCGCAATAAAGGAGGTAGAGGACAACTTTGGAGCCGTCAGATCGACTTGAAATTCAGATGATCGGATTTAGGATGTCGCATGGTGTGCTAGAGAGGAAATCAGAGTGTGACAATGATTAAATGACAGAACCATAGTGTTACTCACACATTAATGATTATTTCGATGAAAACTTAGTTAGCACTTTAGTAAAACTTCCCAAATTAATTTTCAGTCTTAAACACGGTCCAAATGACCTCAAATTTGGACCATAGGTTAATATTAATGCCTAGATTAATGCTATATAATTATATTTTCATTTCACTCAATCTTTGGCCCTTAACCACTATATTGTCCATTAATGTATATATTAATGTATAAAAAGGGTGAATTAATGTGAAAAAAGGCTTTTTAATGAAATCCTTGAGTGAAATTCGAGATAGGCAATATATTTTAATGTCAAGAGTCATACTTCACCAAATTATTCACTTTTCATGTATTATTGCCACATTGGAGGAGAGAGAAAGGGAGGAGGGCCATTCTCTCATTAATTAACTCAATTGCACATCATTTCTCATTTGTTGTCCCAAAAAGCCATAAAACTCTAAATGAATATAATCTACTAATTATTTTTCATTAATGCTCATTTTGTATTATTATACTATAATTAACACACTATTTGAGATATGTGTGCAAAAAGCCATTCATTGGAATGAATGTGGGTAAATGTAGTTCAACCCATCGTGGTTTGCACAATTTCAATATTGAGGCCAAAGAGGATAGAAAAGGACACAAAATTTAGGAAAAAGGCCAAAAGGACAAGAAGGAAATGAAACCTTGAAAGTGGGTAAAATTCAAAAGAATCCAAGATTCAGTATATTACAACACTCCACTCCTTAAAGAGGATTTTTTTCCCAAATTATCAACAAAAGGGAAGGGTGAGTACGTAACATCCCAACCTTAAGCAACTAGGTGATAACCCCTAATCTAGGGTATTTCACATGCTCTACTCATAAGTCATGTTTACTAAGGTTTCAACGATTGATATCACTTTTTATCAAATATATCACAATTAACATTTTCGGCTTATTAGTACTATCTCTATTATGAAATTACATCATCCTTATTATTATGTTATTAATTGTGTCAAGTTATATTCACATTGTTGTCCAAAGAATTATATCTCAACATTATGTACAATTCATCTATATTTCTCATTACTAATTAAGAATTTTAAGCACAATTAGGGTTTACTAAATCATCTCAATATTTATTAATATGTCAGATCACAATCCTTGATAACTTGAATTTATACTCCATTATCTTCATATTACCTTCATGTAGAATTATAACAAATTATTTTGTAAGGAATATATACTATTATCTAACAAGTTATTAAGTCTAAATAATGTCACATTAATTTCTTACACCTATATTACACATTGTCATATCACTAATCATACTCACATTAATGTCATCCTTAACCATTTTCTCATTTTTACACTTCATATTATACATTTAGCATCACATTAGGCTTTTGGAATTATGGTAGACTTAATAATCATGCATGACTTGCCTCTTTTAGAGGTGGGAAGGAGGGAAATAAGGTCAAGAGAAGGGTGTATATATACACACGGAGAACCCACCCACAAGTCCATGAATGTCTTCCTTCCCCCTCCCTTTCTCTCTTCATGGTAACCTTAGGGTTCCTCCTCAGTTATGGATACACATACCCCAGAGAGACCTTATCTCCATGACAACACCTTGGTCGGATTAGAAGGAGGCGTGCATCCTTGAAATGGTCCTCTGTGACACTGATAGAGTCAAACTACAACTAGCCGACCTTGGGTAGATCCCAGACTCCAAGAAGTAGTGTTGAAGGCTTTTGAGAGGTGAGGAGACTTGCTGGAAATCCTGAGGAATTCCACAATCCTTAGCATGATGACAAGGTACACCTGTGGACCTTCTACCTTACACACCCTATAGAGAAACCTCTGATGTCCTCTCTCATCCATGCATCCTCCAATGAAGACATACCCTCCTCTAACTTCATGTGGTATGGTTAGAGGCACCTGAGCCCTAGCCTAGTCATTCGGTGGCCCAGAGAAGGGGGACGAGCTGGGTTGACCCTTCAAGGGTTGTGCTCAAACCCTTCTGCAAGGAAGGTGATGATCGATGATCTAATGACTCAACTGCCTCAATATGTACAAACATGACTTAGGGGTACCACAGTCATTTTTTGTGATTTAAGGGGGGCCGCCCGCGTGGTGAACAGGGCTAAGATAGAAAAAGGCCATTTCCCATTGCCGACCCATGTGGCACAAAGAGGATAATATAATAATTGCAGGCATGTCATTTGTTAATTGGTCTAATAATGCAAATCTTGCAAAAATCCTAGAAATCACTATGAATAACCAAATATAGTAAAATTATATATCATTTTCATAATAAAAATGAGATAAATGCAATTAAAATACAATTGAGATGTAATAAAGCTTACTTTTTCTAAAAGTGCAAAAAAATACCATCTTTAGTGTAATATATGTCTAGAAATCCAAGTTTCATGATTTTAATGGTCACCACTTGTTTAAATGATATCGATGGATAAGACTTAACCTTTTTGGATAAAAAACACATTTGGACCTATTTTGGGTTAAAAGTTCATATGTTGCTAAAATTAGGTTTTCGAAAGTGGATAATCAATAATGTGTATTAAAATGGTGTTTAAAGCATAATAACCCTAGTTTTTGACGAATAGGCTGTTAATCATGTCAAGTATGCATCATTAAGACGTAATCTAAAATAATTGAATATAATGGTAATTTAACATGCCCATGATCATAATGATGAAGAACTAGGGTTTCGAAGTTAAAGATGATAATTTTAATAACTCGAACTAATCAAAGTAATCATAATAAAATAATATGTTGGATATAGTAATTAGGGTTTCACCTAATCGTTAATATGCCATCAAAATAAGGTTTGCACCCTTATTCCTTTATCTAGACCCAAGAAAACCTTAAAAACCTAGATTAGGACTTGAGTAGGGTTTTATCTGTTTAATGTAATGGTGACACTTTAGGATTTACATACATGCAGATATAATGTGATTTCTTGGATTCATCTGTTTTGATTGGATGGCTTGAACGTACTAGAAGTATATTCTACATGATAATCTGCATGGTTCCACAAAAGGTACGAGGTTATTCTTATGACTACTCACATTAGTTTTTCGGTGTTTTCCTAGTGTTTCTCGAGGATTGAACAAGTAAACTGTTGGATGTTTATTTACATTTTGTTCAATTATAATGACACTATGAGTATCATATAAAGAAATACTATGTGAAGAAAATTCCAATTCTTCTCTACAAGTAATTAATTGGTACATGTTGTTATGTACCTTCACACTTTTTCATGCACCCCACGTACATAATATATTTTGATATTCTAATCCATGCTTTTGTTTCACGACATTTTAAGTACATGCTAGATAAGATGATATTAAGATATGATGGACAAATGAAATTACTTGAAGACATTTAATTAAACTTGTAAGGAGGATTAGATAGATACTTCTTCTCATATAGTTCTCATACGTGCAGTTCTAATGATGGAAATTCATGCACCTATTTATAGAAGAATTTTGTAAATGATATTTGCATTAATGGAAATTAATTGATATTATTTGTTATTTGGTTAAATCTGGATTCTTCGGAATGTAGGTAATGGATATCTACTTTAAAGACTTCCTTAATTGGGGTTGATGAAAAGTGATGTCATTACATTTAGTATCAGAGCCCCAAAACTTTCAAATAATATTTAGTAGTTTTATAAATTTAAGTAATTTGTAGAAATATAAGGAGACTTATTAAGGCCTAACCTAATGGTAATGATGTCTAGAAAGGATCATGGTTTTGGGGTTGGCAATAATTTTTCTCCGCACCATTAAGTAGGTATACGAGTTGCCCCTTAGACAATGTGATACCGGCCGGCGAGAACCCTAGGGTTTCCTGAAGTAATTTTTCTCTAAGTCTCCTCACATGTAATTTCTTCAACTTCTCATCCTCCTACTTAATAAACCCTATAATGATATTCCCCTCCTCATCTAAAGGTATGGTTTTGGTAATAAGTAGGATTAAGGCATCCTCTTCCAATTAACGTACATGTTATGTGGAAATAATGATAAACTAAAGGAAAATGCTTTATGGGTTTTCCCCATGAGTGTAACCCAAGATGGAGCTAGGACTGGTTTCGGAAAAACCCTAGTGGGTCAAGGGACATTGAAACCCTAAGATGCAGGGTGTAGCCTCTAACCCTAATCTAAAACCCTAATCCTAGGAAATTAAACTAGTGTGGATGATATAATAACCCTACCCATAGGGATCCTTATTAGGGTGAAAAAGAGTAAGATAAATATAAATAAGTTACGCGACCTACTCTCCCATGAATGCATTCATGTGGAACAAGGCATTAATGAGATAAGGTTCAAGAAACATAAGCAACCTATGAAAAAATACTTGAACCTCCCATGCTTTCTATAAAAGTTTGGATATGGAAAGAAAGCCATTGAGATGACTATGATCAAGACTCTTCTGGGGAAGGACACAAAAGATCAAGCCCCTTGAGGGGAAGGTTACAAAAGATCAAGCCCCTTCAGGGGGTGGTCATAAAAGATCAAGCCCCTTGAGGGGAAGGTCGGTAAAGGTCAAGCCTCAGGAGGAGAAGGCTGACATGCAACCAAGACGCTGGAGGGGAAGGTAGCCCAAGTACATTGCTAGGAAAAACCCCATCAGAGGGTTTTGTAGAGGTTGAGCAAACAAGGGTTGAGAACTTATAATACAAAATGCATATTTAGGTTGCATAAATAGAAATATGACATCCTCATTTTGAGCCTTTATGATGAGTGTCCCGACCTGGGTGGGTCAACCCAAGGGTGGGAAAAGTACCTAAGGATGGGGTGAATCCTAAGACCTTGGGTTCAGGTTGTGGCTAGAGAGCCTAACCTCCTCGTGTGAGCCAAGAAGGCACCCTAGGTTAGGACCTTGACTTAAAGGGTGAGATGATGAATCAATTTAAATATTTAGGTAACCATGAATGTCACCTAAACTATTAAGTAGTAAGTATACAAAATATAAGAGAACATGTATTGAGTATAAGTCTTTGAACCTCAAGTATGCCATCTTTGAGGAACATGAGGAAAAGTCACTATGGAAGTGGCTAATAGTATGGGACCAAGCCAGAAGGCAAGGTCGCTAGGAGCTCAATGAGGGGACATAAAGTGAATAATGAGCACCATAAGAGATGAAGGAAATTCTCTTTAAAGAATTACACATGAAAATAATGGGACCTCCATAAACCCTTGGGAAGGGTAGAGACCTAGGTCAATCCTAAGGTGAAAAGTTACATAAGACCAATGAGATTAGGAGATGATTGTGCCCTAAATGCATAAGACCATCTAGTCAGGAGGTAACAACCATGTTTTCTTAAGGCCCCATGAGTCAGGAGATTGGCAACCTTCATGAGTTCATGAGGCCCAAGGGGTAAATATGAGAATCACTCACTATATGCATAAGGATGAGATCACTTGAAAAGTTCATGTAACCCTAAAGACCTCGGGGAAGTGGCTAAGGATCATAATACATGAGGTGTAAGTATAAAAGGTACATGAAGTCATGTAATAATGGAATCTTAAGAGGAGTTGTACAAAAATTTAAGAGTGAAAAAGACATTTGACTTCATGAAATATAGGAATAATGTTGAACTATAAAGTATGATTTAGATTCATGTTGAGAATGATTCAAACTAAAATATGAAATTTTGATATAATGTGCGGATACACCATATATGCTCTTGGAATGTGATGAACTTTGTATTTGGGATGAATTCAAGTTCTTATTTCATCTCATTATGAGGGAGAGAGATTAAGTAAACATGTGTTATGCTTAAAATTGACATATGAGGGTGAATGCCAGAAGTTGAAATAATGACATGCCTTAGGGCTTGAGGTGTTACCTCACCCATATGTGAAATAAATTATTAATAGGTTGGAAACCTAGGTGAAAAGGAAATCACCAAGTGAAATTGGAATCACTGATGATGATGTAATCACCAATAGATAGTAGCATGTAAATACTGGGGATGTGTATATACCTCAGATTGAATTCAAGTACCAATCTTAGTAATAATATGTGGAAGTGTCATATCAATAAAAGATGCTAAATAGGGTTGCTAAACTTAAGTTGTGAAATCAAGTTGAGTTTCATTTCACCTTAAATCTGACTAGGTTTTAATTTTGGGGAAAAATTCCTTTTGAGGATGGGTGAATGTTATATCCTCAATTTTGGTGAAATTTGAATTATATAAATATAAGCATGAATTGATAATTCCTCAACAACATAGTTGATAGAATGATAATTTTACTTATTAGACTATTTGTGTTGCAAATATGTCCTTGGGGCACAAGACAAAGAATAAAAGGTTTTATACGTAAATAAAATAGCATCGACTTTGAGGATTGTTGAATAATAGAAATAGGAAATACTTGACAAGTTTTCAATAGAAAATAAGATGTGTAATGTTTTAGATAATTAAAAGAGTAATTATATATCCAATTTGGCAACACATGTTTTGGGACATCAATTAGTGTTGTTTTGATCTAATTTGTGGTGTACTTGAAAATAACAAGGATTTAAAGGACATTTTTGAAATTGGAAGAAAAAGGTTATTCCATGAATAATAATAATTCTTTTAATAGAGTGTTTAAATATATGTTTTTGTATTACATTCGATCACATGGATCATATATGAATTGGTAAAAATGTTAGTTTAAGGGAGACAACGAATGATATAGATCCCAAGTAATAAAGAGATGCCAATAATTTAAGAAAATTATCACCAATGTGTACCAAATAATGATGTTTTATCCTTAATGGCTTATGTTGCCAAATCCATGTTTTATGGGGAGATGGAGGTTTCCTCCTCACAATAATGAGATTCATAGAATAAGATATTAAAAGTCTTAGTATAAGGGAATATATGCAGAATGTAGTTAATTCCTTCCCAAAAACAGGCCTAGCCGCTTTTAGAGGAGGGAAGGAGGAAACTGTAAGGATCCTGACTCACGTTGTGGGCTTACCCTATTTGTTATGCTTAAGTGAGTTTCTTAGCTCCTTTCTCTAATCATATAATATGTAATTAGGGCATGTTGGAGGTTGGTGTTCCTTGTTTGAGTGTGTTGCTTGATGTTTGTGCTTTGTGGTGAGGTTTTGGTGCAACTTGCAATCTACCCATAGTAGGGTTGAATAAGTAAGTTTGCCACCTCTAGAGTGTTTCTTCTCTCTCTTGGAATCATCCAGAGGAGAGAGAAAGTGTTGGGCACCTTGTTTTGGCCTTAGTTGAGTGGTGACATCCTTGGTGATGTTTTGGGCACATGTTTGAGCTATGCTTTGCTCTTTGGAGTGTTGTCTCTGGCTTGAGAGCCTTGGTGAGACCCTGTATCAGTTTCTGCTTGCCTTCAAGAGGCTTGGTATCGATTGAGAATGTCTTGAGGGGCATCCTATCAGTTTGTGGCACCTTGAGGATCACCATGTCGGGTTGTGGTGACTCTAGGAGGAGTGCCATATCGGCTTGTGACCTAGGGTTTCATCCCTATCAATTTGTGAAGCGGGTGGAAGGGTGTGTCACCCTTGACCTTAATTAGTGTCCAAGTCAGTGAGCCATAGGTCCTATCACCTTATTGCATGGTGTTTCATGTGTCCCTTCTTCTTGGACAAGTGCATTCTAGGGTTCTAAGGTGGTGACACCTTTCCCTTGTTTTCTCTCTCTTCGACCATGTATATATACTTGTTCCTTCTCATACAAGTGAACCCTTTTAGCAATCCTTGCTTGCTCTCCTAGGTGGCCGACCTTGAGCTTGAAAAGCACTTTCCCTTGGACCTTGGTGGGCGAGCTAGAAGCTTGTGGTGCTTTCTTTCATCTTTTTCCATGGTAAGCCATGGTTTTCTATCTTTCCTTCTCTTCTTCTTTCTTCTTCTCAGCAATGGACCTTGGTACCCTCTTTTATCTCTTTTTGTTTCTTGACCATGGTCCTATCTTACTTCTTAGAGGTGTGATGGAGATCGAGCTAGGATGACCTTCTTCTACCTTGAGCTTGGGAAGCTTGGATCTTGACCATGGATCTTAAAAGCTTGGTGGTTGTTCTTGAGGCGGGTTATATAACTCTAACCCTACTTTGTTATTATCACCTTTCTACTTGTTATCTTACTAGTTTATCTTAGCTTGTTTTTGCTTGCATGCTTGTAGCTTTTGTTGGTAGCTTATGTTCTATTTTTGAGAATATAACTATGTTAAGTTGCTGCCATGAAACATTCCTTTCTTTGCCTCGGTAATATCATCATATTGAGGTAGAAGATGAATAAATCGATATGGTATGCTAACCGATATGCTTGTAACCTGACATGCCTTGTCTAGACTGATACACCTCTTATGATGGGGTTTTTCATGATCTTATGATGGTTAGTGAGGAAGAATGTTGAGCCTTGATGCTTCTAGTAGAGAGTGGAAGCTGACATGGGTAACCCTAATCTGATACATTGTAGCCCGACACATCTTGCAAACTGATAACCCTCACCCGTTACACCTTGTTTAGAGATAAGGAACACCTACCTTGTGCTCCAACTAATACAATCAACCCTAGTTGATGGGAAGGCTGATACCCTAGTTGATGGGTAGGCCGATACCCTAAGGGATGGTGAAGCTGATACCTTAAGAGATGGTATAACTAATACATCTTCTTATGCACCTCTAAGTCGATATCCTTCGTTGGGCCTTAGACGATACACTCTCATTGAGGTTTCGTGCCTGATACATGGTGATGATGAACCAATATCTTTTGTGATTAATCGATACTCACCTTTGAGTTGGTAGGCTGATACCCTACCTAAGTTGATTGCCCGATATCTAGGGTTAACCGATACACTATATCAGTGTGGTGGACAATATCCTACATAAGTGTGGTGACTGATACACTACTTTAGTGTGGTGGCCGATACCCTAACCCTAATCGATACCCATATGTGGTGTAGTGATGCATCTTCTAGATGCTAAGGTTTCATGGTGATGATGTGACATCCTATGGATTAGTCATACATATGATGTGAGGGTTATGTTTCTAAACCACATAACATGTTTTATAATAATAATGAGAAATATGCTTCTATGTCTTATAACACATCTCATAATGATGAAGAAAGTGATGATCTAAAGATGGTTGATGATACAACCTTGTAATTCCTAATCAGGTAAAGTGAAACCATAATGGTTATAATGTAAAGTGTATGATGTGAATGTATGGCATGAGTCCTATGAGATGATGATGCTTTGCCTTCTTGTTATTAGTTTCTAACAATGCATGTATTATTGATTTATGTACATAGCCAGATATGAGCTATGGTGTATATTTTGTGATGAACTTGTGGTCCTTATGATGGGCATGTGGTCCTTGTGATGGACATTGGTCCTTAAGATGGACATATAAGTGATAACAGACTTAAAGTGATGATGTGATTTAATATGTTCTGGTGATGAGTCATACCCTATTCATGTAGATCTTATTTAGAGGTTGTATATTGTAACTTGATTGATGCTTAAAGATGTGAAATTTATCTAATTGATCAAGATAAATCTCATATTGTAGTTGCCCTGTGTCATAGACACATTCAGTGTCAGCACTTGCTGAATGTGAAACGAGTTTAACTCGGAACGCATATTGTTGAATATGCGAGGTGCAAGTTGGAATACCATCTTATATCCTGAAAGGAATTGTGTTACAGGATTGGCTACAAGTCATACCTAGAATTGTATTACAGGATTGGCTACCAGTCATACCTAGAATTGTATTACAGGATTGGCTACAAGTCATACCTGGAATTGTATCACAGGATTGACTATATGTCATACCAGGAAATGTATCACATGATTGAATGTAAGTCATACCTAGACGGGCACTGTTGTAAGATGTAGCTCAATTTCTCTAGCACCGTGACCTGTACCAATGTGGGGGTAAATATGCATAGCTAGACTAAATGTCTCTGGAAGTAGATGACTCATGTTGTCACTACATGTTTACTCGTACTGACTGAGGAAGGTGAGGTTGTTGATTATATCTCTTCCATTAGACCTTGTATGAAACTGAATTCGACTACATACATATAGCAGTCAGTTGGATTTGAATGGTACAATTCAAATCCTCAGGGTATAATGAATATGTAATCAGCTGTGTAGTACAATTGTTAAGGATCAAATACGAAAACATTGGTTGAGTCCTTGCTTGATCAATGTACAATATTGTTGATAGATGATTTACATGTTCTTCATATTCCTTTTTAAACTTTTGTTCATGTCATTTATATTGTCGCTTAGTTTATCTTATATGTGATATTAAAATTTAGCGGAGAGTTATATCTCTCATTGGGACTCTGTGTCTCACCCCATTGGTTAACAACCTTTTTAGGTGGACAGGCACGTGGAAGTAGAGATCATGCAGAGGAGGTTGAGTAGTAGCCAGAGCAGCAGTAGCTGATAAGGTTGGAAGTGTTGTTGGTTGTCTTTGTTGATAGAGTCCTAGAGTTGTCTATGTACACTCGAGCCTTTGGGAGCGTTTTGTAGATGTTTTGCAAATATGTTATATTTATGTGCCTTTATATATCAGATGTGATGGAATCATGTATATATGTTCTGGAACAATGCCCTCATTACATGTTGACAACATGTTTTGTGGATGCTTTGAGGCATGAAAGTACTCTTGTGTACATGTTCTTGCTATATGGATGCTTTATAAAAAAGGTTTTAGTTTTTAGTGTTTCTTCTAATAAGTTGTTAACCTCTTTTCCGCAGTTTGGTTTTGAGTAATCTCATTTTGCTGTGATAGAGGGCGTCACATAAACAAGGTCAAGACAAGGGTGTATGTATATACATGAAGAACCCACATACAAGCCCACATAATTCTTCCTTCCCTCTCCTTTTCTCTCTTCGTGGAAACCTTAGGATTACTCCTCGATTATGGATACACAGAACCCTAGGAAACCTCGTCTCCATGACAACACCCTAGTCGAGTTAGAAGGAGGTGTGCATCCTAGGTGATGGTCCTCTGTGATGCTTCTAGCTTCGAACTACATCTAGCAAGTCTTGGGTATAGCCCAGACTCACACAAGTAGTAGTGAAGGCCCCTGAGAGGTAGAGAGAGTCACCTAAAGTTCCAAGGAACTTCACCATCCCTACCATGATGACTAGGTACACCTCTAGACCTTCTACCTTTCACACCCTGTAGAGAAACCTCTAATGTCATCTGTCATCCACACGGCCTCCAATGAAGATAAACCGTCCTTTGAGTTAATGAGGTATGGGCGGAGGCACCCAAACCCTATCCTAGTTGTTTGACCATAATGGTAATTTAACATGCCCATGATCATAATGATGAAGAATTAGGGTTTGTAGTTAAAGACTATAACTTTAGTGAACTCTAACTAATCCAAGTAATCATAATAAAAGGATATGTTGTATATAGTAATATGGGTTTCACATAATTGTTAATATGCCATGGAAATAGAATTTGTATCCTTATTCCTTGATCTGGAGCCAAGTTAACTCTAAAACCCTAGAGTAGGACCCGAGTAAGGTTTAATCTATTTAATGTGATGGTGACACATTAGGATTCACATACATTCAGATATAATGTGATTGCTTGGATTCATCTTTGTAGATTAGATTTCTTGAAAGGATTTGAAGTATATTTTGCATGATAATCTGCATGGTTTTATAAATGGTACGTGGTTACACTATTGACTACCTGCATTAGTTTATTGGTGTTTGACGAGTGTTTCGTGAGAATTGAACTACTAAACTGTTGGATGATTGTTTACATTTTGTTTAACTATAATGAAACTATGAGTATCACATAAAAAATACTATGCGAAGAAAATGTGAGTTCTTATTTGCAAGTAATTAATTGTTATATGTTGTTATGTACTTGTACACTTTTGCATGCACCCCACATACACAATATATTTTGATATGTTGATCTGTGCTTTTGTTTCATGGTGTTTTAGATACATGCTGTCTAAGATGATATCAAGATATGCTGGATAGATGAAATTACTTGAAGATATTAAAGTTAATTTTTAAGGAGGATTAGATAGATAGTTATTCTCATATATTTCTCATACTAGTAAATGTAGTCATGCACATGCACGTGTCATATAGAATTTGTTAGGATTGCAACAAAAAATAGTATAGTCTTAACATTTTTTTATTAAGGAAAGCTGAATTTGTAAATGTATGCTATGCATAGACATTTTATTTTAGAAAAATTAAAATACATATAATTTTTTATTATTTGACACTAATTTGTTTGTGATGTGAGTTGTATGTTTTCTCATTCAATATTGAATCTTCATGAGCTCATCTTCATACGGTGTAGGAAAGTTGATGGAAAAGGGAAGGATCAATTTAAAAATGTATCAAATATCATGGAACGATATATAATAAGTAAAACACAATAATGTCTTAATTTTTATTGATGAACACGATCACAATTTGTAGCTCAGGCCTCTGCGAAGGCATTTATCTAGGGAATTATGTAGTTCTTTTTAACTTGTGTAATAATATTACAATTTGTGTATGAAATAGGACATATATAACCACAAAAAGAAGAACAACAAAATTGGATTTTTTTTGCAACAATTGATTGTTATATGAACAAGTAAACTACTGTTCATTGAAATGACAATGTATAAAATTACTTAGCGATAGATGTATTGTTAAATAAGAACATACTTGTTGTTAGTTAATGAAATATCATTTGGCATATGATTTTTAGCTTTTTTTGTAAAGGACATTTGAAACATAAAAACAAGAAATAAAAATGAAATAGAATAAAAATTCATTGCAAAATTGAGTTGTCATATTAACAACCACACACACTCTATTTAAATGTATTTCAAAATAATATGTACAATTTTATGATAAAGGGGTAACTATTGCTATGCAGGAACACAATTTTGCTAATGAATTCCATATAAATATATTACTAAGATATGTTGAAATATAGTCCTCCATTCTTAGTGTATTTTCTAAGAGAGAGTAAAATTTCACCCTTGTTCCATCATGTGAGAACAAAATAAACACAAGCAATTAGACAAAAATTGTTTCTAACTAATTATTTTTTGACAAAGCAAGTTCATTTATTATTTAATTTAAAAAAACTATACATAAATAAAAAATGGACTGACTGGAAATGAATTCTATAGATAATTGAATTTTCATAAGAAAACCGCATCAATATGTTTTAGTATTGTACAAAATAGTGTATGAAAAATTATGGTACATAATAGTATGTACAATATTATGGTCCTGAATAGTATGTACAACTTCATGGTATGGGAGAGTTAATGGTTAATGTAGAAACACAATTTGGATGATGAACCTCACATAAATATATTACTATGATATTTTTAGATATATTGCTTCCTTATGCTTTTACATATTTTCTAAGAGAGTATAACTTTTTACATTGTTAGATAATATGTAGAGAACAAAATTAACCTTGTAATGTACAAAGGTTTGTTAGAACATGGGAAGTCCAGAATGTCTATGGAGATGCCATTGAGCAAGGGACACACCTGTCATCATCATAGTCACCTGCAAAGAAAACCTGTTAAGAAAAGAAACAAGTTAAGGAAAATACAACCATGAAAAAGACATGGAAAGTATATACAAGTCCTTCACCAGGACAGTTTGTGACATATAATTAACAAATAAGCATGCAAAATTTGTCTTGAGAATTCTCTCAGTGATAGTAGATCTCATTCTTTAGAGTGGGCGACATGCTGCACAGTCAACATATGGGTGAGAAAAGATAGCATCATTATGGAAACACACATTGAAAAGTTGTTTGGAAGGAAAGAGTGAGATAGTAAATGGTGGAAAGAACTAAAGCAAGTAGGGATGAATAGAAAGCCTTAAAGATAGAGTGCATGAACATGACTTTTTTTAGTCTTTTAGGATCACCTTGATCACCATTAGCAGTTTTTAAATTAATTAAATAATATGATAGTATTCCAAAGATTCTAAATGAAAAGATTCCAAAGATTAATTTGAAAGATGGCTCATAGGCGAGGAGGGCGAGGGAGGGGGCACGGAGGAAGCGGAATCCCTAGAGGACAAGGAGGGAGAAACGTCGGGAAGGCAGCTGATGAGTCGACGATGACTCCTCTTGGAGGCTCAAGGGCGGCCGAAGGAGAAGGGAGCATGCAAGGGATCCCCCGTACACCTCAAATCCTAGAGATCTCAGAGACCCTAGATACCTCTTCTTCACCTAAACCCAAATCCCTGCAAGCAGGGCCCTCGAAGGGCGACACTGGGAAAGAAGTGACGTCCTCCCTCGTAGACTGGCTCTGTGCTAGTCGTCGTCAAGGTAGGCCATTGCCCTAGGTCAAAACATTTCTGGATACACAAAGATAGAAGGGGGAAATTGGTAGACCTACAGTATCTATTCTGTTCTTCAATGATTACAGTTGTTGATCATAAATTCATATCCAGTAGCAGACATCTCAGTCGTCGACTTCATTGAGCCAATTACTAGGGATGGATCCAAGTGCGGCGCTATTTCTAGTCAGGAAGGAGCATCCCCAAACTGGAACTTATACTTGTCGGTTCAATTCGCCAGTAGGAAGCCTTTCAAAGGTCAGCTTAGTGGCTAGATCAGAAGACAATGGAAACCTAGTGAGACCTTCAAAATCATTGTCGAGAAGAATGAAGGTTTTGCCATAAAGCTACCATCGGCCACAGAGAGGTCACATTCTTGATGAGGTGCCTTGGAAGATAGATGGAGCTCTCGTCATTGCTGAAGAATGGGAACTAGGATCTGCTCTGCAACCCCTGTCCTTTTCTTGGGTCCCAATCTGGCTGGAGGTGGAGAACCCTGGAGTCCCATGGACCGCCTTTGGGATCGCTAGTGTTGCCAGCACCATCGGAAGGCTGTTGGACTTCGTAGAGTCTTCACTCACAGCAGGTTGTTTGGACTCAGCCACCCTTTGCATGGAGATCTCGTGCTCTGACAAGATTCCCAAGTCTACCTTGGTGGAGGTTGACGAAGCTACAAAGTAGCTGAAGGTTAATGCACTGTCAAAGCCTCTCTTCTACTCTGGATGCAAACGTTTTGGCCACAAACAAGGTTCGTGTCCCCTGGTTAGCAAACGTGTGTTTCCTACCAAGGAAGTCCAATTTCATTTCGAGAAGTAAGGTGCTCGATGTTTTGCCAAAAACACTCAAGCATCTAATGCTGAACAAAACGTAGTGGATGCTGACAAGGAGAAGGATGATGCGGCTGTGGATGAGATTGCGTTGCTGGTGTTGAACACAGTCCTTGATGCCGCTTTAGAGAATCGTCAATTGACCCTCCCTCCCTCCTATAAGGAACCTGATATGTTCAGTTCCTCTTCAATCTTTAATGCATGTATTCTTAACATGGATTGGGAGTTGGAGCTCTATAAGAGAAGTGTAGGTGAGGCCTTGAATTCCTGGAAGGTTGATGGAGCTGGAACTTACACCAAAAGATTTTCAGTCTTCCAATGGGAGTCCCAGGATTCTATCACCAAAAACCCTAGAGAGGATAATTGTCTTCCCTAGGTTTACCTATAACTGGTGCTTAGATAACAACTCCAACCCCATAAGAATATGGAAGCCTTATCATAGTACAGATTTAGGATCGAACCCAAAAGACAACGGTCTTGTTGCAAGCAACAAGATGGAAAACGTACAACACTTCACCTAGTTACTTTACTAATTGGCACTTATATCAAAAGGTTGGATTTTGATTGGTTTTTAGACTAAAGCATGAAAAGTAAATAAAGCAAGTAAAACTAAGATTTAACAAATGATGATGAATCACTGGGGTTAAGCAGGTATTCACCACCGCTACACATGCATTGCTTATGTACTAATCAAGCAAGACTTATAAGCTAGATGCATGGATGTTCCACAAGACCGATGCCTTATAAGACAAGAGCGATGCTTTGCATTCAAGGATGATCCACAAGACCGATGCCTCGGAAGACAAGAGCGATGCATTGCATCCTTCGATGTTCCACAAGACCAATGCCCATATAAGACAAGAGCAATGCATCGCATCCTTCAAGGGTTAAGTAGCTCTCATTCGGTACATTTCTACATGTCAATGAAGATATGTAGTCTTCCAAAGAGAGGAATCTTACTCAACCTCATGAAACGTGCATCTAAAACTAACAAGCGAGCGATAATTATCAAATCGAATAGTGTCTTTGTAGGCCTAGTCTCCTATTCGGATAACCTAGCTACGAGAAGTGCGGGAATGTTGCAACGCCAGCCATTCCCGATCAAATGGTCACATGCTTTACATCATTCCCCTCGCAAAGCGTGTTCCTCGACTTACCAAGGTTACTTCCATACAGATGGAAGTGTAACGGATGATAGTGAGTATACTCCACTCTTTGAGATACACTCCTAGACACCGAAACGGATGCGTGGTGGATACACACACCAGAAACCAACACTAAATCGGTATTCGAGTCTCGAGAGCGGTCGTAGACAAACCACAACAAAAGACAATAGATGCATACAAGAACGTGGCCATCATTCAAGCATGTATGAAACGATTTAGTATTAAAACGAAAGGATAACATCTTTTTAGTACTAAGTACAAAGCATGGGCAGCGGGGCTAGTCCACGCGCCCTAGTGGATGGAACTACTCGCTCCTCATAGAGGGAGCAACAAAGGAGGAGGCAAGAAGAGATAGAAAGAACATCATCTCCACTGAGGAGAGAAGGTTGAACCCTTGGTGGAGAGAGCAACGATCTTCACCCTTCGTGGCTTGCTTGACGACGGATCTTCTCCTATCACCTTCTTTGTTGATGAGAGAGAAGGTAGCTTTGCAATGGAACGTGAGTCTCAGACCGGCAGCCTCGGGCGGTAGATGGTGTTGTTCTGGTAGTAGAGAGACAACCTCTGGACGTCTGGACCTCCTCAGGGATGGCCCTTGAGGTCTTATTTATAGGCCTTGAGTGAGGTCAAATGGTCTTGAGACCGTTTGGGTTCAAACGGTGTTGAGACCGTTTGGCGTCAGACGGTCTTGAGATCGTTTGGCGTCAAACGGTCTTGGGACCGTTTGAATTCCATGCGGTGTTGGGACCGTTTGGCTTCATGCGGTCTCGGGACCGTTTGAACTCCATGCGGTCTTGGGACCGTTTGGCTTCATGCGGTCTCGGGACCGTTTGAACTCCATGCGGTCTTGGGACCGTTTGGCTTCATGCGGTCTCGGGACCGTTTGAACTCCATGCGGTCTTGGGACCGTTTGGCTTCATGCGGTCTCGGGACCGTTTGAACTCCATGCGGTCTTGGGACCGTTTGGCTTCATGCGGTCTCGGGACCGTTTGAACTCCATGCGGTCTTGGGACCGTTTGGCTTCATGCGGTCTCAGGACCGTTTGAACTCCATGCGGTCTTGGGACCGTTTGGCTTCATGCGGTCTCGGGACCGTTTGAAATCCATGCGGTCTTGGGACCGTTTGGCTTCACTCGGCCTTGAGGTTGTTTATTCTTTTATGATTTTTTTGTGCTTTTTCTGCAAGTGTAAAAGGAAAAAGTTAGTTTGATGATGTATTTACAAAAAAGGGGTAAAATTAGGTTTATGTACCGTATAAACGTAAAAAGAGTATGGAAAACTAGAGAAAAAGACTAAGATAAACTACTAAAATAGGAGGTTATCAAAGGTCAACAAGATATGGCAAAGCTGCGGATTTTCTGTTGATTATAAACAAAGGAAGCTCAATCTATTTGATGAGATTTCTCAGGGAGACTCAAACTCAGATGTCGAATCTGATCACTGGGGTTCTGACTCGGATATCCTTGGTCACCCAAGATCAAGGAAAAAGAAGAAATTAGGAAGGAGAAAGAGCGAGGACTAGTCAAGTCCTTTAGTTGTGTGCCTGCTATCTAAATATGTGATATGTTGTTCTTGTCTATTGGGATGGTCAAAACATTTTCCTTGTTTCACTCCCTTTCCACATTTTGAAGGTGTACTTATTGCTAGTGGTAAAGTGGATGGAATGGAGAAGGCGTGATGATGATTCTGGTTGATCGGAATAGGGGTCCTGTTGCTGGTTAGCAGACATCGCTTGCTACGGTAGCTGTGGAGTGGTGAATTCCTACTGAGGTCTGACTTCTTTGGACTGATATACTCAAGTTTTCTTTTGATTCCTAGTCTTGGCTAAGCTTCGGCTAATGGTTTCCTTAGAGTCAGTTAGTATATCTCTCCAATTGGGATACCTGAGGTTTCTGTGCTCTTGTTGTCCAGCTTGACAACTCTCATTCTTTGTGGGTGAGTTTAATGCATATGAGGTGATTGTTAAGTTGGATGGCTCATGTACCCAGTCTTGGGCGTCTGTAATTACTTTTTTATGCTTCTGATACTCTTAGGTAATAGCATCCTGTGTGAAGCCTGGTAATGGTTTGTAAGTGCTGTTAGCACAGGTTTAAGGGGGTGCAATTTTTTTGTACCTAAAGTTTTTGGCAAAAGATATAGAAAAAGAGTATTTTATCGACAAAAATATGAAGAGAGAGAGATGATACTTCAACATAAGGTAGTGATACTTAGGACATCATCCATGTGGATGAGGAAGTTGGAGTCGACACATTGGGCTTACTTGCCAACTTTGAAGAAATAGGATCCCTTACCAAAAGAGAAGTGAAATCCTTATCAGACCAGGAGCTTGGCTCAGACTTGGGCTTCCCACACCCACCTTTGACCAAAGGTGAGATGTTTCTCATGTTTATTGTCTTTCCTTAAGACAATGAATGTTTAGAGACTTACAAAGAAGAAAAGGCTTGAAGAACCAAGAATGAGAAGATGGGGGAAAATGTAACCTGCACATAATTATCCAACGAACCCACTAGAACATATCTTAATACCAAAAAATAAATTTAGAAGTTAAGAAGATGAAAAATTTGCTAGTATATTATCTTAAAATGCTAATGGTGTGCGGTGACATTTGAAAGTTAAATTGATATTAAAATTGCAGCTAGAAGGCTTAAACCAACAACATGCCAGAGATATAACCATGTTATGTCTAATGGAGTCTGGAGAGAAAAGTGTGAATTTGAAGGGTCATCCTGTTTGAGTCTGGAGATAAGTCACATCTTCTCTGAGTTTGGCACTGAAATGATAGAGAACAAAATGCACAAAGATTGTAATGAAGGGAAAGACATTTATGGAGTAAGTGGTAAAGGATGATTGTCGTTTTAACTTTTGAATAGGAGTGGTAGAATGTTTTGATTGGGAACGAAATTTATGGAGTGAGTGGGGAAGGATAGTTGTGGTTTTAACTTTTAAATAGGAGAACAAACATACAAGATTGAGGTGGTTGGTTATGATTTTTATAGAGAAAATAGGAATTCTATATTCATTGATTAAAAAAGTACACAATACATTTTCTTATATAGGAGAAGAGAGGAGAGACAAAAATAGAGATGAGAAATATGGTACTAAACTACGTAAGTAAAAACATAAGTGAGGCACATGCTAGGCACATGACACTTAGTGAAACATAAACATATCTCTATACTCTGACCCCTCAAGTTGGAGCGTAGATGTCAAACATGCCCAGTTTGTCCACTAGAGTATGAAAACGAGCTTTTGGAAGAATTTTGGTGAAGATATCCACTACTTGCTTCTCAGTGTAGAGATATGGAGTGCAAATGTAGCCAGAAAGAACTATCTCATGAACAAAGTGACAGTCGACCTCAATATGTTTTGTCCTTTCATGAAATGTGGGTTGCTCACAATAAAGATAGAGGCCTTGTTGTCATAAAACATTGGTATAGGGATGGAATAGGATATGTCGAACTCCTGAAGGAGACTCTAGACCCACATAAGTTCACACGTAGTATGATCCATGGCTCGATATTATTCCTCTACACTGGACCTGGCTATGTCATTTTGCTTTTTGCTTTGCCAGGTAACTAGATTGCTGCCTATACATGTACAATAGCCTGATGTTGATTTATGATCAGAGCGACTTCCTGCATAGTCAGAATCTAAAAAACCAGAGAGATTATAGTGGTCATGCTTCTTATATAAAAAGCATTTACCTGGAGAGCTTTTGAGATAGCACAAGATGCGACATAGAACATCCCAATGACATTGTTGTGGTTTATCAAGATACCTACTGATGAATCATATAATGGCAGTGAGGTCAAATCTTGTGACCGTAAGATATATAAGCTTGCCAACCAGCCTTCTGAACTGATGGTGATCAGCATAAGGAGGAGAGTTTTCATCGTCCCAATCCATATTTGGGTCAAGAGGGGTGTTGGCTGGTTTATAGCCAAACATATTGGTTTCCTACAAGAGATCAAGTACATATTTTCATTGAGAGAGACACAACCCTACAGATGATCTGGAAACCTCGATTCCTAAGAAATATCTCAACTTTCTGAGATCTTTGCTGACAAAATGTTTCTCTAAGTAGGTTTTAGTTGCATGGATGCCCAAGGTATCACTACCAGATAAGATAATATCGTCAACATAGATAATAAGAATGACTAGCTCAACCACTACTTTGCGGATAAAAACCGAATGATCTGAGTCAGAACGAAAAAAGCCAAAAGTAACTAAGATCTGACTGAGTTTGTCGAACCAAGCATGGGGACTCTGTTTGAGACTATAGATGGCTTTTTTAGCTTACAAACTTTGAGGCAGACTCCCCCTGAACAACAAATCCCAGTGGTTGCTCCATGTAAACTTCCTCATGTAGATCTCCATAAAGAAATGCATTTTAAACATATAACTAAAATAGGGACCATTATTTGTTTACAACAATAGAAATCAAAATGCAAACAAAATTTAACCGTGCTATTGGAGAAAAGGTTTCAAAATAGTCCACACCATATGTTTGTGTATACCCCTTTTCCACAAGATGAGCTTTCAGGTGCTCAATTGTATTGTCAAGTTGATACTTAATTGTGAAGACCCATCATCATCCAATATGAGGATAGGAAGGAGAACGATCCACAAGTTCCCACGTCTTGTGATCACATAGTGCCTGCGTTTCATGGTCCATTGCCTATTTCCACGGAGGGATAAGAAAAGCTTGAGTTAAGTCTTTGGAATAGTGATAGAAAAAATTGTAGAAGTGAAGCATGAAAAACTATTATTCAGGTAAGTAGATGAGAAGAAATGACTAATAGGATGTTTGGTGCATGAACAAACACCTTTGCGTTGACTGATAGGTAGGTGTAAGTCAGAAGTTACCTCAATGGTTGTATGATCATCTGTAGATAGAGGAATTGGTTGTGGTGGGGCCATGGAAGGAGTGCTTGTCTTGGTCCTTCATTTGTATACTTGCAAAGGGCGGGATTCACATAGGTCAGAAGATGGTAAAACCTTAACAACATCTAGTAGTGGCATTGGTGCCAACATATCACTAGAGAGTGATGCCCCATCACCACACAAATATGGCATATGCTAAAAAAAGATCACATCTGCATTGACAAACTATTTCTTTAGAACAAGCTCAAAGTAACAATAGCCTTTCTGGGTTCTACAATATACCAAAAAGATACATTTTGTAGAGTGAGGAAGAGTTTTGTTAGCCTCGAGCGTAGATTTTTGACAAAACAAGTACACCCAAAAATACGAGGAGGAATAAAGAATAGTTGAGCATCAAGAAAGAGAATGGTATAAGGTATGAGATTGTGTAAAATAGAGGATGGCGTGCGATTGATAAGATAGCATGCCGTAGAAATAGCTTCAGGCCAGAATGGGTGAGGTACTTTATAATGAAGAAGTAAAGTGCGAGCAACCTATAATAAGTGGCGATTTTTACGTTTAGCAACCATTTTGTTATGGAGTGCAGGGGAAAGTAGTTTGATGGATGGTGCCATGAACAGAACAAAAAGATGTGATAGATTTTTGCATAAATTCAAGAGCATTTTTAATATGGAAAGTCTTAATTGTTTTGTTGAATTGGGTCTGTATTTCATAAAAGAAAGAACTGATATTATCCAAAATTGTGTTGTGATCCTTCAGTAAAAATAGCCAAGTAGCACAGGAATAATCATCAATAAAAGTCATAAAATATTTAACTCTAGAATGACTAGGAACAGAACATGGGCCCCAAATGTCCGCCTGAACAATATCAAAAAGTGCTTTAGAACCAATTTCATTTTTAGTTGGAAATACAAGCCACATTTTTTTACCTAACAAATAAGATGCATAATAAAAGGTTTTTTTAGATAATGCTGGAAACAAACTTTGTTGCAGAAGGATGACAAAGTCAGTACTGCCAATGGAATCCTGTGACTGATGTAGATAGAGGAGAAGACGCTGGTCTGTCTGGTCCTTCATGGCCTGAACCAATCCTCATCTTTGTGTGGAGATCCTTCAAAATAGAACCAGAAGGATCAAATTTAGTGGAGCACTGAAGTTCTTTTACAATCTTATTGACAGAAAGTAAATTAATAGGAATTTGTGGCATGTAGAAAATAGATTGCAGGTGCAACTTTCGAGACAAGGGAATAGTACCTATGATGTGAACATGAGTCTTAGATCCATTAACAACAATAATAGACGGAATAGTTGTGGTTTTAGTGAGACAAAAAAATAAGTTGATGTCCCCGGCCATATGGACAGACACACCACAATCAATACACCATTTATTGTTACTAACAGAAGGAGAGGCAAGCAAGGTGGAGGAACCAACAAAAAATGTAGAGGGAAAATGAGTCATGCGTTCTTGAAAAAATTTCTCAAACTCTAAGAAAAGCCACTCAGTAGACGATGTAGCAAATGGCTGGTCAAATGCAGTATCAATGGATGTTTCTATAAAAGCTTGGTTTGCTCAAGCCAGTTTAACATGCATGATCCAGAACCGATCTTCATTGTGATTATAGCAACCACACTAGTTGCAGAAGTGAGGGCCATCATCTTGGTCTTGACTAGGAGTAGTAGAATATGTGCATCCACCATTAGGAGGTAGATATCCTCCATGACTACAGTCTCAACCTCGGCCACGTCTAGATTCAGTAGTGCAAACGGTCAGAGTAGGATGCTCAATGGCAGGGGTGGAGGTCATCGATGGAAGTCTTTGAACTTGTTTAAGATGTTGCAGAGAGTAGGTAGAGGGGTCACTAGACATAATCTGATCGACCACGCCAGAAAATGAAGCAGGAAGGGCAGCCATATATTAGACCATTATAGTTCGTTGTGCTACTTCTGGGCTTCTTTGATGTCGGTCGTCAAGGAGTGATAAATTTTGTACTCATTCTAGAGAACAGAGCACTGGTTGTAGAAGTCCTCAATAGAAGTGTTACAGGAAAATTCCTTCTTGGCCAAGGTTTTGAAAATTTTGAAAACATGCTTGGGATTCTATTGATGAGAATAGACGTGAGATAGCTAGTCCCACATGACCTTAGCATCGTGAAGACACAACAAGGATTGACTGATCCATGGCTCAGTGCTATTAAGAAGCCAAGACATAACACCAGAATCGTCTTTAGACCATTGCTCATAGGTTTTCTTACTTTTTTCATCCGCAGTAGCAGTAGGGGCAACATGTGGATTAGTAGTGAGATGTGAATAACAACCTTGTGCTTTGACATATAGAACAAAGGATGATGATCAGAGATGATAGTTGGAGCCATCGAGTTTGGTTGTGGTAACACACAGAGAACTAGGAGGCTCAATAGAGGCCATAGTGAACAAGGACAAAGCAATAGTAGTAGTCAACAAATAAGGAACCTACTATGGGGCAGTAGAGAAGCACCATAGATCTGAAACATCTAATCAGAAGAGACACGCTACAGGAAGATTGACAGATAAAGAAACCTACATCGTCATGAGGAGGATAAATATTCCATCATGAGGCACATATGGAAGAACTTAAAGAGCTGAAGAGACTCTAAATGTGCAATATCTATGACTGTCCAAAAACGTCAAGCACGTAAAGAAGTAGAGATATGAAGAAAGGGATTAGAGGATCATAAGAATGGTGGTTGTGGTTGGTGGAAGAGGAAGGAGGAATGAAGCGAGAAGAGGGGATGGTTGTGAGGACCTTAGGAGGAGGAGGAGGGAGCAGTGTCGGAGAGTGGAGGGTAGCAGGTTGGGGAGGGGGAAGGGGCGGTGGTGGCAGGTGGAGGGTATGGTGACGGTGGCTGGGTGGGCAGGGTGCTACTATAACACCCTTGACCTAGGTTTTGAGGTAACCCTAGATGTTTTATTAGAGCTTGGTCTTAATCCTTTAAAAAGTAATTAAGACTTATGGAGAACCCAAGTATCAAGTGTGGTCCCATGTGAATGTTGTTTGAGCAATGCTTACTTGTTTTGAACCAAAGTGCAATTTGCTCAAGATGAAGGGTTATCTTTCAATTTATCATATGAAGGGTGTTCCCTTAGTGCTTTAGCATCATAAGAGGAAGCATGATGCTAAGGGGTGCCTCGTGGAAAGCCTAAGTACCAAAGTTGAGCTTGAATGGTTGATGCTTGTGCCTTGTGTACCAGTTTTGGCGTAACTTGCAATTTACCCAATATATGGGGTTGATGTGCAATTTACCACCTCTAGAGTGTTCGTACTCTCTATTGATATCATCTAGTGGAAATATAAAGGATAGGGCGCCTTGTTTGAGTCTTGGTTGAGTGATGACACTCTTGGTGATGTTAGAGTCATTGAATGTTGAGTACCTTGAACCCAAGATAAACTTGTATCGACTTGTGAAGATCATATGGGGGTGCCTATTAGTTTATAAGCCATGGAGGGATTCTCCTATCAGTTTGGAACTCCTTGGAGGCATCCATATCGAGCTAAAAATCTCAAGAAGGTGAGGTCTATCGGCTTAGGACTTCCTTGGAAAAGTGGTATCGGTTTGTACATTTAATGATGTCGAGTTGTGATATCTTGCCAAGGAAGCTATCCATTGGCCGATATCTCACCCTTGGGTTATCCAAAAGAGCCTTGCATGTCATGCTACACATATTTTAAAGAGTCACCATGCATGAACACATGTGTCACCCATGTGCATATGATGATGACACCTTGCATGCACTCTCTTTCATGACCCCCAACTATATATACCTCTCTTTTCACCTCCTAGTAGACCTTTCGATCCCTTTACCTTCCCTTTCTTGGTGGAAGATCCTAGGAGATCAAGGAGGAAGAGAAAAGTCGAGCCACTTGTCCAAGGTAAAGCCATGGTCTTCTCCTACCTTGGAAAGATTATGATTCTTGGGCCATTGTTTCTTTCTTTCATTCTTCATCTAATTCTTTACTATGGTGTCTTTCTTCCATGTAGAGGTGTTGTGGTTGAAGTCTTGGAATTTTATAAGTCATCTTCAACCTTGGGAACGTAGATCTTAGAACCTTGGATCCCTTCAAACCCTAACTAAGGGAAGGATGGAAGTTGAATGATTCTCCATGTGACATTATGTTGTCATGAAACCCTAATAGTGAAAAGGATGAGTATAGCTTGAAATGATCTATGATGTAATAACCTAAAATAGATGATGTTAGGCTTTGTGAGACATATGGAGTAATTGCATAACAACATGATATATATGGGTCTAATGACCCAATGATACTTTTTGCCTGGTAAAAGTAACATTGTTCAATAACGAACTAAAGGTTCGATACCCAAATCAAGTGTAAATAGTATGAGGCCTAAATCTAATTAGAAATCTCCTGATATATTATTTATCTTAACAACAGGTGTTTAAAGATATTTTAATATACCTTGTTTCTGAGGGTGATGACTACATGTTGTTATGGCAAGTTGGTACTAATGATGTAACATGAGTAATACTCATATGTTTAATAAGGTATGATGAGAAGAAGATGAATCACCATGTGTGATGTAATGGGTCTTAGGACCTAATAAAGGTGTAATACCTAATGGAGGTGATATCCACTAGAATTGATATAAGAAAGTGATAATCGATAACATTATGTGATGATGATAGCCTTGTGAGGCACATGTGTTATGATATCACATGGAAAGGAATAAATGGTCGTATGACCTAATGATGGTCTACTGTCTTATGTGAAAAGATAGTTCTCTTATGATGAGATGAGGGGTTGCTACCCTATGGTATGTGGTCTTGGTGATGGACATGTGATGAATGATAAGTATAAAATAATAATGTGAAGAGATTATACTCTGTATGTTCCTATATGTTTTGGTAATACATTAGGCCCTTTTCTTTTGTAGGATTTTCTTATGGGTTGTATGTTGTAACTTGATAAATTCTAAAAGACCAATCAAGTGAAACTACGAAAGTAATTGCCCTAGCCATAAATCCATTTGGTGTCAAAACTTGCTGAATGGTGAAACTAGTCTAACTTGGAGTGCATATTGTTGAATATGCGGGGTACACTTTGTATCCTAATTTTAGGAAAGAGTGTGGTCAAGACCGTAGTTCTAGCACCAAAAAAGAGTATGGCTACATGCCATGATTCAATGTATACAAGTAGAAATTATGGAAGAAGGTCATATCCTGAATAGATAACATGATAAATGTTGTATCTATATAGAAAAGAGCCTCTATATGCCATGCTAGCTAAAATGCAGAATGACTCATATGTCACTGCCACTCTCGTACTGACTGAGGAAGCTGAGGTCATAGATTCATGCTCTTCCATAGACCTTTATGGCACTGATGAGGTGTAGTAATGGTTAGTTGGAAATTGAAGGTATATTCCCATCACCACACGACATAAGATTGATTCAAAATGTAATAAGCCTTATAGTGTATTTATTTAAGGATCAAATATGGAAATATTGGGTGAAGCCTTGCTTTGCTTTTAAGCTGTTTAGTTTATAATAGTTATGTGTGTTCTTCATATTCCTTTTGAAAGTTGTTACTTGATCTACTATTCTATCATGGTTATCTGGGCTATTCAGTTAAGATACTATCTGCTAAGTTAACCTTCTGTTTAAATAACAATATACATGTGACAATAATATTTTTGGCGGAGAGTTATATCTCTCGCTGGGACTTGTTGTCTCACCATGTGGGTTCCACACATTTTTAGGTGGACGTGCACCAGAAGGTAGTGATCGTATAGAAGAGGATGAGCAGCAGTAGGAAAAGTAGTAACAACATTGTGTATTTTGTTATGTGTCTAGTAGAATAGAGTCCTATGTGTTTTCCTTGTACTCTCAGGTCCTTGGAGATAGTTTTATATCTAGTTTCATGATCGATCTGAGATTTTGACTAGAAATGCCTTGATGTATGATGTTGCTTTTGTGTATGTTTTTGGTAAAGCAACAACTATCTCGTATCCTTATTATATGAAGGAAAGATGGATGTATAAGCTGACAATGATGCATATGTAAATATGTCATTGGGCGTTTTTGTGAAAAATTTCTAGCAGTGGATCTTTGTGGAAAAATGGTTTTAATTATTAGTGATTTTTGGTAATTCATAATTAATGGTTGTTTCCATGAGGTTTTGGTGATGATTGTTTTCATTGGATAGCAGTTGTCACAAGTTTGGTATCAGAGCTATAGGTTTGCTGAGTCTACAGGGGCATAGTATTAAGGTCGTTGTATCTGTTCTAAGTTTCCTCCACTATGTGTAATAGTGACTTCTACTTATGTAGAAGAAAGTATAAAGTCTAAGGATGTCTGGAGAACATGAGGAACATGTTGCTGAAAGCAGTGCCACTACACCAGGAGAAGTTGCAAGGGGTCATGCTAGAGGAGAGAAAGTGTCTGAGAATCCCCAGTTGGATCTGTTTATGATAGAAAACCCTACTTTTCATGCTCTTGTTGGACATGTAATGGCGATAGTTCTGCACATAGTGGACCGAACATTAGCAATGCCACCTAGGGCACCGGCCCCTAATATATTTTTTTTGTGTTCTGTTAGGCCCCTTAGACAGCTACATCATGATAAAACAATGAAAAATGTGGGAAACGCTAAGATTTGGCAAGAAAATAGAACCTGCCACAAGTGCGGACAGGTAGGACATCTGAGATGGCAATGCCCAAGAAGGAATAACAAAATGAGTATCAGGGAGAAGTTTGCACAATCTCCAAGACAGTCATCTAAAAACTTTAAAAAGCTTAAGTCTTTTGTGCCACCAGTACAACAAATCCCTAATGCACCAGGGCATTGGTCATCAAGTAAGGGAAAAGGGCCTAGCTTTCCACCTGTGCAGGATTCTGACTTAGCCTCTACAATAGTAACAAGACCAACTAGATGATAGTATGAGAACATGATATGTTATACATGTGGATAGATTGGGCACAGTAGACCCTTTTGTCTAAGAAGAGAGGCTGAGATGGCTCAAGAGTTGAGGCCAACTTAGTAGGACTTACAAAAGTCACAGTTCAATAGTGACAAAAGGTAGAACAACAACAAGAAACAACTAGACTTCATGTTGCGAGTCAACCTGAGATGGTATATGGCCTGCAAGGGGAGGCAGTTCAAATAGAACTTTTCATTTTGAATGGTTTTCTTCTTACCATACTTGTTAACAATGAAAAGTATAGTTGTTGTTTGAATCTCTTTTAAGATATGAAGAGGTTTATAATTTATATTTTGTTCAATATTCTCTAAATTATTTTATAATGTCTTTTGTTTATATAAAGAGAATGAGGTCTAGGAAATATACTTGAAAAGAATCTGAGATACACAGTTTTAAAACTCATAAGAGATGTTTAAGATAAGAGACATGATGAACAAATAAAGTGCATGCTACCAAATCTCAGTGCTTGATACTCTGGCTAGGTATTCAATTATTGAAGACAAGGTAAGTATGGAACTCTTAGATTACTATATTTCTGATTACTTTGTCAAGTAGTCTTTTTGATGTAATCTAAAGAGCATTATGAAATTTGAAATGTGGCAAAAAGATTCTTATCACAACCTAAATAGTGATAAAAGTGAAACTTGAGTAATCTCAGACCAACTTATGAAAATAAGGAAGTATAAAATGAAATACTCATGGTATGAGAAAGATAACAAGGGAGACAATCCCTACCTAATAAATACTATGTAAGGAATAATGACCTTCCCATAATGAAAAGATGAGCAACATGGAAAAATAAAGAAATTTTCATGAACATAAGAGACAAGAATCAAAGAAGGAGTAATGACATGTAATCATCTTTACAGTTCCTATGACAATGGCAAGGAAACCAAGATGATATCAAACTAAATGAAACATGAGCAGTGATAACTTGTAACATAACCAAAGAAAGTTGGTAATATTCTTTCCCTCAAAACGATCTCTGGTCAATGTTGTGGTAATAAGGAAAAGCATGTTTCCTTTATACTTCTTTTCTAGGGATATGAGGTTCGAGTGAAGTCTCATATCACTTGATACATATGTTTTTGAAGTAACATTGAGATTGATACTTGAAAAGTATCATCTAGGGCTTGGACTTTAATTCTAAGATGATGATATCTAAGAATAGTGATGTTTATGAACCATAAAAGATGCTGGAAAAGTTCTTCTAATATGTTTGAGTTTGATAGTAATAGTAGAAGAAAAATGAGATAAGATATGATGTAACTTTAGCATGTGTGATAGATACCAAGGTGAGGAATCCTAGTATCTAAGAAATGCCAGTTGTGTGTGAACTCGAGAATAAGTCTCTTGATAAGATGACTAAGTGTTTGACTATCCAAGAAGGGTTGACTTTGAGATCAATCTGGATATAGTTACCCTAAGTGTTGACCTAGAGGTTGTACATTACCTATATTTTGATAATGACTTAACCATTCCATTCATATGTATCTAACATGTGCGTTAAAGATTGTTTGCAGACATTAGGTACATGAAAAGGATCACATATACAAGCCCTAGAATGGGCCAAGTGCAAGCCAAATTGACTACAAGTGTGCAATTTAGGATTTCCATGTAAATCACCTTAGAACATAAATGTAATCACTTGTAACGATGAATATGCTTGTAACTTAGAAGAGAAAAATGTTTGGGACAAAATTCACCAAGTGCTAATCACTTTTATTGCAAATTAGAAAATCCATTTCAGGCACTTGGTCGGTCGAGTTTCCCACCCTGAAACTCGACCGATCATCCTGAGTCGATTTTCTGAAGATTGCAATCGGTCGAGTTGTGCACTCACAGAACTCGACCGATTGGGTAGTAGGCCAATTCCAGTTGGAATGGTCGGTCGAGTTTCCTCAGGACAAACTCGACCGATCAATTCAACATCAGATTTCCTGCTACCTGATCGGTCGAGTTACACCCATTGATACTCGATCGATTGCACTGTACGGTGTTTGCAGAAAAAGTAATATGACCGTTGGTGAATTGTTTTGGACAAAACTATAGCCGTTTTCTTGAAGGAAAAACGACCACTTATGCACCCAAGTGTCCCACAACATAAAGGGCCACCCTCAACTATAAATAGAACCCCTTGGACTTCATTCCAAGCTGCTCTTCCATTGCAAACTTGGTTCTAGCTTAGTTGAGAGTGTTCCAAGCCCTTGAGCCCCTTTCTCTCTCTACCTTCAAGACAATTTCATGAGTGAGATAGGTCCTTGTGTATGAGAGCTATCCTTTGTGCTATGTAAAGCTCTCCTTTCTTTCTTCCCACCTCCAAATCAAATAGAAGATTGATTGAAGCTACTTCTCCGAGTGAAAGAGGAGTTGCTGCTGTTCTTCTCCGAGTGAAGGAGAAGATGTGTTGCTGATCTTCAAGAGTGAAGATTGATCATTTCTCTAGCTCCCTTGGTGAAGGGAAAACGTGGGCAAGCTCTCCAAGTGAAGGAGAGGTGCAAGGCAAGCTCAAGCAAGATAGGTAATTCCTGCAAGGCTGAAGACAAAGGTGAGATTGGGTAAGTCCTTTGTAGAAGGCTGAAGAATCTCGCTTTGTGGGTAAGTCCTTGGATAGGTAGAAGATCTTAGCTTGTGTAATTAAGCCCTTGGTTGTGTGGTTTATGTTTCTTATAATCTTATCGTGATATATAAGAGGACCAAGTTGCAAATCCTAGAGTCTAACCAACTCTAGGTAGTGGACTGACATCGCTCCTAAGTTTAGGACGTGGAACCACTCTAAACCACCTGTCCAAGTGCATGATATTCATTATCTCTTATCCTTGCTTTGTATGCTAGAATAGGATATCAAATTGCTTCTTGCATTAGTTTTTGCACTCTAATTAAATTGGTGGTCTAATCAATTTTGTGAAGTGTGTGTAGCTCTATTCACCCCCCCTCTAGAGCCCATCGATCCAACAAGTGGTATCAGAGCAGGTCTTCTCCAAGCTACTTTAACAAGTAGGAGAGGATGGGCGATTCGGCTCTTGGGTCACTCAACCTTGAAGGAAGCTTCTCCATGAGACCTCCGGTCTTCGACGACACAAACTTCTTATATTGGAAGAGGAGAATGCAATTCTATCTCCAAGGGGTGAGTTTCGAAATGTGGAAGATTGTCCATCTCAAATATGAAGATCCAAAGGGGACATCACCACATGGACGGAAGCGGAGATGAAGCATGCTCAACTCAATTCCAAAGTCGTGAGCATCATCTACGCCGCCCTTACACCATCGGAGTTCAACCACATCTCTTCGTGGGACACGGCGCATGAGATATGGCACAAGTTGTGTGTCACCTATGAAGGGACCGAGCAAGTCAAGGAGGCCAAGGTCGACATGCTTGGTGGTCTTCTTGAGAACTTCAAGATGGGGAAGAATGAAAGAGTGGCGGATATGTACACAAGGCTAAACGTCATCTTGAACAGCCTTGCAGCCCTTGGGAGTGTCATGGATAGAGGTACAATCAATGCCAAAATCTTGAGATCTCTACCAAAGAGATGGGAGCCAAAGGTCACTTCTATTGAAGAAGTCTACAAGCTAAGCGAGTTGTCAACTGAGGAGCTGGTTGGTAACCTTCAAGATCATGAACCTAGGCTTGACAAGGAAGAGGAAGAGGAGAAAAGAGAAGAAAAAGAATCAAATAAGATAAAGGACACAACCTTCAAAGCTCAAATTGAAGAAATGGTCCGACAACAACAACTTGCTATGAAGTCTCCCTGCCCTTCCTCAAGTGAAGATGAAGGTGTCAATGATCATGAAGCCAACTACTCAAAAGGGAAGCACTTCAAGAGCAAGCCCTCCTCCTCAACTCCTATGTGCTACGAGTGTGGTCGAAAAGGCCACTACAAGAGTGACTGCCCAAAGGCCAAGAAGAGCCATCATAAGAGCAGCCACAAGAAGGATGACAAGTACAAAAGAGAAGCAAATTACAAAAGAAAAGACAAGAAGGAGAAAAGGTCCAAAGATGCAGCTCATGCGGCATGGGAGTCTTCTTCTTCAAGCTCCTCAAGCTCCGAAGATGGAGAATGCCATCTTGCCCTCATGGCCTCAACTAGTGAAGATGTAATTGAGGTAAGTGAGGTAAGCAAGATTAGTGATGTTAATTTACTTGAGCTATCTAAGGAAACTCTCATTGATATGCTTAATGAATGCCAATCATCTTTTGCTAAATGTAAATCTAAGAGGAAAAGATTAGGCAAAATAGTTGATGATCTTTATGCAAAAATTGACATTCTTGATGAAAATGAAAAATTACATCTTGATAGCATAGAATCCTTGCAAGGGCAATTTCTTTACCTTGAACTTCAATACAATGGAGTAGAGGTTGAGAATTGTGTATATCTTAAAAACATTGAAAATCTTAAGATAGAAAACCAAAATTGCCTAGATGAGCTTGACACTCTTAAAACTGAAAATGTAGAACTCAAGCTTATTGATGATGCTAGGAGAAAAGAAGTCTATGCCTATCAAAGAGAAATAGTTGTGCTCAAATCTGAAAATGCAAAATTGCTTGCTCAAATTAATGATTTATCTTCTAGACCTATTTTCCCTAGAAATGAAGTTGCTAGCTTAACTCTAGAAAAAGATTCTCTTCTTACTAAAGCCCTCTGTCTTGAGGCCGACCTTTTGCATGCTAGAGAAGATCTTGAAAATCTTTCTACTAATGTTATAAACCTTAGTGATGATAATGCTAAATTAAGATCTACTTTGCAAAGGTTTCTTTCGGGAAAGAAATCCCTAAATGATGTCCTAGAGCACTCTACCAAACAAGTTGGTACTAGTGGTTTAGGATATAATGGGACTTCTCCCAAAGGTAAGAAGAAGAAGGGTAAGAAGAAGAGTGTGGAACCTCCAATTTTCAATGGAGAGTCTTCCGGCTCTAAAAACCCTATGGTTTGTATTCATTGCAAATGTGATGACCATTATTCTACCTATTGTCCTTACAAGCCCAAGGGGACCAACCCAAAGATGAAATGGGTCCCCAAGCTAACCCCAGACCCCAAAGTTTGATTTGGGTTCCGACATCCTCTTTTCTTGCAGGTTCAAAAGAAATGGATTGTTGATAGTGGCTGCTCTAAGCATATGACTGGAGAAATCAGCCATTTCAACAAATTTGTGAAAAAGAAAGGAGGATCGGTAACCTTCGGGGACAACAAGAAGGGTAAGGTTATAGGTGAGGGTGATGTAGACAATGAATTATGTATTAAAAATGTATTGCTTGTTGATGGCCTACATCACAATTTAATTAGTGTTAGCCAATTATGTGATAATGGTTATCTTGTGTTATTTACTGCTGTAGAATGCTTGCTTCTAGATTCCCTCTCCTACAATGTTATATATAAGGGAACTAGAAATGGTAATCTTTATGTTATTATTCTCGATGCTCTAAAGCCCATACTAAATAGATGCTTAGTTGTGGATAAAAACGATCTTTATCTTTGGCATCGTCGTTTGGGTCATGTGAATTTGCATCAAATGAAGAAATTGAACAAAAAGGACTTGGTTTGAGGACTTCCTAAATTGGATTTTGATAAGGAAGAGGAATGCCAACCTTGCACACAAGGGAAACAAACCAAATCCTCCTTCAAATCCAAAGGAGTCATGAGTACCAAGAGAGTTCTTGAGCTTCTTCATATTGATCTATTCGGACCAATGAGAACACAAACGCTTCGTGGCTCCAAGTATTGTCTTGTTATTGTTGATGATTTTTCTAGATATACTTGGACTTTCTTTCTCATTTCTAAAAGCAATACTCTTGATGTTTTCTTGAGCTTTTGTAAACGAGTTGAAAATGAAGCTTCTTTCCATGTTGTTTCTATCCGTAGTGATCATGGGGGAGAGTTTGAAAATGATCTTTTTGAACATTTTTGTGAAAAATCGGGTTATTCGCACAATTTCTCTTCTCCTCACACACCTCAACAAAATGGAGTTGTTGAGAGGAAGAATAGATCGCTACAAGAGATGGCTAGGACCATGCTTCTTGAGTTTGACACTCCTAAGAAGTTTTGGGCTGAAGCCGTTAGCACGTCATGTTTTGTGCAAAACCGAGTTTTCACACATCCGACTTTCAAGAAAACCCCCTATGAACTATGGCATGGTAGGAAGCCGTCTATTGATTTCTTTCATGTTTTCAGATGCCCTTGTTTTGTTTTAAACACGAAGGACTCTCTCGACAAATTTGATCCAAAATCGTATAAGGCTTTCTTCCTAGGCTATAGCACTACTAGCAGGGCTTTTAGAGTGTTTAACATTGAATTGTCTAAAATTGAAGAATCTATTAATGTTAAGTTAATTGAAACTAACCCTGTTGTTGGCAAGCATATTGGTGATGATGATGTTGCAGATGAAATAATTCCAATCTTAAAAGATCTCAACATCAAAGACAAAGGAAAGTAGGTTGCAGAGGAAGACAAAGGAGAAGAAAAGAAGGATCCCACTCCTCGCTTTGCAAAGAATCACCCCAAGGAGTTGATCATTGGCAATCCATTTGAGAGAGTGAGGACACGAGCTGCTCACAACAAAGAACAAGCAGATAGTGCCTTCATCTCCCAACTAGAGCCAAAGAACATCAAAGAGGCCCTTGGTGATGATGAGTGGATCCTTGCCATGCAAGAAGAGCTTGAGCAATTTGAGAAGAATCGTGTGTGGACTCTAGTGCCAAGACCAAGTGATAGAAAGATCATTGGCACCAAATGGGTCTACCGCAACAAGCTTGACGAGCAAGGAAAAGTGGTAAGGAACAAAGCAAGGTTAGTAGCACAAGGTTACAACCAATAGGAAGGTATTGATTTTGATGAAACTTATGCTCCTGTTGCTAGATTAGAATCTATCCGTATGCTACTTGCCTTTGCTAGTTATAAAAATTTCTTGCTTTATCAAATGGATGTTAAAAGTGCATTTTTGAATGGTACAATCGAGGAGGAAGTTTTTTTGCTCAACCTCTGGGCTTTGAAAATGACAAATTACCCAATCATGTTTATTTGCTACAAAAAGCTCTCTATGGACTCAAACAAGCACCTCGAGCTTGGTATGAGAAATTAAAGAACTTTTTGTTAGATAATGGGCATGTCATGGGCAAAGTTGATTCTACCTTGTTTCTAAAACACACTTCTAACCATTTTCTAATTATTCAAATATATGTGGATGATATCATTTTTGGCGGGACTGATCTTGATCTTTGCAAGGAGTATAGTTCTCTTATGCAGAGTGAATTTGAAATGAGCATGATGGGTGAGTTGACCTTCTTCCTCGGCTTTCAAATCAAGCAAACAAAGGAAGGAAACTTCATCAACCAAGGCAAATACAAACTGAACTACTCAAGCGCTTTGGGATGGAGAACATGAAGCCGATGGATACACCCATGTCAAATACCGCCAAACTTGATAAAGATGAAGAAGGTGAAAAGGTAGATGATAAGCTCTATAGAGGTATGATAGGAAGTTTACTTTATTTAACTGCCTCTAGACCTGACATTATGTTTAGTGTTGGCTTGTGCACTCGCTTTCAATCTTGCCCTAAGCAGTCGCATCTCACTGCTGTTAAGAGAATTTTGAGGTACTTAGCCAAAACTCAAAATTTTGGTCTATGGTATCCTAAATCAAGGGATTTTACTCTTACGGTATATAGTGATGCAGATTATGCAGGGTGTTTGATTGATAGAAAGTGCATAAGTGGCACTTGCTTCCTTCTAGGACCATGCTTAGTGTCTTGGTTCTCCAAGAAACAAAGCACAGTGGCATTATCAACTACCGAAGCTGAATACATCGCAGTCGGGAGTTGTTGTGCATAGGTCCTATGGATGAAGCAAATGCTCCAAGACTTTAACATATTTTTTGATGCTTCTCCTATCTATTGTGACAATACTAGTGCAATTAACCTCTCTTATAATCCTATATTGCATAGTAGAGCTAAGCATATAGAGGTTCGCCATCATTTTCTTCGTGATCACATTGCCAAGAAAGATATCTATATCACACATGTGGACACGGAAAATCAGTTGGCGAACATTTTTACAAAACCTCTAGCTAGAGATCAATTTAACTTTATTCGATCTAAACTGCTCATTATTGATTTAAATGATATTTCTATGTGATCTAGCTAGTGGTCTCTATCCTATATGCTTGCTCATGTCACTCTTCACCTTATGTTGCCTATACATGCTTGCTTATTCTTAATTTGCCAATCAATATGCCTAGTTTTTGCTTGTTTTTTTTGGTTTTTATCGAATTTTGCATTTTATCGCTAAATAGTGCCCAATGATGAGAAAAATGTGCCTAGGTATGTTATTTATACATAATAGAATGGAAAAATAAAATTAATAGGCATGTATGTGGCTAGAATATAAGATTTAGTTTGCTAGGTCAGGTTGACCATCGGTCGAGTTTCACCCCAAAAACCTCGACCGATCAGGACCCGAGAGGTGTTCTTCAGTGGACCGATCGGTCGAGTTGTCCTATCTCAGAACTCGACCGATCGACGGGCTGCGCCAACTTAAAACTTAGGATCGGCCGACTATTTTCCCTTGCAACTTGAAAATAGCCGACCGATTCCTCTTCTCTTGGCCCGTGCTCTCCACCCTATCCCTAACCCTTCCCCGTTCCCAGCTCTAGGGTGCCTTAGCAGCTTGCTCCTGACCTTCCCGGGCGCCGGTTGTGTGTTCTTGTTGGGTTTCGAGGTTCGTTTTTCTTGTGTGTGTGTTTTATTCTCTTGTTTTTGCTTCCATGGCTTCCCATAGGAGAAAACGACCCACCCCTAGCAATGCCCCAGCTTCTTCCTCGACCCAACGGTTGATTCCCTTTGATAACACTACGTTTGTATCTCTAGAGGCTGTCAATCGGTATAAGGATCTCCTTCCTAGGTCTCCTTTTCCTTTCCGCCCCCTAGTTGGTCCAACCCGTTTTCAAAACCACATCAACTCCATCGCATAGCTTCTTGCACATCACAACCTTTCCGCCCTTGCAATCGAGAGTGACTGCTTCAACAATCAGTTAACTAGTACAAAAGCAGTTCACGAGTTCTATGCTAATCTGCGCTGGAACTATGATTCAATTGTTCCTCCGCCAAATACCGAAATAGTCCTAACATCGATGATCGCCGATCGTCGGTTTCAACTCTCCGAGGAGACTTTCAATCTCTATCTTTCCGGAGACGAAGAAACCACTACTTGGCACCGGGGCTATGACGAGTATTTTGATCTTTTGGACCCGGAAGCCTTTTACAAACATCATGAATTGACTTTACCGGATATTCATCGATATTTGAAAAAGCCTGACGTGGCCTATAAGAAGCGGTCCACCCTTCCCTCATCCTCCCTTGACCTCCGGAAGCGCATCCTAGCCCTTGTGCTTAACTGCAACATCCTTCCGAAGCGAAATCAAACGGATATTGCGGAAAACACAGCGGTTTTGATGTATTGTTTGTTGAATAACATAGGTGTCAAGTGGGCTCATTACATTCTACATCATATGACCTACTTTGACAAAGGCAAGAACACCAAGGGCACCCATCCTCCCTATCCAGCCTTGATCTGTGGTCTCTTCCAGTTCGCCACTGACAAATCACTCTTTTCCGACTTCCATTACCCGGTTGCTCGAAAGGGAGTGTGCATTAGTGAAACCACTCTTCTAAAGTCTGTCCCTGCCCCTGCCCCTGGTGCTTCTGGCTCTGCCTCAGCCTCCGCCTCAGCTTCTGCTTCTGGTGCCCCTCCTACCTCCACCCAGGCTCCACCCCCGCAGCCACATCCCCGCCTTAGCCGTGCGTCGTTCAGAGCATCAAATGAAACCCTTCTTAGATACATGATGCATGAACAGGCGTACAATCGCCATGTCCAGGATCACCTCCATCAGGATTTGTGTTCGATCATGTCTACCATGAACCTATCCTGCTCTTCACCCTACCCAGCATACCAGCCATATCTGGGTAGTGCTTATGCCTCCTATGCATATGAGCATTACTTTCCTGCTCCACCACCATTTTCTGCTGAGCCTTCCACTGCTGCTCCACCTCAGTATCCCTCCAGTAGCTCTACTCTTGTATATCTACCGCTACCTGCTGGCCCCCTGGCCACTCTGCTCGCGTCCTTGGGGGACTCTACTCCTTCCTTTCCGCAGGCCCAGGAGCTCCTAGCTCTTGGCATGTCATGGGCTGAGCAGAATGCCCGCTAGCCCGGTCGCTCCTTTGGTCTTGCTGATGAGGAGATGCCCGACCAGGCTGAGGATGCCGATGAGGATGCTGACGAGGATGCTGATGATGCTGATGGTGATGGTTCTTCTACCGAGGATGGCGATGATGGTGCTGGTTCTGCTGTTGGCACAGCTGCCCCGCCTTCGGATGGCGATGAGGACTACAACCCAGGCGATGACGAGGAAGCAGTTGACATAGATAGCTTAGATGTCTAGGAGGTTGTCTTAGATTACAGTCTAGCATGTCTATTATATATATCTTTATAGACTCTTTTGTATAAGCAACATCCTGGCACATTAGTCTGAGCTGTACTATTTTCTTATTCTATGCTTTCTCGCTTTTATGGTTGTAGTCGCTTATGAGAACATATGTCTGAGTTGGAATATCATTGCTATCTACTTTAGCTATTTCATCTGTGTTATCTTATGCTTGGTGTTTGATGAGATATATTTTGATTCTGACTTGGATTGTATGTTTCTCCACTGTAGTTGTATGTTATATGCCTTTACTATGTTGTCTATTATCTTTTGCATGTATATGTGGTTGAGTCTTGGAGAAGACCTTGTTTTTTGCTCTTCTACCCCCCCCCTTCCTTTTTGATAATGTCAAAAGGGGGAGATATATCTCATGATTTGAGACTCAATCATATTGTTGTTTGTGTTTTACTATTGCTCTCTTGCCTAGGTGATCCTTTTCTTGTTAAATTGTTGTTGATCATATGACATGTAAAGGATTACATATTACATGAATATTAGTTTTTCCATGTATAGAAAACTTAACATGCAGGTGAGAGGAAGCATAGTTTAAGGGGGAGCAATTCCAATTGTTCTTATCATGAATCCCCCTAATTCACAAGGCAAAGGTTTAATTTTCTTATACTTTTCAATATGGTTGAGGAATGGTTTGTCATTGTCAAAAAGGGGGAGAATGTTGACCTAGAGGTTGTACATTACCTATATTTTAATAATGACTTAACCATTCCATTCATATGTATCTAACATGTGCATTAAAGATTGTTTACAGACATTAGGTACATGAAAAGGATCACATATACAAGCCCTAGAATGGGCCAAGTGCAAGCCATATTGACTACAAGTGTGCAATTTAGGATTTCCATGTAAATCACCTTAGAACATAAATGTAATCACTTGTAACGATGAATATGATTGTAACTTAGAAGAGAAAAATGTTTGGGACAAAATTCACCAAGTGCTAATCACTTTTATTGCAAATTAGAAAATCCATTTCAGGCACTTGGTCGGTCGAGTTTCCCACCCTGAAACTCGACCGATCATCCTGAGTCGATTTTCTGAAGATTGCAATCGGTCGAGTTGTGCACTCACAGAACTCGACCGATTGGGTAGTAGGCCAATTCCAGTTGGAATGGTCGGTCGAGTTTCCTCAGGACAAACTCGACCGATCAATTCAACATCGGATTGCCTGCTACCTGATCGGTCGAGTTACACCCATTGATACTCGATCGATTGCACTGTACGGAGTTTGCAGAAAAAGTAATATGACCGTTGGTGAATTGTTTTGGGCAAAAATATAGCCATTTTCTTGAAGGAAAAATGACCACTTATGCACCCAAGTGTCCCACAACATAAAGTGCCACCCTCAACTATAAATAGAACCCCTTGGACTTCATTCCAAGCTGCTCTTCCATTGCAAACTTGGGTCTAGCTTAGTTGAGAGTGTTCCAAGCCCTTGAGCCCCTTTCTCTCTCTACCTTCAAGACAATTTCGTGAGTGAGATAGGTCCTTGTGTATGAGAGCTATCCTTTGTGCTATGTAAAGCTCTCCTTTCTTTCTTCCCACCTCCAAATCAAATAGAAGATTGATTGAAGCTACTTCTCCGAGTGAAAGAGGAGTTGCTGCTGTTCTTCTCCGAGTGAAGGAGAAGATGTGTTGCTGATCTTCAAGAGTGAAGATTGATCGTTGCTCCAGCTCCCTTGGTGAAGGGAAAATGTGCGCAAGCTCTCCAAGTGAAGGAGAGGTGCAAGGCAAGCTCAAGCAAGATAGGTAATTCCTGCAAGGCTGAAGACAAAGGTGAGATTGGGTAAGTCCTTTGTAGAAGGCTGAAGAATCTCGCTTTGTGGGTAAGTCCTTGGATAGGTAGAAGATCTTAGCTTGTGTAATTAAGCCCTTGGTTGTGTGGTTTATGTTTCTTGTAATCTTATCGTGATATATAAGAGGACCAAGTTGCAAATCCTAGATTCTAACCAACTCTAGGTAGTGGACTGACATCACTCCTAAGTTTAGGATGTGGAACAACTCTAAACCACCTGTCCAAGTGCATGATATTCATTATCTCTTATCCTTGCTTTGTATGCTAGAATAGGATATCAAATTGCTGCTTGCATTAGTTTTTGCACTCCAATTAAATTGGTGGTCTAATCGATTTTGTGAAGTGTGTGTAGCTCTATTCACCCCCCTCTAGAGCCCATCGATCCAACACTAAGTTTAACTATAGTATGAGTATCACTTGTTAGGTATGCACCGCATAAGAGAACAACGACAAGGATGCTTCAATTGATAAAAAAATTGCAAGATTTGCTTGGGTAAAATTCACTAGGTTGAGTGCAAACCCTAGGATTGCACCTATTAGGTTTCCAAGTAAGGAGGATTCTGAAGGGGTATACACTAATGACTAGAATTTCTAAACTCTATCTAGATCATTTGAAAAGAAAAATACAACTAAAAATGTACGTAATAGCAAGACAATTGGTATGAATCTTAAGTGTGTTTTGTGTTGAATCAGTAGATCAGAGTAGCACAACGGAAGCATGGTAGGCCTTGTTATCTCAAGTAAGTAATATATACATATCTAGTTTTTCTTTGGAAGAAAACGTGATGAGGTTTAAAATGAATATGGTAAGTTAAGAGGGTGACACATGAAGGAGTTGACCCCTGAGATAAGCAAGGATAAGTATGTATAATTCTTTTATAGTTAAGAAAGTATCACTTAGCATAGGGTTGATTTTACAGCTAGTAATGGAGAAGATAAGTGGAGTATGTGCCTTGTGCAATAGATCCGATGGTTAACCTTGGATGGAGGAACATTATGCTGGTCAAGTCTTTTGACATTACCCTGATATGAAAGAACTATGTGAAATTTTGAAGCTGCAATGCATAAGTAACATTTGTCTCCTGTTTCTTGGGATTTCGGGGGCAAAATCTTTGTTAGGGGTGTATGACTTGTAACACCCCTATCCTGGGTTTTGAGGTAACCCTAGATGTTTTGACTAAGTAAGATATTAGAAACTAGTCTTAGTCTTTTGAAAAGTAATTATGACTTATGGAGAACCCAAGTCTCAAGTTTGGTCCTGTGTGATTGTTGTTTGAGCAATGCTTGCTTATTTTGGATCAAAGTGCAATTTGCCCAAGATGAAGGGTTATCTTGCAATTTATCATATGAAGAATGTTCCCTTAGTAATTCTTTAGCATCATAATAGGAAGCATGATGCTAAGGGGTGCCTTGTGGAAAGCTAAAGTTCCAAAGTTGAGCTTGAATGGTTGATGCTTGTGCCTTGTGTACCAATTTTGGTGTAACTTGCAAATTACCCAATATATGGGATTTATGTGTAATTGACCACTCTAGAGTGTTCCTACTCTCTCTTTATATCATCTAGAGGAGAGATAAAGGAGAGGGCGCCTTGTTTGAGTCTTGGTTGAGTGATGACACTCTTGGTGATGTTAGAATCATAGAATGTTGAGTACCTTGAGCCCTAGATAAAGTTGTATCAATTTGTGAAGATCATATGTGGATGTCTACCAGTTTAGAAGCCATGGAGGGAGTCCCCTATAAATTTGGAAACTCCTTGGAGGCATCCATATTGGGCAAAACATCTCAAGAAGGTGAGGTTTATCGGTTTAGGACTTCCTTGGAAAAGTGGTATCGGTTTGTACACTTAGTGATGTCGAGTTGTGATATCTTGCCAAGGAAGCTATCCAATGGCCGATATCTCACCCTTGGGTTATCCAAAAGATCCTTGCATGTCAAGATACACATGTGTCACCCATGTGAATATGGTGATGACACCTTGCATGCACTCTCTTTCATGGGCCCCAACTGTATATACCTCTCTTTTCACCTCCTAGTAAACCTTTTGATCCCTTTACCTTCCCTTGCTTAGAGGACGATCCTAGGAGCTCAATGAGGAAGAGAAAGGCCGAGCTACTTGTCCAAGGTAAATCCACGGTCATCTCCTACCTTGGAAAGATTATGCTTCTCGGGCCATGTTTTCTTTCTTTCCTTCTTCACCTAGTTCTTTACTATGGTGTCTTCCTTCCATGTAGAGGTGTTGTGGTTGAAGTCTTGGACTTTTATAAGACATATTCAACCTTGGGAACGTATATCTTGGAAGCTTGAAGCTCTGGTGGTGATCTTGAGTCGGGTTATATAACTCTAAACCTACTTTGTTATTATCACCCTTCTACTTGTTATCTTTCTAGTTTCTCCTAACTTGTCATTTCTTGCATTCTAGTAGCTTTTCTTGGTAGCTTTATGCTATGTTTCTGAGAATAGAACTATTTTAGGTTGTTGCCATGAGTTGCACCTTTCTTTTCCTTGGTAGTATTGTCATCTTGAGGTAGAAGATGACTATAACCGATATGAGTTATGGTATGCTAATCCGATATGATGTGCAACCCAAAACACCCTATAAATCAATACACCTCTTATGATGGGGTTTGTCATGATCTCGTGATGGATAGTGAAGAAGAGTTTTGAACCTAGATGCTTCTAGTTGAGTGTGGAAGCCGACATGTAAACCCTAATCTGATACATGTACAAACCGATATTGTAACATACCAGATCTTGGACCCTACCCTATAACTTTGACCTTTTGGGTTGACCAAACATGGTTGAGGTTAGAATGATCCTAATAATCTAAATGCATGAATAATGTAATTTAATATGTCACATAATTCATTTAGAGGTAATATGAACATACATAACTTAATTGGATAAATAATGAACTAATGGGCCATATGACATATCCCATAAAAAGAAAGCCAAAAAGTGAAATCTAAGTTTAAAATCGTTTTCCTTGAGTCCCAATTTCCTTGGGAGTCAAGTTTCATATTATTCCCATAATAATAATTCATTTAATTCAAATTGGAAAAGAAGATGTGTGTTTTTCCCAAAATATCAAATAAAATAATAAATCACACCAAAAGGGGAAAACAATCTTAGATTCACAATCTACATAATAAATATAGCCTTTGGGTGAATTTTCATCCAATTTGGAGAAAGTTTGCTTAAAAGGTGAAATCAGGAGAGAGGAATTGTGTAGAACCTTCAAAATATTAAATAAATTCTGAAACAACTCCAATATGTAAAATTGATGGCAAATTCATATCCAACACATTAAATATGACTTGTGGGACAAGTTTCATCAAATTTGGATAATCCTAAAGCCATTATGAAGGAGGAAAGAGAAAATAAGATTTGATTTATTTAACACATTAATAGTTTCCAAAAGGCAAAACTAAGTGCATAATCGGAATCAACATACCATAATTGGCCTCTGTGCAAAATTTCACTTAATTTGGATAATGTTTGGACCCTCACTTTAAGAAAGAGAAAATAAGGGAATAATGCTTTCCAACTTTGGTTTAAATTGAAATCGACTTTGGTTTAAATGTCACGTGATTTTCTAACTAATATATCACTGTCACGTGCTCTACTTATACACTTTTTTATATTGATTTTAGATGGCATTCAGTCGTCTCCTACCCCGGGTAGGAGTCTGACTCGCCGTTGAACAATACCTAAATCTTTCTTTGGATCGTTCTCTCTCCCCTCTCGACCGAATTTCCTAATTTTTGTTCCTTTGAGATCGAGAGATGATCACACATCTTTCGATCTATACTTTGCATACCTATTTCTTCTCAGTTTGGGAAACCCCAATTCTTAGGGAATAAGGTTTCGGTGAACTTGCTTTCATGATAGGTGGCGACCCTTAATCTATATAAGAGGGTTCCCTGAGCTTCTTTTCTCTCTGCAAAATGCATCTGGCTCTTTAATTTCTTCACACATCCTCTGCTTAGGCCGTTGGTGACCTACGTTTGGGCACAACTTGCGGCTGACCTCCACGGCTCTCGGAGGCACCAACGCAGCAATCCGCCTGCTCGGTGAGTTCGGCCGAGCTTCCCTTTTCTTTTTCTTCTATTTCTTTGTTGAATCATCGTGTAGCGTGTTTTTTCACAAATCGGTGCTCACTTACTTGAGCTGTGTTGCATCCATGAACATGTGAGAGGTTGGGGAAGAATCCCCGTTGCAAAATTCCATTTTTACCCTTCTGCATTTCCTTCTTCCTTTGTTCTCCTTGCAAGGGAGTTTTAGTCTTTCACCTTGTTTCCTCTTTGCTTGGTGATGCGGTCTGGTTGGGTGTTGACCCATGACTTAGTGGATTTGGATTGGACCAAGTCATGCAGCGGGTCCCACTCTTTATCTCTCTCTGTTTCTCACAATTAAAGATGATGTTACTTTTTCCTATTGGCCAATTTTTAAAAATTAATAACTAATTATTTACTGATCAGAAAAATACAAATAAATAGTCATTGGATTTAGAAAAATAAGGGATTTCTAATGGTATAGGTTTTCTTTCATTAATTTGATGTTTTGAAGAGGTGATTTTAATGGATCTAATTAATAAGTTAAAAACTTATATAATTCATAACTAATAATTTATAAGTAAAAAAATATAATAAAATATGTTTTGAACTCAAGAAAATATAACCTAAAATATGGCATAGTTTTGATAACTAAATACTGTAATAATAAAAAGGCGATTTTTAGAGTTTTGAATAATTAATGGAAACCTAACCCTAATTCCACATATATGCTTAATAGGTTCCTTGGACGCCTAGGCTTGGACCTAGATGTGACTTTAAATTGTTTGACTCTGAAGTTGAGGTATGTTTGTAGACCCAATTATCATTTTGAGAAATTAGCCTATGTTTCTTCTTTCTCTTGGTCCTATGGACAATAGCCTACACATATGTTTTTTTTTTCTTTTGGAAATATTGGTTCATGTGAATTACTTTGCTTTGTTATTGATCTTGTGATCATGGATATTCTTTTAACCATATTTCTTATTCCTTGGTGCAAGTTGTACTCTTGACGATATATACCCACTGTGATGTGGATTTTTACTTGTTGATATGTCCCATTTTGAAGTGGATGTTTATTTGTTTGAGTTGTCCATTGTGTGATGGCAACATTGTATATTCTGACTATACTTTCTACTTTCCTCTACATTTAACATGCTATGTGATTTAGTAGCACTAGAGTAGTGTAATTGCATTGGTTTTGGGTTATGTGCCCTTATTGTTTATTTTGGGATGGTGGTTATGTGCCCCATACCTGGATTTCAAATTTATTAGGTTTGGCCCAATTTCGTATATATTGGGAGTTTGGTTATGTGCCATTCTCTATCGGGTTTCAGCTTTATGGGGGTTGGCCTCCATTGCCTTTATATTGTTCTAGGGCTATGCTTATCTCACATGCATGCAGATTGATGATATTTATGATGGGTTATGTGCCCAAATTATTGATGTGTTATGTGCCCAAATCTTGATATGTGCTTATGTGGCACTTCTTAATTGTTTTGATTATGGCAAGTATCTTCTTTTATGATGATGATGACTCTTATCTTTTATGCCCTCTTTTGGGGTTGTCCTTTTCTCTTGCATGGGAGGCCTTTTATTCTGATGTCCTTTATTCTTTATAAATTGCTCAATTTGCTTTTCCGTATGCACATACCAGCCATTGCTGATGTCTTTCATTTTCTCTTCTTGCTGGGGGTATGGTTCCAACCCTAGGTGGAGGACTTGGATGACAAGGCATGTTGACCTGGACTTAGATTGAAAAGTTAAAGCTTAGAGACAATCTTGACGTGGTTTAGATTTCCTCTACGTGGATCCTTATGATGTAAGTAAGAGGTTACATTGTTTTATAAATTGAATATAGTCATGTTTTTATTTCGCTGCTATACTTTGGTTGTTTGTATACCATTAATTAATATTTGAAAATTTTACACCCATTTCAGAATACCTTTTGAGTATGATTTGTTCTTCAAATTTTTATTAAGGAGGTGATTTCACTTCTTTACAACATGGTATCAGAGCCCATGGTAGTCAGAATCTGACTATTTCAATTTTGTCTCCCTATAGAACCCTTGACTTAGTTAGTTACCTCTGAGTGAGATGTTGACCCTAGATTTGATCAATGATGATCTTCTTATGCAATAAGGTTTGGTTTGATGATAAGAATAGGAAGTCTCATTATCGAAATTGTGACTTGGTTCTTGTATTGATTTTTAGCATGCATGTTGGTTTTACATCGCAAAGTATTTCATCAAAATAAATTATTTTCATTATACAACTATATGTACAATTTGTTTTCTTATTTATCGATGTTTTCTCGAACTAAGTCGCAATGAAGAGAAAATCTAGTTTGAGTAGAATCTAACCCTAGTTTGTGACTAGGATTGATATAAAGGTGTAGTTGACCTACCCTATGACTTTTTGGATGTTCGTGTAAGGTTGATAGGTTAGTGACACGAGGACCTAAAACTCAACCCTAGATGGTGTGTTTTAGTTGGATACATGAATAAAATAAATCTCTAAAACATTTACCATTAAGAGATGTGGGTAGCTCGAAAAAGTTGTTTAGTTTGACTTGTTAGATTGAACCTTTTATGGGGTGGAGTGTAGTTTGTTGTTGATGTTTGGGTCAATTGATTTTGAGGAATAAATCCTTTTTAAGGGGTGGAGTGCTGTAACATACCAGATCTTGGACCCTACCGTCAATTTTTGACCTTTTGGGTTGACCAAACATGGTTGACGTTTGAATGATCCTAATAATCTAAATGCATGAATAATGTAATTTAATATGACACATAATTCATGTAGAGGTAATATGAACATAAATAACTTAATTGGATAAATAATGAACTAATGGGCCACTAATGGGCCATATGAAATATCCCATAAAAAGAAAGCCCAAAAGTGAAATCTAAGTTTAAAATTGTGTTCCTTGAGTCCCAATTGCCTTGGGAGTCAAGTTTCACATTATCCCCATAATAATAATTCATTTAATTCAAATTGGAAAAGAAGATGTGTGTTTTTCCCAAAATATCAAATAAAATAATAAATCACATCAAAAGGGGAAAATAATCTTAGATTGATAATCTACCTAACAAATATAGCCTTTGGGTGAATTTTCATCAAATTTGGAGAAAGTTTGCTTAAAAGGTGAAATTAGGAGAGAGAAAGTGTGTAGAACCTTCAAAATATTAAATAAATTCTCAAACAGCTCCAATATGTAAAATTGATGGCAAATTCATATCCAAAACATTGAATTTGACTTGTGAGACAAGTTTCATCAAATTTGAATAATCCTAAAGCCATTAATGAGGGAGGAAAGAGAAAATAAGATTTGATTTATTTAACATATTAAAAGTTTCCAAGAGGTAAAACTAAGTGCATAATCAGAATCTACATACCTTAATTGGCCTCTGTGCAAATTTCACTTAATTTGGATAATGTTTGGACCCTCAATTTAAGAAAGAGAAAATAAGGAAATAATGCTTTCCAACTTTGGTTTAAATCGGAATCGACTTTGGTTTAAATGTCACACGATTTTCTGACTAAGATATCACTATCACACGCTCTACTTATACACTTTTCTATCTTGACCTTTGCAGTGATTTTGGATGCATCCAGTCGTCTCCTACCTCGGGAAGGAGTTTGACTCTCGGATTAACAGTACCTGAATCTTTCTTTGGATTGTTCTCTCTCCCCTCTCGATCGAATTTCCTTATTTTTGTTCCTTTGAGATGGGGAGATGATCCCACATATTTCGATCTATACTTTGCCTACCTATTTCTTCTCAGTTTGGGAAACCCCAATTCTTGGGGAATAAGGTTTCGACCAACTTGCTTTCCCGATAGGTGGTGACCCTTAATCTATATAAGAGGGTGCCCTGAGCCTCTTTTCTCTCTGCAAAATGCACCTGGCTCTTCAATTTCTTTGCATGTCCTCTTCTTAGGCTGTCTGTGACCTATGTTTGGGTGCAACTTGTGGCTGACCTCCACGGCTCTCGGAGGCACCAACGCAGCAATCAGCGTGCTCGGTGAGTTCGGCCGAGCTTCCCTTTTCTTTTTCTTCTATTTCTTTGTTGAATCATCGTGTAGCGTGTTTGTAAAGAGGCGAGATCACCTCCTTACTAAAATTTAAAGGAAGTAAAAAACATCCATGTTTTTAGAAATACAAAAGATATTGAGGGATGTATGTATAATATTCCAAGTAAATAAGCATGCACCAGATACATTACAAAATGTCAATAGCAACATAAATAAAAGAACTAAGCCTATTACATGGCTTTCATTGTTCATTACATGATTGTTCTCAAAAGAAAAAGATAAGAGAAAAGGATCTAGCTATAGCAACGTAGACATCCTTTCAGATAGCTTGAGATCTACTCTTGAGATGAATTCCTTCAAACTTGTCCTTCTCCTTGCTCAGCACCAGCACCTGGGTGGTTGGGAAAGCACCCAGAAAAAGGGGAAAGAAAACAAGGTATGTGTCACAAAACTAATCTAGGATATCAAGATAAGTACAACAAAAAAATAGGCTAGGGTTCACCATATAATGAAGATAATAAGAGTATGAGGCTATATTCAAAAGAAACTTTCCATTAACAATTATATCAAAAAGGATTTGCATGTAAGATAATTATGTCTACCTAACTAAGTAGGGTTGAGGCACCTACAGAACCTCTAACCTTAGGTGAGGGGAGAATAAGACATACCCAGACACCTACAATATTATGGGGAGAATAAGACATTCCCCAGGGTGATTATTTACATGCCCTCTGTGGGTGGTTGTACATAAGTACCGCTACTTTAAATTAAATAGAACATAAATCCACATGCTAGAAAAGTAGTCATGGAAAGAGTAGTCATAATATTCAATAAGCATTGCAGTGGGGTATAAGACCCAAACAAGAAGAAATTATAATCTAATCTGAGGCATGAACAACATTAGGATTCAAGAATAGGATATTTAGGGTTCATTTAAGCCTCATTAGGGAAATATAGGGTTTGGCTGCAATTATCCCAACGTAGGGTGTAAGGAATGCACATACCTCTCTTACCGATATCAATTACTAACTTTCACCACTTTAATTGAGTCCAAGTTCCACTTTACCTATTTTCAATGTATTAACATGTATTAGAGAACATACTGCACATTAATATATAGAAACCCTATTTTTAGAGCTTTTTAGAAAAAATAGGATTTAGACTCTTAAAACATCACCAATAAACTTATTAGGTTTTCCTGATCAAGAAAACATATATTTATGTTAATTTTGGAGTTATGATGATTAAGATGTAATTTTTATGGATTTTATGCATTAAATTCGTTTTACAAAAATCACCCTTCGTCAAACTATAAAATCAGACCTTGAAAATATTTTTATTAGATAGATATTAATTTTCCAATTCCAAAACATATTTATTTGTCAAATTTGGATAAGCAGTTTAGAAGATATGAATTTTGCAATACTGGCCAATAGGAAATTGCCACATCATCAAACCGATCGAGATAATTAAAGAGAGAGGGAGAGGGAGAAAAAACCATTAGACCAATATCAGATTTGAAGTTTCATGGGTAACCAAACTAGAACTTCTAGAGAAGGTAAAACAGCAAGAAATCAAAACCTTAGAAGAGCATGGTAAAAAGAGATGGAAATCGTCGATTTTCAACATAAAAGCATGAGTTTTAAGCATGTACTAAGCAATATATGAGAAGGGTGTTAACCAAACATGCCTCTAGGAAGGTAATAAGGTTCAAACAGAAAGGTTTCCGAGATTGGAAGGTTTGGTTGCTCCAAGACAAGCTCATTTCTTGAGCAAAGATCACCTTCTTCACTTTAGAAGTGTAAACCCTAGCAAAAGAGCAAGGAGATGACATGTTTTAGGGTTTTAGGTGGAGTTTTACCATATATGGTCATGGTTCCGACCTATAAGAAGGTGTAAGGAAGACTATCAGTATGAAAATAGGGAATTAAGGGAGTAAACTTACTAGTTTGGGTTGAAATTACCAAGGAGGAGCTTTAGAAACCGTAATAGAGCAATTTGGAAGCCCAGGGGACTTCTTCACCAAGGTAGGCTCCCTCTATTACCTTGGGGCAGAAAATTCATGGAAAAATATAGAAGGAACTATTATCTAAGCCAGAGGAAATAAAAGGAGAGCAAGAGTTTTCGAATTGTGAGTTGGGAAGGGGTATACATGGCTATATATAGAAAGAGGTGAAGCATGAGGAGTCTTAAGGGACTTTCCATGTGTCTTTAGCCTAGGGATTGATGGCCATGCAAGAGGATATCTCATAGAGGCTTCAGGCATATCAAAAGTCGGTTCTTAGATCCCATAGATTGTTCTAGGCCATCCCCACCATTTTTCAAGAAAGAAATAACCTCATTGGTTGATAGCTTTTAAGGATAATCATCTTTATAAAGAGGGTAATCCCTATAATGCCCTTGGAAAGAAATACCATCAAACCAAGGTAAAACTAGGTTCTCCAATGGTTTCAAATCTCGTTAATGGTAAGGGTATATCTAAGGATTAAAATTCAGGAGATAATTTGCAAAGAAAATATCCCAATTGGGTAAATTGCATAAAAGTCCAGAATGTACCTAAAATTGCATAACTTGCGCAAACAACATCCAAATCATACCAAATTTGAAACTTAGCCTCATTTTATGTTTTAAAATCATATCAAAAAGTTATATTAAGGTGTATAGCATTTAATTATGGTAATTAAGCTTTTACTGAGGTATTTGTGCATAAACCCTTATATTGGTACAATTAGTGAATAAATGTTCACTAAACCACAATAAATTCCACTAATTAAACATAAATGAAATAAAGGATAGAAATAAGAGGGAAACTTGGGAAAAAGGTTTACATCGATATTACATCTAAGATTCATTATGTTACATCACTCCACCCCTTTAAAAGGATTTCATCCTCGAAATATCAAGCAAAAAAAGAAGGGTGAGTACGTAACATTTCATCTCTCAACTCCCAAGTGGTTTCTTCCAGACCATGATATTTCCACAAAACTTTTACCAGCTCAATCTCTTTGTTCTTCAACTGCTTTACTTGGGAGTCAAGAATCTTCACAAGTAGCTCTTCATAGGTCAGATTCTCATGTATCTCCAAAGGCTCAACGGTAAGCACATGAGATGAGCCTTCACATACTTCTTTAGAACAAAGACATGGAACACATTATGAATCTTATCATAGGAAGGAGGTAAGGCAAAGAGGTATGCACAGTCTCCAACCTTATCTAAGATTTTAAATGGTCCAACATAGAGGGGACTCAACTTGCCCTTAACTTTAGATCTAGCAATAGAACGGATAGGCTTGATCTTCAGAAATGCATAGTCACCCACTAGGAAGTTAACATCGGACCTCTTCTTATCAGCATACATCTTCTGTCGGTCTTGAGTAGCTTTCATGTATTTCTTTATCAACTGCACCTTTTCTATCATCATTTGCATGTCATCGGTCTTCACTAGAGAACGTTCACTGACATCATCCCATTACAAAGGTGAACGACATGGTCTACCATAGAGAGATTCAAAAGGTGGCATACCAATACTAGCTTGGTAGCTATTATTGTAAGCAAACTCCGCTAATGGCAGATACCGATCCCATGCACCACCCCAATCCATCACACAAGCACGAAGCAAGTCCTCCAGAATCTGAACTGTTCTCTCAGATTGACCATTAGTCTGTGGGTGGTAAGCAGTACTGAAACACAAGTCAGTACCCATCTCCTCCTGAATCTGACCCCATAAATGAGAAGTAAACTTTGGGTCACGATCAGAAACTATTACCTCAGGTACTCCATGCAGGTGTACGATCCACTCAATGTACAACTGAGCCATATCTGCAACTTTGTAATTGGTTTTGAAAGGCAAGAAATGAGCAGATTTTGTAAGCCGGTCAATAACCACCCAGACAACATCATAACCTTTCTTGGACTTGTGGAAACCAGTAACAAAGTCCATTGTGATTTTCTCCCACTTCCATTTTGGAATTTCAAGAGGGTGAAGAAGACCACCAGGTCGTTGATGTTTGATCTTGACTTGCTAACATGTCAAGCACTTTGTGATGAATAGAGCTACATCATTCTTCATGTTCTTCCACCAGAAGCTTCGTTGTAAGTCCTTATGCATCTTTGTTGTGCTAGGATGAATAGTGTACTTGGACCCATGAGCTTCACTCAGAACCTTCTGTCTCAGGACACCAACATTAGGAATCCACAACCTTTGTTTGAAGCGGAAAACACCATCCACTCTGACTGAGAAGTTAGATTGCGGTTTCTCAGTTAAAGCTTTCACCTCCTCGAACTCAGAACTCTTCAACTGTGCAGCCACGACTTCTGAGATCTAGGTTGGTGTAATGGTCAAGATGGCCATATGAACACACAAATTGTCTTCATCCATTGATTCAACAGGCTGAGGTCTCCATCTAGCCACATGTTCACAGTTTTCCCATACTGAACATCTCAAAGCAGCACAAACAACATCCTTTTTGTGACTTAAGGCATCAGCTACGACATTCGCTTTACCAGAATGATAGGTAATGAAGTCATAATCTTTAAGATATTCCATCCACCTATGTTGTCGCAAGTTCATATCTTTTTGAGTCAACAGATATCACAGAATCTTGTGATCAGAAAAGACTTCAAACTTTTCACCACAGAGATAGTGTCGCCAGATCTTCAAAGCATGAACTATGGCAGCAAGCTCCAAATCATGTGTAGGACAATTAGCTTCATTATGTTTCAACTGTCAAGAAGCATAGGTGATCACCTTTCCGTCTTGCATCAAAACACACCCTAAGCCTTGTCTGGATGCATCAGTGTAGATGACATATGGTATGCCCTCAATAGGCAAAGCAAGCACAAGAGTAGAAGTCAGGCTCTTCTTCAACTTTTGAAAACTGTTCTCACATTCTAGTGTCCAAGAGAACTTGACCTCCTTTCACGTCAGCTTGGTTAAAGGCAAGGCCAACTCAGATAAGTTCTTGATAAACTTTCGATAGTAACCTACTAAGACAAGGAAACTACAGATCTCTGAGGGATTCTTTGGAGCTTTCCACTTGGTCACAACTTCTACCTTTGCAGGATCAATAGTTATATGTCCGGCAGAAATCACATGACCCAGAAACATCACTTCCTTTATCCAGAACTCACACTTTGAGAATTTTGCATAGAGTTGATTTTCTCGTAGTGTGTTGAGTACAATATGCAGATGCTCGCGATGTTGTTCTAACGTCTCAGAATAAACCAAAACATCATCGATAAACACCACCACGAACTTGTCAAGGTATGGGCGGAACACTCGGTTCGTTCAAGTCGATGAAGGCAGTAGGGGCATTTGTCAAGCCGAAAGGCATGACCATGAATTCGTAATGCCCATAGCGAGTTCTTAACGTCGTCTTAGGTACATCATTATCCTTCATGCACATCTGGTAGTATCCACTTCATAGATTCATCTTGGAGAACACAGTGGCTGACTTTAGCTGGTCGAACAAGTCGTCGATGCGAGGCAAAGGATAAAGATTCTTCACCGTCACTTGGTTAAGCATGCGTAGTCCATACACATCCGCATCGAACCATCCTTCTTCTTTACGAACAGGACAGGGGATCCCCAGGGTGAAACACTGGGACAGATGAAGCCCATGTTGAGAAGCTCTTCTAGCTTCTTCTTCAGTTCGGCAAGCTCGGCAGGGGTCAAGTGGTAAGGCGGCTTCAATATTGGTGAAGTTCCGGGTACAAGCTCGATGGAGAACTCCACCTCCCGAGTTGGTGGCAAACCAGGTAACTCCTCGGGAAAGATGTCCGAGAAGTACTTCACCACATTTATGTGGTCGAGAGAAGGAGGTGTAGCCTCAAGGACTATAGAGGCTAAGAAAGCTCTACACCCTTGCGAGACTAACTTTTCAGCTTTGATGGTGGAAATAACAAATTTCCGATCTTCTTGCTTCCTACCCTTGACACACAATCTTCCCTCAATAGGATGTGACAAAATAACCTTTGATTCTTCACAAAACAAAATAGCTTTGTACCTCTTCAACCAATCTATTGCCAGGATGACATCAAAGGCGGTCATGTCAAGCAAGATGAAATTTGAGGGAAACATTATACTAGATATACAGACGTCCATGGTTGGAGTTTGGAGATATGAAGAGTAGATCTTACCACTAGGGGTATTTACATCTAATATATGATCTATATACTCATATTCTATTTCTAACATAGAAGCAAGATGACATTATATGAAGGTATTGGATGAGCTAGAATCAAATAGTGTCTTTATAGGATGCATATTAAGATGCAAGGTACATTCAATAACTACATTATCTTTCCCTGTTTCCTCAACATTGAGAGAAAACACTCTCCCATTCCTCCTCTCGACTGGCGGTCGCCTCGGGTTCTGGTTGTTGTTGTTGTTGTTATTATTCCGTAAAGGTGGATTCTTCCTTGGCTGTTGCGGCTGCTGGGCATTATTCTGTCCTTGCTGGAAATGGGGGCAGAGTGGTCGGATATGCCCAACTTGGCCACACTCATGGTAGGTTAGAGGAGGTAGGTTGTCTCTATGAGCAGGTGCATTGTTGGTAGGACATCTCCCTGGAGGATGGTGACGAGATCACTTATTGCACCGATCACATCCGCGATTCTCATTCTGGGTAGGGTTCTTCCTCTTGTTGTTGGTATATCCATTACTGTGTCCATAGGATTGGAATCCTAGGTAGGACTCGATGGCCATGGCCTTATCCACCATCTGTTGGAAGGTGAGTGGAATTTGTGGAACAAAACTTCGACCCACTTGGTAGTTTAGGCCCTCCAAGAACAATGTTGCCCTTATCTCAGCTCCAAGGTCGATGGCATAGCGTTCCAAAAGTAGGAACCGTTGGATGTAGTCATCCACACTCATGCTTCCCTACCTGAGGCTGTAGAACTCGACTTCCTTCTTCCTCAAGAAGGAAGGACAGATGTACTTCTCCCTGAAGAACTTCAGTAACTGGTCCCACTCCATGGTAGAGGTGTCTCAAGTGCGGGCGACACCATTCCACAAGACACGTGCCAGTCTGTCCAGCACATACATCGCGAACTGAACTTTCTGGTGAGGAGGGCATGTCATACCCTCGAAGGTCCAATCCAAAGCCAACACCCAGTCATCAACTTTATCCACCATGTTGTGTTCACTTTCACCTTTGAAGTAGGGTGGCTGCATCTTTATGAAGTCGGTGAGGGTGAACTCCCTTGGCTTGTTGGCATTGGCAGCCACTGTGCGGAGTTCCCCATCAAGGTGGAGAGCACCTGGCGTAGCATTTCCAGCTCTTACTTCGGTGTGAAGGAGGGGGTGCCTGGAGTAGTAGGGTTGACCACACTATGGCCGATAGGAGTCACAAGAGTGTTTTCCACATTGGAGTCATTAGGGTTTGACTCCTTTCCCTTGATCCTACTACCGAACAAGTCACATATCCTGAAAGGTAGGGTTAATATGTTAAGTTCCCAGGAGTATTTGAATCATAGATGAAAAAGAATAGAAGCATAGACAAGAAAAGAATATCTAGAATGCTATTGCCTAAAAGCATACTATTTTGGGCAATTCGTATCAGCTCAGGCCAGGCTGGTATCATATGGGCACGGGAGTCCTCGTAAACCAAGCTAGTGGTGCGGAGGAAAATATTGCCAGCCCCCGAAACCCTGATCCATTCTAGACACCTTTGCTTCAACTTCATGTCCTAATAGTTGCCTAAAGGCTCTAATACCATGCTGTAAAGAGGCGAGATCACCTCCTTACTAAAATTTAAAGGAAGTACAAAACATCCATCTTTTTAGAAAGACAAAAGATATTGAGGGATGCATGTATAATATTCCAAGTAAATAAGCATGCACCAGATACATTACAAAATGTCAATAGCAGAAGAAATAAAAAAACTAAACCAGTTACATGGCTTTCATTGTTCATTACAAGATTGTTCTCAAAAGAAAAAGACAAGAGAAAAGGATCTAGCTATAGCAACCTAGACATCCTTTTAGATAGCTTGAGATCTACTCCTAAGATGAATTCCGTCAAACTTGTCCTTCTCCTTACTCAGCACCAGCACCTGGGTGGTTGGGAAAGCACCCAAAAAAAGGGGAAAGAAAACAAGGTATGTGTCATAAAACTAATCTAGGATATCAAGATAAGTACAACAAAAAAATAGGCTAGGGTTCACCATATAATGAAGATAATAAGAGTATGAGGCTATATTCAAAAGAAACTTGCCATTAACAATTATATCAAAAAGGATTTACATGTAAGATAATTATGTCTACCTAACTAAGTAGGGTTGAGGCACCTACCGGACCTCTAACCTTAGGTGAGGGGAGAATAAGACATTCCCAGTCACCTACAATATTATGGGGAGAATAAGACATTCCCCAGGGTGATTATTTACATGCCCTCTGTGGGTGGTTGTACATAAGTACCGCTACTTTAAATTAAATAGAACATAAATCCACATGCTAGAAAATTAGACATGGCAAGGGTAGTCATAATATTCAATAAGCATGGTAGTGGGGTATAAGACCCAAACAAGAAGAAATTATAATCTAATTTGAGGCATGAACAACATTAGGATTCAAGAATAGGATATTTAGGGTTCATTTAAGCCTCATTAAGGAAATATAGGGTTTGTCTGTAATTATCCCAACATAGGGTGTAAGGAATGCACATACCTCTCTTACCGATATCAATGACTAACTTTCACCACTCTAATGGAGTCCAAGTTCCACTTTGCCTGTTTTCAATGTATTAACATGTATTAGAGTACATAGTGCACATTAATATATAGAAACCCTATTTTTAGAGCTTTTTAGAAAAATTAGGATTTAGACTCTTAAAACATCTCCAATAAACTTATTAGGATTTCCTGATCAATAAAACATATATTTATGTTAATTTTGAAGTTATGATGATTAAGATGTAATTTTTATGGATTTTATGCATTAAATTCGTTTTACAAAAATCACCCTTCGTCAAACCATGAAATCAGACCTTGAAAATATTTTTATTAGATATATATTAATTTTCCAATTCCAAAACATATTTATTTGTCAAATTTGGATAAGCGGTTTAGAAGATATGAATTTTGCAATACTGACCAATAGGAAATTGCCACATCATCAAACTGATCGAGATAATTAAAGAGAGAGGGAGAGGGAGAAAACACCATTAGACCAAGATCAGATTTGAAGTTGCATAGGTAACCAAAATAGAACTTCTAGAGAAGGTAAAACAATAAGAAATCAAAACCTTAGAAGAGCATGGTAAAAAGAGATGGAAATCATCAATTTTCAACATAAAAGCATGAGTTTTAAGCATGTACTAAGCAATATATGAGAAGGGTGTTAACCAAACTTGCCTCTAGGAAGGTAATAAGGTTCAAACAGAAAGGATTCCGAGATTAGAAGGTCTGGTTGCTCCAAGCCAAGCTCCTTTCTTGAGCAAAGATCACCTTCTTCACTTTATAGGTGCAAACCCTAGCAAAAGAGCAAGGAGATGACATGTTTTAGGGTTTTAGGTGGAGTTTTACCATGTATGGTCATGGTTACGACCTAGAAGAAGGTGTAAGGAAGACTATCAGTATGAAAATAGGGAATTAAGGGAGGAAATGTACTAGTTTTGGTCGAAATTACCAAGGAGGAGCTTTAGAAACCCTAATAGAGCAATTTGGAAGCCCTAGGGGCCTTCTTCACCAAGGTAGGCTCCCTCTATTACCTTGGGGAAGAAAATTTATGGCCAAATACAGAAGGAACTATTATCTAAGCTAGAGGAAATAAAAGGAGAGCAAGAGTTTTCGAATTGTGAGTTGGGAAGGGGTATACATGGCTATATATAGAAAGAGGTGAAGCATGAGGAGTCTTAAGGGACTTTCCATGTGTCTTTAGCCTAGGGATTGATGGCCATGCAAGAGGATACCTCATAGAGGCTTCATGCATATCAAAAGTAGGTTCTTAGAGCCCATAGATTATTCTAGGCCATCCCCACCATTTTTCAAGAAAGAAATAACCTCATTGGTTGATAGCTTTTAAGGATAAGCATCTTTATAAAGAGGGTAATCCCTATAATGCCCTTGGAAAGAAATACCATAAAACCAAGGTAAAACTAGGTTCTCCAATGGTTTAAAATCTCGTTAATGGTAAGGGAATATCTAAGTATTAAAATTCAGGAGATAATTTGCAAAGAAAACCTCCCAATTGGGTAAATTGCATAAAAGTCCAGAATGTACCTAAAATTGCATAACTTGTGCAAACAACATCCAAATCAAACCAAATTTGAAACTTAGCCTCATTTTATGTTTTAAAATCATATCAAAAAGTTAGATTAAGGTTTATAGCATTTAATTATGGTAATTAAGCTTTTACTGAGGTATTTGTGCATAAACCCTTATATTGGTACAATTAGTGAATAACTGTTCACTAAACCACTATAAATTCCAATAATTAAACATAAATGAAATCAAGGATAGAAATGAGAGGGAAACTTGGGGAAAAGGTTTACATGGATATTACATCTAATATTTATTATGTTACATCACTCCTCCCCTTTAAAAGGATTTCATCCTCAAAATCTCAAGAAAAAAGAGAAGGGTGAGTAAGTAACATTTCATCTCTCAACTCCCAAGTGGTTTCTTCCAGACCATGATATTTCCACCAAAGTTTTACCAGCTCAATCTCTTTGTTATTCAGCTGCTTTACTCAGGAGTCAAGAATCTTCACAAGTAGCTGTTCATATGTCAGATTCTCATGTATCTCTAAAGGCTCAACGGTAAGCACATAAGATGAGTCCTTCACATACTTCTTCAGCACAGAGACATGGAACACATTATGAATCTTATCATAGGAAGGAGGTAAGGAAAAGCGGTATGCACAATCTCCAACTTTATCTAAGATTTCAAATGGTCCAACATAGCGGGGACTCAACTTGCCCTTAAATTTAGATCTAGCAATAGAATAGTTAGGCTTGATCTTCAGAAATGCATAGTCACCCACTAGGAAGTGAACATCAGACCTCTTCTTGTCAGCATACATCTTCTGTCGATCTTGAGTAGCTTTCATGCGTTTCTTTATCAACTGCACCTTTTCTATCATCATTTGCATGTCATCAGTCTTCACTAGAGAACGTTCACCGACATCATCCCAATGCAAAGGTGAACGGCATGGTCTACCATAGAGAGATTCAAAAGGTGGCATACCAATACTAGCTTGGTATCTATTATTGTAAGCAAACTCTGCTAATGGCAGATACCGATCCCATGCACCACCCCAATCCATCACACAAGAATGAAGCAAGTCCTCCAGAATCTAAACTGTTCTCTCAGATTGACCATTAGTCTGTGGGTGGTAAGAAGTACTGAAACACAAGTCAGTACCCATCTCCTCCTGAATCTGACCCCATAAACGAGAAGTAAACTTTGGGTCACGATCAGAAAATATTACCTCAGGTACTCCATGCAGGTGTACGATCCACTCAACATACAACTGAGCCATATCTGCAACTTTGTAATTGGTTTTGAAAGGCAAGAAATGAGCAGATTTTGTAAGCTGGTCAATAACCACCCAGACATCACCATAACCTTTTTTGGACTTGGGGAAACCAGTAACGAAGTCCATTGTGATTTTCTCCCACTTCCATTCTAGAATTTCAAGAGGGTGAAGAAGACCACCAGGTCGTTGATGTTCAATCTTGACTTTCTAACATGTCAAGCACTTCGTGACAAATAGGGCTACATCATTCTTCATGTTCTTTGACCAGAAGCTTCGTTGTAAGTCTTTATACGTCTTTGTTGTGCTAGGATGAATAGTATACTTGGACCCATGAGCTTCACTCAGAACCTTCTATCTCAGATCACCAACATTAAGAATCCACAACCTTTGTTTGAAGCAGACAACACTATCCACTACGACCGAGAAGTCAGATTGCGGTTTCTCAGTTAAAGCTTTCACCTCCTCGAGCTCAGAACTCTCCAACTGTGCAGCCACGACATCTGAGATCCAGGTTGGTGTAATGGTCAAGCTGGCCATATGAACACACAACTTGTCTTCATCCACTGATTCAACATGATGTGGTCTCCATCTAGCCACATGTTCAAGGTTTTCCCATACTGAACATCTCAAAGAAGCACAAACATCATCCTTCTTGTGCCTTAAGGCATCAGCTATGACATTTGCTTTACCAGAATGATAGGTAATGGTGAAGTCATAATATTTAAGATATTCCATCCACCTACGTTGTCGCAAGTTCATATCTTTCTGAGTCAACAGATATCTCAGACTCTTGTGATCAGAAAAGACTTCAAACTTTTCAACATAGAGATAGTGTCGCCAGATCTTCAAAGCATGAACTATGGCAGCAAGCTCCAAATCATGTGTAGGCCAATTAGCTTCATTAGGTTTCAACTGTCGAGAAGCATAGGCGATCACCTTTCCGTCTTGCATCAAAACACACCCTAAGCCTTTTCTGGATGCATCAGTGTAGATGACATAGGGTATTCCCTCAATAGGCAAAGCAAGCATAGGAGCAGAAGTCAGGCTCTTCTTCAACTTCTGAAAACTGTTCTCACATTCTGGTGTCCAAGAGAACTTGACCTCCTTTGGCGTCAGCTTGGTTAAAGGCAAGGCCAACTCAGAGAAGTTCTTGATAGACTTTCAATAGTAACCTGCTAAGCCAAGGAAACTACGGATCTCTGAGGGATTCTTTGGAGATTTGCACTTGGTGATAGCTTCTACCTTTGCAGGATCAATATCTATATGTCCGGTAGAAATCACATGACCCAGACACATCACTTCCTTTATCCAGAACTCACACTTTGAGAATTTTGCATAGAGTTGATTTTCTCGTAGTGTGTTGAGTACAATCTGCAGATGCTCGCGATGTTGTTCTAACATCTCAGAATAAACCAAAACGTCATCGATAAACACCACCACGAACTTGTCAAGGTATGGGCGGAACACTCGGTTCATCAAGTCGATGAAGGCAGCAGGGGCATTTGTCAAGCCGAAAGGCATGACCATGAATTCGTAATGCCCATAGTGAGTTCTTAACGTCGTCTTCGATACATCATTATCCTTCACGCACATATGGTAGTAGCCACTTCATAGATCCATCTTGGAGAACACAGTGGCTGACTTTAGCTGGTCGAACAAGTCGTCGATGCGAGGCAAAGGATAACGATTCTTCACCATCACTTGGTTAAGCATGCGTAGTCCATACACATCCGCATCGAACCATCCTTCTTCTTTACGAACAGGACAGGGGATCCCCAGGGTGAAACACTGGGACAGATGAAGCCCATGTTGAGAAGCTCTTCTAGCTGCTTCTTCAGTTTGGCAAGCTCGACAGGGGCTAAGCGGTAAGGCAGCTTCGATATTGGTGAAGTTCTGGGTACAAGCTCGATGGAGAACTCCACCTCCCGAGTTGGTGGAAAACCAGGTAACTCCTCGGGAAAGACGTCCGAGAAGTACTTCACCACATTTATGTGGTCGAGAGAAGGATGTGTAACCTCACGGACTATAGAGGCTAAGAAAGCTCTACACCCTTGCGAGACTAGCTTTTCAGCTTTGATGGCGGAAATAACAAATTTCCGATCTTCTTGCTTCCTACCCTTGACACACAATCTTCCCTCAATAGGATGTGACAAAATAACCTTTGATTCTTCACAAAACAAAATAGCTTTGTACCTCTTCAACCAATCTATTCCCAGGATGACATCAAAGGCGGTCATGTCGAGCAAGATGAAATTTGAGGGAAACATTATACCAGATATACAGAGGTCCATGGTTGGAGTTTGGAGATATGAAGAGCAGATCTTACCACTAGGGGTTTTTACATCTAATATATGATCTATATACTCAGATTCTATTTCTAACATAGAAGCAAGATGACATGATATGAAGGAATTGGATGAGCTAGAATCAAATAATGTCTTTATAGGATGCATATTAGGATGCAAGGTACCTTCAATAACTTCATTATCTTTCCCTGCTTCCTCAACATTGAGAGCAAACACTCTTCCATTCCTCCTCTCCACTGGCGGTCACCTCAGGTTCTGGTTGTTGTTTTTGTTGTTATTATTCCGTAAAGGTGGATTCTACCTTGGCTGTTGCGGCTGCTGGGCATTATTCTGTCCTTGCTGGAAATGGGGGCAGAGTGGTCGGATATGCCCAACTTGGCCACACTCATGGCAGGTCAGAGGAGGCTGGTTGTCTCTACGAGTAGGTGCATTATTGGTAGGACATCTCCCCGGAGGATGGTGACGAGAGAACCTATTGCACTGATCACGTCCGCGATTCTCATTCTGGGTAGGGTTCTTCCTCTTGTTGTTGCTATATCCATTACTGTGTCCATAGGATTGGAATCCTGGGTAGGACTCGATGGCCAGGGCCTTATCCACCATCTGCTGGAAGGTGAGTGGAAGTTGTGGAACAAGACTTCGACCCACTTGGTAGTTTAGGCCCTCCAAGAACAATGTTGCCCTTCTCTCAGCTCCAAGGTCGATGGCATAGCGTTCCAGAAGTAGGAACCATTGGATGTAGTCATCCACACTCATGCTTCCCTGCCTGAGGCTGTAGAACCCGACTTCCTTCTTCCTCAAGAAGGCAGGAAAGATGTACTTCTCCCTGAAGAGCTTCAAGAACTGGTCCCACTCCATGGTAGAGGTGTCTCAAGTGCGGGTGACACCATTCCACCAGACATGTGCCGGTCCGTCTAGCACATACGTCGTGAACTGAACTTTCTGGTTAGGAGGGCATGTCATACCTTCGAAGGTCCGATCCAAAGCCAACTCCCAGTCATCAGCTTTATCCACCATGTTGTGTTCACTTTCACCTTTGAAGTAGGGTGGCTGCATCTTTATGAAGTCGGTGAGGGTGAACTCCCTCGACTTGTTGGCATTGGCAGCCACTGTGTGGAGTTGCCCCATCAAGGTGGAGAGCACCTGGCATAGCATTGCCAGCTCTTACTTCGGTGTGAAGGAGGGGGTGCCTGGAGTAGTAGGGTTGACCACACTATGTCCGGTAGGAGTCACACGAGTGTTTTCCACATTGGAGTCATTAGGGTTTGACTCCTTTCCCTTGATCCTACTGTCAAACAAGTGACCTATACTGAAAGGTAGGGTTAATATGTTAAGTTCCCAGGAGTATTTGAATCATAGATGAAAAAGAATAGAAGCATAGACAAGAAAAGAATATCTAGAATGCTATTGCCTAAAAGCATACTATTTTGGGAAATTCGTATCAGCTCAGGCCCGACCGGTATCATATGGGCACGGGAGTCCTCGTAAACCAAGCTAGTGGTGCGGAGGAAAATATTGCCAGCCCCTGAAACCCTGATCCATTCTAGACACCTTTGCTTCAACTTCATGTCCTAATAGTTGCCTAAAGGATCTAATACCATGCTGTAAAGAGGCGAGATCACCTTCTTACTAAAATTTAAAGGAAGTATAAAACATCCATCTTTTTAGAAAGACAAAAGATATTGAGGGATGCATGTATAATATTCCAAGTAAATAAGCATGCACCAGATACATTACAAAATGTCAATAGTAGCAGAAATAAAAGAACTAAGCCTATTACATGGCTTTCATTGTTCATTACATGATTGTTCTCAAAATAAAATGATAAGAGAAAAGGATCTAGCTATAGCAACCTAGACATCCTTTCAAATAGCTTGAGATCTACTCCTAAGATGAATTCCTTCAAACTTGTCCTTCTCCTTGCTCAGCACCAGCACCTGGGTGGTTGGGAAAGCACCCAACAAAAGGGGAAAGAAAACAAGGTATGTGCCACAAAACTAATCTAGGATATCAAGATAAGTACAACAAAAAAATAGGCTAGGGTTCACCATATAATGAAGATAACAAGAGTATCAGGCTATATTTAAAAGAAATTTGCCATTAACAATTATATCATAAAAGGATTTGCATGTAAGATAATTATGTCTACCTAACTAAGTAGGGTTGAGGCACCTACCGGACCTCTAACCTTAGGTGAGGGGAGAATAAGACATTCCCAGTCACCTACAATATTATGGGGAGAATAAGACATTCCCCAGGGCTATTATTTACATGCCCTCTGTGGGTGGTTGTACATAAGTACCGCTACTTTAAATTAAATAGAACATAAATCCACATGCTAGAAAAGTAGTCATGGCAGGAGTAGTCATAATATTCAATAATCCTGGCAGTGGGGTATAAGATCCAAACAAGAAGAAATTATAATCTAATTTGAGGCATGAACAACATTAGGATTCAAGAATATGATATTTAGGGTTCATTTAAGCCTCATTAGGGAAATATAGGGTTTGGATGCAATTATCCCAACATAGGGTGTAAGGAATGCACATACCTCTCTTACCGATATCAATTACTAACTTTCACCACTTTAATTGAGTCCAAGTTCCACTTTGTCTATTTTCAATGTATTAACATGTATTAGAGTGCATAGTGCACATTAATATATAGAAACCCTATTTTTAGAGATTTTTAGCAAAATTAGGATTTAGATTCTTCAAACATCACCAATAAACTTATTAGGTTTTCCTGATCAAGAAAACATATATTTATGTTAATTTTGGAGTTATGATGATTAAGATGTAATTTTTATGGATTTTATGCATTAAATTCGTTTTACAAAAATCACCCTTCGTCAAACCATAAAATCAGACCTTGAAAATATTTTTATTAGATATAGATTAATTTTAAAATTCCAAAACATATTTATTTGTCAAATTTGGATAAGCGGTTTAGAAGATATGAATTTTGCAATACTGACCAATAAAAAATTACCACATCATCAAACCTATCGAGATAATTAAAGAGAGAGGGAGATGGAGAAAACACCATTCGACCAAGATCAGATTTGAAGTTGCATAGGTAACCAAACTAGAACTTCTAGAGAAGATAAAATAGTAAGAAATCAAAACCTTAGAAGAGCATGGTAAAAAGAGATGGAAATCGTCGATTTTCAACATAAAAGCATGAGTTTTAAGCATGTACTAAGCAATATATGAGAAGGGTGTTAACCAAACTTGCCTCTAGGAAGGTAATAAGGTTCAAACAGAAAGGATTCCGAGATTGGAAGGTCTGGTTGCTCCAAGCCAAGCTCCTTTCTTGAGCAAAGATCACCTTCTTCACTTTAGAGGTGCAAACCCTAGCAAAAGAACAAGGACATGACATGTTTTAGGGTTTTATGTGGTGTTTTACCATGTATGGTCATGGTTCTGACCTAGAAGAATGTGTAAGGAAGACTATCAGTATTACAATAGGGAATTAAGGGATAAGACTTACTAGTTTTGGTCAAAATTAACAAGGAGGAGCTTTAGAAACCCTAATTGAGCAATTTGGAAGCCCTAGGGGCCTTTTTCACCAAGGTAGGCTCCCTCTATTACCTTGGGGAAACAACTTCGTGGCCAAATACAGAAGGAACTATTATTTAAGATAGAGGAAATAAAAGAGGAGCAAGAGTTTTCGAATTGTGAGTTGGGAAGGGGTATACATTGCTATATATAGAAAGAGGTGAAGCATGAGGAGTCTTAAGGGACTTTCCATGTGTCTTTAGCCTAGGGATTGATGGCCATGCAAGAGGATAGCTCATAGAGGCTTCATGCATATCAAAAGTCGGTTCTAAGATCCCATATATTATTCTAGGCCATCCCCACCGTTTTTCAAGAAAGAAATAACCTCATTGGTTGATAGCTTTTAAGGATAAGCATCTTTATAAAGAGGGTAATCCCTATAATGCCCTTGGAAAGAAATACCATCAAACCAAGGTGAAACTAGGTTCTCCAATGGTTTCAAATATCATTAATGGTAAGGGAATATCTAAGGATTAAAATTCAGGAGATAATTTGCAAAGAAAACCTCCCAATTGGGTAAATTGCATAAAAGTCCAAAATGTACCTAAAATTGCATAACTTGCGCAAACAACATCCAAATCAAACCAAATTTGAAACTTAGCCTCATTTTATGTTTTCAAATCATATCAAAAAGTTAGATTAAGGTTTATATCATTTAATTATGGTAATTAAGCTTTTGTTGAGGTATTTGTGCATAAACCCTTATATTGGTACAATTAGTGAATAAATGTTCACTAAACCACTATAAATTCCACTAATTAAACATAAATGACATAAAGGATATAAATGAGAGGGAAACTTGGGAAAAAGGTTTACATGGATATTACATCTAAGATTCATTATGTTATAGTGTTTTTGCCTAAATCGTTGCTCACCTACTTGAGCTGCGTTGCATCCATGAACGGGTGAGAGGTTGGCGAAGAATCCCCTTTGCAAAATTCCATTTTTACCCTTCCGCGTTTCCTTCTTCCTTTGTTCTGCTTGCAAGGGTGTTTTAGTCTTTCACCTTGTTTCCTCTTTGCTTGGTGATGCAATCTGGTTGGGTGTTGACCTGTGACTTGGTGGCTTTTGATTGGATCAAGTCACGCGGTGGGTCCCACACTCTATCTCTCTCTGTTTCTCGCAATTAAAGATGACGTGACTTTTTCTTATTGGCTGATTTTTTAAAATTAATAACTAATTTTTTACTGATCAGAAAAATACAAATAAATAGTCGTTGGATTTAGAAAAATAAGGGCTTTCTAATGGTATATGTTTTGTTTCATTAATCTGATGTTTTGAAGAGGTGATTTTAATGGATCTAATTAATAAGTTAAAAACTTGTATAATTCATAACTAACAATTTATAATTCAGAAAAATATAATTAAATCTGTTTTGAACTCAAGAAAATATAACCTAAAATATGACATGGTTTTGATAACTTTATACACTAATAATAAAAAGGCAATTCTTAGAGCTTTGAATAATTAATGGAAACCTAACCCTAATTCCACATATATGCTTAATAGGTTCCTTGGATGCCTAGGCTTGGACCTAGATGTGACTTTGGATATTTTGACTCTGAAGTTGAGGTATGTTTGCAGACTTGATTATTCTTCTAAGTAATTAACCTATGTTTCTTCTTTCTTTTGGTCCTATGGACAATAGCCTACACATATGTTTTTTTTCTTTTGGAAATATTGGTTCATGTGAACTACTTTGCTTTGTTATTGATCTTGTGATCATGAATATTCTCTTGACCGTGTTTCTTATGCCTTGATGCAAGTTGTACTCTTGACGATATATACCCACTGTGATGTGGATTTTTACTTGTTGATATGACTCATTTGAAGTGGATTTTTATTTGTTTGAGTTGTCCATTGTGTGATGGCAACATTGTATATTCTGACTATACTTTCTACTTGCCTCTAAATTTAACATGCTATGTGATTCAGTAGCACTAGAGTAGTTTGATTGCATTGGTTTTGGATTATGTGCCCTTATTGTTTATTTTGGGATGGTGGTTATGTGCCCCATACCCAGGTTTCAAATTTACGAGGTTTGGCCCAATTTCATATATATTGGGAGTTTGGTTATGTGACATTCTCTATCAGGTTTCAGCTTTAAGGGGTTGGCCAACATTGCCTTTATATTGTTCTAAGGCTACGCTTATCTCACATGCATGCAAATTGATGATATTTAAGAGGTTACCTTGCGCTCTCTCGCTCCGGCGATTAGGGCTTCTCAAGAAGTGAACGTCCACCCCCTTTAGGTTAGGGTTTTCCCTTGCCGGTTCAAGTGCCGGCGAGCTTTGGGTTCTGGGTCCATGGCAGCGGCGTTGGTGGAGCAGTGCGCGGGACTGAGACTGACGGATGATGAGGAGGAACCTATCAAGGGCAGTCCTTTGGGAAGCGGAGACGACGGTGAAGACCTAACGGAGCTGGCGCTCATGGGGCATCTACTCACAGATCGGTCCTTCAATCTAAAGGCAATGGAAAGGACACTAGCGCAGGAGTGGAGCCTGCGTGAGGAGGTGGTGTTTAAGAAATTGGAAGGGGAAGCCTTTGTCATGCAATTCTCACACTGGCGGGATAAGCAGCGGGTGCTTGACGGCGCCCCATGGAATTTCGACGGAAGATTGCTGCTATTCAAAGAAATTGACAAAGAGGAGCAGCCGGGGTGCCTACAGATAAATAACACGCCGTTCTGGATATGCATCTATGGTCTGCCGTTAGGGTACAGAGGGGAGGCGACGGTGAAGGAAGTAGACGGACGCGTCGGCAAGGTGGTAAATTCTGACAAAGATGGATATGGCTGGGACTCTTCAGTCCGAGTCCGTGTGGTGCTCGACGTTACACGGCCTCTAAGAAGAACTATAAAACTAAAGGTGAAGAGTGGGCGCATCGTGGACGTGGAAATCAAGTACGAACGGCTAGGGATGTTCTGCTTCAATTGTGGCAAGCTAGGGCATGTCGACAAGGACTGTGATAGCTACGTGGAGGAAGGCGCCCAACAGAAGCGCTGGGGACGGTGGCTGCGAGCGTCGCCGTGGAAGCAATACTGAATGGAGGGGGATAGGGAGGCAGGGGGAGCGGGGCGCGGAGGAAGCTTACTTTCAAGAAGAAGGAGGAGTCGGTGATGGAGAGCCGAGAGGAAGATGAAGGAGAGGGAAGCAGTGCCGGGGGTGCGACGATGCACGTAGAAACGGTGGAGACGGGGGGCACTACCAGGGATGAGGGAACGGGATGGGAGGGGGCGAGGGATCAGCAAGATGGGCAGGGGAACGAAGGCAGCGGGGGACGCTGCAAGTCAGGTGGGGGTGTTGGCGGAGGACGAGAGAGGGCGGAGCAAGAAAGGAAATCGGACGATGCAGCGGAAGGATGAGGAGAAAGAAACACGGGCAGAGAAACGGCACGGGGCTCTAAGGGAAGAGAGGGGTCGGGAAGGGATGATCGGGGAATAGGGAGGAAGAATGTCGTCGACGGGGGGGCCGAGGATGCATGGCTGCGCCAACAACAGGAAGGTGGAAAATTCAAAGGGAGATATCAACAAGGCAGGGCGACGTGCCGATACAACAAAGAAGAACTTCTGGACCTGCAGGGCAGATACTACGTGTCCGAGGTAGCACCGGATACAGAGGGCGGGGAATCGGAGGAAGAAATGATCGGGAGTGCAAAAGAAGCTGCCGAGGCTGGACAACAAAGGGGAAGGATACATGAGGCAATGCAGATTACTGAACAAAAAACGAAGAAGGTAGAGAGGACCGAGGCTGGTTGCACTGATAGAAGATTAACCAAATCCGACTACAAGGAGGGGTCAGAGGTACAGGAGGGAGTGAACGATCATAGAAACCTGCATGGAGACATTCAGGACGTTGGCTCATCCATCCCAACAAAAAGAATCATCACCAGGGCACAGAGAAAGAAATAAATCGGCTCTAAAGGGAAAAGAGGAAGCAAACAGCCCAAAGGGAAAAAGCGTCACCAACCATGGGTCTACAAAATGAGCAGAGGAGCGCGATTGGGAATTCCGGAAGAGGAAGTGGTATGGGAACAGGCTACGGGGAAGAGGGGGAGGAATGAGGAGGTCTGTGACATGGAACTTGATTCGATTCCTACGAAGGATTACGGGGGAAAAAGGTACAGGTTGAGCAGCGAGGACACGCACGACAAAGTTGGGGTCACCATGACTCAAGTAGCGGAGATTGGTGGAGTCCAATCCCGCGAAGGACAATGAAAATCTTCAGCTGGAACTGTCAGGGAATGGGCGACCCTGACAAGTGCAAAGCTCTCCGTGCTTGGGTATGGAGAGAGCGTCCAAATATAGTTTTCATTATGGAAACTATGATCGCGGATAGGAAGTTGGAGGATGTCAAGCGCAGCAGTGGTTTCACAGATGGTTTGTGTATTTCAAGTAGGGGGCGGGCAGGAGGTATGGGATTTTGGTGGAAAGAGGTGGACGTGGAGGTGGTAAATTACTCTCATAGGAATGTCACAGCAGCGGTTAAAGATAGCTTCACCGGTAATTCATGGAGAGCGGTGGGCATACATGGGTGGGCGCAACAGGCAGAAAAGCACAAGACTTGGGAGTTGATGAGGAGGATAAAGAGCGAATCAGATGAGCCGGTTATCTTCTTCGGGGATTTCAACGAAATTGTGTCAAATGCAGAGAAGCAAGGAGGACCGCCAAAAGAAGAGAGATTCATGCAGGACTTCCGAGATGCTATAGATGATTGTGAGCTGATGGATATGGGTTTTTAAGGCAATGTTTTCACGTGGAAAAGAGGACTTACGGAGAGAACACTGGTGAAGGAGAGACTAGATAGATTCCTTCCTGATCTGGGGTGGAGGAATCTTTTCCTACATTGCAAGATCATCCACCTACCTATACATGAGTCGGACCACGCACCCATTATTCTAAAGGCGGATAGGAGGAACAAAAATAAAAGGAGGAAGGGTCACTTTATGTTTGAGCCTATGTGGGTGGGGGAGGAAGAGTGCGTTACCATCATTCGGGATGCATGGGAAGGGGATGAAGGGAGGGAGTTGGGAACCAAATTGAGGCACTGCAAGGAAAGTCTGAGAGCTTGGGCAACAGAGAAGTTCGGGGAAAGGAGAAGGAAGGTGAAGGAGCTGGAGAATGAACTAAAGGAGTTACAAGCTCTTACACCGGACCAAAGGAACCTTGACAGGGCGGAGTCAAAATAAAAAGAGCTGCAATACTGGCTTCAGAAAAATGAAGAGTATTGGGTTGCACGGGCAAGAGTCAAAGAACTGAAGGAGGGGGACCGCAATACAACATACTTCCACCAAAAAGCATCTAACAGGAGGAGGAGAAATTACATAGAAGGACTAGAGGATGAGCATGGGGTTATGAAGACAAAAGAGTGGGACATCACTGAAATCATCATGAAACACTTTGCTACATTATTCCAAACCAGTAATCCTTCCGGGTTTGAGGTGGCGATGAAGGGGATGAGGGAGATGGTGATGGAGGCACAAAGAGAGGAGCTAGAGAAGGACATTGAAGATGAGGATGTGTGGGCAGCACTCAAGCAGATGCATCCTAATAAAGCACCTGGACCGGATGGCATGAAGGCGATGTTCTATCAAAAGTATTGGGGAGTTGTAGGGAAAGATGTGGCTAGCTATATCAAGGGGTGGTGGAAAGGGGAGGAATGCATTGGAGAGGTGAACGATACTCTAGTGGTGCTCATCCCAAAGATAGAAAAGCCAAAGAACATAGGGGAATTTAGACCGATCAGCCTATGCAATGTGGTGTATAAGATAGCATCCAAAGTCCTGACAAACCAGCTGAAGCCCATTATGAATTCCATAGTGTCAGAGAACCAAAGTGCCTTTGTACAAGGAAGAATGATAACAGATAACACACTCATTGCATATGAAGTGTTCCACTCTATGAAGCGAGATAAGGGAGGTAAAAAAGGAAGTCTGGCTCTGAAGCTTGATATGTCCAAAGCATATGATAGGGTGGAGTGGTGTTTCCTTGATGCCATCATGGAGAGGATGGGGTTCGGGCAGAAGTGGAGGTCAAAAGTCCAAGAATGCATAACTTCTGTCCAGCATGCTTTCGCCATTAATGGAGACAGAACCCAAAGCTCAAAGCCAGCACGAGGACTTCGACAGGGTGACCCTCTTTCCCCATATCTTTTTATTTTATGTGCGGAAGCTTTCTCAACCTTGTTAACTGCAGCCACCCAAGATGGCCTCCTACATGGCATCAAGCCATGTAGAGGCGTGCCCTGTATCTCACATCTCTTCTTTGCAGATGATAGTATCCTGTTTGCTAGAGCAACCACAACTGGATGTCTGAAGATAGTTGAAATAATCAGCCAATATGAACAGGCATCGGGTCAACTGATTAATTTCTCGAAGACAGAGGTTGTTTTCAGCAAGGGGGTGAAGGCGGACAAGAAGGAGGAGTTGAGGCAGCTGCTAGGTGTGAGAGTGGTGGACAGGCACACAAGTTATTTGGGTCTACCAACATCCATGGGAAGGTCCAAAAAGCAGGTATTCAGTTTTATTAGAGACAGGGTGTGGAGGAAGCTTCAAGGGTGGTCAGAAAAGTTGTTGTCTAAGGAAGGCCGCGAAGTGCTAATCAAAGCTGTTGCCCAGGCAATACCCACATACATTATGAGTATTTTTTAGCTACCCATGGGTACCATAGCGGAGCTGCAGAGAATGGTAGCTAGATTCTGGTGGGGAGCAAAAGATAAAAAAAGGAAAATGTCATGGCTGAGCTGGGAGAAAATGTGCAAACCCAAGAGACAAGGAGGAATGGGGTTCAGAGATTTCCAAACTTTTAATCAAGCTCTCTTGGCTAGATAATTGTGGCGCATAGCAAACAACCCAGATGCACTCGTGAACAAAGTTCTGAAGGCCAGGTATTACCCAAAGTCATCCATATGGGAAGCGAGAAGGGGATATAATCCCAGTTTTACTTGGCAGAGTTTATGGGGTGCAAAGGCACTCCTAAAGGAAGGCATACAATGGAGAGTGGGCGACGGGAGGACGGTGGACATATGGGAAGATAAATGGCTGCCTGAAGAAGACGACACTTTGGTATGGTTCAAAAGAGCGGAGGGGGCAACTTATAGCAAAGTAAAGGAGCTGATGACAGAAGATGGCACACAATGGGAGGTAGAGAAAGTCAAAGAATGCTTCCCCGAGCCTTATGCAACACGTATATGTGCGATCCAAATCAGTTGGCGACGACCCCAAGATAGTCTTATGTGGTGGCCTTCAAAGGATGGAGATTTCACGGTCCGTTCAGCGTATTGGTTGGGACTTCTAGGGAAAGAGGAAGCAAGGAGGTTCGTGCAGCGTCAAGGGGAGGAGTTGTGGAAGAGAATCTGGCACATGGGATGGAGCCCAAAAACAACGCACTTTCTATGGAGGACGTGCACGGGAAGTTTAGCTACAAGGGGGCGGCTATATGATCGTCACTGTATAGAGGATGGCACTTGCATCTTGTGTGGAACTGAGAAAGAGACATTACCGCACATGTTTTTTCGCTGCCCCAATGCTGTGGAGATGTGGGAGCAATCGCCACCGGAAGTGCAGGCATGGGTGGAAGGATGTAGGGACGTGGACATATCTATGGTTGTGAGTGAAGTGCTGGACAGGAGCTCAACGGACGAGAAGGTGCACATGGTGGCTGGGTTGTGGACGGCGTGGAGGTCTCACTGCATGCATACGTTTCATAATGAGGACGTTAAAATTGGCTACATGTTCAGGGGGGCATTGGCGATGATACGTGGGGGAAGGAAACAGCTAAGAAAGGAAGGGGGGAGAATGATCATGATTATCTGGGAATCCAACGTGATGGTATCACGAGTACCACACCTGTACGGGAGGGGTCGGGGGATGCGGGGATGCATGGGAGGAGCGGGGAAGACACGGGAGGGCGGGTATACGAAGGACAGGGTGGCGGAGGAGCCTGTCATGACCGAACTGGAGGAGTAGTGCGGAGGGAAACGGGAGCAGAGGGAGACAGGGACCGGAGTGTCGGTGCTACATCGTGGCAGGCGGGAGACGATGGAGCAGCGGGAAGGGATGGGGCACACCAAGGGGAGGAACGTGAGGGGGAAAAAGAAGACAACGGGCAGACGCGCGAGGAAGAGGAGGGCGCGGGAAGAGTTGATGGGAGGTGCGGTGGCTGGAAGAAACCCATGCAAGGCAGGCGTAAGATAAATGTTGATGGTTCGGTCGGGGAGGATGGAGGAGTAGGAGTGGGATGGGCGGTCAGGGATGATATGGGGAGCCCAGTCGAGGTCGCGGGGGAGAAAGCCAACGTTGGGACAGATGTCCTTACGTCGGAAATGCTAGCCATTAGAGGCGCGCTGCAGTGGGCAAAGGTGAAGGGCTACGGTGCCATTGAGGTCGAGGCGGACTCCTTGGAGGCTATCCATGCATCCACGAGCAAGAAAGAACGGCGGGACTACATAGGGTCACTTGCGGAGGATATCAAAGATCTAGTTAACCAGTTTTCTTTTTGTAGTCTTCTTCATGTTAATCGTAGGTACAATAGAGTTGCCCACGAGGTGGCCAATATGGTCTGTCGGGGGCGTGCAGCTAGGTTTCCTCTATTGAGTCATTTCCCTTTAAGTTTACAACACATTGTAGACAGTGATTTGATTTCACAGCAATTGAAATGGGGAACCCCAATCATAGGGTTCTCCGTCCCCCTCTCAAAAAAAAAAATGTGCCCAAATCTTGATATGTGCTTATGTGGAACTTATTTATTGTTTTGATTATGGCAAGTATATTCTTTTATGATGATGATGAATCTTATATTTTATGCCATCTTTTGGGGTAGTCCTTTTCTCTTACATGGGAAGCCTTTTATTTTGATGTCCTTTATTCTTTATAAATTGCTCAATTTACTTTTTAGTATGCACATACCAGCCTTTGCTGATGTCTTTCATTTTCTCTTCTTGTTGGGGTATGCTTCCAACCCTAGGTGGAGGACTTGGATGTCAAGGCATGTTGACCTGGACTTAGATTGAAAATTTAAAGCTTGGAGACAATCTTGAGGTGGTTTAGATTTCCTCTACATGGATCCTTATGATGTAAGTAAGAGGTTACCTTGTTTTATAAATTGAATATAGTCATGTTTTTATTCCGCTGCTATACTTTGGTTGTTTGTATACAATTTGAAAATTTTACACCCATTTCAACATACCTTTTGAGTATGTTTGGGATGGATGTTTTGTTCTTCAAATTTTTAGTAAGGAGGTGATTTCACTTCTTTACAGATATACTTTGCAAACTGATACACCTTATCCTGACACATCTTGGTTAGAGGTGAGAAACATCTCCCTTAAGGTTCAACCAACCCTAATGGCCAATAACCTAAGGGATGGTGAGGCCGGTACCCTAGTTGATGGGTAGGATGATACCTTAAGGGATGGTGAGGATGATACCCTAGTTGATGGGTAGGCTGATACCCTAAGGGATGGTGAGGCCGATGCCCTAGTTGATGGGTAGGCCGATACCCTAATTGATAGTATGACCCATACCCTAGTTAGTTGAGTGGTCCATACATAAGGTGATAGAGAGATCGATACCCTAGAATGCAACATAACCTATATATCTTCTCAAACACTTTACAATCAATACCTTGATGTACCTAGGCCGACACAATTATGTGTCTAAATCGATACAAGGCTTGATGTGTCTTGGCCGATACAAGTAAAGATGCTTAGGTCGACATAATCATATGTGTGCAGGCTGACACAAGGTGCAACATGAAGGCCTATACACCTAGGCCGATACACCTTGATGGACATGAACCAATACACTTTGATGAGTGTAAATTTGTACACTTGGATATAACTAATTGATACACTATGAGGTGAGATGAATGCAATTCAATAAGTATGGAAATGGTAAACCCTAAAGTGAGCTCAAATAATGTGATGATATGTGGAGATCAAAACTCTAATATATATGAGAGAGAAACATGTATACCTCATAGGGGAAAGGTAGTATAGTACATCATGTGGATAGTCAATGGATGATGAGTAATGAAAATATAAAGTATACTAGAATACTTATAGACATATTATAACTTTATGATGAAAATTAAGGTGTAACTCGTGATCATGAACTTGGAAACCCTAATTGACAATAAGAGGAAATCAAAACCCTAACCAAGGGAAGGATGGAAGTTGAATGATTCTCCATGTGACATTATGTTGTCATGAAACCCTAATAGTGAAAAGGATGAGTATAGATTGAGATGAGCTATGATGTAATAACCTGAATCAGATGATGTAAGGCTTCGTGAGCCATATAGAATAATTGCACAACAACATGATACATATGGGTTTAATAAACTAATGATATTTGTTGCCTGGTAAAGGTAACATTGTTTAATAATGAACTAAAGGTTTGATACCCAAATGAAGTGTAAATAGTATGAGGCCTAATTCTGGTTAGAAATCTCATGATATCCTATTTATCTTAACCAAAGGTGTTCAAAGATATTGTAATATACCTTCTTTCTGAGGATAATGGCTACATGATGTTATGGCAAGTTGGTACAAATGATGTAACATGAGTAATACTCATATGTTTAATAAGGCATGATGAGATGAAGATGAATCACCATGTGTGATATAATGGGTCTTAGGACCTAATAAAGGTGTAATACCTAATGGATGTGATATCCTTTGGAATTGATATAAGGAAGTGATAATCCATAACATTATGTGATGATGATAGCCTTGTGAGGCACATGTGTTATGATATCATTAGGAAAGGAATAAATGGTCGTATGACCTAATGATGGTCTACAGTCTTATGTGAAAAGATAGTTCTCTTACAATGACATGAGGTGTTGTTACCCCATGGTATGTGGTCCTGGTGAAGGACATGTGGTGAATATTAAGTATCAAATAATAATGTGAAGAGATTATACTCTATATGTTCCTATATGTTCAGGTAATAAGTTAGGCCCTTTTCTTTTGTAGGATTTTGTTTTGGGTTGTACGTTGTAACTTGATTGATGCTAAAAGACACTCAATTGGTCTTATTAATCAAGAGAAACTAAGAAAGTAATTTTCCTGGCCATAGATCCATTCAGTGTCAGAACTTGATGAATGGTGAAACGAGTCTAAATCGGAGCGCATATTGTTGAATATGTGGGGTAAATTTTGTATCCTAATTTTAGGAATGAGTGAGGTCAAGACCGTAGCTCCAGCACCAAGGAGGAGTATGACTACAGGCCATGACTCAATGTATACAAGCAGGAATGATGGAAGGTCATATCCTAAATAGAGAACATGCTACATGTTGTATTTCTATAGCGAAGAGCCTCTATATGCCAGGCTAGCTAAAATGCAGAATGACTCATATGTCACTGCCACTTTTGTATTGACTGAGGAAGGTGAGGTCATGGGTTCTGGCTCTTCCATAGACCTTTATGGCACTGATGAGGCGTAGTAGTGGTCAATTGGAGATGGAAGGTATATTCCCATCTTTGCATTGCATAAGATTGATTGAAAATGTAATCAGTCGTATAGTGTATTTATTTAAAGATCAAATATGGAAATACTGGTTGAAGCCTTGCTTTGTTTTTATACTATTTAGTTAATAATAGTTATGTGTGTTCTTCATATTTCTTTTAAAAGCAGTTACTTGATCTACTATTCAGTCATGGTTATCTGGGCTGTTTAGTTAAGATACTATATGCTAAGTTAACCTTCTATTTAAATAACAATATACCTATGATAATAATATTGTTGGAGGAGAGTTATATCTCTTGTTGGGACTTGTTGTCTCACCCCATGGTTTATAAAATTTTTAGGTGGACGTCCACTAGAAGGTAGTGATCGTGTAGCAGAGGACGATCAGTAGCAGGAACAATAGTAATAGCTCAGGTTGAGTATGCTATTATGTGTCTAGTAGAATAGAGTCATATGTGTCGTCCATGTACTCTCAGGTGTTTGGAGATAGATTATATCTAGTTTCACGATCAATCTGAGATTTTGGCTAGAAGTGCTTTGATGTATGATGTTGCTTTTGTGTACGCTTTTGGTAAAGCAATGGCTGTCTCATATCCTTGTTATATGAAGGAATGATGGATGTATAAGCTGGCAATGATACATATGTATATATGGCATTGGGCCTTTTTGTGAAAAATTTCTAGCAATGGATCATTGTGGAAAAATGGTTTTAATTTTTACTGATTTTTGGTAATTCATAATTAATGGTTGTTTCCACGATGTTTTACGTGATGATTGTTATCATTGGATAGCGGTTGTCATAGCTGCGGCGGCGGGTGGGGGGTGCTACTGCGGCGGGTGAGAATTTACACGGGAAGAAAAGGACCTGCTCTTGATACCATATCAGAGAGAATAGGAATCGTATATTCGATGATTAAAAAACTATACAATACATTTTCTTATATAGGAGAAGAGAGGAGAGACTAAAACATAGATAAATAATATGGGACTAAACTACGTAAGTAAAAACATATGTGAGGCAAATGCTAGGCACATGACACTCAGTGAAACATAAACATATCTCTATAATTTTGATTGAGAAACGGCAAGATAGTGAGGTGGTTTGTTGATTTCGTGAGTAATTGCAATAGTTAATTAAAAGAAAACAATGATGCTTGATTTCTTTTGATTGTGGGGAGCTTGTTTGGTGGAGGCAAGGCTCATTGATGAGGCGTCCGAATAAAAATCTTTTGCAATTCCAAGGAAAGAGGAAGCCAGATGTGGAAGGGAAAACGATAAAGTATGTATAGAAATATGGAGTCTAAATTCATAATTATTGACGACGCAAGTTTAGATTTCTTCCTCCAAACACCACAACAAACACAGGATTCCACGGCATGTTTTTGCGGCAGATTTGGTTGGTAGTGCCGCATGTCTCTCCAGTGAATTATTTAACATGTATAACTGGATTGCATTTTTTGTTTGACTGGAATTTTGGTATTGTTTTGGCAGCTTTGTTTTTCAAAAATGATTGTTGAATGATATAGTATGAGCGAGAAACTCAATTATTTATTTGAATATATCAATAGTAATAAAAGGGATCGGTTTTCTTTTAACTTAATTTAATTTTTTACTACGGTATAACATGGGAGGGAGAGAGTGAAGATGGAGAGGTTGCGAGTTAAGGAACTGTCAGTAAAAGTCAGGGAGGGAATTAAGGAACTGCTTTTAATAGAACGAAGAAAGGAAAATAGAGATTTAAAGATAAAATGGAGAGAGTGAGCCAAAAAAGGGTTAGGATTAGTTGTTGTGTATGCAAGGAGGAGAATATGTAAAAAAGGTAATAAGCCTTTAAAGAAGAAAGAGAGAATACATGGTCAAGGCAGTTATCTGAAGACTTGCCACGATCTCCGGGGTAGAAATGGGGGGATCGTTGCTTTAGTGAGTATTGGCAATAGGAAAGCTCCGAATAGTTGGTTTTAATTTTCCTCTTTGTGTCTTTTGGGGGCGGTTTGTTATGAAAGGAGTGGCCGTCGTGGAGTTGTTGGCGTTAATGGAGAGAGTGAGCGAAAAAAGACAATTAGAATTGGAGAACGGATCAAAATATTGTTCTTCCAATAACTATTTTTGGTTCATTTTTTTCATTAGTAAATGGGGTAGTTACGAATGGGACAACGTGTGTGTCCTGTTTTAAAAGAGTGGTGACGTTGGTTTTTCGGTCCATTGACGAAGCGAGTGAAACCGTTTTATGAATTTATTCACAAAGAGTGGGGTATTTCATTTATTGCTATTAGTAAATCAATGCATCTTGATAAATTAAGGACATGACATATCCTCATCTTTTGGTAATAATTGTGAAATAAAGATAAGGGAGTGGGGTAGGAGAGCAAGAAACATTGTTAGAGGAAAAGGAAGCCAGATAGAGAGAAATTAGGGAGTAGTTAATGAGGTGCCGGAGAGATAGCAAGAGGAGTGTTTTTAAAACTGAATCGGACCGGCCGATCCGACCGGTCAGACCGGTGAACCGGTAGCTGACCGGTCCGGAGTCCTAAAAAACTGATTATGTGTCTTTTTCGGGTCCAACCAGCTAAAAATACGATCCAACCGGTCAAACCAGCCGAATAGAACTAGTGGTTCAAAGAGAAGAAAAAATAGAAAGTAGAATACATAGGAATTTACATATATATATATATATATATATATATATATATATATATATATATATATATATATATATATATATATATATATATATATACATACATATGGCATATCTATATATGTATGTATGTATGTATGTATGTATTTATATAGAAAATATACATATAAGGTAGAATGCATATATATATATATATATATATATATATATATATATATATATGTATATATGTACAAATATATGTATGTTTGTATATATGCATATATATATGTATGTATGTGCACATCTATGTAATAATATATATGTATACATATATATTTATATATATACATATAGATATAATGTATATATATTTAAATATATATTGATAATATATATATAAAGTTAGGTTAGAATACACTCAAGTAGTTTTTCATGATGCAATGTTTTATTCAAAAATCTAATCCATTGATCTTCTTAAAGCTCATACGTAAAATTTGATCACATTTGGATATTTATAGGTCATGTTATAAAGACCGCAAAAATTATACATTTCAAATTAGTTTCGTGCATCGATTTTGTTGCCCTTGGATGAGTGACTTACACTCATCCAAATGAGATCAAAATTTGTATGTAGCCTAGTTATAGTATGACGGTTAAGATCAATGGTTTACATTTTGCAAAAAATAGTCTTTAGATACAAACACACTTGAGTGTATTCATGCGATCTGTACACTCGAGTGTATTCTAGCCGGACTCTATATATGTATGTATGTATGTATGAATGTATACATCTACACAATAATATATATGTATAGATATATATTTATGTATACATATATATACAATGTATATATGTTCAAATATATATATATATATATATATATATATATATATTTGAACATACATACATTGTATATATATGCAAACAATATATATATATATATATATATATATATTTGAACATACATACATTGTATATATATGCAAACAATATATATATATATATATATATATATATATATATATATATATATATATATATATAATATACTGGTTCAACTGGTTTGACCGGTTCGACCGCTAATTGCCTTTTATCATGGTGACCGGTTCAGTTTTTCCGGTTCATTTTTTTTATGTCATGCTAACATCATTTCCGGTCCAACCGGTTCAACCACTCCGGTTGGACCCGACTCAATCCGGTCTGAGTCAGTACCAGTCCGACCACTAGTTCGGTTCTGAAAACATTGAGCAAGAGTAGGGAAGAGATCTAAGGATGGTTGTGTAGATGAAATGAGTGTGGGGGAGGAGAGAGAGAGGTGGGTTGCCGTTCATGGGATGTGAGCTTTGGTTTGAAAAAAATAGATGAAAAAACCTTGAAAATTTGTGAGAAAAGAGTGAGTCAAGGAGAGAACATCATTTCAAAATACTGCCTTGTGATTGGTTGGAGTCATGAAAAATGGCAGTGTTGAAAATTATATGAAAAACTCCCTCTTTTTATAGTAGTATAAATGTACAGTTCTGATGATGGAAATTCATTTTACTTTTCAGAGCATTAAATCATATTTTAATTAATAGAAATTATTTATTACATGGTAAAATCCTGATCCTTGAGAATATAAGTAATCTCTCTCTACTTTAAGGCCTTCCTTAATTGGGGCTTACCAAAAAGTGATGCCGTTACATACGACATCCCCAACAACATAGACATTGATGTGCTATATATTCGAAAAGTTGAATAACTTTTGATACTTACCTATATTGTTCATAAATTTGTATTTTGTCTTGAAAAATCCTTTGTAGATAGGTTCATATTATTTTATTTTCCAAATATCAATTTTGTTCCATTTTTGTGACCTATATTTTCCTTCTTGGGGTCCATGTGTGATTTTTTCTCTCTGAAAACTCATGGGTAGGTGATCAATACAAGACCTAGAAGAGACGTGTAAGAGATCTACATTGTTGAATAGTAGACAAGAATCAATGACTATTCATATATGCATCAACTTTCTTGACTCTAAAGTAAAGTATGATTTTAAAAAGATTTGCTTATATTTTTTATTTCAAATTTGTAAATATTTGATAATAAGGATCAACTCTTTACAACAAGGTTTTAGAGCCTATAAATAGTCAATATTCATTCACATCTTGTGGAATTTAAGTTTAGTTAGGAACACAAATGCAATAGTTAAAACTTAGAAAAAATAGTTACAACAAACCATAGTATCATTGGTTCAATTATAGGGATATTCCTAGCATGCAAGTAGGATAGAAAAAGGCTAGGATGTGAAGTATGTACCTCAATTAAGAAATTCATGAAACATACCTAGCTCATATACTAAGTTTTGGACTCCATGTACATATATTTACATGGAGATATTATTGAAGAAGAAGTGATTCAGAAACATGTATTTAGATTTAGAATACAACCCTTGGAAACTTTTAAATCACCACTATATGTATTACAAATGAGAAGAGTACCTTAGAGTTCCTCTATAGTTAGGGACAACCACAACTAGTTGAAAAATATATATATCGTAACCCCTAGAATGGTATGTTTCACATAATTGACAACTTGCATTTGGAACCTGAAAATAAATGGAAGTGTGATGCAACATAAATAACTTACTTTGAATTTTTTAATTAAGTGAAAATATTTCATCACCATGTAATTGGAATCAGATGAGGTGTCTAAAAGGGATGTTTAATCAAGATTTTGGCATGATTACTCCGAATCCATTTTGGTGGTGGTGGGGTTTCCTCACTTTACGTACCGACTTGGCCAAGGAAATTTTAACTTCTTGGAGAAAACCCAAATATTTGAATAAATATTCATCTATAAAAGAAGTCTATATATAATCATCACCAATATAGGAAGGACTAATATGTTAACACATAGAGGAAAATTATTCTTCAGAAAAAAATTCATTGTATCTCTGATAGAATTACCCATACAAAATATGATGAATTGAGAATTAAATAATAGTTCTCCATCTATATATGTAGGTACAATATTTGTGAGAAAAAAGTTAAATTTAAAAGTGCACCCCAATAAGATAATTAAATTGTAAAATTTGATAAATATTGGGACCTCTAGATTTTTGTAACTCCCAATTTTCAAAGATATATAAAACTTTGGGTGATTTACTTGAACTAAGCACTATATGGATGTAAAACCATACACAGTGAAAATGGAGAAAAAATGAAGTATATCTAAATTTTTGACCCAATTAAACATCATATAAAGATTAATAAAAACAATATTTAAGTAAAATCTAATAAAGTTTAAAGTTCCACTATGATAGCTAAACATTTTCTACTAATTTTGTGGCATAACACAAAATTTAGATATTTGTAATTTTGATTCATAACATAGAAATGTGTACATGACCCTAGAGGAATTGCATGGACCAGGCATCACTAAGTGCTCAGGTGACTCTTTATGTTTCATTCAAATCTTAATTCCATAAATGTATGGAGTAGTTGTGATAATGGAGTAATAATAATTAGGGTGCAAACATTAAGTGATTGTGAGTTAGTTATCACATTGATTTTAGCTATTTTTTAGTTTCGCATAAGAAAGTTTTCCATTCGAGAAATTAATTTTCTTTTAAAAGTATATGTAAAAAATGATTTCATGGAATTTTATTGATGATTTCTTGAGCTAAGTCAAAATCAAGGAGGTATGAGGAAAATCGTAGAGGAGAAACCTAGAGTTTGGTGTAGGTTAATGATTGACGTGAAGAATACTACATTATAGTTGACACACCTATTTAGACTTTTTGTTGAATCCTTTTAAGGGGTGGAGAGTAGTACCTGAATAGATCATGGAATACCAATTTTAGGGATGAAATCTAATTTAAGAGGTGGAGAGATGTAACATACTAAAATTTGGGTACTAATTCCATTTTGAGCTTTAGTTCGTGATTCTCTTAAAATATGAGCCCATTTGCAAATTAGTCTCATTAAATCTCAGTTGATTATTTGGTCAATTATCATGTTCTAGGATATTAGTGTGTCTAATTTTTAATTCAAGGTGTCTAAATGTGTTTAGTTTCCTCACATTAGAAATATTTACAAATCAGTCACCCTCAAATTACTTTCATGCACCACATGACTATTTTAGTAATACACCTACTTTGACAAATAATGTATGTGGATCAGAATCAAATTAAGATACCTAATTTTTTAAGTGCTAAGTAAGAAATAAGAGCCAATGGTAGTATAATATACTTTTGGAAAGTTGGTATTTTAAAATACAGTTTTATAGAATTTAGAAACAATGTCAAATTTTCATGGTAATCAGAGTTGTTTCATGGAATTTATGAAGATTTTAAAGAATTATCTATTAAGGCTTTTAATTAGTAATAGGGATAAAAGAAGAAGATGAGAGACAGAAGCCATCCCCCTCCTCCATAACACTAGAGGTTAAAGAGAGAGAGAGAAAAGAGTTTGCTTCTCTGCCTATCACGATCTCGTCTGCTAGCCTTACTGCCCTCTATGGTTGTACCCCATGGGAAATCCAAACGTCACCTAAACCATTGTGGGAGCCTCTATTGCCTTTACTACTTCTAGTTGGAGGAAATGGAAGCAACACTCTTCACCAATAGCCAATTCCTCTCCTCCTGTCTAACTAGTAGTAGTCCTTGAAAACTCATAACTCCTCCCTTCAACAGATCCCCTTGAAGCCCTCGAATTGTCTTTCCTCCTATATACATATGCAACCACACTGCATGTCTGCAACAGACCAAAAATAGGATAAAGCCTCGCCTCACCAACTTTGAAGCTTTGTAGCCCAATCTCTATGATGTATAAACCTACAAATCACCTCTCTCCACCACCTTACAGACATTACTGGTTGTCCTACTTCATTTTTTCTTTGCGCCCAATCACCATGATGGTAGGGAAAACCTACCACCTAATGCACTGACTACCACTAGTCTCCATCAGGCTTTCGATTGTCATGACCATTCAACAAACTCACCAACACCTCCAACCATCCTTTGCAACGTTGCCTACTACATCACCCAGTCATTGTAGGCCACTACCTTCCTCTTCAGTTTGCTTAGTAATTCCCAAAACCTTGATAACTTGATGGGAGGATTTTGAGTCACTTTTATAGGATAGTTTCATATCCGTTTTATGCGATTATTGGTCATTTCCATGGTTAATATTGCATGACTCAGTTCCTTCAGCCTATAATCTCATTATGCATCAAATTTACCTTGTTTTATCTCATTTGGTATGAATGATCATATTTATCAAAGTTATCAAAGTTGATTCGAGTTTATCTTTGATTTTCAGGAAAAACGGATATATACAGCTGTCGATACCATCGACAACTGTGATACCATCGACGGCTGGCGATAGTATCCACAGGGCCATAGAGAGGTAGCCACAAAAGAGCAGAATGAGTCGATACCATCGACCTAGAAGTCGATGGTAGCGAGATAGCTTCAGTGAGTCAGATTTCTACAAGTTGATACAATCGACCAAATAGTCGATACTATCGACTCCGTCTCAGCAAAATCATCTTAACCGTCAGATTCCACAGAAAAGCGATGCCTAAGGTGTCGATACCATTGACCCAGAAGTCGATGGTGTCAAGATCATGTCAGAGCAAACCCAGAAAAGTAGAGGTTCACTGGTATCTGGGTGAGTGGATACCATCGACCCGCGTCGATGGTATCGACGCCGCCAGATCGGGTTAATCTACAGCTAGAGTCTAATCGTATGGTGTTGATGTTTTGGCGGCCTAAAGTGGTTCTTATGCCTAAAAACGGTGGCTCTAAGCCATCTATCACATCATTAGCCACTGCATAAGTCTCGAGGAGAAAAGATGAGGAAGAACGGAGCCTGAGCTACACACTGATTGTTCCAGAGGCCGTAGAAGGAGTTTTCCACCACCAGAAGGTTGTAGAACGCTCATCCCAAGCCGAGGAACGCTTGGATCTTCTCCGTTCAGGGGTTACTTCACATCTATCCACGTTTTCTCTATGTTTCCTCTTTCCTTCACCATGTTTTCTACTGAGATGAACATGCAGGGCTAATCCCCTTTGTCTTTAGGACAAGGAGTAGCCCGGGTGATCATAGTATGACAATTTCAACATAGTTTATCATAATTTGTCTCTAAAATTCATGGTATGCTATCGTTTTCTCTATTATATCATTATGCTTGATCACCATAGTGATAATCCAATACCTTTAATTGCTTTTGATGAGGAATTAACGGTTGAAAAGAAATGATAATCACATTAATCAATAAATTCCTTGGAAAAGGTGATGTACGATTAATGGTGGGAACCTTTAGACCTAAATTTCATACACCTTATCTAAGGCATAGGTTACTACTGACGTGAAACCAACTTAGGTTAAGGTAGTGAATTGTATCGCGGAAGTGAGCAATTCTAATTCCAGACCACTACCTGAATTAGGAGACATTTCATGGTAATTGTGTAAAACTTAGTTCAACGAGAACCCACGGTGAAACCACAATCCTAAAGATTCTTTTGAAATTGATTAAAACAACCATTTAATCGATCGTTCTATTTTCTTTTGTTTTATTTTTCTTTTTCAAAACAATTCTCAAACTTTTAAAACCAGTTTAGTTGATCGTGAGTAGTTAGTAGTAGTCTATCGAGAATTCTGTTTCCCTGAGTTTGACTCGGGCCTCACAAGGCCTATCTTACATTGACACGTGCACTTGCGTTATACGCACGGTGAAATTGTGTCAAGTTTTTGGCACTGTTGCTGGGGAAATGGAAATTGTCGACATTACGAGTGCTACAAGCGGCCACACTAGGCTACTTTTTCTTTTCATTTGCAATTTTAATTTTTGAAATTAATCATCTATCTTTCACATTCTACTTTTGTATAGCAGTGTGCTTAATTAAATCCATCTTTTTGTAGGTACTAGTGCAAGGTGAGCACGCGTAGCACAGACTGCCCATGGTCATCATCACAGGTCCCGTCTTTGGGATAAGATGAAGAGGAAAACAACATCCAAAATCAGCTTGAGGACGTGGAATCAGATTCTGAACTAGATGCAATGGCTGAAGAAAAAACAATATGGGAGAAGATCAAGGCTTCTTCCTCTTCTGCATCAAAGGGGCCTATTAAAAGGCAGGCAATAAATATTCCTACATATAAAATTGATCTGGCACTGATTAATTTGGTCAAATCTCAAGCATTTCATGGGTTGAAGAATGAAGATCCAGTGGCCCACATAAGCATTTTTGTAGAGAACTGTGATATGATAAAAATTGACTAGTTTCCACAGGAGGCACTTTACTTGAAGCTGTTTCCCAACTCTCTGGTAGGAAATGCACGAGAATGGCTGCATAACCTTGATGATGAGATCATGGAGACTTGGGATCAAATGATAGAGGTGTTCTTCGAAAGATTTTTTCCACCAGAGAAAACCAATGACCTGGTGAGGAAAATTCACAATTTCAGTCAAAAGGCGGGAGAAACTTATTCTGAGACGTGGGAATTCTTTCAGATCATGCTGAGGAGGTGCCCGCATCATGGGCTGGACAAGGAAAAACAAGTAAAAATTTTATACTTTTCTCTCAATGAGCATGACAGAAGCAACCTCAATTCAGCAGGCTCTGGTTTCTTCTTGAACAATACAGACACAAGGTGTTGGGAGATTCTAAAGAACATGGCTAAGAAACAGTCATGAGGTGATAGAGATGTACCAGAACATGTTAGAGCTACAGAGGAATAAAAGGCAATTAAAGAATTGAAAGACAAAATGGATCTCATATCCAAGAAGCTTGTAGAGAAAGAGGAAGAGTCTAATGAGGAGGCCCAAGTTTAATTCATTCAACAATAGGGCTATAGGAGCAATGATTATTCTTGGAGAAAGGATAGAAAATTCTCATGGAAGGATCCAAACAACTTCCTACAAGACCCGGATGCAAAAGCACAACCCACTGCGGATGACAAAAGCACCGAATTGCTCATCCAAGCGGTGAAACAAAATCAAGAGTTAATGAATATGTTCGCCAAGCAGTTACAGTCCCAGGGCGAGATTTTGAGTAAATTTGGGCAGACGTTGTAAAGTCATGGAGCGCAGATGAGGGCACTAGAGACGAATGTGGCCCAAATTTCCAATGAAGTGGCGGCCATGAAGCATCAAAATCAAGAAAGACCGACTGGTAATGTAGAGACTACTCAATCACATCATCAAGTTAAGTATATATCTGTGATTAAGGAGACAGAGACCCTGGCGGTGGAGGTCCATGAAAAGGGAAAAATGCATTTTGACACAGAGGCTAGACCTAGTGTGCCATACCCCCACAACTTATATGGACTACTAGGAGGATGTCGCCCGTTCAACAAATCCCACCAAGCCACCATCATGACCATGCCGACATCTAGGAAAGAGGAGTAGGTGAAAGCCATATTTTGCAGTGGATCCACTACCATCGAGAAGGATGGACAGCCACGAGCCTCAAAAACTGAGAATGATGTGTCAAAGCCTACGTAAAAGGGTGACATTGAAGCGAGCTTAGGGGAGGAGACCCCACATAGCCCATATGTGCCACCATACAAGCGAGTGAAGGAGTCAAATGTGCTTTTTCCGGATAGTCTGAGGCCGAAGAAAGAGCATAGGCACTTCAAGAAGTTCTTGGAGATGTTTAGGAAGCTTCATATTAACATTTTGCTAGTGGAGGTGATAGAACAGATTCCTGCATACGGAAGATTTATCAAGGATATCATCACTAAGAAAAGGTAGATAAAAGACACTGACGTTTGCTTTATGAATGAGACAGTGAGCTCAATAATCCACGGGAGTCTACTGAAGAAAAAGAAAGATCCCAGGAGTTTCTACATACCGTGCTCAATTGGCGGCCGTCACTTTCCACATGCACAGTGTGATTTGGGTGCTAGCATAAACCTTATGCCGTTAACCACGTTTCAAAAGCTGGGATTGAAATCACCAAAGAAATCTGCCATGTCTATTGAGTTAGCGGTTGGATCTATAGTGAAGCCACACGGAGTGTGTGAGGATTTACTTGTCAAAGTTGATAGATTTATCTTCCCTGTAGATTTCATGGTCATGGACATGCCACATCTTAATGGTTGTGAGATGCTACTAGGGAGGCTATTTCAAGCTACGGCTGATGTTATCACTACTATCGGGAGAGGTACCTTGACATTAGGGATCGGTAAAGAAAGAGTTGAGTTCAAATTGCTGAGTGATTCCCTAGGGACACTCCCCGATACCCCAATTTGATGAGTAGTATTTTGTCTAGCCTAAGATGTTAAAGTAGGGTGCTTGTTGGGAGGCAACCCAACCATTGGTAGATTTCATTTCCATTTACTTCAGTAGTTTTCATGAATTTCATTTTTAGTATAAAATGATGCCCTAATATGTGTGTTAAGTGTGCAGGACTATTTAGGTGTCAATACCATCAACCCTTGTGTCGATGGTAGCGACCAGGGTGCAAAGAGGCAGTTGTAGAGAATTTTCTATGTCGATACTATCGACGGCCTCGTCGATAGTATGGACCACCCATCAGGCTAATCGATAAAATTTTCTAGTGCAAGTCGATAGCATCGACCCCACAATCAATGCTCGTGAGATCTCTGGAGATTTTCAAATGAAATCTTCTCAGTAATGTTGATGCCATCGACACCATAGTCGATGGTATCGACTTGACTTCAGGAAAAATCAGAGCCAAGGCCTCGCGAGGATAAGGGATGCATACAGAAGTCGATGCCATCGACAACCCGTCGATGGTATCGACGAGACACATCAGCGATCTGCGAGATACCATCAACGAAGCACGCAAAATTTGGAGGGAGATCCGTGGGACGAGTTGATACTATTGACACCCGTCGATGGTATCGATGTGTCATCGATCCAGACCCTCACATCCATCAATCGACTACCGTTGATACCAGTAGAAGACAGATCGTACTACCAGTGTCGATAGCATCGAAACCCCGTCGATGGTATCTATGAGTCAATAGTAGTGCCAAGCTCATCTATATAAGGAGGGGTTGAGTTCATTTCTTCTTCACACCTTTAGATCTTCTCTCCTCCTGATTGAGCTAGAGAACTTGTGAGCAATCAAGGGACTGCACTGAGCAAGCGGACGATCATCCTCGAGTTCTTCTTCGATAGCAGAGATCATCTTCTCTGACCTTCACTGAGCTCCTTTTCTCTATCTCTTCTTTTCATCATGGTGAGGCATGGAGCGTCATCTTTCTCACACACGACTATGATGGATATCGACACCTTGGTACCACCACCGCCAGGCTCCATTCCCCTTCTGAGAATTGTACATACTTCGACGAACGTGAAAAAGATCTACAACGAGTCAATGAAGTAGTCAATCGAGCCGACTCGTTACATTGATCGGGCCCTGATCTGAGACCTTGGCTTTGAGGACAACCTCAACTATGTCCTCCATGGCCAAGTTGGGAGGTTGTCATATGTGAGTGAGGAACAAATTCCCTATCATGTTGAGGGCCACCCTTTCTTTGGCGAGTGGCCGACATACAAGGAACTTGTGGTAGAGTTCATGGTGTCTCTCGACATCTGTATCGTGCCTAACGACCTAATCACCACCGTCCGTGAACAGATCAAGGGTCGAGTCTCCTTTCGGCTGTTCAACCACAACTACACAATCATGCTCGACCAGTTCAACTCCATCTATAACTAGTGGCATTCTCCCGAGCAGTACAGATGGCTGGACAATCAGACTGACTATGACAAGATGTTCTCGTAGATGGTGACCGCGTCGATAGGAAAGATGCTTAGCTACCACAATGCAGCCGTCGCCGACTTTGAGCACCCATTCGTGCAGATTCTTCACCGTATACTGTGTATTACCTTCTTTGCTCGTGGCAAATTGTCGCTGAGCAAGTTCCAGGAGACGGACTTGTTTTTCCTCTATAAGCTGCTGAAGAGGGAAAAGCTCAACTGGGGCACGTTTTTCTTAATGCACGTGATGGCAGTGAAGCGGAGCACCAGACGAGGGAGGTGTGGTATATGCTCCTTTCCACTGCTCCAATCTTCTTACACTCTGTGATGGTGTGGTATATGCTCATTGCCACATTAAAAAGGAGTATCAGGAGCGCACACTACCAGACCCCGTCTTCAGCCTCCAGCCAGGCCAGCACTTCTAATGGCCTATCATTGCCATTGAGGATTCTGAGTAGGAAGAATATGCGGGAGACGACGACGATGCAGGCAACGATGACGCAGAGGAAGAGGAGGTTGTTACTCCTCTTTAGATACGAGTGGCACCGAGGAAGCGGCCACACTTCTATCTGGGGGCATCATCATCCTCGCAGCCTCTACCACCACAACCCTCTTAGGAAGGAGAGGTTGCATTTTCGATGTAGGGAATGTATGCCATGCTGCAAGGCATTCAGGAAACGCAACAACTGCATACCGCATCATTTGCAGATATACAGGACATGACCAAAAGGTTGTATGTGAATCAGTAGGTGATTTTTGAGAATGAACGTTAGTTGTTTGCCAACCAACAGTAGGTCTACGACCGATTGGGGAGGATCGAGCAACAACAACAGCTGGTCTACGATCATTATTGGAGCTGCAACTACCTCGGAGGGTATCCACAGCCACCGCCCATGCCGACTTATGATCTGAGCTTTCAGGGGCAATATCCTGAGTGGGAGCCCCATACCCAGCAGTACCCTCCATTTCCACCGCCACAGCAATAGAAGGGTATCACTTTTCCACCTTCTAAGGTTGTTTTTGACTATGAGGCCATAGTTGAATTCAAGCTTAGGGGGGGGGGAGATGGAATCATTTCTATCTTAGTCTTTATTTTTATCTTCTTTTGTTTTAGTATTTTCTAGTTTTAATTGTTTACAACTTTCTAGGATCCACATCTATCTAGTGTAATCCATGGATGTCTAGTTTTAAATGTGTGTCATCTCTTGTTTTCATATGGAGAAAGTTGAAATTTAAGCATTAATTTAATTTTTTTCAAGTAATTGTAAGCTTGCTTTGTTTGAAATTGAACACGTAACTTATGAAAAAAAATGGGTAGGTCAACTTTAAAACATATGATCACAATTGTACATTCAGATGATTCAAGAAATGTGGACGGTTTTGGATGTTGAGCCTAAACTGACCAAACGGTAACGGGGCTTTAATCTGAAGTGAGAGAGAGAAACCCGTTGATGGATTGGTACACATGTCAGTAAGGAGGGACATATAATCTATTCCAATGGTTCTGTCAATTAGTCTTGTGATCTATCCACCTCATTTCATTCAAACTCCACCATAAGGACTGGGAGCACATTATAGTTTTTATCTTTTGATTGCATGCCATTTAGATAGGATTGCATTATAGCTAGTTTTTGCATTAAAAAATTGAAAAATGAAAAGAGATTTGTAGAGTAGTCATGCATGTACACATTCTCAAGTGCATGCCTTGGTAGTTGCATAACTACTTTCATATAGTTGCATTTTGCATACTCTTGAGAATATAGGACATTATGTGCCTTACTTCTTCTGAAAAATAAGAAATGCGGGGGACTTGTTCTATACTCTTTGAGGAGTGAATTGTAATGCATCAATGGTAGTATCTATGTGAAAAAATAAAGTATTATAAATCAAATCTTAGTCAAATTGAAAAAAAAACAAAAGGACTTGAAAAAGAAGGAAAAAATATAACAAAGTGAAATCAGAGGGAGAAAAGAACTTGTTTCACCTGCATAATAGGAAGAATAAGCACATAATGTAGTTTTGTAGATATTCCATCTCACCTTGAGACGGAATCATAGAGCATGCATCATTCCACCTAAAAAGTAGGCATTAGGTCATTTCCATACACATATGCATCATTTAGGTCATTTTTATTGTTTATTGCATGTTGAACTGTATTGTGCTTCCTTTTTCTTCCACAACCGCCCATTTCATCCACCCATTGCTCAAAATGGTAGGACACCTATGATTATCTCCTCATTCTTGTATATCTGGAGATCTGCTTCCATGTAGATGGTAGTTAGGATATGAGCAACGTAGATAGGAGATCATGAGATGCACCAAGCCTAAATCGTAGGATTTTATTATATTAACTGCCTTATTTGATGGTGTTCGTTGATCTTTGGGTGGATATCTCTTATGGACAATCATTTTCACCTTTAGGGTAGTTACCGTTATATGGTGAGTGAGTGCCGGCATGTGCATGTCAGGTGGGAATCATACAGTGATGTCGTTTATGCTAGTATGTTCTTTAGTTGACCCTCGCAATTCTATTCTACAATTTTGTGCTTGAGGACGAGCAAAGATCTAGCTTAGGGGAGTTTGATGTGAGGATTTTGAGTCGCTTTTATAGGATAGTTTCATATGTGTTTTATGCGATTATTGGTCATTTCAATGGTTAATATTGCATGATTTAGTTCCTTCAGCCTATAATCTCATTATGCATCAAATTTACCTTGTTTTATCTCACTTGGTATGAATGATCATATTTATCAAAATTATCAAAGTTGATTTCAGTTTATCTTTGATTTCCAGGCAAAACGGATATATAGAGTTGTCGATACCATCGACGACTGTCGATAGTATTGACAGGGCCACAGAGAGGTAACCGTAAAAGAGCAGAATGAGTCGATACCATCGACCCAGAAGTCGATGGTAGCGAGATAGCTTCAGTGAGTTAGATTTCTACAAGTCGATACAATCGACCAAATAGTCGATACTATCGACTCCGTCTCAGTAGAATCAGCTTAAGCGTCGGATTCCAAAGAAAAGCGACACCTAAGGTGTCGATACCTGACATGATTTTACCGTGCATATAACGCAAGTGCACGCGTCAATGTAATATAGGACTTGTGAGGCCCGATTCGAACTCAGGGAAATGGAATTCTCGGTAGACTACTACTAACTACTCACGATCAGCTAAACTGGTTTTAAAATTTTGAGAATTGTTTTGAAAAATAAAAAAATAAAACAAAAGAAAATAGAACGATCAATTAAATGGTTGGTTTAATCAATTTCAATGGAATCTTTCTGATTGTGGTTTCACCGTGGGTTCTCGTTGCACTAAGTTTTACACAATTACCATAAAATGTCTCCTAATTAGGGTAGTGGCTTGGAATTAGAATTGCTCGCTTCCGTGATACAATTCACTACCTTAACCTAAGTTGGTTCCACGTCAGTAGTAACATATGCCTTAGATAAGGTGCATGAAATTTAGGTCTAAAGGTTCCCACCATTAATCATACATCACCATTTCTAAGGAATTTATTGATTAATGTGATTATCATTTCTTTTCAACCGTTAATTCTTCATCAAAAGCAATTAAATGTATTGGATTATCACTATGGTGATCAAGCATTATGATATTATAGAGAAAACGATAGCATACCACGAATTTTAGAGACAAATTATGATAAACTATGTTAAAATTGTCATACAACGATCACCCGGGCTACTCCCGGTCCTAAAGACAAAGGGGATTAGCCCCGCATGTTCATCTCAGTAGAAAACATGGTGAAGGAAAGAGGAAACATGGAGAAAACATGAATAGATGTGAAGTAACCCCTAAATGGAGAAGATCCGGGCGTTCCTCGGCGTGGGATGAGTGTTGTACAACCTTTCGGTGGTGGAAAACTCCTTCTACGGCCTCCAGAAAAATCAGTGCATAGGTCTAGCTCCGTTCTTCCTCCTCTCTTCTCCTCGAGACTTGTGTAGTGGCTAATGAGGTGATAGATAGCTTCGAGGCGCCATTTTCAGATATAAGCACCACTTTAGGCCACCAAATCATCACCACTGTACGATTAGACTCGAGTTGTAGATTAACCTGATATGACGGCGTTGATACCATCGACGCGGGTCAATGGTATCGATCCACCCGGATACTGGCGGTCCTCTACTTTTATGGGTTTGCTATGACATGATCTTGATACCATCGACTTATGGGTCGATGGTATCGACACCTTAGACGTGCTTTTCTATGGAATCCGACGCTCAAGCTGATTCTTCTGAGACATAGTCGATAGTATCGACTATTTGGTCGATTGTGTCGACCTATAGAAATCTGACTCGCTGAAGCTATCTCGCTACCATCGACTTCTGGGTCGATGGTATCGACTCATTCTTCTCTTTTGTGGCTACCTCTCTGTGGCCCTGTCGATACTATCGACAACTGTCGATGGTGTCGACAGTTGTATATATCCATTTTTCCTGAAAATCAAAGATAAACTCAAATCAACTTTGATAAGTTTGATGAATATGATCATTCATGCCAAATGAGATAAAACAAGGTAAATTTGATGCATAATGAGATTATAGGCTGAAGGAACTAAATCATGCAATATTAACCATGAAAATGACCAATAATCGCATAAAACACATATGAAACTAGCCTACAAAAGCGACTCAAAATCCTCGCATCAAATTCCCATAAGCTAGATCTTTACTCATCCTCGAGCACAAAACTATAGAATAGAATTGTGAGGATCAACAAAAGAACATACTAGCATAAACGAAATCACTATATGATTCCCACCTGACATGCACATGTCGGCCCTCACTGACCACGGAACGGTAACTACCCTAAAGGTGACAATGATCATCCATAAGAGATATACACCCCAAGATCAATGAACACCATCAAATAAGGCAGTTAATATATATAATAAAATCCTCCAGTTCAGGGTTGGTGCATCTTGTGATCTCCTATCTATGTTGCTCATATCCTAACTACCATCTACATGGAAGCAGATCTCCTGATATACAATAATGAGGAGATAATCATGGGTGTCCTAGGTGGATGGAATGGGTGGTTGTGGAAGAAAAAGAAGCATATAACAATCAATCATGCAATAAAAAAATTAATGACCTATCATGATACCAAATGCAAATGAAAATGTCCTAATGCTACATTTTTGGTGGAATGATGCATGTACTATCATTCCGTCTCAAGGTGAGATGGAATATCTAATAAAACTATACCATGTGCTTATTCTTCTTAATTCTCAGGTGAGAACATGTTCCTTTCTCCCTCTTCTTCTTTATTATTTATCAAATCCTTTTTTTCTTCTTTTTTTCTTCCTTTTTTTTCTTTTTTAAACCCTCATTTTCATAAATGATAATGAGTTATTTGTTGGGCATTCTTCCTTTTACATAACTTGTACATTTGATGCATTCTTCTTGGAGGGTATGGAACAAGTTCAACACCTTTAATATTTTTAGAAAAACATAAGACACATGATGTAATGTATGCTCAAAAGATACAAATGCAACTACATAATGTCAATTATGCAACTACTATGACATGCACATAAAAATAATGTGTATGTATAACTATTCTCTACTTCTGGAGTGTGATTCACCAAAAAAAAAAACTATTCTCTACTTTTCATTTAAAAAAAAAGGAATATGAAAAAATGACTGTAATGCAAGACCTACCAACATGGAATGCAGCCAAAGAGTGAAAGATAGTAATGTGCTTCTAGTTCTTATGGTGGAGTGTGAATGACATTGCGGTGGATAGATCACAAGACTAATTGACAGAACCATCAAAATAAATCATATGTCCCTCCTTACCGACTTATGTACCACTAAATCAAGGGGTTTCTCTCTCACTTATGATTAAGGTCTCGTTACCATTTGGTAAAGTTGACCTACCCAATTGTTTTCATAAGTTAAGTTTTCAATTTCAAACAAAGTAAGCTTACAATTACTTGATTTTTTTTTTAAAGTTAATGCTCAAATTTTGACTTTCCCCATATGAAAATAAGAGATGACACACATTTAAAATTAGACATCCACAGATTACACTAGATAGATGTGGATCCTAAAAACATATAAACAATAAAAACTAGAAAATACTAAAAAAAGGAGATAAAAATAAAGACTAAGATAGAAACTGTTCCACCTCCTCCCTAAGCTTGAATTCAACTATGGCCTCGTAGTCAAAAACAACCTTAGAAGGTGGAACAGTGATACCCTTCTATTGTTGTGGCGGTGGAAATGGCTGGTACTGCTGGGTATGGGGGTCCCACTCAAGATATTTCCCCTAAAAGCTCGGATCATAAGTCGGCATGGGCGGTGGCTGTGGATACCCTCTGAAGTAGTCGTGACTCCAATAATGATCGTATAATAGCTTTTGTTGTTTCTCGATCCTCCCCAACCGGTCATAGACCTACTGTTGGTTGGCGAACAACTGACATTCATTCTCAAAAATCACATGTTGATTCAAATACAACCTGTTGGTCGTGTCATGCATATCTGCAAAGGATGCGGTATGCAGTTGCTGCATCTCCTGAATGCCTTGCAACATGGCATAAATTCCCTGCAGTGAAAAGGCATCCTCTCCTTCCTGAGAGGGATGTGGTGAAGGAGGCTGCGAGGATGATGATGCACCCAGATAGAAGTGTGGCTGCTTTCTCGGAGCCACTCGTGTCTGAAGAGGAGTAACAATATCCTCTTCCTTCTCATGCTCGTTGCCGTCATTGTTTTCATTGTCCTCCTCGTCTTCTGCATTGTCGGAGTCATCGATGGAAATAATGGGCCACCTGAAGTGTTGGGACACCTAAATGTTGAAGACATGATTGGGGAGCGCACACTCCTAATATTCTTTGTTGACGTGGCAGTGCGCATAGACCACGCCATCACGAACTGTCAACAAATTAGACCGATGTAGATGATGGAGGCTGACGGAGCTCTTACTTACCAGAAGAGGCATTGAAGAAAGATCTAGTCCGAGATAGAGGGCTAGAGGAGTGATGAGTCCCCCAAAATGAATTGCGGCTCGCCTGGTGCTCCTTTTCACGGCCATCATGCGCGTTAAGAAAAACGCGCCCCAGTTCAGCTTGCCCCCTGTCAGCAGATTGTACAGGAAAAAGAGATTGGTCTCTTGAAATTTTCTCAGCGACAGCTCGCCGCGAGCAAAGAAAGTGATACAAAGCATGTGGTGGAGGACCCACACAAAAGGATGCTCAAAATCAGCAACCGCGACATTGTGATAGGTGATTGTCTTACCTTGAGGGGCAGTCACCATCCGTGTAAACATGGCATCATAATCATCCTGGTTGTCTGGCCGTCAGTGCTAGTCGGGAGAGTGCCACCAGTTGTAAATTGAATTGAACTGATCAAGCGTGATAGTGTAGTTGCGGTTGAACAACCGAAAGGAGACTCGACCCTTGATCCATTCACGATTGGTGGCAATGAGGTCGTTGGGCACGACACAGATGTCAAGAGATGCTATGAACTCTACCATGAGTTCCTTGTAAGTCGGCCACTCGCCAAAGAAAGGGTGGCCCTCAACATGATAGGGGATTCATTCCTCACTCACATATGACAACCTCCCAACTTGGCCATGGAGGACATATTTGAGATTTTCCTCAAATCCAAGGTCTCAGATCTTGTATCGGATGCAATATCGAGTTGGCTCGATAGTCCTTTTCATAAGCTCCTCGTAAAATTTTTTCACACCCGTAGATGGATGTGCAAGCCGAGGACGAGGGAGGGAGCTTGGCGATGGTGGAATGAAAGTCTCAATCTCCATCGGCACAGTGCTTGAAGACGACGAAGCGGCGTTCCTCACCATGATGATTAGAAAGGGGTAGCGAGGAAGAGAGCTCAGTGAAGATCTGGAGAAGAATCTCTCTGCTGTCGAAGAAGAACTCGAGGACGACCATTCTCTTGCTCAGTGCAGGCCCTTGATTGCTCACAAGTTCTCTAGCTCAATCAGGAGGAGAGAAGATCTGAAGGTGTGAAGAACAAATGAACTCAACCCCTCCTTATATAGCTGAGATCAGAACCCTTGTTGACTCTTCGATACCATCGATGGGGTGTCGATGGTATCAACACTGGTAGCACAATCTGTCTTCCATTGGTATCGACGATCTTCAATTGATGGATGTGGGGGCCCGGATCGATGACACGTTGATACCATTGACAAGCGTCGATAGTATCGAATCGTCCCATGGATCGCCCTCCAAAGTTGGAGTGCTTCGTTGATGGCGTCTCGCGGATCGCTGACGCGTCCCGTCGATACCATCGAAGGGTGTCGATGGCATCAAATTCTGTATGCATCCTTTATCCTCGCGAGGCCTTAGCTCTGGTTTTGCCTGAAGTCAAGTCGATACCATCGACTATGGTGTCGATGGAATCAACATTATTGAGAAGATTTCATCTGAAAATCTCTAGAGATCTCACGAGCATCGACCACGGGGTCGATACTATCGACTTGCTCCAAAAAATTTTGTCGATCATCCTGATGGGTGGTCGATACTATCGATAAGGCCGTCGATAGTATCAACAGAGCAAATTTTCTACAGCTTCCGCTCTGCACCCTAGTCACTACCATTGACACAAGGGTCGATGGTCTCGACACCCAAATAGTCTTGCACACTTAACACACATATCAGGGCATCATTTTTATACTAAAAATGAAGTTAATGAAAACTACTTTAAAAAATGTGAAAAATCAACTAAATAAAAATGCAATTACCGATGGTTGGGTTGCCTCCCAACAAGTGCCCTACTTTAACGTCTTCGTCTAGACGGAATAAAGCTCATCATTCTTCCTTAAGTGCCATCAGTTTAACCTCATGAACCTTTCTTGTATAATCCTCCCCATAATAGTGCTTCAATCTTTGGCCATTCACTAAGAACGTTCTGTCACCATCCTTAACCATGATAGCACCATGTGGTCGCACCTCCTCTACTATAAATGGTCCACTCCAGCGTGATCACAATTTCCAAGGGTGCAACTTTAACCTTGAATTGAATAAAAGTACCATCTCACCCTTCTTGAACATCCATAGATGGATATGGCGATCATGGATTTGCTTTGTGCGCTCTTTATAAATCCTTGAGTTCTCGTAGGCATTCATTCTCAGCTCATCTAGCTCATTGAGCTCTAACATTCTCTTTCTCCCAGCCTCGTCCATGCTCAAATCCAACTTCCTTAGTGCCCAATGTGCTTTGTGCTCCAATTCTACCGGCAAATGACATGCCCGACTGTACACCAACCTAAAAGGCATAGTGCCTATAGGTGTTTTGAATGCAGTCTTGTATGCCCATAATGCATCCGGTAAAAACGCACTCCAATTCTTTCTTGACGAGGCCATAGTGCGCTCCAGGATCTTCTTAATTTCTCTATTTGACACTTCCACCTAACCTTGTGTTTGCGGGTGATACGGGGTGCCTACATTGTGCTTGACCCCGTATTTACTCAGTAATGTAGTGAATTTTCGATTCGTGTAGTGGGTGCCACCATCACTGATGATCATCTGTGGCATACCAAACCTGTAGAAAATATGATCTTTCACAAACCTACACACTACTGCAGAATCATTAGTCCTTGTGGGTATTGCCTCTACCCACTTTGATACATAATCAAAAGCAAGTAAGATATACAAATTGGAGTTGGAGGACACAAATGGTCCCATGAAATCAATACCCCATAGATTGAACTTCTCAACTTCTTGGAATACCGTGAGGGGCATCTCTTGCCATTTTGATATATTACCTACCCTTTGACAGGAATCACATCGTCTCACATAGTCATAGGCGTCCCTGAAAAGTGTAGGCCAGTAAAGGCCACTCTCTAACACCTTAGCCACCGTCCTTGCACTTGCATGATGATCGCTGGTAGGTAGTGTATGACAATGACTAAGCACACTCTCATATTCATACTCCGGTACACACCTGCGCAAGATTCCATCCCTAAATTGTCTCAACAAAATCGGGTCATCCCAAAAATAATATCTCAAAGAGTGAAAAACCTTTTTTTCTCTTGATAGGTCCAATCATCCGGGATTTCTTTACATGCAAGGTAATTGACAATATGCGAAAACCAAGGATCTGTCGATTGAATTGAAAGAATTTGCTCATCCGGAAATGTCTCGGTAATGGGTATATGGGTATCCTTTTCATCAACCCGCTCTAACTGAGATAAGTGGTCCGCAACCACATTCTCAATACCTGCCTTATCTTTAATTTCAATGTCGAATTCTTGCAACAATAAAATCCACCTAATCAATCTAGGTTTTGCATCTTTTTTCCCCATTAGGTATTTTATGGCGGCATGATAAGTCCACACCACAACCTTAGAACCCGCTAAATATTGCCTAAATTTTTCAAAAGCAAAAACCAAGGCAATTAGTTCTTTCTAGGTAGTGGTGTAATTGAGTTGTTCATCATTTAAAGTTTTAGACGCATAAAAAATTACTATAGGCTTGTTCTCAAGATGCTGCCCAAGAACAGCCCTAATGGAAAAATCTGACACGTCACACATAAGCTCGAATGGCTTAGTCCAATCCGGTGTTTGAACAACCGGCGTAGAAATCAGTTTGTCCTTAAGCACCTCAAAAGCATGTAGGCACTTATCGTTGAAATGAAAAATGACATCTTTTTCAAGCAATTCCGAAAGCGGCTTAGCTATTTTCGAAAAGTCCTTAATGAACCGGCGATAAAATCCCGCGTGACCAAGGAAACTTTGCACCTCTTTCACCATATTTGGTGGAGGTAGTTTGGAAATAACCTCAATCTTTATGGGATCCACCTCCAGTCCTTTGATGGACACCTTGTGTCCTAACACTATGCCTTCATTTACCATCATGTGGTACTTTTCCCAATTGAGGACTAAATGTGTGTCATCACCTCTCTGTAACACCTTATCAAGATTTTGCAAACATTCTTCAAACGACGCACCATAGATGGAAAAGTCATCCATAAAACCCTCCAAGCAGCGTTCCACCATATCTGAAAAAATAGCAAGCATGCAACGCTGAAAAGTGGTCGGTGTGTTGCGCAAACCAAACGACATTCGGAGATAAGAAAAGGTTCCATAAGGACAAGTGAAGGTGGACTTCTCTTAATCCTTAGGATCAATGGAAATCTGATTGTAACTGGAATAGCCATCCAAAAAACAAAAATGAGAGCGGCGAGCCAGTCGCTCCAAAATCTGATTAATAAATGGGAGAGGAAAGTGATCTTTTAGGGTAGCGGAATTGAATTGGCAGTAATTGATGCAAACACGCCACCTGGTTACCAATCGGGTGGTGACAGGTTCATTTAGCAAATTTTGAGTAACAGTGATCCCCCCTTTTTAGGGACTACCTGTGTGGGGCTTACCCATGTCGAGTCTGAAATGGCATAGATGATGCTCGTCGAAAGGAGCTTGATCACCTCCTTCTTGATGACCTCCATGATATTAGGATTTAGTCGATGTTGTGGCTGAATCACTGGCTTGCCTCCTTCCACAAGCCGAATTTTGTGCTGGCAGAGAGTAGGGGAGATCCCCTTGATGTCAGAAACGGACCAACCAAATGCACCACGGTGGTTCTTCAACACAATCATCAACTGTGCTTCCTCATCGGCACTCAGATATGTCGATATGATCACCAGAAGCTTCTCATTATCCACCAAGAAAACATACTTTAGGTGGGGGGCAGCGGTTTAAGTTCCAACTCAGGTGGGCTGACCAAGGAAGATTGAAGCGGTGGTGGCAGCGGTCCCAGATCTTCATAGTGCTTGGGGTAGTAGCAAGGAAACACTTGAAGAATCTTTGTACATTCTTGTAATGAGGCGCTTATCATCCAATCTTCTGTTAAGTTGAACAGACATGCCTCAAGGGGTAGTTGTGAGTATGAATCAAATATAGAGACCGTTATAGCCTCATCCTCTATAGACAGTGAAACTTCCTCTTCTTCATAATCAGGATAACTCACTGCTTTCACAAGAGAAATTACCTTTGTCTGCTCCATGATGTCTACAACAATTGTGCCTTTATCTACTTTCATCATGATGTGGGCCATATCAAGAAATGACTTTCCTAGAAAAAGTGAGATGTTGTGCTCAAAGTGCTTTATTTAATGACATTGTTCATTTACTTGTGATTGCTTTGGATTTGATGGCATGAGTATTTCAAATCTGTCATCGACTATTCCCATTGTTAACCGACCTCTTTCCATTTCCAGTATCATGTTGACAGTGGCTTGAAAAGGTCTTCCCAACAATAGCTCATTCCCTCGTTCATCTTGCATCTCCATAATGACAAAATCAGCCGGGAACACAAACCTATCAACCTTCACTAGGACATCCTCACAAATACCATACAACCTCACCATAGAATTGTCTGCCAATTGAATTGTCATATTGCTCTGTCGAGATTCTTTTAGGCCAAGATTTTTGAATGTGGAGAGGGGCATCAAGTTAATACTTGCCCCGGAATCACAGAGTGCCTCACCAAATTTGACTTTACCAATATAGTAGGAGATGTTGAAGCAGCCCGAATCTTGTCTCTTTGGTGGAAATTTTCCCAGAATGAAAGCGTTGACCTTCTGCTTAAGAACTACCACCTCGGTATCAAGTATCTTCCTCTTTTTGGTAATTATATCTTTCAAAAATTTACCATACAAAGGTATCTGCTCAATCACCTCCAATAAAGGAATATTAACAGAAAGTTTACTAAAACTGTCCACAAATTTCTTGAATTGTGCATCCACTTTCTTGGCTTTGAGACTGTTGGGGTAAAGTACGGGGACGATCTATGCCCCTGATGTGGTGGCACATATAGCATCATATTATTTTTCTCCTTCTCTACAATAGGCTCATCTGTGGCCTTGTCTCCTTCATCTTCAACTGTCTCTACCACTTCAGTACCCTCTGCGGTCTCACCTTGATTTTTTGGTTGTTGGGTGCTCGGTTCATTGACCCTAGGGTTTAAACGTTTCTTTCCACTCCTTAGTAGAATGGCTTTGGCCTAGTGGTTCCCTCCTTGAACATTTGTGTTTCCTGGAAAACCTTGCACTGTGGGCTTTTTCAGACTGGTTATTTCAGCTGCCATCTGTGCTATGGATGTCTCAAGAATCCTCATCTGGGCTCCATGACTTTGTAGAGTTTGCCCAAACTGGTTCATAAATTCTCCTTGTTGCTTGATTTGTTGGCCAAACGTGCTCATTAGCTCTTGATTCTATTTTATCACCTGATTGAGCAACTCATTGCTCTTTTCCTCTATCGTGGGATGTGGCTTAGCATCAGGATCCTACAGGAAATTATTTGGATCCTTCCATGAAAACTTTTTGTCCTTCCTCCAAGAATAGTCATTATTTCTGTACCCGTGCTGCTATCACATGAACATCACTTGTGACTCATCCTCAGACCTGTCATCTTCTTTTGCTAACAATTTCTTGGCTAATAGGTCCATTTTCTCGTTAAGCTCCTTAATGGCTTTTGAATCTCCAGCAACTCAAACCTGTTCTGGTGCATCTCTATCACCCCATGACTATTTCTTAGCCATGTTCTTTAGAATCTCCCAACACCTTGTGTCTGTATTGTTCAAGAAGAAACCAGAGCCTACTGAATCGAGGTTGCTTCTGTCATGCTCATTGAGAGAAAAGTAGAAATTTTTTACTTGTTTTTCCTTGTCCAGCCCATGATGTGGGCACCTCCTCAACATTATCTGGAAGCATTCCCATGTCTCTGAAAAGGTTTCTCTCCCCCTTTGGCTGAAACTGTGAATTTTCCTCACTAAGTCATTGGTCTTCTCAGGTGGGAAGAATTGCTCAAAGAACACCTCTATCATTTGATCCCAAGTTTCCACGATATCATCATCAAGGTTATGCAACCATTCTCATGCATTTCCTGCCAGAGAGCTGGGAAATAGCTTTAAGTAAAGTGCCTCCTGTGGAAACTGGTCAATTTTTATCATATCACAATTCTCTACAAAAGTGTTTATGTGGGCCACTGGGTCTTCATTCTTCAGCCCATGAAATGCTTGAGATTTAACCAAATTAATCAGTGCCAGATCAATTTTATATGTAGGAATGTTTATTGCCTGCCTTTTAATAGGCCCCTTTGACATGGAAGAGGAAGAAGCCTTGATCTTCTCCCATATTATTTTTTCTTCAGCCATTGCTTCTGGTTCAGAATCTGAATCCACGTCCTCAAGCTGGTTTTGGATGTTGTTTTCCTCATTGTCTGATCTCGAAGACGGGACCTGTGATGATGACCGTGCATAGTCTGTGCTACGCGTGCTCACCATGCACTAGTACCTACAAAAAGATGGATTCAATTAAGCACAATGCTAGATGAAAACAGAATGTAAAAGATAGATGATTAATTTCAAAAATTAAAATTGCAAAAGAAAAGAAAAATTAGCCTAGACTGGACGCTTGTAGTACTCGTAGTGTCGACAATTGTCGTTTCCTCGGCAATGGCGTCAAAAACTTGATACGATTTTACCGTGCGTATAACGCAAGTGCACGCATCAATGTAATATAGGCATTATGAGGCCAGAGTCGAACTCAGGGAATGGAATTCTCGGTAGACTACTACTAACTACTCATGATCAGCTAAACTGGTTTTTAAAGTTTGAGAATTGTTTTGAAAAAGAAAAAAATAAAACAAAAGAAAATAGAACGATTGATTAAATGGTTGGTTTAATCAATTTCAATGTAATCTTTAGGATTGCGGTTTCACCACGGGTTCTCGTTGCACTAAGTTTTACACAATTACCATAAAATGTCTCCCAATTCGGGTAGTGGTCTGGAATTAGAATTGCTCGCTTCCATGATATAATTCACTACCTTAACCTAAGTTGGTTCCACGTCAGTAGTAACCTATGCCTTAGATAAGGTGCATGAAATTTAGGTCTAAAGGTTCCCACCATTAATCATACATCACCTTTTCTAAGGAATTTATTGATTAATGTGATTATCATTTCTTTTCAACTGTTAATTATTCATCAAAAGCAATTAAAGGTATTGCATTATCACTATGGTGGTCAAGCACAATGATATAATAGAGAAAATGATAGCATACCACGAATTTTAGAGACAAATTATGATAAACTATGTTAAAATTGTCATACAACGATCACCCGGGCTACTCCCGATCCTAAAGATAAAGGGGATTAGCCCCACATGTTCATCTCACTAGAAAACATGGTGAAGGAAAGAGGAAACATGGAGAAAACGTAAATAGATGTGAAGTAACCCCTGAACGGAGAAGATCCGGGTGTTCTTCGACGTGGGATGAGCGTTCTACAACCTTCCGGTGGTGGAAAACTTCTTCTACGGCCTCTCGAACAATCGATGCATAGCTCTAGCTCCGTTCTTCCTCCTCTCTTCTCCTCGAGACTTGTGCAATGGCTAATGACATGATAGATAGCTTAGAGCCACTATTTTTAGGTATAAGCACCACTTTAGGCCACCAAAACATCACCACCGTACGATTAGACTCAAGCTGTAGATTAACTTGATCTGACGGCATCGATACCATCGACACGGGTCGATGGTATCGACCCACCCAGATACCGGTGGTCCTCTACTTTTCTGGGTTTGCTCTGACATGATCTTGATACCATCGACTTATGGGTCGATGGTATCGACACCTTAGGCGTCACTTTTCTGTGGAATCTGATGCTTAAGCTGATTCTGTTGAGACAGAGTCGATAGTATCGACTATTTGGTTGATTACATTGACCTATAGAAATCTGACTCACTGAAGCTATCTCGCTACCATAAACTTCTGGGTCAATGGTATCGAATCATTCTTCTCTTTTGTGGCTACCTCTCTGTGGCGCTGTCGATACTATCGACAGTCATCGATGGTATCGACAGCTGTACATATCCGTTTTGCCTGAAAATCAAAGATAAACTTGAATCAACTTTGATAAATATGATCATTCATACCAAATGAGATAAAACAAGGTAAATTTGATGCATAAGGATATTATAGGCTGAAGGAACTGAATCATGCAATATTAACCATGAAAATGACCAATAATCACATAAAACACATATGAAACTAGCCTATAAAAGGGACTCAAAATCCTCACATCAATACCATCGACCTAGAAGTCGATGGTATCAAGATCATGTCAGAGCAAACCCAGAAAAGTAGAGGATTGCCGGTATCTGGGTGAGTCGATACCATCGACCCGGATCGATGGTATCGATGCCGTCAGATCAGGTTAATCTACAGCTCGAGTCTAATTGTACGGTGGTGATGTTTTGGCCGCGTCGATGGTATCGACGCCATCAGATCAGGTTAATCTACAGCTCAAGTCTAATTGTACGGTGGTGATATTTTGGCAGCCTAAAGTGGTGCTTATACCTAAAAACGGCGGCTCTAAGCCATCTATCACGTCATTAGCCACTGCACAAGTCTCGAGGAGAAGAGAGGAGGAAGAACGGAGCCAGCGCTACACACCGATTAATCAGGAGGCCGTAGAAGGAGTTTTCCACCACCAGAAGGTTGTAGAACGCTCATCTCACACTGAGGAATGCCCGGATCTTCTCCGTTCAGGGGTTACTTCACATATATCCACATTTTCTCCATGTTTCCTCTTTCCTTCACCATGTGTTCTACTGAGATGAACATGCGGGGCTAATCCCCTTTGTCTTTAGGACTGAGAGTAGCCCTGGTGATCGTTGTATGACAATTTCAACATAGTTTATCATAATTTGTCTCTAAAATTCGTGGTATGCTATTGTTTTCTCTATTATATCATTATGCTTGATCACCATAGTGATAATCCAATGCCTTTAATTGCTTTTGACGAAGAATTAACGGTTGAAAAGAAATGATAATCACATTAATCAAGAAATTCCTTGGAAAAGGTGATGTACGATTAATGGTGGGAACCTTTAGACCTAAATTTTAGGCACCTTATCTAAGGCATAGGTTACTACTAACGTGAAACCAACTTAGGTTAAGGTAGTGAATTGTATCGCGGAAGTGAGTAATTCTAATTCCAGGCCACTGCCCTAATTAGGAGACATTTCATGGTAATTGTGTAAAACTTAGTGCAACGAGAACCCGTGGTGAAACCGCAATCCTAAAGATTCCATTGAAATTGATTAAACCAACAATTTAATCGATCATTCTATTTTCTTTTGTTTTATTTTTCTTTTTCAAAACAATTCTCAAACTTTTAAAACTAGTTTAGCTGATCGTGAGTAGTTAGTAGTAGTCTACCAAGAATTTCTTTTCCCTGAGTTCGACTCGGGCCTCACAAGACCTATATTACATTAACACGTGCACTTGCGTTATACGCACGGTGAAATCGTGTCATAACTTAACTTCCACCTCCTCAAGCTCATCATAGAGATCTATAGATTGACCCTCAAACCTTTTGGTCATCCCTCACATCTTGCCCAACGAGGAGCTATGTTTTTCTCATGATGCCCATCCTATAGTTAACAATGCTCAGATACCTAACGGCCAAACCCCTACTAGCATGAAGTACCAGACCCTTGATGGCTCTCCCAAGCATACAACTCCCCTATTGTAGAAAAGGTAGCTCCTCCTCCCCTCCATTATTGATTCCTTTATTTTACAGAATGTCAAGTAAATAATTAGATATCGATAGACTAAATGAAAATAATAACAATCTGTAGATCTACTAAATAATTAGATACCGATAGAGTAAATGAAATTATTTGATCTACTAAACAGAATCATTCTATTTGAACTACTGACTACTTAGTTATGTGTTTTAATAAAAAGATAAGTTATAAACTATTAATTTTTGTTATTATGAAAGATCTACCCCTGTTACAAGTCCAAACCCTAGAAATATACATGCCAAACTATAGTTGGATATAATATTTTGACTTTAACCTAAGACAACATTATCCTAATGGAAACTTGGTGAGATAATAGGGATGAGAACCTATTTTATCTTAGATAACCTCATATTCCAAATAAAATATAAGATAACACTTCTTGATCTATTATATGAGGATTTCTTTCATTCACATATTGGTCTAATTACGTTTATATGAAAATTTCGGCCTAAGTTGGAAAGTATATGTATTATTAGATGCATTGTCAACATGGACCTATTATACTTATGTGATCAAATATGTAGTTGATAGAGAATGTTGATCGAAAATATAAATTGGAAATATACTCATAAATAATTGGACTACTAATATATGTTTTATTTATGATCTTAAATAAAGAAAATACATACATGTATCAATTAGTTCACCTATGAATTAGGAATTAAATAAATGGTAGCATTGAGTTACCAAGTATGATTCAATACCTTAGTATAAACTGCAATATTACGCTAATGGACAATAGAAGGCATATCACTATTCATATGCCCCCCACAATAAATCTAGGAATCCTAAAAAGTATACATATTGTTGATTCTCTATGTTTTTGTATTTGTTATTTGTATCTTATTTAATCAAACTTACTCTGGCATTCTATTACATATGAAAATAGTAGGGTATAGAATAGGATATATGATATCCTAGTACATTTTAATGACCCTAATTTCTCTTAACCAAGTAACTCATGCCTATTTGGATAACTGAATGCTTTGTATATTTGATGAATCAAATCAAATGGATGGGTTTAACTTTTAAGATATACTAATATTTCTTTAATAGGAAGTAATTAGTGTTTATTTTATAACATATATTCATCTTAGTAGATAATTCTGGGTTAAGAAGCCCTAATATCAGCTTAATAGAAGCATAACATATATAATATACATATACATATACATATAGATATACATATACATATACATATACATATACATATACATATACATATACATATACATGTACATATACATATACATATACATATACATATACATATACATATACATATACATATACATATACATATACATATACATATACATATACATATACATATACATATACATATACATATACATATACATATAAATATATATAAGTATTATCTAGGGATTGTAGTAAATAAGATCTCTTAACTTCGGTATTTAAAGTTCAAATATCAGTTGATAGTGAAATACAAATAATTATTTAGTAGTTTGAATCTTATTAGATGATTTGAGAAGTAAAATCCTTAATTGGTTGAGTAAATAATTTCATTACATTAAAAAAATGATTTGCAAAAGATGCTCTTAGACATATATACATACTTTTGAATGTGTTTTTGTTGGGTGGAATTCATATTTTTTCAATTGTGTGAGTTTAGAAAGTTTGATCCATGGTGTAATACTAAATTTACATGACTTTGCAACGTCATACAGATCTTGCATTATGCATTGCTTGAAATTGGTTTGCATACAAATTTCTGATGTTCTCTACATTTCTAGTAGGAGATGGCTAGCATGTTGCAAATCAGACAAACTTGGGACCCAAATGAGCCCAAGGTCGACTAATTTTGTAAGTCAATATGCAAACAATTACCATGTAAGTTGAACTAAATTACAAGGAAGTAAGCTAACTTCTTGGTTTGTGGTAGACTGTTTGCTAAATTGGGGTTGTTGTGTACACTTTTCAACAAAACAATTGATTTGTATGTTGTATCTTTAGATGTGTGTTCATATAACATGTTTCACAATTTCAAACCATACTTTCTTCCTTTGGGGGTAATTTTAGATGACTTTGGGAGAAATGATCCTAAGAGGTAGGGATTTTTTTGGAATAATCATGGTTAGAACTTGTTTTTTAGTTTTTTTGATGTTGTTGTGGGTACAAATTGCTATGTTTGATCACCTACTCTATCTTCTTTTCTCTTTCCTTCCCTCATTTTATTAATGGTTAGATTGAAGAACTCAAATAGAGCTTTGTTAATGATGTCAGTGCCTTATTTGAATTTTTTTTTCATTCGGAGAGAAGTGTTGTTTTTGTAGGAATTTATCAACTTTAGAACGTAAGGGTTGAGTGCATAATTTGGTTTCTAATTAATTTTAACTTTTCACACAAATTCATCAATTTCACTTCTTCTTCCTTCTCACGACAATAAGTTCATAATTATTGTTCCCTAATTCCAAGGAGATCCCCATTTCCATTTCTCCACTCTTTTCTATATGGTTCAAGTTGAAGAACTAGTGATTATATGGATATTTAACAAAAATATCTCTCCCTAGAACTTGCTCCCTTTCATCTTTAAGATCGAGCTAGTGATACTGTAAAGAAGTGGAACCACTTCCTTACTAAAAATTTGAATAACAAAACATCCAGTCCATACACACTCAGATGGTATGATGGAGTGGGTGTAAAATTTTCAAATCTTTATATAATGGTAACAAAAGACCAAAGTATAGTAGCGGAATAACAACATGACTATATTCAATTATAAAACAAAGGGAACATCTTAAAATTACTTCATAAGGATCCATGTAGAGGAAATCTAAACCACCTCAAGATTGTCTCCAAGCTTTAACTTTACAATCTAAGTCCGGGTCCACAAGCCATGCATCCAAGTCTTCCACCTAGGGTTGGAAGCATACCCCAGCAAAAGAGAAACAATAGGATACATCAGCAAAGGCTGGTATGGGCATACTAAAAAGCAAGTTGAGCAATATAAGGATATAAAGGACATCAAATGTAAAGGCTTCCCATGCAAGAGATAAGGACTACACAAAGAGGGCATAAAAGATAAGAATCATCAACACATATAAAAAGAAGATACTTGCCATAATCAAAACAACAATAAATTTTGTGCAATACTGGAACATAGAGAGAGTAGGGAACACACCCCACAATCAACACCAATAACCTGCATGCATGTGAGATAAACATATCCCTAGAACAATATAAACACAATTGGCGGCCAACCCTCATAAAGTTGAAACCCGATAGAGAAAGGAATACTGCCAATCTCCAAAATATATAAAGTTGAGTATGGATTACTGCCACACTCAATTACAGAGGAATGGTATATTGCCACCCTCCAAATAAACAATAGGGGATTACTGCCCCAAAACCAATGTAATTACACTACTCTAGTGCTACTGAATCACATAGCATGTATAATGTAGAGGCAAGTAGAAAGTATAGTCAGAATAAATAATGTTGCCATCACATAATGGACAACACATACATCCACATGTAAATGGGAGAAGATATCAAAATATCCACATCATAGTGGCATATATCAACAAGTAAACTTCCACATCATAGTGGGCATATAATATCAAAAGTCCAACCAAGGCAACAAGATAAGCTTCCAAGAGAATATCCATGACCAATAATAAAATCAAATACTTCACATGAAGCATGATTTCAAAAGAGCAAGACAATGTGTAGGCTAATGTCCATAGGACCAAGAGTAAGAAAAAATAGGATAATTGCTCAAAAGAATAATCAAGGATGCAAACATTCCTCAACTACAGAGTCAACGATCCAAAGTCACATCTAGGTCCAAGCCTAGGCTTCCAGAGCACCTATTATCATATATGTGGAATTAGAGTTAGGTTTCCATTAATATTTCAAAACCCTAAAAATCACCTTTTTATTATTAATGAATTAGGTTACTAAAACTATTTCACATTTTATTTTATGTTATTAGGATTCCAAAACATATATTATTATACTTTTCTGACTTATAGATATCTAGTTATGATTTTTACAAGTTAATTCTTAATTAATTAGATCCATGGAAAACACATGTTATTAATCATTGGATTTAGTTATCAAAACTTATGCCATTAGTTAGAACTTATTTTTCTAATTCGAATGATTATTTATTTGTAATTTTCTGATCAGTATTTAATTAGTTATAAATTTATAAAATTGACCAATAGAAATTAACCTAAATGCCAAGTCAGTGAAGCAAGTAGAGAGAGAAAAGAGAGAGGGGCCAACCTATGACTTGGCCCAATAGGAAGTGGACCTGTCACCAGTCAGCCTCTCGGTTGACCTCGCCCACATATTAGGAAAACAGAGAGCGAAAAGATGATTATGCCCTTAGCTAGAAAATGAAGAAAATAGGAAAGCACGAGGGTAGATTGGGGAAAAGTCCCATAGCTCGTCTCACAGCTCTCGTGCCATGGCTGTTGTACGAGAACTACTCGACTGAACAGATTGGGGGAAACTGGGATCATGGCCAAAACATCAAATTGAGGATGTGCTTACCTCCAGATGAACACCATGAAATACTCAGACCACATGAATGAATCCTTGGCGTCGTCGCAAATAGGTGAAGACCTCTCCATAAGGTGGCAAACCAAGCAGAAGGCCAGAGATAAGGAACCATGCACGGAGTCTGAAGAAGCCGAACCAAGGCAAGAAACTAGGACCTGGGATCCCGACGGAGGCCTGGGATCGATTCCCTGGAGGTCTGATGGCTTGATACGACAGGGAGAAGGAAAAGAAAGGGGAAACAGGGCAAGACAGGGGAAGCAGGTACACCCATGGGGTTTGAAAACTCGAAGAAGGGAAACCCCTATATATAGGGCTCGGGCCGCGTGGATAAGAACGAGGAATCCAGGAGAAAAGAGAGTGGGAAGAGAAACGTAAAGGAGAGGAAAGATTTGGTGCAAGGAAACCAATCTTCAGGAGCCGCAGAGGCAGTCTCCTACCCAAGGTAGGAGATGAGCTAGAGCGGTTCGATCAGAATCGGATGGTCGAGGAGAGATCTCACATCAAAGGAAACTAGAAGATAGGCGTGACATATAGAAATACAAAATTGAATCCGATTAAACCAAAGTTAGAAAGCATTATTTCCTTATTTTCTTTTTCTTAAATTGAGGACTCAAACATTATCCAAATTAAGTGGAATTTTGTATAGAGGCTAATTAAGGCATGTAGATTTCGATTATGCACTTAGTTTTGCTTTTTGGAAACTTTTAATGGGTTAAATAAATCAAATATCATTTTCTCTTTCCTTCTTCATTAATGGCTTTAGGATTATCCAAATTTGATGAAACTTGACCCTCAAGTCATATTTAATGTGCTGGATACGAATTTGTCATCAATTTTACATATTAGAGTTTCTTGAATATTTATTTAATATTTTGAAGGTTCTACACACTTTCTCTCTCCTAATTTTACCTTTCAAGCTAACTTTCTTCAAATTGGATAAAAATTTACCCAAAGGCTTTATTTATTATGTAGATTATGAATCTAAGATTATTTTCCTCATTTGGAGTCATTTATTATTTTTATTTATTAATTACACCTTTTAGGCAATTTCTCTCTCCTAACTTACCATATTATTTCAAGGTAGTCCGAATTAGTTGAAAATTGATATGTAAGCTTATTTTGATGTGTAGATTATGAATTTGGAGTTTTTTTCACTTTTAAGAATTTCTTACATGGGTTTTGTTATTTGGCCCATTAGAGGCCCATTAACATCATTATGCATCCAATTAGTTTTTTATCATCTTATTATCACCAAATAAATTATATGACATATTAGATTACATTTTTCATGCATTAGATTATTAGGATCACTCTATCCTCAACCTTGATTGGTCAAACCCAAAAGGTCAAACTTCTAGGGTAGGGTTCGAGATCTAGTATGTTACAACACTCCACCCCTTAAAAGGATTTCGTCCTCAAAATCTATAGATCCAAACATCAACATCTAACTACTCTCCACCCCTTAAAAGGGTTCAACCTAACAAGTCAAATTAAACAAATTTTTAGAGCTACCCACATCTTTTAGTTGTGAAAGTTTTTAGAGATTAATATTTCCATGTATCCAACTAAAGTCACCATCTAGGGTTGAGTTTTAGGTCCTTGTGTCTCTAACCTATCAACCCTACATGAACATCCAAAAAGTCATAGGGTAGGTCAACAATACCTTTATATCAATCCTAGTCACAACTAGGGTTAGATTCTACTCAACCAAAGTTTCTCTTCATTGTGACTTAGTTAAAGAAAACATCGATAAATCTGAGAATTTGTTTTTTGTACATATAGTAATATAATTGAAAATATATTTTCCTTCAAAGAATCATACGATATGAAACAATGGTGAGCTCAAAATCAAGCCGAAACCATGTCATAATATTTCCATATGAATACTTTCTCATAACCTATTCTTGTCCTCAAACCAAACCTTATTGCATAAAAGATCATCATATATCAGATCTAGGGTCAACATCTCACTTAGAGCTAACTAGCAAAGTCAAGGGTTCTACAGGGAGACAAAATTGAAATAGTCGATTCCGACTACCATGGGCTCTGATACCATGTTGTAAACAAGTGAAACCACTTCCTTACTAAAAATTTGAATAACAAAACATCCAGTCCATACACACTCAGATGGTATGATGGAGTGGGTGTAAAATTTTCAAATCTTTATATAATGGTAACAAAAGACCAAAGTATAGTAGTGGAATAAAAACATGACTATATTCAATTATAAAACAAAGGGAACATCTTAAACTTACTTCATAAGGATCCATGTAGAGGAAATCTAAACCACCTCAAGATTGTCTCCAAGCTTTAACTTTACAATCTAAGTCCGGGTCCACATGCCATGCATCCAAGTCTTCCACCTATGGTTGGAAGCATACCCCAGCAAAAGAGAAATAATAGGATACATCAACAAAGGCCGGAATGTGCATACTGAAAAGCAAGTTGAGAAATATAAGGATATAAAGGACATCAAATGTAAAGGCTTCCCAAGTAAGAGATAAGGACTACCCAAAGAGGGCATAAAAGATAAGAATCATCAACACATATAAAAAGAAGATACTTGCCATAATCAAAACAACAATAATTTTTGTGCAATACTGGCACATAGAGAGAGTAGGGCACACACCCCACAATCAACATCAATAACCTGCATGCATGTGAGATAAACATAGTCGTAGAACAATATAAACACAATTAGCGGCCAACCCGCATAAAGTTGAAACATGATAGAGAAAGGAATACTGCCAATATCCCAAATATATAAAGTTGAGGATGGATTACTGCCACACTCGATTACATAGGAATAGTATACTTCCACCCTCCAAATAAACAATAGGGGATTACTGCCCCAAAACCAATGTAATTACACTACTCTAGTGCTACTGAATCACATAGCATGTATAATGTAGAGGCAAGTAGAAAGTATAGTCAGAATAAACAATGTTGCCATCACACAATGGACAACACATACATCCACATGTAAGTGGGAAAAGATATCAAAATATCCACATCACAGTGGCATATATCAACAAGTAAACTTCCACATCATAGTGGGCATATAATATCAAAAGTCCAACCAAGGCAACAAGATAAACTTCCAAGAGATTATCCATGACCAATAATAAAATCAAATACTTCACATGAAGCATGATTTCAAAAGAATAAGACAATGTGTAGGGTAATGTCCATAGGACCAAGAGTAAGAAAAAATAGGATAATTGCTCAAAAGAATAATCTGGGATGCAAACATACCTCAACTATAGTGTCAACGATCCAAAGTCACATCTAGGTCCAAGCCTAGGCTTCCAGAGCACCTATTATCATATATGTGGAATTAGAGTTAGGTTTCCATTAATATTTCAAAACCCTAAAAATCGCCTTTTTGTTATTAATGAATTAGGTTACTAAAACTATTTCACATTTTATTTTATGTTATCAGGGTTCCAAAACATATTTTATTATATTTTTCTGACTTATAGATATCTAGTTATGATTTTTACAAGTTAATTCTTAATTAATTAGATCCATGGAAAACTCATGTTACTAATCATTTGATTTAGTTATCAAAACTTATTCCATTAGTTAGAACTTATTTTTCTGATTCCAACGAGTATTTATTTGTAGTTTTCTGATCAGTATTTATTTAGTTATAAATTTTATAAAATTGACCAATAGAAATTAACCAAAATGCCAAGTCAGCAAAGTAAGCAGAGAGAGAAGAGAGAGCGGGGCTGACCTGTGACTTGGTCCAATAGGAAGTGGCCGTGTCACCAGTCAGCCTCTCGTTTGACCTCACCCACATATAAGGAAAATAGAGAGCGAAAAGATGATTATGCCCTTAGCTAGAAAATGAAGAAAATAGGAAAGCACGAGGGTAGATTGGGGAAAAGTCCCATAGCCTGTCTCCCAGCTCACGTGCCATGACCGCTGTGTGAGAACTGCTAGACTGAGCAGATTGGGGGAAACTGGGATCATGGCCAAAACATCAAATTGAGGATGTGCTTACCTCCGGTTGAACACCATGAAATATTGTGACCACATGAACGAATCCTTGGCGTCCTCGCAAATAGCTGAAGACCTCTCCATAAGGCGGCAAACCAATCGGATGACCAGAGATAAGGAACCATGCACTGAGTCTGAAGAAGTTGAACCATGGCAAGAAACTAGGACCTGGGATCCTGAAGGAGGCCTGGGATCGATTCCCTGGAGGTCTGATGGCTTGATACGGCAGGGAGAAGGAAAATAAAGGGGAAACAGGGCAAGACAGGGGAACCAGGTACACCCAAGGCGTCTTAAAACTTGAAGAAGGGAAACCCCTATAAATAGGGCTCAGGCCGAGTGGAGAAGAATGAGGAATCCAGGAGAAAAGAGAGCGGGTAGAGAAACGTAGAGGAGAGGAAAGATTTGGCGCAAGGAAACCAATCTTCAGGAGCCGCAGCGGCAATCTCCTACTCAAGGTAGGAGATGAGCCAGAGCGGTCTGATCAGAATTGGATGGTCGAGGAGAGATCTCACATCAAAGGAAACTGGAAGCCAGGTGTGACATATAGAAATACAAAATCGAATCCGATTAAACCAAAGTTAGAAAGCATTATTTCCTTATTTTATTTTTCTTAAATTGAGGGCTCAAACATTATCCAAATTAAGTGGAATTTTGCACAGAGGCTAATTAAGGCATGTAGATTCCGATTATGCACTTAGTTTTGCCTTTTGGAAACTTTTAATGGGTTAAATAAATCAAATATCATTTTCTCTTTCCTTCTTCATTAATGGCTTTAGGATTATCCAAATTTGATGAAACTTGACCATCAAGTCATATTTAATGTGTTGGATACGAATTTGCCATCAATTTTACATATTAGCATTGCTTGAATATTTATTTAATATTTTGAAGGTTCTACACACTTTCTCTCTCCTGATTTTACCTTTCAAGCAAACTTTCTTTAAATTGGATAAAAAATTACCCAAAGGCTATATTTATTATGTAGATTATGAATCTAAGATTATTGTCCTCATTTGGAGTCATTTATTATTTTTATTTATTAATTACACCTTTTTGGCAATTTCTCTCTCCTAACTTACCATATTATTTTAAGGTTGTCTGAATTATATGAAAATTGATATGTAAGCTTATTTTGATGTGTAGATTACGAATTTGGAGTTTATTTTCACTTTTAAGAATTTCTTACATGGGTTTTGTTATCTGGCCCATTAGAGGCTCATTAACATCATTATGCATCCAATTAAGTTATTTATCATCTTATTATCTCCAAATAAATTATATGACATATTAGATTACATTTTTCATGCATTAGATTATTAGGATCACTCTATCCTCAACCTTGTTTGGTCAAACCCAAAAGATCAAACTTCTAGGGTAGGGTTTGAGATCTAGTCTGTTACAACACTCCACCCCTTAAAAAGATTTTGTCCTCAAAATCTATAGATCCAAACATCAACATCTAACTACTCTCCACCCCTTAAAAGGGTTTAACCTAACAAGTCAAATTAAACAAATTTTTAGAGCTACCCACATCTTTTAGTTGTGAAAGTTTTTAGAGATTAATATTTCTCATGTATCCAACTAAAGTCACCATCTAGGGTTGAGTTTGAGGTCCTTGTGTCTCTAACCTATCAACCCTACATGAACATCCAAAAAGTCATAGGGTAGGTCAACAATACCTTTATATCAATCCTAGTCACAACTAGGGTTAGATTCTACTCAACCAGAGTGTCTCTTCATTGTGAGTTAGTTCAAGAAAACATCGATAAATCTGAGAAATGTTTTTTGTACATATAGTAATATAATTGAAAATATATTTTCCTTCAAAGAATCATACGATATGAAACAATGGCGAGCTCAAAATCAAGGCAAAACCATGTCATAATATTTCCATATGAATACTTTCTCATAACCTATTCTTGTTCTCAAACCAAACCTTATTGCATAAAAGATCATCATATATCAGATCTAGGGTCAACAACTCACTTAGAGCTAACTAGCAAAGTCAAGGGTTCTATAGGGAGACAAAATTGAAATAGTCGATCCCGACTACCATGGACTCTGATACCATGCTATAAAGAAGTGAAAGTACTTCCTTACTAAAAATTTGAATAACGAAACATCCAGTCCATACACACTCAGATGGTATGATGGAGTGGGTGTAAAATTTTCAAATCTTTATATAATGGTAACAAAAGACCAAAGTATAGTAGTGGAATAAAAACATGACTATATTCAATTATAAAACAAAGGGAACATCTTAAACTTACTTCATAAGGATCCATGTAGAGGAAATCTAAACCACCTCAAGATTGTCTCCAAGCTTTAACTTTACAATCTAAGTCCGGGTCCACATGCCATGCATCCAAGTCTTCCACCTAGGGTTGGAAGCATACCCTAGCAAAAGAGAAACAATAGGATACATCAACAAAGGCTGGTATGTGCATACTAAAAAACAAGTTGAGCAATATAAGGATATAAAGGACATCAAATTTAAAGGCTTCCCATGCAAGAGATAAGGACTACCCAAAGAGGGCATAAAAGATAAGAATCATCAACACATATAAAAAGAAGATACTTGCCATAATCAAAACAACAATAAATTTTGTGCAATACTGGCACATAGAGAGATTAGGGCACACACCCCACCATGAACATCAATAACCTCCATGCATGTGAGATAAACATAGCCCTAGAACAATATAAACACAATTGGCGGCCAACCCTCATAAAGTTCAAACCTGATAGAGAAAGGAATACTGCCAATCTCTAAAATATATAAAGTTGAGTATGGATTAATGCCACACTCGATTACATGGGAATGGTATACTGCCACCATCCAAAGAAATAATAGGGGATTACTACCCCAAAACTAATGTAATTACACTACTCTAGTGCTACTGAATCACATAGCATGTATAATGTAGAGGCAAGTAGAAAGTATAGTCAGAATAAACAATGTTGCCATCACACAATGGACAACACATACATCCACATGTAAGTGGGAAAAGATATCAAAATATCCACATCATAGTGGCATATATCAACAAGTAAACTTCCACATCATAGTGGGCATATAATATCAAAAGTCCAACCAAGGCAACAAGATAAGCTTCCAAGAGAATATCCATGACCAATAATAAAATCAAATACTTCACATGAAGCATGATTTTAAAAGAACAAGACAATGTGTAGGCTAATGTCCATAGGACCGAGAGTAAGAAAAAAATAGGATAATTTCTTAAAAGAATAATCGAGGATGCAAACATACCTCAACTATAGAGTCAACGATCCAAAGTCACATCTAGGTCCAAGCCTAGGCTTCCAGAGCACCTATTATCATATATGTGGAATTAGAGTTAGGTTTCCATTAATATTTCAAAACCCTAAAAATCGCCTTTTTATTATTAATGAATTAGGTTACTAAAACTATTTCACATTTTATTTTATGTTATTAGGATTCCAAAACATATTTTATTATATTTTTCTGACTTATAGATATCTAGTTATGATTTTTACAAGTTAATTCTTAATTAATTAGATCCATGGAAAACACATGTTATTAATCATTGGATTTAGTTATCAAAACTTATGCCATTAGTTAGAACTTATTTTTCTGATTCCAATGAGTATTTATTTGTAATTTTCTGATCAGTATTTAATTAGTTATAAATTTAATAAAATTGACCAATAGAAATTAACCAAAATGCCGAGTCAGCGAAGCAAGCAGAGAGAGAAGAGAGAGCGGGTCCGACCTGTGACTTGGCCCAATAGGAAGTGGACGTGTCACCAGTCAGCCTCTCGGTTGACCTCACCCACAGATAAGGAAAACAGAGAGTGAAAAGATGATTATGCCCTTAGCTAGAAAATGAAGAAAATAGGAAAGCACAAGGGTAATTGGGGAAAAGTCCCATAGCTTGTCTCCCAGCTCACGTGCCATGGCCGCTATATGAGAACTGCTCGACTGAGCAGATTGGGGGAAACTGGGATCATGGCTAATACATCAAATTGAGGATGTGCTTACCTCCGGTTGAACACCACAAAATACTCGGACCACTGGAACGAATCCTTGGCGTCGTCGCAAATAGCTAAAGACCTCTCCATAAGGTGGCAAACCAAGTGAACGACCAGAGATAAGGAACCATGTACTTAGTCTGAAGAAGCCGAACCAAGGAAAGAAACTAGGACCTGGGATGTTGACGGAGGCCTGGGATCGATTCCCTGGAGGTCTGATGGCTTGATACGGAATGGAGAAGGAAAAGAAAGGGGAAACATGGCAAGATAGGGGAACCAGGTACACCCAAGGCGTCTGAAAACTCAAAGAAGGGAAACCCCTATAAATAGGGCTCAGGCCACGTGGAGAAGAACGAGGAATCCAGGAGAAAAGAGAGTGGGAAGAGAAACGTAGATGAGAGGAAAGATTTTGCGCAAGGAAACCAATCTTCAGGAGCCGCAGCGGCAGTCTCCTACCCATGGTAGGAGATGAGCCATAGTGGTCTGATCAGAATTGGATGGTCGAGGAGAGATCTCACATCAAAGGAAACTGGAAGCCAGGCGTGACATATAGAAATACAAAATCGAATCCGATTAAACCAAAGTTAGAAAACATTATTTCCTTATTTTCTTTTTCTTAAATTGAGGGCTCAAACATTATCCAAATTAAGTGAAATTTTGCACAAAGCCTAATTAAGGCATGTAGATTCCGATTATGCACTTAGTTTTGCCTTTTGGGAAACTTTTAATGGGTTAAATAAATCAAATATCATTTTCTCTTTCCTTCTTCATTAATGGCTTTAGGATTATCCAAATTTGATGAAACTTGACCTCAAGTCATATTTAATGTGTTGGATACGAATTTGCCATCAATTTTACATATTAGAGTTGCTTGAATATTTATTTAATATTTTGAAGGTTCTACACACTTTCTCTCTTCTAATTTTACCTTTCAAGCAAACTTTCTTCAAATTGGATAAATAATTACCCAAAGGCTATATTTATTATGTAGATTATGAATCTAAGATTATTTTCCTCTTTTGGAGTCATTTATTATTTTTATTTATTAATTACACCTTTTAGGCAATGTCTCTCTCCTAACTTACCATATTATTTCAAGGTTGTCCGAATTAGATGAAAATTGATATGTAAGCTTATTTTGATGTGTAGATTACGAATTTGGAGTTTATTTTCACTTTTTAGAATTTCTTACATGGGTTTTGTTATTTGGCCCATTAGAGGCCCATTAACATCATTATGCATCCAATTAAGTTATTTATCATCTTATTATCACCAAATAAATTATATGACATATTAGATTACATTTTTCATACATTAGATTATTAGGATCACTCTATCCTCAACCTTGTTTGGTCAAACCCAAAAGGTCAAACTTCTAGGGTAGGGTTCGAGATCTGGTATGTTACAGATACATTATGGGTGTATTTACTTTGAATTTCCCTTCATAATTTTTCCAGAGTGTCACAAAGTCATAGTGACCTCACATTTCTTTGAGTTTTGATTCTTTTGTGTTCTAGCATTGATTATCTCTATCTGGTAATGGTGTAGGGTCATTCTTACATGCTTGACCATTGTGATAACCCGATAAGGGGTCATAAAATTTTTGAGAGCACTGAGAATTGATCTCCGCACTTGGTTGGTACTCTAATATCATGGTTTCTTGGGATTTAGTTTGTGGTTTGAGTCTTCAATTTTTCTATTCTCATGAACCAGAAATAAGAGATTGATGGAGTGATTTTTTGCACCTTCTCTAGCTCCAGTATGATCTTTTCAACCCCCTATATCTTACAATGTGTGGGTTTTGTGTGGTTTAAATGACTAATGTGCATCGTCATGTTGTAAGGTTTAACATGTGATGTGAGGATACATGGGTCAATTTGTAGTGACTTTTGAACTATAAAATTCATATGACTACACTAACTTAAATAAACCATAACCACTTGTCTATAGATATAAATTAAAAAAAAATATTTTAGAATCGAAAATTATAACCTATTTAACTAGTCATTTCAGGATCTAAATTGATTTGATTTAAAAGTCCATCTCCAGAATTTGAACACTTAATAATTTTAATACTAGTTTTATATAAAATCTAGTTAGGTTTTATGAGACCATGTTTGGACCTAAGGTTGGACAATGGACATTTTTATAATGTACTCAAGCATGTGCATCTATCTTATTGAAATTGGACATTCAATTATAAGAATCCATAATTCATGAAATATTAATAAAATACAATTAGTGATCCATTTAAAATCCACTACTACAAATATGACGTCGAATGTCACATTTGCTAGCATCGGTTCCTAAGAAAAACTGAGACCACTCAGTAAACAACATCGGTTGTACATGCAAACTGTCACCATAGGTTAAGTCCTACCAATTTAGAAAAGATGTAGGTACCACCTTTACTATGATGTTGGTTTTTTCTAAAAAAATGACGTCTTCAATTTCCCACGAAATGCAATTTTTAGGGAAAAAAGATCTCCTCTAAAATTTTCACTCAGAGTTGGTTTTTGCATGTAATCAATGATAAAGTTCGCACCATGTCTCCGTGAAAAAAAAATATCCCCCCAAAATTGCTTCTTAGTTGCCGGTTCTTCTATCACTACTGTAGAAATGGCTTATAATGTCACTTCTAAAGGTGTCAGTTGTAATAATACACCGACACCTAAACAATACAACGTTAGTTTATAAAATAAACCGACATCAATCTGTGAAGGGTGACCAGACACGGGTATCGCTTTTATTCAGTGTCAATTACTTAATAACAAACCGACGCCGAAAATTAACCGCCAAATCCAAAATTTCCAGCGAAAAAAATTACCTCCAAAAATTTAACATATGGCGTCGGTCATTGACTAATAAACCGACGACGAAAGGTTATTCGCGAAACAGAAATTGGGCACATTTTGATCGTCAGTTTTACAACAATGACCGACACTTATGGGTTTTCCCGCGCTCTTCGCGGGAAATTTTTCACACCCTTTGAGTGTCGGATTTTAAAAACAACCGACGACTATGGTCATTAATCGAGAACCATTTTTTTAATCAGCATATGTAGATAGACGTCGGTTTTTTTCTAGTTAAAACCGACGATTATCATGGGGAATAGGTGTCGGTTTGTGTTGTTAATTGACACCGTTAGTTTTATGTGTCAGTTTTGTTGAATAACTGACACCTAATGTTAACTTAATATCACACGAGCGAGCCCGACTCTTCCCCTTTCTCTCTGTGTTGCAATCGGCTTAGGGCTTAGGGTCTGGCGATTCCGACGGTGAGCAAGCAGACTGCCATCGCCGCCGTTCGTATAGCTCGCCGCCGTTTGCCACCGCCATTCTACTGCTACTGCCATCGCCACCATTCGTGGAGCTCGTCGCCGTTCGCCGCCACCATTCTACTGCTACTGCCATCTCCACCGTTCGTGGATCTCGCCGCCGCCGTGGAGCTTGTTGTTTGTGGAGCTCGCCACCGTTCGTGGAGCTCGCCGCCTCTGTGGAGCTCGTCGTTCGTGGAGACGCCACCGTCATTGGTCCTCTCCTCCAGCTGGTCCTCCTCTCACCGGTCCTCTCCTCTAGCCACTAGAAGGCAATGCTAGCAGTCCTACTGCCAGTAGCCAGCACCAACAACAGCAGTCGGAACCAGAGCCATGACAGTCTGTCAGAGCCAGCCACATCTAGGGCTGGCAGTACACCCACGACACTGCCACTATTGTCATTGCCACTGCTAGTGGTAAGCCTCCAATTGACTAGGTTTGCATCCTCAATTCATCCTTAACATATGTTAACAAATAATCCCTATAAACATGTAATGTTTATTTAATAGAATTGATGATTGGCCTGGTTATTAATAATATATGACAAAAATAAATGCTTAATTTTAACATATATCCTGGATAAACCTTGTATATATGTGTCTTCCCGGTTTGTATTATGGCCTAGAAACCCATCCAAGATTTACTCATTAGGAGTAAATCTTGGATAGTCCCCGGTTTGGGACTATTCTTGAAAACCTAATCTCACTTAGGATGTAAGTGTATAATGTGTATTGGGTTTTCAAGAAAATTTCTGCAGCATTTCCCCGTTTGTTCTCTAAGTACATATGTACTTGGAGAACAGTGGGGAAATGCTGCCGAAATTTTCTTAAAAACCCAATACACATTATACACTTACTAGTTAGATTAGGTGTTCAAGAATGGGATAGGTGGTACACACATTTAAGAATGACATCACATGTATAAACCCTAAAGTTTTAACCATAAACTCTAATCTGTTTACCCTAGACCCTAATCTTGTTGTAATATATACTTATTTTCTCTTTGATCATAGAATGGATAGATCATGGATGTACCTTTGCAATCGTTGCACCCCAGAGTTTATTTCTGGTCTTGATCAGTTTTTTAGAAATTCCGAGGAATATAGGAAACAACCTGGAGATAGGTTCTACTATCCATGTAGGCATTGCGGTAACAACTTGAAAGTCAGTACTGGTGACAAAATCAGAAGTCATGTCAGGTGCAACGGGATTGTACAAGGCTATACAGAATGGCACTGGCATGGAGAGATTTCAAACCTAAAACCAGTAGATGTCGATAGCAGTGCTTGTGTGGAAGAAGAAATTGCCTCCGATGACGTAGATGTGAATGAACCAGTTCCAGTAGACATCGTTGATGCGATGCCGGATAGTTGTGGGGTAGAGCACACTGATCCACCTCCCATGTTTAGAAACATTATGCATGATGCTGAGATACCATTATACACGGGTTTTAAGTTTATGAAGCTTATCACTGTGTTGAGATTGTATAAACTGAAAGCTAACAATCGATGGAGCGACAAAAGCTTCACGTCATTGTTGTCTTTGTTGAAAGAAATTCTTCCTGAAGGAAATGAGCTGCCGATCTCAACATATCGGTTAAAGAAATTGTTGTGCCCAATGGGAATGGAGGCCAAGAAGATACACGCATGCAAGAATGATTGTGTATTATTTCAAAAGGACTATGTAGATTTGAAAGATTGTCCGAAATGTGGTGCGTCAAGGTATAAATTGACGACTTCGGGGGAGTCCAAAACTGGTTCTCCTGCCAAAGTGATGTGGTATCTACCTATAATACCACGGTTTCAACGCTTGTTTGCCAATCCTATAGATGGAAATAATTTGAGGTGGAATGCAGATGTTAAGAAAAATAATGATGGGATCCTACGACATGCGTCTGATTCCCCACAGTGGAAGAAGATTGATCTATTGTACCCTGAATTCGGTGAAGAGGAGAGGAATCTAAGACTTGGGCTTTGTACATATGGGATGAATCTATACGGGACATTGAGCAGCCAACATAGCACTTGGCTAGTCATGCTTGTTATATACAATCTTCCTCCCTGGTTGTGTATGAAAAACAAGTACGTTATGTTGTTGTTGTTGATATTGGGCCCTAAAGAACCTATAAATGATATTGATGTTTATCTTGAACCTCTAATTGATGACTTAAAGGAACTCTGGGGTGAAGGTTTGATGACCTATGATGCTTCACGAAGAGAGACATTTTGTTTGCACGCTATGTTATTTTGCACTGTGAATGACTTTCTAGTATATGGGAATTTGTCTGGATATATTGTCAAAGGATCTAAAGTGTGTCCTATATGTGAAGAGAAAACTGATTCAATACGACTAAAACACGGCGGAAAGACTGTATATCTTGGTCATTGAAAGTTTCTTCCAAAATTTCATCTGTATCGTAGGTTGTGCAAAGCATTCAATGGACGGAATGAGGAACATAGTGCACCTAAACCTATATCAGGGGAGGATGTTTATGAAAGAGTGAAAGACATCACAATGAATTTGGTAAGAGATCACAATGTACGATGGCCACAACGAGTTTTTTTTTGTGGTTAAGCCAGGGGTCGCTTTTATTCATCCCACACCCCTCTTGTGGGCACAATCATCCAAAAAAATACAACTCCTGCTTATATCAAATGCAGGTAGAAAACAATAAATAATAGACACATCACGTTTCAACCTCTCAAGACAACCTAAACATCTGTATTCTACATTACCATGTAAGGGACTCGACGTTGCTCCAAAGCCGCCATACCTCTTATTCTACGTGGCATATTCAGTGTATCTGAAGAAATGAATGGCTCATTCAACCTGCTGCCCCATTTTCCTAGTTCACGAGGTATCGAGTTGATGACCTTGTGAACCAAGGAGCCATATATCATAGCAGAGTCAAATTCCTCTCACAACTCCCTAACGAAAGGTGTCATCTTCCATGGTTCCTTCCCGTTGTTCCATAAGATGTCATACACATACGCCTCATCAATCTCAATACACGATATGACCAATGCATGATCTCTCGCTAACTTCAACCCGATGGCACACGCTTGCATATATGCAAGGATGTAATTTGTACTCCTGAGCCAGGCTCTGAATATAAGGAAAATATTAGCCCTGTGATTTCTAATAATTCCCGCCGCCCACCTTCTAGGAACTCCTTGGTTGTCTCTATCTTTCCCGATCGTGAGGTTGAGCTTAAGATTATGCAAATCAGGAGTCTGCCATCTCAATAACTTGATCTGTCTCATCATGACTCTCGGTTCGACCAAATTCGCCTCCCTCATTCGGGCATAAATGCTGTTATCTGTAGCAATCACAAAAGATCTTCTCTTCAGCTGAACGTTTAGTGTTCTAATAACCCAACCCCATTCATGAATGAAAGGTCTATGTTTCTCCTCGTATCTAGCTTCGCACCTCAAACGCCATATACTGTATGGGATCAGAACCACCAGGTTTCCAGCTAGCCACTCCTTTAGTTTCTTCCCCTTCCCCAATACGCAGGTATCTATTAGGGTTCTTACATCGGTGGGTGGATGCATGTCTGTCAGCTCAGCAAATTTTCCCCAAAAGAACTCCACAGTTTGTCCTTGGAATATCAGGTGGACAATGCTTTCCTCATGCGGCTCCACACAGCAATTGCATCGAGATGCTAAGGGAATGCAACATCTAGCTCTAATATTGTCATCCGTTGACGTGGCCCCTCTAACAGATTTCCAAATGAAGGCAGCCGCCTTAGGATAATTAGTATCCCAAATCCACCCCAATCTAACTGGACCTTCCCTTCTGTCTAGCATCAGTATCTTTTTAAACGATCTCATAGAAAATATTCCTCTCATCCCCGGACTCCATACCATCCTATCCTCCTCATCAGCGATCCATGTGTTAGATTCACGGATGATTTTCAGACCATCATCATCAACAATCATCCTCAGTAAATCCCAATCCCAACCATGGCCATCAATCCAAAAATCTTTAATAATAAATGGATGTCTTCTATCACTATCGAATCTAGCATGATCTGCCAACCGCTGCTCGCACCACCTCGAGTCCCAGAAAGGAATTTCACCTCTCCCTACCACCCATCTACACATAGGGAACACCCGCGGCATCATATCCCATATTCTTTTCCAATACGGAGAAGGAGAAGATCCAAGCTTCAAGGAACCGGGGTAGACATTATCACAACCTACTGCCACATTGGCATACTTCCACCTGTAAAACCTGTCCCATATTGAATCCGATGTCAACACCTCCCAACAAGCCTTCCCAACAATAGCATCATTTATCAACCGCAGAGATGGAATCCCAAGTCCACCTTGAGATAGAGGTCTTGCAACTCTGTGCCAACTGAGCCATGCCTTTCTATGTTGTTCATCTCTGCCCGCCCATAAGAATTGAGAAAGTTTACTCTCAATGCGGTCTGCAATCCCCACTGGAATGCCAATCGCAGCCGCCGTATATACTGGAATGGATGACAGTACGTGAGCGATCAGTAGTCTTCTTCCCACGAAGGATAGGATCTTGGATCTCCAAGTTGTGAATTTATGAACAATCTTCTTCATCAAGAACTTGAAGTCATTGAGTCTCATCCTTCCTTTAGTTATAGGAATACCCAGGTATGTGATAGATTCCTTCACTGCCCCCATATCCAGACAATCCACCACTCTGTCGCTCATCTCCAAATCTTTCCCACCTACTACACAGATGGATTTATCCTTATTGATTCGTTGCCCCGTGGCCCTTTCATATGCCTCAAAGGTGTCTCTAACCTTCTCCATCGATCTCTGATCAGCATTGAAGAATATAGCAATGTCATCTGCATATAGAAGAATACTTGGCGGAATTGCCTCCTCCTTTATCTTGAATCTCGAGATGAGTCCTTCCTCTTCTATCTTTAGAAATTTTCTACATAGAATCTCCTAAAAAAGAATGAACAAGAATGGAGATAGCGCACAACCTTACTTGAGGCCTCTACTAATCGGGAAAAAAACCCGCAGTTTCTTCCCCAACAGTGACGGTGGCCCAAGTATTAGAAAAGAAGCTTAAGCACAGCTTCACCATCTTCGTATTAAACCCAAACAGCTGCATCACTCTTCGTAGTACATTCCAATCAGTCCTATCATAAGCTTTCGACATATCATACTTCAGAATCACATTGGGTGTCCCTTGGCCCCTATTGATGTCGTGCATCAGCTCCTTCGCAAGCCTGACATGATGAGTGATGTCAGATCCTTTAACAAAAGCACCTTGCACCTTGGAAACCAATCTCGGCATCATGGGATCCATCCTATCACTGAGAATTCGTGCAAGGATACGGAGGGCAACGTTTTCAATTGATATTGGCCTGAAGTCCTCTGGTAGTCTCTTTGGGCAGTCCACCTTCAGAATAAGTAGAATTCAGCAACAGAAGAGGCCCCTAAAACAAGGATGTCCTCTAAAGAAAGCCTCCATTAGTTTCATAAAATCCCCGCCAATGATGGGCCAAGCATCCCGGAAGAACATTCCAGTGAACCCATCCAGACCTTGAGCCGCTGAGGAATCCATCTTTTGTAGGGTCTTCATAACCTCCTCTTCATGGGGTTCCACGAGAAGGGAAAAGTTTTCATCCATAGATACCGATTCCGGAATATATTGCAGGAATTCCTCCATGTCAGGTTCATTTGTTTCCACCACCTCATTGAAAAAATGTTGATAGTGGTCGGCCGCCACCTCCGCCATCATCTTTGGATCCGAGATACAAGTGCCATCCTGTAAGACCACCCTGTTAAGCCTCCTGTGCTTCCTTCTTGCTTTGACGGTAGCATGATAAAATCTCATATTACGCTCCCCGTCTTGAAGCCAGCTTATTCTCGCTTTCTCCTTCCACATTGCTTCTTCTTCATCCAACAATTGTTGCAGTTCTTTCTCAACCGTCCTCAGGTTAACTTCATTCGCCATAGTTGGGTTCCCATCAAACACAACCTGTGTAGTAAACACCACGTCCTCCAAGTCTTTGATGCGCTGTTTGATTTCTCCATAGGACTTATTGTTCCATCGTCACAAAGCTGTTCAAACTCTCTTAAGCTTGTGACAAAACACGTAGGAAGGATGCCCAGTCACCGGTTCACTCCAAGCCTGTTCAATCACCTTTAAGCAGTCTTCGTGCTCAAGCCACACCTTCATGAAAACAAAATGTGCCTTCTTTCGTTCTAACGCTTGAACACCTGGAATCGTTACAATTGGACTGTGATCAAAAACCCTATCTCTGGTCAAGTGTATCGAACTGGTTGCGGGCGTTTCCACCTGACCGGCCTAAATCGCACGTCCAAAAGTGGAGTCGGATTTGAGGTAGTCGAGCTTTTACATTTATAAACCCGAATCCTTCTAGGCCCCCGCAACTTTGCTTACGGGGTCGAGGTAGATATACGGGGTCGAACACAGGGACAAGGGGGAATTGTTGAGAACCTAGAATCGACACACTACACTCCGGCAGGTATGAAGAGATAATAAATTCCCCAAAAGGGAAACAACAAGATGTCACAAACAAAACAGGAAAACTATCTCCAAATGGAGCTACTAGAGAGATTTAAGGGTTTTAAGCATTTATCAATTTTTAAGGGTTTTCAAGCAATAGAAACAGAAAGATAAAACTAGAGCTAGAGCAAGGTACGAAGGATAAGACTTCAGTAAAACAAGCGGTAGCAGTAACATCCTGCACCTCTCCTCTCAGAGCGGGTACCTCTAACCAAGCATCAACACCCCTCTCGAGGTTGTTGGACTTAAGTTAGAGTGGAATGTTACTGAAACAACTCCCTTCTAGGCACTCTCGTACTCCAGAATCGGACCAAACACTAGAGCCACAACACAACTCTCGAAGTTGTTGCGACGGGAAAACACGATTCGGTAGCTAAGAGAAATGCGATCCAAACATGCAAGCTAGAGTTCAGATATCAAACATAGCAGTCATCCAACATTTTGCACCAAGCATAGAGCAGCAAGTAATTGAGCCTTTCTATTTCTATAAACATATAAAGGTTTGATTACAATGCAGGAATTAAAGAATTAAATAACAAAAATACAGATAGACGTCGCCTTCTTGATGGAGAAGGATGACAGGCTACAGCGGCTCTCCAGCCCGATACCGGTCAGGAGCCTAGCCTGATATAGTAGTGTCGGGCGGCACACCCTCTCGGGTAGTATGCATGATGTCCGATTGTATCGCTCAAGGACCCTGGCCGATATGCCTATGTCGGGCGGCACACCCTCTCGGGTGGCACACGTGACGGGTGAAGCGTATCGGGTTCGATATCGTGTCGGGCATGGAGCGACGCGTTCTACTATCGGGCACTTGTGTCGCTCATCCACGTCGGCCGATATCGGCCCGCAGTGTCGCCCGGGACGGTCCTAAGTGAATCATCCCCTCCCTCTCGGGATGAGGAAGAGCTCACCTAGAGTTTCCCAGCACGAGCACTGGGGCACGATACTCTTCTCTCATAGTTTTCCTCCGAAGATCGCTCAAAGTTCCCCCACTGTCTGAACTGTCTTTTCGACTTCATGTAGCTTCTATTTATAGGCAGCTGGTTGGGAGAAGTTATGGTGCTCGAAGCGCCACATGTCCTCCTTATGCGCGGGTCGTTGGACGGCTGATACAGGTATCCCTCGGAGCAGGGGTGTCGGCTATCGGTCACGTGATGGGCGGCACGCCTGCCGGTGGGTGGTTGTGTCGGGCGACAAGTTGGGTTGTCGTGGTGAGCTTGGCTCCATGTCGGGTAGAAGGCGTGTCATCCGTCAGCTTCCTCTTGTGCGGCATCCCTTTGTCGTGCGTCATGGTGTCGCACCACCCTATCGGGCAGAGGTTGTATCGGGCGTCAGGAAGGCCGAAACAGACTTGGACTTGTTTGTGGGCCGGGACGGCCTTATTGTACCAAAATGAGGCAAAACTCTTCAAAAGATGGAAATATTGGATTAAGAGCATTGCTTGGCCAATTATTGCGAAAGTACTAATAAAAGAGAGGATAATAGCAGAAAAGGGCAGTTTTGACAACAGAATAAAGGGCAAAAAATCACAAATTTTGGTGTTATCAACTCCCCCAAACTTAGCATTTTGATTGTCCTCAATCAATATTTAAACTATATTTAGCGATGCTTCTTCTGCTCTGAAAAGCTTTCTATTCAAAAGGTGAAACAAGAATCGTAATGCCTTAAAGATAATGTTGTCTCATTACGAACAACAGACTTAGTTTTTCCTGCCTTATTGTTTAAGTAAGATTCTTCTCTACAGCTTCGGTGAGACTTTGTTGTATGATTCCGAAGTTATCTTACACACCAAACAGTTTTATTTTTGGGGCAGAAAGTTGTGTATTGGGTAGGCTAAGGCTTTTTAGGGTTTTTCTTGTTTCCCATCAGTCCATCCAGGTAAGGGTCCGTTAATGGGCAAGTGGTCCCTACAGTCCAAGCCAGTTGGCTTTAGAGCAGTGATTTCACATCCTACGTACCACTGCCCCAGATCTACCATGCCTAAAGATGGGTACTTTTGGAAAGCAAGTGGGTATATATATTTTTTCTTTTCTTTTATTGGGAACAACTCTCATGCTTTTATTCACTCTCATAAGGCTTCCCTCTCTTTTTGGGATTTTGTTGGGTAAGGGAAGACAAAAAGATTTCTGCTATTTGGGCAGCTTTTTCCTTCTCCATACTCGTCTCTTAGCTGTTTGCGAGATTATTATATTTTTCGAAATTTTTGGCATGGAAAAATGTAATCTTCTCGTTTGTTTGAAGCAGCATTATAAAAAAGATATAACAAAACTTGTATCTCGTTAAGTACATAGAAAACAGACTTTGCAAGAAGTCGCAACAGGTTTTCACTATTATGGAAACTTTGTACATATGTAAGGAAACAAAATAAGCAAAATAAAATTTATATATGAGCATGGGTACATATACATGATATAGGAGAAGAACAAAATGACACAAGAGAATTTTTATACCTTCCTTCACTAGTACATGGGTACCCCCCCAAACTTACCGCGCACTCTGTCCCAGAGTAGCGAAGGATACAGGGTGAGGCCATGTTAGCCCAGTGAAGGTTATCTAGCGGGCTCACTTGTGCCTTGGAGAAGCTGTAATATGCTTCTTTGCTGCAGCCCCTTTTATTTCCCCAGTTGGAAGCAGCCGGAACAAGTACAAAGCTCTCAAGAAGGAAGCTCGAAGCTTGTGCATGGTAGATAGAGAGCTCTTGAAAACACTTATGGATGCTTCAACCGGAATGCCCAGACGCAATCTGGAGGCCATCGGGGCAAGACTTGTGCTGTCTCTGGGGATGGTCCTAAACCACCACAAAAGATAGACTATGATAAGGAAGTGCTCCTCTTCGGGGTTCTGACGTTTCTGTCTGACAGTTGTTGCTTCAGCTGCGGCCGCAATTCTACTTGTTATCAAGTTCATTAACCATTTAAATGTTAGATAGGAAAAGCAAAAGAAACTTGATAAGACTTGACTTATTTCAAAATTCGGGTATCATCCATCAAAAGAAAACTCGAGTCGATACAAGATTGGGCGATACGCGGAGAGCTGCACGGCACAACATACCGCCCGATACGGATATATCGGGTGATAAGGTCGCCAAAGAGCAACTGCCCGACGGGACGTCACAAAAGAAAAACGTGTTACTCGATATGGCGTATCGGGCAAACACCGTCGGTCGTAATATCTTTCTTAACTGCATCGAGCGATACAAAATCGGCTAGGCTCGTAAACCCGATAAGCAGCGCGCGATAAGAAAAACTCGTGTCGGGCGATAAGACTGTCGGGCTATACCTTTGCTCATTGGAGCCATCGCCCGATACAAGGGTGAAGGCAAGATGGCCGACACGCGAGCAAAATGGGTGGATTACTGCATGTGTTACAGGTGGCTGAAAAGAGTAAGAGTAGCAGCCCGACACATTGAAACCACCTTACTATATATAGCAAACTCAGCTAGGGGTAAATCGGGCAGTTCTGGGGCGCGCATCGGCTGTTTGAGACACGTCGTTCCCGAGACGACGGTCCTGTCAGTCTAATTAAGGGCGTTTATCCTGATCCACGATAGGGTTGTCGCTCGGGAATACCATCCGTCACGGCTCTTGCGGTGCCTAAGAAACTGTAGCCTGATTCAAGCGTGACCATGCTCCAGCTGAGCAGCTGTCCGATACGGTTGAGGCAGGCGGCCAAAAACTAAAACTAGAAAAAACGATTAAAGGGTAAAACATCATCGGCCAAGGGTAGAGTCCCTGACCTCAGACGGAATTACCCACCCCGATAAATAGAGCATAAAGCGGTGACCCATAAAACATAAAAGTCAGCGTATGTGGCGCATGCGCTGACTCGAGCCTTATTAAAGTCCATATTATTTGTAATGTTCATTTTGCTGGAAAGTAAATGCATCCTATACTAGGAAATTAAAAATGGCTCGGGTTGCCTCCTGAGAAGCGCTGAGTTTTCCATCCTCAGATGGACGTCTTTTGACTTCTTCTTCATCATCCTTGTTCTCCGCAGTCACTGTCCCGATTTCTTGGCTGGTTCTGTGTTGGACGGGATCTTCCATGACGGGTTCTTTACGATTTCGGCAAGCTGATCTAGCTGCTGGTCGATTTGGCATTCATGCGTCTGCATGTCTGCCAATTGTACCTGCAACGAGTTCAAAATGCCAGAATTGGATAGCGCACTCTGTGCTAGTTGGTTATTAATGGTATCCTGTTTCTTAACGAAATCAAACAACTGGCCAACCACATTAGATTGACATGCTCCTTTGTCCTGTTCTTGGGTTGGGCCTTGGTATTTAGCTTGCCCCTGGAAGCCTCCTTTGTTCGGCTGGAAGGGGGTGTTTTTGGTGTATTGACTTGATCCTCCCCTCTTCTCAAAAGCTTGGGGCGGCTTAGTGGAGTTATGCAGCTGATGAGAATTCTCAGCTGCCTCCTTGTTGCCATAGCTGAAACCAGGGTGGTCTGGTCTTTTAAAATTTACAAAAAGACTTTCTCGGTCTCTTCGGCCTCAGACTCAGTGTCTCTTGATGCTTCTGGCTGGGTGTAGATGCAATTATCTACCCCATGGTCGCCTTCACCACATGTTACACATTTCATTACTTTTTCCACCTGCTTCTTCCCCTTTGCGCCGATTCCTTCAGCTGCTTTACATCCGTGGCTATTTTTTGAATCTGAGAAGTGATGGTCTCCAGAGCCTTGGACTCAAGAGAGGACCCTTCACCGACCTTTTTCACCTGTCCTTTGTCAGATCTATCATATTCAGCGCCATCTTGCAGCTCGGCCATGTTTTTGATGATCCTTTCAGACTTGCTCGGCTTTTTCCCTAGGAAGTCACTTCCTACTGCCGCATTCAGTGACACCCGTTCATCAGGAGTCAGGCCATTGTAGAAGGTGGTAATGAGGAAGCCCTTCTTGTAATTATGATGGGGGCAATCCCTCAAGTACTCTTGGAATCGCTCCCAGGCGTCGTGGAGGCTTTCGTTCGGCCTTTGCATGAATGAGGTTATTTTCTGCCTGTTCCTGAATGTCCTTTCGGTGGGGTAGAACTTATTTATGAATGCGTCGGCTAACTCTCCCCATCCATTCAAATACCGGTGGGGTAACCCGAGATACCAGGACAACGCTTTGTCCTCTAGGGAAAAGATGAAGCCTTTGCAATATATGACCTCCTGGGGGACCCCCCGCATCTTTATCGTGTCGCAGATGTTCTGGAAGGCATCGAGGTGATGGCAAGGGTTGTCATTTTTCAAACTTCCCCTGAAGCTTTTGTTCTGAATCATAGAGATTACAGAAGGCTTAAGCTCGAAATTGGCTGCGTTGAATCGCGGGGTGACGACAGGACATCTGGAGTTGTTGGCTTTTGTTGATGCCAACTCTCTCAGCGTCTTCTCTTCCTCCTCGGAATTATCGCTGTCGTTGTCTCATTGGTGATGTGCCTGATCTTGGTTCCTCCGGTTTCGGTGGCGGTGGCGACGCCTAGCTTGAGGGTGTTCTTCCTCAGAGCGTTTTGACTCCTGATCTTCAAGCCGATTATTGTCGTCATAGCGGTCGTTGCCATCTGGTGAAGGCGATTCATGCCCAGATCTTCCTTGTTGTTCCCCTTCAGAGTGTTGTGGGTTGACGTGGGGAGGCATGGCGTTGATAATTGAGCTTGATTGGACAGTCGAGTGGCGTCGAAACTCGGGGAAACAGACTACTGTTCTTCAGGGTTCCTGAAATGGCACAAAAAATCAAGTTTAGAAAATTCGAATTTTTACTTTTAGGCAAAGAATAGTAATAAAAGGAAAAGAGTGTTGTCAAACTCATTTCTAAGCTTGAGGCACGGGAGTGTAGTCAGTGGATTCGGATTCGCCTACAGTATCGTTTTTGCCTTGTCCCCGACAACGGTGCCAAAAAGTTGATCGGCCTAAATCGCGCGTCCAAAAGTGGAGGCAGATTTGAGGTAGTCGAGCTTTTACATTTATAAACCTGAATCCTTCTAGGCCCCCGCAACTTTGCTTACGGGGTCGAGTTAGATATACGGGATCGAACACAGGGACAAGGGGGAAGTGTTGAGAACCCAGAATCGACACGCTACACTCTGGCAGGTATGAAGAGATAATAAATTCCCCAAAAGGGAAACAGCAAGATGTCACAAACAAAATAGGAAAGCTATCTCTAACTGGAGCTACTAGAGAGATTTAAGGGTTTTAAGCATTTATCAAATTTTAAGGGTTTTCAAGCAATAGAAACAGAAAGATAAAACTAGAGAGAGAGCAAGGTACGAAGGATAAGACTTCAATAAAACAAGCGGTAGTAGTAACATCCTGCACCTCTCCTCTCAGAGCAGGTACCTCTAACCAAGCATCAACACCCCTGTCGAAGTTGCTGGACTTAAGTTAGAGTGGAATGTAACTGAAACAACTCCGTTCCAGGCACTCTCGTACTCCAGAATCGGACCAAACACTAGAGCCACAACACAACTCTCGAAGTTGTTGCGACGGGAAAACACGATTCGGTAGCTAAGAGAAACACGATCCAAACATGCAAGCTAGAGTTCAGATATCAAACATAGCAGTCATCCAACATTTTGCACCAAGCATAGAGCAGCAAGTAATAGAGCCTTTCTATTTCTATAAACATATAAAGGTTTGATTACAATGCAGGAATTAAAGAATTAAATAACAGAAATAAAGATAGACGTCACCTTCTTGATGTAGAAGGACGACAGGCTACAGCGGCTCTCTAGCCCGATACCGGTCAGGAGCCTAGCCCGATACAGTAGTGTCGGGAGGCACACCCTCTCGGGCAGTACGCATGATGACCGACTGTATCGCTCAAGGACCCTGGCCGATACGCTTATGTCGGGCGGCACACCCTCTCGGGTGGCACGCGTGATGGGTGAAGCGTATCAGGTTCGATATCGTGTCGGGCATGAAGCGACACGTTCTACTGTCAGGCACTTGTGTCGCTCATCCACGTCGGCCGATATCAGCCCGCAGTGTCGCCCAGGAAGGTCCTAAGTGAATCATCCCTCCCTCTCGGGATGAGGAAGAGCTCACCTAGAGTTTCCTGGCACGAGCACTGGGGCACGATACTCTTGCTCTCGCAGTTTTCCTCCGAAGATCGCTCAACGTTCCCCCACTATCCGAACTGTCTTTTCGACTTCCTGTAGCTGCTATTTATAGGAAACTGGTTGGGAGAAGTTATGGTGCTCGAAGCGCCACATGTCCTCCTTATGCGCGAGTCGTTGGACGGCCGATACAGGTATCGCTCGGCACAAGGGTGTCGACTATCGTTCACGTGACGGGCGGCACGCCTGCCGGTGGGTGGCTATGTCGGGTGACAAGCTGGGTTGTCTTGGCGAGCTTGGCTCCCTGTCGGGTAGAAGGCGTGTCGTCCGTCAGTTTCCTCTTACGCGGCATCCCTTTGTCATGCGTCATGGTGTCGCTCCACCCTGTCCGGCAGAGGTTGTATCGGGCGTCAGGAAGGCCGAAACAGACTTGGACTTGTTTGTGGGCCGGGACGGCCTTATTGTACCAAAATGAGGAAAAACTCTACAAAAGATGGAAATATTGGATTAAGAGCATTGTTTGGCCAATTATTGCGAAAGTACTAATAAAAGAGAGGAAAATAGCAGAAAATGGCAGTTTTGACAACAAAATAAAGGGCAAAAACATCACAAATTTTGGTGTTATCACCACCATCCATTCTTCGTTCACTAACACTCTATGTATTCTCTGCCACATCATAGGTGTAAGAATCTGCTTGTTCACCCAAGTGAATTGGCTACCTTCAAACGAAATTTCATCCAAAGCAGCATCCGCAATCAAAGTGTTGAAATCCAGCGTGTCCTAATATCCTGGAAGGTTGCCGCCTCGTCTCTCCCTTATATTACGTACCACATTGAAGTCACCTGCGATCATCCATGGCTCATCACCGATATGTTCCGCCATTATCATTATCTCTTTCCACAAAGACCTCCTCTCAAGGTTATCACAAATGGCATATATAGCTATAACAAAGAACTTTGACCCATCGCTGGCCTCCAACCTCGCTGTGATGTGCTGCCTATGTCTCCTGAAAATACTAGGGTTCATATCTTTGTCTGCGTAGAACCAAATCTTCCCCTCCTCCTGTTGATTATCCACCGCCCAATCAAGCCTCACGATGTCCATGAGTTCCACAGCCTGTTCAGCATGGAGAAATGGCTCAAACAAACAAACCACACCTGGTTTAAATCTACCACAAATTCTGCTCAAAACTCTCCTCGTAGGGTTATTAGATGCGCCTCTGATGTTCCAAAAAATAGAAGTATAGTCCATGTTTAGCTTTGTGCCGCCGTCACCAATAAAGTTGAGATCGATCAGGGGCTGTATCCCCCTTCAAACTCTGACCAGCACCCATAAAAAAATTCTCCGTCACAGTCTGAGTGTCTTCTCCTGGACTGATAACATCTGTGGTACCGGCTATCATCACCACCTCTTCTATGTCTGCTACGAATCCTTCCAGATGTCCTCCTATGTTCAACATAGTTACCCTCAAGGAACATGAAATCCTCCAGTCGTCTGTTCGTCAAAAATCTGTTGTTGCCCTCTCTATCCACGACCATTCGCCTTGGTGATCTATGGTGCTGCCTGACCGGGGACGGGCTCCGCGCCTGAGGGATCTCCCTAGAGTCCGAGGTTCTGCCTGACACAACCACCATGGCATTAGATACAGTCATCTTCTTCTGCATAATTAAGGCCTCCCGAGGTATCCCTGAATCTCTCCCAAATTTAGTGAGTTGCGTGCTATTTGATCCCACCGGCCCTCTCGCCAACATGAAGAATTGCACAGACGTCCGACGCTGCCCGTAAGTAAGAGATACAAATTGGGGGACATCTTCACTGAATGCCTCTACTAGGATAAGAAGGCCAGATAAGTCATCTTTTTCCTTCTGCCAGTTTGAAATGTACCTCAGTTTTCCGAAAGGTGATATAATCTTCTCCATCGTATCATCATTTCTATAGGTAATAGGCATGTCAGCTACCCAGAACCAGAAAGCCTCCTTCCATTGGTGTTGTTCGCCATTACTCATATGTTGTAGTTCGAGTTTCCTCCCGTGTATAGCCGGTACGCCCTTCTCCTTTACTTCCTTCGCCTCCTTATCACATGAGAAAAATGCAACAGCCTTACGCTCCGCAAATCTGTATAGATCTGCAGCATTGGGCCAGCACTACCGCAAGAACGGGCAAAGCTCCGTCCATTCAACACCATATGGCCAAGATATCTCCACCGCCCTCTCTAGCGTCGTCATCTTTGCTCTCCGCATCCCATCGTCAGGGCCGACATCAACAGCGATACGCTTAGGGATGTGTTGTGGAGCGCCCCTGGCCGAGATGCCTGAAGGCAATGGTGGAAAAGCCGTCCTTGAATGTACATCCGGTGGCCTCAGTCTCAACGTATACTGCGTGCATCTAGCAGCCACATGCCCCGGTCTACGACACTTATAGAAGACCTTGCTTCCTCTACATTGTGCTTGCCAATGGCCTCTCCCCATACATCTGAAGCATGTTTCGTGAGGGATCCCGTATAGGGGTGTCTTCCGCTGGGGCCGCAGCGGGCCGACTGGCTGCGTAAGGGGTGTCAGATCGGACTCCACCCTAGGGTTAGGGACGGTTCCTTCATATATCTCCGTCGCTCTATTCTCAGACGACCGTGTCGCTTGATCCACCAGACCAGTATGGGCAATCGGCGGGCAGGCCGTCACGATCACCATAGGTGTTGAGCCTCCTTCCTCCATCGGTGGCGGCGGGGGCGCCAAGGCTTCATCAGGGTTCTGCATAGCATCCTGCGGCTTCATCATCGGTGAACTACTAGGCACAGGATCCTCCGTCCGCTCGGGCCCAGTACCTTCGGGTCTTCCATCACTCAGATCTTCTTCCGCATAAACCCTAGACGGCGAGTCATGCAGCGCATCTTCATTGGCCATCACAACCCTAATATCAGGTATCACCTCCTCCGGTGAAATGGTAGTCGACATCAACTGGTTTCTCCTCTCCGCAACAACCTGTTGCGTATAGTGATCTCACGTGCTCTGCCTTGTCACCCTGCGCAAAAGTGGCAAGGGAAACATCGTGATTGGGGGCTTAACGATGAGTGGATGGTGGCCTCCGGTAGGCGGAGTGCCTAGCCGGAGTGGATGGCGGCGGCACCACCAAGGGCACGCTCGTCCTAGGGATCAACCCCGATCGCCTCAGAGATCACGTCCCTCCTCCTGCCACAACGAGTGACAAGTCTTTATTCAAGAAGAAGTTGATATTTTGGGATCTTCCTTATTGGAGTTCTTTGACAGTCAGGAATTGTATCGATGTCATGCACATTGAGAAAAATGTATGTGATAGCGTCATCAGTACTCTGTTGAATATACCAGGTAATACTAAAGATGGGATAAAATCCAAAATGGACCTACGTGAAATGGGAATAAGGACATAATTAACAGAAGTAGTTAGTAGCGATCGGAGAACATACTTACATCCCGCTTGTTACATGCTGTCTAGAAAGGAGAAGAAAGCATTTTGTGAATGCTTAGTAAATGTTAAGGTGCCAGAGGGTTACTCATCCAACATCCGTACATTGGTATCAATGAAAGATCTGAAGTTGATAGGTCTTAAATCTCATGATTGTCACATTCTAATGCAATAAATATTTCCTGTGGCAATTAGATCTATATTGCCGAAGCATGTAAGGTTTGCAATCACCAGACTTTGTTTCTTTTTCAACAGTTTGTGCAACAAAGTTATTGACCCTGATACTCTCGATAATTTCCAAAGAGAAGTGGTTGTTACCCTATTTCAGCTTGAGATGTATTTTCCTCCGTCGTTCTTTGATATCATGGTACATCTTGTTGTCCACTTGACAAGGGAAGTGAAAATGTTGGGACAAGTTTTCTTGCATTGGATGTATCCCTTTGAATGATACATGAGTGTTTTTAAAGAGGATGTTCGAAACCGTTATCGGCCTGAAGGGAGTATTATTGAGGGTTATGTGGAGAGAGAGGTTATGGATTTTTGCAATGACTTTCTGACTGGTAATGATGCTCCCGTGAATGACAAGAATATTGAGGAGCATTTTGGCAAAGGAGTTTTGGGATCACAGGTGAAAGTAATCAGCCGTGAGCAGTTGGATCAAGGTCACTTGTATATTTTACACAACATCGATGAAGTGAGTGTTTATATCGAGGAACATACCAATTTCATCAAGAGATAATATCCTCGATCCAATTCAATGTGGCTTGCTAGAGAGCATAACAAGACATTTATTAAGTCATTTGAGGATAAAGTCTTACATCAACTATCTCAAACACCAGATAATGTTACTAAAACCATCAAATGCCTCACCGTTAAACCAAAATTGAATGTTATGTCTTATGAAGGGTTTGACATAAATGGTTTCTCATATTACACAAAGCGTCAAGATGATAAGAGTGTCATCCAAAATAGTGGGGTCACCCTTCAAGCGTCTTCATTGTTTTTTGCAAGTACAAAGGATAAAAGTCCACGTGAAGCTAAAATGTCATATTGTGGTGTCATTGAAGACATATGGGAGTTTTACTATGTAGATTTCAGAATTCCGCTCTTTAAATGTAATTGGGTTGACAACAACAAAGAAGTTATAGTGGATGATTTGGGTTTCACGTTAGTGAACTTTGAAAAGATTGGCGAGAAGGGTGAACCATTCATATTGGCATCACAGGCAAAACAAGTATTTTATATCGATGATCATGTAAATGATAAATGGTCAGTTGTTCTTCATGGTAAAAGATAGTTCATTGAAGATCCTATAGGTGAAGAAGAGTACTATGATAAGTATGATGACTCCAATCCATTCTCGGTTGGGTTGCCAACACCACCAAACATTGAAGTTGGGGATCACAATGACTTGTATGTTCGCGGGGATCATAATGAAGGATTGTTAATTGATAAAAGATCACAATATTAGAGGCATGGATGTTTATATTTTTATTATGTTCCCATGATGACCGTGCTGATGATCACCGTGAGGGTGAGGATGTGCTTGCACTGCCTGACAATGTAAGCTTTAAGAATATATCCCTGAGGTTTCTATCTATATGTTCATTTATAATTATATTATGTAAGTGTGTTTTTTATCAAATTTTTAGGATACTAGTTAATAGCAATTCTATTTAATTTGCAGGCATTCACCAAAGACTACAGGCTATGCAGGACGACCATGACATAGCTATGCAGGGCGCCATCGACATTGCTTTGTAAATCCAAAGCGCAACAGTCGGAGAGAAAGCAAGCATCCCACACTAAGGTTATATAGATATATAGTGGGACTAAGGTGACGATCCCACCTGCTAAAACAGGTTACCAACAACTACATGTTACGACTGGGAGGTCGTGATTCAACAACTGTATGCATTAGCAGGAGGACAAATAGATTTCACCATGAGTTAACATTGAAGAAGGTCTACTAACCTACACTGAGCTAAACAAGTTTATCAGTATCACCTACTGATAAACTTGTTTAGATCAGTGTAGGTTAGTAGACCTTCTTCAATGTTAACTCGTGGTGAAATCTATTTGTCCTCCTGCTAATGCATACGGTTGTTGAATCACGACCTCCCAGTCGTAACATGTAGTTGTCGGTAACCTATTTTAGCAGTTGGGATCATCACCTTAGTCCCATTATATATGTACTAAGCTATAGTGTTGTATGTAAATTCGGCGCTGTTGTTGTTATGCACTATATATGTGTTAGTATGTCATGTTGTTATATGAATCTGAAACACTTGTGCGTGCTGCACTTTATGTATTGTATCTGTATCATGCTTCCCTTCATTGTGGCTTCTTTTGCTGTTTCATGGCTCTTTCAATATGATTTTGTTGACAATGATGACAATGATGACAATGATGAATAAAGAATAACTTTTTTCTCATAATTAATTTTGTGTGAATGTGAATGAATTTTTATGAATTGTGTGTGAAAATCATCAATACATGAATGTTTCTACATGTGTCTGAATGTGAAAAGAGATGAAATAAATGGAACTGCATGTTGCTACTAGTTTCTACATGCGTGTGATGAAAAAAAAATATGAATTAAATGTTCTTATACATGAGTGTGAATCACATATATATAATATTGTCCATCATGTTAATTTTGCAGGTTTGTGGCTTGTTGTTGGTTAATATCAATGGATATCGTAAAACCTGTAGTTCATAACTGAACTGTAGGTTTCTCATCCTATGACCAGTCACAGCAGGTCTGTAGACTGACAGAAAAAAAAAATAAACACATAGGCATCGGTTCTTTGATCAAAACCGATGACATATGGTTACAATGTCGGTTTCCATAGTAGTAACCGATGTCGATTTCCCTAATGAGGCCAGACACCACAACCGTGTTGGATAGCACGGCTGTGGCAGTGGGTGAGATGGCATCAATTATCACTAATAAACTGACGTCGATAGTGCCCCAAATGGCGCCCTTTCTGTGGCACGAAGGTATATGGCGTCAGTTCGAAGCTAATTATCGACGTCTATACCCCCTGCTGGCGTGTTTTCGGCGCGTTTCTGGTGGCACACGAAGGGTTTTGGCGTCGGTTTGAGAACCGACGCGTAACGGTTGGGCTTTTAGCGGTGCCCACATAGGTGTCTCTTAGAAACTGACACTAAATGCCTTAAAAACCCGACACTAAAGGCCGGTTATGTACTAGTGTATACAACCAATGAATAAGTCCCCTTGCAGAGATCCACTTTTTTTTATTGAAGAAGGGTCTATGTCTTTAGTTTCATGTAAGAAACTGACGATTAAGTGTTTTCACACCATGTCCCCACAAAAATTCTTTCCCCTCAAATTGCTTCTCCATCATCGGTTTGTCATCCAAAACTGACACCTATGGCCCTTCCCGAGGTCTATTTTTTGTTTAGACATGGAGTTAATCGTCTGTTTTAACTAGTGTAATTGTTGACTGTGTTCAAACTATATTGTCGGTCTGTCCCTATGACCGATGACTATGGCCCTACTCGAGGTCTATTTTTTGTTTGGATAAGGAGTTAGTCATCGATTTGTTCTACCAAAATTGACGACTATATTCTAAGTGTAGTGTTGATCTTTTCTATGAACTGACAACTATGGCCCTAACCCTAGGTCTTTTTTTGTTTGTCTATGGAGTTAGCCATCGGTTTTGTTTTTTTGACCAAGGACTAAATATTCAATCATTGTTATTTTGTATGAACTGACGACTCTGTTCACTTAATAGCACATATGAAATGTTTCTTCTTCTCAATCTTCTATTTCATCGCTTCTCGGATACTGAGATATGGAGATTTGTGCTCTTCTGCTCCTGTACTCCAATTCTTTGTCGCTCTAGTGCCCCAGTTGTACACACCAATGTCTGTTGTTTTTTCACCATTGCAGCCACCACTGCTTGGTGGCACGGTCACATTTGGAGCACACCATTGTTGCCTCCTTAGGATCTACTATGCTCGCTGCCACTGTCACTACTGATGGCAATTGCCACTGTAGCTGCTCACCATCATCGGAGGCGCCTCCATCATTGGAGCTTGGGCCTCCACCAGAGCTTCTTCTTACCTAGACGTCTCTTGAGCTACCTACCTCTACTTCCCCTACTGCTAGGTAAGAGAGCTGACTAGGTGTTAATTTCTTGATCTCATTATACCCTACTAATGACTATTGTACCCTATTAATGACTATCCTATATGAAAACAAGTGAAAATGACTTAATATGACAATGGTGATGCCTAAGTCATTAATCTTGTTCAAAACTTATGATTTCTCTCTTTATGTCACTATTGAAAATCCCTAATCTTGAGAGAATTTTTCACCCTAGGTCATGAATAATTCATGTGTAATGATTATCTTAATCATGAACATGCATGTACATTGGATATGTTGAATCAATGTTATTGAATATGGTACCTAAACTAGGGTATGGTTAAGATTACAAGATGTTTCTATTGTAGATCAACTCATACATTTTTTGTAATCTTAGGACGTTTTTGAGGAAATTTTTTCAAAGATCTAGTCAAGAATCTCAAATCAAGTTGCCTAATCTAGTTCTCATAATTAATATTAATATTCACTTTCTCTCTTGATTAACTAATCCAAATGGAAGAATGAATTGAATTTAAATATGTTACATAAAACCTAGGATATGAATGATGAAACTAGAATCATAGGTATAGGAATGACAACATACATGTATTTTGTTGGCCTAGAAACCCATTTGAGATATACTCATTAGGAGTAAATTTTGGATAGACCACAGTTTGGGACTGTTCTTGAACACTTAGTCTCACTTAGAAGTATACTATATATTCAGTTTTCAAGATGGTTCATCAGCACTTCCCCATTTGTTCTCTAAGTACATTGTGGGTGGACATTTGCCCATCTACATTGGTGTACTTAGAGAATTGTGGGGAAATGTTACTAAAGTATTCTTGAAAACCAAATACACATTATGCACGTACTTGTAAGATTAGGTGTTCAAGAATGGGATAGGTGGTAAACACATTCATTACTGGATCCTAAATTCTAATATGTAAACCATAAACCCTAATTTGCAAACCATAAACCCTAATCTATAAAACCTTATCCCTAAATCCAAAATAATAAACCATAATCTATTTTTACATCCTTAACCTAATTTGTAAACCCTAAACCCTAATAATTGTTTTCTCTTTGATTATAGAATGGATAGATCATGAATGTCTGATGCGATGATTTTGAGTCGCATTTAGAGACCTATTTCATATGTGTTTTGTGCCTTAATTACTCATTTTTTATGGATATTATTGCATAATTCACTTTATTTGGTCTTTGCTATCATTTTATATCAAATCCCCTTTGTTTTACTATTTTGAGAATTATTTATCATCTTATTATAAATTGTGTGGATTTACTTGGTCTTATTGTGAAATTTCAGGAAAAACAAGTATCTGCTTCCATCGATACCATCGACGGAAGTCGATACCATCGACCAAGCCACAGGTTGTCAGCCGAGAAGAGCAATACAGAGTCGATACCATCGACACTTAAGTCGATGGTATCGAGATCCCTTCAAGTTGCTGGCGAGGAAACTGTCGATACCATCGACCGAAGTCGATGCCATCGACACAAGGGGAGCTACATCGTCGCTAAACGACAACAACCGACGCTAAAGGAGTCGATACCATCGACACACAAGTCGATGGTATCGAGATCACCACAAGTGCTCAGAATAAAAGAAAGGAAAGCTGCCGCTAATCCGCCGGGTCGATACCATCGACCCGCGTCGATGGTATCGACGCCGGCAGATATGCATTGGATTTGTTTTGATCTCAATCGGACGGCTGTTGTTATTTGACGACCTAATTAGGGACTTATACCTAATGACGGCCGCCAAGACGAGAGGATCATCTCATTTTGGATTGCACGAGTGCTGAGGAGGAGAGAAAGGAGAACGGAGGCCGAGAAGCTCATCCCGGGTGATTCGGACGCTGCCGAAGACGATTTTCACCACCGACAGGCGGGGGAAGCTCGTGTTCTACGCCAAGGATCCACCGGTTCTTCTCCGTTCAGGGGTTTTCCCATTTATTTCCCATTTTTCTTATGAATTCCCCAATTTCTACCATGTATTCGTGTGAGATGAACATGAGAGGCTAAAACCCTCAATCTTTAGGACTGGGAGTAGCCCGGGAGTGCATTGTATGACATTTTTATATCAATAATTCATATTTTTCTCTCAAATCTGTGGTATAGATTCATTTTCTCCATTTCTATTATTATGCTTGATCACCATAATAATAATTTAACACCCTTAATCACTTCGACAGAAGGATTAACGGTTGAAAAGAGACGAATTCTACATTAATCAATAAAACCCTTGACAAAGGAGTTGTAAAATTAATGGTGGGAACTGAGAGACCGTTTATAATGCACTTAGTTTAGGGGAATGATTACTACGACGGTGGAATCAACCTAAATCTAAGTAGTGAATTACACCACGACAGTGGGTAATTCTGTTTTCAGGCCACTACCCGGATAGAGAGAGATGTGTGAGGAATTATATTAAACCTAATACAATGTTGACCCGCGGTGAAACCGCCATCCTAAAGATATCCCTTTGAATTGATTAAATTAACCTTTAATCGATTGTTTTCTTTGTTTGATTTTTATTTTCTTTTTAATTTGAACACAAAACCCTACTTTGTTAATCGGTCTAGCTGATTGCGATTAGTTAGTAGAAGTCTCCAATAATTCACGTATCCCTGAGTTCGACTCGGGCCTCATAAGGCCTATATTACTCGACGTGTATACTTGTGTTTTAGCGCGTAGTAAAATATACATCAAGTTTTCGGCGTCGTTGCCGGGGATACGGCGAATTATTGGCACTTTGAGTGCTAAGAGCGGCCATTCTAGGCCACATTTTTTATTTATTTTAAAACAATTTCAAAAATTCCTTTATTTCTCTATAATTGTGTTGACTCGTTCAAAGCATTGTACTGAACCCCTATTTCCATATTTCAGGTACTTTGCATGGTGCACACACGTAGTCGAGACTACGTGAATCGCACACTTGAGGTTCCATCTCCGGGACCAGAGGATGAGGACTACTACGAGGAGGAACACTACAGTGATATAAATTCTGAATCTGAGCAAGAACAAGAAGAAGTAATGGCTGAAGCACAGACAATATGGGAGAAGATCAAGGCGTCTTCTTCCTCGGCATCAAAGGGGCCTATAAAGAAACAAGGGCTAAACATTCCAACCTACAAGATCGATCCAACACTGATTAACCTGGTTAAATCGAACGCATTTCACAGATTAAAAAATGAAGATCCAGTGGCCCACATCAGCCAGTTCGTGGAGAACTGCGATATGGTGAAGATAGATCGATTTCCGCAGGATGTGCTCTACCTCAAGTTATTCCCGAGTTCCTTGGCTGGAGTGGCAAGAGAGTGGCTTCATAACCTCGACGACGAGTTTGTTGAATCATGGGATCACATGGTGGAGGTTTTCTTCGAGAGGTTCTTTCCTCCTGAAAAGACCAATGATATGATCCGGAAGATCCACAATTTCACCCAACAGGCGGGTGAAACCTATTCTGAGACTTGGGAGCGATTTCAAGTCATGTTGAGGAGATGTCCACACCATGGACTGGACAAGGAAACCCAAGTGAAGATCTTCTACTTTGCTCTCTCCGAGCATGATAGAAGCAATTTGGACTCGGTTGGCTCCGGATTTTTCTTAAATAACACTAATACAAGATGCTGGGAAATACTGAAGAATATGGCACGAAAGCAATCTTGGGGAGAAAGAGAAAGAGGCCCAGTTGAGCAAGCAAGAGTTGCCAGTGAGTCAAAGGCAATGAGAGAGCTGAACGAGAAGATGGATCTTCTCGCAAAGAAGTTGCTGCAGAAGGAAGACAATGAGTCCGAGGATGAGGCTCAGGTCAAGTACATGAGGCAACAATAGGGGTACAGGAATAACGATTATTCATGGCGGAAGGACAAGAAATTTTCATGGAAGGATCCAAATAACTTTCTGCAGGATCCGGACGCCAAACCTGCACCGGTCACGGAGGACAAGAGCACGGAGTTGCTCAATCAAGTCATAAAGCAAAATCAAGAGTTGATGAACACTTTTGGGCAGCAAATAAAGCAGCAGGGTGAATTTATGAACCAGTTTGGGCAGACTTTGCAGAGCCACGGGGCTCAAATGAGAACTATAGAGACTTCCATGGCGCAGATGGCAGCCGAGATTGCAAGCTTGAAGAAGCCGGCACATCCGGGTTTTCTGGGGAACACCAATGTTCCCGGGGGAAACCAACAGGCCAAGGCCATCTTATTGAGGAGCGGTAAGAAAATGTTAAATCCAAGGGTGGATGACACAAGCACACTGCAGGACACAGTTGAAGAAGCAACAGTCAAAGAGCAGCCCGCACCTGTCATAGAGAAAACTGAGGACATAGCTGAAGATGGTAAGGAAGAACAAGCCACTGAGGAGGAACCACAGAAATTAACTCCCTATGTGCCACCTCATCAAAGGGCACATACCGTTCCGGTCCCCTATCCCAATAGTGCAAAAGCAAGAAAGGTAGATGCACAGTTTAAGAAATTTCTAGACAGCTTTAGGAAGTTATCAGTGAATATTCCTTTGCTAGATGTGATTGAACAAATCCCGTCTTATGGGAAGTTTCTCAAAGATGTAATCACCAAGAAGAGAAAGATACCCGACACTGAGGTCGTGGTATTGAAGGAGCAAGTGAGTGCTTTTATTATGGGCACTTTGCCGCCAAAGAGACAGGATCCCAGTTGTTTCAATATTTCTTGTTTTATCGGGAAGTTCAAATTTGGCGAAGCACTTTGTGATTCTGGGGCAAGCATCAATCTGATGCCCCTTTCTACGTTCAAGAAACTTGGATTGAAGGAGTCGAGACCAAGTAACATGACCATCCAATTGGCCGATAATTCTGTGGTGAAACCGTATGGAATCTGTGAGGATGTTTTGGTAAAGGTAGACCGCTTTGTTTTTCCGGCTGATTTCGTCGTTATGGAAATGCAGGACGAGCACGGAAATGAGTTACTACTTGGTCGCCCATTCCAAGTTATAGCTGATATGATCTTGGAGATGGGGAGAGGTCGCTTGACCTTGGGCATTGCGGATGATCACTTTGAGATGGTCATGCCCAATGGTAATGCATCTAATAAAGCAAAAGCACATTGCAACATGGTTAAGCATGTGGAACAAAATATCTCACTTTGTCTTGGGAAGCCATTTTTGGATATGGCTCATGTTATGAGCAGGATAGATAATGGGACCCTAGCAGTGGACCTTATGGAGCAAACTAAAGTTGTCTCTTTATGCAAGGCTGTTGGGTTTCCAAATGATGAGAATGAGGACATTCCATCTTCATGGGAGGATGATGTGATTATTACTTCCGTCTTTGATGCATATCCAGAATTGCCTTTGGAGGCGTGTTTGTTAAATGTCACTTATGATTGGGTGCGGAGTACTTCACTCAAGGAGTGCGCCAAAATGCTTCAAATGCTTCCATGTTTCTACACGAGGCACTATGAAGATTTGGGTACACTTCCCCCACCGCTACAATCATCTCTTATTTGCCCACCGGATCTGGAATTGAAGCCATTGCCCCCGCATCTGAAGTACGTCTTTCTAGCTGAGGAGGACAAGTTACCAGTGATTGTTTCTGCATACTTGAGTGCGGATGAGGAGGAGCAACTACTGATAGTGCTCAAGAACCACCATGGAGCTTTTGGGTGGTCTGTGGCGGACATCAAGGGGATTTCCCCTACACTTTGCCAACACAAGATTCGGCTCGAGGAGGGAGCCAAGCCAGTCATACAGCCTCAAAGACGTCTAAATCCAAGCATGATGGAAGTCATAAAGCTTCTTGCTGCAGGGATCATTTATGCCATATCCGATTCAACGTGGGTGAGTCCCACACAGGTTGTCCCTAAAAAGGGGGAAATCACTGTCACTACTAATCTTTTGAATGAACCTGTCACCACCCGATTGGTAACCGGGTGGCGTGTTTGCATTGACTACCGCCGATTGAATGCCGCAACTCTTAAAGATCATTTTCCATTGCCATTTATCGATCAGATTTTGGAACGTCTAGCTGGTCGGTCGCATTTTTGTTTTCTAGATGGCTATTCGGGGTATAACCAGATTTCTATTGATCCTTTGGATCAAGAGAATTCTACGTTTACATGTCCCTATGGGACGTTTGCTTACCGCCGTATGCCGTTCGGTTTATGCAATGCGCCGGCGACTTTTCAACGCTGCATGCTCGCCATATTCTCTGACATGGTAGAGCGGTGTCTTGAAGTTTTCATGGACGACTTCTCGGTGTATGGAGCATCTTTTGATGAATGCCTTTATAACTTAGATAAGGTGTTGCAGCGGTGCGAGGACACACACTTGCTCCTCAATTGGGAGAAATGTCACATGATGGTGACGGAAGGAATTGTGCTAGGACACAAGGTGTCTAGCAAGGGTCTTGAGGTAGACCCCGTAAAAATTGAGGTGATTTCTAAGTTACCCCCACCAAATTCTGTTAAAGGGGTGAGAAGCTTTTTGGGACACGCCGGGTTTTATCGGCGATTTATTAAGGATTTTTCGAAAATCACAAAGCCATTATCGGAATTGTTGGAAAAAGACGCAGTTTTTGATTTCAATGAGAAATGTCTTCACGCATTCGAGGTTTTGAAGGAAAAGTTGATTTCATCTCCGGTTGTTCAAACTCCGGATTGGACAAAGCCATTCGAGTTGATGTGTGATGCGTCCGATTATGCTGTGGGAGTTGTTTTGGGGCAAAGGGTAGATAACAAGCCTGCTGTGATTTTCTACGCTTCAAAAACGCTTAATGATGCTCAATTGAACTACACAACCACGGAAAAGGAGTTACTGGCCGTCGTGTTCGCCTTTGAAAAATTTCGGCAGTACTTAGTGGGTTCTAAGGTGGTTGTGTGGACTGATCACGCTACAATAAAGTATTTGATGGAGAAGAAGGATGTGAAGCCTAGACTAATTAGGTGGATTTTGCTCCTACAAGAATTCGATATTGAAATTAAGGACAAGTCGGGAATTGAAAATGTGGTGGCTGACCACTTGTCTAGGTTAGAGAGGGTTGATGAACAAGGTTTGCACATACCCATTACCGAGACCTTTCCCGATGAGCAACTTTTAAAAATTGATTCTAAAGAACCATGGTTTGTGGAAATTGTGAATTATTTGGCTTGCGGGATCATCCCGGAGGATTGGTCCTATCAAGAGAAAAAGAAATTCTTTCATTCATTGAGATATTATTTTTGGGATGACCCGATTCTCTTGAAGCAGTGTAGGGATGGTATTCTTCGCAGGTGCGTGCCGGAGGTGGAGTACGAGAGTGTTCTCCACCACTGTCATGCATCGCCTATAGGAGGACACCATGCTAGCTCACGGACAGCAACCAAGGTGTTGGAAAGCGGCCTTTATTGGCCCACTTTGTTCCGGGATGCCTATAATTTTGTTAGGCAATGTGACCCGTGCCAGCGCGCAGGTAATATCTCAAGGAGACAGGAAATACCCCTGAATGTATTTCAGGAAGTTGAGGTATTTGATTTATGGGGCATTGACTTCATGGGACCCTTTGTGTCCTCAAATCCAAATCTTTATATCTTACTTGCTGTAGATTATGTGTCGAAGTGGGTGGAGGCAATCCCCACAAGAACTAATGATTTGAACGTAGTGTGCAGGTTTGTCAAAGAGAACATTTTCTGCAGGTTCGGGATTCCCCGAATGATCATAAGTGACGGAGGCACACATTTTTGAAATCAGAAATTCGCGACACTTTTAAAGAAATATGGGGTCAAGCACAACATCGGCACCCCATATCATCCACAGACGCAAGGACAAGTGGAGGTATCAAATAGAGAAATCAAGAAGATTTTAGAAAGGACCGTAGCATCCACAAGGAAGAATTGGAGTGTACTGCTACCAGACGCACTTTGGGCTTATCGAACGGCATACAAAACACCTATACGCACCACGCCTTTTAGGTTGGCGTACGGCCGGGCTTGCCATCTTCCGGTGGAATTAGAGCACAAGGCCCATTGGGCGCTAAGAAGGCTGAACTTGCGCTATGATGAGGCCGGGAGAAAACGGATGTTTGAATTGAATGAATTGGATGAGCTACGCATGACGGTATATGAGAATGCCCGCATCTACAAAGAGCGCACAAAGCTGATACACGATCGCCATATTGAGATGCGCACGTTCAAGAAGGGAGACAACGTTCTATTGTTGAACTCCCGTCTCAAACTGCATCCCGGGAAGCTGAAATCCCGGTGGAGTGGACCCTTCATTTTGGAGGAGGTGAAACCGCACGGAGCGATTCTCGTGCGTGATGGAGATGCCACGTTCTTGGTGAACGGGCAACGCTTAAAGTTGTATTTTGGTGAGAATTACAAGAGGAAAGTGAATGAGGTCAAACTCATTTCACTTGTGCATGAATGAGATGGAGGGAAGACGTCTAGCCTAAGACGCTAAACAAGGGCGCTTGTTGGGAGGCAACCCAACCATCGGTACACTAGGATAGTTTAATTTTAGTCATAGATTGCTTTTATTTCGTTTGAATTTTAGTTTAAAAATGATACCTTGATCCGTTTGTTGAATGTGCAGGCACAGGCAGGGTCGATACTATCGACACCCCCGTCGATGGTATCGACATGGGTTCAGGTTGACACCAGCAGAAATCGCACTGCGTCGATACTATCGACACCCCCGTCGATGGTATCGACATGGTCACAGACAGGTCGCAATAAAAGTGTCGATGGTATCGACACCCCAGTCGATACCATCGAGATCTCTGGAGATATTCAGACGAATTTTGCTCAGTCAACTCGATACCATCGACGGCCTCGTCGATGGTATCGACATCATCACAGGTTGAATGCAACACAACGGTGGTGTCGCAATAAAAGCTAGTCGATACCATCGACACCCGTCGATGGTATCGACGGACATGTCACCGATCCGCACACAGACATCGACGACGATCGCAACAGCCACATCAGCGATCCGGGTGCTGCGTCGATACCATCGACCCGCGTCGATGGTATCGACCCGTCAGCAATCCGGGTTTCTCGATCCAGCAAACGTCAGCCGTCGATACTCGCGAGGGGGGCGGATACCCGCGAGATGTGTCGATACCATCGACCCGCGTCGATGGTATCGACGGGTCAACAGGGGCGCCGATCAAGCCTATTTAAGGGGACTTGCAACGTCACTTGACGTCACACCTTCAGAGCAAGTATCCTCCTTTGCGCCGAGCACTCCCCCGAGCCCTCCAAGACTGTAGAGAAGCGTCATCGAGCAGAGATCTTCATCGAGCGGAGAATTTCTTCTCCATCTTCACCGAGCTCTTTTCCTCTAATCCCATCTTTTCTCGCAACCATGGTGCACCCCGCTAGAGCGTCGTCCTCAAGCGCTTACCCTATGGAGATCGAGGCGTTTGTTCCTCCCCCACCCGCTTCCATCCCCCGTCCACGCCTAATTCATGCCAACATGGATGTGAGGAAGGTCTACGAGGATATTATGAAGCGAAAGTTTGAGCCCACCCGGTATGTGGACCGGGGCATGATCCAGGAGCTGGGGTTTGAGGCCAACTTGGCCTATGTGTTGGCCGGGCAAGCGCGGCACACAAATCGCCTTTATGAGATCGACTGTCATGCGGATGGGCAGCCGTTTTTCGGCGAATGGCCCACATACAAGGAACTGGTGGCTGAGTTCATGGCGTCTCTTGATATCTGCGTCGTACCAAATGACGTGGTACCATCGGACCAGACGTGGATCAGGGGAAGGGTGTCCTTCCGACTCTTCAACAACAATTACAACATCACGTTGAAGCAGTTCAACGACATCTTCAACTGGAACCACAGCCGCAACGATCACCGACGTCCCGACGCCCGCACCGACTACGACCAAATCTTCGCTGAGCTAGTTACAGTGCCGGCAGGAAAGACTGTGAGCTACCATAATGCAGCGGTAGCGGATTTTGAGCACCCGTTCGTCCGGGTCCTGCATAGGATGTTGAGCTTGACTTTCTTCGCTCGAAGCGATCTTGCTTTGAGCAATTTTCAGGAGAGTGACCTGTTCTTTCTCTACGCACTCCTGAAACGTCAAGAGTGCAACTGGGGGGCGTTCTGGCTACAGCGCGTCCTGGCAGTGAAAAGGAGTACAAGGAGGGCTCCAATTCATTTTGGTGGTCTTGTCACCAAGTTGGCGCTTTACTTGGGGCTGAACCTTCAGTCCATGACTCTGATTTCTACGAGGAGCAAGGTGAACGTGCAACACTTGCACCGTTCAAACCTTATTCTTTTCCGGGACGGGTTGGCGTACGCTCATTGCCATGTCAACCAAGCTTATCAGGAGAGCTCCCTACCGAACGACGTATTCAACATAGAGGGCAAGCAGCACTTCCGGTGGCCAATCATAGCCATCGAGTCCTCCGAGGAAGACGGCGGTGGTGACGAGCAAGAAGGCGAGGCTGCAGAGGAAGAGGAGGCTTTCACACCTCTTCGAGCACGTGTGGCACCACGGAAGCGTCCTAGGATGCATCCGGGTGCATCTTCATCATCTCAGCCCCCGCCGCCATCACCACAGTACGAGCAGCCAACCGCGGATCCCTATTCCATGCAGGGGATGTACACCATGCTGCAGGACATCCAGCAGACTCAGCAGCAGCACATGGGTATGTATACCGGCATTCATGAGACTACGAGCCGGGTACTTGACAACCAACGGGCTATGTTCGAGAACGAGCGGCTCATCCTCACCAACCAAGAGCAAATGCACACCCGGTTGCAGCGGATAGAGACGCAACAGGAGCCCTTCTTTGACCATTACTGGAGTCAAGACTACTTTGGAGGCTATCCACAGCCTCCGCCGAGGACCCAATATGATCCAAGCTTCCAGGGGGAGTACCCGTCTTGGGATCCTACGGCACCGCAATATCCACCACCGCCTCCGCAAGATTGATCAGGGTATCACTGTTCCACCCTTACGTTGGTTTTTGACTATGAGGCCATAGTCGAATTCAAGCTTAGGGGGGTGGCTGGAACAGCTCTATCTTTTATCTTTTCTTTACTTGTTTTTAGTTTCTGCTTATTTTAGTGTTTGTTTAGGATCCACATCTATCTAGTGTAATTGTGGATGTCTTAAAAATTGTCATCTCGCTGTTTTCATGGGAAATTTAAGGGATTTTAAAATTTTTTGTGTCTTTTGGATAGCTTAACTTGGTTGTCCTTGGGAAACTTGTCCTATGAAAATGATTGATTATGTCAACTTTGAAGCAATATGTCACACCTACACCCCCATTGACTCATGAAAAGTGGATAGTAACGGTTGTTTGAGCCTAACCTAATCAAATGGTAATGAGACCTTAATTGGATATACGAGAAAGAACCCTTTGAACTACCACACATGTCAGTAAGGAGGGACACATGATATTTTTCTAAGGTTCAGTAACTTAATCTTGTGATCATTCCACTTCATATTTTTCCATAATCTACCAAGGAATTGGAAGTAAAGTACAGTTTTAATTCCTTCTTGCGTGCATAGCATGTAGATAGGATTTGCATTGTTATTTTCATATTTTTGCATAAAATGAAAAAAAATATAGTGATTCATGCACATTACCTTTAGGTGCATGTCATGTAGTTGCATTCATAACTTTCATGATTTTCATGCATAAGTACACCATGTACCTCAGTTTGTCTTGAAAAGTGATCTAAATTGTCCCATACCCTCGAAATAGTACAAAGATTTCCAATCATGAAGAAAATAGCCTAACACATGTATCTCTAAGCAATTATGGATATGTGGGCTAAGAGGAAAAGAAAAAAAAATCTGAAATTTGAAAGAAAGAAAAAAAAGAAAAAAAAGAGAATTTAGAAGGAAATGGAATAAGAGGGAGAAAGGAACATGATATCACTTACATAACAAGGAAACTGAGTACATGATGTGGCTTAATTAGATTTCTATCTCTTTTTGAGGTGGAAGGTTAGTGCATGCATCATTCCACCCAATTTTAAGCATTAGGGCATTTTCAATGTGCATTTGCATCATTTAGGGCATTTTGTTGTATGCATTTTGAAACTGTGTAATACTTCCAAATTCTTCCATGAACCACCCATTCCATCCACCCGTTGCTCGGATTGGTAGGCCACCGTGATTTTCTCCTCACTCATGTTTATCAGGAGAACTGCTTCCATGTAGATGGTAGTTAGGGCGAGCAACGTAGTGTAGGCGATCACAAGATGCACTAATGCTGAATCGGAAAATTTTATTATGTTAACTGCCTTATGTGATAGTGTTCATCGGTTTGAAGGATAAATTCTTTTATTGATGATTATTGTCGCCTGTAGGGTAATTACTGTTCTGTGATTAGGAAAGGCCGGTTTGAGAACGTTCAGTGGGAGTCATGTGGAATGTGGGGTGATGTATTGATTGTTAGTTGACATCTGCAATTCTATTCTAAGGATTAGTTGCTCGAGGGCGAGCAATGTTTAAGCTTAGGGGAGTTTGATGCGATGATTTTGAGTCGCATTTAGAGACCTATTTCATATGTGTTTTGTGCCTTAATTACTCATTTTTTATGGATATTATTGCATAATTCACTTTATTTGGTCTTTGCTATCATTTTATATCAAATCCCCTTTGTTTTACTATTTTGAGCATTATTTATCATCTTATTATAAATTGTGTGGATTTACTTGGTCTTGTTGTGAAATTTCAGGAAAAACAAGTATCTGCTTCCGTCGATACCATCGACGGAAGTCGATACCATCGACCAAGCCACAGGTTGTCAGCCGAGAAGAGCAATACAGAGTCGATACCATCGACACTTAAGTCGATGGTATCGAGATCCCTTCAAGTTGCTGGCGAGGAAACTGTCGATACCATCGACCAAAGTCGATGCCATCGACACAAGGGGAGCTACAGCGTCACTAAACGACAACAACCGACGCTAAAGGAGTCGATACCATCGACACACAAGTCGATGGTATCGAGATCACCACAGGCGCTCAAAATAAAAGAAAGGAAAGCTGCCGCTAATCCGCCGGGTCGATACCATCGACCCGCGTCGATGGTATCGACGCCGGCAGATATGCATTGGATTTGTTTTGATCTCGATCGGACGGTTGTTGTTATTTGACGACCTAATTAGGGACTTATACCTAATGACGGCCGCCCAGACGAGAGGATCATCTCATTTTGGATTGCACGAGTGCCGAGGAGGAGAGAAAGGAGAACAGAGGCCGAGAAGCTCATCCCGGGTGATTCGGACGCTGCCGAAGATGATTTCCACCACCGACAGGCGGGGGAAGCTCGTGTTCTACGCCAAGGATCCACCGGTTCTTCTCCGTTCAGGGGTTTTCCCATTTATTTCCCGTTTTTCTTATGAATTCCCCAATTTCTACCATGTATTCGTGTGAGATGAACATGAGAGGCTAAAACCCTCAATCTTTAGGACCGGGAGTAGCCCGGGAGTGCATTGTATGACATTTTTATATCAATAATTCATATTTTTCTCTCAAATCTGTGGTATAGATTCATTTTCTCCATTTCTATTGTTATGCTTGATCACCATAATAATAATTTAACACCCTTAATCACTTCGACAGAAGGATTAACGGTTGAAAAGAGACGAATTCTACATTAATCAATAAAACCCTTGACAAAGGAGTTGTAAAATTAATGGTGGGAACTGAGAGACCGTTTATAATGCACTTAGTTTAGGGGAATGATTACTACGACGGTGGAATCAACCTAAATCTAAGTAGTGAATTACACCACGACAGTGGGTAATTCTGTTTTCAGGCCACTACCCAGATAGAGAGAGATGTGTGAGGAATTATATTAAACCTAATACAATGTTGACCCGCAGTGAAACCGCCATCCTAAAGATATCCCTTTGAATTGATTAAATTAACCTTTAATCGATTGTTTTCTTTGTTTGATTTTTATTTTCTTTTTAATTTGAACACAAAACCCTACTTTGTTAATCGGTCTAGCTGATTGCGATTAGTTAGTAGAAGTCTCCAATAATTCACGTATCCCTGAGTTCGACTCGGGCCTCACAAGGCCTATATTACTCGACGCGTATACTTGCGTTTTAGCGCGTAGTAAAATATACGTCAATGTCCATTCCAAATCACTACACTCTGGAGTTTATTACTGGTCTAGACCAGTTCATAATATTTGCATAGGAACATAGGAAACAACCTGGAGATAGGTTCTATTTTCCATGTAGGCATTGGGGTAACAACTTGAAAGTCAATATTGTTCACTAAATCAAAAGTCATGTCATGTGCAATGAAATTATACCGGGATATATAGAATGGTACTGTCATGGAGAGAATCCAACAGTGAGATCATTAGAAGTTGATAACAATACTTGAGTTGAATCAGAAATTGTCGTTGATGATGTATATGTGAACGAACCGATTCTGATAGAAATGGTTGATGTGATGCTAGATAGTTGTGGGGTAGAGCACACCAATCCAACTTCCTCATTTAGAAATATTTTTCATGATGTTGAGAGACCATTATAGTTAGGTTGTACTAAGTTTATGAAGCGGAGCATTGTGTTGAGATTGTATACTCTGAAGGCTAATAATAGATGGAGCGACAAAAGCTTCACATCATTATTGTCTTTGTTGAAAGAAATTTTTCCTAAAGGCAATGAGCTTCCATTCTCAACATACAAATTAAAGAAAATATTGTGCCCAATGAGAATGAAGACTAAGAAGATACATGCATGCCCCAATGACTATTTGTTATTTCAAAAGGATTTTGTCGATTTGCAAGATTGTCTAAAATGTGGGGCGTCAAGGTACAAAATGACAACTTTAGGGAAGTCCAAAATAGGCTCTCCTTCCAAGGTGATGTTGTATTTACCTATAATACCACGGTTTCCGTGCTTGTTTGCTAATCCCATGGATTTGATGAATTCAAGGTGGCATGCAGAGGTAAAGAAAAATAATGATGGGATCCTAACACATGCATCTGATTCCCCACAATGGTAGAAGATTGATTTATTGCACCCTAAATTTGGTGAAAAAGTTAGGATCTAAGACTTGTGCTTTGTACCGATGGGATGAATCCATACTACACATTGAGCATCCAACATAGTACTTGGTCTGTCATGATTGTTATATACAATCTTCCTCCCTGGTTGTGTATGAAAATAAAGTACATCATGTTGTCATTATTGATATATGGCCGTAAACAACTTGGAAATAATATCGATGTTTATCTTGAACCATTAATTGATGAATTAAATTGGGGAGAAGGTGTTATGACCTATGATGCTTCACATAGAGAGACATTTTGGTTTGCATGCTATGTTGTTTTGCACTATTAATGACTTTCCAACATATGAAAATTTGTCTGGATATAGTGTAAAAGGATCCAAAGCATGCTCTATATGTGAAGAGAATATTGATTCAATACAACTAAAATATGGTGTCAAGATTGTATATCCTGGTCATTGAATGTTTCTTTCAAAAGTTCATCCTTACTGAAGGTTGTGCAAAGTGTTCAATGGATCGAATGAGAAAAGGAGTGCCACTTAACCTATATTAGGGGAGGTTGTTTATGAAAGAGTAAAAGACTTTGTCAATGCATTCGATAAGAGATTACAATATACCATTCCCACACAGAGTGGTTGTAACACCTCAAATTTCATAACACATGAGCGGAAGATATATTGTTTTCCTTCATCTGGGAGTGTCACAAACATGATGATCATTGCAATTAAAGAAAATGAAACACTTACCATAACTAGAAAACTGATTCATACATAGTTTGACAAAGAAAAACAAGTCATCTAATCTACCATGATCACAAGACTATACATAATAAAAGATGTCTAAACTCTGGATCGTCGCGGTAGATGGCACCCCACTAGGCAAGCTTGAAAATTGCCTAGAATGTTACTTGGTCCTTTGTTCCTCACCTGCTTAAAATCCTGCAGACATCACGTCCCCAGCCATGCATTGGGAAAAACACTCGTTAGAGTAAGTGGCATGAGTATGTGAAAATATATATTGCTAAAGAACTAAAATGTTACAATTAAATTCTTAGACATCATAAATATGAAACTAATATCAAGCTCCAGGTAAAATCTGAAGCATATTGTTCCTTATTTCTAAAAATGAATTCTTGTCTTTCTACCTTATCTTATTCTAGAGCCATGTACCCTGGTACATGAGTCCCATGACCTACACCAAAGTGACCCTGGTACATGAGTCCCATGACCTACACCAAAGTGCCAAGGTCATACTTATCTTATTTGATTCCCTCTCATCCTACCCATGGATGAGATTATGGGCATACTCTAAACTAAGGTATCTTTTACTTATGATTTTTATATGACTGTGGCCACCATTATACAATAAGTCCTCCTGAATTGGCGTATCTACACCCTGAATTGGTACTAAGGTACCGCTGAATTGGCACTACATGCCTCTGAATGACACCGAGGTGTTTCTGAGTTGGCGTGGCTACGCCCTGAATTGGTGTCGCAACACCTCTGAATTGGAGTAAACACTCCTCTTAATGGGCAATATATGCCAATGAATCGTCCCAGGACTACTGAATGAGGACTTATCATATAATGTCTTATGTGAAGGTTTCAACTTATTTATCTTAAGTCTAAAATTACTTAATTCTTAATCTGAACTGAAGCTGAATAATGATAGTTGAACTTATATGAAACTGATTACTGAGTACTGAGCACGTATAGAATTCTAAATATGAAGTTGGATCAGAATCTTTTATGCTTAAGTGATAAACTGAATCTACAACTGAATGTGAATATGGGTCTCAATTACTACAATGTTATTATCATAGTTTAATAGTATTAAACTAAGTAGAGGATAAGCAATTTAGAACATTCTCATATTTTAAAGCATTGCAACTATCTATGATAGAGCAGTAAATCATCTATTCTCTTTATAAGGAATAGGAAGATCATGTATATTATTTACCCATCATACTATATCAACATCTCAAGATTATCCTATGATACTCATTATCATGGTATGTCATCCGTAAATCATTCTCATTTCTATCTGTTGGCCTCAACCAATCTGTTAGCCAGATATTGAATTGTACTAGTCATGTGAGTATACATCATCATATTCAGTCCAGGCATTGGCCTATGCCATTCCTGTGCAACTATTCTAGGCATTGGACTATGCCAATCTTGTGTAACTATTCCAGGCATTGGGTGATGACCAATCCCGTGACATTATTTCAGGCATTGGGTTATTACCAATCATGTGCAATTATTCCAGGTATTGGGTACTGACCAATCCTATGACATTATTCCAGGCATTGGGTTATTACCAATCTTGTGCAATTATTTTAGGTATTGGGTTATGACCAATCATGTGACATTATTCTAGGCATTGGGTTATTACCAATCCTGTGCAATTATTCTAGGTAATGGGTTATGACCAATCCTGTGACATTATTCCAGGCATTAGGTTATTACCAATCCTGTGCAATTATTTTAGGTATTGGGTTATGACCAATCATGTAACATTATTCCAGGCATTGGGTTATTACCAATCATGTGCAATTATTCCATGTATTGGGTTATGACCAATCCTGTGACACTATTCCAAGCATTGGGTTATTACCAATCCTGTGCAATTATTCCAGGTATTGGGTTATGACCAATCCTATGACATTATTCTAGGCATTTATTACCAATCATGTACAATTATTCCAGGTATTGGGTTATGACCAATCATGTGACATTATTCCAGGTATTGGGTTATTTCCAATCCTGTGCAATTATTCCAGGTATTGGGTTATGACCAATCCTGTGACATTATTCCAGGCATTGGGTTATTACCAATCCTGTGTTTAACATCTAGGCATTGGGTTATCCCAATCCTATGAAACTATCCCAGATATTGAATTATGTCAATCTTGTGCATCTATTTTAGGCATTGGACTATGCCAATCCTGTGCATCTCATCACTGAATACCACATCACCTTTACTAGGCATTATATCTTAGCCAAGCCATCATACTTATTCACATCCTTTATATAATACAAGTATTCCTCTTATCTCCTTTAAGCATATTCAAAACACTATATCCCTTATTTTTCTATAAGCATAAAGCATGTATGATTAAGATTTCATATTATTATTGTATCCATTTATTATTATCATTATGTTACTAAGTTTCCATTTCCTAGTTTATTTGACCATTATCATTTCTTACATGAGACTTTTATAAACATCTTCTTACCTCTCACTAGGAAACAACTGTTCTCATGCCTCACAAGGCCCATTAAACATCTTGTCACCTCTCACTAGGTAACAACTAATCACATGGCTCATAAGGTCCATTAAACATATTGTCACCTCTCACTAGGCAACAACTAATCACATGGCTCACAAGGCCCATTAAATTGTATTATATGGAACATCATAGCTCATACTTAGCTATGCTCATTATCTCGTGCTACCAGCATGGTTTCAATAAGGTTAAGGTTTCCCCTTCATTAACCAATTATAATTTCAACTCTTATCATTACCCTTCATTAGGGTTAAGGTTTCTCTTATAAAACCATCTAGGGTTTTCAAGTACATTTATCAAGAATCAAACCCTAATTCAGTCTCCACACATATTAGGAGTATCAATGTATGCTCATTTCATGATTATCATAGAAGTATGAGTTTCTCTCTCATCCTTACTAGGATTTTGATTACTTCATACTTTATTAAGTTGGCTCAACCTTTCCTTCAAGGTTCATTAGCCTACTTAATCAATATTCATGAAACTTCATACCTCTTAATGTATGACTTGATATAAGACACTTCATGTGTTACTCCATCAAGTACATTGCATCTAAGGTGCTTTCCTTCATATGAGTTTTGAGGTGCTTCCACCATATTGAGTATGAGGTGTGTGCTTGCTACCCATATCACTTTAGAGGTGTGTGTGTGCTTACCATATGGGGTATGAGGTATATGTGTGCTTACCATATCAGGTATGAGGTGTATGTGTGATCACCATATCACCCTTGAGGTGTATGTGTGCTTACCATATGTGGTTTGAGGTGTATGCTTGCTTCCATATCTATTTAGAGGTGTATGTGTGCTTCACACCATATCGGGTAGAGAGGTGTGTGTATGCTTCATACCATATCGTGCAAAGAGGTGTGTGTGTTCTTCACACCATATCACTTTAGAGGTGTATGTGTGCTTCACACTATATTAGACAGAGAGGTGTGTGTATGCTTCACACCATATCGGGCAAAGAGGTGTGTATGTGATTCACACCATATCACTTTAGAGGTGTATGTGTGCTTCACACCATATCGGGTAGAGAGGTGTGTGCTTAACCCAATATCATTTTTGAGGTGTATGCTTGACATCATATCGTCCAAGAGGTGTATACTACCTTACCATATCATGCAAGAAAGTATAAACTCATATCCATATTGTTCTAGTGGAGTAGGTGCATCACCATATCGGGTTAGAGGTGCTTGCTTGTGTGCTTGAACCCGATATCACTTTATAAGGTGATACCATCATCTTCAAGCTCTAGACCTTCATTTTACTTGTTCTAGTACAAGGATAATAGGTCTCAGAAACTACTAGAGCTCATAATTTCATCAACCATTTCAAAATATTTTGGTATTTAAAGTAGTTCATTTAAGCATAGCAATTTAGGTGATGAATAATAACATGGTTGAGTTCAAGTTATATAACCCGCCTTGTGAACAACTTCAAAGCTCCAAGATCCAAAGCTTCACATCCTAAGGTTGAAGAAGAACTTCTCTAAGGTCTAGGGCTCGTTCACAACTCCTCCATAGACAAGAAATCACCATAGTTAAGCACTTGGTGAAGAAGGAAAGAAAGAAAGATCATAACCCTATATCCATGCTTCAATCCAAGGTTGAAGATGATCATGACCTTACCTTAGGGTTAATATTTGAGCCCCTTATTTCTCCTTAGCACCTTTGCACTATACCTCACTACTCACGCACGATATGCCCTAACTTGTGGCCGATATCCCCCTCACTTATGGCCAAAACACTTCACTATGGTCGATATCAACTTGCCAGGCCGATATCACCTTACTTGGCTGATATGAACTTGCTATGGACGATACCCAAGGCCCTATGCATGATACCACTCCAATTCTGCATGATACAAGGACCCTATGCACGATATCTAAGAGCAAGGAGGTGGTAGCATTCGAAAAAGTTCACTAAGGGGTGAAAGAAGGGGTATATATACTTGTTCATGAAGAAATGTGAAAATGAGGTGTCATCAATTTGAGCTACTAGGTGCCACGTGTCCATGCATGGGTGACACGTGTACATGCATGCATTAACATTTAACTTGACATGCAAAACACTTGAGGATAATATAGAGATAAAATTTCGTCCATTACTTATCTCTTTAAATAATATATATCAACTAAATCACCACTTTATTCACAACCCGATACAACTTTTCTAAGGAAGTTGTAAACTGATACACTTCACCTCCTTGAGGTTCTTTGCACGTCATGTCCTTTTCCAAGAGTCTCAAAACCGATATGAGGCTCCTCCAATGACTCCTTGGCCGATAGGCACTCATATATAAGCTTTTCAACTTGATAGAACTCAAGTTAAGGTTTCATGTTCAACCCTTTTCTTGGTCATTTCATCACCAAGATTAACATCACTCATAATTGATTCAAACATGGTATCTCCTTCTTTCTCTCTCCTATAAATGATACATAGAGGAAGTAGGAACATTCTCGAGGTGGTAATTTGCATATCAACCCCACATTTTGGGTAAATTACTATTTGTACCAAAATTGGTACACAAGGTACTAGCATTATTCAAACAAGTTCAAACTTAGAATTTAGGCTTTCCACAAGCCACCACTTAGTATCATTCTCTCTCTTATGATGCTAAAGACATTAATTCACGTTCAACATGTGACATATTGCAATATAACCCGTCATCTTGGGTAAATTGCACTTTGGTCCAAAACAAAGGAACATTGCTCAAACAATATTCAATCTGGACCAAACTTGGAACATAAGTTTGTCACATGATAACAAAACTTCTTAGAGGATTATATTAAATTTCTAAGTAACTTATTTAGCCAAAACAAATAGGGTTACCTCATAACCCAAGTCAGGGTCATTACAACAACTCTTCTTACTTGCACAAGACACAAAACTACATATCCTCTATATACTAAATGCACTACATTGGGCTTAATCCATGCTAAATGAATGGCTAGAAGCCATATATATATCTAACACTTTATGGTGGCTCCGACGAATTGTTGAGAGACATACTTGTTGGAGCAGCTCTGTATGTGCTGGTGTGACCCCACTTGGACTCAGTCCTATTTCCTATAAGTTGGCTTGACACTAATGCCATTGTGAGGTCGATGGAGGCTCCCCAACCTCTAGACCCCTGCTTGGTTTGGGATCTAATCAGGACCAGAGTCTGTCTTTTTGTACCAAGTAGGCGTAAATCCCGACCAACTCAATCCAACTCCAATTCTATTTTCTTTGACAAAAACTAAACTAACAAGGACCAATTCAGTAATCGTTTTATCCAGAACAAGTCAGTGCTGCTTTTAGCAGGTCTTCGGAATCCCAATTTGAATTTAGCTCTGTGTTAGGTGTTGTTTTGTCTCATATGCAACACTTGAAAATACTGAAAAGAAAGTCAATTCAATTCAATGAGTGCTTACAATTAAACTGAATTGTCAAATAAAACAGGATAAAATTCAAATAAGACTAATCCTAAATTTTGACTAACCCAAACTCAACTTTATAATCCTAGTCCGGAACCGAATAAGGAGTAGAGGTGCCTATGGGGCCATACTCTATTGAGATTGCTACTGCCACAACATAAGGACTACTGCAACGTTTAGAAAAGCGATTGCATTCATAGCCGATGGCTCACCACTGGTGAGTCATCACAATAATTCGTTATGATGAAAAATGAGCATTCGGTAGAGTTTGTCGAACGCTTCAGAGAGAAAATAAAATGTAAATTGAGAGGGGTTTGTGCGTTTGGTAAAACGATTGGTAGCAATTGACGCGCTGTCCGTGATTGTGTATCGTTGTCCGAGCAATCACTACCATTTTGTCAAACGAAACATACATAGACTGCTTTTGAGTGTCTCAGCGTTGCTTCAAACTGGTAGGAGGCTGCTACTTGGACTAGTTACCGTGTAGCATGAGATGCCAGTGGCAGAAGCTATTTTGCTCAAACGGCGTGTGGTCTAATAGAGTAGCGACTATGTAGGTAAGGCCCATTCTTTCCAGATCATACATTGAATTTGGAAATCGGATTTTCCGAAGCGATGGTCCCAATTTTTTTCGCTAGCTGAACTACGGTATATATCTTCATTTGAATGCGTCGCCCTGTAATTTGAGAAAGTTGCTAGTGTACCTATATTGCTTGGCATGTGGATTAACTTCTCCCCACCGCAGCCTCACGGTGCAGCACATACGATGGTCTGGGTCCTTTTTCTTCGACGAAGGCTGTTAAGGTGATGGGCGGGAGCCCTTGACGCAGGTTTGACATGTTTGGAGTCGTGGTTTTGCTCTACGTGGACCCGACTTGGGCTTTTGCCTTACCAACCGGACGGGTGCAAGTTTTTTTTTACCCACCCCATGCTAATTCTAGGAAAATTCTAAGCACAGTAACTTATTCACCCACTGGCATACCCGATATACACGAAATAATGAGATTTAATGCATCCTAGAGATATCATCCAGGTGCTCTTTGATATTATTACCCATGTAAAATTCATGCAAAGCACATGCTAGTATCCACTCCCCCACATATTTTACTTGTTATATTTATTTCATCCCAGATTACAAAAATCATTCAAATTCAAATTTTCTTTCATTGCCACCCATCTATTTTTTTCAACAAGTTATGTTGCCTTATGATTTCTCTCGAGTTCAGATTAATTTATAAAAACATACATACTGTACGGACATTTGTTGATATTTTTATTATAACTTATTTTATATATTGCATCTATTACCTTTATATATTCACAACAATATAACTTTCAAATTTTAATCATATATACAATATTTTACACAACATTATATATTACAGTATTTTCTCATACATAATCATTATCATTTCTAACTCAATTTTTATGTATAGTACAAGACGTATTGTACAACAACCATATATTACATGTATCCCTCAAATCTTGTTATCACTGCCCCTTCAGATATTTATATCTTTAATATGTACAATACTAGACGTACAGTATGAGAATACAACAATAACATCATTTGTGAAACTTGCGCAGAAGAAGTACATTAATAGTAGACATATTGTACAAAAAGTACAATACTAACAACATACAATACCCCAACACAAGACATATAATACAAACATCATTTGACAATATATTTAGACGTATAGTACGAGACATGCAATATGAGCGTACAATACGAGACTATATTTTGGTGAGAGTTGGGAAGCTGACGTACTGTACTAGTACGTGAATCCTGATGGGGTGGAATGAAGCTAGAGAGAGGAGTTGTAAGGGAGAAAATGAATTTTCAAAAATTAGGACCGAAGAGAGGCGTGGGGAGAGAACTTTGAAACTCTGCGGCATCTCCACGAAGTTAACTGGTGTAAAGTTAATTTGAATAAGAAAAAACAGCTGAAACCAGATTTTGTAAGTTCACGAGAATTAGTGTGTGAACGGATATTCAGGTGAATGTAGGTAGGGTAACTCTTATTCTATCCACCTCCCTGTGCCAGCGGGATAGAAACCACGACCAGTGCTCCAATTGAGCGGTTGACTTACCAACTACACCGGACGGCAAGTTCAAGGGGCAGGTATAAGCTGTAAGCACATTAAATGCCGGATGGCATGTAACAGAGATAATTAATGCCACGTAGGATATGTTTGTTTTTCTAGATGTGGATGTATTGGATTGTATTTATCCTCCAATATTCTTAAAATTAAATATTTAATACATGGACACATTATGGAAATGCCTTATATGGATTGTATTTATTAATCCATCGGTACAAAGTTTAGGTTTGATTAATTGGAGTTGGCAAATCGCGTGAATCCTGTACTTGCGAGAATATAGTAGATACTGGAGTTTTAATTCCATCTCAAATGTCGGGGACGTCGTCATACAACAATCTGTATAGTTACGAGCCTACGAGACGTACTGGTTCCGTCCCATTTTGCTGGTAGTTTTTTATCGTGACCGTGAGAAGCCGAAAGGTGTTGTCCGCCTAATCCAAGCATAACACTCCATATTACGGTACTCGTACTCCTCAAAACCAGAAACTTTTTTCACTGGGACTAGAGAAATGTAGTATTCCGCAGAATCCATCAATATCCAATAAACCAAGCGCGCCCGTAATGACAAATTTAAGTGAAAATGGATTTTTTTAGATGGAAAAAGTTGAGAGAGGGAAGAAACGGATTGAAGGTCCCTAGGTAGGGGAAAATGAGATTGAGTGGTGAATACACTTTTCCTTATTTTTCTCTTCACTCTTTACATCAACTCCCTCCTAGCCGTAGTCAGTGGCGGAGCCAGGAATTTGACTTGGGTGAGGCACAAGTATAAAATAAAATAAAATTATTGTAAACATAATCACTATCGATAAATAAAAATTGATGTTTAAATTTTCAAAAGTAACTCATCAGTATAAGAACGATATATGATATTAAAATAATTTACACTATCAAAGAGATCCTCGTCTAGATTTCATAGTCTGGAATCTCTGGATAATAACATCTGTTTCAAGATTTTTGGAGATATCTTTTTCAGAATAACCCACCAAACAATCATTGAGATACTCATCACCCATCCTATTCCGCAGACGATGTTTTACAATTTTTATGAAAGAAAATACTCTCTCAACAGATGCAGTGGCCACAGGCAGAAGCATTACTAGCTTTAGAATACGATATACTAAATAAAAATCTTTATCTTGCTTCATCAAAACCATCTTTTGGGCTAGTTCTGTGAGGCTCCTCAATTCTTTATACGAAGGATTGTGACGAACATGAAATATATAGTTACCAAGCTGACCTCTCAATCTTTCAATCTCTTGCAAGTTGAAATCTAATGGATAGAATTGTGCAAGTCTAACTAGCTTGTCTTCATCACAAGCACAAAAATTATTACATGGATCAAGGCAAGCGACACATAATAGCAACTCAGTGTTACTCTCATTGAAGCGGTCATTAAGCTCATTCAGCAACAAATCTATCACAGTGTTGTATATGTCAAATCGAAAATAATGCAGATTACTCTTAACCTCATGGACATGTCTCGTTCTTCCTGACATAACATAGGTATCATCCATATTCTTTAATGGTACTTCATACCTTGTGCAAAAAACATTAACCATGTTATTGAAAGACTCCCATTCAACATCTTCAGTTCTTAAGAAATTCAACTACAACTTCACTGTCTTGACAAGAGCCATGGCATTCACAATATCTTGGTCTTTTGGTTGTAATGCATTTGACAATTCATGTGTTATTCCTGGGAGTTTCTTCATTAAAAGCATCAAGAATATGAAATCAAAAGTCTCCATATCAAAGAGTTGTTTGTGAGCCTTTGCTCGATGTTTTGCCAATTCACTATCTTCAGTTAAAATCTGCAAAACCTTGAGAATAGACGGGTAAATAACACTTAAGTTAACTAAAGTGTTGTAATGTGAACCCCATCTAGTAGCGGCAGATCGTTTAACTCCATTTTCTTGATTTTTTCCTCTTCCAGAAGAAATTTCACATTCTTCAAGTGCTTTGGTCACTCTATCAACTTCTTGAGCTCGAAGGTACTCAGTCCGTTTACATGAGCCAGCAATGCAATTAAGTACCTGATGAACTATTTCAAATAGACAAGCTACCTGTAGGTGATTTTCTGCAACAGAAACAAGTATCAACTGTAATTGATGCACAAAGCAATGGACATAAAATGCACAAGGATTCTCTCTTTGTATGAGAGCTTTCAACCCGTTGAATTCTCCTTTCATATTGCTTGCACCATCATAGCCTTGACCTCTCAAACTATTGATGTTCAATCCAAATTTACTAAAGATGACATCTATAGCTCCTTTTAGTGACATAGAACTAGTATTAGTAACATACACCAAACCGAGAAATCTTTCAATAATCATTCCTTTAATGTCAACATAACGAAGAACTATGACCATTTGTTCTTTAACTGATATGTCACGTGAATCATCAACAAGAATAGTGAATAGACCATCACAATAAGATATATCAGAAATTATTTCCTCAGAAACTAGACTTGAAATGACCTGAATGATATCTTTCTGAATAGAAGGAGACGTGAGTTTTAGGTTTTCAGGAGCATTGTTTAGTATGACTTGTTTAATATCATCCCTTTGATTTGCAAGCCAATAAAGAAGCTCAAGAAAGTTGCCTTGATTAGAAGAATCCTCAGACTCGTCATGCCCACGAAAGACCAAACCCTGATTTAACAAATATCTTATGCAATCAATGGTGGCCTTCAGTCGCAACCGGTATTCACTCTTTTGTTCTTATGTATGCTTAGAAATAAGAACAACTAGTCGTTGATTATCATTCATTAAAGCATGGCATTTTTCTTTTGTTGTATTGTGAGGACTAGTCGGCCCGCCTACATGATTATCAAGTCTCTTTTTGTCTTTCCAATATCTAAACCCATCAATGATAAATGATTGATCAATGTGAGAAGAGGGGAAAACATAATAAAGTAGACAAAATGCTGCATCTTTGGCAATACTATATTCCAGCCAATTCTTATGTTCATCAAACCAACTTCACATAAATTTACGTCTCTTAGATCCACAATTTGTCGTTGGGAACACATAATTTTTTGGTTGGCAAGGTCCTTTTGTTAAGTATGTCCTTCTAACCACATCTTGTACATTAGGGTGATAACGAGAAACTTGGGGTCTAACACCAGGATCAATAATTATATCTTCTGCTTTAAAATCAAGCCCACCACCAGAATGTTGAGAACCAGGCTGAGAAACTAATGTAGAATCACCCACTTCCATATTTGACCCACTTCCCTTTTCATTGACTGATGTTCCAAAAGAAGGTTTTCTCTTAATTACAAATTTTTCATCTTTGATTGACTCCTATTTAAATAAACATAAAAAGGAAAAACAATTAATGTAACATAAATTATAGTTAGAAATAGTCATATCAAGAATTTGTAAGTAATCATTTATATGCCAAACATGGTAAAAGAATTATATTTCGGTGAGACTCCTAGTCTCCTACCAAGTTGCATAAAGAGGAGTACTTAAAATAATATGTAAGTACTATTTACCTAATTACATTTATCAATGTTCCAATACACAATATACTATCTGACTTGCAATCGTGGATATGCACAAATAACAAATTACAGTTCTTTTCCATCACTAAACGATTATGTATCAAGAAAACAGTACCAACTGGTAATATATTTTAACTGGTCACAATCTTTGAAAGATTGCTCTGAATTATAAATATGGGTTCCGGTGTTGTTCTATAGTGTCAAAGAACTTTATATGACATGACAAAAAAATGAACAACTTGACTTGACGAGGGCACTAAGTGAAGTCTAGGGCATGGATTATGTAATGTACATTAGAGCCATCGAAGAAAAAAAAAAAGAAAAAATAAATAATGAGAACACGAAGCGATGAACTGCAAAGTAAAAAAAAACTAACCCACTCATATCTTCCGCAGCGACGAGTGTGGGACTGCGGGGCAAAATTGTTGCCTTTGATTAAAAAATCAATTGCTTTGGAGTTTGGACCTTTGCCTTTGGGTATTACGCCGTTCTGCTGTTACTCAGGGTATAGTTCTAGTCGACTAGCCGTATAGCTCTAGACCTCAGGGTGCGGCAGGGCTGCAGTGCCGCAGGGCACAGGTATCAGCAGTCACCTCTGCAGTCTGGTCCTGGGGTTTGCCTTGGCGCCTCGTGTCACCCAGGTCTTCGGCCGCGAGTCAGTCTCACATGGGTCGTGAGAAAAGGAGACAGAAAGGTCAGGCGATACTTTGGCCCGTAAAGATACAACGAGATTTTATAATGGGAACCGTCTCACAAAAAAGATATACAAGTTCAACTTAGATCCGGATTTCACAACAAACGAGTTGCATGTATACTAGGAATAGGATACTATTATCTATTCCTATTGCGCCAGGCCCACTACTTTATTGTACTGCTTTTTTCTCAAAAGTAGGGTGAGGCACGTGCCTTAGGGTGCCCAAACGTGGCTCCGCCACTGGCCGTAGTGTTCTTTCCTGTTACTAGCATGTACTCCTTATTGTACGATGAAATAATCATTTGTACGAATTCACTCCTTATTACACTATCACAGAGTGATTTGCCAGCATTCACTGCTTTTAGGATCCACTTCTTCATTATTTAAAGAACACTTATTTCTTCACGTCATTTTCGCTTGGAGTCACTAGCATACCGACATGATACAACATAAGTTACTTAAGGCGGTAGTCTCACTTAAAAAGTGACCTCTAAGTGATCGACACATCAGACCAACAAATACAGTGTAGGTTTGTAGCAAAGACTGAAATGAACGATAGAAGTACTACGTCGGTTGTGGTTGCACAAGAAACCGACACAAAATGTACAGTACACACTCTATCAGTTGTAAAACAAAAAATTAGGCATAAGTCCATTAATAAATGGTAGGTTTTAGCTGCCGACCGGTTGTAATGTCGATTTCCTAAACCAAAATCCCCGCTATAGGATTTTTTGTTAGAGTCTGACCGGTTTACGTAAGTTGTCCTGAAAATATAGGAAGCCAAATTTTCTTTCTAATTTCATTTGATTGGTTAGGTGCAATTTGGAAACTTGAGTCTCCCTATTTTCCTTGGACTTTCAAGAATATATATAGCATTCTGAAAATAACTTCCCTACAAAATCTACCGGAAAACAAATTCCGCTCGTGTCTCCCCCGCTTCCCGTGTTCCTCTTGTCCGCCGACTTCACAAGGGGCGACTGGGGAATACAAATTGCCGCTTGAGTTCCACTCACCTTGGCATCGTTTCTATTCGCTGCTGGTTCACCTAGAAGATCAGAAGCGTCATTGCTAGTCTGGAGCATTGCTTCACGTTCGTGTTCCCTGCTTGCAGTTCGTGTTTGGCGTTCACTTTTCCTGCTTGGCGTTCGCGTTCCTTGCTGGTCTTGGAACCAAGTTGTGTACACTGCAAGAAAGTCACGGCTGAAGTCTACTCACCTAGGAGCGCAAACTGTGTAGCAGAATAAGAAAACTCACTCCAGCAAACAATGATTCTCGTAGATCCATTCTATTTCTAAAGTTGTGTATGATTGACCAGAATTAGAAAACTGGCTACTGTTAATCCGTATATCTGAAAGTAGATTACCTATTCTGTTCTAAACTTTTTACTACTATCGTCCATTCATGATTATCATTGGTTCCCATTACATGTTTCTCCTGTTTGTGATTAACTCGTATTTTTTCATGAATGCCTTGTCCACCGGCAAAGATGCCATGCCCGCGGGAAACAATCAAGTAAAATCAAATGTGTATCACATGCCATGTTTTTATCTTGTGATGGAATCCAAGCAGATAGATGCTTAAATTAGAATTGTTTGTCCTTTTGTAGAGATGGTTAGATATTTATGGTGAATGATACATCTAGTCACGTACTTTTAGTTTTATAAATGTGATATATGACAAGTTTGAATCTTTAAAGCAATTGGTGTTTGCATTCACAATATAATGTTACTTGAAAATATGTATGTTCAAGTTTTAAGTAATACTTTTATTTTGGATTTGCATGGGCCGAAGTCCACCCCCTCTCCAAACAGGTGCCAGAGCCCGGATGACCCAAGATGTTGGTAAATACAGCTGACCCGAGCGGAATCGAACCAGCGACCCTTCATGAGGGGCGCACTGACTTGACCGCCCGGGCTACACTGGCCGGGTAACTTTTTTAAGTAATACTTTGCCACTAGTACGATGGTAGAAATGATTTTGATGTTTAAATCTTTATTAATGGTTCATCTCTTCCTCAATTTTGTTCTGATGACTCCATTCTAAAAATATTGTTTTACTAGAATAAAATTGTTCTCGAACTTATGTATAACAGTAGATCTTTTTGGGTGTAGATGGTTAACTATGTTAAATTTGATGAAGGACAATAGTCATGTATAATCGTCATACTCATGCTCATGTTGGTATTATTGAAAGGACTTTCTCAATTTTTTTTGAACCGAGACGAACATACACACTTAGGAATAAGTTCATGTCTACCATAATGAAAAGGATTCTCCTAGGAACAGAACAAAATTGTCTTTAAGAAAAAAAAATGAGGAGAGCAACCTTTTTTAGGCTATGCAATATTCTGAGGGGTCGGTGCCTTTTGCATGATACTATAAATATGTCAATTGAGGAGCAGCTAGCAATGTTTTTAAGCATATTAGAACAGGTTATACTTTAGCATGGAGTTTCTAATTCTTATGATCTTTTGTGGAAAATCATCTACGAACTGTGAAGAAGCATTGGGAGGACATTCTAGAAAATTAAAAACTAAAGTGACATAAATGATTTTGATCATGCCAATTGCACAATTAATATGAATATAGAAGTTGCTAGATATTACATTCGTGTATGTCATACAAATAATTTTTATTTTTTTATAGTTTATCTAAAGTATTGTTTGTTGTAGGCACATCCCAAGGCCGAAGAGTACATAAACAAGCCCATCCCATTGTACAATGAAATGAGCATTGTTTCTAGAAATGATAATGCGACATGTCAATTCTTCTAGTCAATCCGAAGGCCAATAGGTGAAATTGCAGGTGGACAAAACTCAAAGGACCATGTTGATTTGACTGAAGATGATGAGCATGTAGACATAAGAATTGAAGATTCTGAGGTAGTCCCCGAATCCCAAAATGTGAATGTGTCAAAGGAAACTCTTCCTACAAGTGGCTCAAGGATGAAAAACAAAATTAGAAAAAGAATGAGAGAAGGAGATGATGATATGGTTGAAAATTTTACTAGTAAGATTGACAGGTTTGTTGAGCTTTTCTCAAAGCTTAGACCAAAATAGTATATTTAGATGGAAGTAATATATCTGAGGAGTTGGATAAAATAAATGAGTTAGGCATACTTGATGATGAAGCCATAATACATGCCTTAACACATCTTTGTGGAAATCCTATAGATGTCAAAGTATTCATGAGTTGCAATCCAAATAGGAGGATGACTTGGCTTCACAAATTTGTGAAAAGAGACACAAGACCAATATCGAAGAAGAACATGATAGAGATAATTCATCTATAGAAGATTTTATGGATGAATGATTGTTGTTTTAATTTTTCTCATTATCATGTTGGACTTCATTTCCTGGAACTATTTTGTATCTTGAAACAAAACTTTAGACTATCTAAGTTGTTCATGTTATCATTTTGGATTTTACCAATTAACTATTTACATTCCAAATATGATTTTTATCATATTAAAATTTTATGTATTCTTACTACGTAGTGTAGAACACCTTTTAGTTCTAGATTCTTTACCTACAGATACAACAAACCAATCAGATGGAAATTAATTTTTAGGAAAATTGAAGTCTCAAACCAATTATTTGGAAGTCATTTTTTAGAAACTCAATTTGAGTTCTGGGAAAATGAGTTCCAAGAAAATTACACTTACGCTGAACTATTCAGACCCTTAGTAAAAGTTTTGATACAGAGGAGGTCTTTACTGTCAGCTTCTAGTGGCAAAACGAACGTTATGGTTGTAGGGGAGGTTTGTAGCCTCAATTTTCTTTGCAAAATCGATGTCGGTTTTCAAACCAAAATCTTGTCAATAAATTTATGTTGTAATGTTAGTCTTCCTACCAAAATCACTATATGTCCTCTTATCAGTAATATTTTTTTGATACATAAGTGGTTTTAATTTAGCATCAATTTTGAAGTTTTAACTACATAATCATGCTAAATCCAGTTCAAAATCAACTTTATTTAGGTAGTAATTAGTCAACTCTAAAAATTCTAATGGGTTTCTTTAAGTGATAAAGGCCTGTAAAAGTAGTGTATATAATATGATAATATTATTATGATTAAAATTTAAATAACATTTTAAATATATGATCTAAGTATCTATTACCTTTTGTATATTTTGGATGTCTAGTGAAACTATTCTGACAATGACGTCTATATATTTCATAATATAGTATCCGTAGGCCCAATTATTATTTTTAAAGAGAACTAAAAATTAATAGATATGTGGAACATAAAAAAATAAAGAAGAGCATAGTTGGCATATAATATTCAAAACCATGAAACTACCTTGACGTTCACCCAAGTTACATATTTTTTGTTTATCTATAATTTCTCCTCCGCTTGATTAGAAATATTTTATACCCCTATATGTAAATGAATAACATCATGGACTAAGAATATATATCATGATGAAGACCTTATAAAATGTGTTCAAACCTAAAGATTTGTACTCACTCCCTGATTAGGAATGTATAGTTTTTGTCTTTAAACTTTGATACTAGTATATCACTGTTATACACATCAAATATGAACGGCGTGATCACTGATAATTCCCAATATTTTTTTACAGAGAAAGCAAAATGTAAACTAAAAAAATCCAATTCTAAAGTGAGGGTAAATCATAAGTTAAAATTACAAGCTAAGAAATAAAATATAGTAATACATGAAAAGGAGCTAAAATCAAGTCTTTTTCCATACTGAAAAACAACTTACATGAAGATGTAAAAATTTGATGTGAATATTGTTGCTCTCTGTCCACATTGCTAATTAACAAAGAAACTAGGAATGCAACATCATTTATTTGATATTGTAAAATCACCACATATAAATAGTTGTAAGAATAAGCATAAATGTTTAATATACAGATGACAAATGAGGATATATACAAATATATATAAATATATACATATACATACACAAATATATGTATGTATAAACATACATATATATACTTATATATGCACATATATATGTAGGTTGTTTATATAATGCGTGTGCAGTACCCATGACCATAGTCACAATATACTCCGTTTTTTTGAAAAAAGCGCGTTTAAAACACGTATTATTCATGTGTCGTATATGACGGCCATTTTAAACTCCAAACCGAATAATACGTTTTAAATGCGTTTAATTCACATTTTATTCGCGTATTACGTTTTAAATGTGTTTAATACGTTTTTTTGCCATTTTAAACAGTTATGTACTTTTGCTTCACATTTATTTTTTCCACGTCCTTTTTAACTTGTAGTAGGGTTCCACTAAACCGTCCAACCTTCCTCCTCTATCCCCCGACACACCAGGAGTAGTAACCCTCGACATTCTACATGTACGCTCCATCTTTCTCCTCCATTCTCCCCCTTTCTTCCCTGATTTGTGCCTGATGCTTGCTGCTCCCACTTCTTTTAATATTGAGTAATCAGTTCGATGTTTAGTCATTTTCAATCATTATATGTGTGGGTGTATATATATATATATATATATATATATATATATATATATTCCGCTTTTTTGCCGACTTTTTTCCGAATAGTTGTCCGAACTTTTACCGTACATTGACCGATTTTTATCCGAATTTTCCACATAATTCCCGATTTCCGAATTTTTCAACTTGGCCGTACGCATCCCGAATACCGAATTTGTGACTATGCCCATGACAGAAAACATAATGACATGATATGTAAATAACTGAGAAGGTGCGACAAAGTGAGAGCGGGGGGACAACCAAACCAATCAGAGCCTTGCAACGACTTTCAATTTTTTGAAATAGCTCAGAGAATTGCCACACTACTCACTCTCCATAGGGGAGCCTAACTCCTCTACGTGCTCGTACCCACGGCGACATCACCACCCCCTGCCCGGTTTCCCTGGGCTCAAACAACATGGGTACCTCTATTTTCAGTATACTTCTCCGCTGCAGCAAAAGCTCTGGAAAGAATTATCAACTAACATCCTAGAAGGTTCATGATCCACTCTCGAGATTTGGCGCTTCCAACCCTTGCACAAATCAGTTGGCGGCCACTGCCATCACACACTGGCACTACTCATACATCATTTACTACACTAGTTCTCCTTTGCTACAATTTTATTTTATTTTTAACATCCCGACTCTAAACATCCATGAACGAACGCTTTGAATCTAAGACTTGGTACACATGTGACATCTTAGATTTGAGATAGTGTCATTACATCACTCCCTAGCCTTCAACAACTCCTATATGAGATGAGGATGGGAGGCTTTCTCACACATAAGCTCTCCAAATCATACAGGATATCGAGTGTACATCACTACACCTGAATGATCTCCACCCTCTCGAAAGTTCACCCCTCACACCATAGCCACACCACGAATGCCATAACCCATATGATGTCTTTCTAGACAACAAAACCACCAGATTCCTCATCCTCCCTAGATTATGGAGATATCTCACATGGTAAATCTCAGATGGTTGATAACACCCAAATTAGCGCATATTTTCTATACATTTTATCGATAGTTTTGTGCCACTTTAGTCTTAATATGCACTCTTTTGTTCATATTTTATGTTTTCTGTCTCTCCATTAGACAATGTAGTGAAAATAGCCAATAATGTAGCTAATTAGCTTGTTTTAGACTTGCAAGCACTGAAACTAGCCAATTTTGGGACTCTCAAGTATCGAACCTGAAAAGACAAGAATTCCAGCAGCTGCTCGATACGGCTGCCCGATACGGCTGCTGCCCGATACGACCTGTCGACCGATACGTCCCGCCGACCGATACGGCCGCCGCCCGATACGGGTGTCGACCGATACGGGTGCCGACCGAGACGGTCTTCGGGCGACAGTCATATTGGCCAACCTGATGCCTCAAGATCAAAGCCACAGATGAAGGACACGTGGACCAATAAAAGCTACAACTCCCATCAACTTGTTACCTATAAATAGCACCTGCCAACCTACAGAGCAAAGGGAGAGCCGAAGGGAGGACCTGGTAAGAGCTAGTGCCTAGACCAAGGAGCTAGTGTGTCGAGTTCCCCAAAAGTCTACCGACCGATACGACTGCGCCGACCGATACGGCTGTGCCGACCGATACGACTGGGTCGACCGATACGGCTGCGTCGATCGATACGGCCGCGTCGACCGATACGGCTGTACCGACCGATACGGCTGCGTCGACCGATAAGGCCGCCGACCGATACGGTCTAGAGAGAGAGAGCCGAGGAGTCCAGAGGGACGAAGAGAAGACCCAAGGGCCGAGATCCGACCTGCACAGAGGCTGAGGAGTGAGAGCCACCTCTCCTCTACGGGCTATATCTCTTCCTCTTCTCTTTCATTCTAGTGCATTTCTTTGTTTCTTGTACAAACGATGTTTATCTATCTTTGTTCGGTGCCAGCTATGCTTGTCTATGGCTAGTTAGCTCCTTCTTGACTATGTGGCCCGATCTGGGCATGTTTAAATACTTTTGCCTTAAGCAAGTAGATTTATATCAGATCTAGTATGTTGCATGTTCTATTTTCTCTTTCCAAGTTATGATTGCTAGTTTGGTTGATCTCTTACTCGCTTGAACAACTGTTTCTTCCTGTATCGAGAGATCCGTTGTAGGAATAGCTAAGAGACGATAGTTTGGATCTGAACCCGAGAGGAGGACGATCTGAGGTATTCTGTTCCTAACACCCCGGAATATCCTAAGACCCGAGAGGGAACTTAGTATATTCCGAGGTGTTGATATGTCATTCCTTGAGAGAGGGTCGATGACATATCGTTGATGGTTTTAGTCACGCATCGCGAGAGCGAGTGGGACGACCCCACAGGACAGATGCCACTGTGCGTGCTAGATGCTTGCTTAGGTGTTCGAGGGTTGTCTACACCCGAGAACGAGTGCATAGACTGCCCCGTTTGTGGTTACATAGCCAGGAACTCTCTTTCTCTATTTAGTAGACTCACGAGCTCTGTTTTGTTTTGTTTTCTTTTCTTTGTTTTGTTTTATATCGTGACAACCTGCTAGACTAGTTCTAGCAATTACTTTTATCGACTATCGTCTTGGCTTATCTGATTAAAGAACGAGATCTGTGGCGTCCTAAACGTCACCACGTCCCTGTGTTCGACCCCGTAATAAAAGTTGCGGGGGCCTAGAAGGTTTTTGGTTATAAATTTAAAGCTTGATTCCTCCCTTCGTCCCGCGTTCATTTCTAGACGCGTGAAAAAGGTCGATCAACTTTTGGCACCGTTGCCGGGGATGTGGTTTTCGACGTTTACACGCCTAGTAGATTTTTGTTCTGTCACTATAAGTCTGTATATACATGCATAGTTTTCCTCTTACTTTACACATACTTGTTCATATATACTAAATCACTTTTCTTTTTCTCATACCTTTTTTTTTCAGCCATGAACCTTGCTTCCGCAAGACAAGTCATCTTGTCCACCTGTCCTCCTGAGTTTTTCCGCAGTTCCGACTGCTGGCAAATAATTGAAGATCGTGCTCTGCAACTAGTCGAGTTATACTCACCTCCACCGTCGTCATATGTTGAAATTCCAACAAAGGAGACTGCCAGTCAACCATCGACCCCCATTCTATCATGGGATCAAGAACTGATTAAGGCAGTGGAGTTAGCTGGAGAAAGTGTCAAGGCACTCACCTCCCTAGTTCCTCATCTCCAAGAAGACGTCGATCCAATGCAACAACTGCTAGAAGAGTAGGATCGTCATCTCAAAGTAGCCACCGAGGCTGCGGACTGCAGTAGAAGTCTAGTTCAAACTGTTGAGCGAGGATTCGTTCAAGCACATCAGTTTGGTACAGCAGGTCAGCAACCGATGTGCATGGCAGAATCGACGGGTCTCGAAAGCATTACTGCTCAAGTACAACAACTTCATGATAAAGATGTTGAACAAGGTAGAAAGCTCCAAGAGCTCATCGATTTGGTTACAATTCAATTACAACTACCATCACAAGACGATAAAGACGTTAGTCATCAAGACCATTCCATTGGGTCTGAAGTGGAGTATGCACCATCATCCTATTCAGACCATCAACTGGATTCACCAAGATTTTTCTGTGAAGAGCAACCCACTTGGGGAAGCCCTTCATTCTATCCAGATGACCCAGCTGATGAACCAATGGAAGAAATGAGTCATAGACATGAATGGGTCTATGATGACGATGATGAAGACTCAAAAAGCCAATCGACCTCACAACCAGAAGGTTGGTTTGAGGAACTAGAGTCAGATATTGAACCAGGCCAGAGTGATATTTCTCATATTGAGACTTTTCATTTCACTTTGAGCAGTACACCAACCATGGTTTGGAACAATTTGTTCGACGACGATGACGACGACAGTTGCTCGACATGGAGCAGTGAGTATAGTAACGAAGACGAGTTGGAGCAGCACGATCCATCATTCGCCACCATCCCTTTACAAAGCTTGGTGGACGTCAAGGGGGTAGGATGGACGGTTCACTACAACATGGCTACAGAGCATGAAGACACCCCTGACTCCACGCCAGGTGATAAGCTTGGGGTGGTAGAACCACAAATAGATTCTTCAGGGGGTACTTTTTTCTCAGAAGATGATTGGATGACTCAGACGGTACATGAAGATTTATCTGAGAATCTGACCTCAAGTGCAGAGATGGAGAGAGAAGATATAAGTCCTCAAGATGAAGTCCAACCTCTCTCATCCTGTGTCGACATCCCAGGACCTTCATTTTCAGAATCATATGATGAAAGGTATCCTGAGGATGATATGTCAAAGAATTCATCCCAGTGCAGTTCAAGCCACTTCCAGCACAAAGATGACTTCACCGAGTCACCGATTTTCACTTCACTTCTCCAGACTCGGCAGGGCCAACACATCCGCCTATTCTACTCATATTATGTGGCGGAACCCGTCGGCAAGACACAGGTGACACTGGTCCCAAAACTCAAAATTTGGGATCCCAGTGTCAGTATCGTGGGGCAGCCACCCCCTTTTTCTATTACCCACCCTCCCGCCCTTTTATTATAATAAATTTTTCTTTTTCATGATCTTGTTAGTTTATTTCCTCTAACTGTTTTATATCCTTGCATCCATGCATCATCTTTAGAACTTCAATAACTGCCATTAACAATCATGCATTCCTGCCTCACTATTTCAAGTTTAAGTTTTGCTCGAGGATGAGCAAACTCTTAAGCTTGGGGTGGTAGGCTTCGCCCTTCTTTTCTCTTCACCCTTCTTGCATGCATGTCTATTTCCTGCATTTAGTCTTGAATTTTCAAAAATTTTAGCTGTTTAGCTTCGCAATTATGGCTATATGGTGTGAACCTAATAGATAAATGCTTGACTTTATGCCTAGATGCACAGTTTTCATCTTAAAAATTGCTTGACCTTTTGCTTGACTTGCTCTTTGACTCTTTCCTTGAGTTTGGTAATAAATCTAAGGTTATGTCTCTTTTTCATAGCTTAAAGCTAGATTCCCTTGATCTATGTCGTGAATGGAAAATCCATGATAAAGGACCGTTGGAATGAGCTAAATCATGATTAAAGTCTCCTAGCTACGAATTTCACAAGGTTGCCTCTATTCTAAGGATTCTTGAATCATAATTGCTACTTTTCACACAGGTATCAAGCGGAGTATGATGGGCTTTGAGCTATGATCAAGATGAAATGTTCCTCCTTGATGGACTACGTGCCTTCTCACATTAGATTGAGTCAAAAAGATGAAAAATATAAAAATGTGCAAAAGAGGCTTGGCCGCCCAAAAAATCCCAAAAATATCTATATAGTTCTCACCCAAGCCTACAAATAGAATGCATATGTTAAAAGCCTGAGTGTGAACAATAAATGAGTGTTGTTTTCCCTTTTAGGAGAGTTGAGGATGGTGCCCAGCCGGTGTATGACTGCGCTCATGAACGTGGATATGTCGTTCCTGGTAGTACCACTCTAAAATCTCATTAGAGAGTCACTAGGAACCCCCTAGGTGACCTATGAGATCATCTCAGTAGCAGGGTTGGTTTGGGCGTAGTACGAGGAGTTCATCTCACTGCTTTGGACCAAATGGTTCAGACTGCAGGGACTGTTGCTCGCTACATGGACTAACATGACGCAGATCGGGATCCTCAGAAGTCATTAGAGTCTTTTTGCTTTATTTCTTAGGACATGATTAAGTGAGAGTCATGGTATTCCAGAATGGTATGCATGGATTCATGGTGATGGCTCATTACTCATCACCCGCGTGATCACCTAAGTGACAACTCTTTTATGATCAAATAATTATGATTCAAACCCTCATGAGTATTGGCAGGCTATAGTGAATTCACTTAATCTTTCCTGGAAATTCTTTGATCTTACTTTGGCATGATTGTGCTTGTTTGGTGGGGGTTTGTTCTGAAATTACATGGATCAAGAGTATTGATGCTTTAAACTATTTTTCTTAACCTTAACATTTATTGCCAAGCTTAATTTGGATGTTATCTTTTTGTTCTTTGAGCCCAGTCTTGATTGAGGACAAGCAAGTTTTAAGCTTGGGGTAGTTGATAACACCCAAATTAGCGCATATTTTCTATGCATTTTATCTATAGTTTTGTCCCACTTTAGTCTTAATATGCACTCTTTTGTTCATATTTTATGTTTTATGTCTCTCCATTAGACAATGTAGTGAAAATAGCCAATAATGTAGCAAATTAGCTTGTTTTAGACTTGCAGGCACCGAAACTAGCCAATTTTGGGACTCTCAAGTATCGAACCCGAAAAGACAAGAATTCCAGCAGCTGCCCGATACGGCCTGCCGACCGATACGTCCCGCCGCCCGATACGGGTGCTGACCGATACGGGTGCCGACCGAGACGGTCTTCGGGCGACAGTCATATTGGCCAACCTGATGCCTCAAGATCAAAGCCACAGATGAAGGACACATGGATCAATAAAAGCTACAACTCCCATCAACTCGCTACCTATAAATAGCAGCTGCCAACCTACAGAGTAAAGGGAGAGCCGAAGGGAGGATCCGGCAAGAGCTAGTGCCTAGACCAAGGAGCTAGTGTGTCGAGTTCTCCAAAAGTCTACCGACCGATACGGCTACGTCGACCGATACGACTGCGTCGACCGATACGGCTGTGTCAGCCGATACGGATGTGCCGGCCGATACGGCCACGTCGACCAATACGGCCGCGTCGACCGATACGGCTGTGCCGACCGATACGGCCGCGTCGACCGATACGGCCGCCGACCAATACGGTCTAGAGAGAGAGAGTCGAGGAGTCCAGAGGGACGAAGAGAAGACCCAAGGGCTGAGATCTGACCTGCACAGAGGCCGAGGAGCGAGAGCCACCTCTCCTCTACGGGCTATATCTCTTCCCTCTTCTCTTTCATTCTACTGCATTCCTTTGTTTCTTGTACAAATGATGTTTATTTATCTTTGTTCGGTGTCAGCTATGCTTATCTATGGCTAGTTAGCTCCTTCTTGGTTATGTGGCCCGATCTGGGCATTTTTATATACTTTTGCCTTAAGCAAGTATATTTATATTAGATCTAGTATGTTGCATGTTCTATTTTCTCTTTCCAAGTTATGATTGCTAGTTTGGTTGATCTCTTACTCACTTGAACTGTTGTTTCTTCCTATATCGAGAGATCTGTTGTAGGAATAGCTAAGAGATGATAGTTTGGATCTGAACCCGAGAGGAGGACGATCTGAGGTATTCTGTTCCTAACACCCCGGAATATCCTAAGACCCGAGAGGGAACTTAGTATATTCCAAGGTGTTGATATGTCATTCCTTGAGAGAGGGTCGATGACATATCGTTGATGGTTTTAGTTACGCATCGCGAGAGCGAGTGGGATGACCCCACAGGACAGATGCCACTGTGCGTGCTAGATGCTTGCTTAGGTGTTCGAGGGTTGTCTACGCCCGAGAATGAGTGCATAGACTGCCCCGTTTGTGGTTACATAGCCAGGAACTCTCTTTCTCTATTTAGTAGACTCACGATCTCTGTTTTGTTTTGTTTTGTTTTCTTTGTTTTGTTTTATATCGTGACAACCCGCTAGACTAGTTATAGCAATTACTTTTATCGACTATCGTCTTGGCTTATCTGACTAAAGAATGAGATTTGTGGTGTCCTAAACGTCACCACGTCCCTGTGTTCGACCCCGTATATCTACTTCGACTCCGTAATAAAAGTTGTGGGGGCCTAGAAGGTTTCAGGTTATAAATTTAAAGCTTGATTCCTCCCTTCGTCCCGCGTTCATTTCTGGACACGTGAAAAAGGCCGATCAATGGTGTTATACTTTTTTATGTGGGATCAACCTGATTTCCCATAAACTTCTTCATCACGCACAGTGGACAACTCCAATCTAGCAGCAAATGATGAGAAATGTTGGTTTCCCTCAACCTCTACATGGGATGGCACCTCATCCTCTGACCTAAGGGTGATATGAAGATAGATATATGGCTCACTGATATCAACAACCATATCTCGCACAACATCCACAGACTACTCAAAATTGATCACACATCATAGGAGGTTACTGAAGACACAAATATTGGCTCACGGATGCTCACAACACAGAATGGCGGCCAGCAAAACAACACTGAGAGTCAGACATTGATGAACCACCTGGAAGACACTGCAACCTCACCCACAATACAACTCTAGGATCTCATGCGCAATGCAGTCTCTATACCACCTAGATTCAGTTACGTTCAATCTCTCCACCTTCTTGCACTGATGATGTGATCCCTTGTCGACCCACACGATAGAACATATCGTCTACATATATAGAGCATGCTGAGTCTATATCAACTACACATCACTCCTACCATGCCAAACTAGTTCATAATAAATCACAACACCTATGGATTAGGGTTACTCACATAAACCCAAACATGAAAAATCATATCACATGTGGAAGATGCCTTAGAAACGGTCATCATAGGCGATCTTTCCATCCCCCCTTTAGATGCTTTACATGCTTAAAATTGGGCCATATCTCCTACGCATGCCCTAAACCCAATCTTGGATGGATCCCCCCACAGGTTGGAACCCCCTTTCATGCCAGTCGACCACTGTATACATCACTGGGCACCCACACCATATGATCCTTCACTTCCCTTCTTACTGACCAACCATCATATATACATCCAACTTTGAGCATAAGATCTTGCAAAGAAATCCTTTCCACCCACTTATCTATTACTCTCCACACCATTTGAGCCCCACTCCTACACCTCTGACTTACACCCCTGCATATAACCAACCCATCATAAATGTGGACCTATATCCATCCAACAATCTGCCCCTCTACCACCATCACAACCCTCTCTGATATGCTCCTCTCTCCCAATTATCCCCCAAACCAATGCACAACAACTCCATTGAATGCTCCATTGATCTCCCGGCACACAACATGCACCTCCTTAAGGCCCTGACCTCTCACACTATCATTGTTGATATCCTAATTTGCCCCAACCTTTCCGACATCGAATGCCTCAAGATTACCAAAGCTTTGGCTTTACTTCTACCTGAATGCAACATCCTCAAGCCTAAGATATTCTCCCCCAACAGACTCCTCTACACCCTACCTGAGAGGTCCATCTTTGAACACGTCATGGGACATAGTTTCACCTTTACATGCGGCAACAATTTTTCTAGAGTGTGTATATCTCACTGGGCGGTTGAGCAAGGTATGACACCAACGACCTCAGGAGCACCAAGATGGATCTCTATTTTGAATCTTCTGCCTCACATGTAGAGTGAAGAAATCTTCAAGGCTATTTCCCTTGTTGTGGGTGCTACTCTGCAGTACATTAACTCTAACTCTCTCTATCCCTCGCACTTCCCTAAAGCCTACTATGTTTTTATTGTCATGAAGGACACCACCATCATGGGCGACATCAACATCATATGTGGAGGTTTGGTCTATAATGTGAAACTCAGAGATGAACATCCATCTTCCTACACACCCATTTTCAAAGACCTTGCAAATTACCCTACTGCCTAGTTTGAACCTAACCACCTCCCCAACCATAAAAATCCTCCATCCCCAATTAATACGCATCTGAAAATTGAGAGAACAAAAAAAAAACCCCTTCCAAGATACAAAACATTATAGCCCAATGTCCTAAACCTCATTTTAAAAGGCCTCGCCATCACAATAAAAACCAGCACCAATGCACACATACCTTTGGACTACCGACCCACAATACCACACCAAATGCCACCTACCACAAGCTGAAGAAGGCAATCTTGAAAGACCTCAAAGCATCTACCAGTCTGCTTGTACAGAACACCAACCAAGTTTTATAAGAGCATGAAGATGTACAACAATCCTACACATCCCTACTATGCACCCTAGAGTTCTAGAAATACAAGAACTTATTCTCCCTGGATGAGACAAGTATGTTCCCACCTGAGGCACTAATGACTCATGGTTCTACATTACCTGCAGCATATACCTCCTGCGAGAGTTCCACACCACCCTCACCTTTTCACACAATATCCCCACATAGAGATAACTTAGAGCTCTTAGCCTCATGAAATGGTATTGATGAATTCATAACTTTCCGCGGTAGTATAGGTTTATCCTTATGTAGCTACTCTGGGGCCAACACCTTCCTCCTAGAACCCTTAGCCAAAACAAATGGGTTTATTAGAGATGCACATTTGTTTAATATTGTAGGACACCATATTGCTTATAGTTATCTGTATATTTGTATCATATCCCAGTCACCTTCACTGCATCATGATCATCTCCTCATGGAACATTTGTAGCACAACAACCCCAAATAGACACCACACCATTAGGATCTCCATATATCAACTACGCATGGATTAAACCACCATTCAAGAAATAAAATCCAACTTGATGAACTTCCAACTCAAGAATCTAGGTGGGTGACATATCAACAAATGTATATAGATGTCGGCGACGGTCTTTAGTGGTGGAATCCTTGTAGGATGGAACGATAGACTCTTCCATGTTACCAACATCGTTATATGGACTTACAACATCACTTTACAACTCCTTGATACCAAAATGAACTCACCATGGCACTTTACAGGTGTGTAAGGACCCCCAGGTTCCAATAAAGAACCCTTCCTTTTGGAACTTGATGAACTATGTAACCTTCTAATGCCATCCTCATGGATTTTAGTAGGAGATTTCAACCTGATTACTGATCCTCACAAATGCTTCCACGATAACATCCTCGACTTACGCCCACCTACCCACCTTTCTACTATCTTTAACGACTTCATCTCTACTCACAACCTTAGAGACATTCACACTTGTAATGGTTGCTAGACCTGGCACAGAGGTAGAAACAAATCCAAATTGGACCATTTCCTTTGCAACAACCTCTGGACTGAGAGACACCCCCTAGCCTTTGCTTCGATTGCCGCATCCAGCTCATCCGACCAATTTCCCATCCTTTTAGATTTACAACATCAATCTTGGGGCCAAAACCTTTTTGATTCTAATAGTACTAGACACAACAGTAGAACTTCATCCCCATGATCACAACCATATGGAACTCGTACCCCTCCACCAGTAACTTGGCATATACCATTCATTATAAACTCAAGCTTCTTAAGCCTACCTTGAAATAGTGGATCAAGCTAAACTATGGATCCATTCCCGATAGCATTAGGAGGAAGGAACAAAAACTACTCAACACCCTCAATCAACCCACACAAGAGATTGATATACAACATCATAGAGAGGACATCCTCCAACTAAAATCCCATGAAGAAATTCTATGGAAACAAAGGGCTAAAATCTGATGGATTTGACATGGAAAACACAAAGTTTTTCCACTCATGTTGCAACAACAAATATAGTCGATAGATCATTACTAGACATGACAGTTTAGACTCTATCACCCATTCCAAATAGGCCATCGTCACACATATTGTTAACTACTACTCAACTCTTCACAACAATGTCCATACCCTGACATAACTCTATGGAGATATTATGGGACCAAAATTTTCCTAAGAAAATAACATCTGTTAAAAATTTCCTAGATCCTTTCATGTAGTCAGAGATTCTTAATGCCATGAGAAGCCTCAATATAGACAAATAAATAGGCCCAGATGGATTTGACATGTCTTTCTACCATACTGCTTGGAATGTCATCAAAATTGATTTTTTTGAACTCTTTTCATAGATACACCTATATCACAACATCGGTTTCCTTATCAAGCATATCAATCACATCCATATTGCACTCATTTGCAAAACTAAGAATCCTAACTCCTTCAAAGACTATCGTCCCATTATCCTCACCAATTCCTTCTATAAAATTACAACAATACTTTTAAGTTGTCGCATGAAACCTCTTCTACAGAGTGTCATTGACCAACTCCAATGTGCCTTTTTGCCTGATAGAAATATTCAAGATGCACATATCATTGTGAAGGAAACTCAACATACATGCAAAGCTCTTGTTACAACCCCCTCCCCCTGTTATCTCCCTATAAAGGAAGACCGAGAGGGAAAGGGCCATAAACATAATTTTGGGATCAGGATTAGTAAGTAACCAATAATAATCAATAAATTTCATTATATGGAAAAGAGTTTGATACAAAGATAACTTCTCCTTGAATGAGTTTACATGGGAGTGAAGTAGAGCTTGTAACAGAAATAAAATCTAACTATATAATCCATAATTATATTAAATATTTTTCTTTTTGATGCCTTCTTGTGGATATCCAGCTTTCATCTTTATTTGAAAGTTACTAGAAAATTACTTAAAATGTCGTGAACAAAACATGGTCAGTATAACAAGTTATATTGGTATGTGGTGGAAACAAAATGTAAGCATGTATGAGTAACCATATAAGCAGACATATTAGCAATGATCAAATAATCAAGATACATTTTGTTTTCTTAACTTCTCAGCCCTTAATCTCTGTGGCATACCCACTCACTAGAGGCACCCAATTTAACATACTGGGAGTATTTCTTTAATCTACCCACTCACTAGGGGTGACATCCATCTATACCCACTCTCTAGGTGTTCATTATATCATACTCACTCTTTGGGAGTATTTATAGTCAACCCACTCTCTAGGGGTGCTTTCCATAATCATCATGCATGTATTTAAATCAGAGATATTATTATGGGCTTGAGAAAGTTATTTATACTAGTAAAACTACATGTTCCATGCACATGACAACATATAGTATACTATTCTTTATTTGATTGTTTATTGATGTCAAAAGATTTAACATTATATAAAATAAATAATATGATTTTAATACTGTTTTAAAAATGATAATAGAACAATTAGAAGTCATCAATGTGAAAAAGTAACTTTTATATTTCTACCTTTTCCTTTCATATGGAATGAAGAGTCATTGAACAGATAAAAAGGAAGGTATACTATATTTCTATTGAATGGTGTAAAACAATCCAGGGTTATTATACTCTTGTGAATAAATAAAGTAATAGATGTCATTTGTAGGAAAAATAACAACTTAATATGGGCATCAATAGTTAAGGTGGCATGGTTGTATGTATTGTGTCAATGGGTGGCAAGCTATATAACCATTCAAAATAATTGGATGGCAGTTGATTCATATGGCTTTCAGAAAGGACTTGCCATTTTCTCATGTTCCTTTGATTAAAGGTGATTTGTTTTCTACTTGTAGAATAGATTCACGAAGTTATCCTACATAATGAGACTAACAAAATGACAATCAAATCTTAGTTTATCTTCTAATACTCTTTTCATTTTATAATTTAAGGAGAAATATTTTGGAGTTTCCTTTTTTTGTTCTTCTCTACTCAATTGAAAACCACTTAGTTGGTGTTATATTGCAAGTTCATTAGATATAGAATAAATATTTAATCATATGTATAAGTATAAACTATAATTTGTATTTGTAACATTTTGTAATGTCATTCATGTTGACATTGCTTAACTATGTAAGCTAAACCACAATGCTAATGGAAACTTGGAGTTGAAATAGTGCAAACTTGTATGCAAGTACTATTTTTCATATGTATGTACAAATTTTCATATCATAAAAACTGAATGAGATAATTTTATTTTTTCATATTATTTTAGAAACAATATTACTATTTTTAGTACATTATGAAGTTATGTATGTCGTGTACACTGAACATAATATAAATCAAATTGTATCAAAATTATAATACATAAAGTGAAATATGGTTTTGAAATATATATTGTATAAGTCCTTAGGAAAAAATATAATTTACAATATTTCTTTGGATTATATGATTAAAATACAAAGTGAGAAATGTTATTTGATTTCTTAATGCATAACGTAGAACTAAATTTGATAATTTTCATCTATATATTTTATTAAAATGTTTTTTACTAAAAAATAAATAAAAAAATAGTATGATGGGGAAGAAACTCTGTAACATAGACAATATCTATAAAATAAAATAAGATATAAAATTATGAATTAATATTATATATATATTGTAGTTCATTTTTTCCATAGCTTTCAAATAAGGATAAAATTTTCATCTCTACTCAGATAGTTTTTCTACTAAAAATGAATGTGAAAAATGTTTGTGAAATGCATATATTATTTTAAAGTAACTCTACTCCCCAGCATAAATGGCTCCATGATAATCTCACTCATGAAAAATGCTATTTATTTTGTTTAAACCTGATAATATAGGACTAATATTTGAATCTATATGAAATAAATTGTTACTCAAAAAGTAGAAAGCAAGTTTTTTCGATAAAAAACATTCTTTTTTATCAGACTAGTTGTTAAATAACTGAATTTCTGTCAATATCATTATCAATATCAATATCCATATAAGAATGGAAAATATTTACTAAACTTGAATTATTCCAGATTCAAGCATGTTATCATAGTTTATTCATATAACAAAGAATAGTATTACACAATCCTGTATGTACATTATATTATATTGAAACCTTAAATATCTATTATGGTGCCCACCTATACCATTCATAGGACATGTAAGGTACGAAGCCTCCACGCAAAATGTTTTGACAATATTACTAAATAATTGTCTAAAATACAAAGATGGTTTGCATTAGATAGGTGAAACAAGTACAGAAGACTCTCTTATATAGGAGAGAGTAAGAAAGATCTAGAAACAAGAATATGCTCGAATATGGAAAAGGACTAATGGGCTAATAGACAAAGGCCCATAACACAATAAAAAAATAAAAATAAAGCCTGAAAAATATATATACTAATACTCCCCCTCAAGATGGAGTGTAGATGTCAATCATGCCCAACATGGCTATCAGCGTAGTGAATCTAGTCTTCGGAAGAATTTTGGTGAAAATATCTGCAACTTGATCCACAATTGGTGTATAAGGTGTAGAAATCTGACCAAATAAGACAACCTCCCGAACAAAATGGCAATCAACTTCAATGTGTTTGGTGTGTTTGTGGAAGGTGGGGTTGCTTGCAATGAAGATAGCAACCTTGTTGTCACAGTGCATGAGTATGGATGGAGCAACATAAATATCAAAATCTTGTAGAAGACTATATACCCAAAAAAGTTCACAAGTGGTGTGAGCCATGGCTCGATATTCTGCTTCAGCACTTGTGCAAGAAACTACAGTTTGTTTCTTGCTTCTCCACATTACCAAGTTACTACCTACAAAAGTACATTATCCAGAGGTAGATCTCCAATCTATATGCTTCTAGCATAATCAAAATCAGAGTATCCAATAATATTACAATGGCCAAGTTTCTTATACAACAGACCTTTGCCAGGAGAACTTTTCAAATACTTCAGAATATGATAGAAAACAACCCAATGGCTTTGACGAGGCTTATTCAAATATCTACTTACAAGACCAACAAAAAAAGTTATATCAGCCCTACTGACAGTAAGATAGATGAGTTTTCCAACCATTTTGAGATAATGATGATGATCAAGATATGGAGGAGAAGTGTCATCATGCCAGTTAGTGTTGGGATCTAAAGGTGTATTAGTAGGCTTAGCCCCAAGCATTCATGCCTTTGATAGTAAATCCAAAATATATTTGTGTTGTGACAAACAAAAACCAGAGGAAGAATGAGAAACTTCAATCCCCAAGAAATACCTTAGTTTGTCTAAATCTTTAGTAATAAAGTGCTTTTCTAAGTATGTCTTAGTAGCCTGAATGCCTGCATAGTCGCTTCCAGATAAGATAATGTCATCAACATAGATAATGAGAACTACAAGACTAGAGGTAGTTTTCTTAACAAACACTAAATGATCAGATTGAGAGCGATGGAAGTCAAATATTTGAAGAATAGAGCTAAGCTTGTCAAACTAGGCACGGGGTCTCGCCTAAGGCCATAAATAGCTTTGCAAAGATGAAAAACTTTGGAAGACTCCCCCTGAATTTCAAAACTGAGAGGTTGCGCCATGTAAACCTCCTCATGCAGATCTCCATACAAAAAAACATTTTTGACATCTAGTTGAAATAACGGCCAATCAGAATATACAACCACAGAGATAAGGATACAAATATAATTTAGTTCAGCCACAGGAGAGAAAGTCTCGAAGTAGTCAACTCCAAATGTCTGAGTGTAACCCTTGTCTACCAGGCGAGCTTTGAGTTGTCAAATGGTACCATATGGTTGTATTTGACTATGAAAATCCACCTGCAACCAACTTATGAACAACTAGGTGGTGCATCAACCAAATCCCAAGTACGTCTATCAATGAGGGTCTGCATTTCAATTTCCATGGCTTGACTCCATGATGGGTGTTGGAGACCCGAGAATCATTATTAGGAATAATAACAACACATAAAGCAGAAGTGAAATTTTCAAAAGTATTTCCTAGATTAGCAGTAGTATAGAAATTCCCAATGGGATGTTGCGTGCAAGAGCGAGTGCCTTTGCTTAAAATGATAGGAATGTCTAAATCAGAAAATACCTGAGATGTTGGTTGATCTTCTGATGAAGTTGGAAGACTTAGTTGGGCCATAGAGGGATTTGGTATCTTTGGTCTTCTCTGGTAGACTTTTATAGGAGGATTCGGTGCAACAGTGCTATCAGATTTGGTATCTTTGGTCTTCTCTGGTAGACTTTTAAAGGAGGAGTCAGTGCAACAGTGCTATCTGATAGGGCATTATCAACAGGTATAAGTAAATGTGTTTCTGTCAGTAAATCAGATGTCAGGGCAGATCCAACAGAGGAGTAGAATGACATATGTTAAAAAAAGACAACATCAACTGACACCATCCATTTCTTAGTAATCGGGTCAAAGTAGCAGTACCCTCTTTGTGTCTGACAGTACCCAAGAAAATACATCTGGTAGCATGAGGATCCAGTTTAGTAAGACCGGGATGCAATTTTTTCACAAAACATGTACTCCAAAAAGTACAAGGAGGTACGATGAATAGAGGAGTATCCATGTATAAAATCTAAAAAGGCACTTGATTGCCAACAATAGAAGATGACATGTGGTTAATAAGATAACAAGCAGTTGAATCAACTTTTGTCCAGAAACCATGAGGAACATGATAGTGAAAGAGAAGTGTACGCACAACCTCAAGGAGGTGTTGGTTCTTGTGTTCAACAATGCCATTCTATTGGAGTTTATAAGTACAAGAGATTTGGTGAATAGTACCCATTTTGTTGCAAAACAGATTTACTGACCTTTGCATGAATTCAAGGGCATTATCAGTTCAAAATATTATAATGGGTTTACCAAACTGGGTACGTATCTCAGCAAAGAAAGTGGTAATAGTGTCAAGAATATGAGATTTGTCTTTTAATAAAAACAACTAGGTGGTTCTAGAAAATTCGTCAATAAAACTCATAAAATATTGATATCCAAAAATACTAGAAACAGAGCATGGTCCCCAAATATCATCATGCACAATATCAAATGATGATTTTGAGCTAATACAATTTTTCTTAGTAAAAGTAGACCGGGTTTATTTCCCTAACTAACATGTTTCACAATGGAAAAATGACTCAAAAATATCAGGTAATAAATGTTTCAATTTTGTTAGTGAAGGGTTCCCTAAGCGGTAATGCCACTGAATGCCGGTCACTGATGTAGTCAGGTAAGCCATTGTCTTCAGTGCATCCAAATAGTAGAACCCATTTGGTCCCTCATGGCCTGAACCAATCTTCATCCTCGTGCGTAGATCCTAAAAATAACACCATCTGGGTCAAAGGTAATTGAGCATTGTAAGCTCTTAACAGTTCTGCTAACAGATAACAGATTGATAGGAAATTTAGGAACAAAGAGTGTTGAGTTCAACATAAGACGACCAATAGTATAGATATTCTCTATTCCAGAAATAGATGTTTGACAACCATCAACTTGGGTGAGAGGTGGAATGGCAATAGTTTTATGCAAGGTAGAAAATAAAGATTGATTGCCAATAATATGAGAGTTGACACCTGAGTCAATAATACAATTATATTTACCACACTGTGTAAGAGGAGCAGATTGTGTTAGAAGACCAGAACCACCAACAGTAGAGGTTTCAACAGAAGAGGTCAGGCGAGCTAGGAGTAACTTCTCAACTTCAAATCTGATCCAATCAATAGATGACGGGGTAGACGGAGAGGTAGAGGTATCAGGCTGGTTGGAAGAAACCTGATTTTCCCAACTAGGTTTTCCATGCTTGATCCATCATCGATCTTCAGTATGACTGGTGCGCTTGCAAAAATTGTAGAAATGTGGTTCAATAGAGGAGTCGGTGTCTGAGGAGTACGAACCACGACCAACACCTAGAGTAGAGTGGCCTCGACCACGGCCACGACTGGGGCCACATCTACAGAAATAATTTCTAGATTGAACAACTAGAAAAACATTGTCAGAAAGTTCAAGGGTTTCCTGATATATAGAAGGCAAACATTGCACGTGTTTTAGAACATCACGTAAGGTGGGAATAGATCATTGGAGAGAATATGATCGACGACACCTACAAAGGAGGATGGTATGCCAAAAAGGAATTGAATGAGTTGTAGTTCATTCCGTTGTCTTTGTGCTTCGTTAATATATGAGGATAGGGGATGATGCACCTCAAACTCATCCCAAAGGGCACAAGATTGATTGTAGTAATCTTCAATGGCATCTGAGGTAGAATACTCCATCTTATCTAGGCGTTTGAAAACATCAAACACCTTCTTGGGATTTTTTTGATGAGAATAGATGTGGGAGAGTTGATCCCACATATCCTTAGTTGTGCGCAGACGTAGAAGGAATTGGCTCATTTTGGGTTCAACGTTGTTGACCATCCAAGTCATAAACCCAAAGTCATCCTTGGACCACAGGTCATACATTTGTTTAATTTTGTCGTCAGAAGTAGTAGTTGGTTCTGTGGGCCTGATAGTAGTCAGATGGGAATAGAGCCCCTGAGCTTTGACATACAAGTCAAAGGAGGTTGCCCAGGTGTGATAGTTGGAGCCATCCAACTTGGTAATTGTCACATAGAGATTGTGAAGAAGATCAGAGGATGCCATGGGAGGTCACAGAATATAGGATGACACATCAGACAGTAGTGGTATGCCAGAGAAGGAATAACATAGTAGTCAGCAGACAGAGCAGTAGGCACATAACAACAACAGGAACGTAGCAGTCAGTAGCCAGAGCAGCAGCCTCACAACAGCAGTAGGCACATAACAGATAAAAGTAGTAGAAACCCAATCACAGGGGGAGGTCTAAAGATACCAGTACATGAGCATCAGATAGCAGAAGGAGATCTGAAGCATCATATCCCAGAAACCCACGTCGGGACAACAGTAGATATAAGGAACCTATGCCAACATGGAGAAAAACCTTATTCCATCATGAGGCGTAGGCAAAGACAGAGCAAGATCCGATTACACCTTCAACGTGTGATAACTGGAAAGTTACCAGAGACGTCTGGAGATTGGCAGGACAAGAAACTAGTGGTGGTGGAGGCTAGCCAGAGGGAGAGATGGTGGGAAAAAGGAGGGAAGGAAGAAGAGGGGTGATAGAGGGCTAAGTGGAGAAGGTGGTGGCTAGCTGGAGGAGTGTGACATGCGTAGGGGTTGTTGGATGGAGTTGTGGAGGGCGACAGGTAGGGAGGGGCTGATGGTGGGTGGCGGTGGGTGTGTAGGTGGAGGAAGAAGGGGCAGCAGTGGTTGTATGGGTGGAGGAAGAAGGAGCAGTAAGTGGTGGAGAAGTGGCAGAAAGGAGGAGGGCAGGGGTTGGGCGGCTGGTGGGGCGGCGGCTAGTGAGAGGTAGAGAAGAGAGAGGGGAAGAGGGGTGGAGGCTAGGGTTTATGTGGGCATATGTTAGGGTTGGGGTTTAAGGAGGATCAGCCCGCTCTAATACCATCTAAAATGTAAATATGGTTTGTATTAGATATGTGAAACAAGTACAGAAGACTCTCTTATATAGGAGAGAGTAAGAAATATCTAGAAATAGGAATATTCTAGAATAAGGAAAAGGACTAATGGGCTAATAGACAAAGGCCCATAACACAAAAAGAAAATAAAAATACATCTAGGAAAATATATATACTAATATATTGTATATACCATTTGGCGCTTCTAATCACCACATAGTTCCATGCAAACACAATTTTGAAGTTATTTCACATTCACATTACAATGGATCTTACAGATGCAATTTGATTGCTTCATTTCTTGATATATACTTTTATGATCTTTATAAAAAATAAGAGGTTCCAGGATTTGACTTCCATTAACTTGGTTATTGACTCAAAAATGAAAACCTCAGAAGAGATAAACACATAAAGAATAATTTATATAAACTATCAAATCAATTTAGTCGAAATGAATATATTTAGTACTTATATCAGTGTGTTATAACTTTTGATATTACATTTATTTATAAGAAATATTAGTCAATCTTTTGAGACATTTTTTTATATTATTATTCAAAAGGTTGAAATAAGTACCTATATTTAATACTAAAGATTTCATTTAGCAGGAAGTAGAAACCTACAAATTTAAAGAGAACAAAGTTGGTATTTGATGAAATGAATTGTTAACTATATTGGTACAAAATGTGAAATTCAAGAAAAAGAAACATATTAATGTAGTCAATATGTTTTGAATGAAAAGATTATCTTTAATACTAATGGTTCCTAAGATAGTTATTTACTATTGATGAGTAGATTGTCATAGAAAAAATATATCAAGGAAATTTAAATACTCAATCCATTTTTATTGATGGGAAATACTAACTTTTCCATTATCAAGCATGCTTAGAAAATTAAAGTTCTCATTTTTGAGTTATTAAAGATTTGCAGTCTACTGACATCATAAGTATCATTCACAATAGATGTGTTTCTCTTCTTGGACATGAATACATTGGATGAGTTAAATCTTTCAAATATATATATATTTATGTCAATTTACTTTGATTAAAGGACACCATAGCTGAAAATATAACTATCTGATGGCTGATATGAGCAACAAATTATTTCTAGGCCTAAACTTTGAAGATATGAAATTGCCTTATGGAAGGGATTTTCAATATACACGTTGCATTATGAAGAAGGAATGTTTGACAAAGCATATAGTTCAAAATGAATCCAAAGATTTCATCATTGTTTTCTTAACTATAATAAAAAATCTATATTAAGAGCATAAAAAAGGAAAAAAAGTGATACACAACAACATCTATAGCATTTCTCTATTTTGAAGAGCCGCAAATAAGGGAGATATCCGACAAAATGCAACAACCAATTAGCAGTATACTAAAATCTTTGAAATCAACAAATGAGCCACATTTATAAGAATATAAATTAAGTAAAAATAGAGGTAAGGATGCATGGCAGTGGGATGCACACAAAAGTAAAGTTAAACATCGTCTTTCTATGGCATTGCAAGGTGTATGGTTTCTCTATTCATATGAGACAGTGAAGAGAACCATGGTGTATGGTTTCTCTATTCATGTGAGACAATGAAGAGAACTATGGATGTAGTATATACAAATGTAAAGTGGTGACACAGAGATACGTCCATACCGATGTTACATATATGCAGAAACACAATCGTTAGAAGGGAGTGACATGAATTTTGTTTGATAGACCAGGTTTAAAGAGGACCCCATATTGCAGGTATGGGGTTGCATAGCTCAACTATGATGGTGGATAGATATGGCATCATTATCTAAGACAACTCCATTTGAGGATAGTCAGTATCTTGTTTGGCGTGATTTGCATTTGATGTAGCCGATGTCCTTGATGGTGTATGGAAGTAGATTTAATAATGTCGGTTGTGCAACCTCAGTTCACACCCTTAATATCTACTAACAAAAGTTTTGAGAGAACTAAAGATTAGAATGAAGAGTAGGTGAGAAGAAATACCATCTTGTACAACTGATGCTTGGTTGTGGACGTGTATCAGTTGTTACTCCCCGTGCTCTCCTTCATTGGTGTCATTTTGGTTTTAACGAGTTGTAATTTGAAAAATTACGGCAGATTGGTTTTCTTAGACTGACAAATGACACAATGCCATTATTAAATTTAACTTAAATTGATGCGTCCGGTTTGGTGAAAGCTTGTCTCCGACGCAACCTTACATACTGGCAGACGCATAGATAATTGCACTATTCTATTTCGGAGTGTTGTTGGATGACTACATGTCATTTTGGCATGCTAGAAATTAAGCATGTACAATACAAAAACCATCAGACGTTTTGATTTTATGTCATCGAAACTACACAGATTTGGAGTGTTTCTGTACTCAGTGATGTAAAGTAATGACGAGGGATCTACTTGTTGGCTTGTCCCGTTCTCAGCTAAAAGGTATGATCGACTTGTGAAGTGAATCTTCTAGCCGTTGTCGCTCTTTTGCAGGTTGTTCTGATCGACTTCACAACAGTCATTTTTCTTGATGCTCCTTTTTAGTTACTGACTTATGGAGGAGAAATTGTATTATTCATCTTACGTTGGCAAGGTGCGCACACACTTTCACTGAGCAGACAGAAAGTAAGCGAGATAAGGAGATAGACAGCGGGTGGTTTCTCATCCCAACCAAGTGATGCGTAGGGTTTGGTTAGTAGCTTTGAAAGGGGAGACTGGCATAATAGTTTCAAAAGGGATGAGTGCGAATGTAAGGAGAGAATAGAGGCTTCAAAATCTTTGAAACTTTTTTAAATTGAAAATTGGGAGGTAAAGATAATGAGTAAATGATATTTTAGGAAGTGCAGCCGAAAGGGTGGGATGTTTTGATATTTGTAATATGCAAACCATTTTAGAAGTGACTTTGAGAGTGAACGGCTTGTAATCAATAGTAATCGATAAGACGGTAGGACAACCAATAAAGATGGGAAAGAAAGTCGGTAGTGGGAAATCATCCGTTCATCTTATAAGAGAGAAACATGTGTTTTTTTGGATAAACAGATTTCAAGATGGTGTCAAAAGTGGGCAGTTACACGAAAAATTGGACTTGGTCTGGGCATGCATTAGCAGGACGTGGTTAATAAGAGAGAAACAAAATCTATACTACTAAGAGAAAGTTTTTCTGACTAATTACATACACATGTCATTCTACCCTTCTCAGCCAATCACAACACAGTAATTCAAAATGTTGTTGTCTCCATTACTCTCTCTTCTCACAAATTTTCACAACTTTTCTTTTCTTTTTATTGACTCTTCTCACCCAAGTCACCCCACTAAATGACCCACTTTCACGCTTAAACTACATGTTTGTCTCCTCACTCTTAATGGCGGATATGACCAAGTCAGAAATTCATCATTAATTCTCCTCTTAGCAGGTACAATTTTCTAATACCACTTTAGGCGGGTGTAGCCACGTTTTTAATTCACCCTAATAAACTACCCACGACCTATCCAACAAATTATCTTTATCAAACGTTTCTGAATACTAATTCATTTTTAAATAAGAACCGAGTAAGAAGCTTTGGTTGTCTATCTTGAAGTCCGCGTCCTAGGTTCACCCTCGCTCTCCGCGGCGGCGACTCTGGTGGTCGAGGTTTCTTATCTTGCCGGTCAGGCTGAGATTGGTTAGTCCTGGTTCTGTTCCAGTAGGTGTGGGCTTGATCCTCGCCCTTACGGTGTGCTGTCCTGGCTTTGGGATGGAGGACGAAATAGCTAGACAATGCGATGCGCTCACCCTACAGGAGGACGACATTGCAGTTTTTTCTGGGGATGAAGATGTCCTGGAGAAAGAGCAAATGGAGATGGTCCTGGCTGCTAAGATTTTATCTGAAAGACCTTACAATTTCAACGCTTTCAAGAGAACTATGACCACTATTTGGGGGCTCAAAACTACACCATAGTTCAAGCAGATCGAGCATGGTATAATGATAATAAAGTTTGAGGAAAAAAGGGACAAAGAGAGAGTCCTCGAAGGTGCGCCGTGGAGTTTTGACAACAGCATAATCCTGCCAAAAGAAGCTTGTAGCTCCGTCCAACCATCTGAGATGATAATCAACGAGACCCCTATGTGGATCAGATTGTATAATCTACCCCTGGGTTACAGATCTGATAAGGCGGTAGCTGTGGTGGCGAACAAAATAGGCACTTTTCTGCAAACTGATAGCAGCGAGACGAATTGGGACAGAGCAAGGCGTGCCAGAGTTATCATCAAGGTTGATAAACCCCTGAAGACAAAGCAAAAGATGAAGGACCTCCATGGAAATATTGTGGAGGTGGATGTCAGGTATGAACGGCTCCCGGACTACTGCTATGCTTGTGGTATGCTAGGACATACGCAGCGAGACTGCAGTGAAAAGAATACAGAAGTTGCTGAGTAGTGGGGAGGATGGTTGAGGGCGTCTCTTAGGAGGCCGTCCCGACCAAATCGTGAAGATACCAACTATGAAACTGTCAAGAGAAGCCTCGATCTGCAGAAGAAACACACCATATAAAAAATACACAAAGCAAATCAAGAAAAGCACAACGAACTAAGGGATGAAGGAAGGGGTGAAAAAGAAAGGGGGAAAAACCAAAATGAGAACAGAAGCGAGATGATTACAGAGTCAAGAGCACATGTAGAAGACGATGGCCTCGTCAACGGGAGCTGCAGTAAAAGTAACGTTATCTCTCAAGAGAAGCCCAGCAAAAGCAAGATTCCCGACAAGGCTGCAGAAGAGAACCACTCACGGGACAAAGCATCAAATGCTTTTGGCCCCTCGCCCACGCCTATCCCAGCCATATTCACGGGGCTAGTAAATGCCCTTCACAGAAAAACAGACAAGGCACCTAACTCGGCCCCAGCTGTAGAAAAACAACAGGTTGTCAAAGGTACTGAAACAACAGGTGTGGTGACTGATAAAATGCCACAGCCAGAAAAACCAAAAGTGGATAGTGGTAACGCCAACAAAGGAAGTAAAAAATTCAAGAGGATACAACCAGGAGTCAGTACACGCAGCACCCATCTTTCTGTACCTGCCAAATGCAATGAAAAGAAAAGGAAGAAACTGGGGGACAGAGGACCAACAGAACCAAACTCCGAAGCAAGAGGCCAGAAGCTAAACAAAGGAAACTCTTCTAAAATGGTTTGTGATGCTTATCCCAACCAAGTAGCGGGACCTGATAGTACTCAGGCCCGCGAAGGCCAATGAAACTCTTAAGCTGGAATTGCCAAGGTTTGGGCAACCGAGGCACTTTCTGCACCCTCCGGCGTATCTGCTGGAGGGAATGCCCTGATTTTGTCTTCCTAATGGAGACTAAAATAAGAGATACTGAGCTTGAAGAAATAAGGAAAAAATGTGGTTTCGATAATGGTCTTTGCTTGAGTAGTAACGGGAGATCGGGGGGTATGGGGTTTTGGTGGAACGATGACGTGGTTACTGTGAATTCCTACTCCAACCACCACATCAGCGCCACTATAACGGGAAGAGGAAAACAAGGGAACTGGATTTGCAACGGCATTTATGGCTGGCCCCAAACAGCCCATAAACACAGAACTTGGGATCTTATGACTTGGTTGCAGGACGGAAACATGCTTCCTACTGTTTTTGTCGGGGATTTCAACGAAATTACTAGCCATTCTGAGAAGAAGGGGGGTGTTATAAGAGAGGAAACTTATATTAACAATTTTAAAGAGACTATTGAGGCGTGTGAGCTGATTGACATATGTTTTAAGGGGAACCGGTTTACTTGGTTCAGAGGTAAAAGACCTGAGACCACCATTATGGAGAGGCTCGATCGGGCCCTTGCTACCCAAAACTGGTGCTCCATTTTTCCTACGGCTATAGTCTGTCACTTGCTTAGACTTAATTCTGATCATGCCCCCATTATCCTTACTTCCGGGGAGGCTGAAAGGGATCGTACTAAAAACCAGAGCTTCAAGATGGAGCAAATATGGCTCCATGATGATCAATGTAAAGAGGTTGTCAATAGGGTCTGGGTTGACAACTTAGACCAGGATATAACAGAGAAATTAGAGCGTTGCTCAAATGCTATTACTAAATGGGCTGCCGAAAAGTTTGGGAATATTGATAAAAACCTCAAGAAGGCTGAAAAAGAGCTGCTCCGACGCCAATCACAGCTGATGATAGCGGATAACATTCAAAGGTGTACCAAACTCTCTGAGGACATCAACGAACTCCAAAGGCAGAAAGAAACTTATTGGTTTACCCGGGCTAAAGTTAAAGAGATGAGACGGTGATCAAAATACGACTTATTTCCACAACAAAGCAAACCAAAGGAGGAGAAGAAACAATATCAAATGCTTAAAAAATGAAAACGGTGTGTGGAAGCATAAGAATGAAGACATTGAAAAAATTATTCTGAGCTATTATAGTGAGCTGTTCGAAACCACTGGGTGCAGAGACACAGAGTGTGCTATGGAAGGTATTGAGAAGAGGGTAAATACGGAGATGAATGTGGTGTTGGAAAAAGAGCCGGAGGAGGAGGAAATCAAGAGGGCACTTTTTGACATGCACCCTAACAAAGCGCCGGGCCCGGATGGCTACCATGCGAGTTTCTTTCAAGCAAACTGGGCTACTGTTGGCAGGGACATTGCGAGCATATCAAGGGCTGGTGGAAGAACGAGAAAGACACAAGGAGTATCAATAAAACCAACATTATCCTCATTCCTAAGTATCGAGAGCCCGAGAGTATGAAAGATTTCAGACCTATTAGCCTTTGTAATACTGTGTACAAAATCATATCCAAACTCCTGGCCCACAGAGTTAAACCTTACCTTGACAAGATCATTTCTCCTAATCAAAGCGCCTTCATTCCGGGAAGACTCATCACTGATAATGCCTTGGTTGATTTTGAAACTTTCCACGCTATGAAACGCAAGACAAAAGGGAAGAAAGGTCAAATGGCCCTGAAGCTTGATATGAGCAAAGCGTACGATCGCGTCGAATGGGATTTTGTTCTCAAAGTCCTCAAGAAGATGGGTTTTGGAAAATTATGGTGTAACAAAATAAAAGATTGTATCAGTAGTGTATCTTTTTCCTTTATCATTAATAGGGAAAAAAAAGGTCTTGTAGTACCAAAAAGGGGTCTCCGTCAAGGAGATCCCATTTCCCCTTACCTCTTCTTGTTCTGTGCAGACGCTCTATCCACCCTTATCAACAAAGCTGCACTTGATGGGACAATTACAGGTGCTAGAATATGTCGAAGAGCACCATGGATCACTCATCTTTTCTTCGCCGATGACAGTATACTCTTCGCCAAAGCTAACCTTCATGAAGCCGAGAAAATAGTCTCTTTGCTGAGCTACTACGAGAAGGCTTCAAGACAGAATATAAACTATACCAAGACGGAGGTTTCTTTTAGCAAGAATGTACCTGAGGCAACAAGAGAGAGTATCAGACGGGCTATCAATGTGAAGGAGGTCAGTATACATGAATAGTACTTGGGGCTTCCCACCATTATAGGAAGGTCAAAGAGGAAGGTGTTCAGTGAGCTTAAGGACAAAATATGGAAGAAGATCAACGGGTGGAAAGGGAAGCTTCTTAGCCAAGCGGGTAAAGAGGTCCTAATCAAATCTATTGTCCAAGACATTCCTATGTACATGATGAGTGTTTTCAAGTTACCAGGGAATATTATTGACGATATCACAAGAATGCTGGCCAATTTCTGGTGGGGCAGCAAGGATGGGAGAAGGAAGATGCACTGGGTCTCATGGCCAAAACACTGTGAACCAAAAAACCTTGGAGGACTTGGTTTTCGTGATCTTAAAGGCTTCAATGATGCTTTCTTGGCCAAACAAGTGTGGCGTTTAATCATTTCCCCAAGTTCAATTGCTGCTACTGTTTTGAAGGCCAGATATTTCAACAGTTGTGAGGTTCTGCAAGCCCAAAGAGGTTATGATCCTAGCTTCATCTGGCGGAGTCTCTGGGGTGCGAAAGCTCTCATCACTGAAGGCGTGAGATGGCAGGTTGTACCTCAATCAAATACCAACATTTGGGAGGAGAACTGGATATGCGACAGGCTAGGTAATGGTTTCATGAAGCAAGATTATATTGGCTATCTACCTTCTGCAGTGGGTGAATTAATGACAACTAATGCAGATGCTTAGAATATGAATTTGCTCGAAGACCTCTTCAGCAATGAGCAGAAGGACGCTATACTAAGGACACCCATCTATCCCCCTGGGGCTGCTGTCCATTACTGGTACCCTACTGCAAATGGGATCTTTAGTGTTCGCTCAGCTTACTGGCTGGGCAGATACGGTCACCACGTTGATCGAGTGGGGGGGAATACCCAAAACCATCAAGATTTATGGAACTACATTTGGCATGCCCAAATTCATCCAAAACTGTAATACTTCTGTGGAGGTGTGTTTCTAACCAGCTGCCTACTAAAAATAACCTGTTGAAAAGGCATGTGATTGATAACGATACGTGTGACATATGTAAACAGCATTGTGAAACCACCTTTCACGCCCTTCTGAAATGTCAGCAAGCTAAAAGTGTTTGGGATGGATCCTCTATAGCTGCAGCTGTGCGAGGAGCCCAAGGATCTGACTTTACTGAGATCACCAGGTGGTTCAGCTTAAATACTGACAAGCCTACTTTTCAGACTTTTGCCGCCTCTTGTCTTGCTATTTGGCTGTGCAGGAATGAAGCTATCTTCAACTTGGGGCCTGTGATCCCGGCTATTACGACACAAAGTATCCTTCACTGGGCCAGGGGTTATAGTGATAATAGAAGACATGAAGATAAACAAATCCCTAACACTATGTGGACCTGCTGGTTGATGCCCAGAAATCATCCTTTTAAATTGAATACAGATGCCGCCTTTCTGAGTGGCAACAGGGTATGCTTGGCTGTGGTTTTCAGAGACAAGAAGGGGGCCTTCACAGCAATGGCTACCAAAACAATCCATTGCAGATGGCCAGTGATTATTGCTGAAGCATCGGCAGTCCTTTTCGGTGTCCAGGTTGCTCTGCAGCTGAAGATGAGTAACCTTGAAGTGGAGATGGATGCCATCAACGTCCATAGGTTGCTGTCCAGTCCGAAGGTGGGCCTTAGTCCAGCAGACCAAATATGTAAGGAAATTGACACCCTAGCTCATGGTTTTGATGGGTTGGTGTTTTCCCATACCCTTCGTCAAGGGAACATTGCTGCACATAGCCTTGCTAAGTTGGGCTTTGGTTTGGATTGTGCTTGGGTGACAACAAGTAATTTTCCACCTTTACCTCTTGAACCTTCTGTAATTGATGAATTTTAATACAAAAGGTTGACTTTCAAAAAAAAAAAAAATTAAGAACCGAGTTTGTGTAACTGACTATAATTGTCCTATCCAATCAAAATACATCTATACTACTATAAAAAACAAATTTATCTTCTGAATTACAAATGTATCATTTTTCTTTGTTCTAAACAAACCCAGGAAATCGGATTGCAACATTTTGAAATGTTGCAACCTCATTTACTCTCTCCCTCTTATGAAGATTTTTCACATATATTACTTTTTTTATTTTGAAAGATGTTATATGCACGACCCATCCAATCCCTTCCTCTACAACAAACTGCATCAACACGTCTAAAAAATAGGGTTGGTAATGGGTAAGGATAAACCCCGTTTACTCTTTACCCATACCATGTAGGGGAAGGGTAAGGGTAAAGGGTTTTCTTATCCTTTACCCGCCTACTCGCTACCCTCTAACCCGCTACCTTAATGGATAAGGGTAAGGATAGGCCATTATCCATACTCTGTAACCCGCTACCTGTCAATATATATGTATAATATATTAATTATATAGTCATATGGTTGTTTGAGTTTATAGAATATTTACTATTATGTGGCCATCATTTTATATAATACATGTTATTCATATCTACTTCTTATGTAGTTAACTTGGTTGTGTATGTAACATCATTTTGGAGGTGCAAGACACGTGTAATAAAATAGTTTATGTTCTATTAAAGACTTGGGTGGTGTAAGACAAGCATATATATAATAATAAGATTTAATCTTTAATATACCATATATACATATGCGATGTGGTGTTGTCTACTTTATTTGTGCTTTATTTTTTGCATGTAACAACATTTTAGAGGGTATAAGATATGTATATTTCGACAATAATTCTTTGTGACATTATCATTTATTATCATTTTAATCTGGCAATCTTTATCTTTTAGGAATAATTTATTTATTCAACACCAATGTTAGGTTATCACCATTTATACATTTAATACAACACAAACTATATATAATCTTGTAGAATATTACTTAGAATCATTTTAGATATTTAAAAGTCATTCTAGAGCATCTTGATATATCACACAAATATATAAATCTATTAGCTAGGTCATTATTGTTAATACTAACATTAATTTGAAGAAGACATATGAAATTTCTGCTTCACCCTTACCCTCTCCATTTACCCTGTGGGTAATAGGGTAAGGATAAGAGAAGGGTAAGGATATTGGTGGAGTGGAGAATTACCCATACCATACCCACTACATTTGATGGGTAAGAGTAAGGATAAGACCTTACCCTCCCCTTACCCTCCCCATTGACAACTCTATTCGGAAATCGTAGTAGGTGTAGACCATGTCTCCTCAACACACTACTCTTCTCATCCGCATATTATGTACATAGCTATTTAACTTTATTTTATAATGATCATAGCATATATTAAAAAGGAAAAGCAAGCGAACACCTGTTGAGCCGGTCGGTACAGTACTGAAGTTTGATTAAGCAGGAAATATGCTGAAATGAGAAAGTTCATGGGGGAGGCACCCCTTAACAAGCCTCATTGACAATAAGCAACATGTAATAGGAATAGAGCATCAAAGACTTCAAAAGAGTTGTTCAGAACCAGGTGAAAAACATCATCGCTACTGTTGAAGCAGCAAACTAACACCAGTCTCGTCATCAACCATCGCCTTCAAGTCACAAAGAAAATGGGCCTCCGATTCTCCATCATCAGAATCCTTAGTCCCCTCCTGTACCTGCTTGCCTGCACATGGTGAGAATATAAATATCTGCACTAATATGTGAGATGATGATATGCTTCAGTCTTGACACGTTGTTGAAGTATCTATTGTTTCTCTCAAGCCAAAGGTTCCAACTAATGGTGACGAAGAGATCATCACCACTAAATGAAGTGAAGGGCCTGTTCGGAGAGAGATCTAAAGGAAATGTTGCTGATGAGAGATCAAGCTGGAAATGTCGAATAAAATGTGAGATGATACTGAGTGAGAAATTGCAGTTGAAGAAAATGTGGTCCACCGATTCTGTGTTGTAATAGCATAGAGAGCATCTAGAGGGGCCGTTGAAGCCTCTCTTAATGAGGTTTTGTTCAGTGAGCAGCTTGTTATGTAGAAGTAGCCAAAGAAAGATTTTATGTTTTTGTTGCCACTTTTGATTCCATATTTTTGAGGTGGGGGGGATAGACCTCTGTAAGAGAGGTAAGTGTAAGCTTTCTTCACAGAGAATGTGTTTCCCCATTTCCAAGTAATATGATTTGATGAATTTTGTTCAAGTGTCTAGATCATGGTGGAGAGGCAGTCTGGGTTGAGATGTCTGAGTATACATCTTTTGAGCGCATTTGATCTGTTACTAGTTAGTTGGTTAAGCACTTTGGCAGTGTTGATCTTAGTGAGTTTGTTAGGTATGGACCAATTTGTGTGCAGATTATGGATAGTGTTATTCTTTAACCATGGATCATGCCAAAAGGAGATTTTTAGATGGGAGTGTGGGGGTGTTAATGATCTGGGTTATTTTTTGGATGTTTTTGTTGATATATTTCCAGAGAGGTAAGGCAGAATTTTTGGGAACTTTGTACTAGGGTGGGAATTTTTGGTAATATTTGAAATTTATGAGATTGGTCCAGATTTTCATCTTGTTTTTGGCCAGGATGTTGATGATTTTGGTGATAAGACAGAATGCGTGGGTGTCTATGTTAAGAATACCCCAACCTCCTTGGTCAATTGGAGTAGCAATAGTGTCCCAATTTACAAGATGGTAGTGACTTCCAGAGTTAGAGGAAGGAATATGGTTGTTCCAGAGGAATTTTCTATGACTTTTATCAATGAGCTTTCTGGTCTTGGTTGGGAGGGGGATACAGCTAAGATAATGAGTGGTGATGGGTGTGATGACACTATTTAGGAGAGTAAGTCATCCAACGAGGTTGAGGAAGTTATTTGTCCAAGATGAGAGTTTTCTATTGATTCTATCAAGGATGGGTTTCCAATTAGCATTTGTGATGTTGTGGGGGGTGATGGGGAGTCCTAGATATTGTATGGGGAAATCTTCGACCTTGCATCTAAGGAGTTCCCTAAATCTAGCCAACTCTGAGAAGTCAATGCAAACTCTAAAGATTGATGACTTATGGAGATTTATTTTGAGTCCAGAGATGTAGGAGAAGATTCGTATTATTCTTATGGTGTTGAGGATAGAGGAGTCCTCTGGAGAGGTGATGATGATGGTATCATCTTTGAATTGTATAATGTTCTCTTTGCATTCCACAGGTGAGTGTATCAGTCCATTTTCTTTGCCCAGTTGTATCATGCGGGAGAGAATGGAAGTGACTATGATGAACAGATATGGAGAGAGCGGATCCCCTTGTTTAAGGCCATTTGTATTTCTGAAATATCCAAAGGGGACACCATTTATGATAGTGGAGAAATAATTTGTGGAGATGCAAGCATGAATCCAATTGACCCATTTTTCAGGAAAGCCAAAGCCATGGAGCATTTTAGTGATACATTGCCAATTAACGTAATCAAAAGCTTTCTCAAAGTCCAATTTGATGGCTAGTAAGGATGTTTTATTTTTATAACAGAGATGTATAGTTTCATTAACCATCAGGTAGGCATCTTGAATACTCCTTCCTTTTTAGATGGTTTCTGCAATCCCGACGACAGAGCGGGCAAGGACGGCGGAGAGAGTGTCCCCCAAGCCACCGTTGGAAGTGTCCCCCAAGAATGACACTGTTGGACTAGGTTCTACCGACGATGCCAATGCTATTCAGAAGTCAGAAGCTCCGAGCAAATTCTCAAATGGAACTGGTCCAATTAGTTGGGAATCTCTAAGGCCTCCATCACCAGGAGGTGAGAAGGATTTGAAGAAGACGATTATCTCACTCTTTGATGGCAAGTTACTCTATCCTAGAAAGGAAGCCGTGGAGAATGCTGATCGTTGGAATAGGTGTTTACTCGGTTATGTGGTGGATTTCCGTCCTCACATTCCAACACTGGTAGATCATTTCTCTTCCATCTGGAACGTCTGGAGCTCCTTCGAAATCTTCGACAAAGGTGATGGTTTCTTCCTTATTAGATTCAAGGAGAAGACGAATCTAGATGTTCTGGGGGGTATTTGGTTCGTCATGGGCAGGCCAGTTATCCTGAGGAAGTGGATGATTGGTGACTCTCAAATCAAAGACATGCTCTCCGATGTACCAGTCTGGATCAAGCTACAGAACCTACCATTAGAGCTGTGGGATGTCAGAACTTTTGAGAGGATCGACTCTTTTCTGGCACATCCACTTTGAATGGATGACCTAACATTCAGTATGAAAAATGTGGAATACAGAAGGATTTTAGTTCTTATGAGAATGGATGCTAGATACCCTTTGAAGGTTTCGCTCATCAGTGATGAAGGAGATGAACATGTTGTGCATCTCGAATATGATTGGATTCCCCACCGTTGTCGTGTTTGTGGTTATTTGGGCCATGGGGACTGCCTTGCGCCTCCTGTTTCTGATAAAACAGTTAGCAAAAAAGTTGTCCCTCAGAAGAAAAGCTGGGAAATTAAAAAGACCGTGACTAATCATCAGGGTGAGAAGCCTCCATCTGTGGAAGTGAATTGTATGCCGAGTCCGAATGAAGGTAAGGTCATGGAGGAACTCCAACTTCTTATGGTGAATGAATTTCTGAAAGAACAATATGAATCTCAATTGAGTAACTCAGCTCCTGACAGTGTTCCTTCAACTCCCACCCCGACACAAATTTTCTCAAAAAATTCTCCTGATAGTGAGTATAGTCTTCAGAATTCTGTCAAAGAAGTTAGTTTCAAGAACAAACCAAAGTCTCCTCTAAGGTGTCAAGCAAAGATGAAAGTAGGCATTTATCACAGAGTTTCTAATTCCCTTTACTCCCCCCTGACTAGAGGACTTGAGATCATAAGCGAGAACACTGAGGCTGCCAGTTCAATAGCCCCATGTGTTAAGTGAGCTTGTCCTTTTCTGTCTCTTCATGGAATGTTAGGGGTATCAATAATAAGATTCTGAGTGTCCAAGAAGAGGTTCGCAGGGCAAACGTTGATATGTTTGTCCTTATTGAAACTAAGCTTAGGAAGAACAGGATTGCAAAGGTCATGAATAAGTACTTCAGTGACTATGCCTGGGTTTCTAATTCTAATTCTCATCCTTTAGGAAGAGTTGTTGTCCTCTGGAAAGTTTGTAGCTGCAACGTTAGTCTTTATGGTGAAAGTGATCAAGCTGTTCACTTAGTAGTGGTGAAAGATGATGTTCCTTTCGAATTTACTGTTGTCTATGGTCATAACGACGATTCAGACAGATCTAGGATTTGGTCTGACCTGGTTAGTTTTCAAAGAGATGCTAATAAACCGTGGATTATTGTTGGTGATTTTAATGCTGTTAGAAAGAATGAAGAGAAGTTTGGTATTCAACCCCCTTCCAGAAGATCCATGGAAGAGTTCAACGACTTTATGTTGGACAGTTGTCTTTTTGAGATGCCTCTCAGCGGTCCTTTTTTCACGTGGGATAACCATTAGGAAGGTGAGGGGTTCATCACCTCAAAAATAGATAAGATCTTATATAATGAGGTTTTTCTGAACAAATTCAATCTCTACCATGGTGAATGTATCTCTAATATGATCAGTGATCACAGAAGAATTCTACTGAATGTTGGGGAAGTCAAGAAGAAACGTTCTCCTTTCAGATTTTTCAATAAGTGGATGAGTCATAAGGATTTTGGATCGATTATTAAGGACGCCTGGAGTTCGGAGACTCAGGGTTTTGCCACTTTTAAATTTTATAGAAAATTAGAATGTCTGCGTGGGAAACTCAGAGTTTGGAACAAGAGAAGCTTTGGAGATGTGTTTGAAAAACAACTATTACTAAAGATGAGGCTCTTCGAGCTCAGATTCTTGCTGATCGAAATACTCTGGATGCCAACCTCAGAAGTATTGCTAATAATCTTAGGAAAGAGGCTAATGATGATATGCTTACTGAAGAAGCTTTCATTAGACAAAAGTCTCGGGTCAAGTGGTTAAAAGAAGGCAACTTTAATACCAAATTTTTTTATTCCTCTCTCAAAACTAGGAGAGTTAGAAACACTATTAATTGTCTCAACATTAATGGGGTCATTAGTAGTGTCGATGAGGATATTAAGAAAGCTATTAGTGTTTTTTATAAAAGTCTCTTCTGTAAGAAAGATGAGGGTCGTGTTTAGGATGGAGAATGGAAGGGGCCCCGCATTTCTATGGCACAAAATGCTGGTCTTATTGGCATGGTAACAAGGAAAGAGATCGAAGATGTTGTCAAAGAGCTCAAAGAGGACAAGTGCCCTGGCCCTGACCGTTTTAATGGGTATTTTTTCAAAAATGCCTGGAATGTCATTGGCGACAATGTTGTTGAAGCCATCAATGAGTTCTTTATAAGTGGTAAACTTCTCAAAGAGGCCAATAAAACTTATATCACTCTTCTTCATAAAGGAGATGATTCGACCTTGATCACTAATTTGCATCCCATTTCCCTATGTAATACTTTCTATAAGATTATTTCTAAGATCTTAGTCAAAAGGTTGCAACCTGTTCTTTCTACTATTATCGATGTAAATCAATGCACATTTATCAAGGGGAGGAGTATTAAAGATGCCATTCTCTTATCCAATGAGATTATTAGTGACTTCAAGAAGAATGGTTCTAATATGTGTATCCAAGCTGACATATCTAAAGCTTATGATTCTATCAGTTGGAAGTACCTTTATTCCATTTTGTTCAAGATGGGCTTCTCTTGCAAGTGGATCAACTGGATTGAGTCCATTTTCAACTGCACCTCTTATCAAGTTCTTGTTAATGGTGAACCTACGGATCCCATCTTTCCTTCCAATGGGGTGAGACAAGGTGACCCCTTGGCTTCCTATCTTTTTTTATTGCCATGCAGGGGTTCTCGGAGGTGATGAGGAGTAAGTTTTCAGATGGCTCTCTTCAGCCTGCGCATGTCTCTAAATCCCATTTCTGTTCCCATCTCATTTTCGCCAATGACTTAATGATATTTGTTAAAGCTGATCTCAAGAATGCGGGTAATATAAAATCTATTTTGGATCATTTTGGCTCAATGTCAGGCTTATCTATTAACAATAATAAAAGCAATATCTTCTTGGGTAAGATCAAGGACAGGCAGGATATTTCCAATAAGTTGGGGATCAAGGTGGGCAATGTGGAAGGTGCCAACTATCTTGGCCTGCCTCTGTTTACTGGCAAGTTAAGCAGGAAACATTGCCAAATGCTTCTAGACAGAATTAAGAAAAGATTTGAATCTTGGAAGGAAAATATGTTGTCTCTGGCTGGTAGGGTGGAATTAGTTAAGTCCACTTTATCCTCTATGTACCTCTACTGGTCCTTCTCCTTCCCTATTCCTTGCTCAGTTCTTGAGGAAATTGACAAACTCTGTAGGAATTTCATTTGGGGTCAGTCTGATTCAAAAAAAAATATCCACCTCATTAAATGGGACAGTATTACCCTTCCTAAGGAGGAAGGGGGTCTTGGTCTGAGGAAAGCCAAAGATGTTTCCGTTGCCTGCCTTATTGCCAATGCTTGGGATATTTCTAGTAAGAAAGATACGCTTTGGGTGAAGTGGATTGGTGAAAAGTATTTTAAAAAAGAGACCTTTTGGAGTATTAATATTTCCACTAATTTTTCCTGGCTTGTTAATAGCATTCTTAGAGGCAGAGATATTTTAATACCTCATTTTAAATTCAAGATTGGTTCGGGCAATAATATTTTCACTTGGCTAGATCCTTGGTGTGATGGCAAGTTTCTAAATGATCTCATTGGGGCTAATATGAAAATTAGAGTTGGCCTGCCTATGCACTCTAAACTGAGTTCTATTATTTGTAATAAAAACTGGTCTATTCAGAGTTCTAGACATTCTAGTAGCTTGAGTCAAGTTTTGGAAAATATTGAGATCTTAGCCGTAAAGGATGATCATTTCCTGTTTGATGATCATGAGGATGTTAATCTTAAAATCATTTGGAATGTCGTCAAGTCAAAGATGTGGTTAACCCTCATTTCAACTGGATTTGGAAGGCTAATTGCCACATGAATGGTAAATTCCATGCTTGGAAAGCGTGGCACAATAAGCTCCCAACGTCTGATTATGCTAGGAGAAGGGGGATTTTTGTGGTTTCTATTTGCTTTTTATGCACCAATGCTTATGAAGACTCTACTCATATCTGTTATGGCTGTTCTTATACCCTGTCCTTGTGGAAAATTGCTATGGACCAGGATATTATCTCTAACATTCTGAGGAATTGGATGGATATGACCAAGTTCAAGAGAAATAAAGAATCTACCATTGCTATCCTCATCATTTATCATGCTTGGCTCGAGAGGAATAGAAGGGTGCACAATAGTGTTTACATGTCTCCCATCAATTTGGGGAGAAGTATTTTTAGTGAGTTCCTTGGTTTCTCTGAGTAGCTGATGTTGGTTAGTCTCTGAGGGGGGAGAGTTTATCCTTTATGGAGTGGCAGAACTCGCCCTTGGCCTTGTCCCTTGGTTTGTTTTCGTGTTGCTGGTGATATGCCTCTGTGGATAAGAGTATGTTGATGGATGAAGTGTGGTTGCTGCTGGGTCTTTTTGGGCTCCCTTTTCACTAATTATTTTAGTGATGGTTGAGTTTTTTTTTCTGTTGGTGGTTGTTAGTTGAGGCATTCTATTGGTGCTGGTTTAATCCTCTCTCACGGTTGTGATTTGAGCTGCATGATGATTAGTGGTGATGCTGGTGGTTTGCTTCGGTTATGTGCTTTGGTTACAGAGTGTTGGTTTTGAGCTTCAGTATCTACTTGAATGATTGCACCCAACATTTCTAGACGTTTTGAGTGCTGAGTTGCTTGTCTGGTTAGTGCTGCTGCTTGTGAACTATTTTCTAATACCAGTGCTCAGTGCTCTTTCTTCTGGAGCTTTTCTTCTTGTTATGGTTGAGTTTGGACGTGAAGTTGTCGTTGTGTTTGTTCTGGGTCTCTTTTCTTGTTATGTAGATCTTCTTGGTTAGTTTCTGAGGGGGGAGAGTTTATCCTTTATGGAGTGGCAGAACTCACCCTTGGCCTTGTCCCTTGGTTTGTTTTCCTGCTGATGTGCCTCTATGGATAAATGTAGGTTGATGGCTGAAGTGTGGTTGCTGCTGGGTCTCTTTGTGCTCCCCTCTCACTGGTTATTTCAGTGATGGTTGAGATTTTTTCTACTGGTGTTTGTTGGATGAGACAATCTCTTGGTGATGGTTTAATCCTCTCTCACAGTTGTGATATGAGTTGCTTGATGATGAGTGGTGATGCTTGTGGTTTGCTTCGGGTCTGTGCTTTGGGTTCTGAGTTTTGGTTTTGAGCTTCAGTTCTGCTTGAATGAATGCACCCAACATTTCTAGACGTTTTGGGTACTGAGTTGCTTGTCTGGTGACTGCTGCTGCTTGTGAACTGGTTATTTGTTCTAATACCAGTGCTCAGTGCTCTTTCTTCTGGAGCTTTTCTAACCGTTATGGCTGAGTTTTGGAGGTGAAGTTGCTGCTATGTTCGTTCTGGGCCTCTCTTCTTGATATGTTGATCTCTTGCCGTGCTTTATCCTTTACTGGCTGCTTCTGGTTTGTTCCTTATGTGCTAGATGATGTGGTGTTGTTTGGTGGTTGCAACTACTGTTGTCCTTTTTGGCTCCTGTTCCTTGGTTCTTCTAGATGATGAGTTGATGTCTTCTTGGTGTTTGGATGCTCCCCTCTCACTCTTGGAGTGATGGTCGAGTTTGGGTTTAATGTGTTGTGTCTATGGGTTCTGTTTGCTCCCCTCTCTCTGATGGTCAGTGATGGTCGAATTTGGATGGATGAGTTGCTGCCTTTATGTTGTTTGGTTGTTCCCCTCTCACTCTTGGAGTGATGGTTGAGTTGTTTTTTTGGCCTTGCTAAGCCCTAGTTCTTGTGGTGACCTTGGAGTTATCTGCTTGGGTTCCTTTTGTTCTCTGGCTGCTGCTGCCTTGTGCTCAAGCTGGTTTTCTATTGGTGGTTGCAACTGCTTTCCTCTTGATGCTGTGAAGGTTATGTTGTTGAAGTTTGTTTTCTCTGGCTTCTTTGTGTTGAGGTTGGTTCTTTTCTGGTTCCTTCTTAGAGGATGGTGCTGGTGGCACAGTGGGTTCTGAAGTTTATCTTCTTTGTTGGTGTGCCTATGGGTGTTGATCTTATCCTTCGGGAGTGGCAGAGCTCTGTTTGGAAGTGCTTGTAGTGTGACAGTTGTGGCTTCTCTCTTAAACTAACAGGGATGGTTGGGGCTCCCTCCTTTGGTTTCATGAAGCGTCATACCTCTTGTATGTTTGAGGCTACCTTCTTTGGTTTTTTCAGTTGTGGGCTCATAGACCAATTTCTTCTAATGTAAAGATAGATAGTTTTTTTTTCTTTTTGAGTTGATTCTTGTTAAGGAGTCAACAAGCATTGTACAGACACAAAAGCAAAAATGAAAAAAAGCAACATGAGTTTTGACCGACCAAAAAAAAATACTCCTTCCATTGAGGAAAGCATTTTGGTTGAGAGGGATGATTTTGTTGATATGAGGTTTTATTCTGTTGGCTAAAGTCTTGGCTATGATTTTGTAGGAGGTGTTGATGAGACTGATGGGTCTAAATTGGGAAATGAGGTCGGGTTGGTTGGTTTTTTTATGAGAGCGATAAAGTTCTATTTAGATGCTTGATGATGTTGTGAATGTTTTCGCTGGCATGAATAGTCTTGAGTAAAGCTAGGAAGTCTACCTTGTAGTGGTTCCAATTTGCATGGTAGAATTCAACATTAAGTCTATCTGGGCCAGGTGGTTTATTTAAGCCTAAGGTTTTTATGGCCATGTCCAGTTCCTATGAGGTGAATGGTTTGATAAGAACAAGAGGATGGTCAAGTTTTGAGGAACATATCGTACGCCAAACCAGGTCATTTAGGCAGGAGGGTTGGTGGTTGGTGTTGAATATTTTTTTGAAGTGTTCTGTGATATGGTTTGTGATGGTAGATTTGTGGGTTGTGGTTCTATTATTGATCTATAAGTATGTGATGGCATTCTTCTAGAAGTTATTGCTGCACATTTTTTGAAAGAACTTTGAGTTCTTATCTCCTTTTACCCATGTGATTTTTTCTCTTTGTCTCCATTTTGTGTCAATGCAGCTTTTTATGAAGTCCATGTCGGCTTTGATTGAAAGCACTAGAGATGGGTCAGCTGTAGGGTCTTTGTCAACAAAAAGGAATTGTTACTCAAGGTCTTTGAGGGTTTCAGAGAGCTTATTTGGGTTAAAAAGTTTCCATTTTTTATGTGGGCTTTGATTTTTTTTGTGTGTTTTGAGGATATGGAGTCCAAGGTTTGTGGTCTGGGGGTCGGCCTGCTTCCATTTCTCGGCACAATTGAGTGAGAAGTTATCTAATGAGAGCCAGTAGTTTTCAAAATGAAATGGTCTTTTTCACCATGGTTCAGTGGTGGTATCAAGGATAAGGGGAAAATGGTATGAGATGGCTTGGTGAGATGTGTGAACAGTGGAGAGGGGGTGCTCATCTTCCCAAGTGGGGGATCAGATGAAGTGGTCTAATCTGGTGAAGATTTGATTTCTTGACCAAGTAAAGGAGGCGTTTGATGGTTTAAGTTCAATTAAATCATGTCTAGTGAGAAGGTGGCTAAAATGTTTGTCGGAAGCAGACATGGGTTGTGATGAGCTAGTTGGGTTGTATCGATATGAATTTTGTGTTATTAGATTGAAGTCCCCACCTAGGACCCAAGGAGACTTGGAGAAAGAAGACATAATAGTTTCCAATTTAGTTAGGAAAGTTGTCTTATTATGTCCAGGTCCTCCATAAACCCCTGTGAAATTCCAGCTAAAACCATCAGTTGTGTTTTTGATAGTGATGGTTATGGAGAAGTCATGGATGTAGGAGTTAGTAGGAATGAAAGTTTGGTTGTTGAAACCCACTACTAAACCTCCTTTAAATCCAGAGGGGTAAATTTGGATCCAGTATGTTATTCTATTGCCTCCAATGGTTTTAAGGGAAAAAGGGGAAAGACAAGTTTTTGTCTCCTGGATAGTGATGAGATCTATTTTATTTATGTAAATATGAGAACGTATTTCCTTTTGTATATTGAGGTTTGCAGCCCCACATACGTTCCATGTTGATATACTCAAAGTGGATAAAATGATTAATGAAAAGGGGAGTCTAGAGACAAACTATTGGATTTTAAGTAAGTCAAAGTTGATTTTGGTGGTTTCCCATTCCCTTCGGTTGGTCCATCCCATGAAAAGTTCTATATCATCTAAAAATTTATTTGCCTTTTCCTCATCATCAAATTTTATTCCAATATTGCTAGAAATTTTTTTGAAACTAGAAATGTTAGACCAAGATGCTAGATCTTCTATGTTATCGAGATCTCAATCTAAAGTATTGATTAAATGAGAGGAAGAATCATCCAGAATATAAGATTTTGTGCATGATGAGCTAAATGAAGAATTTGTGGATGTACTTGGTTCCTATCGGTTGATGATATGTTTCTTATTTGCCCCTTCAGGACAGGGCAACATTATCTTTGGGAGTTTACTGACTTCTTCTCCTTGTCCAGTGCTCTTCGGTTGTGGACTCTGTGAAGTTCTAATTTCTATTAGTATGGCTATTTTGAGTTTTTTCAAGGTGTTTGGGCTAATGCTAAGAGCATTGTTGTTTTCCTTGGAAGGTGTTGGAGAAGGGGATTTTGTGCTGGTTGGTGGGGAGGCTAGTCTATGTTTGGGAGGAGAGGAGGATCTGGTTCTCTTGTGGTTGGATGGAGTATTTCAATGACCAGAGGAATTGGTTTTATAGTTTTTCCTTTCCCACACAAGGTGCCTTTCGCCTGTCTTGCGAGCAGGGTTTGTGTAACATCCCTGACCTGGGTTATGCTTAAACCTAGGTGTTTTTCTTAATAAAGTTGATTATATGCTTTATCTTATCTCTCGAAAAGTAATTAAGGCTCAAGAGTAACTTATATTTCAATTTTAGTCCTTTTTGAATAATGTTGAAATAATGTTTTACTTGTTTTGGACTAAAGTACAAATTACCCAAGTTGAGGGGTTAAATTGCAAATTGTGCATGATAATATGTTCCTCATGAGTTGAAGCATCATGAGAATGAAGATGATGCAGATGAATGACTTGTGTAAGCTTGAATACCAAGAAAGAGCTGATTAAGCAATGTTTGTGCATTAAAACCTAGTTCTGGTGTAATGTGCAATTTACCCAAAACCTAGGGCTCAATATGCAAATTACCACTTCAAAATAGTCCCTAATGTTTCGTAGCATCATGTAGAGCAAAGAAAATGAGAGGGCCGCCTCATTTGAATCATTTTGGAAGAAAGAGAATATTGATATTAAAATAATCAAGATTTAAGCATAATTGGAACTTTACTTCAAATTAATGCAAAAATAAATATGTTAATCGAAGTGCCCTTCAACCAAAAAGGTAATGGTTGAAATTAGATAAGGTTGGATGAGCATGTGCCTTTCAAAGGAACGAAAATATCTATGTGAGTGGAGAACCTACTCACATTAGTTAAATCAAAAGTAATATCCACTAAAAATGGGATATTAATATTATATGATTTAAGGTGCTTAATTTGTTTTCCTTAATTCATGGATAATGAAGAGGAATTCGAAGGAGGGGAAGATGGCTTTGCATTCAAGGAATTTATGGGGGAGAGGTGGCACCAATTTTGGAATTAAAAGGATTTTATAAAATATTTTCTCTCTCATTGAATTTCTTATAAAACACCTTTTACAACTCAATTGAGAGGATTTTTCGAAACCACTTCCACTCTTTGCTTGAAAAACGACCAAGGGAGCTTTGGAGGATCAGGAGGACGACCCCCAACCTTTTTGTAAGCTCCATGAACTCTTTTCACCTTGATTCCATGGTGGAAATCGAAAATCAATGCATGATTTCTTCTTATCTCCATTCCATCTTCAATTCTAGCCATTCCTTTTCACTCAAAAGGTTGAGGATGAGCTTGTGATAGTTGATAAATCTTATTACACCATTAAAGACGTGGAGTTTGTAGCTTTGAAGCTTCTTTGGAGGCGGGTTATATAACTTGAACCCTTATTCATTATTATTGAATTCAATTCCTCAATTCAATATGTTCAATTGCTCTTCTTGAAATTTCTTTGATTAATTGATGAAACTACCATGGAAATGGCAGTAGAATTCGAGGGGTTGAAGCTTTAGGATGATGACATCATCCTAATCACATATTTCAAAAGCAAATTGGGTGCAAACGGTTTCAACAATATGGTCCAATCAGTCTCACCAAATCGTTTGGAGATTTGGGTTCCAAACCGTTTCGAGTGGTTGACCGAATGGAGGGGGTTGACCATTTGAAGGGGGTTGCTGATGTGTTGAATAATGATCTAATAGATTTAATTGATTGGTTTTTAAAGGTTCCATGAGTGGATAATCAACCAATTGCAAACCCTAATCGGATTGAAGCATTAAAACCCTAATTGTTTTGATCCAATTTTCATGTTGGTTGAGTAAACAGTTTCACCAAACCATTTGGTGCTCAAATGGTTTCAAACCGTTTGAGGATCAAGGGTTGACCATTTTAGAAAGGTTGACTATTTGAAGGAAATAGTTTCAAAACCATTTGATAGGGTTGACCATTTGGTTAAGGTTGACCGTTTGGGATAATACAATTTCAAACCGTTTGAGAAGGAAAAGGTATTCAAGACCGCTTGAAAGGAAACAGTTTCAAAACCGTTTAAGGGGCTAAGAACCGAAGACCGTTTGAAGGTCTGAACCCAAGACCGTTTGAAGGTCTAACCCCAAGATCGTTTGAGGGTGTAACCTCAAGACCGTTTGAAGGTCATGATCAAACTGAATGGAGGTCTAAAGTGATCAGATCGTTTGGAGATTTAAGGTGATGATTGATCCATTGATCCAATGGTTGATAATAATGATTATCAATGATAGGTATAAAGGTGGAAACCCTAAAATACCTAGATAATCAGTACCTTTAGAATGGTTAACCCTAAAAGCTTATGAAAGCAATGTCTCAATACACTATGTCAACCATAGTTGTATGTACTTGATTGAAGGGTTGATGTAACCTAATCAAGTTGAGAGGATGATAGAAAGGAATTCATACATGAGTATTAATCATGTGGTGATTATGGTATGATCCTTACTGAAGAGATCATGAAAACCCTAATCGAGAAGGTTAATGAACCCTAACCCTAATTCAGGGCAATTCTGAGTGAAACCCTAACACAGGGTAATGCTATGTGAAATCCTAATACATGGTAATGCTATTTAAAACCCTAACACAGGGTAATGCTATGTGAAACCCTATCACATGGTAATGCTATGTAAAACCCTAACACAAGGTGATGCTATGTGAAACCCTAATACAGGGTGATGCTATGATAAAACTCTAATACAGGGTGATGTCAAGTGAAACCCTAATTTTAGGAAATTTTATGTGAAACCCTGATATATAAGGATGTTATGTGAAACTCTAATGTAAAGTGATGTTATGTGAAACCCAAATATGGGAAGATGTTATGTAAACCCTAGTTGATAAAGATGGGAAACCCTATTCCTAATAATGGAATAGTGATTAATTTATAGATAAGTGAAATACCTAAAGGGGTTGAGAATGAACATATTTATATCAATATTGCCTTAACTCAAAGATGAGTCCGTATCATTAGCAATGGTTGCATATTCTAAATAAGTGATTTATGACCAATACATTACATGATAAATGTGATGAACTAATGTATAAAGTATTAGGTTGGGAAATACCCTAATACAAGCTAAGTGGATGAACTCAAGTAAGATAAAAGTGATCAGAGAAGTGATACATCAAAATATGATAGATATCACATCCAGCACCTCAAGATTGATATACCTTGATGTATTTTAAATCCAATATATTTGGATGAGTGACACATGAAGTGTGTCATGTCAGTTGTTACATTGAGATGTAATGCACTTTGATAAGTGTAGGCTAACATGCCTTATGAAAAGGTTAATCCAAATCAATAAACTATGATGCAATCATATTATGGTAAAGGTGAGAGAGAAACTCATACTTTGTGTTGATAAATCATTTAATGATGAATGATGTGAATAAATAAGTATGATTGAATACTTATATTATCAATGTTGGCTCCTAACAGTGTGAAGCAATGAAATAATACTTATATTATCAATGTTGGCTCCTAACTGTGTGAAGCAATGAAATAATACTTATATTATCAATATTGGCTCCTAACTATGTGAAGCAATGAAACAATACTTATGTTATCAATGTTGGCTCATAGCTGTGTGAAGCAATGAAATAGGACTTGATCATTAATAATATGATCTTGAGAACCTAAATGGTTATTTATGGAAAACCCTAATGGAGGGTGATGATATGAAAAAGAAATCCTAACCCTAAAAGGGGAATAATGGTATTACTTTGTGTTGTATGGTGGTGATATGAAAGCAGTATAACTATTATCATGAAGTACTAACCATGCAGGTATCATGAGAAGATAAACATATCCAGGTATGAGCTATGATGTTTCTTTTATTAAAGTTGTTGATGAGCCATAATATGCCTTGTTGCCTACAAAGAGTAACAAGAGGAGAAATAAGCTTTGTAAGCTATGTAGAATGCTTGTGTAGCAAGAATGATGATTACCTTGGTCAGATGACCTGAAGGTATTAAGTTACCTGTTAAGTGGTAACAAGTATTCTATGATGAACTAAGGGTTTGAATACCCATATTCTATAATCATGATGATGAACTTGTTAAGAAATGGAAAGGTACTTGATGAGATGAGGGATTAAGATCCAAATACTTTGTTGAGAGAGTATGGCTATTGGCCATGACTCCACAAAATAATTCCATGCATTAGCTGTGTGATCTAAGCCTGAAGAGGGTATATGCTACGTCTATAACTCTATAATGAAGATGTCAAAATATCCTAGCAAGCTAATTGTAGTTTGACACATGATGTGTAAAATATAATCATCCATGTAGTGTATTTTCATAAAGTTGAAATACAAGAAACATTGGTTGATATTATCTTGCTTAGTATAGCGGATAAATGTTATACATGTTCTGCATATTCCTTATTGGATAGGTGACATGCTGCTCTATCAGGTTACACCTGCAATGCTTTGAATAAGAATACTGCTCGAATCTATTTAGACATTGCTCTATCTGTTGTTGAATATATAATTCCTCTGCGCAAATTTATTCAATTAAACTGCAATAATAATGTTTTGGCGGAGAGTTATATCTCTTGCTGGGGCAATTTACAATTGTCTCACCCCCGTGGGATCCACATATTTAGGTGGATGCAGACGAGGAGGCAGGAACCCTTCAGTAGGTGAAGGACAACAGCAGTACCAGGAATAGCAGTGAATTCTCAGGTGGAGACACTGGCTATCAAGTTTTGTATATGTGTGAATAGAGTCCTATGTGTCATCTATGTACTCTCAAGTCCTCGGAGTCCGTAGTTGGTTTTATTGAATCGATCTGTGATTTTGGCTTGATGCCTCAATGTTCTTATGTTGTCTATATACAGTTTAATAGAACAGTTGATGTTTTAATCCTTGAGATGAGATGATACACGATATGTACTAGTAAAACATAATGAAATCAAATTACTTTGGTTCTTTTCGAAAGAGTTGTCCTTTGTGGGTCTCTTTGAAAAATGTTTTAATTTTTAGTGATTTTCAGTAATCCGCTGCTTAGTGATCGCTTCCGCTAAGTTAATAATATTTTATTCGAATGATGCATCACAATTTAGTGGTATCAGAGATCTAGGTTCGCTGAGTCTACAGAGACATAGGACTAAGGTTGTTGAGTCTGTTCTAGTGTTTTCTAGTCTATCTGATAGTGTCTTCTACTCATAAAGGAGAGGAAGAACTTAAAGATGTCTGGATCACACAACGGGCATGCTGCTGAGAGCAGCAATGTTGCAACAACAGAAGGTGTAAGGGACCAGGTGAGAGAAGAACGACTGCCTGAGAATCCCCAAGATGATCAAACCATGATAAGGAATCCTTCTTTTAATATTACGGTTGGGCAGGTTAGGACTGAAATAATGCGTATGGTGGACCATATATTAGCAATACAACCTAGACTACCAGCCCCCAATGATGAAGTTTTGGATTCCAATAAGATTCTTGCTCAACACCATCATGTTGGAGCAATGAATAATGATGAAAGGAAGGGGTTACAACCTTAAATCAGAAATTGCCACAAGTGTAGGCATCTTGGACATATCAAAAAAGACTGTCCAGGAAAGTATAAGGAGGAAAGAATTAAGAAAAGGCCTATCCAAACTTGGGATCATAGGCCTAGTAGCTCTGAAAAGGGGAAGTATTTGGTACCCCCGATACAACCAAGGTCTAGTACACTACGGAAAGGGCTACCCAGAAAGGGTAAGGGACCTTTTAGACCATGTCAAGAGCTTAGAACATGTTACCAGTGTAGACATGTAGGACATCTAGTAAGAGATTGTCCAGTTGGAAACACAATGGTAACTCAATCACCGAGGCAGAGATATCAAGGTTATTAGGGAAAACAATTTTCTAGTGGCACTCAAGGATGTGGACAGATGTCCCAGGAAAGACTCTATGAAAAGAATCAGCTTGAGGCAGCAAACAAATTATGAGATGAGACAGGTCAGACAAAACATTATCATTATGATATGTCATTTCATAATTCTATGTGTTAACTATAAGAAAGTAGTTGTTTTTGGGTCTCCTTTGATTAGTCCTATAAGGACACAAAGAAAATGAGAACTTACATTTTGCTCAGTATTCTTTTAAAAATGATTTATAATCTCTCTTATCTGTGTGATAAAAGATGAGATATAGAAGTGATGCCTGAAGAAAATCCAAGAATGAAATATCCTGTGTGTATAATGATATGAAAAGTGAGGAATATGATAGTAAATAAAGTGCATACTACCTAATCTCAATACTTGTATACCCTGGCCAGGTATATGATTATTGGAGATAGGGCAAGTATGGAACTCTTAGATTGTTATCTTTCTGATTACTCTGATCAAGTAGTCATTCTAAAACAATCTAGTGAGTATAATGAAACTAAATAGGGATTGTTGAGTGAACTTTCCCAATCACATAGGGATTGCTGAGTTAACTTTCCCAATAACATAGGGATTGCTAAGTGAACTTTCGCAATTACATAGGGATTGCTGAGTGAACTTTCCCAATTACATAGGGATTGCTAAGTGAACTTTCCCAATTACATAGGGATTGCTGAGTGAACTTTCCCAATAACATAGGGATTGCTAAGTGAACTTTCCCACTTACTTAGGGATTGCTAAGTGAACTTTCCCAATTACATAGGAATTGCTAAGTGAACTTTCCCAATTACATAGGGATTGCTAAGTGAACTTTCCCAATTACATAAGGATTGCTAAGTGAACTTTCCCAACTAAATAAGGGATTGCTAAGTGAACTTTCCCAAGGGATTTCTAAGTGAACTTTCCCAACTAATTAAGGGATTGCTCAGTGAACTTTCCCAATTACATAGGGATTGCTGAGTGAACTTTCCCAATTACATAGGAATTACTGAGTGAACTTTCCCAATTACATAGGAATTGCTGAGTGAACTTTCCCAATTACATAGGGAATTGCTAAGTGAACTTTCCCAATTGCATAGGGATTGCTGAGTGAACTTTCCCAATTACATAGGGATTGCTGAGTGAAATTTCCCAACCACATAGGGTTTGCTAAGTGAAATTTCTCAAATAAATAAAGGATTTCTAAGTGGATTATCTCCGTTAAATATATGTTTCCTCTTTGATGAACAACCTTGGGTAATGATAAGGGTATGTTCCTTTATGTTTCTTCCATTCATTAATATGACAATCAAGTGAGTATTAGGACATTTGATGTACATGGATTAGAAATAATCCGTTGATGGATACTTAGAAAAGTATCAGTTTACTTTAGACTTTGGTTCCAAGATAATGATATATGGAACAAGCAATGTCCTAAAATAAAAGATATACCTTATTCATGTGTACCTTTGGTGGTAACAATAGAGAAATAAATACGATAAGGATGAGATGTGTTCTCAACACATGTGATGAATACCAAAGTAAGGATTCTGGTATCTGAGAAATAATAGATGATTTATGTTGGGTATCTATATTGGCCAACTGTGAAATCAATCTAGTTACATAAAATAATATGGACATCATATGTTAAGGGTTTATGCTCTGCATAAACCTAACATTGATAGAGGGGTATTAATTGAAGGGTAATTAAATATGTGCTTTGTATGATAAAGGCAAGATGATAAATCTGTGTGGAAGAACTTGATACTGGATAAAGTTTTGTACAATCTTCATGACATTGATATGATAATTAGATACTTCATGACATGAGTAACAACTATCTTCTGTTATCTGGGATTTCGGGGACGAAATCCTTGTTTGGGGTTTATAATTTGTAACATCCCTGACCTGGGTTATGCTTAAACCTAGGTGTTTTTCTTAATAAAGTTGATTATATGCTTTCTCTTATCTCTCAAAAAGTAATTAAGGCTCAAGAGGAACTTATATTTCAATTTTAGTCCTTTTTGAATAATGTTGAAATAATGTTTTACTTGTTTTGGACTAAAGTGCAAATTACCCAAGTTGAGGGGTTAAATTGCAAATTGTGCATGATAATATGTTTCTCATGAGTTGAAGAATCATGAGAATGAAGATGATGCAGAGGAATGTCTTGTGAAAGCCTGAATACCAAGAAAGAGCTGATTAAGCAATGTTTGTGCATTAAAACCTAGTTCTGGTGTAATGTACAATTTACCCAAAACCTAGGGCTCAATATGCAAATTACCACTTCAAAATAGTCCCCAATGTTTCTTGGAATCATGTAGAGAAAATAAAATGAGAGGGGCGCCTCATTTGAATCATTTTGGAAGAAAGAGAATCTTGATATTAAAATAATCAAGATTTAAGCATAATTGGAACTTTACTTCAAATTAATGCAAATATAAATATGTTAATCGAAGTGCCCTTCAACCAAAATGGTAATGGTTGAAATTAGATAAGGTTGGACGAGAACGAGCCTTGCAAAGGCACGAAAATATCTAAGTGAGTGGAGAACCCACTCACATTAGTTAAATCAAAAGTAATATCCACTAAAAATGGGATATTAGTATTATATGATTTAAGGTGCTTAATTTTCTTTTCCTTAATTCATGGATAATGAAGAGGAATTATAAGGAGGGGAATATGGATTTGCATGAAAGGAATTGATGGGGGAGAGGTGGCACCAATTTTGGAATTAAAAGGATTTTATAAAATATTTTCTCTCTCATTGAATTTCTTATAAAAACACCTTTTACAACTCAATTGAGAGGCTTTTTCGAAACCACTTCTACTCTTTGCTTGCAAAACGACCAAGGGAGCTTTGGAGGATCAGGTGGACGACCCCCAACCTGTTGGTAAGCTCCATGACATCTTTTCACCTTGATTCCATGGTAGAAATCGAAAATCAATGCATGATTTCTTCTTATCTCCATTCCATCTTCAATTCTAGCCATTCCTTTTCACTCAAAAGCTTGAGGACGAGCTTGGGATAGTTGAGAAAGCTTCTTCCGCCATTAAAGACGTGGACTTTCCAGATTTTAATCTTTTTTGGAGGCAGGGTTATATAACTTGAACCCTTATTCATTATTATTGAATTCAATTCCTCAATTCAATATGTTCAATTGCTCTTCTTGAAATTTCTTTGATTAATTTATGAAACTATCATGGAAATGGCAGTAGAATTCAAGGTGTTGAATCTTGAGGATTATGACATCATCCTAAGCACACATCTCAAAAGAAAATTGGGTGCAAACAGTTTCAACAATATGGTCCAATCGGTCTCGCCAAACGGTTTGCAAATCGTTTGGAGATTTGGGTTCCATACCGTTTGGAGTGGTTGACCAAATGGAGGGGGTTGACCGTTTGAAGGGGGTTTCTAATGTGTTGAATAATGATCTAATAGATTTAATTGATTGGTTTTTAAAGGTTCCATGAGTGGATAATCTATCAATTGCAAACCCTAATCAGATTGAAGCATTAAAACCCTAATTGTTTTGATCCAATTATCATGTTGGTTGAGTAAATGGTTTCACCAAACTATTTGGTGCTCAAACGGTTTCAAACCATTTGAGGATCAAGGGTTGACCATTTGATAAAGGTTGACATTTTGAAGGAAATAGTTTCAAAACCGTTTGATAGGGTTGACCGTTTGGTGAAGGTTGACCGTTTGGGATAATACAGTTTCAAACCGTTTGAGAAGGAAAAGGTCTTCAAGACTGTTTAAAAGGAAACGGTTTCAAAACCATTTAAGGGGCTAAAAACCCATGACCATTTGAAGGTCTAACCCCAAGATCATTTGAGGGTGTAACCTCAAGACCGTTTGAAGGTTATGATCAAACCGAATGGAGGTCTAAAGTGATCAGATCGTTTGGAGATTTAAGGTGATGATTGATCCATTGATCCAATGGTTGATAATAATGATTATCAATGATAGGTATAAAGTTTGAAACCCTAAAATACCTAGATAATCAATACCTTTAGAATGGTTAACCCTAAAAGCTTATGAAAGCAATGTCTCAATACACTATGTCAACCATAGTTGTATGTACTTGATTAAAGGGTTGATGTAACCTAATCAAGTTGAGAGGATGATAGAAAGGAATTCATACATGAGTATTAATCATGTGGTGATTAGGGTATGATCCTTACTGAAGAGATCATGAAAACCCTAATCGAGAAGGTTAATGAACCCTAACCCTAATTCAGGGAAAGTCTGTGTGAAACCCTAACACATGGTAATGCTATGTGAAATCCTAATACAAGGTAATGCTATTTAAAACCCTAACACAGGGTAATGCTATGTGAAACCCTAACACAGGGTAATGCTATGTAAAACCCTAACACAAGGTGATTCTATGTGAAACCCTAATACAAGGTGATGCTATGATAAAACTGTAATACAGGGTGTTGTCAAGTGAAACCCTAATTTCAGAAAATGTTATGTGAAACCCTGATATATAAGGATGTTATGTGAAACTCTAATGTAAAGTGATGTTATGTGAAACCCAAATATGGGAAGATGTTATGTAAACCCTAGTTGATAAAGATGGGAAAACCTATTCCTAATAATGGAATAGTGATTAATTTATAGATAAGTGAAATACCTAAAGAGGTTGAGAATGAACATCTTTATATCAATACTGCCTCAACTCAAGGATGAGTCCATATCATTAGCAATGGTTGCATATTCTAAATATGTGATTTATGACCAATACATTACATGATAAATGTGATGAACTGGTATATAAATTATTAGGATGGTAAATAACCTAATACAAGCTAAGTGGATGAACTCAAGTAAGATAAAAGTGATGAGGGAAGTGATACATCAAAATATGATAGATATCACATCCAGCACCTCAAGATTGATATACCTTGATGTATTTTAAATCCAATATATTTGGATGAGTGACACATGAAGTGTGTCATGTCAGTTGTTACATTGAGATGTAATGCACTTTGATAAGTGTAGGCTAACATACCTTATGAAAAGGCTAATCCAAATCAATAAACTATGAGGCAATTATATTCTGGTAAAGATGAGAGAGAAACTCATACTTTGTGTTGATAATTCATTTAATGATGAATGATGAGAATAAATAAGTATGATTGAATACTTATATTATCAATGTTGGCTCCTAACTGTGTGAAGCAATGAAATAATACTTATATTATCAATGTTTGCTTCTAACTTTGTGAAGCAATGAAATAATACTTATATTATCAATATTGGCTTCTAACTATGTGAAGCAATTAAATAATACTTATGTTATCAATGTTGGCTCCTACTTGTGTGAAGCAATAAAATAGGACTTGAACATTAATAATATGATCTTGAGAACCTAAATCGTTATTTATGGAAAACCCTAATGGAGGGTGATGATATGAAAAAGATATCCTAACCCTAAAAAGGGGAATAATGGTATTACTTTGTGTTGTATGGTGCTGATATGAAAGCATTATAATTGTTATCATGAAGTACTAACCATGCAGGTATCATGAGAAGATAAACATAGCCAGGTATGAGCTATGATGTTTCTTTTATTAAAGTTGTTAATGAGCCATAATATGCCTTGTTGCCTACAAAGAGGTAACAAGAGGAGAAATAAGATTTGTAAGCTATGTAGAATGCTTGTGTAGCAAGAATGATGATTACCTTGGTCAGATGACCTGAAGGTATTAAGTTACCTATTAAGTGGTAACAAGTATTCTATGATGAACTAAGGGTTTGAATACCCATATTCTATAATCATGATGATGAACTTGTTAAGAAATGGAAAGGTACTTGATGAGATGAGGGATTAAGATCTCAATACTTTATTGAAAGAGTATGGCTACAGGCCATGACTCCACAAAACAATGCCAGACATTAGCTGTGTGATCTAAGCCTGAACAGGGTATATGCTACGGCTATAACTCATGAAGATGTCAATATATCCTAGCAAGCTAATTGCAGTTTGATACATGATGTGTAAAATATAATCAACCATGTAGTGTATTTGCATAAAGTTGAAATACGAGAAACATTGGTTGATATTATCCTGCTCAGTATAGCGGATAAATGTTAAACATGTTCTTCATATTCCTTATTGGATAAGTGACATGCTGCTCTATAAGGTTACAACTGCAATGCTTTGAATAAGAATACTGCTCTAATCTATTTAGACATTGATCTATCTGTTGCTGAATATATAATTCCTCTGCACAAATTTATTCAATTAAACTGCAATAATAATGTTTTGGCAGAGAGTTATATCTCTCGCTGGGGCAATTTACACTTGTCTCACCCCCTTGGGATGCACATTTTTAGGTGGATGCGGATGACGAGGCAGGAACCCTTCAGTAGGTGAAGGACAGCAGCAGCACCAGGAATAGCAGTGAATTCTCAGGTGGAGACACTGACTATCAAGTTTTGTATATGTGTGAATAGAGTCCTATGTGTCGTCTCTATACTCTCAGGTCCTCGGAGTCCGTAGTTGGTTTTAATGAATCGATTTGAGATTTTGGCTTGATGCCTCAATGTTCTTATGTTGTCTGTATACAGTTTAATAGAACAGTTGATGTTGTAATCCTTGAGATGAGATGATACACGATATGTACTAGTGAAATAGAATGAAATCAAATTACTTTGGTTCTTTTCGAAAGAGTTGTTCTTTGTGGGTCTCTTTGAAAAAGGTTTTAATTTTTAGTGATTTTCAGTAATCCACTGCTTAGTGATCGTTTCCACTAAGTTAATAACGTTTTATTCGAACGATGCATCACAGTTTGGGGCCTTTCTGTCTTTGTTTGGACAGAACCAAGAGGGTGGGTGATAGAAAGGTCCGAGAAGGCTATTTTGTTATCCGAAGGATGTTTGGCTGACAACTTGATGTTTTAAATGGATTCTCCTATTCTGATATTGATGGCTGCGGGTAAAGACATTGTTTCTTTGACATCAAATAGGTAGTAAGCTTTGATGTATTGAGTAGGGTGTAAGGTTTCGAGGATGGTGTATTGTATAGTGGTCCCAATAGAGTGGGCTATCCCCCTGTAGATCTCAGCTTCCCAGAGGTGGGGTGGGAGGTTTGAAATGGCAACCCAATCAGAACCTCCTACTGGTGCTGGGAAGGCCCCTTGATCTGCCAACCATTTGGTTAATCTGGCTTGAATGAAGCTTGATCCACAAGGAATGGTGAGGACCTAGTTGAACAGATGTTCAATTTTTGTGCCTTCCAGGACCATGTAAATCAGCTGGGTAGGGGAATAGATCTTGGGTTTGAGGATTGTCTTTCCTGGGATTAGAAGAGCTAGGGCTCGGGTGATATCTAGGACGTTGATCCGATTGTTTTCGAGGTTGTTTTCAATGGAGACCAGAATCCTCCTCAAAGTTAAGACCTTAAGAAGTCTCATGGAGTTTGCAGGTAAGTCAAGGGCAATGGAATATTCTAGATGCCCCGGGGCTTCCATATCCGGTGATGTGGAGTTGGAGAGGGAAATGTAGTCTCTGGTGGGAGCAATGTGTGTGCTGGGTTTTGGTGGTGACAGTTTAAAAACTGAGGGTTTGTGGTAAGGTTTTGTGGAGGGCTCGTGTCTGGTGTATATATGCTTAGAAGAGGTTGGGAGGAGATCTGCATGCTTGGGCGGGAGATCTTCTAAGCATGTAAAAGCAGTTTTGGTGAGAGGTAGGGAAGACGTCTGTAATCAGAAACACCCTTTCTGGAAACCCGTTGGTTTTCTTTGAAAGTCATGGTTTTTTTAGAGAAATATCTAGGGAAATGCCGCTCTGAGGCAGCAACTGGTTGGTGTTTTATTGGGGGGAGGTGAGCCCAATAGTTTTTTCTAGTATGTCCTTTTTGTTGGCATCTGAAATAGGTTAAATGAGAAGGACATCTAGATGTCGAATGGTGTCTGTTGTTGCAAAAAGAGCAGATGAGGGCCCAAAAAGGTCGTCTGGAAGGGGCTTTTTGCCAGGTTTGGGCGGTGGAGCTTTTTCCAAGTGTTTGTTTATGAGGTATATAGATTTTACCTACCCTAGAAGGGGAAAAGTACGATTTAGGAGAAAGGTGTCTTTTGGTATGATATCTATCTTGGGGGTGGATATTGGGTTTAGGGTTTTGTGATGCATATCAAGAGAAGGGTTTGTAGTCTTAGAGCTGATAGGAGGGGGAAAGAGGTGATACCTGGCAGTGATGAAGTTTGAGGAATGTGGTGTTGTCACTGTATCAACATCATCATCCTCCTCTAGAGTGTAGGAGACAGAGATGGGCCAATGCTTGGAGCCAATCGACAGTTGATGGATGTCTCAAACAAAAAGATGGTTGGTAGAGTTTGAAGAAGACGAACTCTCTCCGTCTTTCTTTTCATAGAGATGTGTCAGCTCTGGTGGTGTGTCGGCATTGAAATCCCTAACCCAAGCCAAGAATGTTTTATTTCCAGAAGGTTTGATATAGATGGTCCATTCTGGCTCAAGCTGGAGTTCGGCGACCAACTGGGCCCAGCCCTCAGAGATGAGTAAGGTTGATGCTCTATTTTTCCAATGATGGTCGTTTGGAGATGACCAGGTGACCGTCACCGGGAAAGATCAGTGTCCCAAGTTAACCACGTAGGATCCTGGAGAGATGTCGAACTTGTGGTATATCCACACTTTGGGGAGAGGGATGCATGTGGAGTATGCGAGATTTGAGAGCGGGTATTCCATGAAGGTGAAACGATAATCCATGGAAGGTAGAGAAGGAGGTACCCAAGTGTGGGTAGACAAAACTGAGGGTTTTCTTTGCTTGAGAACACTTCTGAAGATCGATGATTTTCTCCGAACAACCTAGGTGTGCTTGTTTAAGAACTTGGCCAAGGTGAACAAACCTCCTGTTCTCATGATGTGATTGCGGCGGAGATGTCCACTGGGGTGATGGTCTGGATAGGGAGAATACTTCCACAGGTGCGTAGAGAAACTCCCCCAAAGTGACCAATGAGAGGGGAGTGAGAGGCCGACAGAGAGGTCGGTAGTAGGAGGGAATCTCAGAAGGGGGTGTCACAGAGAAAGTCTCAGGGTGAAGTAGATCGTGAACATCCAGGAAAGTTGTTTGATTCAGCCACCACCGGATGGGGAAGATTAACAGTTGTGATTAAATGGTCTGCATGTCACCATAAAGCCTTGAGATGGCATCGAAGATGCACTAGATGTGTCCTTGACCTCTGAAATTGGGAAGAGGAGTAAAGAGGAGGGAGAGAGTGCATGCTCTGGGGAAGGAGTGTACCTTTGATCCACATGCGCGAGATTCATATATCGAGAAAGGAGGGTAATCAGAAGATGTGAGAAAGCCAAACCTTTGTTAACCTTCTAGTGTAGAGCTCGCCGGGAAGGAGGGGGCTTTGACAGGGACTCGCCGGATGGGAGGAGTGGGATCGGAGATGATGAAACCCTTGGGATGTTGCTAGAGAGAAGTTGGAGATTTCTCTCACTAACCTCCCGTTATGTGACTTTCACCTATTTTAGTCCACTTCCATACCTCTTATTATGAGGCATGTGAATTGTAGAGTTGTGCGGCAACTGAAATGTCTACAACCATCTCATCTCTTTCTTATTTCCTTTTGTTGGTATTTATACAGGAGGCAGTGAGCATTGTCAACTTGTTTGTACACCAGCAGCAACATAGTGGTTTTAGCCCAACGACGTTCTAAGTGGGAGGCCAGCAAAGGGTCACGTACTCCTTCAAACGCGCCTATAGGTTGAAGGAAGGCAAAGGGCCAAATTGCTGCAAGCAAGAATTTTGGCTCTTAAATCATCCATTATCGTCTCAATATGTGCCTTAATTTGTAATCTCCTTCTACGAGCTTCTTTCTTTTTTTATTTTACATTCACTATCACCATCAAGGTATTGCCTCTCTTACACTTAATCGTGAAGATGAAGGTATCTCATCTCTCTCATTATTATTTTTACTTTCCAACCCATACATAACGTAACTGTATCCTATGATGATCTCTTTTATTTTGATCTTAAAGATAGTCTCCAATTAATACATAATAATGACAGATAACTGGCCGATACCTGACATTATGATATACATGATATGTTGTTCTTTATTCCAAGTACATGCGTTCCATTTCCCAGAAAAAGAAAACAAACCAGAGAAAACTCAACTTGATTGAACATGATCGATAAGTAGATGATAGGTGTAGAGCACTATGTCATCTATTATCATGATTTGTAACCAAATCATTATGTAGCTTAATGATATCTGTATAAAATGTTGGGATCATCTAAACTCTTTATCTTATCATATTTTTATTGACCATTTTTTATATTTATTTTAAAAAAAAAGATTTTCTTACCGTTTTCTGCTACTACCTCACGTTCAGCCAATCCACCACATCACATAGTACCAAGATAATTTGGGACGTTCCACTCTCTGATTCCTCAATCATCACTCCCACTTATAGTAACCTATAACTTAGATTAGTTCATATCCCTACAACTTTTTATCTTCACAACTTCTCTCTTGATTAGTTTCACTTCTTCCTCTCTCCATCTAGAGCATTGAATGGATCATACATTTGTTGTCACAATTTAATGTGTGTCCAGCTGTTGCCTTTGACCACCAATATCTTCTTCCCACCTATTGATTTTTACAATTGTAACAAATGAACAGCGTGTCTTTTACAAAGAAATCTAAAATATATTTATATACAATTCATATAGTTGCCATATGTTGAGGAAGTTTATCAACTTAATCATCCGTACTCCTTTCCCGTACTGACTCCTTATATATAAGTGTCACTTGAATCTACTCCCTTTCCCCTCATTTGTAGAAGCGACATTTTCCAATTAATCAACACATCACTATCAGTAATTTATCATTCAAGTTAAATTTCAAAACAATCATTCCACCCAAAATCAAAAGTTAGGGATAAAAAAAAGAGATAGAATGTAGATTATATTCATTTTTGATTATATTCAATCATCAAAACTGAATATAATCTACATTCTCTCTCTTTTTGTTTCTCTCTAACTTTATATTATCAATTTTTGTAACTTTTCATTCTTTTTCTACTCTCAATCATTTCTAAAAAAACCCAGCCCCAACCCCATTATTCATTTGTCTCATCCTCATTTTCTATTTCTCTCTAACTCAAATCTATCCCGTAAATTCTCTATCTTCCCTTCGCAATGTAAATCCAACTATCAACTCCACTCCCATATTTATGATCCTTTATCTATCCTTGAACCTACGATCATCTATTTCTATTTCCAGAAATAACAAATTTGTTCATCTTTGGTTTATCTCTTTTTCCACTACGTGTGTTTATCATCAAACTTTCTAGCAAACCATCCATAACCAACACTCTCTAACTCACATACCATAGCTGATGTTACTTATCGGAGTGTTCCTTCCTTCTTTTTCACAACTTTGATATAATGAAAAAGGAGTAGACTGCACCTTTCTTATATTTTTACACAAGTACATGCTAAATTGAATAAATGCCTTCATAGAGTCATGTGTTGGGATCGAAAGGTTTCAGCCCATGTCCTATTGGGATTTGGACTTAATAGGAGTTGGCTTGTGTTTCCAATCCTAATGGAAGTTAAATCCAAGAAGGAAAGAAGATGGCTCCTTACGTGCACCTTTAGAATTGGATTAGGATTTAATTGGAGTTGGCATTTTGTGTTGTCAATCCTAATATGAGTTGAGTCCAATAAGAAAAGAAGATGGCTATGTGTAACATGGAGTTGAACTAGGATTTGAACTAGGACTAGAATTCTTAGTTGCAATCACATACATGGAGACCTATAAATAGAGGCCCTCAGGGAGGCCATTGAGATTATCCCACCGATTAGTGTGTGATCCCACCAGTTGTTGGTTGTTGGTGCCTTCTGTGGTAGAAGAGCCAGAAAAGAATAACAACTGGTGGTGCTCTCTTGTGGTAAGAGAGGGTCAACGACTTTTCCTTGAAGCAAAAGTAGCGGCTGACAGTTGGTGGCACATTGGGTGCACCAACAATGCAACTCTCTTGTGGATGAGAGAGGGCCAACAAATTTTCCTTGAGGTAAAGTAGCGGTTGGCAGTAGAAAACACAACGGCAGTGCATCGACAACAGAGGCGGGTCCGCGTAGCGGAGGACACACAACAGTTGGTAGTACTTTGTTGGTGCTACGACATTGACATTGACTATGGCACATACGAACAGTAGAAGATGCTCATCAGACGGTGGCTATAGAAATGATGGCGGACTGTCCAGTCAGTGGAGGACGTACATCAGTCGGTGACACATAGGTGGTGCATCAACTATGATGGCAGATCTGAGCAGCGGAAAATGCACACCAGTTGGTGACACACTATTGGTGACGCGACAATGGCAACGGTCCATCCGATTAGCAGAGGATGCGTATCTACTCTCTCTAGCAGAAAGAGTTGTGGCAGTACGTGGGCTTTCTAGTTGGAGGCGCCAACTAAAACGAGTACCAAGAAGATGATAGCGAGGTAGGCGACCTCGTTAGGAGAAGAGGCGACCCGGTCAACGGTTGTAGAGACAACAAGCAGTCCCAGCAGCGGCAGTGGTGTCATGAGGAGAAAAAGTGAAAAGGGAGGGTTTGTACATATTGGGTGTAATTCTGTTCTTTCTTATCTTTATTTTCGGGCAGGGGGAGTTTCCCAAATTTAGGGGTGATTAAATTTGGGTAGTGTGAGTTGTAATTCAGGTTACTTAGTTCTTGTTGGCCAGTATTGCCCCGTGTTTTTTCTCTCCTAGTCTTGGGGAGAGTTTTCTACGTTAAATCTTGTGCCTTTAGTCTTGCAGAGCATCATCACTTACCCACCTCAATTTCCTAACAAGTGGTATCAGAGCAAGGTTTGAAGGATTTAGTGGGCGTAGTGAGATGACATCTGAAGATAGGAAGGGCAACATTGACTAGAAGCGATCACAGAATAGCCGCATGTTTGAGATGCGAGATTCAATCTGGAAGGGCAACAATATGCAGCAGGACGGCTCCCAGTCAGACAAGGTCTCTCCAAAGCCTTCTTCAAGGCAACATGCATGTGAAGAGGAAGGGCAATGCAATGTGTGTTCAACTGTTAAATCCGAAGTGGAGGATCAAGCTTCTACAAAGGAGTTGCATAGACAGGGGGAGAGTTATCAATGGGTTTCTGAGCCTTAGTATAGAAGGTCAGAAATACATTCTTCATCAAAGATGGCTCGATTGATCAATCAGGGGGAGCTTGCAATGTTCTAGGTGCAGGGATGGAGAGAGAAGCAACATTGACATGATACTTCTTCTCAGTTGTTTGGGAATAGAGTGAAGTCATGGTGGGACTTCAACAAGATGGATGAAGACGACATGGTGATAACATGTTTGAGGAGATTGTATCTATCACATGTGGTGATAAGGTACAAAAGATACTCCAGATGATCGCTGAAGACAAAATCTCCCTCATGGGCCGGGGGGGGGGGGAGATTGTTGGGATCGAAAGGTTCTGGCCCATGTCCTATTAGGATTTGGACTTAATAGGAGTTGGCTTGTGTTTCCAATCCTAATGTAAGTTAAATCCAAAAAGGAAAGAAGATGGCTCCTTACGTGCGCCTTTAGAATTGGATTAGGATTTAATATGAGTTGGCATTTTGTGTTGTCAATCCTAATATGAGTTGAGTCTAAGAAGAAAAGAAGGTGGCTATGTGTAACATGGAGTTGGACTAGGATACGAAATAGGACTAGAATTCTGCGTTGTAATCACATACATGGAGGCCTATAAATAGAGGCCCTCAGCGAGGCCATTGAGATTTTCCCACCGATTGGTGTGTGATCCCATCAGTTGTTAGTTGTTGGTGCCTTCTATGATAGAAGAGCTAGAAAATAATAACAACCGGTGGTGCTCTCTTGTGGTAAGAGAGGGTCAGCAACTTTGCCTTGAAGAAAAAGTAGCGGCTGACAATTGGTGGCACATTGGGTGCACTAACAGTGCAGCTCTCTTGTGGATGAGAGAGGGCCAACGAATTTTCCTTAAGGCAAAGTAGTTGTTGACAGTTGGAAACACAACGACAGTGCATCGACAATGGAGGCGGGTCTGAGTAAAGGAGGATGCAGATCAGTTGGTGGTACTTTGTTGGTGATGCGACATTGACATCGACTACGGTGCATCCAAGTCGTGGAAGATGCTCATCAGTCAGTGGCTACAGAAACAATGGTGGACTATCTAGTCAGTGGAGGACACACATCAGTCGGTGACACATAGGTGATGCATCAACTATGATGGCAGACCCGAGCAGCAGAAAATGCAAACCTATTGGAGACACACTATTGGTGACGTGACAAAGGAAAAAGTCTGTCCGATTAGCGAAAGATGTGTATCTACTCTCTCTAGCAGAGAGAGTTGTGGCGATACATGGGCTTTCTAGTTGTAGGCGCCAACTAGAATGAGTACCAAGAAGACGGTAACGAGGTAGGCGACCTCGTCAGGAGAAGAGGCGACCCGATCAATGGTCGTAGCGAAAACATGTAGTCCGAGCAGCGGCAGTGGTGTCGTGAGGAGAAAAAGTGAAAAGGGAGGGTTTGTACACATTGGGTGTAATTCTGTTCTTCCTTTTCTTTGTTCTCGGGCAGGGAGAGTTTCCCAGATATAGGGGTGATTAAATTTGGGTAGTGTGAGTTGTAATTTAGGTTACTTAGTGCTTGTTGGTTGGTATTGTCCCCTGGTTTTTATCTCCTAGTCTTGGAGATAGTTTTCCACATTGAATCTTGTGCCTTCAGTCTTACAGAGCATCGTCACTTACCCACCACAATTTCCTAACATCGTGAGCTACAAATTGGACAGTCAAACCTTTTTGTATGGAAAAGGCTCATGTTCTAAATATAAAATTTGAAGAAACAGATGATGACGTCATCACATTCCTATTTATGATATGTTGTATGTGTCGTAGGAGGAATATTGAGTCATTAGTAAGAACATCAAAGATATTAAAGACAAAGGGAAGGAATGGTTTGATTTACACGTAGTGTCATGTTTATGAACTTTATGTGTGGCCACATTAAAAGCTTCCTGATCAGCCTTAAGGTTATTTAAAATATTCCCAGCCAATGGAGACACACCGATGAGATCAACATAAGTCTGCTTTGCGTCTGTGCAGTCAAATAATAAAATATCATCTCAGTATGAAGACCATCATGATGTATCCCTAGAAAGGTGATGGGAGCATCATTCAAAGCTTTTATCCCAGCATGAGAAATAACGTCAAAGAGGGCATCTCAAATGAAGTCATGGCAGAACTTAAAGTTTGGGCGTATGCAACATTGCACCAGATGATCTCTAAAAGTGTTAAGATTTGTCGAGTGGAAAAAGAGGACACCGCTCATTGCCTTTTTTTGTTATAACACTCATTTCCTGGATATAGAGGAATCATCAATCGGTAATTGAAAATGGCACAGTACTCAACCGATGTCACAAATAATTCAAGACTATCAATAGGAGTAGCAAGAAAAAACTCTTGTGCATGTTCAGCCTATAGGGAAGCTAGAATAACTACTTGTCGATGACATAATTTTAAAGCCTTGAAGAGCTGGAAGACCAAGTTGTAGTAGGCATCTGTCAGAAGAGACTATGTCTTGGGGAGGTAAAATTAGTACATGAAAACTTGGACTTGAAAAAGGATGGTAAAAGCTCACAAAGGAAGCATAGGCAGTGTAAAAAATATCACCAGATGGAATAGGACAAACCTCACAAAGAATGTGGTCTTGAAGCATTTTGGTATGAATCTGTGAAGCAACATAGGCATATTTTTCCACATCATGGCCAATTGTTATACCCAACCCCCCTAGATTCATAGGAAGTGTGGCAAGATGATCTAAATAGTGGGACCTAGAGGGGATCCACTCCCTAGTTAAAATTTGAAGAATAGAACATCCAATCTAAACACACCCAGACGGTATGCTGGAGTGGGTTTAAAAATTTCAAATCTCAATTAATGGTATACAAAACAACCAAAGTGTAATAGAAGAATAAAAGTAATGACTATATTCAATTTCTCAATAAGATTACAAAAGTACGTAATAATATCCCACACAAGGTTTACATGTAAGATACAACATGTGGATCTAAGTAGAGGGAAATCTAAACCATAACAAGTTTGTCTCCAAACTTTAACCCCTTAAGATAAGTCCAAGTCTTCATGCCACATCGTCCAAGTCCTTCACTTAGGGTCGAAAGTATACACCAGCAAGAGAAGAAAAATAGATGACATCCATAAAGGTTGGTACATGCATACTAAAATAGAATTAAGCAATATAAGAAAATAAAAGATAATCAAGTAAAGAATGTTTCCCATAGAAAAGAGAGCACTACCCAAGTGGACATAAAAGAAAATAACCACAATAAAATAGATACTTTCCATAGCCAAACAAATTAAATTGTGCCATACTAGCACACATAAATAATTAGGGCACACAACCCATAACCATCATCATCAACCTGCATTCACGTGAGATAAACATAACTCTAGAACAATATAAATAAAAAAGTTTGCCAAGCCTCACAAACTTGAAGCCTGATAGAGAATGACATACTGCCAAACTCCCAATATATATAAAAGTGGGCCAAGCCTCACAAACTTGAAACTCGAGTATGGGGCACCACCACCTCCATCCCAATAATAACAGGGGTGTACTACCCAAAAACCAATGCACTTACACTACTCTAGTGCTATTGAATCACATATCATGTTTAATGTAGAGGCAAGTAGAAAGTATAGTCAGATTTTACAATACTGTCATCATACTAATGGACAACATAAACATCCACATACAAGTGGGAAAAAGATATCACATATCATCAAATAATGTTCCAACATGAACAATGTATAAGAAAGAGACCAAGATAATGTCCAAGCATGATCATAAGATCAGTATCAAATTCAGTAGTTCACATGAACCATAATTTTCAAACGAAAGAATATTGTGTAGGATATTATCCATAGGACCAAGAGAAAGGAAAAAATTAGTGAATTTCTCATCAAGAATAATAGGGGATGCTAACATACCTTACTTCAGAGTCTAAACAAGGCCAAAGTCAGCCCTAGATCCAAGCCTAGGCATCTAAATAACCTATTAAGCATATATGTAGAATTAGGGTTAGGTTTACATTAATTTCATAAACCCTAAAAATTGCCTTTTTGGGGTTATCGAATTAGGTTATCAAAACTATGTGATATTGAAACTTATATTATTCTGATTTCAAAAGCATATTTGACTTTATTTTTCTAACCTATAAAATTAGTTATGAATTTTACAAATTATATCCAATTAGGAAAATCCATTAAAATTCACATAGGAATTAGTTAATATTTAGGTAATAAAACCGATACCATTAAATAGAGAATGTTTTTTTATCCAATGACTATTTATTTGTAATTGTTGAGCATCCAGAGAAAAACTATGAATTTTGGATTTTTTGACCAATCAAAAATTTGATAAAAGCCACATCGATGGTCTAGTGGATCAAAGCGGCTTACTTGGCCCAATAATGGCAGACCAGGTAGACTGGGTCCACTGCCATCCAGACGCAAAGCGTGGGCATAGTTAAAGAGGCAATAAAGCATAAAAGACCATTTTGCCCCTGGTGAGAAAAATGAAATAAAAGGAAACAACTGGCTTTTAGGTAGTTTCCTTGGGGTTCATCTTCCCCTATGCAACTCGTGACATGGCCGCAGGAAGCGGTAGAGGCGTTCAGCGTGGAAATTGGAGAAAACTAGGATACCTTGAATTCGATCAAATTGAGGTAGTGAGGGGTCTTACGAGACTACCTAGAGCCATTCTGAGTCGTTGTCTGGTTTTTCAGAGGACCGGTGGTGCTGTGTCACATTGAAACTCACTGATCGTAGAAGGAAGGTTCTAGGGTAGTCAGTCTCAAGCCAGAGGAGACCAATCCAACACAATGGGATAGATCTGAGTGACCTTACAAAGGTTTTGTTTGTCTTTCCTAGAGGTCTGAAGTATTGTAGTGGTGACAAGATGAAAAACAAAAATGAAACAGGGGACAAACATGGTAACAACGGGAGTGGGTTGCAAACTTGGGGATAATACTACAATCCCTAGCATATATATAGGTTTTGGATTCAAATTGTGATTTCATGGATTGGTAAGAGGAAATTGGGGCTAAAAGGAGAAGTGAGAAGGAGAGAAAGGCGAAGAAAATTAGAGGAAAGTAGATGCCCGCTCGCGAGGGAAAGATAGGGAGTGGAGGTAGGAGACAAAGCCCTCCCCCTCTGATCTCAAATTGTACGACCGTTAAAGAAGCTCGTATTAAGAAAGGGCAAGTTCCCAAAAGCATATCGTGACAACATATTTTTTCTGAAGATCATATACATCTGTTTAATATTTCAAATATTAAAACTTACCTTTTCTTTCCCAAACAAATTGAGGGTCCAAACATTATCCAATTAATATGAAATTTTACACAGAGACCAAATAAGACATGTAGATTCCGATTATCCAATTAGATTTTACCTTTGAAGATTTTTGATGTATTAATTGATTAAATCTTAGTTTCTCTTTCCTCACGCATTAATGACATTAGGATTATCCAAATTTGGTGAAATTTCACCCACAAGTCACATTAAGTATATTGGATATGAAATGGTCATTAATCTTATCCTTTGGGATTATTTTACTCATTATTTAATATTTTGGACTTTCTCCTAATCAACACATGTATATTAAAGATTATCAAAATATACATGAAATTTACATATGGAGTTATTTTAACACGTAGATTTTGCATTTACTGTTATTTTCTTCTTTTGTAGTCATTTATTATTTTATTTGATATTTTGAAGAAAAACTCATATCTTCTTTCCCAAATTGAATTAAATTAATTATTATTATGTAAATAATGTGAAACTTGACTCCCAAGGTAATTGGGACCTGAAGAATTCAAATTTCACATTAGATTTCAATTTTGAGATCTCTTTCTTTGAATTAAAATTTTTGGTTTGACATCATTGCATTTGTTTCACCATCCTTATAATTTATTTAATTGTGTCACATTACCTTCACTCTTATTACCAAAAGGGTTGCATTTCATTATTATGCACAATACTTTATATGCATTTATCTCTTATCTCATTTAGTTTATTAATTCTATATTTATTTGAATTATGTATCAATATTCTCAATTATGGACACATAGTTATTCTATGCATGCTATTACTCTTAACATCAAACCTTATCCTTGTTTGGCTAAGACCAAAGAGTCAAGCGGACTATCCTTGAAGAGATATGATCAATGTCAAGAGGCTAACTTTTAGTTCATTACAACACTACACCCCTTAAAAGTCTTTTGTCCTTGAAATCTAATCACCCATACATCAACAACCAGCTATTCTCCACCCCTTAAAAGGTTTAACCTAACAAGTCAACTAAACAACATCAAGGTACTATGATTACTTGAGCATCTTTTAGTTGTGAATATTTTAGGGGTTTATGTTATTCATGTATCCAACTAAACGTTAGAACCAACTAGGGTGGAGATTTAAGTCTTTGTGTCACTAAACTAAAAACCCTACATAAACATCCAAAAAGTCATAGGGTACAAAGGTAGGTCAACTACACCTTTATATCATTCCACATACTCCTAGTCACTTGTTCATACCCAAAACTAGGGTTAAGATATTTATTACAACTAATCACTATCCATACTTCAAAAAATCTTCATTGTGACTTAGTTCAAGAAAACTTCGATAAATTCTAGAAAAAATTTCTTCGTACATATAGTAATATTATGGAAAATAATATTTGGCGATGAAATCTATTTGACATAAAACAAAAGATGGATCCAAAATCAATTCCAGAATCCAAGACACAATTTCACATAATAAAATCTTCTTGTCCTACTAATATCTCATCCTCATAATATGATTCCATCCTCAAGTAAAACCTTATTGCATCCAAAGATACATATCACCATAATCCTATATGGTAGGGTAAGATTACCTAAAACCTATTCACATAAGGTCTTACTCATCATGATTCTAATATATACCTAATATCAACCTTTCAACATCTCAGGAATAACATAGATCAATTCTAGGGTGAACATCTAACCTAGAGGGTAGATATCTAGGGCAAGGGTTCTAATTTAGGGAGATAAAATTGAAATAGTGAGCTTATGACTACCATGGGCTCTAATACCATGCTATAAGGAGTGGGGCCCAGAGGGGATCCACTCCCTACTTAAAATTTGAAGAATAGAACCTCCAGTCCAAACACACCCAAAAATGTATGTTGGAGTGGGTGTAAAATTTTCAAATCTCAATTAATGGTATACAAAACAACCAAAGTGTATCAACAGAACAAAAGTAATGACTATATTCAATTTCACAACAAGATTACAAAGGTACATCATAATATCCCACATAGGGTTTACACATAAGATACAACATATGGATCTAAGTGGAGGGAAGCCTAAACCATAACAAGTTTGTCTCCAAGCTATAACTCCTTAAGATAAGTCCTAAGTATTCATACCACATCATCCAATCCCTTCACCTAGTGTTGGAAGCATACCCCAACAAGAGAAGAAAAATAGATGACATCAACAAAGGATGATATGTGCATATTAAAATAGAATTGAGCAATATAAGGAAATAAAAGGCAATTAAGTAAAGAATGATTCCCTTAGAAAAGAAAGGACTACCCAAGTGGGCATAAAAGAAATGAACCACAATAAAAGAGATATTTGCCATAACCAAACAAATTAAATTGTTCCAAACTAGCACATATAAAGAATTAGGGCACACACCCCATAACCATCATCATCAACCTGCATGCATGTGAGATAAACATAGCCCTAGAACCATATAAATAACAAAGATAGCCAAGCCTCACAAACTTGAAACCTGATAAAGCATGATGTACTACCAAACTCCCAATATATATAAAAGTGGGCCAAGCCTAACAAACTTGAAACCCGAGTATGGGGCACCACCACCTCCATCCCAATGATAACAGGGGTATACTACCCAAAAACCAGTGTAATCAAACTACTCTAGTGCTACTACATCACATAGCATGTTTAATGTAGAGGCAAGTAGATAGTATATTCAGATTTTACAATATTTTCATCATACTAATGGATAACATAAACTTCCACCATACAAGTGGGCAAAAGATATCACATATCATCAAATAGTGTTCCAACATGAACAATGTATAAGAAAGAGGCCAAGAGAATGTCCAAGCATGATCACAAGATCAGTACCAAATAAAGTAGTTCACAAGAACCATAATGTTCAAAAGAAAGAATATTATGTAGGCTACTATGCATTGGACCAAGAGAAAGGAGAAAATAGGTGAATTTCTCATCAAGAATAATATGGGATGCAAACATACATTACTTCTGAGTCTAAACAAGTCTAAAGTCACCACTAGATCCAAGCCTACGTATCCAAAGCACCTATTAAGCATATATGTAGAATTAGGGTTAAGTTTTCATTAATTTCATAAACCCTAAAAAATGCCTTTTTGGGGTTATCGAATTAAGTTATCAAAACCATGCCATATTGAAGGTTATATTTTTTGAGTTCAAAACATAGTTTACTTTATTTTTCTGACCTATAAATTATTAGTTATGAATTTTACAAATTATATTCAATTAGGAAAATCCACTAAAATTCATATATCAATTAGTTTATATTTAGGTAATAAAACCAATACCATTAGATAGAGAATCTTTTTCTCAATCCAACGATGATTTGTTTGTAATTTTTGGGCATTTAGAGAAAAAGCTATGAATTTTGGAATTTTTTCCAATCTACATCGATGGTCTAGTGGATCAAACTGGCTTACTTGGCCCAATAATGGGAGGCCAAGTAGTCCAAGTCCACTGCCATCCAGTAGCAAAGTGTGGACACAATGAAAGAGGCAATAGAGCACAAAAAGACTATTTTGCCACTGGTGAGAAAAAAAAACAAAAGGAAACAAAGGGTGTTTAGGTAGTTTCCTTGGGGTTCATCTTTCCCTACACAACTCGGGACATGGCCGCACGATGCAACAAAGGCGTTTAGAGTGAAAATTGGGGAAAACCATGATACTTTGAATTCGATCATATTGAGTCAGCGAGGGGTCTTACGAGACTACCTAGAGCCGTTCTGAGTCATTGCCTGGTCTTTTAGAGGACTGGTGGTGCTGTGTCACACCCGAACTCACTGATCGTAGAAGGTAGGTTCTAGGGTAGTCAGTCTCGAACTAAAGGAGACCCATCCAACATTATGGGATGAATTCCAGTGACCTCACGAAGGTCTGGTTTGACTTTCCTGGAGGTATGAAGTCCTGTAGTGGTAAGTAGACGAAAAACAAAAATGAAACAGGGGATGAACAGGGTAACAACGGGAGTGGGTTGCAAACTTGGGTTGCAAACTTTGGAGAATACTATGATCCCTAGCATATTTATTGGTTTTTGATTCAGATTGTGATTTTGTAGATTGGTGAGAAGAAACTGGGGTAAAAGGATAAGTGAGAAGGAGAGAAAGGCGAAGAAAATCGAAGGAAAGAAGACACCCGTTCACAAGGAAAAGATAGGGAGTGGAGGTAGGAGACAAAACCCTCACCTCCGATCCCAAATTGTATGGTCATCAAAGAAGTTCGTATTAAGAAAGGGTGGGTTCCCAAAAGCATAGAGTGACAAAAGATTTTTCCAAAATTTATATACATCGATTTAATATATCAAATATTAAAACTTACCTTTCTTTTCCAAACAAATTGAGGGCCTATTTAAGTAATATGAAATTTTTCACAGAGGCCAAATAAGACATGTAGGTTCCGATTATGCAATTAGATTTGTCTTTGTAGATTTTTGATGCATTAATTAATTAAATCTTAATTTCTCTTTCCTCATGCATTAATGACATTAGGATTATCCAAATTTGGTGAAACGTCACTCACAAGTCACATTAAGTATATTGGACATGAATTGGTCATTAATTTTATCTTTTGGGATTATTTTACTCATTATTTAATATTTTGGACTTTTTATACTCTATCTCTCCTAATCTACACATGTACATTAAAGATTATCCTAATTATATGAGATTCACACAAAGAGTTATCTTAACATGTAGCTTTTGAATCTGAATTTATTTTTCTCTTTTGGAGTCATTTATTATTTTATTTGATACTTTGGTGAAAACAAATATCTTCTTTCTCAAATTGAATTAAATTAATTATTATTATGTGAATAATGTGAAACTTGACTCCCAAGGAAATTAGGACCCATAGAATCTAAATTTCACATTAGATTTCACTTTTGAGATCTCTTTCTTTGAATTAACATTTTTTATTTGACATCATTGTATTTATTTCATCATCCTTATAATTTATTTAATTGTGTCACATTACCTTCACTCTTATTAATAAAAGGGTTGTATTTCATTATTATGCATGAGATTTTATATGCATTTATCTTTTGTCTCATTTAGTTTATTAATTATATATTTATTTGAATTATCTATCAAATATTCTCAATTATGGATACATAGTTATTATATGGATGTTATTACTCTTAACATCAAACCTTACCTTGTTTGGATAAGATCAAAGAGTCACGCTGACTATCGTCCAAGATATATGGTCAGGGTCAAGAGGTTAGGTTTTGGTTCATTACATATGCCAACCGTAGATCACCAAAACCTTGATCATCACCAACAACAATGCATGAAAGGCAATGGTGAATTCCATAATCACAATCTTCCAAGGATGAAGAAATACATCTAGGTGGTGTTTTCCAGAGAAAACAACAACTTGGGCTTCCCAACACATGACCTAAGGAGGAGAAATTCACTTTGTGGATCATTAAGTGAGGTAAGTAGGCCCATCATTTCCAGATATTTGGCCAAACGTTTCCTCAACAAATCCAAAACAAAACTTGTATCAATGGAACTAGGCCACTAAGAAGCTTCACACCTTGCATAGGCTAAGAAATGTTAGGAATAAATAAGCCATACCCTACAGAACATCTTCGGTCATCATAAGTCCAAAAGAGTTTTGTTTTTCTAATATTGAGATGAAGTCCAAAATTTGGGCCAAATTCGCACAAGAGAGATAAGGCTTTAGACACTTCAATGGTATCACTGATGAGAGTTCCATCATCTAGGTAGAAAGATAATAAATCAAGGTTGTCGATCTCCTTTAATTTTAAGATCAGTGGATAAAGAGCCAATGAGAAAAGAAGTGGCCCAAGTGGGTCACCTTGTTTGACTCCAGTGGATGACAAAATAGACTCGCCCTTATCCAAATAAAGATGAACATACAAATATAGAAGAATTCAACCCAACATGCAATATTTGGGCAATGGAGACGAACCTTATGAAAAATGTTGGACATTTCAATCATATTTAATCTATTGAAGAAGTCCACAAGAACCAATGTTTGTGTATGAACATGTCTTTTTTCATGGATGAGGCATGTCATGGCATGCAAAAAGGCTTAAACACCCCCAGAGATACCAACACCTTGGTGATCCTGGAGATAACAGACAATATTTGATATTATTCCCTTTACCGCTATCTTAGAAACAAGACGAAGCTAAATGGTCCCAACTGCAATGGGACGAATGCAATTGTCAGACTTAGGAAGAGGTGTCACAGGATCGCTAGCAATGATTCTATACTTATATCTATATCTATACTATTATAAAGAATGAGTTTATCTATTATGTTACAAATGCATCTCTAACTATTTTCTCAAAACTCTTAACCAATCAAAACACATCAACTCAAAATTCTTATATCTCCTTGACATTTTCCCTTCTCTCATTTCTGGGGAAACTTTTTTATTTTTCTTATCTCAGTTATCTCAATATTAACTATCATTCAACACAATTCTGAGCAGTGATAAAAATGGATGACCATTACCATCTATGACACAGTTACTACCTTCTCTCTCCCCAAATTTTCAACCACCCACTATACTATTTTCACATTCTCAAATTTATTGCAAGTGTTCTTGTTCTTTTCTTATTCATAATTACGAAAGAACATGCTAACCTCTTGTAATTTTGTTTAAAGTTAACTTCCCATTACATTTCAAAATAATTTCAAGAACTGATAATAAGGGATGGACATTACCACTTCTTAAGAAATAAATACATTTCCTATCATGATTTACTCAACCACCCACTACTCCCCTTCCACATTCACAAATCAGTTTTCCATATATATTAACTGTCTTTTTATTCTTAAAAGAAACCCAAGTTATTCTCTCACAAATTTTTATAAATTCACTGCCCATGTAATTTCCAATATAATTAGCCACATTTTTCATGGTAATGAGGTCTCAATCTGGATATGTAAGGTCACTTGTCAACCTTTGTCTCTCAGTCTAGATATGCACGGTCTAAGCCTGGTGAAAAGCATTAATCGCCAATATTGGCTCCAATTAATGTTTCTTCCCCAGGCATCGCATGTGAGTATCCAAGCCCTGATTCAAAAACCACCCAAATGAGTAAAAGAAAAAATAACCTACAACAACATATTATAGATCTTTATGTGAAATTTTCCTCATCTTCTAACTCTATGAGATGGTAGGTCTCTTTGGTTTTCTAAATTGTACTGTCTTGTTTCTATTTTTTCAACATTACATTCTCCAATTTGTTTCTTCATAATCCATTTCTATTAGTAACAATAGCTTGAATGCATAGAAGCTGCATAGTACAAATATATTAACCACTTCCACATTTCAAGCCTATTAAGTGAATGACCGTTACCATTTTTGAAGTTAGGTTTGATTGATGCATTTACGTTTCATGTATATCTTTGTAGATTTCATATTAATGTCTATTTTTTAAGGTTTTTCTCCATGAGGAAAATGATAATAATGCACAAAATCTTGCATCAACAATATTGGTCCACTTCTACCACGTCGAGGTTCATCTCATTTCATAGTGTCACATTGGTATCGACACTAAGAAAATAATAATGGCTACTACTCCCGTGGACAAAAAGAACAAGTTTTCTGACAAGCCTACATTCCCCATGTCATACCCACCCTAACTTGAAGTAATGCAACCATACATGTTAGTATATTCAAACATTTTTCTATATTTAGGATGTTTCATATGACACTAACATTCATAGTTGATCTAACATGTTGTCACCAATTTCCTCAAGGATAAGCGCACCACTAACATCCCATGGTAGTGTACCACTTCTCCATATTATTTTCTTCACCGCCCTAATTGCTCCTACAAGCTCTTAATTGCTGCCTCCAAACTCAAGGCAATGCCCAAGACAAAGTTAAAGTCAAATGAAAGGTCAAGCTCATTTATCTTGTTAAGATTAAGGTTAGTTCAGCAATCAACAATCACCATTCTACAAACTCAAGGGCAAGACTAATCTAAATAAATAACCACCATAGTGATCAAGAAGTCTAAAGGCATTTCCATGTCAAACCTAAGGATGATGAGGAGGGCAATGAAGAGAGCTTCCATTCGTCAGAGGGTCCACATTAGATGTGATTGTGGGGACTGCAAAGCTGTTGCAATGCCTACGATCATGTACATAACTGTAGTAGAGAGAAGTGTTGTTTGAACATGTACTATACATATTATTGTCTCTCCTTTGATAAGTGGTTTGATTTGTTCTCCAAAAAAGGCAACATCTTCTCAACCAATCATGATATGTTTTAGTGTTTTTAGATTTATTGGTTTTTCAGGGAGGAGTGTTTCTTGTATTACCTAGAATACATATTATTTCCCCTCTTTTGATTAGTGGTTTGATTTTTTTCTCCAAGAAAGGCATAATATTTTTAACTAATCATGAGTTTGTTAGTGTTTATAAGATTTATTGTTGGGTTTTTAACATCAACAATCATAAATTAACAAACATGGTGTTCATGTATTATGGTGTAATCCAAATAATTTATTTCCAAGAGTTGGACAAGCCTATTGTAAATACCAAAGAGGTTAAGGCTCCTCATATAATAACCTAACAAAACCTAACATTTGATCCTAAGACGTGTAGCATTCCCTAACAAGAATTATCGGTTGGAGAATGTGCACTAAATGTAACCTTCTATTTTCAGGATACGTTTTAGTTTCATCTCCATGTCTGATTCTGTGAAAATCGTGAGTTACACCTCACAACATACAATAGATTGTCCTTTGTCTTTTGTTTTTTATGTATATAAGTTATAAGAGAATGTAACATTTTTGTGTCATATTTATATGCTTGTAACATTTGATGGAACCATTTTATATAAGACTTTTAAAACATATGAATTCATTTTTTCAATCACGTTGTCTGTAAAATGTTCTTTCACATTCTTACTTCTTTACCTAAACTCATCAACCAAAATAAACAAAATGCAAATATTTACTTTTAACAATTTCAACAAAAAAATTATTTAATATAAATTACACAAATATAGTGTATATGTGCATGTGCATGTGTCTTCACTAGTAAATCAATAAAAAAGAGGTGGAAAAATGTGAGAAAAGAGAGAGTTAAAGAGGTTTAAATATTTGAAAATACAAACAATTGAATTTGTTTGAATATCTTACATATGGACTATATATAAAATTTAAGCTTGTTTAGACATCCATAGGCCAAGCATGACAACACAAATTATGCACTTGATATTACTTAGACACGTTGATTTTGTTGTTCTTATATGCTATCTGATATATATGTATATATACATATGTACATACATATGTACATATATGTGGGGCGATCGTTTAGGCGATTGTCGACGGAACCTGGGGCATGGCGCCCACGCCACCAGCTACCCCGGCTGATGGCGTCCACCACCGCACAGCAACCCCACACCCACTCCGCAAACCACCATCGTCATCGACCACTGGCAGGAAGGTCTCCGACCCAACAGGAGACGGACCGACGCGGACCGCAAACAACGCTAGCGGGTCGGCGTCGGGGAAGAAAGGAGGCGGCTCACTACCGCATGAACCAGAGGAAGGAGAAACTGGCCAGAGACAAGCATCAGTAGCATGGAGTCAAGTCCTGAAGGTGCCGGCGTCGAAGGAGGGACTAGTATTTCTGCCGCCAAGGGAAGAGGAAGGGGAGGTCCACATCGACCTCGACCTTGGGGAGTTTGAACGGCTCTGCAACATTTGGGAGTACACAGTCATGGTCTATACGCTGGGCAAGAGACCGTTCTATCCACATTTGCTAGCATGGATCAAACGGACCTGGAAGCCAAAGGGGTCGTTTGAGTTGCTGTCACGGGAGAACGGTGTCTTCCTGGTCAGATTCTCGACAGCAGCCGACAAGGAGGCGGTCCTAGCAATGGGGCTGCGCTGGTTCGACCACCAATTGGTGGTGGCGAAACACTATGCCCATGGAGACGAACTGAGGAAGGACTCTTTCAGTATAATTCCAACATGGACGACGATCCAGTCTTTTGGCCGATCGTGGACGAGGACAGCAGCAGGTACGATCGCCGCGGGTGCTGGTCGCGTCCTGCACATTGACGACCGATCTCTTGAAGGAGAGGAGGCAAGAGTCCTCGTTGAACTGAAAGGCGACAGTCCGAAGCCTACCAAAGTGTGGCTCAATGTAAAAGGAAGGGAGCCCATACCCGTATCCATTGCTTATGATCACATCCCGGCAAGCTGCGTGCGTTGCCATGCATTTGGCCATGACACGGCAGAGTGCGGTCAGGCAGAGAAGAAACAAGAAGAGTCGAAGGGCAAGAAGGTCTGGAAGATGAAGGAGGCCAGCTCTGCAGATGCTGGTTCAGGAGGAACGTCTACTGAGGCGAGACAGCAGGAGAAGCAAGGGAAGGAAGCAAAGAAGATTAACGATCCCATCCAGCAGGTGCATAGGCCACAGAAGGATGAACTGCACCATGGCGAGAAAACGCCTATGACAACCACTGATGCAGGTTCAAACAACAATAGAGAGAATGGAGGGAGACAAAAGGAAGCTTTGATCCAAGGTGACAAAGAGGAGGGGGAATTCGTGTCCAGCGCTAGAAGAAAAGGAGTAAAAAAGAAAGGGATACCGAGAACCCAAGGAGTGAGTGCCATCCTTGACACAACAAATAGCTTTGAGGCGCTATCGGAGTCAGATGCAGATGAGGAGGATATCTCCACCAAACAACAAGAGCACACAAGGAAAGGCAAGACTACCGAGAAGGGGCCGTCAAGGTGCACCAGGTCCAATAAACAACTTTGATATGTCCATGCTTATTTGGAATATCAAAGGAGGGTGTGACAGGAATAAGAAGAAAGAAATCAGAGAGTGGATCTCTGCTAGTGGTCACTCAATGGTTGCTCTGGTGGAAACGAAGATAAAAGTGCAAAATAAAAATAGTATTCGATATCTTTTTCCTCAAGGATGGGAACATGTGTCCAATGTTGATTGTGCTGAGGTTGCTCGAGTTTGTGTGGCTTGGAAGCCCAATACTTGGCAGGTTTCTATGGTACAGACGTCGGACCAACAGGTGACAGTGGACTGCATTAATATGGGAGGTCTGCATATATGGTTGACAGTGGTGTATGGTCACAATGATGGGAAAGCAAGGCTGAATTAGTGGGATGACATGATCACTCTCTCAAAACAGGTTCAGATACCGTGGATGGTAGTCGGCGACTTCAATACTGTACGATTACAGGCTGAGAAAAGAGGCAGAAGATTAGCTATTAATGTTGAGGTTGATGCTTTCAATCGGGCCATTGATAAAGCTTGTTTATTTGAACTACCTATGATAGGAGGGGATATTTTTACATGGAATAATGAAAGAGGACCGCATGACATAATAGCTAGCAAACTTGACAGGGCGCTGGTGAATGATGAATGGCTAAAAACTCTCCCAAATGTGCATGTTAAAGCTGAAGGAGTTGACATAAGAGATCATGCACCTATTTCAGTCCAGATAGCAGAAAAGAAGTAAAAAAGAAGGCCATTCAGATTCTTAAATTACTGGGTAGATTGGAATGGTTTTGCAGATATAGTCAAGCAAATCTGGAATATTCAGGTGACGTGCAATCCTATGTACGTGTTTGCTATGAAGATGAAGAATACCAAAGTGGCTCTAAAGAAGTGGGCTAAGGAGGAGGTAAACATTCGAAATATGCTGAAGGACATGAGAAAAGAAAACAAGGAGCTCAGAGAGAAATTGTTGATTGACCCGTTAAATACAAATCTAATTAATAAAGAAAGGGAGGTGAGGAAGATGCTAGAGGATCTGAAAAAGGATGAGGAAAAATTCTAATGGAAAAGAAGCAAAGAGAAATGGCTGGAGGACGGAGACAGAAATACACAGCTCTATCATGCTATAGTGCGAAGGAGAGAGGCAAGTAATATTATTTCTGAACTCATTAATGCAGAGGGACAAGTGGTCAACAAACAAGAGGACCTTGAGGAGCAGGCAATTCTTTTCTACTCGAATCTCTATAATCAAAATTTTGAGGAGGAGATTGATGCCAATGAAGAGGTGAAGTGGAAATTCAAACTTACTAGCACCCACAATAACATTCTCACAAGGAAGGTAAATGAACAAGAGGTCAAGGATGCATTGTGGAGTATTGGAAGCAACAAGTCTCCCGGGTTTGACGACTTCAATGCTTTCTTCTATAAAAGGAACTGGGACATCATTAAAGACGATTTGCTAGCCTATGTTGACTGGTTTCTGGAAGGTGGAAACATGGTGAGACAGGCAAATCATTCCTTTCTGGTTTTGATTCTGAAAAAGAAAGTTACTTCCTCTCTAGCAGATTTCCGTCCCATTGCTTGCTGTTTGGTCCAATATAAAATTATTGCAAAGATCCTGGATACTTGGCTGAAAATGGTCCTCCCCTATCTAATTTCTGTAAATCAAGGAGCTTTTATTACTGGTAGAAGCATCAGTGATTGCACTTTGTTGGCTGTGGAATTCCTACTGGATTTCAATGTCATGAGAGGTAGTAGGAAAGCCTGCTTGAAGCTTGATATTTCCAAAGCCTATGATAGTGTGAGATGGGAAAAATTATGGTGGATCATGAAAAAAATGGGGTTTAATGATCAATGGGTTGATTGGATGAAACAATGTGTTGGTACTACTAGCTACTCTATCTTGGTCAATGACACATCTGCATGTTTCTTTCGGGGGGGCAACGGGCTACGACAAGGTGATCCATTATCTCCTCTTCTATTTGTGATTGTTATGGAGTACTTCTCTAGGAATATGAAGCAAGCCAAAAAAAAAAAGAAATAAAGCCTTACACTGTCCACGGAACGAAGGTTATGAAACACTTGATCTTTGCGGATGACGTCCTAGTTTTCATTGAAGCTAAACAACATTACATGGAGAATCTTAGAGGTATTCTGGGAAGATTCGGGCAGAAAACGGGGTTGTGTGTTAATGCAAAAAAGACACATGTTTTCTCGTCAAAAAACTGCCACCAGATGGAGAACAGACTCATACATGCAATGGGAGTTGAGAGAGGTGAATTCCCAACAAAATATTTGGGTTTCCCCATTGCAGGAGGTAATTTGCAGGTCAAAGACTTCATTGAATGCATTGATAGAGTGGAGGAAATGATAAATAGATGGCCTACACAAAAAACCTCCATGGAGGGACAAAGAACTTTGATTAAAGCTACCATTGAAGGTCTTCTTATTTTCTAGGTACAACAAGGTGAAATCCCCATCTCGGTTCTGGATAGAATAGAAATGAAGATGGCTAACTTCTTATGGGGAAATGCGCATCATCCGATGAAATACTCTAGGTTGGCTTATCCTAAAGATGAAGGTGGGCTTGATCTGAAGACCCCTAGAGACATTGCTAGATGAGGTTCTACGAGGAGGATAGTTGCTTATCTTGAAGGCACGTCCACTTGGGGGAAGTGGATGAGAGACAAATATCCTAGAGGGTTGGATTTTATCCCAAAGACAAGAGAAGGATTATCCAGATCTATCAATGTTATGCGAGAGATCTGGCCACAGATCAAGCATTGGTTTGTGGCCAACGGCTCTAGAGGTTGGCAGCTTAAAGACAAAAACATTAGCACATGGGAGTTGTCCCGTACGAGAGGCGCAAAGGACCCGGTGGGTGACCAGATTTGGAATGAGAGGCACGTGCCAAAATGGAGCATATGTGTTTACAAATTTCTGCACAACATTCTTTCTACCCTGGACAGAATCAAGAGCTGGAACTATGTCATATCTACTATTTGATTTCTATGCAAGGATGGGGAGGAAAATCACAGCCATCTTGCAGGAGAATGCAGGTTCACGAAAGAGATATGGGAGCACATTTGCAGCAACTTCAATATTCAAATTCAACTTAGTGTGGAACCAAGGAGGATGCTTGTGAGATGTGGAATGGATGTAAAGAATAATCTGCTGGTGGCGAGCCTTTACTACCATGTTTGGGAAGAGAGGAATGCAAGGAAACATCATGGAAAGTCCAGTAATGCCAATAGTATTGCTGTAAAAATTTGTAAATGCATTAGACGTAGATTACGTATTGAATAGATGTGTGAGTTGTTTGTAGTGTTGGGTGTATGGCGTTGGGCCTACATGTACTCTTGACCCCCTAATATTTTTTAGGGGGAACGTCGGAATATATTTACCTGATTCTGATATGTACATATATGTATATATATGTATATATATGTATATATGTATATATATAATGAACTGAAACCAAGAATCATACCCTATTTCATGGATAGGATGTGAGTAAGCTTTATTTCTTAGATTTGACCAATAAATAATAAAGCTATACCTTAAGGAATTGTTGGATACATTAAACAATATAACTAATCTATAGAACATGGTTAACCCAAAGTTAACTCTAATAAATATAACTTGAAAAAAAATATAGTGCATTTCATGGAATCACTGGACATAACATATTTCATATATGTTTCCTTTGATAAGCAATTTTCACATAATGACTAAGATATATCTGATTAGTGGAATAATGCGCTTAACACATACATTAAAATAACAATTGAAGTTTCTATGTCCATCAACATGTAAAATGTTCTATTATCTAAATAAATATTCAATTAATGGACATCATGAGATTAGAAAGTAAAATGTTATAATATGTATAATATACTAGCATGTGACCTTTATGACATAAAAATAATTATAATGGGACTCTAAATCATAAATATTGATAACTAGTGTGATGTATAATAGTAATATTAAGATAATTTAGTTAAACCATAATTGTACTAGAACTCATATAAGGAAATCTCCAAAGGTAAATCTAATGAAAAATGGTGTTCTTCGGGTTACAACTAGATTGGGTGACAAGTTTCACATTGATTGAATAATTCTAACTATCCTAGTTTTATTTAGGAGAGAGAATTTAACTTAAGGACAAATATATCAATAAAGTAGTAAACAGTCCCAAAAGAACAAACTAATGCCAAAATGGATTCTTAATGTCCTAAGTATAGGGTTTATTTGCATCCCATTTGAGCATCAAATTCCCCCTAAGATATATTTGGAAAGAGAATATATAATTCAAAACCCTAATTTGATAATTGTTAAATTCAATATAAATGTTTTGGTATAGTTTCCGGATATTTATCCATGCCATGTGTTTTTTTATGGAGAGTATGCCATATTGATTATCAAATCCAGAACAGGTGGCTCATAGCCTGTCTCTTACCTTGGGTAGGAGACTGATTCCACACATTGTGTTGCCTTTCCCACTCCAATCTTCTCTCTCTCTTTATTTTCTCTCCCCAATTTAGTAGGGAGTTGTTCCCCTTTGGGATCCCACTCCTTACAGTAAGACCCATGACCTTGATTTTGGTTTAACATGATTTATTACCTTAATTGGATACTTGAAACCTTAATCTAACACTAATATGTGCTTTGATATCATGTGACAAAGTTAAGTTTCAAGTTTGGTCTAGTTTGGACACCGTTTGAGCAAGTTATGCATTTATATGCTTGTTTTGGACTTTTATGCAATTTAACCATCTTTAGGGAAGTAATTTGTCACATGTTTTTTGTTCCTACATGTTTTCTTATCATTTTTTAGATATTTGTGCCTTGGGCCGCATGGTTGCACCTTCATTTTGTGGTGACATCTACCTCAGGTTGAGCTTAGAGTTTCCTCCCATGGATGGGATGCCTTGGGAGCTATAACTCGATAGTTCACCTTGCAAGTTAGGATCCTATGGCTTTCCTAGTGTGTTGGGATATGATGGTGTCCCCTATATGTGTGGGGGTAGATGGTTTCCCCTCTCGAATCTCCTTGGATCAATCGCTGATCAAGATAGGTGCAAACCAATGGTGGAGCTAGTGTTTTCACCCTTGAACAAGATTTGATGGTCACCCTACTATTAGAGGTTGATGGCTGACCTGGGAGTAAAAATTTGATGGTCCTCATGACTCCCACAATCAATGTACCTTCTGTTATGCACATAACTAATGCTTTTTACCATTGACACATGGAAAACACAACTAGGCACCACAACCTTCTCTTCACTCTCACCTATAGCTTTATATACCTTCCTTCTTGCATGCAAATGAGCTCTTTACACAACTCACTCTATCTTTCCTCTTACTTGCTTCTAGTATCTTGTCCCCCTTTCTTGATGGAGAAGAAGGAGCTAAGATAGAAGAAGCTTGGTCAATCTACCTTGCATGTGCACTTAGGGTTTGGATCTACACTCTGTTTGAGCTTGTGGATCTTCCTTAGCTTGTTCTTGACCTAAGAAAGTTCACTTTTCCTCTTTTACTTCATTTTCTTTGTTATCCAACCTTATTCTCTCTTCTTATTGGTGGGATACATGATGGAGCTAATGCTAGAGCTTGAAGAACACCTATTTCTTGGTTCCTTGACTTAGGGTTTGCTTCCTTTTTGGAGAAGGAGCTAACTTGACAGAGTGAAATGCTCAAGCTAGGTTTTCTACCTTCTTTACTCGAGTTACCTTGCTATTTGTAGATTCATCTTCATCCTAGAGGCTAGTTATATAACTTTCTCCATGTTTATTGCTTACTTTTATCTTGCATGTACATGATCTTTTTAAAAATGAAGTTCTAAGTACGAAGAGGCTACCTTTGCCAAGGGTTTGATTTTATGTGTTGATTGTTGAGTAGTTTATCTTCTTGAATGAACCCTAAACCTTTTCGGCAAATCTTCCTTGGTATATGAACCTCTAGACCTTGCTTGGATGTGGAAAACAATGGATTTTTCTCTCAAATGATGGTCACTACTTAGGGTTTTTGACCTTATTTTCCTTCTTGTTTTATGACCCAATGGTTTGGTTCTTGGTGCTATTTTGCTTGACCTTCTTGTGCCAACCGATGGCCTTGACTTAGGTGATGTTTTGGGTTCTCTCTTGTTCACACAAACGATGGTTATGTTTCCCCTCACAAATGATGGTTTGGTTTCCCCTCAAACGATTCTTTTGATGCCTACATGAAGTGGTTTCTCGTGATGGTTTGTCTTCCTCCTCAAATGATGGTTTTCACTTGGGTTATGGATATGTTTTCCACCTTTTGACCACAACTGATGGCTTCATTAGGGTCCACACTCGATGCTCTCATTGGGCCATCAACCAATGTTTTTTTTTGGTTCAAAACTCAATGTCTCTTCTGACTCTTAGGCCAATGGTTTCTCTGACTCTTTGGTCGAAGGTCCACAATTGATGGTGGCTGTGGATTCCACAAATGATGGTGGCACTGGATGCCACAACTGATGGTGGTACCGGATGCCACATTCAATAGTGGACCTAGTGTCCACAACTGATGGCTTAACTAGGTCATGTTTAATGACCCTTGTATGTCATAACTCGATGCTTTTCTTAGACATATGGTTATAGGATTTTCTTGTATGACATATGATGGCTTTGATGATGTCCTTATTTGATGGTTCTTTTGAAGTAAGCAAATTATGGCCCTTTTAGTTGTATAATCCTACGTCTTCTCATGATCTAATGGTGGTGATAAAGGCACATGATCCAATGGTTTGTTTACCTTGAACCGGATAGTTTTATGTGTGGTTTATGATTTGATGGTTTGTGCTTGATGCACCTAATCCAATGGTTTGTATTTGATGATTTAGAATCAATGGTTTTGAGCTCATGAATTTGTATTCTTACCTTTTCCCTCAAATTTATACAATTCGATGGTTTTTCCTTTGTAACATCTGATGGCTTTGCTTCTAAGAAATTCAATGGTTTTTGAGACCTAGGTTTTGTTGTTTTAATTGAGGCTACAATCTGATGGTTACACCTTGTGTTATATATATACATACTTGAGGATAGTAAGGGATTTGATGGTAATTTGTTACCTTGTACATCCATGATTGGATGGGGATGCTTGCACGGTGAATGCCCTTTGACCTAAGTAAGTGTATGTTACAACCCCAATTTTTGGGCTTATATGGTTGGAAATACAATTTCTCCAATAAAATACATGATTAGGAAATTGTATGATTTATGTGTAATAAGTGGATTACTTTGATTATATTTCCTTTAAATGTATTATTTCATGGATCCTAATGAGTAAGTGAGTTCAATATAATAAAAAGGAAAGAAAGTTTGAATGAAATCAAATAATGCATAAAAGGGAATAGAAATTAAAATAATATGAGGAATTCTCTAGAAAGAGGCATGATTGAACACCATGGGTTATATTTCGAATCCACATGGTTTATAATGATAAATGGAATCCAAATAAAGCATATAAAATAGTAAGAGAGAGAAAGTATGAATAAAATATGCCTTTTAAGTGAAAACTTGCATATGAAGAAAAGTATCTCATACTTTCGAATTCAAGTCCCAACTTGGCACAAAAGTAGCATAAGTCATTATGAGATTTCCCTTAAAATTTGGGATCAAATAGATAAGTGGTTTAGGAGATATGATTTTTGTAATATTTCCTAAAGTGAGGAAGAATAAGGAATATGCATTGTTGTCACAATTTGATTTTAATTGGGAAACCAGGGACCCGATTCCCCTTACTCTTTTCACATGCCATGATGGTCGTAGGATCTGTGATTGAGGGCGGTCAGATTGTCACCAACCTCTAAACCAGATTGGGAAACAAAGCACAAGAGTCTGAGCCTTCCCTGACTTCTTTCTCTCAGCTCCCTCGGTGGTTTTTCACAAAATAAAAGGTTACAATTTTGGGAGAAAGAGACATATACAACAAGTTGTTATAAAGTTGTTGTCTCTCCCTGTATGGAAAGTTCTCATATCACTCTCGGAGCTGGACTCCATTGGATCCCGAGAACATTGGATCCTTGCTATAATATTCCTATAAAAGGGACCCTATGGATGCCTGATGCAAGTATAAAAAGGGAGTGTCTGCATCTTAACTGTTCTGCAATCGATCACTCAAGATCTAGCCTTCTACCTCGTACGCCTCTCCAATTTTCCTCCAACAAGGATGCTTTGGAGAAGCTTGACCAATGGAACCCCGACTTTGACTCTTGGCCGTATGGGATTCCTCCAGGTCTAGGAACCCAAAGGAGGCAGATGCTGAGGAGCCATGGATGGGAAGGGGCATTCATGGAGCAACTGGAGTAGCTAAAGAAGTGACATCTGTGACACCCCATTTCTGTGGAGAAATAGAGTCTCGCACCTGCATACATGGGCAAAACTGTGAGGAAAAAGGGGCGAGTCTGATGAACCCGATCCAACCCGACCTGAAATTTGGTTCTAAGTTCGGTCGGGCTAGATAGTTGTACTGGACCCAAATGTCTAGCATGATAGAGAGCTGGAAGCCACAGATCAATCACAATGCACCATGTCATCCTAGAAAGGTACAAATAATCCGAAAACTCTTGAAATTATACTTAGCGTGCAAAAATCATGGAAATTACTTGGATGAACAGATTAAGACAAACTATATATGCTTTTTATCAGAAAAATATAGGGAATACATTAAAAATATAATAAATGTCTAGTTTTGCTTATAATATGAAGAGTATATAAAGTTGTTACTTTTAATGAGTTTATTAATGGGAAAACCCTTATTTTAATATTAATGAGATTTAGTAAAGTTCTATGGAAGATTTAAGTTGATATTAACCTATTGTTAGTAAAAAAGTAAGATTTAGGTCTAAAAAGATGTTCCTTGTGCTTAATTGGCCTAATTTAGGGTTTCATGTGTATGAAAGTACAATAATGGGCCTAGAAACCCTAATTTTGGTAATAATAACTTTTAATGGTTTTAATCATGGAAATCCATAAATAAGATAGAGATATGATGTTTTAAAGTCAATTTGAGAATAAAGACTCGTAATGTGGATAATGTATGTAATTAGGATATTGTGATGAAGAAAGCAGTTTTAGGGTTTATTGACCCAAAAAGGTAAAGATTGAGAAATAGACCTAAGAAACTCTAATTCAACCTAGAAACCCTATAAGGGATTCCCAGGTCGATAAAATGAGTTTATGATGAGTAAGTAGTAATTAGTTCATAAATGCTTTTTAGGATTTTGTTGTGCTTGTGTGATTGGCTTGATTGGTTGCTTGGATTACCTAATTGGATTGGATTGTGCTTGTTTCTTTTGAGATCTCCAAATTAGGTATGTGGTTTTTTTATGATTACTCACTTTAGTTTCACGGTGATTTCTGAGGATTTATCGATTTTTTGAAGATAACTGTTTGGATGACTTTATTTCTTACAATCTATAAAGTGACTATGATTATCACAATGTAAGTATATTTATGACTTTCCTAAACCTACACACCATCTCTGGATGTAAGATATGAGAAGACCAAGCCTTGGAGTGAAGGTCAGTGGTGGTCAAGCCCTAGAGGGAAGACCATAGGGCACCCGGAGAGGTGACCCATGTGGTACCAAGCTCAGGATGGAGAAGCTAGCCTAAAGTCCTTGGCAAGGACTAAACCCTGAGAGAGGGTAACCCAAAGGATGAGTAAAAGCGGTTGGGAAGTTGTATTGAAAATGTAATATTGCATTGTTAACAATTATTTGATGTTATTAGGTTGTTAGAATATATTTACAAATGTTTGGTTGTCACCACATACCAATATATTCATTATACTAAATGACATTTTGTTTGTTAGAATTTTTAGACATATCTGAAAGTGGACAAATAGTAAAGTGATGCTTGAATAATAAAGTTAATTCAAGAAAGGAGGATTTAGTTATAAATCTACAGTGGGTATAGTTTCAATCTCCTACTTTTGAAAGGTATGTGAAAAGTAAATTTTTATCCTATTTAAAGCTTAGTCTTTGGGAACATTTATTAATTATTTCTGATTATTTGCAAAACCATTGATCATGTTTAAGGATAATGACTCTATCTTATTGGTCTTCCTTAATTGGGGGTTACCAGGAAGTGGGGTCATTACAATTGCTATCAGAGCATGGTTTTCCATTTAATCTCTAATAATTATTAAATTTTACAAACTCTTTAGAACCCAAGGGAGTTATTAGAGGATTTTCCAAAGATGGAGGTGTCTTGAAATGGATCACAATCCAGGGGCTGGCAAGATTTTCCTCCGCCCCACTAGTTGGTCTATGAGGAATCCCATATTTTGTGTGACTGCCTGGCCGAAATCAGAGGATTTGACTCAAAATAAGATACCTCTAGGTCGTCTCTCATATGTCTTCATCCCTTCTCTACTCTGTTCATTGAATAACCTTAAGAGACTAGGGTTTCTCTCTCTCTCCACCCCCTCCTAAGTTTAGGATAAGCATAATAAGGATTAAGGAATCCTCCAACAAATAATAAAAAGCATGTAAGAAAGATGTCATGGACATAACTCTAAATGATGAACTTAAGACTGAGGTTAGTTACACGCTTAGGCTGCATGGCCTGTGTCGTCGTGCCCTCAGGAGAACACAGAGGTTAGATCATCTTGTAAGATGAGGAGGATAGGGATAGCCTTGGAGGAAGAAGCCTCCAGGAAGAGGAAGGGACATGTTGTATCCTCTGAGGATGATGCACAACCCAAAACCTTAAGCAGTAGTTAGAGAAAGAGAGAACACGATGAGTTGGACACCTTAGTTTCCATGCATGTGAGTACACGGGTGAGAACTGCATGTTTTGCACAATGGTTTTGTGTACTCATGAGGAACATAGACTACGTATGGTTGTTTGACCCCTAGTGCCTTTTGGTGACCCGACCTTGGGTGGGTCGTGCCTGTTAAGGGTGAGGGATAGCTCCATCCTTGAGAAGATTAGTGATGATCATATAGGAACCCTAACGAGCATATACGAGCAAAAAAGAGGCATGCATATACAGAAAGTGAGTAACAACAGGGCTAGAAATAGGTTTAGACCTAAGCCAAAAGGGTTATGCCTAATAGTTTACAAGATAGACATGCAGACCTTTGGATGATCTTGGCTGGACATAAGTTTTGATAGTACATTTCACCTAGGTGGGGATAGATGTGTAACCTTAAGAGCTTGACCCATCTTTTGGGAGAGAACCTCCAGTGGTAGGACCAGTTTTAGGGTTAGACCTAGAGAGAGGGTGAGACCCCAATGAAGAAAGTTGGAGACCTAGACTCTGACACATGAGGAATCATGAGAAGTTTGGTATGATGTGGCCTGAAATAGATGACCCTGATTAGATGTATGTGATTGCCTCATGTACGATCCTTAGAGGCTTGTCGTACCTTGGATGACTTTGGAGGAACCCAACCCTAGAAAAGAGAAAGAGGCTTCTAGTACAATTATATAGATGACATAAGTGCCTACCCTTTTAGGTGTAGGAAGGAGAGTTCCATAGACCTTGAAGAGGTATGGAAACAAGTTGTGAAGTCTCACACCCTATTGGTTTTCCTTGTGTAGGACTCTAATGGTTGTTCACATGGAGGAGTATTAGGAAGTATGTTCCATATCTTGTATAGGTTTGGTTCATGGTTGAACAGATGAGTATGCAGTTCAGACACGTGATGTGTAAGGGGTGAACCTGGGGTTCCTGGACCAAAGAGGGGAAGTAGTAGTACCTGGTGCACATGCTCACGGGATTGATTGAGTTCATAGGAATTGAACATGGAATCCCCCCATGTATTAGAACAAAAGGAAACCCCGCTTGAACTAAGATATATGAACCACTCCCTCAAGTTGGTGACATATGTATGTACAATTTTGGTCCAACCTTGAGGAATGATGAACCAGTACGACATACCAAGGAACTTGGAATTGTTAAAAGGTTGTCTCCTTGCTAGACATGTGCATAGGTATGCGGATAGGAGTTATGCACATTCATGATGATATAGGCTTTGGAGGCAAGAACGTTTTGTGACCTCTATTACTATCAAGTGATAGTTTTCTCCAGTCTTGGGAGGGGACCCTTCATGTTGGAGTAAGCACCAACTCTTGTTTAGGTTGAGGTAACCTTACAAGGTCACTTAAAAGAGCTTTATGAGCTGAGCGTAAGAGCACATAGTATGAGATTGAATCTATAGACCCATGTGTAACCATCTCTAAGGGGCATGAGGATATGTTGCCATAGAGGTAGCCTGTATGGGCCCAACCCAAGTTAGGTAGGTAGCCATGATTCCTATGAAGGGAAACAAGGTTAACTATGAGTGCCCAAAGTGATGATAGAGATTCATATGAGGATTGAAGGATGAGATGTGCTTGAATATCAACAAAGGAGCAACGAGCTAGGATAAAATCCTAAGTCAATCCAAGGTTGAGGAGGGATAAGATCGATGGGAGTAGGAGTTGTATGTGCCCTGGATGCACAAGGCCATAGGGTCGGGAGGTAACAACTACCTTTTCCTGATGCCCATGGGTTAGGGGGTTGACTACCTTTATAAGTTCATGGGGCTTGAGGAGAAAATGTGAGAGGCACTCCCTAGATGCATAAGGGTAACATCAACATAAAAGTGCCGACACCCTAAAGACCTTGAGTAAATGACTAAGGATTGTATATATGAGTAATATTAAGACCCAAAAAGTGTTTGAGAACAACCTTTTCATGGATGTAAACCTGGATTTGAGATATGCACGGTGTGGAGACATGTGAAGTATGTTTCAGCTTAGATTAGACAGTGTAATGTTGATGTGTGATGCACCATCTCTACTCTTGGAATGGGATGAACTCTGTATTTGGACAGCAGCCAAATGCTTATTTCATCTTGTTATGGGAGTGAGAGACAGGACAAAATGCATGCCATATACTAAGGGTAAAGGTGATATGAGTTGAAACCTTTCTATGATGTTTGAGAATAGAGAAAGTACCACACCTATTTGAAGTATATTGGATAGATGTATGAAATCATACATGAATTAAGGTAATCATCATATGAGGACATACTTTGTTTGTTTTTTTATGAGTTACATATTTGGGTTTGGTAACCAAGATTATGAAAGCAAAAGCTCAAAGTTTTCCTGACTCAGACAGACCTAAAACCAAGACAAAGACGATGAGTGGAGTACATGAAGGGTTATGTAACATCCCTGACCTGGGTTATTCTTTAACCCTGGGAGTTTTGCTTAAGCAAGTTAATTAGATCCTTATTTTTATATTATGAAAAGTAATTAAGGCTCAAGAGAAACTTATATTTCAATTTTGGTCCTGTTTGAATAATGCTGAAGCAATGTTTGCTTATTTTGGACTAAAGTGCAAATTACCCAAGTTGAGGGGTTAACTTGCAAATGTTACTTGATAAATGTTCCTCATGTGTTGAAGCATCATGAGAATGAAGATGATGCAGTGGAATGGCTTGTGAAATCCTGAGTACCAAGAAAGAGCTGATAAAGCAATGGTTGTGCATTAAAAACCTAGTTTTGGTGTAATGTGCAATTACCCAAAATCTAGGGTTCAATATGCAAATTATCACTTCAAAATAGTCCCTAATGTTTATTGGCATCATGTAGAGCAAAGAAAATGAGAGGGACGTCTCATTTGAATTACATTGGAGGAGAGAGAATCTTGATATTAAAATAATCAAAATTTAAGCATAATTGAAACCCTGATTCAATTTAATGCAAAAATAAATATATTAATTGAAATGTCTTTCAACCAAAATTGAAATGGTTGAATTAAGATATGTGTGGACGTCCCTGTTCCTTGCAAGGGCCACGAAATATCTCAAGGAGGTGAAAATCCCACACACATTATTATAAGAAAAAGAAATATCCACTCACTTATGGATGTTACTATTAAATGGATTAAGGTGCTTAATTTGCTTTTCTTTTAATTGTGGATAATTGAGAAGAATAAGCGGCAAAGGAGTATAGCCTCGTCCCTAAGGAAGATAAGGGGGCAAGTGGCAAGGATTTAGGGGAGATAATTCCTACTTTCTCTCTCTTAATTGAATATTTAATAAAAATTGCATATAAGCTCATTTATCCATAGAGTAAAGGGGGAATTTCGAATTCACTTCCACCCTTTTCTTGAAAAACTACCTTGGGAACTTGGGAGAAAGAGGAGAACGATCCCCAACCTGTTGGTAAGCTTCTTGACTCTCTTTCACCTTGAATCCATGGTGGAAATCACAAATCAATGCATGATTTCTTCTTATTTCGATCCCCTTTTCATTTCTAACCATTCCTTTTCACTCAAAGATTAAGGACGAGCCTTGGGATAGTGAAAGAAGTTGTATCCACCATTGTTGACGTGATATTTAAGCTTTGGAGCTCAATTGGAGGCGGGTTTTATAACTTGAACTCTTAATATTGCTATTGCATTCAATTCCTTATCAATTGATGATCCTTTCTTCATTCTCGAAATTTAATTTGGTTGATTGATGCAATCACCATGAAAATCACAGAAAGTCTCATGGTTTTAGAGCTTGATGATGATTACATCATCATAAGCACACACCTCCCCAAATATCCCTAGCAAATGGTTTCAACAATAGGGTCCAATTGGTTTCACCACCAAACGGTTTGCAAACCGTTTGGAGGTTTGGTCCCCACACCGTTTAGAGGAGTTGACCGTTTGGATGGGTTGACCATTTGAGGTCAAAACCCTATTACATGTTGTATGATGATCTAATGGATCCAATTGATTAATTCAATACATAGACAATCATTAATTAGCAAACCCTAATCGGGTTAAGTGTTGATTTTGCAGTTGAATGTTTTAGAACTTTGGGTTGATTAACCCAAACGGTTTCAAGACCATTTGGAGATCACCCAAACGGAATCAAGACCATTTGGAGGTCAACTAAGACCATTTGGAGGTCTGGGGTTGAGTATGGTTGAGTAATTGAAGACCCAAAGATACCAAATTGAAATACAATCACTATCTAATTTGATGATCAATCCAATGATGCAAACCCTAATTGATTTTCACATATTTAAATAACAAGTTGGGAAAACGGTCTCAAGACCATTTTGAGGTCATCCAAATGACCTCAAGACCGTTTGAGGTCAGATCATATCATAAGTTGATGAAAATTTACTGATTTCGTATGAATTAGTTTCACAATGGTAACCATTGAAGGTTCTTCGATTACAAAACCCTAGTTGATGGTTTCTTGATTATAAACCTTAGTTTAATTGGGTTTAAAACCCTAATTGATGGTCCAATTGAGGGGTGATTCAATGGTTCAATTGATGAACGGATCAAGGATCCAATGGATAGTCGATTCATTGTTTGAAACCTTGAAATTGGTTAAGTGTTGGAGACCTTTTTGGTCCATTCGGTCTTGAGAGGGTTTGGACCAAACAGTCTTAAGACCGTTTGAGTCCAAACGGCCTCAAGACCATTTGGGTCCAAACCATCTCAAGACCTTTTGGGACCAAACGGTCTCAAACCATTTGGAGACCCAAGCCCATTCAATTTCTAGGGCAACTTGCCCAAATAGTTTCAAACCGTTTAAAGATCAAAGGGGTCAAGATTGTTTGGTGATTTAGAGTGATCAAATTAATGAATAACTTAATGAGATGAAGGATCAATTGACCCTATATTTTTTACTAATTTATCTTAAAGAAAATCACTAGGGTTGTACCTTTAAGATACCAAGTTATTGGTAAGATTAAATGAGTCAATCCTTGAGGCCTAAATAAGCAATACTTCAATATACTATGTCAACCCTAATTGAATGTACTTAATTGAAGGGTTGGTTGGCCTAACCTAGCCAAGTTTGACATTGTCAATATCCTAGAGAGGATGAGAGAGAGAGGAATCCATACATGTAGAATAATCATGTAAGGGATAAGCCTCAATACCTCCAATATGAATAAACTATGAATTTTAGGGAATGATCCATGATAAAGAGATCATGAAACCCTAATCAAGAAGATTGATGAACCTTAACCCTAATTAGGGCAATGCTAGGTATAATCCTAATCTATGGTAAGGAAGTAACCCTAATTAAGGGTAATGACATGTGAAACATTAATTTAGGGTAATGTAATTCAAAACCATAATTGGTATGAATAGTAATCCCTAAATGTGGGTTATTGAATGTGAAACCCTAATTTAGGGTAATGTCATATGAAACCCTAAATTAGAATAATATTATGTGGAACCCTGAAGAATGATGTGATGTGAGACTCAAATCCAGGGTGATGCCATGTATTGATATCTGAAACCCTAGTGATGGTCTATTGATCAATACACTAAAGAAGGGTGTGGCTAATATAATCAAGTAAGATGAGAATGTTACTCCCATGATGGGTAAAATTGATAAACCATTTGAATGGTAATATTGATACCCTAATGAGTAAGGGTATAGGGGACAACATAATGCCTAGATCATTATATGTCTAACTCTATACATGTGTAACAACCCTATACACCTTACAGAGATGAGGACATGAAACTCTTAGGAATGATGTCTGTAACATTAAATTATGATGTGGTTAACATCCTAAGAGTTGAAATACCTAAAGTAATTGATAATGGGTCATTCTATCTCAACAATGCCTAACCATTAGATAAGTCCATATCATTAAAGATAGTTGGACAAATCTAATGTGTGACCTATGCACTACATGATGAAGGTGATAGGTTAGTGGATAAAGTATTAAGAGGGAAATACCTTAATACAAGGACAGTTGATTAACTTAAGTAAGTTGGAAGTGATGAGAAAAGTGATACATCAAGACATGGTAGATATCACATTTAGCATTTCAGGGTTGATATACCTTGATGCATCTCAATCCAACATACTTGGATAAGAAACACATGAAGTGTGTGTTATGTTGTTGTTGCAATAAGATTATAATGAATGTGGTATACCTTGATAAGTATAAGCTAATATATCTTGTGAAAGGGGTTAAGCCAAACTAATGAGTATGATGTAATCTTACCATGGTAAAGATGAGAGATGAACTTATACCTTTTATTGATAATCCTTAAATGATATATGATGAGAGTAATAAGCATGAGTAAATACTTGTGATATCAATAGATGCTCCTAGAGGAGTGGAACAATATCTTAGGGTTGGATAGATAATATAAACATGAAACCATAATTAATGTCAAATGGGAAATCCTAACCCTAAATTGGGTAATGGAATGGAAAATCCTATTTGATAGTAAACCCTATTCCTGAAAAAGGAATGGTGGTGTTACTAGTGTATCACATGATGTGATAAGTGATTTTTATGACTATTATCATGTCTATTAACCATGCAGATATCATGAGATGATGAACATAGCCAGATTTGAGCTATGACAATTATATAATGAAAATGTTTCTTGGCCTTGTGTGCCTTAATGTTGTTGCTGCTTAGTAAAAGTAACAAAATGTGCATGGACTTCATGAGTCATATGAGTAAGTTGTTGCCTAGTGAAAGGTGACAAGATACTTAATGGGCCTTGTGAGCCATGTGAGATGCTGGTGTAACAAGTATCATGTATACCTCAGTCTGAGGATCTAGAGGTAATAGTTACCTAACAAGTGGTAACAGTGATTAGTGATGAACTGAGGATATGAATACCCAGATCTGATAAGTATGATAATGATGTTGTTGAGAGATGTGAACTTTCAAGAAATGAAATGAGGGACTAAGATCCCAATGTCTTATAAAGACTGAGAAGTGATGGATGAAAATAGTACATGTTTCTTTGTAGAATTTGTCTGAATAAGTTATGTTTGAGAACTTGACTGATGCTAAAAGAATATGCTAATGTACTTAATTAATCAAGTGAAATCATATCATGTAGAGCCCTGACCATAGATCCATCATCATCAGTAATTTGGTGATGGTGAAATGGGTGCTCCGCGGCAAAACCCGGAACACATTTTGAATATGTGGGGGTAATGGGCGAATACATCCTTACGTCCTAATGAGGGAATTGATGGAAGGTAAACATTAAACCTCTCAATCCTTCATTATATGTGTCGGGTTGGATGTATCACAAATCTCTCGATGATTGGGATAGATGCAGTACACATCTCCCAATGATATTAATGCCGGATCGATGGAGGTAAACATAAAATCTCTCAATCGCAATGAGAGTGCATAACACCACTGTAACTCTATAGCGAAGTTGCCAGTATACCCTGGAAAGCTATATTGAGAAGTTGACCTAGTCCTGGTTGTGGTCTCACACTGACCGAGATGTGGGAGGTCTTGGAAGCTAGCTCTTCCATTGACCTTGTATGGTTCCGATTTCGACTTCGCAATGGTCGGTTGGAGTATGAGCGGTATACCTCATCTCCTCAGGGCATAAGTGTGATTGTAAAATGTAATCATCTGTTTAGCATGTTTTCTTAAGGATTGAATACGGAAAATTACTGGTTGATGTTACATTTCTCTTATGTATCTTTAGTTGTTAGATGTTATTTATATCTCTTTACATTCATTGCAAGTAGATGGATGAATTTCGACTCTACCATGTGTAGATGTAATGTTCTCCTTAGGAAAGGAGATTACTCCACTCTATTCATACAATGATTAATATTGTTGTTAATATGTAAGAACTCTTGTTCATTTTAATTTTAATAAACTGCAATAATAATGTTTTTGCAGAGAGTTATATCTCCTGCTGGGGCAATTTACAATTGTCTCACCCCCGTGGGATCCAATGTTAATAGGTGGATGCAGACAAGGAAATAGAATCTCCACAATAGAGAAAGAACAACATCATCAGGGATAGTAGTGAGATCTCAGGTGGAGAGTCTGGCTGTTGTGTCTTGTATATGTGTACATAGAGTCCTATGTGTCGTCTCTATACTCTCAGGTCCTCGGAGTTTATAGTTAGTGTTTTTAATGAATCAATCTGAGATTTTGGCTTGATGCCTCGAGGTTCTTGTACAGTCTGTATATAATGTTAAAAGTGTTGTTGATGTTGTAAATCCTCGAGAAGAGATGGTACAAGTTATGTACTTATGAACTAGGATGTAAATGTTATACTTTGGTTCTTGATGAAAGAGTTTTCCTATGCATGGATCTCTTTGCAAAAAGTTTTAATTTTTAGTGATTTTTAGTAATCCACTGCAAATGATTCGCTTCCGCTTAAGTAAATTTTGTTTTTGTAAGTTGGATGCCACAATTTAGTGGTATCAGAGCTCTAGGTTTGCTGAGTCTACAGAGACATAGGACTAAGGTAGTAGAGTCTATTCTAGTATCTTCCAGTGTGTCTGATAGTGTCTTATGCTCATATAGGAGAATAAGAACTTGAAGATGACTGGGTCACATGATGAGTTTGATGCAGAAAGTAGCAATGTTGCACCAAGAAGGGGTGCAGGGGATCAGAATAGAGAAGAACATATACCTGCACATCCCCAGTTTAACCTAACCATGATAGAGAGCCCAACTTTCCCTGCTCTGTTTGAGCAATTTAGGACAGCTATGATGTATATAGTAGATCGTGCATTAGCAATGCAACCTAGACTACCAGCCCCCAATGATGAAGTTTTGAACTCCAATAGGATTCTTACTCAACACCAGCAGGTTGAAGCAATGAATAATGACGGAAGGAATAGGATACAACCTGAAAATAGGGTTTTCTATAAGTGTAGGAAACCTGGACATATCAGAAGGTATTGTCTAGAAAAGAAATATAAAGGAAGAATTGAGAAAAGGCCTACCCGAACTCAAGAACAGAGGCCTAGTAGTTCCAAAAAGAAGAAGTTTTTGGTACCATCGGTACAACCAGGGCTTAGTGCAACAAGGCAATGGCTATCCAGAAAGGGTAAAGAACCTTCTAGACCACATCTAGAGCTCAAAACTTGCCACCAGTGTAGACAGGTAGGACATCTGGCGAGAGATTGCTCATCCAGAAATGTTATGATGAATCAACCTATGAGGCAGAATCAGCCTGAGGCAATGAACAATCCACGAATCATGACAGGTTAGACAAAATAATGTCATTCTAATATGTCTTTTATGATTTTCTGAGTTAGATTGAGAAAGTAATTGATTGAGATTTCCTTGATTAGTCCTATGAGGACTTACATTTTGAATAGTAACGTTATAAATGTTTCATATTGTTCTTACCTCTATGAGAGAAGATGAGGTATAGAAGAGATGCCTGGATAAAATCTAGGAATGTTAAATCTTATACTTGTGATAATATGAACAGGAAGGAAAATAATAGTATATAAAGTGCATACTACCTAATCTCAGTATTTATATACCCTGGCTAGGTATACAACTATTGATGATAAAGTGAGTATGGAAACTCCTAGATTGTTGTCTTTTTTATTGCTCTGATCAAGCAGTCATTCTGAGACAATCTAATGAGTATCATGAAATTAGAAATATAGAATGAAAGAAATGTGTCATATCCTAAGCACAAGAAAGAGAAGTCTGAGATAATCTCAGATAAGCATGTGTGTATAAGGAATTAAAAGTATACTCCTCAAAAGATAAGAATGGGAACAGGGAAGATGATCCCTGACCAATACAGTTTGTAAGTATAATAAACATCTTTTCCCATAGTGTGGAAATGGGAAATGTGATGAGATCATAAGATGCTCATGAATATGTTAGATAATAACAAAGAAAGGAATAATGTTATGTGGTCATCCTTATAGATTCCTATGCTGAGGGCAAGGAACCTAGGATGAGACAGAGTAAATGATTCATGAATAGTTGAAAATACATGAAATAATAAGAGGAGTATGATTCCTTGTTCTCTTTCCTTTCAGGGACATGGCAATCAAGTGGGCCTTAGGACACTTGATGTGCATAAGATAAAAATGTTCATGTGATGGATACTTAGAAAAATATCAGTTTATCTTAGACTTTGGTTCCAAGGTGAAGATACATGTAACAAGTAATGTCCCAAGAAGAAAGAAAGATAAATATGTGATGTGTTTTCAACACATGTGATAGATACCAAAGTAAGAGATTCTGGTATCTAAGAAATATTAGATGGTTTATGTTGACTATCTGGAATGGTCAACCATGAAATCAGATAATCATGTAAAATAGTATGAACATCACATGTTAGGGGTTTATGCTTTGCATGAACATAATAATTAAAGATTTCTTTAAGATAAATTCTTAATTGATAAGTAACTTTTCCTTATAATGATAAAATGTACAACTAATGAGATAGTTAGTACAAGTAATAAGGAAAATGTTACCTGACACAGAATCAACTCCACAATCAATAATAAAAAGCACAATGGAGTATGTGTCCCGTATGAATTATTCCATGATAAATTTGTATGGAATAACTTGGTATTGATCAAAGCTTTATGGTGTCTCCATGAGAATTAAATGTTATGTGGAGATTAGATAGTATTGTGAATAAATAATATCTATCTTCCTTTATCTGGGATTTCAGGGACGAAATCCTTGTTAGGGGTTTATAATTTGTAACATCCCTGACCTGGGTTATGCTTTAACCCTGGGAGTTTTGCTTAATCAAGTTAATTAGATACTTAATTTTATATTTTGAAAAGTAATTAAGGCTCAAGAGGAACTTATATTTCAATTTTGGTCCTGTTTGAATAATGTTGAAGCAATGTTTGCTCATTTTGGACTAAAGTGCAAATTACCCAAGTTGAGGGGTTAACTTGCAAATGTTACTTGATAAATGTTCCTCATGTGTTGAAGCATCATGAGAATGAATATGATGTAGAGGAATGCCTTGTGAAAGCCTGAGTATCAAGAAAGAGCTGATAAAGTAATGGTTGTGCATTAAAAACCTAATTTTGGTGTAATGTGCAATTACCCAAAATCTAGGGTTCAATATGCAAATTATCACATAAAAATAGTCCCTAATGTTTCTTGGCATCATGTAGAGCAAATAAAATGAGAGGGGCGTCTCATTTGAATTACTTTGGAGGAGAGAGAATCTTGATATTAAAATAATCAAAATTTAAGCATAATTGAAACCCTGATTCAATTTAATGCAAAAATAAATATATTAATTGAAATGCCTTTCAACCAAAATTGAAATGGTTGAATTAAGATATGTGTGGACGTCCTTTTGCCTTGAAAGGGCCACGAAATATCTCAAGGAGGTGAAAAACCCACTCACATTATTATAAGAAAAAGAAATATCCACTCACTTATGGATGTTACTATTAAATGGATTAAGGTGCTTAATTTGCTTTTCTTTTAATTGTGGATAATTGAGAAGAATAAGAGGAAAAGAGGATATCCTCGTCCCTAAGGAAGAGAAGGGGGCAAGTGGCAAGGACTTGGGGGAGATAATTCCTACTTTCTCTCTCCTAATTGAATATTTAATAAAAATTGCATATAAGCTCATTTATCCATAGAGTAAAGGGGGAATTTCGAATTCACTTCCACCCTTTTCTTGAAAAACGACCTTGGGAGCTTGGGAGCAAGAGGATAACGAGCCCCAACCTATTGTTAAGCTTCTTGACTCTCTTTCACCTTGAATCCATGGTGGAAATCACGAATCAATGCATGATTTCTTCTAATTTCGATCCCCTTTTCATTTCTAACCATTCCTTTTCACTCAAAGCTTGAGGACGAGCCTTGGGATAGTGAAAGGAGTTGTATACACCATTTTTGATGTGAGATTGAAGATTTGGAGCTCAATTGGAGGCGGGTTTTATAACTTGAACTCTTAATATTGCTATTGCATTCAATTCCTTATCAATTGATGATCCTTTCTTCATTCTCGAAATTTAATTTGGTTGATTGATGCAATCACCATGAAAATCACAGAAAGTTTCGTGGGTTTAGAGGTTGATGATTATGAAATCATCATAATCACACACCTCCCCAAATATCCCTTGCAAACGGTTTCAACAATAGGGTCCAATCGATTTCACCAAACCGTTTGGTGACCAAATAGTTTGCAAACCATTTGGAGGTTTGGTCCCCAAACCATTTAGAGGAGTTGACCATTTGTATGGGTTGACCGTTTGAGTTCAGAACCCTAATACATGTTGGATGATGATCTAATGGATCCAATTGATTAATTCAATACATAGACAATCATTAAGTAGCAAACCCTAATCGGGTTAAGTGCTGATTTTGCAGTTGAATGTTTTAGAACTTTGGGTTGATTAACCCAAACGGTTTCAATACCATTTGGAGATCACCCAAATGGTCTCAAGACCGTTTGGAGGTCAACCAAGACCGTTTGGAGGTCTGGGTTTGAGTATGGTTGAGTAATTGAAGACCCAATGATACCAAATTGAAATACAATCAATATCTAATTTGATGATCAATCCAATGATGCAAACCCTAATTGATTTTCACATATTTCAATAACAAGTTGGGCAAATGGTCTCAAGACCATTTGGAGATCATCGAAATGACCTCAAGACCGTTTGAGGTCAGATCATATCATAATTTGATGATAATTTACTGATTTCATTTGAATCAGTTTCACAATGGTAACCATTGAACGTTCCTCGATTTCAAAACCCTAGTTGATAGTTTCTTGATTATAAACCTTAGTTTACTTGGGTTTATAACTCTAATTGATGGTCTAATTGAGGGGTGATTCAATGGTTCAATTGATGAATGGATCAAGGATCCAATGTATAGTCGATTCATTGTTTGAAACCTTGAAATTGGTTAAGTGTTGGAGACCTTTTTGGTCCATTCAGTTTTGAGAGGGTTTGGACCAAACGGTCTTAAGACCGTTTGAGTCCAAACGGTCTCAAGACCGTTTGAGTCCAAACGGTCTCAAGACCGTTTGGGACCAAACGGTCTCAAGACCATTTGGGACCAAACGGTCTCAAACCGTTTGGAGACCCAAGCCCATTCGGTTTCTAGGGCAACTTGCCCAAACAGTTTCAAACCGCTTAAAGATCAAAGGGGTCAAGATCGTTTGGTGATTTAGAGTGATCAAATTAATTGATAACTTAATGAGATGAAGGATCAATTGACCCTATATTTGTTACTAATTTATCTTAAATAAAATCACTAGGGTTGTACCTTTAGGATACTAAGTGATTGGTAAGATTAGATGAGTCAATCCTTGAGGCCTAAATAAGCAATACTTCAATATACTATGTCAACCATAATTGAATATACTTAATTGAAGGGTTGGTTGACCTAACCTAACCAAGTTTGACATAGTCAATATCCTAGAGAGGATGAGAGAGAGATGAATCCATACATGTAGAATAATCATGTAATGGATAAGCCTCAATACCTTCAATATGAATAAACTATGAATTTTAGGGAATGATCCATGATAAAGAGATCATGAAACCCTAATCAAGAAGATTGATGAACCTTAGCCCTAATTAGGGCAATGCTAGGTATAATCCTAATCGATGGTAAGGAAGTAACCCTAATTAAGGGTAATGACATGTGAAACCCTAATTCAGGGTAATGTAATTCAAAACCATTAATTGGTATGAATAGTAAACCCTAAATGTGGGTTATTGAATGTGAAACCCTAATCTAGGGTAATGCCATTGGAAACCCTAAATGAGAATAATATTATGTGGAACCCTGAAGAATGATGTGATGTGAGACTCAAATCTAGGATGATGTCATGTATTGATATATGAAACCCTAGTGATGGTATATTGATCAATACACTAAAGAAGGGTGTGGCTAATATAATCAAGTAAGATGAGAATGTTACACCCATGATGGGTAAAATTGATAAACCATTTGAATGGTAATATTGATACCCTAATGAGTAAGGGTATAGGGGACAAGATAATGCCTAGATCATTATATGTCTAACTCTATACATGTGTAACAACCCTATACACCTTACAAAGATGAGGACATGAAACTCTTAGGAATGATGTATGTAAAATTAAATTATGATGTGGTTAACATCCTAAGAGTTGAAATACCTAAAGTAATTGATAATGGGTCAATCTATCTCAACAATGCCTAACCATTAGATAAGTCCATATCATTAAAGATAGATGGACAATTCTAATGTGTGACCTATGCACTACATGATGAAGGTGATAGGTTAGTGGATAAAGTATTAAGAGGGAAATACCTTAATACAAGGACAGTTGATTAACTTAAGTAAGTTGGAAGTGATGAGAAAAGTGATACATCAAGACATGATAGATATCACATTTAGCATTTCAGGGTTGATATACCTTGATGCATCTCAATCCAACATACTTGGATAAGAAACACATGAAGTGTGTGTTATGTTGTTGTTACAATAAGATTATAATGAGTGTGGTATACCTTAATAAGTTTGAGCTAATATATCTTGTAAATGGGGTTAAGCCAAACCAATGAGTATGATGTAATCTTACCATGGTAAAGATGAGAGATGAACTTATACCTTGTATTGATAATCCTTAAATGATATATGATGAGAGTAATAAGCATGGGTAAATACTTGTGATATCAATAGATGCTCCTAGAGGAGTGGAGCAATATCTTAGGGTTGGATAGATAATATAAACATGAAACCCTAATTAATGTGAAATGGGAAATCCTAACCCTAAATTGGGTAATGGAATGGAAAATCCTATTTGATAGTAAACCCTATTCCTAAAAAAGGAATTGTGGTGTTACTAGTGTATCACATGATGTGATAAGTGACTTTTATGACTGTTTTCATGTCTATTAACCATGAAGATATCATGAGATGATGAACATAGCCAGATTTGAGCTATGACAATTATATAATGAAAATGTTGATTGGCCTTATGTTCCTTAATGTTGTTGTTGCTTAGTAAAAGTAACAAAATGTGCATGGACTTCATGAGTCATATGAGTAAGTTGTTTCCTAGTGAAAGGTGACAAGATACTTAATGGGCCTTGTGAGCCATGTGAGATGCTGGTGTAACAAGTATCATGTATACCTCGGTCTGAGGACCTAGAGGTAATAGTTACCTAACAATTGGTAACAGTGATTAGTGATGAACTAAGTGTATGAATACCCAGATTTGATAAGTATGATAATGATGTTGTTGAGAGATGTGAACTTTCAAGAAATGAAATGAGGGACTGAGATCCCAATGTCTTATAAAGACTGAGAAGTGATGGATGAAAATAGTACATGTTTCTTTCTAGCATTTGTCTGAATAAGTTATGTTTGAGAACTTGACTAATGCTAAAAGAATATGCTAATGTACTTAATTAATGAAGTGAAATCATATCATGTATAGCCCTGACCATAGATCTATCATCGTCAGTAATTTGGTGATGGTGAAACGGGTGCTCTGCGGCAAAACCCCGAACGCATATTTTGAATATGTGGGGGTAATGGGCGAATATATCCTTGCGTACTAATGAGGGAATTGATGGAAGGTAAACATTAAACCTCTCAATCCTTCATTATATGTGTCGGGATGGATGTATCACAAATCTCTCGATGATTGGGATAGATGCAGTATACATCTCCCAATGATATTAATGCTGGATCAATGGAGGTAAACATAAAATCTCTCGATGGCGAAGAGAGTGCAGCACGCCACTGTAACTCTATAGCAAAGTTCCCAGTATACCTTGGAAAGCTATATTGAGCAGTTGACCTAGTCCTGCTTGTGGTCTCGCACTAACCAAGATGTGGGAGGTCTTGGAAGCTGGCTCTTCCATTGACCTTGTATGGTACCGATTTCGACTTTGCAATGGTCAGTTGGAGTATGAGCGGTATACCTCATCTCCTCAGGGCATAAGTGTGATTGTAAAATGTAATCAGCCATTTAGCTTGTTTGCTTAAGGATTGAATAAGGAAAAATTACTGGCTGATGTTACATTTCTTTTATGCATCTTTAGTTGTTAGATGTTATTTATATCTCTTTACATTCATTGCAAGTAGATGGATGAATTTCGACTCTACCATGGGTAGATGTAATGTTCTCCTTAGGAAAGGAGATTACTCCACTTTGTTCATACAATGATTAATACTGCTATTAATATGTAAGAACTCATGTTCAGTTTAATTTTAATAAACTGTAATAATAATGTTTTGGTGGAGAGTTATATCTCCCGCTGGGGCAATTTACAATTGTCTCAACCCCGTGGGATCCAATGTTTTTAGGTGGACGCAGACAAGGAAATAGAATCTCCATAATAGAGAAAGAACAACATCAGCAGGGACAGAAGTGAGATCTCAGGTGGAGAGTCTGGCTGTTGTGTCTTGTATATGTGTACATAGAGTCCTATGTGTCGTCTTTGTACTCTTAGGTCCTCGGAGTTTATAGTTAGTGTTTTTAATGAATCGATCTGAGATTTTGGCTTGATGCCTCGAGGTTCTTGTACAGTCTGTACATAATGTTAAAAGTGCAGCTGATGATGTAAATCCTCGAGAAGAGATGATACAAGTTATGTACTTAAGAACCAGGATGTAAATGTTATACTTTGGTTCTTGATGAAAGAGTTTTCCTATGCATGGATCTCTTTGCAAAAAGTTTCAATTTTTAGTGATTTTCAGTAATCCACTGCAAATGATTCACTTCCGCTTAAGTAAATTTTGTTTTTGTAAGTTGGATGCCATAGGTTCTGTCTTCACTATCACCTAGCATACAAGGAAGCTAATGTGGTAATAGGTTCTCTTTGTCAAAACACAGCTTAGGTTTACAACTATCTTGTTTTGCCATAGAGGGGATAGAAGAGGTTGCTAGATGGATCCTATGGTCATTGGAAAACTAGCCATGTGTGGCTAACATCCAGATACAACTAGACCTGTTGGTCGAGTTGGTGGTTGCCTAGCTAGCCAACCTAGATCTTGATGAAATGAAATGTTTGTTGGAGAAACCTCAGTTGCACCTCTCAGGAGGAGTGGTTGGTGAAATCCACTACTCGAGTGTTTTAGGGTTTCTGAGGATTCGCCCTTGAAGAATCATGTCATGCAAGAAGCTCATGATTTCAAGTACACCGTACATCTGGTACTACCAAGATCGTTGAGATTTGTAGTGTTACCTTGAAGACCTGGAATGAAGAAGGATATAGAGGTGCATGTGGCCAGTTTCCATACATGCCAGAGGCTGAAGGATGAATACGAGAAAACCATTGGATGGTTACAGATGATGAGGAGTTCCCGAGAGGAAATCGGAGTAGATCACATGGACCTTGTGGTGAGTCTCCCCTAGACCAAGAGAGGTCATGATGTGATGAGTTGTGGTAAATCACCTTCCCAAGTCAGCACTTTCCTTTTCCTAAGAGGGCATTGTCAGTGTGACGGATCTGGTTGAACTATATATTTTTGGAGAGGTAGTAAGACTACACGATGATCTGAGTTCAAATGATTTTGAGCATGGCTTTAAGTTCACTTCCCTGTCATGGAAGTAAGTACATGATACTAGATTGAAGTTTAGTACAACATATTACCCCCTGACTGATGGAAAGTCAAGAGAGTATGATCCAAACTATAGAAGGTTTGATGAGAGCATATGTGCTCATTTGGGGGTGGATCATGGGAGCAGTACCTGCCCCTAGTTGAGTTTGTCTGTTATGACAACTACCAAAACCAGTATCAGGATGTATGGAGCTATTTATGGGAGGACGTGTTGGTCACCGCTTCACTAGGGTGATGTCGGTGAGAGGAATTTATGGAGGTTAGAGAAGCCATAGTTGTATGCTAATAAAGTTTATTTGATCGAGCAATGGTTGAGAAAGCCCATGATCGACAAGAGTCACATGCTGATGCGAAGCAGACTGACTTGCACTTCACTATGGATGAACATGTGTTTTCAAAATTCGACTGCTCTGAGCTATAGCTAAGAAAGCTAAGTCCCCGATACATGGGTCTGTTTGAGATTTTGAAATGGACTGGTGAAGTTGTTTTGTTTAAACCTTACCCCTTAGGATAATATGATGTTTGATGTGTTCCATGTGTCTGATCTAGAGAACTATGTGTTGTACCCGAGCCATGTGTTGAGCATGGAACATATTGAACTCTAAGGGAATGACTTACCCTGAGTCACCTGTGAGGGTACGGGATACCAAGGTGAGAGAACTCAGGAGTAAAGAATAGAGATGATGAAGATTCTTTGGAAGGACCAAGGAGAGGATGAAGCCACATGAGAGATGATGATGGACATGGGAAGGTCTTATCCTAAATTGTTTGTATGTTTGGTGGAATTTTGAGGGCAAAATTCCTATAAGAGGAGAAGGATGTTACAACCCCAATTTTTGGGCTTGTATAGTTGGAAATGCCATTTCTCCAATAAAATGTATGATTATGAAATTGTATGATTTATGTGTAATAAGTGGATTACTTTGATAATATTTCCTTTAAATGTATGCTTTCGTGGATCCTAATGAGTTAGTGAGTCTAATATAATAAAAAGGAAAGAAAAGTTGAATGAAATCAAATAATGCATAAAAGGGAAAATAAATTAAAATAATATGGGGAATTTTCGAGAAAGAGCATTGATTGATCACCATGGATTAGATTTTGAATCCACAAGGTTTCTAATGGTAAAAGGAATCCAAATAAAGGATATAAAAGAGTAAGAGGGAGAAAATATGGATAAAATATGCCTTTTAAATGATAACTTGCATATGAAGAAAAGTATCTCATATTTTGAATTGGAGTCATAAACTTGTCACACAAGTAGTTTTAAGTCATTATGGACTTTCCCTTAAAATTTGGGATCAAACAGATAAGCAGTTTAGGTGATATGATTTTTGTAATATTACCTAAAGTGAAGAGGAATAAGGAATATGCATTGATGTCACAATTTGATTTTAATTGGGAAACCAGGGACCTGGTTTGCCTTACTCTTTTTGCATGCCCTGATGGTTGTAGGATATGCAATCGAGGGTGGTTGGATTGTTACCAACCTCAAAACCAGATCGAGAAACAAAGCACATGAGTCTTAACCTTCCCTGACTTCTTTCTCTCTGCTCCCTCGACGATTTTCCAAGAAATAAAAGGCTACGTTTTTGGGAGAAAGAGATGGATACAACAAGCTATTATATAGCTTTTGTCTCTACCTGTATGGAAAGTACCCAAATCCCTCTTGGAGCTGGAATCCATTGGAACTTGAGAACATAGGATCCTTTCTATGAGATTCCTATAAAAGGGGTCCTATGGATGCTTGAGGCGAGTATAAAAAAGGGAGGGTCTGCGTCTTAACTATTCTGCAATCGATCTCTTGGGATCTAGTCTTCTACCTCTTGCTCCCATCCACTTTTCCTCCAATGAGGATGCTTTGGAGAAGCTTGATCAAGCAAACCCTAACCCTAGCTCTTGGCTGTCTCAGATTCCTCTAGGTCTAGGAACCCAAATGAGGCGGAGGCTGAGGAGCCATGCCCAGGAAGGGGCCTTCATGGAGTTGCCAGAGGAGCTAGAGCAGCAACATCCACAATGCTCAGTTCTATGAAGAAATAGAGTCTAGAACCTACGGACGGGGGCGAGACATTGAGGAAAAATGGGCAAGTCTGATGAAACCAATCCAACCCAGCCTGGCCTTTGGTTCTGAGTCTAGTTTGTCTAGAGAGCTATAGTGGACCCATGTGTCCAGCATGGCGGAGAGCTGGAAGCCACAAATCAATCACAAAGCACCATGTCATCCTAGAAACGTACAAATAATCCAAAAACTCTTGAAATTATACTTAACTTTCAAAAATCATGGAAATTACTAGGATGATCGGATTAAGACAAACTATATATGCTTTTTGATCAAAAAATACAAGGAATACATTAAAAATATAATAAAGGTCTAGTTTTGCTTCTAATATGTAAAGTATATATTACTTTTGATGGGTTTATTAATGGGAAAATCTTAATTTTAATATTAATGAGATTTAGTAAAGTCCTATGGATGATTTAAGTTGATATGAAATTGTTGTTAGTAAAAAGTAAGATTTAGGTCTAAAAAGATGATCCTTGTTCTTAATTGGCCTAATTTTGGGTACCATGTATATGAAAGTACAATAACAGGACTAGAATCCCTAATTTTAATTGGTAATAATAACTTTTAATGGATTCAATCATGAAAATCCATAAATAATATAGAGAGATGATGTTTTAAAGTCAATTTGAGAATAAAGACTCTTAATGTGGATAATGTATGTAATCAAGGTTTTATGATGAAGAAAGTTGTTTTAGGGTTTATTGACCCAAAAAGATAAAGATTAAGAAATAGACCTAAGAAACCCTAATTCAACCTAGAAACCCTAGATAGGATTCCCAAGTCGATAAAATGAGTTTATGATGAGTATGTAGTAATTAGTTCATGCATGCTTTTTGGGATTGTATTGTGTTTGTGTGATTAGATTGACTGGTTTCTTGGATTACCTAATTGGATTGGATTGTGCTTGTTTCCTTTGTGACCTCCAAATCAGGCATGTGGTTATTTTATGATTACTCGCTTTAGTTTCAAAGTGATTTCTGAGGATTTATCGATTGCTTGAAGATAACTATTTGGATGACTTTATTTCTTGCAATCTATCAAGTGACTATGATTATCATAATGTAAGTATATTTATGACTTGCCCGAACCTTCATACCATCTCTGGATGTAAGATTTGAGAAGACCAATCCCTAAAGGGAAGGTCAGTGATGGTCAAGCCCCAGAGGGAAGACCACAGGGTACACAGAGAAGTGACCCATGAGGTACCAAGCTCAGGATGGAGAAGGTAACCTAAATTCCCTTGCAAGGACTAAACCCTAAGAGAGTGTAGCCTAGAGGATGGGTAAAAGTGGTTGGGAAGTTGTATTGAAAACATAATCATACATTGTTAACAACTATTTTATGTGATTAGGTTTTTAGAATATATGTGCAAATGTTTGGTTGCGACCACATACCACTATATTCATTATACTGGCTAATGTTTTGCTAGTCAGCGTTCTTAGGAATATCTGAAAGTGGACAAATAGTAAAGTGATACTTGAAGAATAAATTTAATTAAAGAAAGGAGGATTTAGTTAGAACTCTACAGTGGGTATAGTTCCAATCTCCTACTTTTGAAAGGTATGTGAAAAGTAAATTTTTATCCTATTTAAATCTTAGTCTTTGGTAGCATTTATTAATTATTTCTGATTATTTGCAAAACCATTAGTCTTGTTTAAGGATAGTGGCTCTAGCTTCTTGGTCATCCTTAACTGGGGGTTACTTGGAAGAGGGGTCATTATAGTGTATGAACCTATGGTTTAGTTAGAGCTGTTGATTGTAGAATCACGACTACCAATCTTATTGAACTTAACTTAATGCAATTAAGGAATGATGGTTAATCATATTAGCTTCCATGTATGATATGATGAAGGGATATTCTCTCTAATGTTTGTTGTTACCCTGATATGATAACTAGTTGTTATCATAGCCTTAAATTTGATGTTTTCTTTTATGCTACAATATGAACATCATAGCTCTTTAATGCAATTTTATGTTGAACATGTGTATTACAAGTATGGTGATGGTATGTTGAACCTTCTTCAAGGTGTTGAAAGATAATGATGATCATGCATGAAATGATGTGATGGTCTTAATGACTGTTGGGCATATTTTGATCCCTTATGGAGGTGTGATACTCTTTTTGTTGACAAGGGTTGGTACCTTGGGACAATGTGATAAGGATTTATATCCTATGATGGTGTGATGAAAAGTATAGTCTCATGAATGGCAATGAAATAGTACCCTATGATGTTGAAATGAGGAATTGTGTCTCATACATTTTATATCTTCTGGAGTTGTTATAGATATATGCTTGTTAGAAATGAATTAGGGTTTGTATGTCCACTAGTTTGATGCAGTATTAATTCATCCAATAGTCAATAACTAATCAAGTGAAACCCTAATCATGTGGTGCCCTATTTTGTAGAGCCATTCCAGTGTCAGAACTTGTTGGATGGCTGAACGAGTATTTATAAGGGAAGCTCAAAGCACATATCATTGAGTATGAAGGGTGTAGGGAGTGTGCACCCTTGACATCCTAATCCCAAGGTTATGGAGGAAGGATGTGGTCATGACTCAGATTGAGAGAAGTTGAGGCCGTGTCTCAGATTTTTGTAGATGTGATGTGATTGAGGACAACTACGGTTGTACCTCGGGTGATAGGGTTTTGAATACCATGGTTTTGAGTGTCGTGACCTTTATACCAAGGATGGGCTAGTGTTAGAAGCTTGAATATATGTCACTGTAGGAAGCTTGACTGCAATGTCATTGCATTTCACTCGTACTGACTGAGGGTGGGAGATCTTAGGATGCTGGTTCTCCTAGATCTTATACAAAACTGAGTAGCACTTTCAAATGGTCAGTTGGAGTTTGAGTGGTATACCCCAAACTCCACATGGCTTAATAAAAGATGTAATACAATTGTGTAGCATATCTGATTAGGATTATACATAATGATTCACATTGGATGATAACCCTTGTTTGCTCCTTTTATATATAGATGTTGTGTAATGCAATATAGAAGGTAGTCATGCTTATGATGTTAGATACTCATGTTGATAAATATAATCATGTTGATAGATATGCTTATGGTGTTAGTTATGTTTATGCTGCTAGATTGCTTATGTTGTTAGCTATGCTTATGCTTCTAGATAGCTTATGTTGTTTAGATATGCTTATGATGTTAGCTATTGTTATGTTCTTAACAATATATATGATGATAGTCAGTCTAACGATGATACTCTTATTTGTTCCTATATATACCTTATTAATCATGCTTGTTGTTATACTAATCTATTTTATTTGCTTGACCTACTTAACTGTTTAATCAAATAACTTTTTATAATCAATAAGAGATGTTGAGAGCTATGTCTCTCGCTAGGATAGGGTCTCACCTTGTGGTTCACCACATCTTTTTAGGTGATCGGTAGAAGCAGCAACAGACCCATGGAAGCAGGGAGGGGTTGTATTAATGGAACTTAGAGAAGGTTGTTAGATGTCTAGTGTATCTTAGAGTCATCAATGTACTCTCGGGTCTGGGCTAGAAAGTTTGTATATGATGTTTCAATCGACTTGAGTTTTTGGTATCATTATGATATTTATATATGTGGTACATGCGGATAATGTTCTTCTGTATGTATATGTTGTAGTTGAGGACATGGAGAATTTATGAAGGATACTTAGCATAATATATGAAAATGAACAAGATGTTGGGATTTTATGTAAATATTCTTGGACATGTTTGGAATGTTTAATCAGTTTTAATTATTCCTTTTTAAGCTATATGGTTTATTATTGATCTTTTTTGTTTTGAGTAATCTCATTAAGCATGATGGGTTCACACAAGTTTGTATTAGAGATTTAGGTTCATTGAGACTACAGGGACACTAGGACTTACAACTAGGATGATGACTAAATAAGGAACATGACATGTAAACATGATGCATACTGCATAATCTTAATACTTTAATTCCCTATCTAGGTATTCAACAATGGAAGAAAATTAGCATGACATGTAAAAAATGCTAATGAGGAAATGTGAAATATAATGAGTTACCCCTTGGTAAGTAGGGAAGAAACAAGATAACATGAAAAGGAACTCAAAGAGAAATGAAGCACGATAAAAATGACAATTCCTATGTTGATGTCTAGGAACCCAAACTAAAAAAGGTAAAATGATACATTAAAAGTTGCAACTTACATGATGAAGGTAGAATCGGTAACCCTTGCTAGAAACTGTTGCAAAGTTGATGTTGTGTTGTAGGAAGTGTGTTTCCCTTTGTGTTCTTCCTTTTTGGGGTTTATATTTCAAGTGTATCTTATGTCACTTGGTGTGTGTGGATTTGTTTTAATCCTAGAAGGTGGGCATCTTGAGATAACACCATGGTTTCTTGGGCTATGGTTCCAAGATCTGAATGTTTTGTGATTTTGAGCCTTCCAAAGTTAGGAAGACTCCTCCTATACATTTTGGGTTGGTTATGATGACAGAGAAGCTGATGATACTGGGGTGTGAGTTCTTTTTGGCACTGTAGTAGATACCAAGGTGATGAGTCCTAGTATCCAGGGTGTACCAGTAGTACGTGAGTTTGAAGTTGTTTATCAAATGAGTTTCTTGATGTTCCTTTTCCTTAGAAAGAGAGATTTTGATGTTGAGATTCTCCAAGTGTTATTTGGAAAGAAGAATAGTGATTCCATGGTGTCGTATATGGGCTGCCTATAGTTGAACAAGATCAAAACAAAGAATGAGTAACCACTTCCAAGGATAGGTGGTTTGTTGATCAGTTGACAAGTGTTATAGTGTTCCTTCAGATAGACCTGAGGTTGGGATATCATTAGATAAGAATCAGAGTGGATGACATCAATTTTGCCACAACCCGTCACCCAAAGCTAGATTACTCAAAACCTAAGCATGATTAACCGCTACTAAAACACATCACTAAAAAGAGGGTTAATTACAACCGATTAAATTTTCACAAACTTACTCAACAACCATGAAAGCCCAACATGTCAGATTATTTCATAAATCATACCAAAATTCTCTTACATTGACTTCGTGGCCTCAGCTACCACATATACACATGAGATATCATCTACTTGTACAACATCAACATACTACAAAAGCTCAATTCAATAAAACACTATATTCAAAACATTCCTGCTCGGACATGAGAGTACATAAATGATTGTAGGACATACTAGACATCTAAAGAACTATCCATCTATGATCCATCACATCAGCACCTCCTTGTTGCCACGGGTCCGCTACTTCTACTGACGAACACCTTAAAAGATTGTGGTGACCCACAGGTGAGACCCATGTCCCAGTAAGAGATGTAACTCACAACATCGCTTATTGATTACAATAGGTTATGTTATTAAACATGTTAAGTAGATTAATCAAATTAAGCATATAGATAGAGTAAGATGGAACTGTCAATCATATAAGCTTTATTAAGAGAAATTCTAATCAGAGTCTTAGAAGCTAGAATTGTTCTCTATTACCATAGGTAGATATTTCCATGAGTATGGCCATCATCATTAGCCTAATTAGCATCATAAATATCGATAACAACATGAACATATTTGTATAATAGGAGCATGTATAACAATATAGCATGACTACTATCATAACCATATCTAACAATATACCACATCTAATAGCATAGGCATACCCAATAGGACAATCAAAGCTAATGACAAAAGCATGTCTAGTAGTGTAAGACATGTCTAATAGCATAGTACTGTTGACAACATAAGCATCTCTAACAGTATAAGCATTTGTAACAATATAAGCATCTCTAACAATATAAGCATTTCTAACAATATAAGTGTTTCTAATCAGTATAACATGTAAGCCAATCTACTTCATAAGTAGATCTAACAACATAAGCATAACTACTGGCATGATCGTTATTAGCAACATGGGCATTGCTAACTACATAGGCGTGACTAACATAATTAAAAATATAATAACATAAGCATAGACAACAATATAAGAATGTTTACAACATAAGCATGTTTACATCATAATCATATATGTCTTTCTTAATGCACTACACATCATCTGTATGTCATAAGAGAAACAAGGATTATCATTCAATGTGAAGTGTTGTATCCTAATCATATATTCTACACGGATGATTACATATTTTATTAATGCCCTGAGGATTTGAGTCATACCACCCAAATCCAACTGACCACTGCTAAGTAGAAATCAGTGCCATACAATGTCAATGGAAGAGATAGAATCCACAACCTCACCAAACCTCATGGTCAGTACATGAGTACATTGCAGAGACATACTAGTCAACTGCAACTAGTGACATATAGTCAACTATGAAACTCCTAGACCACCATGGTACAGGTATGGCCCACAGTTGCACTCCTGCCAGAGTATGGCCCACAGCCAATCCTGTGAAATCTCATAAAAATCATATCATTAAGCTACGACCCATATCTGCACTCCTACTAGGGTATGGCCTACATCCAATCATGTGAATGCATATAATCAACAGTATATGACTTCGATCTTCCACTAAGGAAAACCCATTTCACCATCCATCAAGTGCTGACACTGAAGATGGATCTATGACACATGGCAAACTACATGATTAATATTTCACTTGATTAGTTAAGTGGATTGAGTGAATTAAGGCTGAATCAAACAAGTAGACATACAAATCATGATTCATTTTTAGCAAGCATTGGATATGTAACAACTCTAGTAAATATAAAATGTATAGTACATATTCCTTATTACAACACCACATGATACTATTTTATTGCCATACATGATTTTACTCGTCATCACACCAACACATGATATAAAATCCCTATCATAGTATCCCGGGATTGCAACCCTTATAACATCATGAAAAGAATCACACCTTCATTAGGGTTCAATCATGCCCAAAAATGATTAAGACCATCACACTATCTCCTTCAAGAACATCATTAACTTTCCATGCCTCATCAAGGCTCAACTACCATCACATACATGTAATATATAATGTTTGTCTTAACATTGCACATAAAAGCAAATTAGAGTTACAAAAGTGTTGAGAGAGAAAGTTCTCCATCATTACATCAAATGCTAAAGGAAAGTAAGAAACATATTTGTGTTCTTGAATTAGTATTAAGGTTCAACAAATTTACCAATTTAGGGTTTCCAAAAAAACAATTGTATCTAATCCCTAGTTCTTATTATTTCCAAAAAATCTTAGAAATAAGGGTATTTCTTTATTATCACAATATGCAATGGAACTTGGTATAATTATCCACCATCATTTAATTATACTAGGATTACAGTTAACAACGCAAGTTAGCATAACATAGTGGATCAACACTTTACAACAATATTAGGTTTATATTCATTTGAGAGCAAAGGTAAGATTAACAACACATGGGAATGAAAGCCATTAATCCTAACTTGTAAAATCCACCAACATCAGGTGCAATAAGAACAACCAATAGAATCATAGACCACACATAAAACCATTGGATTCAAGGCAATTAAAACCATTGCATAGTGTATATGAGTCACCACAATTGAACCACAATTGCATAAAACATAACCATCATATTTAGAGCATCAAACCCAATCCTTCAAGTATAAATCCTCACCTAAGACCTTCACATATTGGATAGGTAAAAACATTGGATGAAAAACATGTAAAACCCTGAGACATTCATCTAGGAAAACCATCAAGTTATGACTTAGAAAAACCATGTATCACTATCAGGTGTAAGTCTTAAACTCACCATTGGTTTGATGAGCAAGGAAACACCTCTAATTAGATTTCAGTGAAACCATCATTTATATTAGCCAAGCAAATCATTGATTGAGAAACTAAGTGAAACCATCAGTCTAGTGTTGAAGAGAAAACAATCAATGACCTCTTAGGATGACAATGAGTTGTGAACCTCAAGAGTACCATCAATCAAACACTTGGAGAAATCAGCTAATAAAAAATTAGAAAAGCCATCAATTATGAATATAGTGAGACACTACTACAGAAATGATATATAACGCCACATTTAGAAGCATTGGTTGTTTTCCAAAAAATGTCATCAAAATCCTAAATCATCGGCTGAAAACACAAACCGACTTCTATATGTGAAGACCAGTCAATTTTCATAAGACATGGGTATCACTTTCTATTTAGCGTCAGTTGAACAATAAGAAACCAATATCTAAAATCACCCCCCAAATACAATTTTTCCAATGCAAAAAAATTACCTCCAAAATTTCACATACAGCGTCGGTTGTTGACCAAGTAACCGCCGACTAAAGATTTTTCACGAGATAGAAATCGACCCCATTTTTGTCGTCAGTTTTCTTGCAATAAGCGATGTAGATGTGTGTTCGCGCGCTGTCCCTGTGAAAAGTTTTACCCCCAAAATTTCCCAATTTGCATCGGTTTTATATGGAAACCGACGACTATGGTCATAATTCAAGAACTTTGTTTTGTCGGCATATGTAGATAGGCGTCAATTGTCTAGTTGAAACCGACGACTTTGATTGAACATAGGTATCAGTTTTTTTGTGGTGATCGATGCCTAATGGTCTTAAGCGTCAATTTTTATAATAACTGGCGTCTATAGTTAACTGAATAGCACCCGCGCAAACTAGACTCTTCCCCTTTCGCTATATCATTCATTCCCAATTTCAAGTTTAGGGTCTAGCGATTTCTCTCTGTCGCTACTCTTCTCCGCCGCTGCTACTCTTCTCCGCTACTACTCTTCTCCGCCACCAGCCCTCCTCTCCGTCACTGCTCTTCTCTACTGTTTCTGCTCTTCTACTGGACTGCTTCCCCTACTGCTCCCCCTACTTCTCGTCGTCGCTATCACGACACGTACTCTTCTCCATGCCGGCCTGCTCCTCTTCTTCCTCCACTCTTCAACATGCCCAAGTCCTAGTCCCAGCTCCATCTCTACGGAGAGTCTGTGTACACCCTCAACATTCGAGTAGGTGTCGCACCACCCACCAATATCTACTCTGCATGCGACCGATCAGCCCAGAGGGGTGGAGATGGTGTTGTGAAATCACTGGTTGGATGGATGAAAATGAAGGCTAGTAGAACGACTGTACTAGGCAGCACACCCGTGGTGGTAGCACGAACGTGGTGGCTGATTTTGTTAAAACTTCCAGATTGACCCCTAATTAATACATTATAACAGAATTGAATCGTGCATTTGTGTTGTTACAGGTGTTGTTGACTTGTTGTTGATTTGCATATATTTCTTCTTCGGCCTTCAAGTTAGGTACAATATTCTCACTCTCCCAATGTGCCATTAGGCTTCATTTTGATTCAAATCTTTGATATATGGAATCATGGTTTAATTACTATTTAGTATTTACTGACAAGCATGATTAAATGATGTTACACAAAACTTAGGATATTAATGATGAAACTAGGATTGTAAGTATAAGAATGACAACATACATGTATTTGTTGGCCTAGAAACCCATCTAAGATTTACTCATTAGGAGTAAATCTTGGATAGTCCCCAGTTTGGGATTGTTCTTGAACACTTTAATCTCACTTAGGATGTAAGTGTATAATGTGTATTGGGTTTTCAAGAAAATTTTGGTAGCATTTCCCCATTTGTTCTCTAAGTACATATGTACTTGGAGAACAGCGAGGAAATGCTGCTGAAATTTTCTTGAAAACCCAATACACGTTATACACTTACTAGTGAGATTAGGTGTTCAAGAATGGGATAGGTGGTACACAATTATTATATATAAGATCTTAAACCCTAAACTTTTAACCATAAACCCTAATCTTTTAACCCTAGACCCTAACATTTTAACCCTAAACCCTAATATATACTTGTTTTCTCTTTGATCATAGAATGGATAGATCATGGATGTCCATTCCAAATCATTGTACCCTAGAGTTTATTTTTGGTCTTCATCAGTTTATTAGATTTGTTGAGGAACATAGGAAACAACTTGGAGATAGGTTCTGCTATCCATGTAGGCATTGCAGTAACAACTTGAAAGTCAGCACTGGTGACGAAATCAAAAGTCATGTCATGTGCAACGAGATTGTACAAGGCTATACAGAATGGCACTGGCATGGAGAGATTTCAAACCTGAAATTAGTGGATGTCGATAGCAGTGCTTGTGTGGAAGAAGAAATTGCCTCCGATGACATAGATGTGAACGAACCAGTTCCAGTAGACATCGTTGATGCGATGTTGGATAGTTGTGGGGTAGAGCACACCGATCCACCTCCCATGTTTAGAAACATTGTGCATGATGCTGAGATACCATTATACATAGGTTGTACTAAGTTTACGAAGCTTAGCACTGTGTTGAGATTGTATAAGCAGAAAGCTAACAATAGATGGAGCGACAAAAGCTTCACGTCATTTTTGTCTTTGTTGAAAGAAGTTCTTCCTGAAGGAAATGAGCTACCAATCTCAACATACCAGTTAAAGAAATTGTTGTGCACAATGGGAATGGAGGCCAAGAAGATACATGCATTCCCGAATGATTATGTATTATTTCAAAGTTACTATGTGGATTTTAAAGATTATCTAAAATGTGGTGCGTCACGGTATAAATTGACGACTTCGGGGGAGTCCAAAACTAGTTCTCCTGCCAAGGTGATGTGGTATCTACCTATAATATCGCGGTTTCAATGTTTGTTTGCCAATCCGATAGATGTGAAGAATTTGAGGTGGCATGCATATGTTAAGAAAAATAATGATGGGATCCTACGAAATGCGTCTAATTCCCCACAGTGGAAAAAGATTGATTTATTGTACCCTAAATTTGGTGAAGAAGTCAGGAATCTAAGACTTGGGCTTTGTACAGATGGGATGAATCCATATGGGACATTTAGTAGCCAACTTAGCACTTGGCCAGTTATTCTTGTTATATACAATCTTCCTCTCTCATTGTGTATGAAATATAAGTACATTATTATGTCGTTGTTGATATCAGGCCCTAAAAAACCTAGAAATGATATCGACATTTATCTTGAACCTTTGATTAATGACTTAACGAAACTCTGGGGTGAAGGTGTGATGACATATGATGCTTCACGAAGAGAGAAATTTCTTTATGACTAGGAGGAGTTTGTTACTAAAAGAAAAACTGATGAATTCAAGGTATTAAGCGCCACTCCCAATTTAATTAATATACGTTCTCATGTATTCACCTATTCAAGATTAACCTTTAGTATTACTAACCAAATCAATGTGCTTACTAACAAGGCTATCAGCAATGCTCAAAGAGCAAGGCGTGCACTAAATGTGCATGACCACACAATGGGTCCAAAAGGATATGCAGGCATTCACTAAAGACTACATGTTGAGTCACTTCTCAGTCTGCTACTACTCAAGAGACTGCAGAGTCCTCTACTATTGGTCTCGCACCTCTTCCTCACCATGCTATGTGGATAGCTGGGAGGAAAAATAAGAAAGGAGATATAACCAAGCCCGCAACTGCTGAGGCAGTTGCAAAAATGGTAAAATTCAACTCTTAGAGTAATCGATATTGATTATTGTTATGTTTACTTACCAATTTCTCTTGATGGTGGTTAGCAGGAGCTTCACGAGAAGAGGAAGGAAGGAAAGTTCATCCTTGAGGGCACAGGGGATGAATTGATAGTTGCTCTTAGTAACCCAGAGCATCCTAGACATGTTAGGGGTGCATGGGCTGGTGTGGGCATAAAAGCATTCTTTGGGCCATCACAATGCAAACCTGTCCCAAAAGCGGGATTATTAAATGTTGAGGTAACCTATTATTTTTTTAGAATGTTATTATGAAAGGGAATTCAATAATCAAAAGCTAGTGTTTCTTTTGTCAATGTATAGGTAGATGAGTTAATTAATAAGAGAATCCAAGAAGCAATGGTGAAGTGACAGGCATCTCAGACTGCCACTCAGACAGTACCTGTGGCATGCCGCTCGTCTCCTACTGTAGAGGTTGAGAGTAATCCTATAGACCCACCTAGCACGTCTGCTGTAAGTATTTTTATGACATAGTAGCTAGTCTTTTCAAGATGATATGTTTATGTATGTATGTATATAACATTCTTTATGTAAATTTGTAGGGGTTGAAGCCATGCCATCTAAAATTAAAGAATTTATCATTGTAGAGGTCGAGGCTTACCCACCCCTTCCAGGGGACATGTTTCATGGGACTCTAATACCAGATGGTGTGGTTCGTGTGAGCCCGATACATATACTCCCCAATTGGAGGGATCTTCCATTGCCATATGCCCACCCAAATTTTGAAATGCTTGGGGAAGCAGAAGGCAGAGTGATATTGTGGCCCAAAATAGATGTTGTCTATACTAATATTGTATGGTAAATTTACATTACGTTAATTTGTTAGTGTGTATATATGAGTCAATTGATCTAAAATTATATATACAGGTCAAAAGGAAGACACCCGCTACATCTCAGCCTCCACCTCCACCTCCTAAAGTACCTAGTTGGCTTCTAAGGGACCTATACGCCTTGTTAGGTCCTAATTGTATGGGTATGGAAGTATGGAGAGGCGAACATAACCCAAATTGTCCTATAAATGTTTCAATTTCAGAGGATGTTGCAGGTGAATCATACGATAACAATCTATTTATACAAGATATTTTGGAGTTTTTTTGTTATGATTGGTTGAATACATCAATGATAGAGCTATGGATATGGTGAGATCTTGTTTATACATCCATATACCTTGTTTTATATATGGTGATCTGGTTTCTTATATATTAATGCATATGTAATACATGTTTTGCAGCCACTTACACACGATATGTAAAGATTTTTTATTTTCCCATGTGGGATTTCTATTTCTATCTTTGATCAGTCTTGTAGATAAAGACCCTTCATCAGTTACCTCATACTGCTCTTCTGCTTTTAAATATTTTGGTAAAACAAAGAAGATGGTGATAATAGCTCCATTCAATGTTGAGTAAGTTTACTTTGCTTAAAATTTGGACTTAAGAAATTTGCATTTTTATTGTGGATTTTGAGTTATTAATTTTTAACTTCCTTACCTCTAGTGGTAGGCATTGGGATTTATTGTCCCCAAGACGTTCACTATTTATTATCTAGATTCTACAGGGAAGGAATTGGACACATTATATGGACACCCAATGAAAAGGCTTATTCACGTGAGAAATATTTCATATTTTTATATCCGTTAACATCTGTTATTACATTACTATTTAATTATGCAATTTAATGTGTTACATTAACATGTAGGGCTTTAAAAGAGTTCAAAAAAGCTGGAGGAAACATCTCCAACATCTCCAAGAAAAAGAAACAATTACTAAATTGGGAGAATGTGAAAGTAATTTCCCGACTCTAATGTATATATTATTTATGTGAATTGTGCTGGTTTGTATTTTTGAACATTTTGTATGTTTCAATTTATAGTGTGCTAAACAAGACAATGGATGGGCATGTGCATACTATGTGATGTGATATATGGACCTAATTATCAAGCATGTTGCAATGGAAATCGATATCATACAATAGGTATTATATATATTCTCACTGGATAATATAAAGTATATCAATCTTATTATATATTATTAATTATATATATACATCATTCTCTTTGCAGGTGTTTAAAACTAGTGATTTCACTATAGGTGAAAAGTTATTAGATGTACATACTCCCTATACGATGGAAGAATTAGATGATGTAATAGAACAATGGGAAAAAGCCTTACAAGTAGTGGGAATTTTTTATTATGATTGGGATATTGATGATGATAAAAATAAAGAATGATATTTCTAAACTTTGTTCTCATAATTATTTTTGTATTTGTTGACATGTGAATGAATTTTTTTGAATTTTCATATGTGTGAATGTGAAGATGATCAATACATGAATGTTTCTACATGTGTTTGAATGTGAAAAGAGATGAAATGAATGGAACTGCATGTTGCTAAATGTGTGTGAAAATGGAGGAAATTTGAAATGGAACTACTGGTTTCTACATGTGTGTGATAAAAAATAATATGAAATAAATGTGCTTATACATGTGTCTGAATCACATGATCATAAATTGTTGTCTATCCTTGTTAATTTTGTAGGTTTGCGGCATGTTGTTGGCTGAAATCAAAGGGTTTTGTAAACTTGTAGTTCAGAACTGAACTGTAGGTTCTGCATCCTGCTGACCAGCCGGACAGCATGCCTGCAAACTGATAAGAAAAAAAAATCAGAACATAGGCGTCAATTATTAGTATAAAACCGACAATAAAACCTTACTGTGTCAGTTATTAGTATAACACTGACGTCTTTATCCCTTTTCTGGGGGCTGATTTTCTTCCTTTCTGGTGTCAGTTATTAGTACAAAGCTGACGACTTTTAGAGGGATATAGTGTCAGTTATCGGTAAAAATTGACGCCTATTGTGCCCTTGTTGGCACGTTTTATTGGTGGCGGGAAGAGTTATGGCGTCAGTTATTAGTATAAAGCCGACGTTTTAGCAGGGATATAGTTTTGGTTATAGGTAAAAACCGACGCCTATTGTGCCCTTGCTGGCACATTTTATTGGTGGTGGGAAGGGTTATGGCATCAGTGTTGAAACCGACGCTGAAGGTTTCTACTTTAGCGGCGCCCGTTTGGGTGTCGCTTTGAAACCAACGCTAAAAGGCTTATTTAACCGACACTAAAGGTCAGTTCTGTACTAGTGAGACCATCAAAATAGCCATTGTGAGAACATCAAAACCATCAGTTGCGAGATGAAACAAAGACATCATTTTTAAGCACAAAAGAAGATCCAAAATAGAAAATAAGCACCCTTCATCGATTGGAACATGAAGCCCAACCATCAAGTTATGGAAACAAGAGAAATTAGCTCAAAGCATTTAAAGAAAAACCATCATTTGAGAAAGAAACGAGACCATTTACTTAAACCACTTGGGATAGCATCATGAGATTCATTTTTCAATTATAAGAGAGTCCAAAATAGAGTATAAATCCAAACCATTAATTGGAACAAAATGTTTGAATCATACAACACCAAAACCAACTATCGAATTGAAATACAAGGAGGAAAAATCTGCTCAAAACTCTAGGAAAACTAAAGTTCACAGGGCTTAAGAAAACCATCGATTATTCAATGATGAAGACCATATAAACATCATTTATTGAGTTCACTAAAGTCATAAAAATAGCAACTAAAGTACCAAAATCGTTCCTTCCTATATGCCAACCCACCGGATACCCAACAAGTAGAAAAACATTTTTAAGGCACCAAATAACTCATGGCTAGTTTTGACCATTCAAACACCACAAATTATTATGATTAAGGAAGCCGTCAACCAACTAGATCTAAGAATATCATGACCATAGGTTCTTAGGAATCTAATAAGGTCATAAAAAGAATATAAAATCACCACCATAGTTCTACACAAAAGACTAGTCATCAGATCATGAGGCAAGGTAGAAATCAGCTCAATTACGTCAAGGACAACCATCAATTCCCACCATGACAACTCCATCAATTCGTGGACAAGAAAGATATAAAGATCATATACCAACACATAGAATGTGCACAAGATTAAGTAGAGCAACCAGAGAGTTATCTACTCAAGAATAATCATATATATACACAACTTAGCTAAGGATTCGAATTTGCTACTCATTACTAGGTTTTAGAGTAAGATTTAGCATGGCAAGTTGAATGGAAAGCAATAAATGTGGAGAAAGTTATGTAACTTGCCTCTAAGATGTAGTTTCAGATCCAAACAGAAAGAGACTCGAGGTAGAAGGAAGAAAATCCTAGCTTTGAGCTTCTCCATTCGTCCAAACTAGTTCCATCTCTGAGAACAAGAAACCCTAGATCAAAGGGGCAAGAAGAAGAGTGTCTATCATGTTTCTACCAAAAAACCAACCATGGGAACTAGGGATCCTTCCAAAAAGGAGTGAAAGGAGGGTAGGATCAGAAAAGAAACGAAGACAAGAGAGAACAACATACTTGCTTGAGTCAAGAACAACTAAGGAAGCTTTGAAATCTTTAAAGAAGACTAGATCTGAATCTGATGATCATATGCAAGTAGATTGCCCCAAGCTACTCATATGTTGAGATTCTTTTGCTTCCTCAAGAGAGAGGGACGAGCTCCAGCATCAGGGGAAGAAGAGAGGGCGTTCTAGGAGTGTAAGAAGCTGTTTGCAAGCAAGGAGGGAAGTATAAAAGCAAAAAGGGAGAGAGAAGGAAGAGGTAAGGTATCTAGCCAATGTTGCTAAGTGTCAGTGGCCAAGTCCATCACTTACATGCACTAAATAAGCCCATAGATAGTGATAATAAAGAGGTCCACCTAAGTTTGTCTCCCAAAACATCTGTTGGCCCCACTCACAAAGAATCCAATCCCAATATATCATACAAGGTAGCCCATCTATGAGAGGAAAATCCTAAGTAGATGTCATGCACAAAACCAAGGTCCAACTAGGTGTTGCATGGTACAAATAACACCATCATCATATAAAAACATGTGAGTCACAACAAGAAAGTGTCAAATTGGAAAAAAATACTAGATGTGGGTAAATTGTATAAAAGTCCAAAATGTGCACAAAATTGCATAACTTGCTCAAACAGTGTCCAAACTGGACCAAAATTGAAACATAGCTTAATTAACTGATATCAAAGCATAAGATAAATTTAAATAAGAATATTAAATATCAAATTAGTAAAATTAAGCATCATTATGGTTTAGGCTAGGTCACGAGCCTTACAACCATAAACCCCTAACATGGATTTTGCCCCTAAAATCTGAAGCATACAAGGACGGTTACTTCCCACACATCTCATCCTCTAACTACCCCAAGGTTCTACAAACTCATGGTGATGTCACAAAATATCATCGAAAGCTATGACCTTCCTCCTCAACCTATGGGTTATGGGCCCATTATACTTCTGATGTGCCACTCTGATCTGATCTCTTATCTCATGATGTCACCTATCTATACACCTTGTCCCACTGTTGTTTGATATATTATCATATAATCATTCTTATTCATCTCAAAAAGTCACTATAGCATCTCATGATCTAACTCTCTCTGGGGGAAAGAGACATCAGGAACTCATATGAAAGTCTCTAACTCACGTACCACTGATACATTCTAGATACTAGGACTCATAACCTTGGTATCCACTACATGTATCAAGAAAACCTCACATCCTTATTTTATTATCTTCTCTACCATCACAGCCAGCACCCAACATGTAGGAAGGATCTTCCTAACTTCTTGGAAAACTCGAAAGGTGTCCCTCTCACAAACATCACGATCCTAGAACTATAGTCCAGAACAACCACATGTTACACCAAGATATCCATCCCTCGGATTACATCAAATCCTCACATACAAAGTGGCATGAGATCCACTTGAATGCAGCATCCCGAGTAGAAAGAGCATAAGGGGAAAGTTATACCTCTCACAACATAGCGATCCATCCCAGAGTTTGTAACAAAGGGGTTATTGGTTCTACCGTTAGAAAACAAGTTAAAACCTTTTATGTTTTATTCACTTTTTCACATGGATTCCTTGCCAGCTACAAAGGAATTATCATGATTATCATACCTCATTACTTTTTCATGTTAGTCATTTATCATACTCATGTGTATCTTCTCGTTTGTCATGTTTTTATTCACTCTTTTAGGGGTTAGTTAATCACATTCCTCATTCATATGCATTCAACAAGGGTCATTCCCTTTAGTTTCTTTTATATATCATGATAATTTTACATTAGCATCTTTTTTTACATAGGTGTGAGTCTGAGATTAACTCAAGTTCTTCTTTGTTCATCCATCTTTATCCACTTTTATTATCTCATATCACGATTATCATTGGAGTTCTCATATTCTTACATGAATTTTACACCTCAGATTATTACATTAACACACATTCATCTTTTTTTTCTCTATGATTTTCTAGAATAATAGTTTTGAACTCCTTCTTAGTTTATTTTCATTCGTATTTAAGCTTCATGGTATCATATCTCTTTCTTTAATCATCAAACATTATAGATTTTAATAAGTTACAATATGATTTTTTCCTTTTGTTAGGTATAATTAAGATATGTTTACCATGATTTCTTAATTATTAGGTTCTTTGGATTGTTTCCAACTCATACTTGATTAGGATAATCAGAAAGATAACAATCAAAGAATTCCACACTTTCCTTTCCTTTAGTATATGAATACATGGCCATGGAATCCAAGTACTAAATTTAGGAAGAATGCATTTTGTTCATGTCATTTTTATTACTTAATTATCATCCTAATCCTAAGTCCTAGTGTCCCTATAGACTCAGCAAACCTATAGCTCTAATACCACAAAATGTGACAACCTGTCACAGAAATCTAGATTACTCAAAACCTAAACACGATTACCAGCTAATAAAACACATTACCAAAAAGCGGGTTAATTAAAACCAATTAAATTTCCACAAACTTACTCAACAACATTTGTATGAAACCCCAACATCTCAAATTATTTTATAAATCATACCAAAAATCGCTTACATTGACTATGTGGCCTCATCCAGCACATATATACATGAGATATCATTTACTTGTACAACATCAACATACTCCAAAAGCTCGAGTTGATAAAACATTATATTCAAAACATTCCTTCCCTAACCTGAGAGTACATGTATGACTCTAGGACATACTAGACATCTTAACAACTATCCATCTATGATCCATCACGCCAGCTCCTCCTCACTGCCATGGGTCCTCTACTACTACTAATGATCACCTAAAAAGATTGTGGTGACCCACAGGTGAAACCCATGTCCCAGAAAGAGATATAACTCACAACAATGCTTATTGATTACAACGTGTTATGTTATTAAACATGTTAAGTAGATTAATCAGATTAATCATATAGACATAGTAATCAACAAAATGGAATTGTCAATCATATGAGCCTTATTAAGAGTTTTAGAAGCTAGTATTGTTCTCAATTACCATAGGTATATATTTCCATGAACATAACCATCATCATGAGCCTAATTAGCATCATACATAATTATAACAACATGAGCATATTTGAATAATGGAAGTAGGTCTAACAATATACCTGACTACATTCATAAGCATATCTAACAATATACCACATCTAATAGCATAGGCATATCCAATAGGACAATCAAAGCTAACAACAAAATCATGTCTAATAGTGTAAGGCATGTCTAATATCATAGCACTATTGATAGCATAAGCATCTCTAACCGTATAAGAAATTGTAACAATATAAGCATTTCTAACAACATAAGCATTTCTAATCAGTATAGCATGTAAGCCTACCTACTTCTTAAGTAGATCAAACAACATAAGCATAACTATTGGCATGAGCATGATTAGCAATATGGGCATAGCTAACTACATAGGCATGACTAAGATCATAAGCAATTATAATAACATAACTGTAAACAACAATATAAGCATGTTTACATCATAAGCACATCTGTCTTTATTAATGCACTACACATCATCTATATGTGATAAGATAAACAAGGTTATCATCCAATGTGAGGTGTTGTATATTATCCTAATTAGATATGCTACAGGGCTGATTATGTATTTTATTAATTCCCTGAGCATTTGAGTCGTACCACCCATATCCAACTATAAGTAGAAATCAATGTCATACAAGGTCAATGGAAGAGCAAAAATCCATGACCTCACCAAACATCATGGTCAATACATGAGTACACCGTAGAGACATACCCGTCAACTGCAACTAGTGACATATAGTCAACTATGAAACACCTACCCCCCTTGGTACAGGTTACAACACTAGTGAAAATTGAGCTATGACCCACAGCTACACTCCTACTAGGGTATGGACCACAACCAATCCTATGAAACCTCATAAACATCATATCACTGAGCTACGACCCAACGCCACACTCTTTCCAGGGTATGGCCCGCAGCCAATCCTGTGAATGCATATACTCAGTATATGACTCTGAGCTTCCACCAAGGAAAACATGTTTCACCATCCAGTAAATGCTGACACTGAATATGGATCTATGGAATAGGGAAAATACACAATTAAGGTTTCACTTTATTAGATAAGTGGATTGAGTAAATTAAGGCTGAATCAAACAAGTGGACATACAAATCCTAATTCATTTCTAGCAAGCATTTCATATGTAACAACTCTAGTAAATATAAAACGTATCATATGTATTCCTTATTACAACACCGCATGATACTACTTCATTGCCATTCATGATTTTCCTTGTCATCACACCATCATAGGATATAAAATCTTTATCAGAGTATCCCAGGGTACCAACCCTTATAGCACCATGAAGAGAATCACACCTTCATTAGGGTTCAATCATGCCCAATAATCATTAAGACTATCACATTATCTCCTGCAAGAACATGATTATGTTTCCATGCCTCATCAAGGCTCAACTACCATCACATACATGTAATATATAATGTTTGTCTTAACAATGAACATAAAAGAAAATTAGAGTTACAATAGTGTTGAGAGAGAAATTTCTCCATGATTACATTAAATGCTCAAGGAAACTGAGCAACATCTTCAGTTCTTGAATTAGTATTAATGTTCAACAACTTCACAAATTTAGGGTTTGCAAAATAGCAATTGTATGTAATCCCTAGTTCTTATTATTTCCAAAAAATCTTAGAAATAAGGGCATTCCTTTTGTATCACGATATGCAAGGGAACTAGGTATAATTATACACCATCATTTAATTATACTAGGATTAGAGTTAACAATGCAAGTTGGCTTAACATTGTGAATCAACTCTTCATAGATGATCAACAACATGGTCAACATCTTCACTAAGCCCTAGGATTGTTGAAGCAGCAATAACTATGTGTCAAGTTTAGGAAAAGTGAGTTTTAGTTTATGATATGTCTGATAAGTATGTGTAAGGTGAAGACAATGTTGGAGTCTAAGCAACCCCAGACACTGATTGAGATTCAAAGCTTCTTAATCCTAGCAGGACACTATAAGAATTCCATTAAGAATGCCAGTGTTGTTGCTTTGTGCCTAACATGGTTGACTAGGAAAGGTGTTCCTTTTTGTATGGAATAAGATGTGTCAGTGTTGGTGTCAATGATCTTTCCAGATGCTGGAGGGGAAGTTGACAAATGTTCCAATGATAATGTGGCCATAAAAAAAAGAGAAGGATACATTATCTTCTGTAATGCTTTGAAGAATGTTTTAGAATACGTGTTGATGCAGGATGTGAAATTTTAGCCACTAAATAGGAAGTCATATTCATTTACATATGCAGAAAAAGCATATTTATGATCTTTGACGTATCACGAAACAAGGGATGCCAACATCGCTTCAGTAGGAGGATGTATAGTTAGAAGTAACTCAGTTGGTGGGGTTGTCGACACAGCTACATGTCAAACCAATGTTGCTACATTAGGACAGAGAAGTACATGTGGATGATACCATAGTATAGGACATGCAATGGAAGGCAAGTGTGAAACATGACATGGCACAAATATAGGCAAGTGTACAACATTAGCAAGCCAAGGAGAAACCTAATAAGCCTGCAAGTACATAGTGGAAATTCGACATATCCTTGGACAAATGGACAATTAGAAGGAATCATGTGCATGATTGGAGAATCTTTTTAAGAACACATGCCTTATAGTTTTTGATAGATAAAGGATATCCACCTGAGCTTGATCAAGTTTAGTTAACAACAATCATCAGAGGATGATATACATGACTTCTTGTGAAGCTTATTATGGGAGGAGATACAAGACACTCCTTGTTTGTTAAGCAACATGTAAAGTAATAGCTTCTAAAGATTTGTTGATATGAGAGACCACTGTGAAGTACATAGTGATTCAACAATAGATGCAAAAAATTCAGGACAACAACTAGAGTTCCAAATCAGAGCTACCACTAGAGTTGCATAGGTTGCATAGAAGTTTCTATATTCCATGATGAGGAAGTGTCACCCTAATACATGACAAGTGATACAACCAATGGAGTTGGTGTTGGGTGAGGATGTTTCTTATGAAGAGGTTTCTATGTTGAACCAAGATGACACATATCAGAGTTGAGGGAGAAGATCATGATCTATATGAGAGAGTTGATATTTCATCATTATATGGAAGTAACTATGTGGATGTTAGTGGATGAGGTGCATAGGAGGTACCCATCTTTGTTGCCTTAGATTTCGGGGGTGAAATCCATGTTAGGGGTTTATGGTTGTAAGACCCCTGACCTTGCTTTTTTGGTTGAACATTCTTTATTACCTTAATTGGATGTTTAAAATATTAATATACCCATAATATGTGCTTTAATATCACGTGACAAAGTTAAGTTTCAAGTTTGGTCCAGTTTGGACACTGTTTGAGTAAGTTATGCATTTATATGCTTGTTTTGGATTTGTATTCAATTTACCCATCTTTAGGAATTTTATTGTAATTTGTCACATGTTTGTTGTTCCTCACATGTTTTAATCTTATGTTGGAGATATTTGTGTCTTGGAGCACTTGGTTTCACCATGGTTTTGTGGTGACATTTACCTAGGGGTGAGCTTGAGGTTTCCTCTCATAGATGGGTTACCTTGGGAGCTAGAACTTGATGGTTCATCTTGTGAGCTGGGATCCTATATATTTCCTAGTGTGTTGGTATCCAATATTTGACCCCTAGAGGTGTGAGGGTTGATGGTTTCCTCTCTTGAACCTCCTCGGATCGATGGTTCATCAAAATAGGTGATGGTGGAGCTAGGGTTTTCACCCTTGAACAAGATCTAATGGCCATCCTACTGTTAGAGGTTGATGGCTGACCTGGGAGTCAAGATTCAATGGTCCTCTTGACTCCCACAACTGATGGACCTTCTGGTCTGCATGGAAGTGATGTGTTGACTATGGATACATGGCAAACATAGCTAGACACCTCAACCTCCTCTTCTCTCTCATTAATAGCTTTATATATCTTCCCTCTTGAATGCAAACGAGATCTTTATGCACCTAGGTATCTTTTTCCTCTTCCTTTCTTCTATTATATCTTCACCCTTTCTTGATGGATAAGAAGGAGCAAAGGTAAAAGAAGCTTGGCTGATCTACCTTGCATGTGCACCTGGGGTTTGAATCTGCCGTCTCTTTGAGCTTGTGGAGATTCGTTAGCTTGTTATTGACCTAAGTAAGTAAGTTATCCATCCTTTCATTCATTTTATTTTCTCTCTTACCTTTTTCTATCCTCTTATTGGTTAGATCCATGGTGGATCTCATGCGAGAGCTTGAAGAACACCTCTTTCTTGCTTCCTTGACCAAGGGTTTTCTTCCTTTTTGGAGAAGGAGTTAGCTTGGCCAAGTGGAGTATTCAAGCTAGGGTTTTTACCTTATTTCCTCAAGATACCTTACTACTTGTGCTTCATCTTTATTCTAGTGGTGATTTATTTAACTTTCTCCATGTTTATTGCTTACTTTTATCTTGCATGTACATGATCTTGCTTAAAAATGAAGTTTTAAGTACAAAGATGCTACCTTTTCCTAGGGTTTGAGTTTATGTGATGATTCTTGAGTAGTTTATCTTCTTAGATGAACCCTAAACCTTGTACATTAACCTTCCTTGGTAGAGGAATCTTTGTACCTTGCTTTCTTGTGGAAAATGATGGCTTTTTCTCTCAAACAATGGTCATTGCTTAAGGTTTTGAGCTGATTTTCCTTCTTGTTTAGCAACCCGATGGTTTGGTTCTTGGTGTTGTTTTTCTTGAACTTCTTGTGCCAACCGATGGCTTTGACTTAGCTTCTACTTTGGGTTCTATCTTGTGCACACAACTGATGGTTATGTTTCCCCTTAAAAATGATGGTTTGGTTTCACTTCAAATGATGGTTTTGATGCTTACATGAAGTGGTTTCTCCTAATGGTTTTCATTCCTCTTCAAATGATGGTTTTTGTATTTGTTTTCCAGCTATTGACCATAGTTGATGACTTCACTGGGGTCTACACTCGATGGTGTCACTGGGTCATCAGCTATGGATTTTCTAGTTCGACACTCGATGACTCTCCTAACTCTTAGGTCAATGGTTACTCTGAGTCTTTGTTCTATGGTCCACAATTGATGGTGTCTCTGGTTGCCACAACCAATGGTGGCATTGTATTCCACAACCGATGGTGGTAATGGATGCCACATTTGATGGTGTACCTGGTGTCCACAACCGATGGTATTACTTGGTCATGTTTAATGACCCTTCTAAGTCATAACTCGATGGTTTTCTTAGACATATGGTTCAAGGTTTCTCATGTATTACATCTGATGGCTTTGATGATGTCCTTAACTGATGGTGTTTTTGAAATCAGTAAACAATGGACTTTCTAGTTGTATAATCATATGGCTTCTCATGATCTAATGGTAGTGATAAAGGTACATGATGCAATGGTTTGTTTACCATGAATCGGATAGTTTTATGTGTCATTTATGATTTGATGGTTTGTGCTTGATGCACCCGATCCGATGGTTTAGAGTTGATGATTTAGAATCAATGGTTTTAATCTCATGAATTTGTAGTCTTACATTTTCCCTCAAATTTATACAATTCAGTGGTTTTGCAGATCTAACATCAGATGGCTTTGCTTATATGGAATTCAATTGTTTGTTGAGCCCTAAGTTTTTTTTATTTAGGTTGAGGCTACAATCCAATGGTTATAGCTAGAGTTTTATATGAATCCATACTTGAGGATTGTATGGTATTTGATGGTAATGCTTTAGCTTGTGCATCCATGATTGCATGGGGATACTTTGTGTGAAGAATGTGTTTTGACCTAAGTAAGTGTATGAACATATGGTTTAGTTTGAGGTGTTGATTGTAACATCACAACCACCAATCTTGTTGATTGTAACTTAATGCAATAAAGGAATGATGGTTAATCATACTTAGCTTCCTTATATGATATGATGAAGGAATATTCTCTCTAATGTTTGTTATAACCCTGATATGTTAACTAGTGGTTATCATAGACTTATGATTGATGTTTTCTTTTATGCTACCATATGAACATCATAGATCTTTAATGAAATGTTATGTTGATCTTGTGTATCACAAGTATGGTGATGGTATGTTGAACCTTCTTTAAGGTGTTGAAAAATAATGATAATCACGTAGAAAATGATGTGATGGTCTTAATGAACCTTGGGCATGTTTTGAGCCCTTATGAAGGTATGATCCTCTTTATGTTGACAAGGGTTGATACTCTGGGATAATGTGATAGGGATTTATATCATGTGATGGTGTGATGATAGTTATAGTCTCATGAATGGCAATGAAATAGTACTGTGTGATGTTGAAATGAGGAATTGTCTCATACATTTTATATTATATGGATTTCTTATGTGTATATGCTTATTGGAAATGAATTAGGGCTTGTATGTCCACTTGTTTGATGCATCCTTAATTCACCCTATTGGTAATAACCAATCAAGTTAAACCCTAATCATGTAGTTCCTTGTTCTGTAAAGCTATTGTAGTTTCAGGACTTGTTGGATGACATAATGAGTATTTCTAAAGGAAGCTCAAAGAACATATTGTTGAGTATGCAGGGTGCAGGGAGTGTACATCCTTACATCATGATCCCAAGGTTATAGACGATGGATGTGGTCATGCCTCGGATTGAGAGGAGTTGAGGTCATGTCTTGAACATTTGTATATGTGATGTGATTGAGGACAACTACAGTTGTACTCAGATGATTGGGTTTTGAATACCTTGGTTTCGAGCATCGTGAAATTTATACCAAGGATGGGCCAGTGTTACTACCTTGACTATATGCTTGACTGTTATGTCACTGCATTTCACCCGTACTTACCAAGGGTGGATAATCTTAGGATGCTAGCTCTCCTAGATCATATATAGAACTGAATAACACTTAGTAGTGTCCAGTTGGATTCTAAGTGGCATACCTCAAATTCCCCATGGCTTAATAAAAGATGTAATACATCTGTGTAGCATATCTGATTAGGATTATAAAGAACACTTCACATTGGATGATAACCCTTGTTCGCTCCTTTTATATATAGATGTTGTATAATGCAATATATAAGGCAGCCATGCTTGTGTTGTTAGATACTCATGTTGATAAATATACTCATGTTGATAGATATACTCATGTTGATTGATATGCTTATGATGTTAGCTATTCTTATGCTACTAGACTGCTTATGTCGTTAGCTATGTTTATGCTTCTAGACTGGTTACAGAGTTAGCTATGCTTATGTTGTTAGCAACATATATGATGATAGTCAAGATAATGATGATAGTTTTATCTGTTCCTTTATATATCTTGTTAATCATGCCTATTGTTATACTTATATGTTTAATTTGCTTGACATGTTGAACTTTTAATTGAATAACCTATTGTAAGCAATAAGCGATGTTGGGAGTTATATCTCTCACTGGGACATGGCTCACACCTCGTGGGTCACCACATCTTCTTAGGTGATCGGTAGAAGTGGCAATAGACCTGTGACAACAAGGAGGAGTTATGGTGATGGACCATAGAGAAGGTTGTTAGATGTATAGTTTATCCTAAAGTCATCCCTATACTCTCAGGTCCAAGCGGGAAAGTTTGTATTTGATGTTTCAATCGACTCAAAATTTTGGTAACATTATGATGCTTGTACATGTTGTTGGATCTAGGGCTCTGGGGGGTGAATATAGCTACAAAATTTCTCACAAAATAGATTAGACCTTCAAATTATATCAAGTTTAAAGCAATTACTTAAGTGAAATTTGAAGTCCTATCTAACAAGCATAGCAAGGATGAGAGAGATTGATAGCAAGCACTTGACAAGGTGATGTAGAGTGGTTCTACACTTCAAACTAGAAGTGAGTTAGTCCACTACCTAGAGGGGTCAACCTCTAGGACTTTGCAAGTGTTTTTCTCTATATTATCACCAATAATAGTTACAACACAAGACTACCAAAGGACTTACTCATCCAAGCACAAGGAGTATCCACCTTACCATGGACTAGCCCACTTTGTAAGAGTCTTCAGCATTCACCAAGGTCTTACCCACTCAAGCACAAGTCTTCCGCCTTTAAGGACTTTTCCACTCCTCTTGGATCTTAAGCCTTTGCCTTCTCCTTCACCTAGAGAAGATCACCACCTCTTCATCAACCTTGAAGAGGACCAGCTACAACTTCTTCTTCACTCGAGGAAGCATGCTTCACCTTTTCTTCATGTGGGAAGGGGATAGGGAAGTAGGAGAAGATGAGAGCTTTACATGCACAAGGGTGGATCTCTCTTACAATATGCCTAACTCACTCACAATCACAAAATGAAGTGTAAACTAGAGAGAGCAAGGGGCTCAAGGAGTAGTAGCACACTCAACTATAGGAAGGACTTAAAATAGCATGAATGAGCAAACTTGGAATGAACTCCAAGGGGTCCTATTTATAGCTGGGGGTGCTCCCTTGAGTTGGGGATCACTTAGGGTCGAAATATAGCCGTTTTCCACAATGCAACAGATATATTTTCACCCAAAACAAGTCACCAATGGTTATAGTCACTTTTTCTTCATTTTCTGTACAGTGCATTCGGTCGATTTTCAATAAAGGTAACTCGACCGATCAACTAAAAGACAAAGCCAATTTTCAAACTATCGGTCGAGTTTGTTCTGGGAAACTCGATCGATGAGATAAAATTGAGTTTGCTCAGTGAGTCATTCAGTCAAGTTTTGTGAGGGTACAACTCGACCGATGGGTCATCTTTAGAAAATCCATCTTAGAATCGGTCGAGTTTCCAACTCGACCGATGAACGACCTATGACAAATTTTTGAAGTTGACTTTTAAGTGATTAACCTTGGTTTTTTGTGTCCATTATATTTTTCTCATCTTAGTTACAAGTCATATCATCAATACAAGTGATCACAAAAATCTTCTAAGGTCGTTTGGAGTGATTTCCCAAATAGCACACTGGCGTTGCATTTGACTTGAACTTGAACAAGATAGGGCTTGTGTAATTAGATCCTTTTCATGTACCTAAAGCCTAAAATCAATCTTGTAAAAACATATTAGATACATAGGAATGGAATGGATAAGTCATTATCAAAATATGGACAATGTAGAACTCTCAAGTCAACAATCTCCCCCTTTTTGACAATGACAAACCATTCCTCAATCATATTGAAAAGGATTTTGAAATTATACCTTTGCCTTGTGAATTGTAAGGGGATTCAAGATTTGACATTGTGAATTTCTCCCCCTCAATCTATGCTTACTTTAGCTTGCATAGTTAGTATATCTACACAAAGCAACATAATACATACATACTATATGGTTCTACAGCAAGTCACATGATAAAGCATATAATGAACAAGAAAATGGTCACATAGGCAATAAAAACAATATGGTTGAGCTTTAAGATATTGAATTTCTCTCCCACTTTTGACATTATCAAAAAGGAAGGGAGGGTAGAAGAGCATAAAAATAGGTATTCTCCAAGCACAACCAAGCATATATCTGAAACATGCAATCTCAAAAACATACACCAAACAGAGACAAGAGAAACAAACAAGCTAAGCCATAATCAAAATATGGTGAAACATGGCACCAACTCATAAGATATAATGGGTCAAAGAGTAAGTGTGCACATAATTTATATTACAACCCAGAATGCAAGTTCTCATAAAATAGCTACAATCCATAATAATGAAAGCTAAAAAGATAAAATAGTACAACTCAGATCATGTACCCAGATGTTTCTAATACAAAATAGCCTAGAAAGATATATATGATCAGAAAACTAGACTAAAAACTAAGAACAACTAGACACCTAAGCTGTTTATATCAACAACATCATCATCCTTAGCATCAGGTATGTAGTCATCATCTCCGTCTGAAGGTGCAGTAGCATCGCCTTCATCACCAGAGTCACCAGCAAAACCATCAGATCCATCATCTTTGTCAGATGCAGCACCATCATCCTCATCATCATCATTAGCCTCGTCAGCATCAACAACCTCCTCATCATCCTGGTTTGGCATTTGTTCATCAATAGAGGAACCAAAACTATGACCAGGCCAATGAGCATTCTCCTCATCCCAAGACATACCAAGAGCATGGACCTCATTGGCTTGTGAGAAGGAAGGAGCAGAATCATCAAGGCTGGCAAGCAGAGAGGCCAAAGGGCCAGCAGGCAGAGGAAGGACAATGAGAGTAGGTCCACTAGCAACAAAGGGTGTTGCAGCAGCAGAAGGTGTAGGTGGAGGGGTAGGGTAAAAGTCATTGTATGCATAGGATTCATAATCACTTCCCGGGTAGGGCTGGTAGGCTGGGTAGGAATGTACACAGGACATGTTCATGTTTGACATGATTGAACATAATTCCTAATGCAGGTGATCCTGGACACGGAGGTTGTATGCATGTTGATGTATCATAAATTGTATGAGGGCTTCATTTTACACATGAAATGAGGCACAGGCAGGTCGGATAGGTTGAGGTGGTGGAGGTTCTCAGGTGGAGGTAGATGTAGAGGCAGAGGCACCAGGTGTGGTGGATGAGAGGATAGGCACAAACTTCTAAATAGTGGTCTCACTGATACAAACTCCTTTTCAGGAAGGTTTGTAATGAAAGTCGTAGAAAATAGATTTGTAAATGGTAAACTAAAATAGACCACATATCTGGGAAGGGTAGGGAGGGTGGGTGCCATGGGTATTCTTGCCTGAGTCGAAGAAAGTCATATGATGGAGAATGTATCTAGGACACTTGACTCCAACATTCTCTAAGAGGTAATACATGATCATCATAGTGTTCTGTGCAATATCTGTTTGATTATTCTACAGATGGATGTTGCACTTAACAACTAGGGCACAGATGTGCCTCTCGAGATCCAAGGCAGAGGAGGGAAGGGTGCTCTTCTTCTTATAGGGAAATTGAGGCTTCTTCAAGTAACGATGAATGTCAGGAAGAGTGAGATCGTGTTGCTTGTAGAAAGCCTTAGGGTCGAGAAGGTCAAAATACTCAGGGTAATCCTTACACCAGGTGTCAGTCTTATCGATACCTAAGAAAAAGATGTTTAAGGTATCCTCCGAGACTTCGAATTTCTTCCCGGCTATCATCAACATTAGGACCACTGGAGTATTAGGAGGGGGTACAAGGGTGTCATAATTCCAATGCAAGTTAGCATAGAATTCATGAACCTCTTTTGTGCTAATTATGGAATTATTGTAGCACGTACATTCAACACCCAATGCGGATAGATGGTGAATGTGTAACAACTTTGCAACTTGATCTATGACCTCTTAGCTTCTAGGTCTTGGCTCAAAGAGGGCACAAAAAGGGAAAGGATTCTAGGGAAGGAGGTCCTTATACCTATTTACAACGTCATTTGAGACAAAGAGAGTCTCATCAAAGGAGATCAAGTGGGAATAGGATGAAGATGATGGTGCATTGGCAGGGGCGCTCTCTTCCTCCTATTGGAAGCCATGGAGATGAACAAGAGAAGAAAGAGAGAGCAAGAGGTAGATATGCACCACCAAACATGTTCAGAGACCTACGTTTAGCAAGGGGGAAAGTCTAGCTAGGTCATATTAGGGCTAGGTTGAGGATGGGAAGGGAAAGGGTAGAGAACTTAGGCGCTAATGGAGGTGGAATCGGTCGACTTTTCTCTAGTTGTGAGGGAGAATAGTCAACCGAACCCAACTTAAGAATGCTCCAGCCCGACCATCGATTGAGTTCTGTGAACTCAGAAACTCGATCCATTGGCTTTGTAAAAAAGCTCTCAGCCATTGATCGGTCAAGTTGGCATCTTGACCGATGGTCAACCTGACCTGAAACCAACAAACTTAATTTCTAGCCATTAGAGTGCTAATTAAATTTATTTTTCAAGTCCATTATGTATATTGAACATATTTAGTCACATATTACTCATCATTGGGTACTATTTTACGAAAAAACATGCATTTGTGAAAAATACCCAAAAAAAGAGAAAAACAAGGAAAAAATGAACATGAAAAATGGATTTTTAGCATATTAGCAAGAAAAGATGATCAAAATAGAGACAAGACATATAGGATCGATAACAACTAGCTAGAAGGAATATCAAATTCATTCAAAGTAGTTATAAGACATTTTGATCTAATAGAATCAAATTGCTCTCTAGCTAGAGGTTTAGTGAAAATGTCCGTGAACTGATTTTCCATGTCCATATGCGTGATATAGATATCATTCTTGGCAATGTGATCATGAAGAAAGTGGTGGGGAACCTCTATATGTTTATCTCTACTATGCAAGATAGGATTGTATGATAATTGAATTGTACTAGTATTATCACAATAGATAGGACAAGCATCAAAATGAATGTTAAGGTCTTGGAGTATTTGCTTCATCCATAGGACCTAGGAACAACAACTCCCGACTACAATGTACTCATCCTAGGTGGTTGATAATGCCATTGTGCTTTATTTCTTGGAGAACCAAGACACAAAGCATGGTCCTAGGAGGAAACAAGTGCCACTTGTGCAATTTCTAGCAATCAAGCACCCTGCATAAACCACATCACTATAAGAAGTAAGTGTAAAGTCCCTTGACTTTGGATACCATAGTCCAAAATTTTGGGTTTTGGCTAAGTACCTTAAAATCCTCTTAACATCTATAAGATATGATTTCTTAGGATTTGATTGAAAGCGAGCACACAAGCCAACACAAAATAATATATCAGGTCTAGAGGTAGTTAAGTAAAGTAAACTTCCAATCATACCTCTATAGATATTCTCATCTACCTTCTCACCTTCTTCATCATTATTAAGTTTGGTGGTGTTTGAGATGGGTGTGTCCATCGGCTTGGTGTTCTCCATCCCAAAGTGCTTAAGTAGTTCATTTTTGTATTTGCATTGGTTGATGAAGTACCCATCTTTTGTTTGCTTGATTTGAAAGCCGAGGAAGAATGTGAGTTCACCCATAATACTCATCTCAAATTCAGTCTACATAAGATCACTAAATTCTTTGCAAATATCAAGGTTATTTCCGCCAAAAATGATATCATCAACATATATTTGTATGATAAGAAAATTGTTAGAAGTGTGCTTTATAAATAAGGTAGAATCCACTTTGCCCAAGATATACCCATGATCTAACAAAAAGTTCTTTAATTTCTCATACCAAACTCTTGGCTCTTGTTTGAGTCCATAGAGAGCTTTTTGCAACAAATAAACATGGTTAGGTAAGCTATCATGTTCAAAGCCTAGAGGTTGTGCAACATACACTTATTCCTCAATTGTACCATTCAAAAATGCACATTTAACATCCATCTAATACAAAAGAAAGTCTTTTTAACTAGAAAAGGCAAGAAACATATGAATGGACTCAAATCTAGCTACAGGTGCATATGTCTCATCAAAGTTTATGCCTTCTTGTTGATTGTAGCCTTGAGCCACTAACCTTTCTTTGTTCCTCATCACTTTGCCACTTTCATCAAGCTTGTTGTGGTAGACCAATTTGGTGCCAATGATCTTTCTATCACTTGGTCTTAGCACAAGGGTCCAAACTTTGTTTTTCTCAAATTTCTCCAACTCCTCTTCATATCTAGGATCCATTCTTCATCCCCAAGAGCTTCCTTGACATTCTTAGGCTTGAGTTGTGAGATGAAGGCATTGTTGGCTTTTTCTTTGTTGAATGCAACTCGCATCTTCACTATTTCAAATGGATCACCTAAAATCAGCTCCTTTGGATGATTCTTTGCAAACTGGTGGGTTGGATCCTTCTTCTCATCATTTTTGTCTTCTTCTTGAATGGCCACCTATTTTCCCATATGGGTGATGTAGAGTTATTTTAGAATAAGAATTACTTCACCTGCAACATCATCATTTGGAACAAGATCTTTGGGAATAGAGGGTTTAGTCTCAATAAACTTTACATTTATGGATTCTTCTACTTTAGCTAGATCAACATTAAAAACTCTATAAGCCTTAATAGTAGTGCTATAGCCAAGAAAGAAACCTTGTAATATTTCAGATCAAACTTGTCAAGAGAATCTTTCATATTCAAAACAAAACAAGGACATCCAAAAACATAGAAATATTTGATAGAAGGCTTCCTACCACACCATAGCTCATAGGGGGGTTTCTTCAACGAAGGATGAGTAAAAACCTAATTTTGCACAAAACATGAGGTATTGACAGCTTCAATCCAAAACTTCTTAGGAGTATCATACTCTAGAAACATGATCCTAACCATCTCCTGTAAAGACCTACTATTCCTCTCTATGACCCCATTTTGTTGAGGTGTTTGAGGTGAAGAGAAGTTGTGGGCATAACCTGATTCTTGACAAAAATGCTAAAAAATCTCATTTTCAAATTCTCCCCCATGGTCACTATGGATGGAAACATTGCGGCAAGAAGCTTCATTCTCAACTTGTTTACAAAATCTCGAGAAAACATCAAGTGTATCACTATTATAAATGAGAAATAACGTCCAAGTATATGTAGAGAAATCATCAACAATAACAAGGAAATACTTGGAACCACAAAGCGATTGAGTTCTCATTGGTCCAAATAGATCAATGTGAAGAAGCTGAAGAGCTCCCTTGGTACTAAGGACTCCTTTGGATTTGCAGGAGGACTTGGTTTGCTTTCCTTGGGTACAAGGTTGGCATTCCTCATCCTTTTCAAAATCCAATTTGGGAAGTCCCTTGACCAAGTCCTTTTTGCTCAACTTCTTTAAATGATGCATATTTACATGACCAAGCCGACAGTACCAAAGAGAAATATCATTCAAGTTGATTACTAGGCATCTACCAACAACAAGCTTAATAGAGTCAAGAACAATAACATAAAGATTACCACTTCTAGTTCCCTTATATATAACTTGGTAGGTGAGGGAATCTAGAATCAAGCATTCAAAAGAAGTAAATAGCACAAGGTAACCATTATCACATTGTTGACTAACACTAATTAAATAGTGATGTAGGCCATTCACAAAGATAACATTTTTGATACATAAGGATTCACCTACATCACCCTCACACTTTACCTTTCTTGTTGTCCCCAAAAGCGATTGATCCTCCTTTCTTCTTGGTGAAATTATTGAAATGGCTTATGTCACCGGTCATGTTCTTAGTGCAACCACTATCAACAATCCATCTTCCTTTTTCCTGTAACAAAGGAGAATGTCGGTTCCCAACTCAAACTTTGGAATCTAGAGTTAGCTTGGGGACCCATTTCATCTTTGGGTTGGTCCCTTTAGGCTTGTAAGGACAATAAGTAGAGTATTGATAATCACATTTGCAATAAGAACAAACCATGGGATTCTTAGTACCAGAAGACTCTCCTACAAAGAAAGAGGTCTCCTTTCTCTTTTTCTTATGTTTGGCTTTTCTCTTTCCCTTTGATGCTCCTCCTACAAATCCCAAACCACTAGTACCACTTTATTTGGTAGAATGGTCAAGGATTTCATTTAGGGAGTTCTTACCTTTGAGGAATTTCTATAAGGATGCTCTCAATCTATGGTTATCATCATTTAAGATAATAATGGTAGAATATAAACTAGATATGTCATCCCTAGCATGTACAAGATCAGCCTCAAGACATAAATCTTTAGTTAAATATGAATCCTTTTCAACAGAGATAGAAGAAACATTAACACTAGGCAATAAAGGTCTAGAAAATAGATCATTTACTTGACCAAGTAACCTAGAATTTTCAAATTTAAGCATTTGGATTTCTTTAAGATAGACATCTCTCTCTTCTCTATGAGCATCAGTTAGGAGCTTAAATTCAGCATTTTTAGTTTTAACTATTTCAAGATCTTTAAGGCAATTTTCATTTTCTTCCTTAAGATTCGCAATGTTCTTAAGGTAGATACCATTCTCAACTTCAGCCCCATTTTATTGGAGCTCAAGATCAAGGTATTTCCCTTGCAAATTATCAATACTCTCAAGATTGGTTTTCTCATTCAATTCAAGAATTTCAAGCTTAGCATATAGATCATCAATAATTTTACCTAATCATTTTCTTTTAGATTTACATTTAGCAAAAGATGAACGGGTAGAGATAAACATGTCAATAACAACTTCCTTAGATAACTCATGCAAGCTTACCTTACTTACCTCACCAATATCTTCACTAGAAGAGGCCATGAGTGTAAGGTGGCACTCTCCATCTTCTTTGAAACTTGAGCTGCTTGAAGATTAAGCTTCCCAAGCTACATGAGATGCATTCTTGTATCTCTTCTCCTTCTTTTCCTTTCTCTTATATTTGCTCTGCTTCTTGTATTCCTCTTCCTTGTTTGAGCTTTCCTTATGGTGTGACTTTCTTGACTTGGGGAATTCACTCCTGTAGTGCCCCTTTTGCCCACACTTGTGCAATCATAGAGTAGAAGAGGAGGAGGCTTGCTTTCCCTTGAAGTGTTTTCCATTGATGTAGTTGGCTTCATGCTCACTATGGCCTTCATCTTCACTAGAGGAAGAGGGAGAAGTTCGACAAGCAAGTTGTTGTTGAAGGATGACAGCCTCCACTTGTGCTTTGAAAACACTATCTTTGATCTTCTTGGCTTCCTTCTCTTCTTGCTTGGCTTCTTCTTCTTGCTTGTCAAGCCTAGGCTCATGGGCTTGGAGGTTGCCAATGAGCTCTTTGGTTGGGATGTCCCCAAGGCTCCTCACTTCTTCAATAGAGGTGAACTTTGACTCCCATCTCTTTGGTAGAGTCCTCAAGATCTTGGAGTTGATATAAAGTGTTGCCCAATGCATCCAGCCCATTGATGATGACATTGAATCTTGAGTACATCTCCACAATCCCTTCTTTCTTACCCATCTTGAAGTTCTCTAGAAGGTTGTTCAACATGTAGATCTTTTCCTCCTTGACTTTCTTTGTGATTCATAGGTGATGCATAATTTATCCCAAATCTCATCAGCGGTGTCCCAAGATGAGATCTGGTTGAACTCTGTTGGGGTGAGGGTTGCGCAGAGGATGCTTATGGCTTTGGCATTGAGTTGGGCTTCCTTGAGTGCAGCTTCACTCCATGTTGCAACAGCTCCGGTTGACTCCTTCTAAGGTGTGACCATCACCTTCCAGATGTCAAATTTCATCCCATTAATGTATAACTACATACAACTCTTCCAATAGAGGAAGTTGGTGCCATAAAAGACTGGAGGAAGCATGGAGAATCCTCCCTCTAGATTGAGAGAATCAAGTAGGTTGTCACCCATCTTCTCATCTCGTAGGAGATTGTTTGAGAAGATCCTTGGTTCTGATACCACTTTTTGGATTTAGGGCTCTAGAGGGGGGTGAATTGTGATAAAGTGAGTTTTCTAATTCTTTTATACTTTGTTCCTTTAATCTTCAGTATATCTCAAAACCCTAATTCACCTAAAGATTAATGGATCACTCAATGATAGGAATTTCGATCCCAAACTTTACCACAATGTGGGGTATGCTGTTTTGGAGCTATGGTCCAAATTTCATGTCAATTGGACGTTCCTAGCCCTCTCTATACTTTTTCAAAGATTTCTCAAAGTTTTCTTTCCCTTTTAAATCACATCATTATGTAAACCAAAGTTTTGATCGTTTTAAGGGTATTTTTTGCCCTGTCACGCGGAGCCTAGGTCAGCAATCCGCGGATCGATCACATGGGGTCATCCTGACCATCCAACAGCGTCCAAGATGGATCTGACGGCTATGGAGTCATCCCTAACCTCCGCCTGACCCGGGATGTCGTGGCCACAGCCACGAGCCCACTACACCGACAACTCCCCCTCGTTCTGATCCACTTAGCGCGAAACTGACCGAGGGAATGGACTCCCCTCGCCTCCACGAACATGCTGACCTCTCACACGACCCCCGAACGTGACCACAAACCCTCGCACGACCTCACCAGCGAGACCCCGTCTCCAACCGCGGCTGAGCCCAATCGGGCATACACTCCTCAACCAATCTCGTGCCTACTTAAACCCCCTCGTAGCTCCGCCGGCACCTCTTTAGTTCACCCTTGCCTTCAATTCGCCCAAAGAAAGCTCACATCGCTCTTTTCCCCAGGTTTCCCCTCTGAGCTCTGTCCGCCGCCGTCGAGCAGCTGGGCGGGCTGCTCCTGACCTCCTCTCTCACCGCCAACTGATCCTCGAGCTCCGCAAAGCTCCGCTCCATCCAACCGGCACCTCGCAGTCGAGCTTCCTCCACCTGCCGCTCCCTTTCTACCTTCCTCCGCCGCGAGCCGTGATACTCGCCGGACTCCTAGCCGACCCAGCACCTCGTGGGGAGCTGCGACCTGCAAGCTAGCCGCCCGAGCTCGGATCCCCCTCCCGAAGGTGAACCCGACCTCCCTCTCGCGCAAGGACGAGCACAGCCTTCACTCGAGCTCGCCGGAGCTGGAAGCAGAGCAAGCCTGACCTAGCTGAAGGCAAGAGAGAGGGGCCCACCATCGTCCAGTTGGACCAGTGAGGTAAATCCACCTCGACTTGTAGATCTTTTCCTCTTATACGCGAGTGAGATCTCGACCGTTGGATCTAAGCATCCAACGGTCCTTAATGCATCTAGATTTTGTTGTTTTAACTCAAAAGTCAGTAAATAACCTAATATTGGGAAATTCGTAAAAATTAGTAGGAGTGTCAGAAAAATATGAATAAGTACTCTATTTTGATCAGAAAAATACGAGGATCACGATTTTGACATCTATTGACCCTAAGTCTGACTCGAGTAATTACTCATGCTTATTTTTGTGTATACCTTGAGTAATTATTTGGAAAATACTCGAACCTGTTTAAATTACCAAAAACCTGTGATCATCATCTTTTTGCATCTATATCATCATGAAATGATCAGATCCTTTTATTATTGCTCAATTATCAATAAAACCAATTTATCACTCTTTTCCCTATTTTGACCTACCAATATGTGCATAATTAATTAATATGATCTTTAGACCATGATTTTGACCTTATAAACCTACTCTGACGTGACTCTACCAATCTTGAACTCAAATCCATACTCTAAGATCTGTACTCAACTCTCACGACCCCAAATCTATAAAGGGCCTTTTTATATACTCTTTGGAATAAGGGTAATTTGAACAATATATCTAATAAATGTCAAATCTCTAATAATTTCAGGAAATCAAAGGTACCAGTGAGGAGCATCTCTGGACTCCCCACTTCTGAGTAGAAGGTACACCATTAACTCTCACTTGGCCTATAATAATGTATGGTTGTAAATAGTGTACGAACTTGGCATATGGTATTGTTTGAAGTAGAGCTATATGAGTATCCAATTTTGATGACGTTTGCTTTATATATATATATATTTTGCAAAAACCTGAACATAATATATTCTTGTCCATTATATCCAAAGCACTTCAACTCTTTGGAAGTAAAGTGCTGGGAATTATAGTACTTCAACTCTTTGGTAGTAAAGTAGTTATCGGTGATCCAACTCTTTGGTAGTAGATCACGTATTGAAATGATCCAACTCATTGGTAGTAGATCATAAAGGGCCTTGATGCATTCAACTCTGAGGTAGTAAATGCAAGGATGATATAATGGAAAATATGCTTAAAATCTATGCGATCTCTTTGTTAATCATACAGTTTCTTTGTTCAATAATGTTTTTGTTATACCGCTTATTACTGCCAAGTCTACTTTTAACGTTATTGCCAAGATATGATGAGAGTTGAATTTGAATAATGCGGAGGCGTACTCAGTACAATATATTTATATATTGTGCTGACGCGTACCAATTGTACATGTTTTATAGGTACCTTCTGCTTATGATGCTTATGATGAAAGAAAGATGATGTTGCTACTCTATATGCTGGCTCACAAATCAGATCTATCATGGGGATGCTAAAGCTAAATGGGACTCTTAGATTATGTTTCTTTTTCTTCTGTATTAGTTTCTCATGTATTAAGTTTCTTCTGTAGAACTCCTATGCCTTCGGGCCCCTATGTAATGAACTATTTGGTTTATGTATGGAAGCTTTCTATTCGGTGCATTTATATATTCATGTGTTTGATCCACTCAGGGACGGGCAATTGTAACTCTATTGTACGCCTTATGATGGCGCCTGAGGTGTACAGTGGAGTTAGGTTGTTAACCCGTGACATGAATAGAGCTAGTTTCCAAGAATTGAAATCTCTCTTGACTTCTGCTCCTGTTTTGACCCTACCTTCTGGGAATGATGGCTTTTTAATTTATTCTGATGCTTCTAAAATGGGTCTGGGTTGTGTCCTCATGCAAGACGGTAAAGTTGTTGCCTATGCCTCTAGACAATTGAAACCTAATGAGGTCAATTATCCAACTCACGATTTGGAATTAGCTGCCATTGTCTTTGCTCTCAAAATTTGGAGACATTATCTGTATGGTGCTACTTTTGATATATTCACGGATCACAAAAGTCTCAAATACCTCTTGACTCAGAAGGATCTCAATCTTCGACAGAGGAGATGGTTGGAGTATCTTAAAGATTATGATTTCACTATTGCATATCATCCAGGCAAAGCCAATGTTGTAGTTGATGCTCTTAGTCGTAAGAAGTCGATATGTGCATCAATGCATCTGGAACCTTCATCTTCTGGGTTATCTCAAGCAGAATCTAGCTCAATTATTATGGCGAATATCAATATTATTCCTAGTCTTCTTTCTGAACTCCTGATATCTCAAAAGAACAGCCCTAGTTTGGAGGAGATGACAACTCTTGTGGCAAAGCCCCAGACACATCTATCTGTTGGTATGGACGGTGGACTAAGGTACAAGCATAGGATGTGGGTACCTGAAGAGTCAGAGATTAAGAAGCGTATCCTGCAAGAGGCACACGGGTCTAAGTATTCCATACATCCTGGATCCACTAAGATGTATAAGGACCTGCAGAGACACTTTTGGTGGAGGGGTATGAAGAATGATATCGCTGAGTTTATCTCTAAGTGTCTCACTTGCCAGCAGATTAAGGCCGAGCACCAACGTCCCGGTGGTCTATTGCAACCCTTACCAATTCCTGAATGGAAATGGGAAAATATCACCATGGATTTCGTGGTGGGACTACCCAGGACCAGGAAGGGTCATGATGCGGTTTGGGTCATAGTAGACCGGTTGACCAAGTCTGCACATTTCTTACCTATGCGGACTACGAACAAGGTTCCTGAGCTTGCTGAGTTGTATATAAAGGAGATTGTACGACTGCATGGAGTACCAGTTTCGACAGTTTCAGATCGAGATCCAAAGTTCACATCACATTTATGGAAGCAGGTGCAGAATGAGCTGGGTACACAGTTGAACTTCAGCACAACATATCATCCCCAAACTGATGGCCAGTCAGAACGTACGATCCAAATCTTAGAAGATCTTCTCAGAGCATGTGTCTTAGATTGGGGAGGATCTTGGGATTACTACCTTCCATTAGCAGAGTTCTCTTACAATAATAGCTATCAATCTAGTATTGATATGCCACCCTATGAAGCTCTCTATGGTAGGCCATGTAGATCCCCTCTCCATTGGGATGAAGTTGGGGAAAGGAAGATGCTAAAGTCCGAGGAGTTACAATTATATGCTGATAAGGTGTCTTTGATCAAGCAGAGGTTGAAACGGGCCCAGGATCGTCAGAAGTCGTATGCAGATGCACACAGGTCAGACAGACAGTTTAATGATGGCGACTATGTATTCTTGAAGATCAGACCTATCCGTGCCATAGCCAAGAACAAGGGGAAGCTTAGTCCGAGATATGTGGGTCCTTTTGAAGTTCTGGAGCACATTGGTGAATGTGCTTATCGACTTGCTCTTCCTCCGCAGTACAGCATGATGCATAATGTCTTTCATGTATCCAACTTGAAACAGTATGTGAAGGATGATAGTCATGTGCTGAATCACGAGCCTCTTGAGTTACGGGAGAATCTCTCTTATCCAGAACAACCTACAAAGATTCTCGACTCTAGGGTAAAGGAGCTCAGGAACAAGCAGATTCCGATGGTGAAGGTATAGTGGAACCATCACGGTGCAGAAGATGCCACCTGGGAGCTACGAGCAGACATGGAGCGACGTTTTCCTCACCTCTTTCATCCAGTTTAATTTTGAGGACAAAATTTCTTTTAAGGTGAGTAGGATGTGATAAAGTGAGTTTTCTAATTCTTTTATACTTTGTTCCTTTAATCTTCAGTATATCTCAAAACCCTAATTCACCTAAAGATTAATGGATCACTCAATGATAGGAATCTCGATCCCAAACTTTACCACAATGTGGGGTATGCTGTTTTGGAGCTATGGTCCAAATTTCATGTCAATTGGACGTTCCTAGCCCTCTCTATACTTTTTCAAAGATTTCTCAAAGTTTTCTTTCCCTTTTAAATCACATCATTATGTAAACCAAAGTTTTGATCGTTTTAAGGGTATTTTTTGCCCTGTCACGCGGAGCCTAGGTCAGCAATCCGCGGATCGATCACATGGGGTCATCCTGACCATCCAACAGCGTCCAAGATGGATCTGACGGCTATGGAGTCGTCCCTAACCTCCGCCTGACCCGGGATGTCGTGGCCACAGCCACGAGCCCACTACACCGACAACTCCCCCTCGTTCTGATCCACTTAGCGCAAAACTGACCGAGGGAATGGACTCCCCTCGCCTCCACGAACATGCTGACCTCTCACACGACCCCCGAACGTGACCACAAACCCTCGCACGACCTCACCAGCGAGACCCCGTCTCCAACCGCGGCTGAGCCCAATCGGGCATACACTCCTCAACCAATCTCGTGCCTACTTAAACCCCCTCGTAGCTCTGCCGGCACCTCTTTAGTTCACCCTTGCCTTCAATTCGCCCAAAGAAAGCTCACATCGCTCTTTTCCCCAGGTTTCCCCTATGAGCTCTGTCCGCCGCCGTCGAGCAGCTGGGCGGGCTGCTCCTGACCTCCTCTCTCACCGCCAACTGATCCTCGAGCTCCGCAAAGCTCCACTCCATCCAACCGGCACCTCGCAGTCGAGCTTCCTCCACCTGCCGCTCCCTTTCTACCTTCCTCCGCCGCGAGCCGTGATACTCGCCAGACTCCTAGCCGACCCAACACCTCGCGGGGAGCTGCGACCTGCAAGCTAGCCACCCGAGCTCGGATCCCCCTCCCGAAGGTGAACCCGACCTCCCTCTCGCGCAAGGACGAGCACAGCCTTCACTCGAGCTCGCCGGAGCTGGAAGCAGAGCAAGCCAGACCTAGCTGAAGGCAAGAGAGAGGGGCCCACCATCGTCCAGTTGGACCAGTGAGGTAAATCCACCTCGACTTGTAGATCTTTTCCTCTTATACGCGAGTGAGATCTCGACCGTTGGATCTAAGCATCCAACGGTCCTTAATGCATCTAGATTTTGTTGTTTTAACTCAAAAGTCAGTAAATAACCTAATATTGGGAAATTCGTAAAAATTAGTAGGAGTGTCAGAAAAATATGAATAAGTACTCTATTTTGATCAGAAAAATACGAGGATCACGATTTTGACATCTATTGACCCTAAGTCTGACTCGAGTAATTACTCATGCTTATTTTTGTGTATACCTTGAGTAATTATTTGGAAAATACTCGAACCTGTTTAAATTACCAAAAACATGTGATCATCATCTTTTTGCATCTATATCATCATGAAATGATCAGATCCTTTTATTATTGCTCAATTATCAATAAAACCAATTTATCACTCTTTTCCCTATTTTGACCTACCAATATGTGCATAATTAATTAATATGATCTTTAGACCATGATTTTGACCTTATAAACCTACTCTGACGTGACTCTACCAATCTTGAACTCAAATCCATACTCTAAGATCTGTACTCAACTCTCACGACCCCAAATCTATAAAGGGCCTTTTTATATACTCTTTGGAATAAGGGTAATTTGAACAATATATCTAATAAATGTCAAATCTCTAATAATTTCAGGAAATCAAAGGTACCAGTGAGGAGCATCTCTGGACTCCCCACTTCTGAGTAGAAGGTACGCCATTAACTCTCACTTGGCCTATAATAATGTATGGTTGTAAATAGTGTACGAACTTGGCATATGGTATTGTTTGAAGTAGAGCTATATGAGTATCCAATTTTGATGACGTTTGCTTTATATATATATATATTTTGCAAAAACCTGAACATAATATATTCTTGTCCATTATATCCAAAGCACTTCAACTCTTTGGAAGTAAAGTGCTGGGAATTATAGTACTTCAACTCTTTGGTAGTAAAGTAGTTATCGGTGATCCAACTCTTTGGTAGTAGATCACGTATTGAAATGATCCAACTCATTGGTAGTAGATCATAAAGGGCCTTGATGCATTCAACTCTGAGGTAGTAAATGCAAGGATGATATAATGGAAAATATGCTTAAAATCTATGAGATCTCTTTGTTAATCATACAGTTTCTTTGTTCAATAATGTTTTTGTTATACCGCTTATTACTGCCAAGTCTACTTTTAACGTTATTGCCAAGATATGATGAGAGTTGAATTTGAATAATGCGGAGGCGTACTCAGTACAATATATTTATATATTGTGCTGACGCGTACCAATTGTACATGTTTTATAGGTACCTTCTGCTTATGATGCTTATGATGAAAGAAAGATGATGTTGCTACTCTATATGCTGGCTCACAAATCAGATCTATCATGGGGATGCTAAAGCTAAATGGGACTCTTAGATTATGTTTCTTTTTCTTCTGTATTAGTTTCTCATGTATTAAGTTTCTTCTGTAGAACTCCTATGCCTTCAGGCCCCTATGTAATGAACAATTTGGTTTATGTATGGAAGCTTTCTATTCGGTGCATTTATATATTCATGTGTTTGATCCACTCAGGGACGGGCAATTATAACTCTATTGTACGCCTTATGATGGCGCCTGAGGTGTACAGTGGAGTTAGGTTGTTAACCCGTGACATGAATAGAGCTACAAAATTTCTCACAAAATATATTAGACCTTCAAATTATATCAAGTTTAAAGAAATTTCTTAAGTGCAATTTGAAGTCCTATCTAACAAGCATAGCAAAGATGAGAGAGCTTGATAACAAGCACTATACAAGGAGATGTAGAGTGTTTCCACACTTCAAACTAGAAGTGAGTCAGTCCACTACGTGGAGAGGTCAACCTCTAGGACTTTGCAAGTGCTTTTCTCTATATTATCACCAATTATCACCAATAAGAGTTACAACTCAAGACCACCAAAGGACTTACTCATCCAAGAATAAGGAGTATCCACTTTACCAAGGACTTACCCACTTTGCAAGAGTCTTCATCCTTCACCAATGTCTTACCCACTCAAGCATAAGTCTTCCGCCTTCAAGGACTTAGCCACTCCTCTTGGATCTTCAGCCTTTGCCTTCTCCTTCACCTGGAGATGATCACCACCTCTTCATCAACCTTGAAGAGGACCAGCTACAATTTGTTCTTCACTTGAGAAAGCTTGCTTCACCTTTTCTTCATGTAGGAAGGGGATAGGGAAGTAGGAGAAGATGAGATCTTTACATGTACAAGGGTGGAGCTCTCTTAGAATATGCCTAACTCACTCACAATCATAAAATGAAGTATAAACTAGAGAGAGAAAGGGGCTCAAGGAGTAGTAGCACACTCAACTATAGGAAGGACTTAGAATAGCATGACTGAGAAAACTTGGAATGAATTCCAAACCTATTTATAGCTGGGCATGCTCCCTTGAGTTGGGGATCACTTAGGGTTAAAATATAGTTGTTTTCCACAATGTAACAGATATATTTTCACCAAAAACAAGTCACCAATGGTTATAGTCACTTTTTCTTCATTTTTTGTACAACACATTCAGTTGCGTTTCAATAAAGGTAACTCGACCTATCAACTAAAAGACAAAGTCAATTTTACTATTGGTCGAGTTTGTTCTGGGGAACTCGACTGATGAGCTAAAATTGAGTTTGCTCAGTGAGTCAGTTGGTCAAGTTCTGTGAGTGTAGAACTCGATTGATGAGTCATCTTCAGAAAATCCATCATAGGATCGGTCGAGTTTCCAACTCGACCGATGAACAGCCTTTGACAAATTTTCAAAAGTTGACTTTTGGGTGATTAAACCTTGGTGTTTTGTGTCCCTTATATTTTTCTCATCTTAGTTACAAGTCATATCATCAATACAAGTGATTACAAAAATCTTCTAAGGTCGTTTGGAGTGATTTCCCAAATAGCACACTTGCATTGCATTTGACTTGAATTTGAACAAGCTAGGGCTTGTGTAATTTGATCCTTTTCATGTACCTAAAGCCTGAAATCAATCTTGGACAAACATATTAGATACATAGGAATGGAATGGTTAAGTCATTATCAAAATATGGAAAATGTAGAACTCTCAAGTCAACACATGTGGTAGATGTGGATAATGTTCTTCTGTATGTATATGTTGTAGTTGAGACCACAGAGTATTTGTAAATGATACTTGGTATGATATATAAAAATAAGCAAGATGTTGGGCTTTTATGTAAATTTTATTTGACATGTTTGGAATTTTTAATCAGTTTTAATTATTCCCTTCTTTAGCTATATGGTTAATTAATGATTGTTTTTGTTTTGAGTTTTGAGTTTTGAGTAATCTTGTTTAGCGTGATGGGTTATCACACAATTATTGAAGTTTCATGATTTATTTTGGTATGCCTTCTGCTTTTTATTCTTCTTTGTCCCATCCTAAACTTTCTAGGGTTTGTTTGCTCCTTTCCTCCAATGATGCATGGACACCTCCTACTTTGTTATTTCTCTATTTTTGCATCCCTTTCCTTTTCTAAAATCCAGAGGACCACATACCCCTACAAAACTATCAAAAAAACATCATGACATAATGGTAATTCATATTATGAGAACCCCATGCTTGTATTCAATCAGGAATCATGTTTCCCTACTCGGTATCTCCCTTTATAACATCACAACCTGATATCGGTATCTCTGAGCACTGCATCACACCTAGAGCACCCTGAACTTCTCTTCATTATTGTTTGAGGTTTTAAGAACAATGAATTGGCCCGCTCTATCTATGTCTCTTGTTTCCCCCTTTTTACGCTTCCTTCTGATCTTCATAGCAATGTTGGGTGTGTCGATAGTGGATGTCGTTGCCCCTTGCAGAAGCACCCTCAATTGGATCTTCCAAACTTGGTATGTTTTGGTTTTTATCCCAGTGAGATGTTCGTATACATGTTTCTCATATCCTCAACATGTTGCTTCTACGACGGATTCTAGCTCAATCTTCTTGCCTCCCAGTATCCAATTGAGGGTCCATTGGGACCATGGTGAGCCAACGGACCTTCTCATGACCATGGTTTCTAGTCTATTAATGTTTTCTCATAGGTTTGGATCAAAGCTTTGAAGCTCCAAGTTAGTTGTTTGAGAAAACAAAGAAGATGATCAATCCTCCCTTTTATCTTTCCCCTTTTTGTTTCTCGAGTCAGGGGCACTTTTCACATTTTGATTTGGATTGGGGGAGCACCTCGCTCTGGGTCCTAGGACATGCTGATGGTGCCTTGGCGATTGTCCATTGTGCCATCTCAATGTGGGGCCTCCATGTTGGATATTTAGTTTTGGTTTTTTTTATTATATCGAGTTTTTTATTAATTAGCTTATCTAAAATTCATAAAAATTATATATTGCTCACAAAAATTAAATAAAATATGTCTTGAAATCATGGTACTCTTCTCTATCCAATGGTATTGGTTTTATCACCTAAACTTAATATAACAAATATTTGATTTCCAAGTATTTTCCTAATTGATGAATATTTCTAAAATTCATAAGTAATAATATATAAATTATAAAAATAAAGTAACATATATCATGAACTCCCTAAAACATAATCTACAAGATGGTTTGGATTTTATAACCTAACTCAACAATAATATAAAGGTTACTTTTAGGGTTTATATAATTAATGTAAACCTAACCCTACTCTCATAAATGCCTTTAATAGGTTTCTTATAAACTGAGATGGAATTAGGGTTTTGACCTAGGACATATGAAAACTTCATGCAAGGTTTGTTGCATTCCCTAATATTCTACATTGAGAAATTACCCATAACTATCACTCTCTTGTTCCTATGGACAAACTAGCCTACATGATTTCTCTCGCTTCTAAGAATTTATTTCATGTGAAAGATTCTATGTTGATTCTAATCTTGTGATTATCATATTGTTGGATATTCTTATTGACTCTAAATTGTACTTTTATTCATGATACAACCTTTATTGTGTCTATGAGCTAATTTTCCCTCATTTTTATGGATGTTTTATATTATTCATTTATGTGATGGAAACCTCCTTAATTTCAGTTATATGAATGAATTTTTACTTGCCTCTAAATTTGACATTCTTTGTGATTTAATAATCATCGAGTTTTGTAAGTACTTTGGTTTTTATGGGGTTATGTTGCCTTTATTTCGGGGATGGAGGATATGTGCCCATACCCAATTTTTGTGCCCACTTTATATATATATGGAAGTTTGGTCATGTGCCTAATTCTATCAGATTTTGAGGTTATGAGCCTTATCCATCATTATTATTTATATTTGACCGGTCATATGATTATCTCACATGCATGCACGTTGCTATTATTGTGATGGGTTTTGTTCCCTGAATTCTTTATTTGTGCTTTTGTGGCACAACTCTTATATGTTATTAATGGCAAGTGCTCATCTTGATTATCATCTTATTGCAATTCATATTCTTTTTATGTCCATTTGGGTAGTACTTCTCCTCTTCTATGGGATGCCTTGTTATATTTGACATCCTTTATCCCTAATATTGTTTAATCCCATATTAATATGCTCATGCCGACTTTTATACTGATGACTTCCATTTTATCTTCTCTTCTGGGGTATGCTTCCAACCCAAGGTATAGGACATGGAGGACATGGCATGAAGTCGTAGACATGTCTTAAGGAGATGCTTTTTGGGAGACAGACTTGAGATAATTTAGATATCACACTACTTATATCCTGATGATGTTGTAACATTCATGTAAACCCCAATTAGGAGAATATTACGTAACCTTGATAAATTGAATATAGTCAAGAAATATTAATTCATATCTATACTTTAGTCTTTTTGTGTACCATTATTTGAGAAATAAAAATTTACACCTATTCCGTGATGCATAGTATGTTTATAGATGGATTTATACCTCAAATATAATAAGGAGTGGGTCCTCTCTTGTGTTCCACTCTTTATAATATATATATGTAAATACACACACACAACACACTCATATATATATATATATATATATATATATATATATATATATATATATATATATATATGTGTGTGTGTGGGGGGGGGGAATATGGCTACAGAACAGGCAACTGAAATATTTTTTTTATCTACCAAATTTCCCATAACCAACGGATCGTGTCAATAACTATAATATGGAAAGGATGGCTTCGAGGATATACCTGGTCCTGGAGTAAGTTCAACGAAAATCCTCATCATTGTAGTTGTGCAACTCTGACTCCCAGTTGCACTAGGACTCATCTAATTGCTCCTCCACAGACATCAGACTCGTACATCATCTTTTGCAGTAGCTCCTCTCATCATGGACATCTGGTTGATGATATCCTCCTTAGCGACAAACTACAGCCTCCTGCCTCTAGAGAACTCTACACGGACTTCCTAGAACTCATTTTGTCTAGCTAGAATGAACAAGATGGATTCATCCCTTCTATTGGCGTACTAGTCACCAACTTTCTCTCCTAAAACAATGATATCAGTTGTTCTCTCTCACTTGCTATCCCTCCCTAGTCAGATAGGACTTGTCTGGGCTGTCGTGGTTACCAAAACCAGAGAGGACAATATTTTTTAGAGCTATTGATTCTCAATTATCTGTGTTGTACTCTGGGAAGTCCCCAATATCCCTCTATTTATAGGCATGGTTTGGGTCAATATTCCCAATCGATGTGGGAGTTAAAGGGACCGGAAGAGCTCAAAATTTTGTAACATGCGACCACCAAATGGCCGTGTAACACACTATATGGGCATCTAGTATGTGAGACTGTCATCTCATACTGTGACGGTTGTTTCGTAGTTTCCCAATCACATACAAAATTGGTAATTTGTTTCCAATTCATATCACATATTAAGTTCCTTGCATATCAAGTAATGTGCAGCCAAAACGAACATGGAAATATCTAGAACCCTCCCTCGGCCAAACTGGTCCATCTCGCCCATGCGAGATAGCCATCTCGCTCACCCAGATGGTCGTCTGGTGAGCCGAGCCAGGTCGGTCGGTTCAATCCATAGAAAATTTCAACTCGAATCAGTCTGACACTCCAAATGCCCACCTCAACCCTTGAGACGGCCGTTTGGCACTCTAGATAGTTGTCTCATGCCAATGGACGAGTGTTTAGCAGTGCAATCAAGCTTCTTTTTGTGTGAATCAATTACCTAAATGTTTTAGCAACTAATTCATCTGTCATTCAAGGTCAAACTCCTATTCTAGGCCGAGACCAATGTGTGTGACCCTATAGGTCCCATATTACATTGGCAATGAATGTCCATTACAACTTATGACATCAAAAGAAATGAGTGGTGCCTAGTTGCACATCAATGATACCCAAGTAAATGGAAAGTTGGAGAATAACTTCAGCCTACAATCTATGTATGTTGTTGCAGTGTTTGTATAGTTTTTTTTTTATTGATGTTCAGATTGAACTCGAGGCATGGAGAAGTCATCCTCTTCATAATTCAATCTTGTTTCATGAACCAAGAGCAGATTGTTTGATATATATGTAAGCTCAATGTCACATATTGACTCACATCTACATGGCCATGCATTTTCTCAGTCTCGCTAATCAAGAGGCCTAGAACATCAAACTCTTGTAGGAGGGAAAAATCCCATTTCTATCATTTACATCAATCCCCATGTGTCAAAGTCACCCAATCATCACCTTTATAACAACCCATGTTTCAAAACTATGTTTGATGATGTCAAAGCGTACCTAGAAACATGTGATGAATGCAATGATTTTAGGTCTAAGAACCACAACCACCACCAACACTGTGAGAGCTGACTATGACTTTTAAGATGATGGCTTCCATGTGTCACTCTCAAAGTGGGTCTATCCAATACACTATTCTCTAACATGTATATGTGTGATTGTGTTGATATTTTCCTATCATGACTAATGAGATTCTATCATTAACCAACTCACACTCTGATCATATGTGTTATTGTTGTCTATCAACCTTCCACAATAACAACCGATTAGGGACATAATGAGAATATATATATGTACATATATATATGTACTCTTAACATCTATATGATCTCATTTCTTCTAAGTCACGTACTTGAAGACATATGTCATTGAGTAATATTATTCTCTAGACATTTATAATGTTACATCATTATCTCATAACTAAATTAAACTGTAAAAACTAGAAGCTTGCCTTTTATTAATAATCAAATTATTTTACAAGTTATGCCATTACAATCATTACATGATTGGCTCTCTGGGCATGCATACCAATAGACTCCACATGCACTTAGAGAAATCACCCATGAATCATATTTTGAGTGATCTAACATGACCATCATGCTACTTATATGAAATTGCCTTTGTCAGGAGGCCAACAACATTATTCTTAGTTGGTAATCTACAAATCTTTATATCCCCTCTCTGTACGATCTCTCATATAAGAAGATATTGCCTCTGTATATGCTTTGAGCATTAATGCAATCTGGGTTCCTTAGCTTATGCAATAGCTCCATTGTTGTCACAATAAAGCTCGATTGCGTCACTAATGCTTGGAACGACCCCAAGTTCTATGATGAACTTCTTGATCCATACAACCTCCTTTGTTGCACTGGATGTGGCAATATACTCACTCTCTATTGTAGAATCAAAAACTATTTCTTTCTTGGAAATCTTCCAGCTAACAACTCCATTACTGAGACCGAACATGAATCCTGATTGCGATTTGTAATCATCTTGATCAGTCTGGAAGCTTGCATCAGTGTAACCCTTTACCACCAACTCTTTGTGACATCCCTAGATTTTCTAAAATTTAATCTGATGTGTGACGTCCAAATTGAAACCCTCACCTCAGCAAGAATCCCAATTCAAACATCCCACACAAGGCTAAGAAGAAGAAAATCAGAGGAAGTGAGAAGGAAACAATCAGTAGCACATGCACATGAACAATAATAAAACCATACAACACATGTTCACCATTCAATATATAATTACAACATAATGAATTGTTACAAGATTTGATATTACATATTGAATAGCAAACTTATATATATACATGTACTACCACTAACTACAAGATCTTAAGACTACAGGTCCACCTGTACATCAGCTCGTCACACAACTCTCACTATCCTTGATCTTCAAGATCACATGCCACAACCTAAACAAACGATTACATGTGGTACACGTCAGCATAGTATTCAAGAATATTGAACTGAGTACGCCTACGTGTCTTTTATATACCTCTTATCATATCTTGGCAATAAGAAAAAACTAATATACTTGGCAGTAACAGAAGAATATAAGAAAAGTGTATACTTGCACAAAGATATTCATTAACAAAAGAGAACACATATTTTAAGCACATTTTCCATTATATATCCATGCATTTTCCACCTGAGGGAATAATGCATCATCTCAGCTACCAAAGAGTATGAGATGTAAGGCCTTATGATCTACTACCAAAGAGTGATATCATTGTACAATGTGATCTTCTACCAAAGAGAATGATCACTTTCCAACACTATGCTACAAAAGAGAATTAGTTTTTTCATATAATGAAACATATATATTATGTTTGATGTGTTCATAATAGTAAGTATGGAAAATCAAGCAACGTATCATACAAGAACAATCATTTCAACCAATACCATATACCAAGTATTTACTACCATATAAGACAAGCATATTGTATAATAAGCCAAGTAAGAGGTAATGGCATACCTTCCAAAGAGATAGATCATTCTAATCACATATTCCTCATGTCATCTATAACGTGTTAAACCTGATTAAGACAAGATCATATACTATCATTAGGTTCTCATCTTATCAACCCTAACTAGGACCATTTTAAGGTTTCACTTAGTTCATTGGGATATTCTCATTATAATTTGTGTTTTGGTCTTGAGATTATCTTACTGATGTCATTTTCCAGATTATGGTTCATTATCTAAACATTAGGTTCCATATCCTTTTTGTGCACATATTAACCCTAGGTTACATCATTAACCTAATTTAGGATTTCATAACATGTATTAAGGGTCATCTTCATATTACATGGATTTTGTGTATAAAACTGATCTCATATTTACATATTATCTTCCAGTTATTGATATGAGGGTTTTCAATGAATTTCATCATTTATTGAGCACATATGTATTTATTGCACTTTATTTAGGGTTATTAGCCCTAATTAGACATATTGAACAAATTAAAAGATTTCATGCATCAACGTCATAATTACTAAAATTAGATGGATTATAAGCATGAATATGGATTTATTGACATGTTCTCATAATTTTAGGTCATCATTTGGTATTTATTATCCATTAAACAAGCATTACATATCTTATATTATATCACAGAGATTAAAGCATTAAAAGGCTAATATTATGCTTCCATATTGTTCTACACATTTTTCTGAGCATTTTGGTACTTTATTTGTATTTTTCTGATAAGCTTGCTAATTACTATGAATTTTGGAAGATCTGGTAATTAATTGAGATATTTACCTCTTAGGGCCAATCAAATTATGCCACGTGTCTATGAGGGGGCGTTGCTCCAGGCTTCTTGGGCCTTACTGAGCCGTCTGGTTCAGCGGTTGGTCTAGATGGTTCACTAGTTTAGACCCAGTTCGCTTGCCTTTCTCTCTTTTCTCGCGATCCAGTGATGTGTCTGTGTGGGTTCTCAACCCAGCGCTGGGTGCCATCGCGAGGGTTATCTCCGGTGAGCAAACGAATGTGTACAGGTACCTTTGTCATATATTACAACTACACACACCTTCGTATGTGCCTCCCAGGTCTCCACGGCTACCAACTTCCTAGGGCTTGGTCGTAGAGCTCCTCCTCCACAAGGGTGCCGCCACCTAGCTCTAGCTGCGGTAGAGCAAAGAGGCGTGTTGCCTCTTCTCCATTATTTGGTCCTTCCCCATGCCACCGGCCTAACACTTGTGTCCTCGCATGTCCCTTTCTCTCCTTGTGCTTGCCGAGTCCCCAGCGAGGCTCTGTTCTCGTGCACGACACCTATTCTGACGTTGGGCTCTACCCCGACGATAGGTTGACTATGTACAGGTTCGTTTACGAGCTTCTCTCAATGCTGGTAGCTTCGAAGCTTTCACCAAGACCTACATGGCTCCTTTAGTTCTCGACCTCCACTCCAGATCTTCACCCAGGTGCTCATCGGCACCAGCCTCCGTCACCCCCACTCTTTGCTCAGCCTCACAGAACCTCTGCCTTGAACCATGTTTCCGGCAAGGACTTAGTCATCTCTGGGAGCTGCTTGTCCACAAATGGTGTCTCCTCCATCTTTGTAGGGTTTGGCATTGGCTTGGTGTTGGAGCTCATTCTTCCCCAGGTCGAGGTGGCTCTGCCACAGTTAAGGATAAAGGGGAGAACCCCCTTCTCACTCCTCTTCTCACGACCACGTTTGCAATGAGGTCACCCTCTTGTCCTTCTATTGGAGGTGATCCTCCATTCTCAAGACCATCGTAGGAGTCTCCAACTCTGTCATTACTCTCTGCCCAAGCACCTGCAGCTCACGGTTGAGAGGTCACAACAAGTGGAGTATGATCTCTCTGCTCACAATCACCCAGAGAGGTTGATAAGGGTTGCATGGTTTATTGATTTGGAGCAAGAAACTGCCCACACTTAGTCTCCTTAATCCAACCACGACCAAGACGTGGGGTTGGTTGATGCTTTGTGTCATTGTTCATGATAACCTTTGTGAGCAAGCTGAAACCCTAAGTCTTCTTATTATAAACCATGTCACCCTTGAGCTACGAGGTTAGATGCCGTAAGGATGTGTGATAAAGCCTACTATTAAAACCTCATATATCAATCAAATACGTTGGTCCAAAGTACCTCAAATACTCAACATTTAGCCTACTCCAAGAGTATCAAAATATAATGAAATTTTAACCATAGCTTTATAACAACTTAAGCTACATTCTATTCGTGATTGGTGTTAAAACGCAATTATATGACCAATCAATGAAATACCTCAAAAGGTCACGAAGTTACGAGATCTTAATTATGATATCAACCTCAAACGACACTCAAGCTTTACCAAAACACCTAGGACTCTCAAACAACTCAACATGCCTGACTTCACTTATGTCATTGGACATTTAAGGATTCTAAAAGTCCACTCAATCACATCCTACACAACTTAAGAGAAATTTCATCCTTGAAATTAAGTCAGAAATCCAGTCCATCACATCATATACATCTTAAAATAAATTTCATCCTCGAAATTAAGCCATCTTATTACTTCAAGGAAAAACCAAAAGGTCCTCATCCATATGTAGGACACCACTCTTTGCACGACATATCCAAAAACAAAGCCCCATAGTCATATCCAAACCACTACTAGGGGGTTTTAAAACATCTAAGGTGAACCACCCCCTCTTATAAGGTTAAAAGAAGGGTTTAGAAACTCTAGTTAAGTCATGACATATCTCATATGTTAGGGTTGCATCCTTATCTTTATCCATGCATTAGGATTCCCACATCATATTATCATGTTAAAAAGGAATTAGCTAAATCTAACCCATTATATCAAGGTATCATCAACATTTTATTGAGCTAATTTTTAGAACATGTTCAACATTAACATATGCCTTTTAGGAGGGAGTTAACTATAATCAACCCACTTTATCCATGTAGATCATATGAAGGTGCCATAATCGTTATGTTGTGCTAACTGCTCTACTATATTTTTCATCTTTATTAAGCACTAAGATTAACACATCATATAACATGTTTCATTCATGTGATCTTATTTCATTGCTCATAATAAATTGTAACATTGATTAGTGATTTCATCACAAAATTAACCAACAATATCACATTATCATCATTATTCATGTATATAGTTAGCCATTTATGCATTATAATATTAAACCATATCTAGGTTTCTATCATATCTTGTCTATGTATATCACGTATTGAGATTAGAGAACATTCTTACATATAATATTATATCATGGCTGTGTTAACAAACTTATACAAGTGGCTCGTGAAACATGTATCAAAACTTTATATAGTCCAATTGAGATTCTCCTAACCCATACCACGAGGGTAGTGTCGTGCTCAGTCTCTCTGAGCTAACTCAACCCTATGAGTATCTCATATGCATATACTTTATCTTTCCTCTCTGATCTAGGGTTATTAGGTCTACCTCATTGGCACTAGTGATAGCCTTACAAGCTCTAGGCACATTAACACAAACCAAAACATGCTATGACATCCTCTTCATAGGTCTCTACCCATGAAACATGCTTATCCAAAACTCTCTTATACATACACCACTAGAGTCCTACATGGAATCACCAACCCAAGCATGAAGCTATCCAAAAACTAACACAGTTGCCTCCTCCAGGGTCTTGGGACTCTCTCTCCCTCACCCAGATGGTAGGTACTCATATCCATGTTCACATATACACATATAACCAGTCCCGCTCTATCTCTAGGGTTTGGTCCTCTCAAGGACATCTAGGGTTCAAAAGGACTATAAGAATCATGCATTACGCAACTCAACTCATTCACTCAGGACATATTCTAGTTTAGGACATATCAGATCACATATTTCTTGTATTTGTCATATCATGGAGTCTAGGTTCTTTGACCTTCTCCCTGTGGGTCTCACTCTCTCTTGAGATAACCCCAAAACTGGTCCTAACACTAGAGGTTATCCTTTGTAAACAAGCTTGAGGCTCATGCTGACTCACAACTTGTCTTAACTTAACATATCTTACCTCGTAAAAGCCTATTTACTTGCATCATCGAAACTTATCTCAAATCCTAAAAACTAAACCTTAAGTCCTCAAAGACAAGAATAGATCATCATAACCATCTTATGTCATCTATGTAAGACTTACATCATATCATCAAAACTTATATCATCTATTCTATCTATCACAAATTCCAACAAGGCTCTAGACATCTAATCTATAACTACTCTCTCTTCTAGACTGATGTCATTCACTTTCACTTAGGTTGCATGACCACCTCCTACTCGTACATGTGTGGGGACACATTTTTGTAATACATATATATAATAAAATATGATATATTTTTTCTCCAATAAAACATGCATCAGAGAAAACTATCCAGGTTTGATCCGATTGGAATCAAAAACCAAACCCACAAAATGAGTGTCCCACACATAGTAGAGAGTATAATATCATGAAAACTAGTGAAAAGGGTGAGAACATGGTGTAGACTAGTGTAGCTACTCTAGACAATGTGCACAATATGTCTAGGGTTTCTCTTCCCTTGATGCACAACATTTCTAAATCATGCAACGTCCCATACCGCTACACTATTAGTAAAGAATGGCATCTAAGGACCTGCTATACAACAAGCACTAGTCTAGACGTAGTTCTTTGACATCTAGGTGCTAACCTAGAGGCTAAGTCAGATCTAGTCTCTAAAAATGACAAATCTAACCCTAAAGGTTATTAAGTTCAAGGTTTCTTGGTTTTGAGTTGCATAATGAGCAAATGTCAGGCTTTGCTATTGTTCATGCTCTAATATCACCTATGACATCCCTGGATTTTCTAAAACTTAATTTGATGTGTGACGCCCAAATTGAAACCCTCACCTCAGTGAGAATCCCAATTTAAACATCCCACACAAGGCTAAGAAGAAGAAAATCAGAGGAAGTCAGAAGGAAACAATCAGTAGCACATGCACATGAACAATAATAAAACCATACAACACATGTACACCATTCAACATATAATCACAACATAATGAATTGTTACAACATTTGATATTACATATTGAATAGAAAACTTATACATATACATGTAATACCACTAACTATAGGATCTTAAGACAACAGGTCCACCTGTACATTAGCTCGTCACACAACTCTCACTATCCTTGATCTTCAAGATCACATGCCACAACCTAAACAAAAGATTACATGTGGTACACAACAGCACAATATTCAAGAATATTATACTGAGTATGCCTACATGTCTTTTATATACCTCTCATCATATCTTGGTAATAAGATAAAACTAATATACTTGGCAGTAACAGAAGAATATAAGAAAAGTGTATACTTGCACAAAGATATTCATTAACAAAAGAAAACACATATTTTAAGCACATTTTCCAGTATATACCCATGCATTTGCCACATGAGGGAATAATGCATCATCTCCGCTACTAAAGAGTATGAGATGTAAGGCCTTATGATCTACTACCAAAGAGTTAGATCATTGTACAATGTGATCTGCTACATAAGAGAATGATCACTTTCCTGCACTATGCTACCAAAGAGAATTAGTGCTTTCATATAATGGAACATATATATTATGTTTGATGTCTTCATAGCAGTAAGTATGGAAAATCAAGCAACGTATCATACAAGAACAATCATTTCAACCAATGGCATATGCCAAGTATTTACTACCATATTAGACAAGCATATTGTATAATAAGCCAAGTAAGAGGTAATGGCGTACCTTCCAAAGAGATAGATCATTCTAATCACATATTCCTCATGTCATCTATAACTTGTTAAACCTGATCAAGACAAGATCAAATACTATCATTAGGTTCTCATCTTATCAACCCTAGTTAGGTACATTTTAGGGTTTCACTTAGTTCATTGGGATATTCTCATTATTATATGTGTTCTGGTCTTGGGATTATCTTACTGATTTCATTTTCCAGATTATGGTTCATTATCTGAACATTAGGTTCCATATCCTTTTTGTGCACATATTAACCCTAGGTTACATAATTAATCTAATATAGGATTTCATAACATGTATTAAGGGTCATCTTCATATTGCATAGATTTTGTATATAAAATTGATCTCATATTTACATATTATCTTCCAGTTACTGTTATGAGGGTTTTCAGTGAATTTCATCATTTATTGAGCATGTATGTATTTATTGCACTTTATTTAGGGTTATTATACCTAATTAGCAATATTGATCAAATTAAAATATTTCATATATCAACGTCATAATTACTAAAATCAGATGGATTACAAGCATGAATATGGATTTATTGACATGTTCTCATAATTTTAGGTCATCATTTGGTATCTATTATCCATTAAACAAGCAGTACATATCGTATATGATATCACTGAGATTAAAGCATAAAAAGGATAATATTATGCTTTCATATAGTTCTACGCATTTTTTTGAACATTTTGGTATCTTATTTGTATTTTTCTGATAAGCTTTCTAATTACTATGAATTTTGGAAGATCTGGTAATTAATTGAGATATTTACCTCTTAGGGTCAATCGAATTATGCCACGTCAGCGTGAGGGAGCGTTGCTCCAGGATTCCTAGGCCTTACTGAGCTATCTGGTTCAATGGTTGGTCTAGATGGTTCACTGGTTCAGACTCAGTTCGCTTGCCTTTCTCTCTTTTCTCGCGATCCAGTGATGTGTCTGCGTGGGTTCTCAACCCAGCGTTTGGTGCCGCCGCGAGGGTTATCTCTGGTGAGCAAATGAACATGTACAGGTACCTTCATCAGCTCTTACAGATGCACACACCTTCGTCTGTGCCTCCCAGGTCTCCACGGCTACAAGCTTCCTAAGGCTTGGCCATAGAGCTCCTCCTCTGCAAGGGTGCCGCCACCTAGCTCTGGATGCGGCAGAGCAAAGAGGCATTTTGCCTCTGCTCCATTGTTTGGTCCTTCCCCGTGCCACCGGCCTAGCACCTATGTCCTCGCATGTCCCTTTGTCTCCTTTCGCTCACTGAGTCCCCAGCAGGGCTCTGTTCTCACGTACGACACCTATGTCGCCGTTGGGCTCTACCCCGGTGACAGGTTGACTACATACAAGTTCGCTCGTGAGCTTCTCTCGACGTCGGTAGCTTCAAATCTTTCACTAGGACCTACACGGCTCCTTTCGTTCTAGACCTTCGCTCCAGATCTTTGCCCAGGTTCTCATCAGCACCAGCCTCCATCACCCTCACTCTTTGCTCAGCCTCACGGAACCTCCGCCTTGAACCATGTTTCCGGCAAGGATTTAGTGATCGCTAGGAGCTGCTTGTCCACAGATGGTGTCTCCTCCATCTCCGTAGGGTTTGGCATTGGCTTGGCATTGGAGCTCGTTCTTCCCCAGGTCGAGGTGGCTCCGCCGCGGTTAAGGATAAAGGGGAGAACCCCCTTCTCACTCCTCCTCTCACGATAACGTTTTCAATGAGGCCACCCTCTTGTCCTTCTGTTGGAGGTGACCCTCCATTCTCAAGACCATCGCAGGTGTTTCCAACTCTTTCATTACTCTCTACCCAAGCACCTAGAGCTCACGGTTGAGAGGTCACAACAAGGGGAGTATGATCTCTCTGCTCACAATTACCCAGACAGGTTGATAAGGGTTGCATGGTTTATTGATGTGGAGCAAGCAACTGCCCACACTTTGTCTCCTTAATCCAACCACAACCAAGACGTGGGGTGGGTTGATGCTTTGCGTCATTGTTCATGGTAACCGTTGTGAGCAAGTTGAAACCCTAAGTATTCCGATTAATAACTGTGTCACCCTTGAGATACGAGGTCAGATGCCGTAAGGGTGTGTGATAAAGCCTACTATTAAAACCTCGTCTATCAATCAAATACTTTGGTCCAAAGTACATCAAATACTCAACATTTAGCCTACTCCAATAGTATCAAAATATAATGAGATTTTAACCATAGCTTTATAACAACTTAAGCTACATTCTATTTGTGATTGGTGTTAAAACTCAATTATATGACCAATCAATGAAATACCTCAAAAGGACACGAAGTTACGTGATCTGAATTATGATATCAACCTCAAACGACACTCAAGCTTTACCAAAAAACCTAGGACTCTCAAACAACTCAACATGCTTGACTTCACTTATGTCATTGGACATTTAAGGATTCCAAAAGTCCACTCAATCACATCCTACACATCTTAAGAGAAATTCCGTCCTCGAAATTAAGTCAGAAATCTAGTCCATCACACTCTTCCTCTCTACCGTAGACCAAGAATTCATCCTTAGTCCATCTCAAGTACTTGTGTATGTTTTTCATGACTGCCCAGTGAGCATCACTTGGATCTAACTAATATCTACTCATCATGCTCAAGGCATACGAGGCGTATGGACGGGTACAAAACATTGTGTACATGATTGATCCAATTGTTGAGGCATATGAAATCAAACACATGCGTTCCCTTTCTTCACAAGAATTGGAACATTGAGTCTTAGAGATGGTCACTCCATGCACCGTTGGAAGGTTTCCACTCTTTGAGTTCTCCATGTTGAACTGCTTCAACACTTTGTCAATGTATGTGCTCTGACATAGTCCAAGAAGCCTTCTGGATGTATCTCTATAGATTTTATCCTCAATATGCAGGATGCTTCTCCCAACTCTTTCATAGAGAATCTGTTTCCAAGCCAGGTCCTTACCTATTATAAAGTAGGGATGTCATTCCCCATCAATAGTATGTCATCTACATACAATATGAGGAATGTCACTATGCTCCCACTAACCTTGTTGTACACATAAGGTTCATCTTCATTTTGAATAAAGTCAAACCCTTTGACTAACTCATCAAAAAGAAGATTCCAACTCTGAGATGTTTGCTTCAATCCATAGATTGACCTTTGTAGCTTACCGACTTTATTTGCAAACTTTGGATATATAAAATCCTCAGGTTGCATCATATACACATCCTAAACAATATTCCCATTAAGGAATGTGGTTTTAACATCCATTTTCCGAATCTCATAGTCATGATAAACTGTAATAGCAAGCATGATCATGATGGATTTAATCATGGCCACTGGAGAAAAGGTTTGATCATAGTCAACACCTTGAACTTGTCTGAAACCCTTTTCAACCAATCTATCCTTATAGGTTTGAACTTTTCCATCCATGTCGGTTTTCTTCTTGAAGATCCAATGGAACCCTATGGGGTTTTCCCCTTCAGGTGGATCCACCAAAGTCCATACTTTATTGGTATACATGGATTACATCTCATATCTCAAGTCCGTAAGGCATTTCTCGTACTCTGGTGCCTCAATAACATCTTGATAGGATATCGGCTCATCATCTATGACCAGTTCACTACCTTCCTAAGTTATAAGATATCCAAATCTTTCAGGCTCAAGGTGTATCCTATTAGATCTATGAGGTTCATGTATTACTTGAGGAATTTGAGATTCCACAACACCTTGTGATTATCTTGGTTCCTCTTGTACATCTAACAGTTCAATGCTATCTTGTTGGCCTCGAACCTCTTTGAGTTCCACTTACCTCCCACTGATTCCTTCAGAAATATATTCCTTTTCTAGGAATGCAATATTCTTGGAAACAAACACTTTGTTGTCATATGGATTATAGATGTAGTATCCCATAGTTTCTTTGGGATTTCCAATGAAATAACATTTAGCAGATCTTGGGCCAAGATTTTCAGGAAACATTTTCTTGACATAATCTTCACACTCCCAAATCCTCATAAAAGACATTATCAGACGCTTCCTAGTCCATATCTCATATGGTGTCTTTTGAACCGACTTAGATGGTACTCGGTTTAGTGTAAACATGATGGTTTCTAGAGCATACCCTCATAAGGTAGTCAGAAGCTCAATTAAACTCATCATCGATTGTACCGTATGTAGCAATGTGCAATTCCTTCTTTCTAATACACCATTATGCTGAGGTGTTCCAGGTGGAGTCCACTGGGATACAACCCCATGGGATCTAAGAAGGTCCTCAAACACTTGGTTTAGGTATTGTCCACCTTGATTAGAACAAAGTTCCTTAATACTTTTGCCAAGTTGGTTTTGTACTTCATTCATAAATTCCTTGAACTTTTCAAGAGTTTCTGACTTATGTTTCATTAAATAAACATACCCATACCTACTGAAGTCATCAGTGAAGGTAATGAAGTATTGATACCCACCTCTAAAAGTTGTTCTAAAAGGTCCACACATATCAATATGTATGAGTCCTAATAGATCAATAGCCCTCTCATTGTTACCAGTAAAAGTGGTCTTACATCATCTTTCCCATCAAACAAAATTCACATGTCTGTATTGATTCAAAATCAAAAGAGTCTAGATAACCATCTTTATGGAGTCTATATATGCGATTCTCATTTATGTGCCCTAGACGACAATTCCAAAGGTATGTCTTGTTTGAGTTGTTGAGTTTTAGTCTTTTGGTATTTACGTTATAAACATATGTCTTTAGATCTAACAAATAATGACCATAAGAAATTGGTTCACTGTTATAAAAGATCCCATCTTTTGAAATAGAACATCAACCATTTCTAATATGGAATTCAAATGCATCCTTGTCCATACAAGATACAAAAATGATGTTTCTATTTATAGCAAGTACATAATAGTAGTTCTTTAACTCTATTACAAGCCCTATGGGCAGAGATAAACTATAGGTTCCAACAGCACTGGCAGCCACTCTTGCACCATTAGCAACTCATAGTTCCACCTCAGTAAGCATCCACTTGCGCCCTACGTGCATCAGGACCAATCATTTTTGGCACTAGTTTTTTAAGGACATAGAGCTTTCACTCTTCATTGAGAGCCCATCTCAAAGTCCAAAACTAGTTGTGAAAATTTCTCCCGTCAAGTTTTTCTTTCAGGACCAATCACAATTTGGATTTGTTCATCATTTTGTTTTACAAGAGAAAATTTGCATTTGGTAAAAACCCTTTTTGATTTCATTTGATTTCCAATTTTGATGATATTAATTAGGTCTCTAATTATTATCACGACCACTATTTTATTCAAAGTGATAGCCCTCAATAGTAATTCAAAATATTGTAGCATAGAATATTCTAGTGAACCAAGATCCATATTTCATCAAAGTTATGACTCGGCTTTTTCCGATCACCCACAACTTTACTGTTTAGGTAGGCCATCATGCCAATTGCATCATATGTAACTCTTGGATAGATGATATGCACAACTCTTTACTATAATCATTTGCATACCTCCAGGCTTGGTCTCTCCAAGTCACTAGTTAAGCTGAACCAATAGCCAAAATGATAGATGTGCACTAGGCTTTGTGCAAATATACATATCTATCATCACACTTCAATGAGATAGACGGTGAGCCATGCTTTGTGCAAATCTACACTTGGTCAATCAAGCTTTTCATGTGTGTTTCTAATGGAAAACATCTATGACATAATATTTTAATTGAGGGGGTTTCTATAAATACATATACTTCATCCAATCACCACATATATGGTACGTATCATATACATGCTATATCCCACAACGAAAACATGCAATAAACAAAAGTGATGGTTATGGCCAGCCTAATGTAATTCCTTGGTTCCACAAGGAATTAGTCATCTAGTTCTACATCACATGAAGAAACATGTTGTTGATGAATATTTGTCCTTGCCAATTCAGATTGATCGGTTCAACCCCTGAATCAATCGGCTCGCCTCCTGGCCGGTTTTTTGGTCGTCTAGTTCCTTCGTTCAACCATCTACTGGCTCCTCCAATTGATCGGTTGGGTCCACCAGACAAATAGCTTGGCTCATCCTCCTAGTCCTCCATGGTCCTTCAGTCAGTCTATTTGTCTTCGGGATGTCATCACCTTCCTCATAATAGGAAAGTAAACTATCCTACTTTTACATGATTATATAGCAATCTCGAGTTACATTTTGGGGAGCAAGGGTAGGAAAGAATTATTTTACACTGGGAAGATAAGATCGAGGCTCAATACACAGAATGAGATAAAAGGATCAAACAACCACACAACCATGAACAGACAATAGGGGTTATTGGCCATAACCATGATACACATCCACCATCAAAACCGCTTTTATGGTGACACATGTAAATTACATATATATCATACATGTATATTAGTTTGGGATTATCATGGTATTGGATTTGACAAGATATTATTCACATCGTGTGAAATAATAGAATGACAAAACCAAAATTTGATCATATTATTTATCCCATAATATAGAAAGTTGACATTAGCTATGATACAATTGTAGGGAAATATGGATATATAGCAGGAAACATAAACAAATTTATTTTATATACCATATTCCCCATAATCAGTGGATTGCATCAATAACTATAATATTGAAAGGATAGTTTTAAGGATATACCTGGTCCTAGATCAAGTTCAGCAACAATCCTCATCATTGTAGTTGTGCAACTCTAAGTCCTGGTTTCATTGGGACTCGTCTGACTGCTCCTCCACAGATAACAGACTCGTATGTCGTCTTTTGCAGTAGTTCCTCTCATCATGGACTGCTAGTTGACAATGTCCTCCTTAGCGGTAGACAACGGCCTAATAACTCTAGAGAAGTCCACATTGGCTGCCTAGAACTCCTGTCATCTTGCTAGAATGGATAGGAAGGAGTCATCCCTTCCGTTGGCGTACTAGTCACTAACTTTCTCTCCCACAACAATGATCTCAGTTGTTCTCTCTCCCTTGCTATCCCTCCCTAATCAGGTATGATTTTCTTGGGCTCTTATAGTTACCACAACCAGAGAGGATAATGTTTTTTAGAGAAACTGATTCCCAAATGTCTGTGTTGTTCTCTGGGAAGCCCTTAATACCCCTCTATTTATAGGCGGGGTTTTAGTCAATGTTCCTAGTCAATGAGAGAGTGGAAGGGATCAGAAGATCTCAAATTTTTGTAACTTGTGGCCACTGAAATGCAAGAAGGTCATCTGGCACATGAGATAGTCATGTCGTATTGCGAGACAGTCATTTTGTAGTTTCTCGATTGCATACGAAATCAACAATTCATTTCCAATGAACATAACATATTAATTTCCTTATACAACAAGTAATGTGCAATCGAAACAAACTTGGAAATATCTAGAACCTTCCCTCGGCTGAATTGGGCCATCTAGTCCATGAAATACGGTTGTCTCTCTCACCCAGACGGTTGTCTGGTATGTTGAGTCGGGCTGGTCAGTTCAATCCATAGCCAATTTCAACTCGAACCAGTCTGACACTCCAAACGCCTATCTTTACCCTTGAGACAGCCACTTGGCACTCCAGACGGCTGTCTCATGTCATGAGACGGGCGTTTTGCAGTACATTCCATTTGTGTGTTGTGTGAATCAATTACCTAAATGTTTTATCAATTAATGCATTTGTCATTGAAGATCTAACTCCTCTTCTAGGTCAAGATTTATGTGTGTGGCCCTATATGTCTCATACTACATTGGCAGTGAATGTCCATAATAATTTATGACATTACAAGCATTGAGTAGAGCCTATTCACATCTCAATGCTACCCAAGTAAATGGAAAGTGGGAGAACAACTTCAACCTACAATCTATGTATGGTGTTGTGGTGTTTGTATAGTTCCTTTGTTATAGATCATCGGATTGAACTCGGGCCATGGAGCAGTCTTCCTCTTCATCATTCATTCTTGTTTCCTGAACCAAGAGAAGATTGTCTGAGATATATGTAAGCTCAATTTCACATATTGACTCACATGTGCATGTCCATGCATTTTCTTAATCTCACTAATCAAGAGTCCTAGAACATCAAACTCCTATAGGAGGGACAAATCCCATTTCTATCTTTCTCAGTCTATCCCCATGTGTCAAAGTCACCCAATCATCACCTTTATAACAACCCATGTTTCAGGATTGCGTTTGATGATGTCAATGTGTACCCAATGACATGTCATGAGTGCAGTGATTTCAGGTCTAAGAACCACAACCACCACCAACACTGTGAGAGATGACTATGACTTCCATGGTGATGGCTTCCATGTGTCAGTCTCACAGTGTGTTTGTCTGATACAATGTTCTCTAACATTTATCTGTGTGATTGGTTTTATATTTCCATATCATGACTAATGATATGTTGTCATCAACCAACTCACACTTTGATCTCATGTGTTGTTGTTGTCTATCAACCTTCCACAATGACAACCGGTCAGGGACATGATAAGAATATATATATATATATATATATATATATATATATACATATATATATATATACACATATATATATATATATATATATATATATATATATACTCTTAACATCCATATGATCTCATTTCTTATAATTCATGTACTTGAAGACATACATAATTGAGTAATAATATTTTCCAGACATTTATAATGTTACATCATTATCTCATAACTGAATTAAACATAATAAATTGGAAGCTTGCATTTTATTAATAATCAAATCGTTTTACAAGTTAAGCCATTAAAATCATCACATGATTGTCTCTCTGGGCATACATACCAACAATATATATATATATATATATATATATAGAAGGATGGATAGAGAGAATCAAGATAGAATACACTTAGGATAAAATCCATTAACTACAAGGGGGGATGTTGAAGGTGGAGCTCGTGACTGGAGTGAAGTTATAACAAGGTAGTAGTATGGGAAGGTGTTGTTGGATCAACTCATATTTAGGAAGAGGTAATCTTGTTTGGTATTTTGGTTAGACACGGATACTCACCAAAAATGAATCAACCTACATTTGAGTTAAGCTTCGATGAAGAAGTCTTCTTTCATTTCTCAGACAAAAAAAGAAGTGACTTTGAGAAAAAGAAACTAAGTGACTTAGGCCATCTTGTTGGTCAATAGGCTTAGACCAATTAATCAAATATTGATTAATATGAAATGAAACTACAATAGTTGAAAATGAATATTCTATTTAGAAACAAAATTTTCCAAATGTTCCTAGAAATTCTTGCTCCCATTGGACCATTTGTATCTTTATGCAACATGATCTTGATTTAGAGATCTCTCTATTGGAGAAATAAGAGGATCAAAACATTTCTTTTGACTCCTTTTAAAATAATAAAATTGATGATATGTTAACAATACCTTCTGAACAATGATTAGTCCAATATGTTCAACAACAAGGTTTGATTTTTAAGAAAGATCATCACTACAACAATCTACATATAGTAAAAAGATTACACCATTTCATTGAGATATGATATGCTATATGTGAATAGTTGATACAAGAAATGAATCATGATTCTCATATGACCAGTCCCTCTGATCCAGTTCATTTATTGTCCTTTTCAGGGGATAGTGGGAATACATCTCAAGTCCACCAATTAGGAGGTATAAGGGGAACAACATCAGACCCACAACGGAAAATGATCGATATACATATCCAAAGCAACTTCCATAAAAGGCTTTCTTAATGTAATATATAATTTCCTATTATGAAGCCCATAAAGGATTTGTAGATATTGTTGTATAAACATCAGATGTTGAATACCTCATGTACTTTCTTGTTGAAGTAGTTCCACATATTATTAAAGATTGAATCAAATGTGGTACTATCCGAATTGGTTGGTAATTCTTGATCAAGGTATTTTACTGGTTTGTCATGGTAAATGTAATGACCCTTTTTCATATTAACCATCTAACTAGGATTTACTTGGATGATTGCATGCTTAACTAGACTCATCATTGCTTAAGCTTGATTAATGATGGTAACCTAATTAGGATTATTTAAACCTAATGATAAACTTTGATCATTCTTTTATTTCAAATAATTAGGATTTAAGAATTAATAACTGTAATCGACCAAAATTAGGGTTTTTGTAGCATATGAACACATAATTTGATAAATACATCGATGTAGCAATTGATTTTTAGTATTTTATATACATCTCTAATTTAGTTGAAATTTGAATATGATTTAGAAAACTCAATTGTTAATGTTCTTGAAAAATATCAAAAAATTTCAATAGTTTTCTAGCCTATTTGGCGGCTGAGTTTCCCCAGGACAAAATCAATTGACCATGCTTTTAGGATGAAATATATCAGTCTGGTATTTAAGTTTTATCTTTTAATTTGTAAATACAATTGATCTAAAATTTTAAATACACCATCTTAGAGATCATGTTATGGGTAATTTTTCATCTTATAGAATGTGGTGTCAGTCGAGTTTCTTATCAATAACAACTTGACTGATCATGATGCATGCTTTATCATAGTAGTGTAGTGTTTGATTTTTATTTATTTATTGATAACTTTGAATGATCTTAAATTTTTATTCAAGATTTGAAATTCTATCTTACACAACTCATTAAATTTTCATAATTATTGGAGGAAGTTTGTCCTATTAAGTAAATAATTTTTAGTAACATTTTTATGATAGAAAATTCTACTGAAATAAACGAAAGTGTAAAGTTTGGTCAATGCTTTGAAATGTTGTCTCACACAACACACTAAATTTTCATAATTTTTGGAGGAAGTTGGACCAATTAAGTAAATGATTTTCAATAACATTTTTATGATAGAAAATTCTGCTAAAATAAAAGAAAGTGTAAAGTTGAGTCAATTTGCAATTGACCCAAGCACCTTAATTGTTCTATATGAGAAACCCAGTACCCAAGGAGATCTCATGTTTCTTGATTCATTCTAGAGAAATGAAAAATCAAGTAAGTGTAGCTTCTTTGCATAGTCTTTTATTGTGAATCTTCTCTCACATGTCAAGATTCCATCCCTCCTCTAATTTGATTTGAAATGATATAAAATCTCCCTATTTTCTCCCTCTTTCTCTCCTAATCTCCATTTCTGGGGTTTTTGAGTTGAGAGCAAGAAGAAACAGATTCAATACCTAGAACATTGGAATTTCCAAAAATTCAGAGTTCCACCTACGTTTTTAAAGTTCTTGTCACCTTAGGTGAGTATTTATCTCCCTATTGAGATTTATAATCATGTTGAAAGACTAATTATATCCATCTAGAATAATCAAGATCATCACTAGTGCTTTATGCAATTGTATAACCAATTGGAGTGATTTTGGAGAAACAAATGCCATAGATTTAGATCCTTTTTCATTGATTAATATTAGATCATTTTTCATTGATTAATACCTTTCTAGTTCCTGACCTATTGATTTAAGTTCTATGAATAATTATGGGGATATAGATTTATGTTGTTTCATACGAATATTTCCTAGAACCAACTATTTAATGATATGCTTGGAAAATGAGTTGACATGTATAGAATCATTTTGAATTGTATTAGAATGAATTACACAAGTGTATTGTTGAATATTACTTAAACTGAATATGATATATATCTAAGGATCAGTATGAGGTGGTGATTTTCCCTATTTAGGGTTTGTGTTGAGGGATTGAATTAAATGCGCTAATGAATCAATGTATACTTATGATTGATGGATGAAAAATATGGAAATGGAAATTATGGTTTCCATGTGTGTGACTATCCTTGATGAAACCCTATGGACCATGATGAAATATGATTCTTGTGATGCATTGAACTAAGATGACTTCTTGAAAACCCTAGAAGTATAATATTAAGACGAGTATGAGTGATATAACTAGAACTTGTATATAATGTTGTAATTGTGATGAAAAGTGTATATATTTCTACTTCAATTGAAGATGGTGAGTCTTACTAATATGATCTAATCCTAACAAATATATTTTATTATGATTTATGAAATATTGAGTAAACCATCACATGAATGTGGTCCTTTATACAAGCTACATAAAATGAATTAGGAAGGATGATTAGAGATTATGGTGTATGAAGTTGTAACCTAATCCATTCATTTGAGCTAAAGTGAGTAGTGTTATAAGGGATAGAAAAATTATTGTTAATTATGAGAATGCCATTGGAAGTCAATGACATAGTACACTCATCTAATTACAAGAAAGGAAATAGAAAAGAACTAACAAAATGGTTATTAGAACTTAAAATTGAAATTAATGAAATGTGTATGATGAAGTATATAGTCTATATATTTTGATTACATGTGTGTTGACCTAAATTAATGACATATATTAAAACCAGAGTATGAATAATTTCAATGAGAGAGAAACTTTATATGTTAAGTAAATTCGAAATGTTTTGATTCCAAAAGTAGTAGTGACCATGAAATCAAAGAAGTTATGACTAGAAAGTATGAATTAAAGGAAAAATGAAGAAAGGTAATAATTGGATCTAAGAACCTAATCCTAACCTAACCCTAATGTGGTGAGATACATCATAATAATGGATAGTACTCTTAGACGAGGGATTGGACCATGTACATAAAAATAGTTTAATTTAAAACTACAAGATGAAGCCCAAGGATGTGAATTGATTCATATAATTTTATGTTAGCATACTTGTATTCTGAGAATGACCTTCTTTTGTGGATTTCAAATGAGTTCACTTATGTGTTGAATAGTAGAGTAATGAATAGTGGTAAATAGTAAGAGAGGAGTATTAAGTGTGTAATGCACATTTATGCTTTGAGATTTATTCATATGCATAGAAATTGAATGAAATAAGTATATGTTGCATTAAAATGCTTACTATGAGCATGATGAATGGTATGAGATGTTTATATGTTTATATTGTTGCTAATTATAATGTCTTTGTTAATACCTTGTGAGAACTTTGATATGAAATAAATAGATAAGAAAATTTTTGAGATTGAATTAACATGTAATGATTACTTTTGAGAAACCCTATATAGGGTAAATGATGGACAATGAGATTATGTCTCGGGTTGAAGGCCCAATGATGATGATTGCTATGTTGAAAATGGAAAGAATCATATGTGTTGTGAAATTACAAACTATTGTGATTCTTGTTTTGGTCATTGTGTCTCTGATAAGCTTAATTCTTTTTATGTTATTCTAGTTGCACAAAAATACAGACATATGATAAATGATGTTTTGAATTCCTTGAAGTTGACTAAAAGGTATTTATAACAAGTGAAATGATGACACATCTAGTTAGGTTCCCTGAACACCATATGTTTCCCCCGAGTGCCGCATCAGGGAAATGAAATAGATCTACTTGTAGTAATCAGAGAATTATAATAAGGATTTCCAGAGTGTGGATCAAGACCTTAAAGGTCAGTCCATCATGATTTATGAGTGAGTCAACTAGAATGGATCTAGCTCTAAATCCTTATTGTGATAGTCTATGTCCATGAGGAATAGAATTTGATGAAATGAAATATGTGAAATATGAAAAAATGAGAAATGTTGTGATATGTGATATATTGTTTTGCTGGTTCCTATCTCATGTACTGGAGATGAGGATGTGAACCTCTTTAGGCAACCCTGCGGTGAACTTGGTTCTATTGTTGATATCTTAGGGTGCCCGACTAAACCCTAAGATAGTGATAGTGAGTTGTTGATATGAGAATCACACATGGTGAGTTCTACTTGGTCAGGTACAAGTTGATTAGTTCCAGCGTAAATGAATAAAAGTTGACAAGTTGTGCAGAATATGATTTGAATGTTTGTAACAATCCTTGTACTACTAGCTGATGATTTACCATCGTTGATTATGCTTCTTGTTGTGGAAGATGATAATTTTTTTATAGAGATTATCTACTTCATTGCTTATCTGTCTAGTTGGAATTTGATTTAAAATATTTACAAGTAGATAATGTTGGGATTTATATCCACTCTGAATATGATTTGGAATTATTGTCATTTGATAATAATGTTGGGTAAATATGTCTTATGTGGACTTCAGCTTCTGGACTGTAGCTAGTGGGGTGTCACAAAGATGATTTTATTTTTATTTATTGATTCCAAGTGGTTAAATATTGACTTGTTACTCATACTGAAATATTGTTATTATGAAATTAGTAACATCTATTGATTTGTTCATAGACACACTCTAACAGATATTTTGAATTTGGATTTGGTCTAAGTGATTACCTAATCTGAATCATTAGATTATTGTCGTAAACTGGATTTGACTATATGATAGAACTATCTGGTAGACTTTACATATATTTAAGTTTCTTTTAAGTTCATTATACTTTGTTTGATGTTGATGCATGTACTTAGTTTGAGTGGGAGGTATCCACTCATTTGGGCTCTATATGAGTCCCATGAGGTTGTTTCAAATATTTTTAGGTATAATGCTATCCAACGAAGAGGTTATGACAAAAAAGACATAAATAGAATAATCCAGATAGATTAGACTGTCCATGTACTCCCTCTTTCCCAGAATGGATGGTAAATCGAGTTTGTTCATTAATGTACTTGTATTTGATGTAAACTGAACTACATGTGAGAAATAAGATTTGATTCTAGTTTAATAGATTTGAATAAGAAATTGTGTTATCTTAATTTGATGTCCTTGATGTAACATTAGTTTCTAAAAATTGTGGAGAAAGAAAAAGGAAAAAATTAACTGTGATTTTCATATATATAGTTTTAGTCTCCTTTGTCAAAAATTTGTTTATTTGTTCACAATTTGGGTTTAGGTTTAGGGATTCCCTAATGGTTGGTAGTTATGCAAATCAAAAGAGAGGTCCTGGCAGTAAAGCCCCCACTTGGAAATTTTTTTTAAAACAAGGTCCTTAGTAATAAGATATGAATACTCCTTTATTTTATTTGAAATTTCAATTTAAATAATAAATTCATAAATTTTAAGACTGAAGTAAATAAAAATAAAGAAAGGAAAAGTGAAATCTACAAAAGTACTACATAAATTACAAAATATAATTAAAAGATTGTGTTAATATTCAGATGATATATATAATATCTTGAAAGATGTATGCTTTGGAAGAAGTTTGTACAGTTTGGGAAGGTTTTTTTTTTAGAAACAAGAAGAATCCACTTCAGCTGATATGCCCTTGTGCATGGTCATACATGATATAGAAATCACACTTACATAGGATGGGAAATTATCTTGATAAGCAGGTGTCATAGCAAAACTGATTGCACAAGAAGGTAAATCAACCACATAAGATTACCATCTAGGGAGGTCCTTCTGATAACCAAAAACTACTTAGCAACAATTAGACAAGTAGGTAATGTTGGGGTGAATCAAAAAGTTTGAGTTGATTTTTTTTTACCAAAAATGGCTTGGGTGCTTTACTAGGACTAACTAGTAAAGGCATTGTAGATAGTGTTGCACGAGCATCATATGTTGGATACCTCACGTGTAGAATTTTTTTAGTAGTTCAAGACATTATTGTACATCAAACAAATAGTCGTGACATCTCCCTTATGTATTGTGTGTTGCAATATGTGCACTAAAGTGTATTATATCTTGACTCTCTTTCTTCTCTATGTATATGCATATATATACATATACATATACATTTACATACATATATAGGGGACAGAGATAGTTATGACATAATACTTTGTAGTGTACATATCACAAGATACACTCAAGCGATGCTTAAAAGCTAAGACCATTCTTTTGGAAAACCAAACATTTCATAATCATCATTATAATATATAGGCCAAAAGCAAACTGTGATCTCATTTGGATGCTTATAGGCTAGTCATATAAGAATAACAAATTAATGTACACAACTAATATCAAGTGGATCATTTGTGTTGACTTTATATGCTTGACCAATGAATGTCTAAACAAGCACAAATTTTATAAATATTCTATCAACAAGATATTTAAGAAAATCAATTGTTTGTATTTTACAAAAAATTACACAAGGGAAAGTGACTTGGGTGTATGACATGTACAATATGCTAAATGATATTCTTATATAATCCCCTCTCTGTCGATATATATACATATATATACATATATATATACACAAACACACACACATATATATATATATATATATTACATATATATATATTGCATATATACATATACATATATATATATATATATATATATATATATATATATGTATTACATATATATATTGCATATATACATATATCAACATATATATATATATAAAATATATAGTCTATATACTCATTACCTAGGTCAGGTAACAAACTTTTGTTTCCTTTGGATTCAATTTTGCAATAGGAAGGCACCAAACTCTAATGAAAAAATCCTAATACAAACTCATTTTATAAACACATTGTCAAAATTTCATTATGTTCGATGAAAATAATAAAAATTATATTTTATGGAAAAAAATCTCCATTCAGGAAATTAACTAGGAGTTATAATTTATAAATAGAATACCAAAACTACAATAAAAAAGTTTAGATTGGTTATTTGATCACTAATTTATCCTACCCAATAGGGTAACACACACACACAGATATATATATATATATTTATATATATAGGCTGTTTATACAATGCATGCGTGGGTACAGAACTATCACTATACGTGGTGGCATCTACTCATAATTACTTCCAACTTTAACCCTGTAGGAGTTAACGAGAAAAAAAAAACCAAAGTAGCGGATTCCGTGTTTCAGCCGCCTTCTCCACATGCACTGCTCCGCCACCGGCCTTCTCGATCACATTTATCTGCCCATCCGCCGCTGGACGGACTACTACCATCCATCTGTCACGGATTTCGCGTTCTGCGACGATTTTTTATGTGCATTTACAGTTCTTGGTCATCAATCCCTATCTGCATCTCCATACCCGAACAGCAAGAATGGCTTCCCGAGTTCTCAGTTTTTGTAGAGGAGGATGACGAAGGTGTATTTGCGTAGATTTGAACCTTCTTTGACGTTCGTCAGAGTATCCGGTGAAGATATCGATCTTCACCAGGTCAAATCCATGCTCCAGACCTACTATTGTGAAGATCACACCATTGAGGAGGAGGGAGGGGTGGGAGAATTCCCTGATCTATCTGCATTTTAGGAGTAGCAGTTTGTCCAAGCTACAACCAGGTAGTTTTATATTCTCTTCATCACTTCAATCAATTATACTCATTTTCTCACTTTTTCATCATCACAATGTGTATTCATCTCTTTGTCTTTTGTGTGGGAAAGAAACCCAATTTTGTGTCTGCATTTTTCATTTTTGAAGTAGTAACTGTCATACATGTTTTTATGTTTCACATAGTTACTCTTTTGTTATACGCGGTTACTCTTCGGACTGACAGAGTTAGTCTTTGGTGTTTCATGGTTACTCTTCTATTTTGTAGAGTTACTCCCACACACTGTCATGGATCCTAGCCTTGATACAGATGTTGCTAATGCAAGTGTCGGCCGTGACAATGATAATCCTCATTCTTCTCCTTCTGTTGGTGCTTCCACTCTGACCCCAGCTGTAGTCCCTAGAATTGGTCTGTAGTTTGGAAGTTTAGATGAAGGTATCTCCTTCTATTCTAAATTACACTGGCATGATTGGTTTTAACATCAGGAAAGATGACAACAGGTATGAATGGGGAACTAAGATTCTAGTTGCCAAAGATCTGGTTTGTGACAAGCAAGGTAAAATTGACCGTTCTAAGAGGTCAAGAGGGCTTCTGAGCCCCGTTTGTGATGAAGTGGGTAACTTGTAGGATAATTTGTCCAAGAAGAACAAGCTTTCTATGAAGAGGTGTGGTTGTGGATCCATGATCCGGTTCACACTGGATAAGTCCTCATCCATGTGGGTTGTGATTGCCTTTGTTTAGGAACACAACCATGATCTTGTTGATGATGCTCATCTCTGTTACCTGAAGTGTAACTCATCTCTTGATGATACTCAAAAAGAGATCCATTCTTCCACGAGCCAAGCTAACATACCTGTATCGAGACAAATTGCATTGATAGCATTCGAGTCTGGCGGCTATGAAAATCTGACATTTACCAGCAAATAAGCTCATGGACACATCAGTAGCAAGAGGAAAGAGTCAGCCAAATACGACATTGACATGGTTTTGGATCACTTTTTTAGGTTTAAGGTCCTTGATCTGAAATTCTTTTATACCTACCAAAATGATCCCGATTGCTTCCTGACTCATCTGTTTTGGGATGATCCTGTCTCCTTCGAAGACTGCAGGTTGTTTGGCGATGCGATTGTGTTTGACACCACCTAACACACCAATAAGTATTTGATGGTTTTCGAAATGTTTGGTGGTGTTGATCACCATCACAAGACAGTGTTGTTTGCTTCAGCTTTGCTGGTCGATGAGAAGTACGACTCCTTTGTCTGGGTTTTCAAGCAGTACTTACTTTGTTTTGGCAAAGAGCCAGTTTCCATCATAACCGATCAGGACCCTGCTATGAATGCTACTATCATTACTGTTTTTCCGAATTGTAAGCATCGCTTCTGCAGTTGGAACATCCTACAGAAGCTTCCCTCTAAGCTTGGTGTTGTTCCTAACAAGGACCAGATCATAAGCTCCTTGAATGATTGTGTGTGGAATGTGGATGATGTCGACATTTTTTAAGAGTGGTGGGATTTTGTAGTTCAAGAGAATGATCTGTTTTCCATTACTTGGCTTTCTGATATGTATGTGATGCGTTGGGATTGGGTTCTATGGTATATGCAGTCTTCTTTCTTTGTGGGCATGAGGACAACTCAAAGGAATGAGATCCTGAATGTGTTCATTAGAAGCCATGTGAATAGTAGGAAGACTCTCTTTGAACTTATATGTTCCTTGGAGATTGCTTACTCTCATGTGCGGGAGATTGAAAATTTCAAAGACTTTGACGACGAGTACAGTAACCTCCCTTTGTCATCACTGTGGTCTCTAGAGGAGCAAATGAGAGGTATATACACCAAGTCCATCTTTAAGATCTTTCAGTCTGAGGTTCATCAAAGCATGGTCTACAATGTAAAGGAAGCTTCAGAAGAAGGTGTCTTTGAGGTGTATCATGTCGGTGGCCTTGGATCTCCCCATTTCTTGAAGAAAGAGTCATCTAGTGAGATTGTTTCATGCAATTGCTTCATGTTAGAATTCAAAGTTATCCCTTGCAAGCACATCCTGTCTTTTTTTTGGTCGCGCAAAAATCCTGTTACTAGAAAACCAAAACTTTGGGTACAACAGTGCCCCGATGGGAAAACCAAGATCCCTAGTTGTCCCATACAGGGGAACATAAGATGGGATCAAAAACAATAAAAAGGAGCTCCAACTAAGAAGAAACCAGAAATAACAAAGATCGGACTAAACATCACACGTTTAGAAGATGAGGAGAGGAAACACAAGACTCAATAACACATACCCACAAATAAGTCTTTAGAACCACCAACTCATCAACCAAACAAGTAATAAGAGACCTCCCTGATCGCAACTCCCGGTCTAAAGCTCAGCTGGGTCACTAAAAACAACCCATCTGAGAAAGGACAGCCTGCCACTCTGGCCTTCTTCCTTGAAGAAAAGAAGCACTGCCACTGGTCTTAAACTTCATCCAACAAACCAAAACTCCCGATTCCCAGCACCATACCAGGGCACACTAACAGAGGTCATCATTTGGATAACTGCAACTGATAGATCGAACCTTAGAGTTGTTGCAATCAGTACACCCACAAATACAGATCATATAGTAAGACCCAAACAGCCACACAGACCCAGAGCCAAACACCTACAAGGGAAACCAAGGTATAGCGAGTAAAACCTTTTATGGACCGTCCAGCATTAGAGAACTGATCAGTAAGAGGGAAAATCCTCACTTCCAATTTCTTTATTCTTCTTCTTCTTTTTCTTTGCCTTGACGACTTTGTTAACACTGAAGTCATCAAGCACCTCCGGGTCAATATCACAGGAATTAACCGATGAGGCATCATCTAAGTTCCAAGCACTTTTCTGCTGATAATCCAGAGCTAAACCGATGTCAATTGCAAGTTGCTTTGCATGTTGAGGAGTAGCACTTAGTCTTGATATGAGAAGCTCCCAATCAAGGTTAAGTGGCTCACAACCCCTCTCTGGTGAGCAGCAATGCATGTCCGGCTCCTGAGACACACAAAGTCCACTTTCACCCACGATGGAACTGACTCCAATGGAAATTCCAGTAGTTGGTTCACACGTCACCTGACCTGAGTTCACTTTAGCATTCCTACGAACACCTTGCCTTCCCCCATTTTTCCCTACTCTGAGCTGCAGTTGGTTGGGCAACGACTTGCTTCTTGCTGTCAATGGACACGATGGCAATCTATGCCCGAATTGATTGCAATGGGAGCAGATCTTGGGCTTTGCAACGTACCCAACCTTCAACAGCTTGGGAGATGAATCAACAAAGATCATTACCTCCTTCGGGAAAGCAGAACTCGCTTCCATCTCAACGAAGACCAAAGCATCTTTGAGGCAATCCACCGATAGACAAGCATCTTCAATGTCCAGTGGCTTTCTGACCAAGCTTGCCACCCCACCTAGCCTTCTCGACGTCTAGTGAAGACCTGGGTTCTCAAGAATGACCCAGACAGGAAGCTTAGGAAAGTAAAGCGGGGGGAGAGGGGGGCCCGACTCCCACACTTGTTCTATGATGAGCGAACCATCCATCATCCATGACGCTTCCCCTAAGATCCTCTCCCTTTCCGTAGCCGTCGGGAGCTTGACCACAAAACCTTCTGCATCCTCTGCGATGACCTCAAACTGGCCGCTAGGACGACAATGGTGGTAGATCCAGCCATGGAGCTGGCTTCGATAGGGCTTCCTCACTGTGAATCTAATAGAAACGTACTCATCCCAAGATGGGAGAGCTTCGTCATCACTCAAGATCAAGAAACATCTGACGCCATTTCTGACCTCGGGCTCAATAAACTCTATCACAGAGACCTCTTTGCACTTCCTTCCAGTGCGGCTGACCGATAACCAGTCGACCTCGGTGCTAGGCGGAGAGGAGCTCTATTTTCCCACCGGCGTCTACGAAGTCGAGATGGTCGAGGACGAAGAGACCTCCATAGTTGGATTCACTTGAGGGATATGGGCATCCTTGGATGAGGGACTCCTTGTCTCTCCTACAGCCTCACCTGAGCTACTCGGAGGAATCAGGGTCGATTCAGTTGGGGTAGTCCTCGCCTGCATCGCGCCATCATCGCCTCTAGGGATCCTCCCCCTCCCTCGCCCTCTTCCGCCTCTTTCGCCTCTCGCCATCTTTCTGCAGGTGCTGGCACATCCTGTCTTATATGAAGAGTCGTGACTTTTGCACTCTTCCTGAGCCATACATACTGAAGAGGTGGACCAAAGGGTACAGAGAACACCCTTTGATTTTTGGCAAAGCGTCAGTTAAGCATCCATCCACTGGGAGGACACTTCAGCTTGTTTCTGCCTGCAATTCGATTGTCAACATAGTGTGCAGGAACAACGCTATAGATCTTTTCCATGAAAAATGGTTAGCTTTGCGAAAGGAGCTCTTTGACTTGGATCTCGCTGATACTGGTGCAGGTGCTGGTGTAACTGCTTCTAATACAACTTCTTCTTCTGCTGTCAAGGTCCATATCCCTAGTATTTGCAAAACTAAGGGGAGACCTAGATCGACCGATGTGAGGTGTAAATCTGGAGTTGAGATTGCCCAGTCTAAAAGAGAGAGGCAGTGCAAGAATTGCTTAGAGTTTAGGGTTAACCATGATAGCAAGAACTGCCCTATGAAGAAGTAGTCCATTCTCCAGGGATACTCTTTCTGGACTCTGTGTTGTTGTTGTTTGCTGCTCAATGATTATCTCTGGTGCTGCTCGTGTGGTCTGTTGATGTTGGACATATATATTCATTATCTCATCTTGTTGCTGCTATTTTTTATTCTTTTGAGCTGCTGGTGCTGTTAGCTAACCCTTCTTTTCTATTGTTGTTGTTGATTTTGGGCAGCATCCTGGTGTTGCTAAGTGTGTTGTTGTTTTTTCTGTTATCATGTGGTTGGGAGCTGCTGCTGCTACTGCTATTGATGGATGGTTGTCTTTTTTAGTGGATTTTGTAGTTGATTAGTGTGTGAGAGAGGCATATTCAAATCTGTAATGGGTTTATCTTTTTGTGTAGTTTTATGAAAGTGATTTTGTAACCCTCCATGTATTTCACTTGTGTTTGAAATCTATTTGTGTGTTACCTTGAGCTCCAACAGTTGTACGTATACTTTGAATATGTTACAAAGAATCTATTTTGATCAGATGTTACTCTTTTAAAGAATATGTGTTTCTCTTCGTGTGCAATAGACACTCTTTTCTTCTAAAATACCTACATTTTTGGATTAGTATAGTTACTTTCATGTTTGTTCAGTTACTTGTGAAATGTCAATTTGCTGCTGTGGTTCACATACACTGGTTTTGTGTTTTTGACAAACCTTCATCCACAAGAGTTACTTCACAAAGTACAACAGTTACTTTTTGAATGCTAGAGTTACTTTTTATATTATCACAGTTACTCTTAGTGCTGTCACAGTTACTCTTAGTGCTCTTATAGTTACTCTTAGTGCTCTTATAGTTACCTTATGGATTACGAATTCACCACTCTTCTTTGTCAGTGAGTTCTGATACAGTTACCATTTTTTGGAATCGAACACTTGCTCTCATGCTCGTATAGTTACTTTACAAGATGTCCTTGTTACTCTATCTTTCCACATACATGGTTTTTGTGATATGTGTTTTACCTCTCTATTTTTAGAGTTACTCTTACAAAGTATAAGAGTTACTCCTTTGAATCAAAGGGTTTCTTTTCTAGACTATCAAAATTACTCTTAGTGTTCTTATAATTACTCTATGGGTTACGATATCATCATCACTATGATGCTCCGTTCAAACAAAACATCTTAACTAAGCGGAAATGATTATTAACAACGAAATTACTGAAAATCACTAAAAATTAAAACCATTTACAAAGAGGTCCATATACTGGAAAACTCTTTCAAAAAGAACCAAAGTAATTTAATTACATTCTGGTTCAAAAGTACATGACATGTACCATCACTTCTCGAGAATCACATACATCAATTGCCTTGTTAGAACTATACATATGCAGCATAAAATCTCGAGGCATCAAGCCAAAATCTCAGATCGATTTATTAAACTAACTGACTACTAACTCTGAGGACCTGAGAGTACATAGACGACACATAGGACTCTCTACACAAAACATTACAGCCAGTAGCTCCACCTAAGTATCACTGTTATCCCTGTTGCTACTGCTGCTGCTCTTCTCCCGCTGTAGGGTTTCTACCTCTTTTTCTACGTTTACCTAAAAATTTGGATCCCACGGGGGTGAAACGATTGAAATTGTCCCAGCGAGAGATATAACTCTCCGCCAGAAATATTATTATTACAGTTTAGTAAAATAAAACTGAGCAGAAGAATCATAAGTATTCAACAGCAGATAATTCAATTATCTAAGAATATAAGAGTAATGTTCTTCTTATAAGCATTTCAGCTTGTAACTTGATAAAGCAGTATATCATTTATCCAATAAGGAATATGAAGAATATGTATAACATTTATCCATTAAAGATATACTAAGCAAGATGTCATCAACCAGTAATTCTCATATTTCAACCTTAAGCAAATATGCTACACGGATGATTACATTTTACAACTATACTTAAGCCCTGAGGAAATGAGGTATACCGCTCATTCTCCAACCGACCATTATGAAATCGAAATCGGTACCATACATAGGTCAATGGAAGAGTCAGATTCCCATGACCCCATCTTCCTTAGTCAGTGTGAGGACCAAATGCAGGACATCTTGTGTCTCTGTTAAATAGCTTTCCAGGGTATACTGGCAATTTTCTATAGAGTTATAGTGGCATGTTGTACTCTCTTCGCAATCGAAAGATTTCATGTTTATCTCACATCGATCTGGCATTAACATTATCAGGAGATTCGTGTTACATCCATCCCAGTATTCGGGAGATTAATGATACATCCATCCCGGCATATGTAATGAAGGATTGAGAGATTTAATGTTTATATCACATCAATTCCTCCATTAGGGCGTAAGGATATTCTCACCCATAACCCTCACATACTCAATAGTATGCCCTCCAGGAGTTCCTGTAGGAAAACCTATTTCACCATCACTAAACCACTGACGATGATGGATCTATGGCCAGGGCTCTACATGATAAGATTTCACTTGATTAATTAAGTACATTACCATATTCTTTTATCATCAGTCAGGTTTTCAAACATAATTTATTATCACAAATGCTACAAAGAATGTGTAATACTTTTATCAATTTCTTTTAAAAGCTTTATAAAACATTCGGGATCTCAATCCCTTGTCACATCAGGGGCATTCTCATCCCTTAACATTTCATCATCAAGATTATGGAATATGGGTATTCAAACCCTCAATTCATCAAGAACACTTGTTACCACTAATTAGGTAACTAACACCTTTAGGTCATCTGACCAAGGTAAATATGATACTTGCAATACATGCATCTCACATGGCTCTTAAAGCTCATTTAATTTCTTGTTACCTCTTACTAGGCAACACAACATATTATGGCTCACAAGGCCCATAAAACAAATTTAGTAATAAAACATCATAGCTCATACCTGGCTATGTTCAACATCTCATGATACCTGCATGATTAGTACACATGATAATAGTTACATCAATTACATATCAGGACTATTCATGTAAGAGTAGCATCACTATTCCTTCATTAGAGTTAGGATTTCCCAATTCATGTTGATTAGGACTACTCATCCCATTACCCAAATGAGGGTTACGATTTATCATCATATTACCCATCATTAGGGTTTCATGCACTATAACCCAAGATTAGGGCTTCACATACCTTTACCCCTTATCAAGATTAGGGTTTCATGTTAGGGTTTCATATAGCATTGTATAGCATCAGCCAGGATTAGAGTTTCGCATCACATCTCTACATTATGGTTTCACATGACATCACCCTTAATTAGGGTTTCACATGACATCACCCTTAATTAGGGTTTCACATGACATCACCCTTAATTAAGGTTCATTTATAACTTTTCCCAAATTAGGGTTTCATGTAACTTTACCTGAAATTAGGGTTTCATGAAGCATCCTCTTTTAAATCAGGGTTTACCAATAAAAGACCCTGAATTAGGGTTTATCATATGATTACCCTAAATTAGGGTTACACCATCACCCTAGATTAGGGTTTCACTTAGCATTGCCCTAAATTAGGGTTAGGGTTCATTAACCTTCTTGATTAGGGTTTTATGATCTCATCATCCTAGATCATACCCTAATTACATATTTCATTTTGAAAGTGTTGAAGATTAATCACTACATGATTATTACTCATGTATGAGTTCCTCTCTCTCATCCTTTCTAGAATGTTAATTAATTCAATCTTGATTAGGTTGAATCAATTTGAATGAAGGGTTAGCATAGTGTATTGAGTCATTGCTTCCATAAGCATCAATGTCAATTATTCTAAGCATACTTATTCACTAAGTACCTTGGTGATACTTTTATTGTAATCAACCTTGAGATACATTATGATCACTCATGTAGGATTGAGATTAATTGATCCTTCAAACGATCTTGGACTAATGAACCTTCAAATGGTTTTGAGTTAATTGTGCCTTTGAATGGTTTGGATTGAAATCTCCAAACGATCTTGAATTAGTACCTTCAAACGGTTTGAAACTGTTTAAACCTCCAAATGGTTAACTCTCCCAAATAGTCAACATGACCAAACAATTTTGAATAAATACCTCAAACAGTTTGAAACCGTTTAGACCTCCAAATGTTCAACTCTTCCAAATAGTCAACATGACCAAACAGTTTGATGAAACCATTTGAACCATCAATTAGAGTTTTGAAATCAAGAACCATCAATTAGGGTTTTGAAATCAAGAAACCATCAATTGTTGACATTATTGGAACTAATTCAATTGAATCACCATTCAACCATGACATGACCTGACCTCAAACAGTCTTGAGGTCGTTTGACCCCAAACGGTCTTGAGACCATTTGGTGTCAAACGGTCTTGAGACCGTTTGACCTATCCAATCACTAAAATTGGTTGAATTCAATTAGGGTTACTTCAATAACCCGGTTTAGGGTTTGTACTCAAGGAACCTTAAAGTGTTGAACTCTTAGGAATTAATTCAATTAAGTACTATTGGATCATCATCAATATATGACATCATCTGACCTTAAATGGTCTTGAGGTCATTTGACCTCAAATAGTCTTGAGACTGTTTGGTGTCAAACGGTCTTGAGATCGTTTCCTCACCAAACGATCTTGAGATCGTTTAGTCTCAAGAGTGAAACTGTTTGCCCAAGATATTCATTGAAGTGTGTGCTCATGATGATGTCATCATCATCAAGCTTCGATCCTTCAAAATGAACTGCCATTCTTATGGAAATTTCATCAATTATTCAAAGGAATTTCAAGAAGAACAAAATGATCAACAAGTGATGAAGAATTGAATGTAATAATAACATTTAAGGGTTTAAGTTATATAACCTGCCTTTAAAGTTGAATCCAAGCTTCAATATCCATGTCTCCAATGGTGAATGAAGCTATCTCAACTACCCAAGGTCTGTTCTTAAGTCTTTGAGTGAAAAGGATGGCTAGGGTTGAAGATTGAATGAAGAAAACAAGAAATCAAGCATTGATTTTCAGTTTCCACCATGAAATCAAGGTTGAAAATGACTATGGAGCTTACCTACAGGTTGGGGCACGTCACTTTGTTGCTCCTTAGCTTCCTTGTGTTCAACCAAAGCAAGGAAATAAAAAGGGATCGAAAAAGCCGTTCATTTGAGTTGGAAATGGGATGTTTATAATGAAATTCAATGAGAGAGAAAATCTTATAATAATATTTTAATTCCCAAGATTGGTGCCACATCTCCCCCTCAATTCCTTACATGCAAAGACATCTTCCCCATCTTAGAATTCCTCTTCATTATCCATGAATTAAAAGGAAAGAAATTAAGCACCTTAACCATTATAATAATAATATCCAAAATTGAGTGGATATTACTTTTGCTTTAACTAATGTGAGTGGGCTCTCCACTCACTTAGGATATTTCGTGGCCTTTGCAAGGTAAAAGGACGTTCACACTTATTCAAATTCATCCAAAATATTTTTGGTTGAAGGGCACTTCAATTAATATATTTATTTTTGCATTAAATTGAATTATGTTTCCAATTATGCTTAAATCTTGATTATTTTAATATCAAGATTCTCTCTCCTCCAAAATGATTCAAATGAGACACCCCTCTCATTTTATTTTCTCTACATGATGCCAAGAAATATGAGAGACTCTCTAAAGGTGGTATTTTGCATATTGAACCCTAGGTTTTGGGTAATTCACACATTACACCAAAACTAGGTTTTAATGCACAAACATTGCTCAATAAGCTCTTTCTTGGTGCTCAGGCTATCACAATCCATACCTCTGCATCATTCTCATTATTATGATGCTTCAACATCTGAGGAACATTTTATCATTAAACATTTGCAAGTTAACCCCTCAACTTGGGTAATTTGCACTTTAGTCCAAAATAGGTAAAACATTATTTCAACATTATTCAAAAAGGACTAAAATTGAAACATAAGTTCCTCTTGGGCCTTAATTACTTTTCAAGAAATAAGAGAAAGCATATAATTAAATTTGTTAAACAAAACATCTAGGGTTAAAGCATAACCCAGGTCAGGGATGTTACAAATTATCCACCCCTAACAGGGATTTCGTCCCCAAAATCATCAAGAGAAAAGAGAAGGGTACTTCCTCCTCATTTCTTCCTCGAGTTCCCACATAGCTTCTTAAATACCACGATGATGCCAGAGAACTTTCACAAGACATATGTCTTTCTTTTTCAGCTTTTTAATTTTTTTGATCAAGGATCATCACATGTCCTTCAACATATGATATATCATCATTTAGTTCTACCTCCACAGGTTGCAAAACTAACTCTATGTCAGGATGACACTTCCTCAACATAGAGATATGGAACACTGGATGCAACTTATGCAGCTCAGGTGGCAACTCTAGCTTATAGGCTACCTTTCCAATTTGTTCAATGATTGGATAAGGTCCCATAAATCTAGGAGCTAACTTTCCCTTCTTTCCAAATATAAGAACACCTTTCCAAGGTGAAACCTTGAGATATACTCAATTCCAACTTGGAATTCTAAAGGTCTTCATCGTTTGTCGGTGTACGACTTCTGTCTGTCCTATGCAGTCTTTAACTGTTGTTGTATTACTTTAATCTTCTCAGTTGTCTGCTGCACTAGCTCAGGACCCAAAATTTGATATTCTCCTATTTCATACCAACATAAAGGAGATCTACAATGTCTACCATACAATGCTTCATATGGTGCCCTATCAATACTATGATGATAGCTATTATTATAAGCAAATTCTATCAAGCTCAGGTGTAGATCTCAACTTCCTACAAACTGAAGGACACGTGCCCTAAGCAGATCCTCCAAGGTTTGTATGGTCCTCTTAGATTGTCCATCTGTCTGTGGGTGAAAGGATGTACTAAACCTTAACTGCGTACCCAAAGCTTTATGTAGTCATTCCAAAAAATGACTCGTGAACTGGGGACCTCTATCAAAAACAATAGTAGCTGGAACCCCGTGCAACCACACTATCTCATCTATATATATCTGTGCCAGCTTCTCAGCAAGGTAGGTTGTTTTGACAGGAAGGAAATGTGTTGTCTTATTCATCCTATCAACAATCACCCATATGGAATCATGACCTTTAGTTGTTCTAGGCAAACCAACCACAAAGTCCATGGTCACGTGATCCCATTTCCACTACGGTATAGGTAAGGGTTGCATTACTCCGGCATGCCTTTGATGTTCAGCTTTAACCTGCTGACACACCAGACACCGCATAACAAACTCAGCTACATCCTTCTTCAATCCTGGCTACCAATACATATCTTTTAGGTTATGATACATTTTGGTGCTCCCTGGATGCATTGCATACATCAAAGAATGAGCTTCCTCCAAGACTAATGTTCTCAAGTCATTGGCATCAGGTACCACCATCCTACCATGGTAACAGACTACCTAATCCTCTAACTCATGTAAGCCATCCCATTTCTCACTACCATACTCTGACCTGATCTGCTGAACCACAATAACAGTTTGATGTGCTTCTTTAATCTTTTGTTTCAGAGTAGGTTTTATGTGCATCTCTGCTAACAGCCCGGTTAACAATGATACTTTAAGCTGTATATTGTTTTGCCTTAAGGAGATAAGCATATCTCTTTTAAAGCACACTAAAGAGTTCAACTGTGCTTTATCTAAGGCTGGTGATGATGATTTCCTACTTAGTGCATCAGCCACTACATTAGCCTTCCCTAGATGATAATCAATTGTACAATCATAGTCCTTGATTAACTCCATCCAGCGACATTGTCTCATGTTCAACTCATGTTGTGAGAAGATATATTTTAGATTCTTATGGTATGTGAAAATATAGAATGTTTCTCCATAGAGATAATGTCTCCAAATATTCAAATCATGAACCACAACAGCTAGCTCTAAATCATGTGTTGGATAATTCTCCTCATGTTTCTTAAGTTGTCGAGAGGCAAAAGAAATCACTTGATTATCCTGCATCAACACACATCCTAGACCATTCTTAGATGTGTCACAAAAAACTATGTACCCCTTCCCTTGCTCAGGTAACACCAGCACAGGTGCACTTGTTAACCTTTCTTTCAACAGCTGGAAAGAATGTTGATACTTGTCATTCCAGACAAAAGGAACCTCCTTCATGGTCAACTTGGTTAAGGGTAAAGCTATAGAACTAAAGTTCTTAATGAACCTCCTGTAATAGCCTGCCAGTCCTAAGAAACTGTGTATCTCCGTTGGTGTCTTTGACTGTTCCCATTGTAGGATAGATTCTACCTTCTTAGGATCAACACAGATACCTGAGGCGGATATTATGTGTCATAGAAAAGAAACTTCTGGTAACCAAAACTCGCATTTGCTAAACTTAGCATACAACTTATGCTCTCTTAGTAAAGTTAAAGCCTGGCGGAGGTGCTACTCATACTGTTGAGCATCTCTATTGTATATCAAGATGTCATCTTTGAAGACTACGATGAACTGATCAAGAAAAGGTCGAAAGATTCTATTCATGAGTTCCATGAATGCAGCTAGTGCATTAGTTAGTCCAAATGACATAACTATGAACTCGTAGTGACCATACCTTGTCCTAAAGGCAGACTTAGGTATGTCACTCTCCTTGATATGCAATTGATGATATCCTGACCTCAGATCTATCTTAGAGAATATAGTTGCACCATGAAACTGATCAAACAGGTCATCGATCCTCAGTAGAGGATACTTGTTCTTTATAGTTACTTTATTCAACTGTCTATAATCAATGCATAATCCCATCGATTTGTCCTTCTTCTTAACAAAGAGAATCGGAGCACCCCATGGTGAAGTACTGGTTTGGATAAAACCTTTCTCAAGAAAATCTTGCAGCTATTTCTTGAGTTCTGCCATCTCAGCAGGTGTCATTCTATACAGTGTTTGTGCTATTAGTTGCATGCCCAGAATTAGATTAATCTCAAAATCAATCTCTCGGGGTGGAGGTACACCTAGAATTTCCTCAGGAAACACATCTTTAAACTCCCTAACTATCGGAACTTCAAATAGATTAGAGTTCTCCATTGTGGTATCTACCGCGTGCCAAGAATGCAAAGCATCCTTGTCTCATCAACTTCTCAGCTACCATAGCTGAAATAAGACAGGTTGGAAGAATCTTTCTATCTCCCTGAAAGATCCATGTGTCACTATTATCTGTGAACACAGCTTGTTTGGACTCACAATCCAAGACAACCTTGTACTTTTCTAGGGTGTCCATTCCAAAAATTATATCAAACCCGTGCATCTCAAGTGGTATAAGATCCACATGAATGCAATGTTTAGAAAAGGAAAGAGTGCAGGGAGAACACACCTCCCGCAACACTGTAGATCCCAACAAAGGGGTTTCTAATAATAGACTATCTGCCCTATGGCTGACAGTCATGTTGCAGTCATGAATCACTCTTCGAGTGATGAAGGAATGCATAACACCCAGATCAATTAAAATAGATACGAAGCAGGATGAAGACATATTAGCATGAAATAGTTTCATCTCACCTGTCACAACTCGAGGGTTGACTACTGCTTCGGGTTGATTCATCACATAGAATCTCATCATTGCTTGTTGTTGACCCTGTGCTTAGTTGTTTGGTGCTAATGAACCAGCTTGGGATGCTTGCCCACGTTCTCGAGTGCCACTTGAAAACTGCCTCCTCTGAGAGCCTTGTTGACTCTACCTCTGGTGTTGAGTCACACTTGCTTCTCTAGCTCGGCAATCTTTCATCAAATGCCCCATCTTTCCACATATAAAAGAACCTCTGTTCTCCGGCTGTGGCCTGGGTGGTCCTGTTACCGATATTGATGCTGAGCTGTGGGCTCCTTCTGGTGGGAAACTACAGCCTCTACCCCTACTCGACATCCAATGTGTCTGGGTATTGAACCTTGGTGGTGCTATTGGTGCTGAAAATATCGGTTTCTTGAAACTTTTGGACCCTTGTCCTTGAAACTAAGTGTACACCTTCTTACCGTTGGTCTGACGCTTCTCAATCACCGACCTTTCTATCCATCTCACGGACTCCACAAAGATGGTGAACCTCTCTCTGTTCTCTAAAGCAGACACAGGAGTGGTCAAATCAGCGTTCAACCCCTTCTCAAAATGTTGAATTCTTTCTTCATCAGTAGTTTCCATATGAGGATAGAACCGCAAAAGCTCCGTGAACTTAGCCTCATACTCGCTAATGTTCATTGGTCCCTGCCTTACACTACAGCAAAAATACCCATTAGTGGCTTTTATTCCAGTGGCTTTTCTAAAAAAATGCCACTATCTATGTAATGCAGTGGCATTTGTAATTTAAATGCCTCTAAACCACGTATTATGGAGTTTATAGAAAAGACTTACCAATTAAGGCATTTTTATAATTAATTAGTGGCATTTCAAAATTGCCAAATCAAACGAGCGGGCCACAATTAGTAAAAAATTTCTATTCCCGCGCGGCTTTCCCGGCATGCAAAACGGTTCCTCTTCTCCACGCATTGGGCAGAGACATTTACTCCCGACATTTTCTCTGCTCATAGAACCCACGAAGTCGACCTAGCCTTTTCGCCCTATTCTGCCAGACCATGGATGCTACCTGCTGAAATGCTCTCTGCTCTTCTCCAAGGTGTCGGCGACGTTGCCAAGGGTTGGAGGGGACGCTGAGGAAGAGATCAATCTCCCAACTTTCTGGTGAGGACTGCGGCGGTTTGCCACCCTACTGCTTCAGCGCGCGACAGGTAAGTACACCCCACGAAACAATAAACACACATGATCTTTCCCATCCATTCTCATAGTTTCCATTCTATCAAGGTATATATGATAATCGGTTTATGAAGATAGTCTTGAAATATGATGATTTCATTGTTTTATATCCAGCAATCACTTCCTTAATCGTTTATATCAAGCCATCGACCATCCTTCTTTGTTAGATTTAAACTTGGATTATTTTACAGTCTTGAAATATGATGATTTCATTGTTTGATTTTACAGTGTCGCATTGGTTTTGGTTATGTATACAAGTTTGCTAAATGTTAGTGTATTCATATAAAAATGTGTGTATTGTTTTATTAAATTGTAAGGAAAATGAAGCATCCACTTTTTAAAAAGTAGTCGCTTAGGTGCTCATCTGATGTCTGCACATCTCTTGTATCTTTGTTTGTAAATCATTGACGAATAGGCAATTAATGTATCCTTACCTAGGCCACCACCTTTGGTGGGTTGGCGCTCTCTGATGAGAACAGGGGTTACCACCATTGGGCTAATGAAGGGGAGAGATACTCATCTTTATGTATGTAGGAAGAGGCTAAGGAGTGAACAAGGTTTATGAGATGGTCATTTCTTGTGTAATATTCTAGGATTTCGAAATGTCTAAGGAAGAATAAGACCTTTGTATAATTACTAGTATACATGTTTTTTGGGTGTGGTTTCTTCAATTTTCCTTTGATTACCGTAAACTTGAATGGTCTATATTCTTATGCACTACCAATTGACAAAAACCTTCACCATCCCTGAAAATTAGGGTCTTTAAGCAACAATGAAGCAATATACCAAGGGTATGCAGACAAGTTGCTATTAACACTAAGCTATGATTGCACAAAATGCAGGGGTTCCATTGTGGAACAACAATAATTTTTTCTCTACCATAGAAAGTCTAGTTTTCCCTCTTGATTTCTATATTGAACGAATTGCATGGCTTCTGTGCAGTGATGTTTACATAATGGTTGATTCATGTTTTTTTTTGGAGTGTACGTCTTATCTCAGTACAGCTTTAATGTAAACACATTGCATTGTGGTTACTTCAGTTCCATATCCAAAAAAAAATTTTGTCTTTTGATGGCATGTTATGTTACTCAAGAAGTTTATAGACAATTATATATCTTTACTATATAAGTACTCCAACCTCTCGCCTTGGGCCAGGAACCATCAGCTGGATGGCACACTAGTTCCTCCAAGTTCTTGGTCTTCTACACTCAGATCTTATACAAGTTGTACATTTGTATGGTCCCTGACCAGGTTTCATCAAACTAGATAATGATGTTGCCCATTCTCTAATGGGTTCATTCCTTTCAATGTTGATAGAAACCATGGGGAATATGTTTATGGACTACTTGCTTCACTTTAAAAAATATATTGCTCTATATTTTGCAAATTTATTCTACTTTTTTTGAAAATTTATAATATCATTATATATACTTACAATTGTTAGTACTAATATTTGTAGTCTCTGTTCATCCACAATAGTCACTATGGCCTGGGCATCTACCCCTCGCTCTTTTTCCTTGAAGTAGAAAAGTTGGACATCACCCTAGACGATCGTACACTTGCACAACTCACCATTCCCAGACATTGGCATCATCTAGACGGAAGACGCTACACGGCTGGTCAAATGACCTTAAAGCTTGGGAACTCGACAAATGTAATCAAGGTTCAGTATGATGGTGATGGCAATCTGGTATCCACAACTAGTTCGCGTGGGTGGATTGGGAGAATGGGAATTGGCTGTATGGACCAGGTTTTGCTTCGTCCGATTGGTGACAATACCATACAGGCTTATATACATAACTACAACAACAATTTTCCTTCTCACCTGAGATGGTATATGCACGATCCAGGTTGTACCATATCTGAGGAGACGTCATTCGATGAATTCGACATGCCTAAGGTGCAATCCTTGCCCGTTGGTACTGCCTTGTACCCCATGACCATCAGTTCAGATTCGTCTACCAGTGACTCCATCCTCAACACAACATCATCAACAAAATGGACACGTTATAGTCATAACGGCTGTCACAATTGTTGATGATTTTTTTAACTTTTAAATTAGGAAATTATCAAAAAATGTAATTTGTGTTGTATTACTTAATGAACATTAGTAATCAATGAAGTACTGTGAATTTAAGGTACCCAATGTGATCTTGATGATGGCTTGCAAATGTTTTTCTCTGGTGTGGTTTCGAGTGATGTTTTTCTTTGAGGATTGCCTCAAAGTGATGTTCTACTTTTATCCTTTTTATAACTATGTTGTTTGTATGACAGACTTACTCATAAATGTTATATTTTTTACTATTTTTAAGAATGGATAATTGTTGGATGGCAGAGGATGAACGAACGAGTAGTAAATACCTTTTATGTTGTTCAATTTTGTTTTAAGTGTCTTCATTTTTGTGTGACTTGATATACTCAGGATGAGAGAACAGTTAAGTGACAGCTTCCATAATAAGATAACTACAAGGAATGATCCGAACAACATCATTGACTCTTGTACGAGGACTCATTTACCTAGAATTACTCCACAAGGTTGTTGGAAAGCTTTGAACCTATCATCCAGTAATCACTCCAAAAAAAAATTAGCTTCCCTTCCACCTAATGTTCAAATTGACAGACCAAGGAAATTCAATAACACTGTTGCTAGCTCTACTGTTACAAGAACACCTTGTGATGGACAAGGTAATCATATCATCACATTTATAGTGCTGCATTTAATGATATATAATTTCTATATATGTTGTATGCTTTATGAATGAATGCTCAGGTCAAACATATCGACAACGGGTGCCTAATGGAAATGCTTCAGTGTCTAACCATTTAAAAAGAGTAGACAGTAGAGCTTCCAATAGTCAAAATAGCCATGCATTTCATTATCACATGGAGCAAAATGGCCTATCTAATCACCATGATGAGTTGTTAAATGCTACAACAACACCTTCTGATGGGCTAGGTAATCAGTTAATTCATTGCATATATAGTGCTTCCTTTAGTGATATATAATTTCCATTTATGTTATATCCTTTATGAATGAATGCTCAGGTCAAAGACATCGACCACGGGTGCGTAATGGCAATGCTTCGGTGTCCAATCATTCTAGAAGAGTAGACAGTAGAGCTGCCAATAGCCAAAACAACCATCCATTTCATGACCACATGGAGCAAAATGACCTCTTTGATCACCATCAAGAGTTGTTGGATGCTACAACAACACCTTCTGATGGGCTAGGTAATCGGTTAATTCATATCATTGCATTCATAGTGCTGCATCTAAAGATATATAATTTCCATTTATGTTGTATCCTTTATGAATGAATGCTCAAGTCAAAGACATCGACCCCCGGTGCCTACTGTCAATGTTCCCGTGTCCAATCAATCAAGAAGAGTAGAGAGTAGAGCAAGTAATAGCCAGAACAGCAATGCATTTCAAGAAACCATGGAGCAAAATGACGTCTCTGATCACTATGATGAGTCGTTGAATGCTACGCCAACACCTACTGATGGGCTAGGTATTCAGTTTATTCATATCATTGCATTTATAGTGTTGCATCAAATGATATATAAATGAATGCTTAGGTCAAAGACATCGCACACGTGGTCGAACACAATGTTTGCAAGTATGGAAAAGAAAGTGTGGTGATCAAATTCCCATTGAGATAAATCAATTTGGACAACTAGTGGGTAAAAACCAATGTCACTTCATCATGTTTTTTGACAACCATTGCAAGAGATCCCAATCTTTGTCCATTAAACTACGAGGACTGGAGACAATTTACAGCAATAAAAAAGAATCCATATGGAATTTTGTGATGGTACAATATTAAAATTTATTTTTAAATGGTTAAATGATGCTTCTAATTGATATCCTTATTGTCGGTAGAGTAAATTCATTATGGACATAGAATTAAAGGAGTGGACAATGAAGAGACTGGGAAAGAAATGGAAGGACCACAAGTGGGAGTCACAGAAACTATACTTCGTAGAAGATAGTCCATATGAACAACAACTTGAACAAGTTGTTCCTCGCGTGGAAACGTCTCAATGGAAATTTCTTGTGGATTACTGGAGGAGCAATAAAGGAAAGGTAATTTTTTGTATCTATTAATTGATATTTAATTTACCTCATAGATAATTAATATGGACAATACTACAATTGTTTTTCACAGAGGAAGTGTATAACTAACAAGACAAGTAGAAAATTTCAAAAGGTTAGCCACACAACAGGAACCAAGTCATTTGCTTGTCTGAAACATGATGTAAGTTAGTCAATATTGTGATCCAACTAGACAATTTGGAGACATCCGTTTAAATGATGTTAGCAATAACCATGTTTTAATGATACGGTTGGAGAAGGAAACAGGTGGGGAAGTTGATCCCATTGAGTTTTTTGAGAAAACTCATCTTAAAAAACCTGGGAGCATAGTTGATATTGAATCTGCCAAAATTTTGGTACAAAGATTCCTATCCTATAGTATTATATTACATTTACTACATGGAAACATTTATATGTTTGGTATAAAATTCATCTCCTATGTTCTGTTGTGTGTAGGAAAAAAATTTTGAGGTAGGTGTGGAGCTGTGAAGAAACCAACCTGATGTTACTTCAGCTAAAATTTATAGGCAGATTATGGGAGAAGAGAGACCAGGATATGTTCGTGGTTATGGACTTGGACCATCACCTTCTAATATCTGGGGCAAGAACCGTAAATCTTGAGAAGCTGATGAAGTGCAAAGGAAGCATTTCTAAGATCATCTTGAACAACAACGGATGGAATTTGAAGCCAAAATTCAAGAACAAAATGCAAAAATAGAGCATATACTAGCCTTGTCTAGAGCAGGAAACAGTCAATCATCACAACATGTATGCACTGGCCAGGTATGAATACATTTTATACGAGATGTGTGGTATCAATTATTTTCCATGTTGAATTTTGATGGCCTTATGACAAAGATAAAATAATTGTGCAGATCGGAATGAGACATTCAACAATTTATAACGGACAAGTATGTTTGTATTTGTGTAAATTGCACATAATTCTACATTTATATAAATTTTTTATTTAAATTGTATTTAGTTTATAGGAAGTGTATGTGCTGAGTATCGCAGATGCAGATGATAAAGTTGCAATCGGTTGAGTATCTGAGGTTGACTCCTTACAAATGGTGGGAGGTGCAATTTTAGGCTCATCATGTGTTGGTGTTTCTGTAGAGGTTGTGGTGATGGCCAACGAACCTCTAGTCAGACCTTCTGAGTAATATCAATATATGGATGAAGTTATTGGCAATGTCATAGCATGGCCAAAATCACATTTACTGCCAAAGTGAGCATATAGTATTGCTTATAATATGACATAATTGAAAACAAAACTAGTATCTAAAGTCATTTCCATTTGTTTTAGGTCATGAAGTGTAAAGATAGATAATTGCATTATTGGATACTGTGTAGAGAGATGAAAGCTATAGTTGTGTTTCTTTGGTCCAATTTTTTATTAGTACAAAACGATCCAGATATTGTTGTTTCATGTCCATTTTCATAGACAATGTTGCCAAATGACTATCCTATTTTGCTTTTATCTATGAGCAGTGTCTTACCTTCTTGTGTGTGACATTTACACAACATATTTTGTTTTGACCTACTGAATGTGAATGTCTTTTTTGCTTCCTAAGTCAATAGTTCTCTATAAATTTTTCTTTCATAACTTGATCACATGTTGCATGATAGCTTACTAAGTCAATATTTCTCTGAAGAATTGTGCATTTTGTGCCTTCTACAACAAACAACATGTCATTGCGTAAAAGGCCAGTTTTTGGAGATCAGAGGCCATTCTCGAGAGCTAAGGTTGTCAGCTCATCTCTTATGAAAGGCTTTTGCTCAGCTCTTGTGAATGGCCTTTAATCTCCAAGAACATAGTTGCTGTTAGGACTCAAAAATGGGATTCCTCACCCTAGAACTTGTCTTATAGGCAATCCAACAAAATGGTACATCCTTACATGTTCTTGATGTATTGCAGCCTAGCCAAAGTAGTATCTAAAAGTAGTATCTAAGGTAGTATTGCAGCCTATCCAGAGTGGTTTTTAGCTATGAACAGTGTTTTTGGATTCTTGTGTGTGAGATTTACACAACATATTTTGCTGTGGTGATTCGCCTCAAGATGGTTTGTGGTTGAGCTTCTATGATTGCTCAATATTTAGGCTATTAAGATGTCTAAAATGTAACTGAGATATTTTAGTCGCATGCTTCTATGTGTCCTAATTTCTCTGCAGAGGTACAACAAGTCATTTTCAACATTTCCATGGCACAACAAGTCATTTTCAACATTTCCATACTCTGCTTTGGTTAAGAAGTCAAGGAAGAAGCCTCAAGAAATAATGGGTGCTCTTAGTAATATCGGTTCCTCCATGTTCCCTTAATTGTTAAAACAACATCTATAATAATACCCTTTCTGTAACATGTGGTTGTGATGCAGCCCCTAAAAGCCAATAACTATGGTAAGGATCCTCTACTAAGATCATGTACAGAGAATGACCTTAAATATCCAAGTACACAGCTGCTGTTAGGACTCAAAAAGGCATGTTTTTGGAGATTAAAGGCCACTCTCGAGAGCTAAGGTTGTCATCTCATCTCTTGTGAAAGGCTTCAGCTCAGCTCTTGTGATTGGCCTTTAATCTCCAAGAACAGAGTTGTTGTTAGGACTCAAAGATGGGATTCCTCACCCTGGAACTGGTCTTACATGCAATCCAACAAAATGGTGCATGCTTACATGTTCTTGATGTATTGCAGCCTAGCCAACATTGGTTTCCAATTTTGCTTTGGGTTGTTTTAAGGATTCCTGGATAAGGTATATTTCACTACTTCACTTTGCTTTTTTTCAGTTGAAGGGGATAGTGAATCTGTTCTGGAAACTCTTCTTACTTATCAGGGGATAGTGAATCTATTTCTGGTGGCCATGTTAGTATAGATTTGAAGACCTGAAGCCTCTTGTTGATCTACATAGTCAACTTGCATGTTTTGTTGTTAGTTGTTTATTACATGTGGTGGTTGTCATGACTGGTGATGGTGTCAATGATGCATCTGCTCTGAAAATGGTAGACATTGGTATTGCCATGGGAATTGCTAAAACTAAGGTAAGTATATTCGCTATATGTCAATTTGTATATCTATCTTCTTGTCTTTTAGTAATTATTATCGATAATGATTGTTTCTTCTCTTTTTATGTGTCAGTCCAGGTTACCAAGGAGGCTTCAGACATGGTTCTTTCTGATGATAACTTTAGTACAATAGTTATTGCAGTTGGCGAAGGGAGATCTATCTATAACAACATGAAGGCCTTCACCAGGTTCTGCTCTTATTAATCATTATATGCTTTCTTACCTTACTAAAATCTTTCAACTTATTATGTATAGACTATAGTTTTATGAGAACCCTGGATGACATTGAGTTTGATAACCATCTTTTACTTTTTACATAATTGTCAAGATTGTCAGCTTTGCACCCTTTCTATCATGTGCTTAGTTCTGTGCTTAGCTGAATGTCTATAGCTTTGTTGCATGGAAAACTCTATTCAGCTGACATAATGTGAATGGTACAGTTGAAATTATCACCATTGTCAAACTTATTAGGAAAGGTGAGAAGGTGGGTTCTTCTGAGGCTGCCCTTCTTACCAAGCTCAGCATCAGACCCTTCTCATATGGATTGGTTGAGCTATCAGTTTATGACAGTGGATCCGTATTCAGCCCTGAGCTCCTTCACCTTACTAAAGATGACCTTATTGATAAATTTGGCAATGGTGCTATCTTCCATGATACTATATTAACAACATGCTAGTGTGGTAAGTGTTTTTGTCTTACATTTGCATGCAAGTGCTCAACATTTTGCTCACTTCATTGCAGGATCGTAGCAAGTTTGCAGTTGTTGCTGCCCCTATTGCTGCTTCAGGCTATGAAGCTGCACCTGCTACTTCTGCTACCAAGGTGGAAGAGAAGAAGGAAGAACATGCTGAGGAATCTGATGACCATATGGCCGTAATGCTATCACTGCAGCTGAGAAGAAGGATGAACCTTCATTGCAGTGTATCTGGTCTACTGCTGTAGAAGCTCACAACTACTTGGAATGCTAGAATGGAGCTGTATGTTTTTGTAAGAAAATGAGTTTGCATTCCTTTGGGGGGTCTCCAAGTGAAAAATGAGTTGTTATCCAGTTAGTGTTCATGTCTACAATATGTACCATATATAGTCATATGTGATGTTGCTGTATTCAATACAAGGGGCAAGGTAAAATGTCCTCCCCATGTAATTGCCATTTGATTATAAATAAAAAAGTTCAATACTTTTGGAATGTGTTCGGCTTCAATTGGCATTCAATTAGAAAACTTGATCATGAACTACAAATTGACTGACTAAAATCCATAAAAAATTAGTAATGCATAACTAGTATGTCATTAGTGGCTTTTTTCATAAGCCACTACATTCAATCAAAATTGTTTTATACAACAACATTATACAAAATAGTGGCATTTGATTAAAAGCCAAATGATGGATAGTGGCTTTTCTATAAATGCCAAATTATGGTTTAGTGGCCTTTATGTGGCATTTATTCGAAGCCACTAAAGACAAACGTTTAGTGGCTTTTACAACTTAAGCCACTATCTTTCTTGTGGCATTGGCGCTAGAGGCATTTTTTTAAATGTCAACAAATGCAGCTAAACCTATTTACTGGCTTTTTTTCAGTGGCATTTCTGAAAGGCCGCTGATGTGAATGTTTGTTGTAGTGTTAACCTCTCAAACTGAGAAATTTTGTCATCTAGAAATGTTTCAGGCAAGTATCTATTGACAAATTCTCATCTGAATACTTCCCATCCGATCTCAACACCTGGCCTCTTGCCCTCTTCTATGGTCCACCAGTGGCCAACACTCCCCTTAAGAAGGTATACTGCATGTCTAACCTTCTAAGCTTCTAGAATATTAAGGATTCTGAAGGCATTTTCCAGCTCAGTTAGCCACATGTTTGCATCTGTTGGGTCAGCTGTTCCAGCATATTTTGTGGCTCCTACCCAGTGAAGCCTCTCAAAAGTCTTGCCAGCTCCCTGTCCCTCATTGTGGGTTGGTGCCCTAGGTGCAGGTGGTGGCATACTATCTTCCATATGCGTCATGGTTGCCACGAACTTCCCAAACAGATCATGGAAAGCTGGGTTCTCTAGTACAGCTTGATACCTTTAGACTTCCCCTTTATCTTTTTGATCCCCATCACAAACTAGGTTTGTTTTTCTTCATATGTGTCTCATCTATTCTCAACATGCCCAACAACTCTGTCAACAACTTCTCAAAGTTGTTAATGTTGTAGTTCATGACAACTAACTATATGACTCTGGTAGTGACTGCAAAATCACATTAGTGGCCAATTCTTGAACCAAGGGAAATCTCAGTTTGGCTAGGTTCTCCAAATACCCAATGAAATTGAATACATGCGGACCTACTGGATCTCCCTTTACCATGTTTCACTTGAACAATGCCTTAGAGACATTATATCGCTCCTATCTTGGTTGATCTTGGTACATGTTCTTGAGATGTGTGACCATCTCAATCACCCCCATGTTCTCATACTGCATTTGCAACTCATAATTCACAGAGCATAGCATCAGACACTTGACATCGACAACATATTCATTATGCTTCTTATAAGCATCCTTGTCATCCTTTGGAGCATTTTGAGGTGTTTCATCTGGTTATGGCATCTCCAGGACATAGAGTTTTCGCTCATGTATGAGAATACTTCTCAGTGTCTTGAACTAGTCGTGGAAGTTGTTCCCAATTAATTTGTCCTTCTCAAGGATCAATTACAGATAAAAGTGATTGTTTGTTGTTGCCATTTGATTCTACAAAAGAATTTGCAATTTTGCCAAAAAAATCATTTTTTATTTGATTTGATTAAATTTGGGCAGTAATAATTAGGTCTTCAATTAATTATCTTTCTCATTATTTTATTCAAATTGACAACCCTCAAGTATCGATTTAGAAAATTGTAACGAACAATTTTATAATGAGCCAAGATCCAAAATGATTCAATTATTACCCAGCCTACATTAGTGTCCATAATCAACCATTAAGGTAAGAAATCATGCCAATTGCATCATATACAACTCTTGGATAGATGATATGTGCAACTCCTTGCCATAGTCATCTGCATGCTTCTGGGATTGGGCTCTCCAAGTCACCAGTTAAGCCTGACCCAATAGCCAATACATTAGATATGCACCATGCTTTGTGCAAATCTATGTATCTACCATCACATTTCCACGAGATATACAGTGCAACATGCTTAATGAAAATCTACTCTTGGTCGATCAAGCTTATCATGTGTATTGCTATTGGAAAGCATCTTAGAATTAATATGTTTGATTGAGGGGTTATATATATATATATATATGTATATATATATATATATATATATATATATATATATATATATATATATATATATATATATATATATATCACCACATATATAACATGTATCACATACATGCTATATCCCACAACTTTAACATGCAATATAAACAAAAAGAGATGGTTATGGACATGTCTACTTATAATTCCTTGGAGGCACAAGGAAATACTACCACCTAGGTCAATCATCACATCACATGCATGGACCTGATGTTGGTGTAGACATGTGCTTGCAAATATGGGTAGATCGGTTCAATCCTTGAACCATTCATATTGCCTCTTGGCTAGTTGGTTGGTCCTCCTATCCAATCGATGTTTGGACTCCTTCCAAATGGTCGGATGGGCCCCCTAGGATGGCCGTCTAGCCTCCTATCCAACTGATGTTTGGAGTCCTTCCAGACGGTTAGTTGGGCCCACCAAATGGTCGTCTGGTTCCATCGTCCTATCCTCCATGGTCCTCTAGATGGTTGGATCATCTCACAACTTGGTCGTCTCAACTGGTGATGAACATCTTCAATGTCATTTCATGAAAAAAAACTATCCTATTGCTACTTTATTACATTGAATAGGAGAAACCTCAAGTTACATTTGAGGGGAGCAAAGGTAGGAAAGCATTACTTTACATTGGGAAGAGGGAGGAAGAGGTTTGGTAAGAAGACCAAGATAAATAAGAACCAAACCATCCAACCACACATAGATAAAGCATATTGGCCATAACCACACTACACATCCACCATCAAAATCTCTTTTGGGGCGACGCGTGTAAATTGCATATATATCATATCATATATATATTATTTTGGGATTATGTGGTCTTTGATCGGATACACATATGTGAGAAGTTTCAACCACTACTACAGAACACGCCTTTGGCGTCGGTTTTTTAACCCCCTTTGGCGACGGGTTTCAAGCGACGCCTATGTGGGTGCCGCTAAAGGTCGAACTCTTCGGCGTCGGTTTTCTAACCGATGCCTATATGCTATATAGGCGTCAGTTATATATAGTTGGATGACATCTATAGGGTTCGCGCCACAAAAAAGAGCACCACCTAGGACACTTTCTGCGTCGGTTAACAACTGAACAACCGACGCCATACTCCCAGATGACACGGTGAAGCACGGCTGTGCTTCGCTGCACGGCCGTGTTTAGTACTATAGGTGTCGGTTTTATACGAATAAGCAACACCTTTTCCACCACGTTTGTGCTTTCCTGCACGGTCGGGTTGTTTGTCATATTAGGCGTCGGTTTTTATCCAATAACCGACGTTGTAGGCCTTTGATGACGATGCTCTATAAATAACCGACGCCTATACTTTATTTATTTTTTTCTTATCAGTTTGTAGGCCTACTGTGGCTGGTCAGTAGGATGAGAACCTGCAATTCAGTTTTCTGAACTGCAGGTTTATGACATCCATTGATATCAGCCTACAAACATGCCACAAACCTGCAAAATCAACAAATATTTTTTCACACAAGTAGATACATTCAGACATCAATTCAATTCTCACATTCACACATGTAGAAACATTCAAATACATGTAGAAACATTTAGACATGTATAAACATTTAGAAATATTCATTTACAAAATATCATTCAGCATCGCTATCAACATCCCAATTATATCTTACAATCGCCACTGCTTGTATGGCTTTTGCCCATTCTTCTCTTACTTCATTTAATGCTTCCATCGTATATGGAGCATGTACATTTTTTAAGCGTTTACCTATAGTGTGGTCAGTTTTAAACACCTACAAAGAGAATGATGTATATATATAAGTAATAATATGAAAATAAGATTGATATATTTCATACTAACTAATGAGACTATATATAATACCTCATGTATGGTATTAATATCCAATGTGGCATGTCGGATAATCATCTACATAAATCGCATCACATAGTATGTGCATGCCCAACCGTTGTCTTGTGTAGCGCAATATAAATTGAAACATACAAAATATTAAAAAATACAACTAAGCACAGTTCACATAAATAATATATACATTGGAGTCGGTAACTTGCTTTTACATTCTCCCAAATTATTGGCTAGTTCTTTCTCCTTGGGACATTTCCTCCATCATTTTTTGAATGCATCTAAACCCCTACGTGTTAATGTAACACAGTAAATTGCATAATTAAATAGTAATGTAATAACATAAGTTAACGGATATAAAAATGAAATATTTCTCACCAGAATAATGGCATTCTCAATGTGTGTCCAATTTTAGTGTTCAATGTACTTCCCACAGGATCTAGATAATAAACAGTGAACGTCTCGGGGACAATAACTAGTAACTCCCAATGTCTAGCGCTATAGGTAAAAAAGTTAAAAATTAATAACTCAAAATGCACAATAAAAATGGAATTTTCTTAAGTCCAAATTATAAATAAAGTAAACTTACTTGACATTGAATGGAGCTATTATTATCGTCTTCTTTTGTTGATCGAAAATTGTAAAAGCATCTATACAGTATTGTTGAACACTATCAGGGTCTTTAGCTACCACACTAATCAATGATGGAATCAAAAATCCCACATGATGAAATGCAAATTGTTTGCATTGATCTTCGACTAAGTAGCTGCAAAACATGTATTACGTATGCATTAATATATAAGAAACCAGATCACCGGATCTTACACAAGGTATATGGATGTATAAACATGATCTCACCTTATCCATGTCTCTATCATTGATGAATTCAACCAATCATACATAAATAGCTCAATAATATCTTGTATAAATAAAGAGCTATCGTATGATTGACCTGCATAATCTGCTTCTAAAGAAACAATTATAGGGCAATGTATATTATGTGCCCGTAGCCAACATGCCATTCCCCTACAAGCAGGACCTAACGGGTATTTTCGGTTAGTTAGAACCCAACTTGGTAATGAAGGAAGTGGAGGTGGAGGCCTAGGTGCTCCGGGTGTCTTCTTTTTAACCTGTATATATAATTTCAGATCAGTTGACCTCATATATACACATTAACAATCTAAAGTAATGTAAATTTATCTTACAATTTCAGTAGTGTAGATGACATCTACTTTGGGCCACAATATCACCCTGCCTTCTGCCTCACCAAGTGTATCAATATCTGGGTGGGCATATGGCAATGCAGCTTCCCTCCAATCGGGTAATACACATATCAGGCTCACATGAACGTAGCCCTACAACATTGGAGTCCCATGAAATGTTGCCCCAGGAAGGGACTGGTAAGCATGCGCCTCTGCAACAACATAGTCTTGCATTCTTAAGCGGCATGGCTTCAATGCCTACAAATTTACGTAAAGAATGTTATACATATATACATATAATCTTGAAAACATATCATCTTGAAAAGACTAGCTACAATGTCATAAACAATACTTACAACAGACATGCTAGGCGATGGGTCTCCAAGATTACTCGCAGTCTGTGCATCAGGAGACGAGTGGGTCGCCATAGGCTGATTGGAAGCCTGAGATGCCTTCCATCGCACTATTTCTTCCTTGACCTTCTCAGCAACTATATCATTGACCTTCTTAGCAACTATATCTTCGACTCTGTTATTCTCCTATACATGGATAAAAGAAACATTATCTTCTTATTATTGAATTCCCTTTTGCAGTAACATTCTAAAAAAAGAATAGGTTACCTCTTCTTGTGAAAGTCCCGCTTTGGGTTTGCGCTGGGATGGCCCAAAGAATGCTTTGATGCCCACACCAGCGCCTGCACCCCTAACACGTCCAGGATGCTCTGGGTTACCCAGAGCAACTGTCAATTCATCCCTTGTGCCCTGAGGGATGAACGTGCCTTGTTTCCTCTGCTCGTGCAACTCCCGCTAATCACCATCAATAGAGATTGGTAAGTTAACACCACAAATAATCAATATTCAAATGATTGCTCTAAGAGTTGTATTTTACCATTTTCGCAGTTGCCTCAACAGTTACGGGCTTCTTTATTTCACCCTTCTTGTTTTGCCTCCCATCTATCCAGATATCATAGCGAGGCATGGGTGTGGCAGACTCCTGAGTAGCAGCAGACTCCTGAGTAGCCGCAGACTCCACCTGTAGTCTTTGGCGAACGCTTGCATAGCCCTTTGGACCCATAGTGTGGTCATGCACATTCAGTGCACGCCTTGCTTTTTGCGTGTCACTGAGGGCCTAGTTAGTATGCACATTACTGATTTGGTTAGTATCACTAAATGTTAATCTTGAATAGGTGAATACAATGTATATTAATTAAATTGGGAGTGACGCCTAATACCTTGAATTCTTCAGATTTTCTTGAAACAACAAAATTGTCCCAATCTTCTTTGTTCAAAAAGTTCCACTGCTCAAGGGCTGACTTCTTCTTCTTATCACCATCTTTTATGTATTCTTTGTTCAAATTTGTCCTATAGTTCCTAAGCATCTTTCCAGCACGTTGCATCACACTTTTACGATGCATCTTCTCATCCAATGCAAACATATTCTGTAAAATAGAATTCTTATTAACTAGTATCCAAAAATAGAATTGCCAATAATATAATTTTTAATCTACAAAATAGAATTGCAAATAATAATAACTCACGCATAAATCCTTCCATATCAAATCTTAACCTTAATATAATCTCTCTAGATGTTTTGATATCATGTGACAAGCTCATGTTTCCAGTTTGGTCCCGTTTGGATGTTGTTTGAGCAATGTTTGCTTGTTTTGGATCAAGGTGCAATTTACCCAAAGTAAGGGGTTATATTGCAATATGTCACATGTAAAGCATTCCTTTAGTTCTCTTTCATCATTAGAAAGATAATGATGCTGTGTGGCACCTTGTGGAGGACCTATGTTTCAAGTTTGAGCTTGATTAGTTGATGTTTATGCTTTATGTACTAGTTTTGGTGTAATTTGCAAATTACCCAAAGTGGAGGGTCAATATGCATTTATCAGCTCTAGTGTCACCTCCCTTCTGTTTTGCATCATCTAGAACATGAATGGAGGTAGGGGTGCCTTGTTTGGTTGATAGATGAGGAGTGACATCTCTATATGGTCTTTATATCACATATGTGTCACATAGGCCACCTTGTCCTTTAGTGTATCGGCTAAGGCTTGAAGGTGTGTCGCCCAAGAGAGGTGTGTCGGCCATGGAAGTTGCCTAGCTGCACGATACACATCCTAGAGTGTATCACCAGGCCATGCATGAGCTGCTAGGGTGGCAACAAGTGGCGTTATGAGCTAGAGCAAGTGGCACCTTGGTTTATGTGGTTATGACACCTCTCCCTTGCTACCTCTCTCTTCCTTGGTGTATATAACTCCCTTCCTCCTTAGCCAAGCAATCCTTTTCGGCCACCTTCCTTCCCCTACCTATATGGGACGAGCATGGGAGCTTTGGGAGCTAAGGAAGACTCCCATGGAGCATGGAGGGGCAAGCTCCTTGGCCATGGAAACTCCTTGCTCAAGATCTGACCTTGATAAGTCATGCTTCTTTGCTAGTTTTCCTTGTGCTTTCTCGTTCACCTTTCTCTTCCCCTCTCGGCCATAGATAGGCCCTTGATAGGAGTAAGAAAGACCGTGGTTATCTCCCCTCCTTTCTTCTTCTTGAGCTATACATAACCATGGTTTCTTCTTCCTTTGTTTCTTGAGGTGATGATGATGGTGCCGAAGGCATGTTTGGAGCTTTGGATGGGTGATGTTCTTGGAGAAGAACGCGTGTTTGCTGCTTGGATCATGAAGCTTGATGCCTTCCATGGAGATCCTCTTAATGTTGGTTACATAACTCTTAACCATCTCTATTATGCACACTCTCCATATATGTATATAATGGTTCTTGTACTTAAATCATTACCTTTTTTGCATGATATATATATATATATATATATATATATATATATATATGGAACTTGGAATCTTATTTTATGGGAATGCTATGTTTTATTACTTCTTTTATCTTGTTTTCCTTGTGCAAGATGGTAATGGGTGGCTAGAGGTTGAAGATGACTAGCCCGATATGGGGCTTTTCCCGATACATCTATGCTTTGCCCGATACAGTACCTTGTATAATGAGTTATGCTTTGGTTGATGGGTGGAAATACCCCTTTCTCTCCTTTGGACTTGAAAGGTGAGCCTATGTACTAGATGTTGGGGAGCTATGATGTGGTGACAGATACCTCTTTCCTACCCTAGGGTTAAGGTTTGGACAATATGGTTGGCGGACACCTAGTTGATCCCTTAGCCGATATGTGATCTTCTTGGGGGATCCTTGAGGTTGTTTCTCGATACCATCTTCTAGAGTTGAGCCTTGGGTGATATGATAAGTGAACTTTTCATTGACCATGTGACCGATGTTCACATCTACCCAAGATGGTGGTGGTTGGCTGACATAATACCCTAACCTTAGTGTGTTGGACAATATGGAGCTTCAACCCTAGTTTGGGCGATAGGGTTGTCCTGGGTGACATGAGTGATCTACCCTTGTTGCACGACATGGACCTGAGGCTGAAGATGACCAACTTGGTATGGTCCTTGTACACTTGCACGATACACCTTTTTGGTTCCCTAAACGATACCCCCTCATCTAGGGTTTGCCTTGATCATTATGTTGCTCGATATGACTCCTTACCATGGTAGTATTGTTGGGCGATATGGATAAGTCTTGAGCCTAGAATGATGTAACCCTAGGTGGGTGATACCATGGATGCCTCCCTGACCGTTATGTGCATGGTTGAGGGAATTTTGTGTCGGGCATGAGGTTTGTGCTTGTATGACACTCTCCTCTCTAAGTGGTTGCCCGACATGGTGCATTAGTGGTCACCATGTCCGTGGACAACATAGAGCCTTCAGTGATAGAGTTGCCCTAACCCTAAGCTGACCGATAGGGGTAATTTTGTTGTGATGATTCATTGGGTGATATGCGGGGTACCCAATATGGTGCTCCATGAGCGACAAGGATATGAGGATGGGCGATATGGATGATCCCTTGATATGCTGCCTGATATCATCAACCCTAGAACTTTATAAGTGTGTAGGTGTGCATGGTTTGGGTGACATCAGGGCTAAGTGTGTGGCGATACCCCCACAAGGAGATATGTTACCTTGGCCGATATGCCTTGCCCGACACATGGTCTCTCTCTTGGATGATTACCCAATATGAGTTGTACTTGATAGCTTGGATGGTCCTAGGGTTGAGGTTTGGCGGATACATGTGATGATCTTGATAGTACCTTGGACGATAGGGTACCATGGGCATCATGGCAATGTTGAAGTAGTGTACCTTGGGTGGTATGAAGCCCCTTGAGTATCTCAATGTGTTAACCAAGTAGGTGTGCTTGTTGGGCACCATAATCTTGGCCAATATAGCCTTAGGCGGTAGGGAGTTGAGGGTTGCTCAGTGTGAAACCCTAACCCTAATGGGCGGTAGGGTTTTGGATGATAGATGGCACCCATGTGCTACACAATGCCTAGTTGCCCAATACTACCCTGCATGTGGATGCACGATACATGCTATAGCTCTAGTTGCACGATGCCCCCTTTGTGCATGAATGTATGACATGCTGATAGTCGACAATCTTGGGTGAGAATTGGTACTCTATCTGATACTTCCTTGTAGTGAGGGATTGTTTGGTCACTATATGCTTTTGGTGAGGGTAGGCGACACCTTTAGTGAGGGTTGTGCCTAACCCGATAAACCTATGCATGTTTCTTGAGCTTACACCTTTGATCATGAAGAGCTATGACAAGATAGCTTGTGAACCCTTGTATATTGGTTACCTATGGTTAATGATAAATGAACTTCTGATTAAGTTGGATGGTGGATCATGGTGTATGATCCTTATAGTTAATCGTTAGGGATGATGTGCATATGTTTTAAGATATAGGATATGATGGGATACCTATGATGTGGTAATAGTAGTATGTATTGGTTAATACACCAGTTATGACACTAATCTGCATATGTTCATAATGATGGAAGAAAATTCCAATGCTATAAACCTTAATCTTGATGACATGATAATCAAAGACATGTTCATGAGATATGGGGCATGATGGATGCTCACAATTTGATAACAATAATCTAAATTGACTATAGACACAACTATGAACATGGATGTTGTTCCAATCTTGTGCACCTAAATTCTTGATAGCATGATGATCATAATATGTTCTCTAAGACCTATGTTCTATGTTTGGTGATCCACTAATCTCTTTCTTATGCAAGCTAACCATGCAAGTGTATTGAATTCATATCCAAGTAAGAGCTATGGTGATTATATGATTACGTGGTTTGTATAGCACTTGATATATGTGCAATATCTAAGTAATAATGATATGTCTTGTTGATGAGATAACTTATATCACCAGTATGATGAGAAAGGCATGTTGAGGTGTGATCCTCTAGTGACGACATGAGGGATTGATATTCCCTAATGATGTTGATGATGCCTTGAGAAGCACTGGTGTAATGTGATGAACTCAGGGATTGATATCCCATGATGATGTGAAATGATGAAGCCTTGAGAGGCAGTAGCAGTATGAGATGATGTGAGGGATTTATATCCCATGGCAATGTGATGATCGTTGAAGGCAATGGAAATAGCAGTAGAAATATAACAACAATGTAATTAATCCAATGGTATTCATGTTTTATATATGGTTTCTTAATACAATTTGATTGCCTACTTAAAATACATTAACTAATTACATATGAATCTCTCATGTAGTTTGCCCTGGCCATAGATCCATCATCGTCAGTAGCTGGTGATGGTGAAACAGGTTCTCCTATGGGTTAACTTGGAAGCACATATTATTGAATATGTGTGGTTTCTCCTAGCCAAAAATGAGGAGGTTAGAGTGAAACTTCGATTGTAGACTCAAGATGTGTATAAGAGCATGGTGAACAGGCCCATGGCTCAGTGTGATAAAGCATGAATGTGTTCATGGCTCAGGGAGCACGGTGAACTAGCCTGTGGCTCAGATATACTAGCATCGAGACCTATACTAAGGAGGGATAGAGGAAGGGTAGCCTACGGGAGCTAGCCGTGTGGCTGAGGTCACTTAAGCATGAGACTACGGTCCTGCTTGTGTTCATGCACTGACAACGAGGTGGGAGGTCATGGATTCCGGCTCATCCATTGACCTTGTATGGCACTGGCTTGGGTTTCGCAACCGAAGGTTGGATTTGAGCGGTATGACTCACTTCCTCAGGGCATAATAATTCGTAATCAAGCTATATAGTATCATACTTAGGGAAAATACAGAACATTGGTTGAGGCCTTGTTTGTACGATTGATCTAGTTATAATCTGCAGTTCATCATATGAACCTTATATCAGGTGATGAGTTCTTATAAAGTTTATCTTGTCAATCATGTTCCATAAAGAGTACACGGTTATAGGCCTCATGAATATCTTGGTAAGTTTGTTGGTAAGATTATCCCTACTCAGTATACTACTCTTAAAATCTGCTTATATCAGTCATCTGTGATTATAATAAAGTTGGTAGAGGGTTATGTTTCTCGCTGGGACTGTGTGTCTCACCCCGCTGGTTAATAACCCTTTTTAGGTGGACGTGCCTGGAGAGATGAAGATCATGTGGCTTCGGATGTTATGCAGAGGTATCATACCTGGTGGGATAGATAGTGTCTAGCAGTAGAGTCCTATGTGTCATCCCGGTACACTCAGGTCTTCAGGAGAGCTTTTCGATGTTTGAATTATGGTTTTCGATATGTATCTTGATGTAAAGCATCCTGGAAAACAATTATTTCATGTAACGCAATGATGGGAAATTATGTTGTAGCACCTTAGAAATATGCTATGAAATAAATAGTGTTGGCTCAGATATTATATGTTTCATGTTGTGGTGCTTGTTGTGAATTGGTTTTAATTTCTCGTGTTTTTTCGGTAATCTGCTGGTTAGCATGTAATCGTGTTTTGTTGTGGATGGGGTGTTACAGTGTTTGGTATCATAGGTCTAGGTTCTCCGAGTCTACAGGGATACTAGGACTAGGATTAGGATGATGTCTAAGGTTGGACCGTGACAAAATATATGGTGCATACTACCTAATCTCAGTACTTGATGCCCTGGCCATGTATTCAAATATTGAAGACAAAGGTAAGTATGGAGCATTAGATTGTTTTCTCCTTGATTACTCTGATCAAGTAGTCATTCTGAAGCAATCTAAAGATCATAAAAAAATTAAGAATATGATGAGATAAGTTCTTGAAACCGTAATCTCAAGCGATATATATGATAAAAGACAAATTAACTTGTGATAACAACGTAAGTTAAAGCATAGAACTTACACAAGATGAAGAAAGTACCTAAAAGTAAAGATAAAGTTAGAAGAAAGAGAAGAATAAGTGATGAGTAAACAAGATGGAACATGAGATAATCTCAGACCAACCAATGAACGTAAGCAAAAATGTGAAAGAATCAAGTGCAAATTCGTGATAAGAAAGAGAGAACTAGGGAGATGATCCTTGTTCAATAAAGAATATGTGAATAATAACGATCTTTTTTTCACAAAGAGAAAACAAAATTATGATATAATCAGGAACTAATCATGATTATGATGAAATGGTAACAAGAGAAGAAGAATCATGACATGTAATGGTCTTGATGTTTCCTGTGTTGAGTGAAAGGAACCCAAGAAGATACAAGATAAAAACCAAATGGAAAAAGGTTTAACGTTGTATAAATGGTTGGAAACTCATGTAAGGATCAAAGAAAGTGATATCCTCCCATGTGATATGAAACCATAGATTTTGATGAGCTAATGGGTGGAGTTTGTTCCTTTGTGTTCCTTCCTTTCAAGGGAAGGGTTGTCAAGTGGACCTTGTGTCACTTGATATGTATGCTTTTGGAGTGATCGCTATTTGTATACTTTGAAAAGTATCAGTTGATCTTGGGCTTTGGTTTTCAAGATGGGGATGTTTGTGATGGATGATGATGGTAGGATCCTCTTGGCATGCCTTCTAAGAAGGGGTTGAGAATCAAGATGCCTAGATTGTGGAGGTATGAAGGTGAACTGTCCTGATCGATCATCCTTGACCTTGAACCTACAAGCTGGAAGCTTGATATGGAAGTCCGGATCTATGTGGTGACCCTTGAAGTAGCAGTTCGACATCACAGAGGAACGCTGATAAAGATAAGCATGTGAGGACTGGATGGTTTGATCAGGCAGCAGATGGCAATAGGCAATAGTTAGATCTTGTGGCATAATCTGGCCAGAAACGGTAGAATGACTAGTGTGTGGTGACAGGTCGAATGGAGTCACTCCATTCTGCTTTGTCTTCTTATTGCCTCTTATTTGCTCTAGCTGATCCAATTTAGGATGTACCCTCCTTTGAGTGCTTGTTGTACGTTTGGCAGATGTTTCCTTCCTATTAGTCAGAAGAGAGATAGTCTGTTGTCGAGCACTTTGTTGATGACCTGGTTGTGCAGGATGAAGTATACTCTTCTCCGAATCCTTTCCTTTTCTAAATGTGATACTTGGGTGAATCCCTTTCTGTGTGACATGTCAAGGATCATTATAACCCTGGGAATGGATATCCTTGGAAAGGTGTGAAGTTGTCTCAGATGGAAAGATTGTCTTTGGTTTGATCCGGCTAAGTGCCTGTAGTGTGGCTATCTTATGTTAGGGGTTTATGCTCCGCATAAAAATGACATCGGAAGGTATGCAACCAAGGGAAAGAGGTGTTGTAAGGTCATCTTGGGAAAGTTCGTCTAGTTGAGCCTGATTCCTTGGAATACTCCTAGCCAAGTTTTGAGTAACGAAAGATCCAGACGGGATGTGCAGCGGTTAGATATGGACAAACAAGGGTTGGGCATCCTATCCTAATCAGTTGAGATAGTGCATATCTGTTACCATCTGGGTTGGTACTCATTGTCCTCATGGGAGCTGACATGAACACATGACAGGCTTGAAATCAAGATGTTTTGGTTGTTGTTAACCCAATATGTATAACTCCTTTTGTGTTGAGCCTTGAGTGATTCATAGTGAAGTGACATATGAGCCATGTCATGTGCATATAGGTGTTTTTTAGAGTATGTATCTTGTGATAACCTCTTCTGAGAAAGATCCCCCTTGAGTAGAGATATCCTTTGTGAAAAGAGAAGGAACCGTTGAAACATATATAACAGAAAGATAGTGATACAAGTTATGTAAAGCTTAAGTGCCAAGCCTGTGAGATCAGAGTAGCACAGTGGAAACATAATGAGGAATATGATACATCAGTAGAAGGAACTGATACCTGAGTAATACGAGTTGCATGTGATGTTCCAGTGTCTAAGAGTGTTACCAGACAAAGAATGATGAGACTGAGGGTTGAGTCTATGACCAATACAAGGAAACCCTGAGTGGTTCTAGGAGAAGAGAAAGTATGTTGGTCACAGATTTGTGACACTTAGGAGCTTTACGGAGTTGTATGATGCGACACACAAATAACACTCGTCTTCCTTCCGCTTGGGATTTCGGGGACGAAATCCTTATTAGGGGTTTATGACTTGTAAGGACCCTGACCCAAGTTTTGGGCTAACCCTCTTTGCTTTGCTTATGAAAGGTGCTTATAACCTTAATCTAGTCTCTCTAGATGTTTTGATATCATGTGCCAAGCTCATGTTTCTAGTTTGGTCCCGTTTGGATGTTGTTTGAGTAATGTTTGCTTGTTTTGGATCAAGGTGCAATTTACCCAAAGTAAGGGGTTATATTGCAATATGTCACATGTAAAGCATGCCTTTAGTTCTCTTGCATCATTAGAAAGAGAATGATTCTATGGGTCACCTTGTGGAGGACCTATGTTTCAAGTTTGAGCTTGGTTGGTTGATGTTTATGCTTTATGTGCTAGTTTTGGTGTAAATTGCAAATTACCCAAAGTGGAGGGTCAATATGCAATTTATCAGCTCTAGAGTCATCTCCCTTCTATTTTGCATCATCTAGAATGTCTATGGAGGTAGGGGTGCCTTGTTTGGTTGATAGATGAGGAGTGACATCTCTATATGGTCTTTATATCACATATGTGTCACATAGGCCACCTTGTCCTTTAGTGTATCAGCTAAGGCTTGAAGGTGTGTCGCCCAAGAGAGGTGTGTCAGCCATGGCAGTTTCCCAGATGCACGATACACATCCTAGAGTGTATCACCAGGCCATGCATGAGCTGCTAGGGTGGCAATAAGTGGCGTTATGAGCTAGAGCAAGTGGCACCTTGGTTTATGTGGTTATGACACCTCTCCCTTGCTACCTCTCTCTTCCTTGGTGTATATAACTCGCTTCCTCCTTAGACAAGCAATCCTTTTCAGCCAGCTTCCTTCCCCTACCTGTATGGGACGATCATGGGAGCTTTGGGAGCTAAAGAAGACTCCCATGGAGCATGGAGGGGCAAGCTCCTTGGCAATGGAAATTCCTTGCTCAAGATCCGACCTTGGTGAGTCATGCTTCCTTGCTAGTTTTCCTTGTGATTTCTCCTTCACCTTCCTCTTCCCCTATCGGCCATAGATAGGCCCTTGATATGAGTAAGCAAGGCCGTGGTTATCTCCCCTCCTTTCTTCTTCTTGAGCTATACATAACCATGGTTTCTTCTTCTTCTTCTTCCTTTATTTCTTGAGGTGATGATGATGGTGTCGAAGGAATGTTTGGAGCTTTGGATGGCTGATGTTCTTAAAGAGGAATGTGTGTTTGCTGCTTGGATCATGAAGCTTGATGCCTTCCATGGAGATCCTCTTAAGGCAGGTTACATAACTCTTAACCATCTCTATTATGCACACTCTCCATATATGTATATAATGGTTCTTGTACTTAAATCGTTACCTTTTCTCCATGATATATATATATATATATATATATATATATATATATATATGGAACTTGGAATCTTATCTAATGGGAATGCTACATTTTATTACTGCCTTTAGCTTGTTTTCCTTGTGCAAGATGGTAATGGGTGGCTAGAGGTTGAAGATGACTAGACGGATATGGGGATTTTCCCGATACATCTATGCTTTGCCCGATACAGTACCTTATTTAATGAGTTATGCTTTGGTTGATGGGTTGTGGCAATACCCCTTTCTCTCCTTTGGACTTGAAAGGTGAGCCTATGGACTAGATGTTGGGGAGCTATGATGTGGTGACTGATACCTCTTTCCTACCCTAGGGTTAAGGTTTGAACAGTATGGTTGGTGGACACCTAGTTGATCCCTTGGTCGATATGTGCTCTTCTTAGTGGCTCCTTGAGGTTGTTTCCCGATAACCTCTTCTAGAGTTGATCCTCGGGTGATATGATAAGTGAACTTTTCATTGACCTTGTGACCGATGTTCACATCTACCCAAGATGATGATGGTTGGCCGACATAATACCCTAACCTTAGTGTCTTGGACGATATGGAGCTTCAACCCTAGTTTGGGTGATAGGGTTGTCCTGGGTGACATGAATGATCTACCCTTGTTGCACGACATGGACTTGAGGTTGAAGATGACCAACTTGGTATGGTCCTTGTACCCTTGCACGATACACCTTTTTGATGCCCTAAACGATACCCCCTCATCTAGGGTTTTCCTTGAACGTTATGTTGCCCGATATGACTCCTTACCATGGTAGTATTGTTGGGCGATATGGATAAGTCTTGAGCCTAGAATGATGGAACCCTAGGTGGGCGATACCATGGCTGCCTCCCTGACCGTTATGTGCATGGTTGAGGGGCTTTTGTGTCGCGCATGACGTTTGTGCTTGCATGACACTCTCCTCTCTAAGTGGTTGCCTGACATGGTGCCTTAGTGGTCACCCTGCCCGTGGATGAGATGGAGCCTTGAGTGATAGAGTTGCCCTAACCCTAAGCTAACCGATAGTGGTACTTTTGTTGTGATGATTCCTTGGGCGATATGTTGGGTACCCAATATGGTGCTCCAAGAGCGACAAGGATATGAGGATGGGTGATATGGACGATCCCTTGATATGCTGCCCGATATCATCAACCCTAGAACTTTATAAGTGTGTAGGTGTGCATGGTTTGGGTGACATCAGAGCTAAGTGTGTGGCCGATACCCCCACAAGGAGACATGTTACCTTGGCCGATATCCCTTTCCCGACACATGGTCTCTCTCTTGGATGATTACCCAACATGAGTTGTACTTGATAGCTTGGATGGTCCTAGGGTTGAGGTTTGGCTAGTACATGTGATGATCTTGATGGTACCTTGGACGATAGGGTACCATGGGCATCATGGCAACTTTGAAGTAGTGTACCTTGGGTGGTATGAAGCCCCTTGAGTATCTCTATGTGTTAACCAAGTAGGTGTGCTTGTTGGGCACCATGATCTTGGTCGATATGGCCTTAGGCGGTAGGGAGTTGAGCGTTGCTTAGTGTGAAACCCTAACCCTAATGGGCGGTAGGGTTTTGGATGATAGATGGAGCCCATGTGCTACACAATGCCTGGTTTCCTGATACTACCATGCATGTGGATGCATGATACATGTTATAGCCCTAGTTGCACAATGCCCCCTTTGTGCATGAATGTATGACATGCTGATAGCCAACAATCTTGGGTGAGAATTTGTACTCTATCTGATACTTCCTTTTAGTGAGGGATTGTTTGGTCGCTATATGCTTTTGGTGAGGGTAGGCGACACCTTTAGTGAGGGTTGTGCCTAACCCGATAAACCTATGCATGTTTCTTGAGCTTACACCTTTGATCATGATGAGCTATGACAAGATAGGTGGTGAACCCTTGTATAGTGGTTACCTACGGTAAATGATAAATGAACTTCTGATTAAGCTGGATGGTGGATCATGGTGTATGATCCTTAAAGTTAATCCTTAGGGATGATGTGCATATGTTTTAAGATATAGGATATGATGGGATACCCATGATGTGGTAACAGTAGTATGTATTGGTTAATACACTAGTTATGACATTAATCTGCATATGTTCATAATGATGGAAGAATATTCCAATGCTATAAACCTTAATCTTGATGACATGATAATGAAAGACATGTTCATGAGATATGGGGAATGATGGATGCTCACAGTTTGATAACAATAATGTAAATTGACTACAGACAACTATGAACATGGATGTTGTTCCAATCCTGTGCACCAAAATTCTTGATAGCCTGATGATCATAATATGTTCTCTAAGACCTATGTTCTATGTTTGGTGATCCAGTTATCTCTTTCCTATGCAAGATCACCATGCAAGTGTGTTGAATTCATAGCCAAGTAAGAGCTATGGTGATTATATGATTACGTGCTTTGTATAGCACTTGATATATGCGCAATATATATGTCTTGTTGATGAGATAACATATATCACTAGTATGATGAGAAAGTCATGTTGAGGTGTGATCCTCTAGTGATGACATGAGGAATTGACATTCCCTAATGATGTTGATGATGCCTTGAGAAGCACTGGTGTAATATGATGAACTCAGGGATTGATATCCCTTGATAATGTGAAATGATGAAGCCTTGAGAGGTAGTAGCACTATGAGATGATGTGAGGGATTTATATCCCAGTGCAATGTGATGATTGTTGAAGGCAATGTAAATAGCAGTAGAAATATAAAACCAATGTAATGAATCTAATGTTGTTCATGTTTTGTATATGGTTGATTAATACAACTTGACTGACCCAACAATCTACTTAAAATACATTAACTAATTATAGATGAATCTCTCATGTAGTTTTCCATGGCCATAGATCCATCATGGTCAGTAGTTGGTGATGGTGAAACAGGTTCTCCTGCGGGTTAACCTGGAAGTGCATATTATTGAATATGTGTCATTTCTCCTAGACAAAAATGAGGAGGTTAGAGTGCAACTTCGGTTGTAGACTCAAGATGTGTATAAGAGCATGGTGTACAGACCCATGGCTCAGTGTGATAGAGCATGAATGTGTTCATGGCTCAGGGAGCATGGTGAACTGGCTCGTGGCTCAGATATACTAGCGCCGAGACCTGTACCACGACGAGCTAGAGGAAGGGTAGCCTACGGGAGCTAGCCTTGTGGCTGAGGCCACTTAAGCATGAGACTGTAGTCCTGCTTGTGTTCGTGCACTGACCACAAGGTGGGAGGTCATGGAGTCTGGCTCTTCCATTGACCTTGTATGGCACCAGCTTGGGTTTCGCAACCGAAGGTTGGATTTGAGTGGTACGACTCACTTCCTCAGGGCATAATAATTTGTAATCAGGTTGTATAGTATCATGCTTAGGGCAAATATGGAACATTGGTTGAGGACTTGTTTGTATGGTTGATCTAGTTATAATCTACAGTTTATCATATGAACCTTATATTAGGTGATGAGTTCTTCTAAAGCTTATCTTGTCAATCATGTTCCATAAAGAGTACCTGGTTATAGGCCTCATGAATATCTTGGTAAGTTTGTTGGTAAGATTAGCCCTGCTCAGTATACTGCTCTTATAATCTGCTTATATCAGTCATATGTGATCATAATAAATTTGGTAGAGGGTTATGTTTCTCACTGGGACTGTGTGTCTCACCCCGCTGGTTAATAATCCTTTTTAGGTGGACGTGCCTGGAGAGATGAAGATCATGTGGCTTTGGATGTTATGCAGAGGTATCGTACCTGGTGGGATAGATAGTGTGTAGCAGTAGAGTCCTATGTGTCATCCCTATACACTCAGGTCTTTGGGAGGGCTTTTCGATGTTTCTTGTACAATGATCGATGTATGGTTCTCGGTATGTATCTTGATGTAAAGCATCTTGGCAAATAGTTATTTCATGTAACACAATGATGGGAAATTATGTTGTAGCACCTTGGAAATATGCTATGAAATAAATAGTGTTGGCTCAGATATTATATGTTTCATCTTGTGGTGCTTGTTGTGAATCAGTTTTAATTTCTCGTGTTTTTTCGGTAATCCGCTGGTTAGCATGTAATCGTGTTTTGTTGTGGATGGGGTGTTACATTTTCTTTGATTGCAGTTGGACCAAACAGCTATGGAAGATCGTATGCCTCAAGATTGGGTGGGGGCAGGACGTACCTTCCTCTCTAGAGGAGGCCTTTGAGTGGACAATAGGTAAAACTCACTGGATAAAGGAAATTAGAAGCTTTGCCAACCTATGCATCATAGGGACCAACTACCTCATATGGTACGAAAGGAACAATAGGACTCATGGGCGTAAGGAGAACAAGCCCGATGATCTACTTGGGTGCTTAGCTAAAGAATTAAAATGGCGCATTTTCAGTAAGCCTGAGATTTTGTGTAATCTCGAGTGTGGTCTTCACCACAAACAATTGTCTACGCAACCTCTATAGCAACTTCGATGGTCTTGCCACAAACTGCAGGTTGAATTTGCTCTCCGAGCAGTAGCCAAAGGGCTCTTGCCTCTAGAGTAGTCCACATGGACCAACTAGAACTCATGTCGTTCACTAACAACAGATAGGAAGGAGTTGTCCCTCTCGTTGGTGTACTAGTCACTAACCTACTCTCGCACAACGACAACTATTAGTTGTTCTCTCCCTTTGGTTATCCCTCCCTGTCGGGTAGAACTTTCCTAGGCTCTCTTGGATACCACAACTAGAGAGGACAACTATTTTAAAAATAACTAATTCTTAAATGTATATGTTGTGTCTTGGGAAACCCCAGTACCCCTCTATTTATAATAGAGGCTAGGGTCAGGGTTCCCAGTTAGATTGGGATCGTGCACGAGTGGAAGGGACTGAAACAACTTGAACTTTTACAATTTATGAGATGCCAAATGATCATTTGGCACACTCAGATGGTCATATGATGTGCGAGATAGTCGTCTCGCACTACCAAACGTTCATTTGGTAGTTTTCCAATTGGATACGAATTTGGCAATTTTGATTCTAATTAATATCACATATTAATTTACTTGCACTTCAAGTTTGTGCAATTGAAACCATTCGAAGAACATACAAACCTTCACTTGACCCAACTGAGCCATCCCACACATGCAAGACACCCATCACGCTCACTCAGATGCCTGTCTGGTGAGTCAAGTTGACCTGGTCGGTTCAATCATATTGAACCATTCAGTTCAAGGGAAGAACTAAGCCAATCCAATCCTAGATCTGCCCGACCACCCAAACGGACGTCTCAACACTTGAGATGCCCTTCTGGCTGCCCAAACGACCATCTCACTCAGTGAGATGTTTGTTTGGTAGACCTGGCCAGCCAATCAAGGGATATGTTTCATGAATTGAATACCTAAACACTTTAGTAATCAATACAATGGTCATTAAAGATCAAACTCCTCTTCTAGATGAGTTCCTTTGTGTGTGACCCTATAGGTCCCATGTCACATTTCTAGTGAATGTCCATAACTATCTTGTGACATCACAAGAAAAGAGTGGTGCCTAATGACACATCAGTTCTACCCAAATGAATGGAAAGTTGGAGAACAACTTTAACCTATAGTATGTGTAAGAAGATGTAATAATTGTATAATTCCTTTGTCTCTAATATCAAGGATGGACTCGAGGCATAGAAGGTCATCCTCTCAATGTTCAATCCATGTTTCTTGAACCAAGAGTAGACTATCTGAGATAATGTGACCTCACTATCACATATTGATTCATATTGCATGCACATGTGTTTTCTTAGTCTCACTTATCAAGTGGCCAGAATATCATACTCTAGTAGGAGGGACAAAACCCATATCTATCACTCACAATCTATCCCCATGTGTCAAAATCACCCAATCATCATCATTATAACAACCCATGTTTTAAGACTTCATTTGATGATGTCAAAGTATACCCAACGACATGTGACGAGTGTAGTGATTTTAGGTTTAAGAATCACAATCACCACCTTCACTATGAGAGATTATTGTCACCACCATAGCCATGTGTCACTCTTAAGGTGGATCTGTCTGATACACTGTTCCCCAACATGTATATGTGTGCCTAGTTTGATATTTCCATATCATTACTAATGAGATTTAGTCATCAACCAACTCACACTCTGATCTTATGTGTTATTTTTGTCTATGAACCTTCCATAATAACAATCGATTAGGGACATAATGAGAATATGTATATGTACTCTTAACAACTGTATGGTCTCATCTACAAGGATAGTAACTTGGCAATGTACATCATTGAGTAATATAATTCTCTAGAAATTCACTCTATATCATCATTATCTCATAACTGAGTGAAACATATGAATTGGAAGCTTGCCTTTAATATATGTTATTATTATTAATCATTTCCTTTTAGGTAATTATGCCATGTCAATCATCATATGATTTTCTCTATGGGCATACCTTACCATCAGACTCCCACTTGCACTTAGAGACAACCATCTATGGATCTTATCCTTAGTGATCTAAACATGTCCAACATGCTTCTACTGCACTAGTGCTTATGCAACATGTTAGAAACACATTGCTTACAGTTAGAATATTGCATGTATCTTATCTCTTCACTCTAAGATAAAATTGTTGTAATATGGTATTTGATATTACATGCCTAACAATTAGCTTCGTTTTTGTTACAGTACCTCTACTGAGTCATCAATGGTTGGAACATCTACAAATTCATCATATGAACTTTTAGATCCATATAGTATCACTTTGTGTTCATAACACAAGAATACTCAGCTTCTATTGTAGATTAGCATTAATGACTATTACTTTAGAACCCTTCCAAATAACCATCACTTCTCTTTTAAATCAAACATATTTAATTGTGATCATTTTTTCATTTATGGAAGCTTGCATCGATGTAACCCTTCACATCCAACTCTTCCTTTTTATTGACATCCTTATTGACTAGCAATCTATCCTTAAGTACTTCACAAGTATTAATGGATGTCTTTATGACATTCCAATAATCCTTATTGGATTTTAGTAACATCTTGTCATGTCCATACATACAAGATTGTATGGGATTGACACATTTATTGCACTCATGATAGATTCACTGTTGGACTAGCCCATGGAATATTGTTCATGATATTTCCATTCTTCACAAGAATAGGAATATAAGGTTCATGAGAGACTAATCTAGATTCTCTCACATTGAATCTTTCCCATTTTGAACTCCTTGAACACTTTGATATTGTGTGTTCTTAAAACTTCCATTGTGAAACCTTTAAGAAATATCTCGTAGGTCTTGATCTTTATCTCTTAAGATGTTTCACCATGTCCTTCATTGTTGAATGTGTTTTCGTGCCAGTTCTCAATATTCATATATGCTCCCACTAAATCTTTTGTAAACATAGATCTCATATTTTATCTTGATTCAAGTATTTTTTGACTATCCTATCAAAATAAAAGATCCTATTTCTAAGTTGCTTGTTTCAATCCCAGATTGAACTTCGTAGTTTATAAACATTATTTGCATTCTTGAAGTTGCAAAACATTTTAGGTTGTGTCATGTATGCATCCTATGATGTATTCCCTTTTAGGAATCCATTTTTATCTTCATATTCCAAATCTCTTAGTCTATTTCAACCACAACAACTAGCATGATAATTGGTAAAGGAATTTCTATCATGTTCAACAGCTTGAACTTGATTTGAAATTATTATTCAACCAATCTATCCTTTTATGTTACCCATGCAAGTCTTTGCAACAAGACCCTATTGCACCCTTAAGGTATTACCCTTTTAGGTGGTGCTATCAAGGTCATACCTTACTAACTTACATGGATTCCATATAGCTCAGAAATAGCTTCTAGTTAACTAGTTGGCTCATCTTGTATGATCAATCCATCTGAATTATTGGATTCAAAATCTTCCAATCTCAGATGTTTTCTACTAGAAATATTTCATTTTGTGTTATATGATGAACCTGAGATTCCATAACAACTTGTGATTCTCATTGTTCTCATTGTACCCCTTTGTTGGACTCAAACACTTTGAGTATTACTTTTACTCCCATTGAGTCTTTAGGAACTCAGTTATCCTATTAACAAAATAAAAAGAAAAGAGGGTTAGCACCAAAAGAGTTAACAACATACTAGTCCCGGTTACCCTGAACCATACTACACATTGCCCTCTAGACCCGGGAAGGTCTAGTATTCTCTTGACTAAGAAAGCTCCACCCATACCGTCTACTCATCTAGTTAACCCAACTGTTCTCCTTTTCTTTCATGAATTTCTCGACTCTTTTACTAGTCCCCATGTGCAAGAGTTCCTCGAGTCCCAGGATCTATAGGCCTCCTTCGGTGTATGGTCTTGCAATCTTGTTCCAAGTAATGGAATGGGTCTTCCCTATCCATATGAAGTTCGTGGTGATGGACCTTATTATCTGTGCCACCGACACCGACATTTCCCCCATGCTATCTCAAAATCTAACTGTAGCCTGAAGCATGGTCCAGACCAGAACCAACCGCCCAACCATCGATATGTGCAGCCCGCTCCAATTGTCAACTTTGCATCTAACACTGTCAAGGCAATCTTTAAAGTTTGAGGTTGAGCCCCTGCCCTCCATGAGAGGGTACCCCAGATATTTTGTCAAGAATGCCCCACTCTCCATGCCAATGGCATCCTTAAGCCTTCCCCTTCTATTATCATAAGATTTAGAGAAGAAGGTACGTGATATAATGGCGCTGATGTAAAGCCCTGTAAGCCTACCAAACTTGTGAAGGACCAAGCTATATTCTTTGAGTCTCTTGACATTGCCCACAGATAACATTAGGACATCATCCACAAAAACAATATGTGTCATTACCTTAACTCCCTTGACTTTGTAGGTTTTGATGTGCCTGCTTTCTTTTGCACTTTAATAAGACTTGTCAACCCCTCCATGACTAAGGTGAATAAGAGGGGGATAGAGGGTCACCTTGGCGCAACCCATTGGATGAAGGGAATAGACCAACAGGGGAACTATGCACCAACACTGAGAAAGAGCAAGTTGTGACGCACTGTTTGATCAGTGAAATCCAACCAGGGTTGAACCCCATAGCCTCCATGATACCCCACAAGTAGCCCCAATTCACATGATCATAGGCTTTGCTAATATCAACCTTCATGCATGCCTTGTCTATAGAATCTTTCATGTTGAAGTCATTTAGAAACTTTGTGGCTAGAAGGGAGCAATCTGACATACTCCTACCTTTGACAAAATCATTCTGGTTTGATGATATGATGTGGGGTAAAACTCTGCTCAGACATTTGGCAAGGAGCTTGGCGATGACCTTATAGAGTACAAAACAGCAGGCGATAGGCCTGTAATTAGTTATCTCTTTAGCATTCCTGGTCTTTGGTATCAACTTGATAAAAGAATGATTTATAGCCCTAACCATGGCCCCTCCACGTAGAAACCACCTCATTGCATTGCACATGTCTTTTCTTATTGTTGTGCACATCATTTGGAAGAAACGTCGATTAAAGCCGTCCGACCCAGGGACCTTTGAGTAATGAATTGAGAAGGTGGCTTCTTTGATTTCCTCATCCGTGGCCTCTTTGCAATGGGATTCATTCATATCATCCATGACTTTCCTACTCAGGTTCCCATCATCAACCCTGGATGAAAGTAGGTTTTTGGTGCCTTTATTATACAAGTTATTAAAGAAGAGAGTAGCTTGATCAGCAATCTCCATCCAACTGAAAACCATTTCACCTTTATCATCAATCAGCTCATAAATGGTGTCCTACAATTCTTTCTTCCTAATGGCAGCATGGTACACCTTGGTGTTGTGATCGCCATTAACGATCCACTTTAACCTGCTCCTTTGCCAAAGAAGTAGTTCCTCCCCTTTCTCCAATTTATTTACTCTGTCCTCCATCTTCATCTCAACTTCCATAGCCATCTCGAAAGTAGGATTCAGCCTCAGATCTGTCGCAGCCTTGTCATAGTCGCCTCTGGCTTTGTGGAGGAGGTTGGGCAGGTTCACCTTCTCTTTTGACCATCTCTTAATTGCTTTCTTCATACATTGAAGCTTCTTCAACACAACATATAGAGGATTACCCTCTATATGTTTTTTCCAAGCTTCCTCCACCGTTTCTTTAAATCCATCCCATTCACACCACAAGTTGAGGAACCTGAAAGGGCGGTTAGGATGGGAGGAGTTTTTAATATGTACCAACATCCAGGCATGGTCACTGAAGTGGTGTGACCCAAGCTTGATGGCCACATTAGGATACATGTCCAACCAGGCTGTGTTCACAAGACCTCTGTCCAGCATGCTTGATATCCGTCTTCTTTGAGCCTGCTTATTAGACCAGGTTGTCAGCCCCCCGATGGTGTTGAGTTGATGAAGACCCACCTTATCCATGGTATAGTTGAATTTGTTTAGGATTCTATCAGGGACCCTCTTTCCTGCCACCTTCTCTTTGGCGCTCCTTGTAGTGTTGAAGTCCCCCAGAACCAACTAGGGGACTTCATCTTGTGATGTGGGCTCAAAGCAGGCCATAACCTATCCCGATCCTTCTCAAGATTTTCACCATATACCACAGACAATATACAAGAAAACCCCCCATTATTGAAGCAACTCACAGTGATGATTTGGTCTGTGGAATTTATCAACTCGATCTGCCATTGTTTGGTATCCCACCCTATGAAAATCCTTCCTCCATCAGCTTTGTCCTGGTTTGAAACGTAATCCCAGTGGTTAGGGAAGATGGAACTTACTCTCTCCATCGTTATCCTTCTTATTCTAGTCTCGAAGCAGCACACAATCTCAGCTTTGATGTTGTTGAGAATTTTCCTTAGCCTGCATTATGAACCAGGCAAGGAAGCTCCTCTAACATTCCAAGCTAGAATGGTCATCTTTAATTTGTTTGGTTGGTCAACCCTCCTCCAAATGACTTGGATTTGGGTTTTCCCTTAGGCTTGGTTGGTGAGCTTCTGGTGTTTTGGGGACTTCGGCTGCGGGAACCCCTGTACTTCCATCGGCATTGACTTCTTGGTCTTTGTTAATGGCCTCAAATTGGTTACCTACTGTAAGCTTGGTTGCCCAGTAGAGTCATTAGTCGTAGCAGCCTACTCAACCACCGGTTTGTCGATCAACAAGTCAGCAGATTCGTCGTCTATCAGCACATTAGCAGACCCGTCGCCTGGTTCCACTCCATTATCTTTTGATCCACTGGGTTCCACCTCATCAGGTTGGATTTCACCATCCTCGATGACCACAAGATCTTTGTTCTCAATGGTGGCGGGCTCCTTCTTCGATCACCTCTCATGGTTTTCCTAAACCCTATGAAGGCTAGCATTCCTCCTAGGGGGTTGTTGTCCTCTTTTCTGTGGTCACCTTGTCTCATGGGTGACGATGGGGGTGAAAGGAGCGGTGTTACAACCCCAAATTTTGGGTTCATTTGGTGAGAAATGTAATTTCTCATATTAAATATATTTGAACAAATAATGATATAATTTAGATCAAATAAATGGATTTCGTGTATGATGGCCTTGTATGTTTTCTTAATAGGCCTTATTGGCCATTGAGCCCGAATGAAAAAGAAATTCAATTGGATAAGGAGTACATAAGAAAATAAATAAATTAAGAACAAAAGGCTAAGGGATAATTCCAAAAATAGAATTTTGAGTTTAATGGATTACTTGGGGTTCAAGGAACTCAGAATTGGAAGATAATGATAAAAGAAATAGAAAAGACATGGAAAATGTGAATAATGAGATGGTAACTTGCAAACTAAGAAAATGAATCGTACACTTGAGATAATAACTTCAAATTTTGTAGTATGGAAGATAAAACTATAATTGAGTTTCCCTCAAAATTTGAGTAGGAAAAGAGTTACCGTTTGAGAGTTATGAATTTTCCAAAGATATCATTAATTAGGAATGTAATTCGATTTAATTGGGAATTTATTTCCCTTTTGATCTAGCGCGCCTGATGAGGGCCCTTGGATTCTAATCCAACGGACGCTGCTCATCGTCCAAGTCCCAGTGGGACAAGGACTGTAACCGCGGCAAAGGGGGATTTTCCCCATAAGATTTCTCGCGAATAAGTGCATCTGCACTTAGGATTCTGGTCCCAGTAGGTTCGGGGGATCCTTGCGAAGGATCTGGACCCTGGTTTTACCAGGTTTTGACCTAATTTCGAGAAACGCCCAATTGGGCTTGTTGTTTAGTTCGTGTGGGATTGGGACTCCTCACAGGGAGGCCCCATACCCTATATAAAGGGTATCACACGATCCCTCAACTCATCGCAATCTCAGGCGGCTTTTTCCCAGGATCCAACTCCCTCTCCCGCTCTTGATCGAGTTAGCTCCGGCAAGGGCGCCGCCGCGGCACCGCCGCATTCTGGAAGAGTAAAAGAAGAAGAAGATGATGCCCAGGAAGCATTCGATTAAGATCTGACGGTCGGTCCAGTCAAGGCGCGGACCAATAGATTATGAGTCCATCGTGGACTCAGGGTAATCCAACGGACCAAGCTGGGAGGTGGGGCACACCTCAGCGTTAGTGGAGATGCACTACACTGAATGTCAGATCCGGAGGAGGACCACGGGTGCAGTGATCCCACGGCTCACGGATTTTGGTAATTTCGCCTCTCTAACCAAATATTCAGGAAAAGGGTTTTTCTTGCGAAATTGATAGAAATTACTAGGATTGTCTAATGGGAAATTTTTATATATGAAAGTGGTGTAGAAAAATACGAGGAATCTGATAAAAATGATTTGAGAACCTAGTTCTGCTCTGTTTGGCAAAAGTACCCTAATTTGCTAATAAAGTGTATTAAAAATTGATGAGAAACCCTAATTGAATGTTAAGAGTGAAATTTGGTAAATCAATAGGTTAAATTGATAAGTTTAACTCTGTTAATGATACAGGTGGTTTGATTATCTGTTTGGATGCAAAAGTACTTAACTTAGAGTTATAATACCTAAAAGAAGGTTAATTTACATGGAAACCCTAAATTGGGATAAAAGGAGATAAAAATCATATTTTTGTGGAATAAGATAATCAGATGCTTAATAAAGGAAATTCAATGAGAAATTAGGGGTTTTATGTAGTTTTGATAAATTAAGGATGATAATAAGGAAAGAAGAAGTAAAAACCCTAATTTCCAAAGGAATCCTAAAATAGGAATTGAAATCCTAAGTAATGTGATGAAAATTGGATAAATATTAATAAAAGGAAAATTGTACTTTTATTTCAGGATTTCTCTTCCTCATTGCTTGTTGATTGGGTTACTCTGCATATTTGATTCTATCTTGAAATCTGCAACCAAAGGTATGTGGTTAATTATGAATAACCGCTTAGGTTTTTCGATGGATTCTCATATGTTTAATCACATTGAATGTAAAAAAACTATTTGGATGTTCATATTGCAATTATAAAGTGACTATGACTATCATATAATGTATATGCCTTCTAGCTCAGATCATGGTCCCCTCTGTGTCTTAATGGATGACCTAGTATATGGCTACCTAGAAGGTAGGTCCATCAGGTCATGAATGACTTAGTATATGGCTTCGTAGAGGGTAGGTCCATCAAGTCACAGTGAGTTAGATATTGGACTACCTTTGGGTGGTGCCATGCGACTCTACCTTTATAGAGGTATCATATAAGTCCTTAAAGGGACAACACAGAGTTGTGGATAGGTATGGATTGAGTAGTTTGGCTTAAAACATAATCTTGGTTGTTAAATGATTAATTGAATGATTACGTTGTTAACATATTTGCATGATTATTATTTCCCCCACATACCAGCCTTATGCTGACCGACGTTTTGTTTGTCGGCGTTTTAGGTACAAAGAAAAGAACAAACCGTAAAGTGGCATATGTGAATTTTAATGAGGATTAATGATCAAGGAGGATTAGTTAGAGTACTCTCTCTCATATGGATAGAAGTTTAGTAATCCAAGTTTTAAAAAGGTAAGTAAAGTTTTGTTTTAGACCAGTTTTCAGTTTAGTTGGTAAAGTTTATTAATTGTTATTGATTATTTGTCGAACCTTTGATCCGGGTTATTGGTTAACGACTCTGACCTTTCGGTCTCCCTTAATTGGGGGTTACCAGGAGACGGGGTCATAACAAGCGGTGAGGCCCGTCTCTCCCCAGGGAATCCCTAATTGCTGTGTGCGAACACCTTGTAGGTGTCTCAACGATCTGGCAAGGCCTCATATCTGACTTTGACCTCCCATTCACCACCATCAGGTAATTCAACCATGACCTTAGGTGGTGGCTCGTCATCAGTAGAGATATCAACACAAAACTGGGCACAACCAAGCAGCGAGCCATCCACCCACCTCTCGATGGTCCTTGGTTCCCCGATGGCATGCACAATAACATTGATTGCCCTAGCCGACCAATGCTTCCCCACATCCGGCAGTGACACCCAGACCGAGGCCATCTTCAAAGCGGTCCACCTGATATCCGCCTCCGGGGACTAGGGTCTGACCAGCATCAGCTGGTCGTCGAAGAACCATGGTCCCTTGCTCATAGCCGCTTGGAGATCCTTCCCATTGGTGAATCGAGCGAGAATAAGCCCATCCGTCAAGGTAAACACCTCCAACTTGCCCCTCGGCCACCAAGACCTGATCATCCAGCCTTTGAGTTGCATCACATTCATCGAGATGCCCACAATTTGAACGATTGTGGAGAACTTGTGATAGTCGTCCATCTCCTTCATGATTGGTTGTGTGAACCTCATCCACCTCCTCTTGTCTCCATCTTTGCTAAAAGGCTTCTTAGGATCAGCGGTGACGCTGCCGCAAATTTGCATCATAGGTCCTTCAACCGCGTTGGCCCAAGCCCTAGCCATCGTGACATTAGCCCCGGGAGCACTCCATTTGTCGATCCCAGCACCACCGATCACCTCACCCGGAGGAGCGATGACCACCGTCCCTCCCCCCACCATGTAGTCCTAGATGAAGAGAGGGATCAGAGCAGAGACTTTAGAGAGAGAAGGAGCTAAACTTTTAATGGATTTCTTCCCATGCTTAATTGTTAAATATCATAGTCATTTGTATTTATATGATATGAATCTTTTGTTGGGAAATACGGTGCTAAAACCATCCTTCCTATTTCATAGTAGTTGACATGATCTTGTTATTATGGGAATACAGATATATAAAATTTTTGTTTCCACTGCTATACACAAAGTATAGCAGTGGAAACAAAATTTTTATCTATCTGTATTCCCATAACAACAAGATCACGTCAACTACTATGAAATAAGAAGGATGGTTTTAGCAAGTTATACATGGTCCTGGAGCAAGTGCAACGACAAAACTCACTTCTTTGCAACTGCTGACAAGTTGCTCTTGGATGATGGTTGTGTAGCTCTTGGTCTTCACTACAAATAGTTGTCTACGCAACCTCTACAATGACTTCTATGGTCTTACCATGAACTGCAAGTTGACTTTTCTCTTCGAACAACATCCAAAGGAGTCTTGCCTCTAGAGTAGTCCACACAGACCAACTACAACTCTTGTCATTTACTAAGAATGGATAGGAAGGAGTTGTCCTTCCCGTTGGTGTACTAGTCACCAACCTGTTCTCCCACAATGAAAACTATCAGTTGTTCTCTCCCTTTGGCTATCCACCATGGATCAAACCCTAGGTCAAGGAAGCAAGAAAAATGTGTTCTTCAATCTCTAGCTCAAGCTCCACCATGGATCCAACCAAGAAGAAGAGAGGGAAAGGTACGACAACAAGGAAAATGAAGGAAAATAGGGAGATCTCACTTGCCAAGACCAAGAGGTAATGAAAGGAGGAACCAAACGACCTCAACAAGGGTAGATCCAAAACCCTAGGTCACATGCAAGCAAGATCGACCACCTTCTACAACCTTGCACTCCTTCTTCTCCACCAAGCAAGGGGGAACGAGTTCCAAGTAGCAACGAAGAAGAGTAAGAGAGATAGTTGTTTAAAGTGCTTGTTTGCATGCAAGGAGGGAGGTATATATAACTTAGAGTGGGAAAGAGAAAGAAAGGGCTAGGTATCAATCCATGCATGCCATGTGTCTAAGGTTGAAACATTTCATCCATGTAAGTATCTCATACATGCAACTAAGCTAACAACACAAAGATCTTGGCAACCTAGATGAGTTAGGAAACTCATCAACCACTAAAGGTAAAAAATCTTGGCAACCACCAAGAAATCTTGGTGAATAAGAGATCAGAAAATCAAAATGGTCGCTAACCCTAGGGAATCATGGTGACCAACATATCAGAAAATCCAAATGATCGCTAACCCTAAGTAATCTTAGCGACTAAGATGAGTCTGAACCTCATCAACCGCCATCCCTAGAATTGCAAGAAAACCTTAGCGACCACTAACCTTAGAGAGGACATATAAAACTTTTGCAACTTCCAACACAAGGTGGTTTCATTGGTCAAACAACCAAAGGGTCAACCATAGGGTTAGGGCATCCATGAGAGCAAACCCTAATGTCAAGGCTAGATGTCATCACTCAAACAAAGGTGTGACAAGGCACCCTAAAGAAAAACTATATCAAACATGATATGAAAACATGTGAGGTACAATAAGCATGTGACAAATTTCAAGAAAAATCCTAGACATGGGTAAGCTACATAAGAGCCCAAAACAAGCACTTATATACATAACTTGCTCAAACAGTGTTAAACTGGACCAAACTTGAAACTTAAGCTTGTCACATGATAAAAAAACTCATCTTAGGGTTTGACTAAGGTTTAAGCATCTAATTATGATAATAAAGCATGTTTAACCAAAAAGCATTGTCAAGGGTTTTGCAACCATAAACCCCTAACAAGGATTTCACCCAGGAACTCCTATGTAAACAAGGACAGGTACTTGCTATGCATCTAATCCTATAAATCCCACGTGGCTTCCTCCCATACCACGTTGTTTCCACAAAACCTTCACTAAGTCTATATCCTTCTTCTTCAACAATTTCACTCTCGAGATGCTTGTAGGAGGAGGATGGGTCACAGACAGAGCGAGTGAGGGAGAGGGAGAGGGTGACCTGCTAGCAGTCGAGGGGGAAAAGAGATTCCCACCAGGTCTTCAACCCCTCCATATCGCCAATCAGAGGCGAATGGTTAAGGAAGCAACCCTGGAACCCCAGGTGCTGCTAGGGATCCACCGGAGACGTCGAGTGCGTCCACTACCAATCCCCCTAAATCGCCGCCCCACAGATCCATTTAGGCATCAACCTCAGTTGTAGACTGGCTATGCTCGTGTAGGCTAGGCTAAGACGAGATCAATGTTGAGCTGCTAGACTTCATTGAGCCAGGTATCAAGGACGACAAGCGATGTGCGTCCATTACTAGCCAGGAAAGTCTTGTCCCTGACTGGGATGAGTACTTATCTATCTAATTCGTTGGCAGAAGACCCTACAGTGGCCAATTGTCTGGGTGGATCTACAGACTATGGAGACCCAGTGGTCTTGTGCAGATTGTATCGGAGGAGAGGGAGGGTTACATCGTCAATATGCCTTCTCGCGGAGACAGAGATAGGGTTCTCCGGGAACCTCCATGGTTCCTTGTTGGCTCACTGCTTGTAGCCAATGCATGGAACCCAGGTTCCTCCCTTCCACCCCTTTCCTTCTCGCAGGTGCCAGTATAGTTCAAAATCAAGAATGCCAAAATTCCCTAGAATCACAAGGATATCTCAAGCATCGCCAGTACCATTGGTCGACATGTGGACTTTGATGATAAATCAATTTCTACATGTTGCCTTGAAGCTGTGCGGGTCTGCATCGAGCTGGGCCATGAATCTACATTCCCTAAGGAGACTTTGGTGGAGGTTGACTCTATGTTTAAAACCTTGAAGGTTGAGGCTATATCTAAAGCTACTATATGCCCAAACTGCAAGAGGTTTGGCCATAGAGCCACGTCTTGTCCTCTGAAGACAAGGAGACCCCCACCGGAGAAAGACCTGCATGTGCGGTTGGGGAAGTCACTAGGTGTTCGAGACAATGTCAATGAGTCCTCTAAGGAGAAATCCAAGGAGGAGCTAGGGAGGAAGATTGCTAGCCAATCGGGGGATAATGCTTTCATCCCTGATGTAGTGGAAACGGGCCTTCGGGACTCCATTACTCAATTGGTGAAGGATGTGGTTCTTTCTACTGCTGCTGAATGTCAACCCCAGGTCCATCTAAGTGTCCCAGAACCTGAGATGTGTGGATCCTCTCCGCTCATCAACATGGTGAGTCTTAATCCGGAACATGAGTTGGAACTAAGCAGAAGAAGTAAAGAGGCTTCCAGTTCTACTTCATTGTAGGTTAACAAATTTGGAATAATAGTGTGTTCTCTGTTGACTTTCAACAGGAAAAAGCACAACTGCTCAGTGAGGATGATGAATCCATTATGGATTCAAACTTAGAATTGGAATTTGATCCCTGGGAGGTAGAATTGCAGGTCTTCAGTAGGTTCAGGCCGAGCAGGGGGAAAAGGCTAGGCAAGAAAAGAATGGAAGGGGGTTAACCCCCATTCTTTGTTTCATGTTTCTTCATTGGTGATGTTTTAGAAGTGAAGACATTGGCTGCTGTCTGATTGATATGCGTTTTGGCTAGATCATTGTTCCACTTTCTCTGTGAGTGTGGATAATGCCAGTGTGAAGGGTTTTTTAGTCCAAAGCTTTTGGCATTTGATGCAGTTGGCGTTGTTTAGATCTTCTTCTACATTTCTTCTCTTGAAACAGCAGGGAACGATTTGTTGACATTTAATCAGTGTTCTATCCTAGATACTACCAAAGAGCAAGAGTACAGTCTATTAGCTGACTCCTTCCTACTAATAGTTGAGGTTCCTATCTTTGTGGGTGAGCATTGACAGTGGACTCCCTCATCTGTCTAGGATGATGGGATCTCAGTTAGAACTCTATCTCTTATTCAGTTTGATGTTTCTACAGATGGTTCCTCACTCTCTATTTTGGGTATTCTACGTAAGACCATAATATTAGTTAGGTTATCTTTGTAATCCCCATTAGGGGGTTAAGGGGTGCAGTTCACATGTACCTAAAGTTTTGGCATCATAATAAAGTAATATGATTTTATTGTGACAAAAAAAAACAATTTCACTCTCCTATCCAAGATCAACATATGACCCTCCACATAAGACACATCCTCATCCAACTCAACCTTCAGTGGCTGCAACATCTACTTGGTATTAGGGTGAAACTTCCTCAACATGGAGACATGAAAGACATCATGCATCCTGTACAACTCTGGTGGTAGCTCCAACTCGTATGGCACCTTTTTCACACGTGCCAAAATAGGGTATCGTTCCATAAACCTAGGAGCCAACTTACCCTTCTTACCAAACCTCAAGACACCTTTCCAAGGGGAAACCTTGAGATACACCTTATCTCCAACTTGGAATTCTAATGGTCTATGACGATTATCAACATACAACTTCTGTTTGTCTTGGTCTGCCTTCAACTACTATTGTATCACTTTGGTCTTCTCTATAGTCTATCGCACTAGCTCAGGACCCAAGAGTTGATACTCGATGATGTAGGGATTTTGAGTCATATTTATAGGCTGATTTCATACTTGTTTTGTGTGTTTATTTGCCATTTTTATGACTATAATAGCATGATTCACTTTCAGTAGCCTATAAAAACTTTATGCATCAGGTTGATCTTATGCTATCTTATTTGTATGATTTATGAAATTTCCCAAATTTGACTTGTGTTTTTCTCTCTGTTTCAGGTACCTTCTATTTTAGGACCTGTCGATACCATCGACATGTCTGTCGATACTATCGACATGGAAACAACAACCAAGCTGGAGAAGAGCACCCTGGTCAATACCATCGACCCACAGTGTCGATGGTCTCGAGCTCAGCCCAGAAAATGAAATAGCATTCCATCGATAGTATCGACACAATGGTCGATAGTATCAAAATGTCTACATGATGGATTCCATTTTTGAAGCAAGTATGCATGCCCTAAGGTGTCGATACTACCGATAGCCCGTCGATGGTATCGATGTCGTGGGATCAGAATTTTCTATAGAATCATCACGATCGAATGGCTGTGATCTTTTGGCGGCCATAAGTCGTACCTATACCTAAAGAAAGACGGCCCATACCAGTGTATCACGTTCTATTCCGCCGCATGAGTCCCGAAGGAGAGGAGAGCAAAGAATAGAGCCAAAAGCAACATTCTGAAGGATTCGAGAGCCGTAGATGGGCGATTCTACCGCCGGAAGGCTGTAGAATGGGCGTCTCGCACCAAGGATTATCTGGTTCTTCACCATTCCAGGGGTTACATGATATTTCTATTTGTTTCCCATGTTTTCTTCTTCCTTTACCATGCATTCTGTTAAGATGAACATGTGGGGCTAATCCCCTTTGATCCTTAGGACCCGAGAGTAGCCCAGGGAATTGTTGTAATACATTTTTGCATGGATTAATATAATTCTTCTCATTTTCCTGGATATGTTATTGTGTTCTCTATCGTAATTCCTATGCTTGATCACCATAGTTAATTTCTAATACCTTTAATTGCTCTTTATGGAGGATTAATGGTTGAAAAGGCACGATTAACACGTTATCCTATAAATTCCTTAGATGAGGTGATGAGCAACTAATGGTGGATACCTAGATGATTCATTAATGCATCTAGATCTAGGTTATAAGTTACTACTAGCATGGAACTGACCTAAAACTAGGTAGTTGATTGCATCACGGAAGCGAACAATTCTTACTACAAGCCTCTATCCAGGATAAGGGACAATTTATGTTAGTTGTGTAGAATTGCATGGAGTGAGACCTCGCGGTGAAATTTTAATCCTAAGGATTCCCATTCTCATTTGATTAAACCAACATTTAATCATTGCTCTTTTATTTTCTCTTTATTTTACTTTGTTTTTCAAAATCCATCGACTTTTCCATCGCTTTAGCTAATAGCAACCAGTTAGTAGTAGTTTCTGAAATTCACATTCCCTGAGTTTGACTCGGGCCTCATAAGGCCTATATTAATTCGATACGTACACTTGCGTTTAACGCACAGTCAATTTGTGTCAAGTTTTTGGTGTCGTTGCCAAGGAACGGTGAATTTTAGCACTACGAGTGCTGCGAGGGACCACTCTAGGTCACTTTTAACTTCAATTTTAATTACTCTTTTTGAACACAATTTCTTTTCTTTCATATTTTTATTCATTCTATCGCAGTACTTACTTGATTTTTCATATTTCAGGTACTAGTGCATGGTGAGGACACGTAGTACGGACTACGTAGAATCATATGAGATTCCACCATCGGGTGAAGAAGATGGGTTGATAAATACACCTCCCAAGGACGTTGAACTAGAACTCGAGGCTTTCACAATGGCCGAGGAGCAGACCATTTGGGAGAATATTAAAGCTTCTTCTTCCTCTGCACAGAAGGGGCCAATCAAGAAACAAGCTATCAATGTACCCAATTACAAGATTGATCCAGGGCTTATTCAATTGGTCAAGTCACATTTATTCCATGGACACAAAAATGAAGACCCAGTAGCCCACATCATCACCTTTATGGAGAACTGTGATATGGTGAAGGTAGATAGGTTCCCACACGAGGCCATTTATCTGAAATGATTCCCATCCTCTTTAGTAGGCAATGTAAGGGAGTGGCTCTATAATCTGGATGATGAATATGTCGAATCATGGGATATGATGATTCAGGTGTTCTTTGAAAGGTATTTTCCACCTGAAAAGAAAAATGATCTCGTGAGGAGGATCCACAACTTCAAACAGTAGGCCAGCAAGACATACTTAGAGGCGCGGGAGCGATTCTGAATCATGCTGCGGAAAGTCCCACATCATGGGATAGACTTAGAAAACCAAGTGAAGATATTCTACTTTGGCCTAAACAAACATGGCCGAGGCACTCTGGATTCAGCAGGTATAGGTTTTTCTTCCTAAACAACAAAGGCTCTAAGTGTTGGGAGATTTTGAAGAACATGGCTAAAAATCAAGCTTGGGGTGAAAGCACTACTACAGAAAATGCTTTTTACAACAATTACTTTTCTCAATTTACAACACGTGTTAATCGTTGTATTAGATCGCGTGGCCTTATGGGGGGTGCTTTACACAACATGTGATCACATGGTGTAATAGATGTATTTTATATAACAGTTGAAACATGTTGTCTTTTAAGGAATGGCCTGTTGTAATATGGGTATTTTACACAACATGTGGTGTACCTGTTATAATATATATTATACAACAGTTGACCGACATTGTCTTTCACTAAACACACCTGTTGTAATAGGGTTATTTTTTACAACATGCGGTTTGCCCGTTGTAATATATATTATACAACAGTCGAAGCATGTTGTCTTTCACTAAACACACCCGTTGTAATAGGTAGGTATATTACAACATGCAATGCACCTGTTGTAATATACATGTTTATACAACAGTTGGAATATGTTGTCTTTCCATACATTTAACCGTTGTAATAGGATTGTTTAGACAACATGGTGTGTGTTTGTTGTAATATACACAATTTATACAACATGTTATGCATGTTGTAGTTCACTAGAAACACTTGTTGTAATAGGTGTATTTTTCCCTAACAAACCTATTGTAATAGGTGTGGATAACACAACATGTGTTGTTTGTTGTAGAATCATACATTTTACATATCATTAACTGTTGTCTTTGATTAGAGTTTGACATGTCATATATCAAACCAATTGTATTGATCAAATTAACCATATTATTAATAAATTATAATAAATATGCAATTATATTTTTTCATTTCACAAAAAAACATATAGTTGAACAAAATTTCCATAAAACCTTGAAATAAACTCATACTAAATTTAATTAATATTAAATCATCCATACAACGATTCAGTAATACAAAGTACTGAGTATCCACTCTAGAATCGAACTGAAAACTAACTAAAAAAGTTTCACACATTGGTCTATGCTAAAGAACAAATGTCTCCCCCACATGTCACATAATCTTATGTGTGCTCAAGAACACATGTCGCCCACTCGTTTCGTACCTCATAGATTTCTTCTTGGTTAAAGCAACAACCAATATACTTCGAATAATACTGCAATCATATGACAAATATATCAACATATTGTGATTTTTTCAATTTATTTAGAAATTTGAACAAACTAAAAGAATATAATGTTAAGTAGCTTACACATTCAGGAATATTTCTATTTCTTGCATCAAAGATGCCTTTCATATTCTTCAACATGTAATACCTGCAATCTTTATTGTTCGGCTGCTTTGGACACTGTACAAAATAAATATTAATTTGTTATCCAAATAATTGTGAGAACTTGTTAGCAAATAAGAGGATGGAAAAGTATAAATAGCCAGAAAACTTAATAAAAGGTATGTGTAAATATAATAAAAAATGCTATAAGAGTGAAAACGGCATGGTTAATTGTTAAAGAAGGCGTGGTTTATATGCCATACTGGATGATGCAAAACTTGCTCTTGCAAGAGGGGGATTTTGTAAGAGTGAAGAATGCCACCCTTACAAAAAGACCTTTGTTAAACTACAGCCTCACAACATTTAAATTCAATTCAAGTAGACCACTCTCAAGCAAACAGTCATTAAACTCTTGCATACATTCTAGAAGAAGGCTCTTTACAAACTTATTAAATGTCCTTACAATTGGGATCTACCTATACGGTCTACATGTAAACCCAAAGTGGAATATCTTGTTTCAAAGGATAATGCCTGAGCAACTTGATGATAATGACCCAAATAAGATCTAATCGATATATATAAAAATTAGAGCATTTGTAAAAATAAGACCATATCAAATCAAGTAGCAGAATCTGAAGAAACTAGAACAACACTTCTATTGGTGAATTAGAAAGCAGTATTTTTCTGGATCAAAATGGTAAATTACCTTGATAATTTCCCATTTCAAATTCTTCGTATATTTCACATCTCTATTTTGATAAACTTTATGAGTCATGTTCAAATTCATATCAAGAATTCTATGCATTAGTAACTATATATGGAACTTTCAATACATGTATTATGTAATTGAAATTGTTTTATGAAGTACTTACAACTCCATGAGTTTTTCCACGTGCCCACATAATTTTCCTCATAACGGATCAAGATAGTGGCACTTACCCCACACAGGGTCTAAGACGCAAAGTATCCAATGTCCCCTACGCATACATGAGTATTACATTTTAAGATTAATGTATTTTTAAGCAACATTTAAAGTAAACAAATAACAGACAATCGACAAAATGTATGTGTACCCCACATTATAAGATATAAAGAACTTGTACCCATATTTGACAATAATTTTATAAAAAAATCATGATTTGATTACATGTTCATGAAAAAATTCTATAAAAAGAAAATGTGTCCGGCTCGGTTCACAGTATATAATAAGAAGTAGGAGTTTGTTGTAGATATAACAACATGTATAGCGTGTTGCATAGTCACAAATTTAGCATTCAGCATTATTCAACGAGGTTGAAAATTTTGGTATTCGGGAATTATGCGTGAACTTCGGATAAAAATGACAAATATACGGTAAAAGTTTTAGTCAACCATTTTGGAAAAAAAGGATACAATTTGGATATATATATATATATATATATATATATATGTGTGTGTGTAAATTTTACTTGGTAATTTGGTACAAAAAGTTCAACAATTATCAAGATTCATACATGTACATAAAAGCACCACGGTACCACAATGGTCAATTTGGTAAAATTATAGGTGTAGAATTTAGTTGAGAAACAAAAATATGTACAATTGATAAACATCAACCTTTAAGGTTCTGACTGGTTTGGTATAACTGAAATTTCCTGGAACTCATTTTCCTGGAAGGCTCCGATTGGTTCAGTTTAAGTAGAGGTTTTTTGGAAGTCCTTTTCCAGGAAGTGAAGTGCAGTTCCTAGAAATTGAGTTCAGATGATTGTTTTAAAAATCAAAGTTTTTCAGGAAAATGAGTTCCATGTGATTGGTTTGCTGTAATTTTGTTACAATACATGAAATGTAATGTACCACAAACATCACAAACTTTATATTTTGCAAACCATATCATATCTATTTTAAATGGAACTTCGTAAGCAACAAAGTATTATTCACAAGCTTATCCCTAAGTACATATGATTTTTTAATACATGGATAATTTCTATGTCGTCTCGTGCTCAAGATCAACATGATCATCATTATCAAAATGACATATGTTTTTTGACGTTCCTTACAACCAATATGATCAACCATCTACATAAAAAAGAAAATAATCCAAATATGTTCAAACAAAATTTCTATGCAAACGTGTGATATTACATAAGTTATATTGCTATTTAATCAGTAGTAGAACTGGATTTTGCTTTGCAATGATTTATATGATATGAAGAATATGACATTCACCCAAATACTATTTGGTAAGAATCCCTTAATCATGACATGTTCATAAACATCTTCCTTTGATTTTAAATACCTATTGCTACAAGTTTTGCATGGACACAACAATTGATTGTTTCTTAAAGGCCTTTGATGAGAAAGAGCATAGTCTATGAATGCAGACATCCCCTCTCAAAAGTCTTTACTAAGGAAATTTATTTCAATGTACATCCAACTCCTATCGGCTAAGAATCCATCTACAATAATAATAAATAATATATTTAGTATCATAGTAGGAAAATAAGTTGATCATCCATATGACAATAATAAAAATACTTCTCTAGATATTTTGATGAACTCCTTTTCCCTAGCTTGCAAGACACATTCACAAATAAATTTTTATTGGATATATACCTATTTTAAATAATCTTATTTTTTATGATATTTTATTGCATCTAGCAAAGCACGTAAAGTTGAGCATTTCAAATTGTATTGAATGTGTTATTGAAATTAGGAATTTATTAATTTGTTTTTATCTTCTTTAAATCTTCATGTTCTAATGTGTAACAACATGACATTATTCAACATTACAATATCTTCATCATTAAATGAAAACAATTTTCAGATAAGATCATTTGACTAAACTAAAATAGCATTATATTAAAGAGTTGTATTTGAATTATGACTATGTCGTTTGAAAATATATGAACCAAAAATACATATCACTACAGAATGTTTGAAAAAAATTGTAACGTGCACATGTAAGTATAGTAACTGTCTACAACATGACATTATTCAAGTGTTATAGAAAAATCTACTGATAAAAATTGGAGTAAGATATGCCTTATTTAATTAATTACTTTTTATAATATTTTATTGCATCTAACATAGCACGTCAAGTTGATCATTTAAAGTTGTATTGAATGTGTTATTAAAATTAGGAATTTATTAATTTGTTTTTATCTTATTTAAATCTTCATGTTCTAATGTATAACAACATGACATTATTCAATATTACAATATCTTCATCATTAAATGTAAACAAAGTTCAACTAAGATCACTTGACTTAACTAAAAAATCTATCATTTGTAGAGAAAAAGTACAAGTAATGTAGTTCACGAAACAAACTTAGCATGCTCTTTAAAAATATTCTATATCTAGTTGATCTTAATTTTTTACCATGAATCAAATAAATAAAATAAAAACATGCATATCAAAATTTTATTTCATTATAAAACAATGACAAGAATTTGGATATGCATGAGATAAATGTAATTAATTCTAAAAGTAAATCATTGCTAATAATTTAGTTGATATAGGTATTACAAATGGTTGTTTGGTATCATTTGGGAAAGAAAGGACAAATGGGAAAGGAAAGGGAATGGAAAAATTCTTAAAAATGGTTGTTTACTAACATGTGGGAAAGAGAGGATAACTGAAAAGAAAAAAGAATGGAAAAGTTATTAAAAAAAATATGTCTTCATCGCTATGCTGAAAAAACACGATTCTTTAAGGTAAAGAGGATTTTAGCCTTATGGTGATCTAAAAAAGTGACAACGACATGCTCTAGGATGCCATAACAAAATTAAATATAAGCAACCTAATATAATTAATTAGAATAATGATGATAGATCGTGTATTGTAAAATTAAGATATATACTATTTTGGCCTATGTATAGAAAAAGGTTAAGATTTTTGTATCCAAGTAATACATACTCAATGAGAAAATAGGTCATTAACTTATATAGTTGAATGAACAATGTACATCAATCATGATTTTTTAATACTAACACTAAGATATTGTTAATACCGCTTGATAATATTTGATTGTCAAGAGTATGAAATGGTGATAAACCTAATTTTTTAGAGTGATATAATATTATTAATTAAAATATGATCTCACATATTTATCAGCAACACGAAAAAAAAAATTAAGATCAGAAAATATTATTAAATATGGCATTGACAACAATTCCAACAAAAAGAGAACCTAAATCAAACTCAAGGCACAAAATAAATCATTCCCGTCTACAAGATTTGTCAAGCACGATGTCCCTTAATAAAAGGACTTGAGTTTGACTCTCAGAGCCACATTGAATTTACCACCCTTCTGAGCGTTTGCCTCAGCTAGGGGTTGAGGGAGGGGGAGAGTAATGTCTATCATGGTTCAAATAAATCATTGTTTTACATGTAAGTTTTATATAAAATAACAAGAACATCTCATTTGATGGGTTGACATGTAAAAATATGGATGCAATATCTAGACAAACATGTCAATGACTCTCAAGTTCATGTTTTTATTATATAAAACAAAAAAAGACATATTGTATATTCTCTTTCATACAGACTCTTAAGAACACTGATAATATATGTACAAAAAAATCAGAGATACGGGAACCCTTTTTCAGAAATGAGAAATTACCTGACTTCAGCCGCAATGAAAAGATGTTAATTTATATTGTCCTTTCTACTACACAAATATGCCTTGGAGATTGTTGTTCGAGGAGAGAAAATGGGAAAGATCTAAACGTTGTCGGTCACCCAGAGATGCGATTTAAAAGATGCCCCTTTTAACACTATCTAGGTAGATTGGCCAATGATAATGGTTCTTGGTGCAGAGACAAATATAATTTTAGTATACAAGGAACAATCAAATAGTCGGAGAAGACACTCACCAGAAGTAGAGGCAAAAATAGAATGACCTATCTAACTTCGGAGTAGAATGGATAAGGAACAATCTAATACCCGGAGAAGGCACCTACTAGATAATGGCCTATCCAACGTCTCTGATTACCCGATTAGGCCTGGCCGCAGTAGACGAACCACACCGAAGACTCCTTGTAGAAATAATCGTAGACTTCCAATGGCTAATATAGAGGCAAAATAGATTGAATCCTGACGAAGAAGACCAGACAGAAGAAGACTTACAACGGCACAAGGAGAGGGAGTGCTTGTTCTGGTTTTAGAGGTGGGACTTTGGCATCGTTCTATTTCTGGAGCGGGAGCGAGGGTTTAGCACCGTTGTTTTGTTTTTGGAGTGGTAGATATAGAATGAAAGGGAGACATGTATTGGAAAGTAATCCACCGTCCAAATGAATTAGGATTCAACAAGGTACAAAAAAGGAAACTGCAATTGTTGTTTAAAATCAACGGCTGATCCATTTAAACAATTATGATTATCTAAAAAGAAAAGGATAAATGTCCACAATCAAATGGACTCTTCACGGAAGTAAAAGAGATAATGGTTGGTTTAATATAGTTAATATTGGTTAGGAAAAAAGTTAATAAGGGCCAGGAGCAATCCTTGGGTAAATTAAATAATAGTCTTGGATACATTTCCAAAGGTCAGGGATAAGCGTTTGGGAAAATTTAGTATACTCGTCAAGGATAGCATCACAAGGGTCAGGGATAAGCCTTCGGAAAAATTAATACACTTGTCAGGGATTATGTCCTTGAGGAAAAATCCTTCGGCCTTGTTGAGTTTTGTAGTAGTGATTGAGGGGAAATAGTCTTTAGAAAATATTGAAACATAAAACAATGTTAAGTGAGTATTTTTTTTAAACAATTCGGAAATAAATTGTTTTGTTCGAGATAATACGTGAAAATGCATAAATGATGAATAAAACACGAATAATTCATAAAATTCGGGGAAAATACAAGTTTAATATGAAATTCAGGTGTACCATACGTCTAATAAAAATTCGCATATTATACGTGAATAATTGAAAATTTTAGAGAATTATGTGAATATGATGTGTTGTTTAACTATGATCTTTTATAATATGTAGATAGTACAATAGGTGATATCATGTTGTGTAATAATAGTATATTACAATGGTTTAGTTTACGTTGTGTAATGGAGGTCTATTACAATGATGTTTTATGCGTGGATATTACAACAGGTTACAACATGTTGTGTAATTATAATATATAACAACATGTTGGAGTCTGTTGTCTCATGTTGGGATATAACAATTAGTTTTAATATATTGTATTATGGTTGTCTATTACAACATGTACCAAATACAACATGTAAAGGCCTGTTGCATATTTAATTAATACATTCTACAACGGGTGAGTCTGTGTTGTGTAATGATGGTCTATTACAACATGTGACTATTACAACAGGTCAAAATATGTTGTGTAAATAACATCTTTTACAACTGTTTTGAATATGTTGTGATACTACAACCTATTACAACACTTTAGCAGTTGTTGTAGTATCCCCCTATACTACAACAGGTTCGGCATGTTGTAAATGACTTGTGTTGTATAAGATATACAATATACAACACACAAATGGGCTTGTTGTGATAAGTATTCTAACTACAACACAATCATTAGAACTGTTGTCTATCTCCCATTGTAAAAAGCATTTTCTGTAGTAGTGAAGAGACAGACCAGAGCAGGCTAAAGCTACAGGTGATGCAAAGGCCATTCAAGCTTTAAATGAGAAGATGGACTTTCTAGCCAAGAAGCTCCTAGAGAAGGAGAGCAACAAGTCTGATGAGGAAGAACATGCTAAGTATATGCATCAATAGGGATATAGAAATACCAATTACGATTGGAGGAAGGAACAAAATTCTCAGAAGCTACAACCTAGCCGAGAGGAAAAGAACAATGAATTGCTTATCCAAGTGGTGGAGCAACACTAGAAATTGATGGGCTCATTCGGCAAGACAGTACAGTCACATGGTGAGTACATGAATCAGTTTGGGTAGCAAATACAGAGCCATGGTGCACAACTGAGGATACTAGAGATGTCCATAACCCAAATTACAACTGAGGTGGCTGCCATGAAGCAAATCATTCAACAAAAACTAGCTGTGAATGCAAAGCCCACTCAATCACATCAGCAGGTTAAATATATATCAGTCAAAAAAGGCCAGAGCTTCCTGTTGAGGAGATACATGAGCAGAGTATTATGCATATAGACTTGGAGGATAAACCCAAAGTTCCATACCCTCGCAGTTTGTATGGATTGCTAGGAGGATGTAGGATGCCAGTCAAATCACTCCAAGATTCCACCATTGTCGTGCCCACATCTTAGATTTCTGAAGAGACTCCTATACCGGAAGAGCAGGTGAAAGCTTTACTTTGTAGTGGAGCAGCCACTATCAATAAGGAGAAGTATCCACAAATCATGCCATCCACGGATGATGTGCCAAATCCTATCTTAGAAGGTGGCGTTGAAGCAATCTAAGGGGAGGAGACCCCTAAAGTTCCATATATTCCACCACACAAGCATATAGAGGAGCCAAGCATGCCATTCCTGGATAGTCTGAAGCCAAGGAAAGAGAAAAGGCACTTCAAGAAATTTCTTGAGATCTTTTGGAAGCTCCACATTAACATTCCATTGGTGGAGGCTATAGAGAAAATTCCTTCATATGGAAGATTCATGAAAGACATCATCAACAAGAAATGACGGATCAAAGATACATATGTTGTGTGTGTTGATGAAATAGTGAGTTCTATAATTCAAGGAAGGATGCCAAAGAAGAGGAAAGATCCAGGATGCTTCTACATCCCATGTTCCATAGGTGGACAACATTTTCCACAAGCATAGTGTGACTCAAGAGCAGGCATTAATCTTATGCCACTTGCCACTTTTCAAAAGCTGGGATTGAAGAAGCTGATGCAAACTTCCATGATAATTGAGCTGGCAGATGGATCCATTGTGAAAACACAAGGTATATGTGAGGACGTGTTAGTCAAAGTCGACAAATTGATCTTCCATGTTGACTTTGTGGTCATGGACATGAATGAGATGGAAGGATGTGAGATGCTATTGGGAAGTTCGTTCCAAGCTACGTCTGATGTAATCACCGCCATTGGGCGAGGTTACTTGACACTTGGGATTGGTGATGATAAAGTTGAATTCAAATTGCCAAATGAATCATTAGAGACATCTCTTGACAACCCAGGTTAAAGGTATCCTTATGTCAAGCCTAGGACATTAAACAAGGGCGCTTGTTGGGAGGCAACCCAACTTTAGGTTTATTTTATGTTTGTTTATATTATTTTATGTTTATGTACTTAGTTTTTTCTTAGGATTTGATACTTTTTGTAAAAAATGGTAACCTAACTCATGTTTTGAAGTGTGTAGAACTTTTACGGTCGATACTACGACACCCCTGTCGATAGTATCGAGTTTGGATCAGTAAATCCTGAGCAAGAGTCGATACTATCGACCTTATTGTCGATAGTGTTGAGTTCTCTAGAGAAACCAAACACGTTTTTATCAGTAACTGTTGATACTGTCGACACCCCTATCGACAGTATCGACACTTTTAATTTCCCAGGCTTGTAGATGCGTCGGTACACCAAAATTACCGAGTAAGAGTCGATACCATCGACCTTGGTGTCGATAATATCGACACCTGCACGACAGCTACATTAAATAGGTCGTAAAAGGTGTCGAAATGAGATTTTTTCACACTATTTTTTGCAGAGCAAAGGAGGATGAAGTGAGTCATGTATTAGAACCACTAATACACAAAAGTGAGTCACCAGAAAGAGGGATATAGCAAGCATCACTTGGTCCACTTGAGCATCCAACCATCCATCTTCACCACACTTCAAAGAGAATAGTACCGCTGTTCCACCTCATAAGTGGGAATGTTGACTATGAGGTCATAGTCATATTTAAGCTTAGCGGAGTTGGTGTTGGAACAACCCTCTATCTTAGCTTTTACTTACTTATTTATTTTGCTTTTATTTTTGAAATATTAGTTTTTTTTATTTCTAGGATTTACTATTTTTATAGGATCCACTATCTATCTAGTGTAATCAGTGGAGTTGTAATGCAATGCATGTCATCTTATGTTTTTACCTCAGGGGCGTGTGAGCAAACAAAATATAAATGAAAATTTTAAAAATTTGTAAGCTTGTCTTGTGAGAACTTGAGGACTTAACTTGTGAAACTTATTGGGTAGGTCAACTCTAAAACATATGAACATGAATGTTTATCCTTATGGTTCACAGAAAGAGGTTGACATGGATGTTTGAGCCTAAACTGACCAAACATTAATGTGACTTTCATCTGAAGTGAGAGAGAGAAATCGCTTGATTAACTTGTACACAAGTCAGTAAGGAGGGACATATAATTCTTTCTGAAGGTTTTGTCAATTAGTCTTGTAATCTGATCCACCGCAATGTCATTCACACTCCACCATAAGAATTGGGAGCACATAACCGTCTTTATATCTTTGATTGCATTCCATATAGATAGATCCTGCATTATAGTGTTCTTTGCATTTATTCTCATAAAAATGAAAAAAATATATAGAGTAGTTATACATGCACATTATCCTTAGGTGCATGTCATTTAGTTGCATAACTGTTATCATCTAGTTGCATTGGCATATTTTAAGCATGTGTTACATCATGTGTCTATATATTCTTCTAAAAACATTAAAGGTGGTAAATTTGTTCCATAACCTCAGAAAAGTTTAGAATAGAATGCATCAAGTGTACAAGTTATGTAAAAAGAAGGAAGCCTGAAAAACAATCCATATCATTTACAAAATGAGGGCTTTGAAAAAAAATAATAAAAAAAAAAAGATGGAGAAGTACCAAAGAAGAAGAGGGAGAAAGGAACATGTTTTCACTTGTACATTAAGAAGAATGGGCACATGATGTGCTTTTCTTAGATTTTCCATCTCACTCTGAGACGAAATGATAGTGCATGCATCATTTCACCAAAAATGTTAGCATTAGGATCATTATCATCTGCATTTGCATCAGCATAGGTTATCATTTTTGTATTGCATGATTGACTATAATGTGCTTCCATTTCTTCCACAGCCGCCTATTCCATCCACTCGTTGCTCTAAGAGGTAGGCCACCCATGCTTTTCTCCTCATTCATGTGTATCAGGAGATCTTTTCCCATTTAGATGGTATTTAGAAAAATGAGCAACATAGATAGGATATCACAAGATGCACCAAGCCTGAACTGGAGGATTGTCTTATATTAACTACTTTACTTGATAGTGTTCTTTGATCTTGGGGTGGGCATCTTTCATGAATGATTCTTGTCGCCAAAAGGGCAGCTATCATTCCATGGTTGGTAAGGGTTGGTATGTGATTTGTAGGTGAGAATCATTTGGAGATGTCATTCAATGTGATTAAGTTCTTTAGTTGACCCTCTCAATCAGATTTTATAGTTTTGTTGCTTGAGGAGACAAGATTCAAGCATAGGGGAGTTTGATGCTGGAATTTAGAGTCATATTTATAAGCTGATTTCATACTTGTTTTGTGTGTTTATTTGTCATTTTTATGACTATAATAGCATGATACACTTTCAGTAATATAAACACTTTATGCATCAAGTTGATCTTATTCTATCATATTTGTATGATTTATGAAATTTCCCGAATTTGACTTGTGTTTTTCTCTCTATTTCAGGTACCTTCTATTCCAGATCTTGTCGATACCATCGACAGGTCCGTCGATACTTTCAACATGGCAACAACAACCAAGCTGGAGAAGAGCACCCCGGTCGATACCATCGACCCACAATGTCGATAGTCTCGAGCTCAGCCCAGAAAATGAAATAGCATTCCGTCGATACTATCGACACAATGGTCGATAGTATCGAAATGTCTACATGATGGATTCCATTTTTGAAGCAAGTACGCATGCCCTAAGGTGTCGATATTATCGACAGCCCGTCGATAGTATCGACGTCGTTGGATCAGAATTTCCTATAGAATCGTCACGATCAAATGACTACGATCTTTTGGTGGCCATAAGTCGTACCTATACCTAAAGAAAGACAACCCAGACTAGGGTATCATGTTCTATTCTGCCACATGAGTCCTAAATGAGAGGAGAGCAAAGTACAGAGCTGAAAGCAACATTCCAGAGGATTCGAGAGTCGTAGACGGGCAATTCTACCGCCGATAGGTTGCAGAACGGGCATCTCGCACCGAGGATCATCTGGTTCTTCGCCGTTCCAGGGGTTACACGATATTTCTATCTATTTCCCATGTTTTATTCTTCCTTTCCCATGTATTCTGTTAAGATGAACATGCATGACTAATCCCCTTTGATCCTTAGGACCTGGGAGTAGCCCGGGGAATCACTGTAATACATTTTTGCATGGATTAATATAATTCTTCTCATTTTTCCTAGATATGTTATTGTGTTCTCTGTCGTAATTTCTATGCTTGATCACCATAGTTAATTTCTAATATCTTTAATTGCTCTTAATGGAGGATTAGTGGTTGAAAAGGCACAATTAACACGTTAGCCTATAAATTCCTTAGACGAGGTGATGAACGACTAATGGTGGATACCTAGAGGATTCATTAATGCATATAGATCTAGGGTATAAGTTACTATTGGCATGGAACTAACCTAGAACTAGGTAGTGGATTGCATCGCGAAAGCGAGTAATTCTGACTATAGGCCTCTATCCAGGAAAAGGGACGAGTTATGTTAGTTGTGTAGAATTGCATGTAGTGAGACCTCGCGGCAAAACTGTAATCCTAAGGATTCCCATTCTCATTTGATTAAACCAACATTTAATAATTTCTCTTTTATTTTCTCTTTATTTTACTTTGTTTTTCAAAATCAATCAACCTTTCCATCGGTTTAGCTGATCGCAACCAGTTAGTAGTAGTTTCTGAAATTCACCTTCCTTGAGTTCGACTCAGGCCTCATAAGGCCTATATTACTTCGATACGTATAGTTGCATTTAATGCATAGTTAATTTGTGTCACTCACCTATCTCATACCAACAAAGAGGTGACCGAAAACATCTCCCGTACAAAGCCTCATAAGGTGCCATGTCTATACTCCTCAGATAACTATTGTTATAGGCAAACTCTATCAAACTTAGGTGCAAAACCCAGCTACCATGAAACTACAAGACACATGCTCTCAGAAGACCTTCTAGCATCTGAACAGTCCTCTTTGACTAACCATTTGTCTAAGGGTGAAAAGTTATACTAAACCTCAATTGTCTCTCCATAGCTATATGCGGATGTTTCAAAAAATGACTCATAAACAATGGACTTCTGTCAGACACTATGGTAATAAGAATACCATGCAAGCAAATTATCTCATCAACATATATTTGTGCCAACTCCTCTATTGTATATGTTGTCTGACTGGAAGGAAGTGAGCTGACTTGGTCAACTTGTCAGCTATCACCCATACAGAATCATGACCTTTTGCTGTCCTAGGAAGACCAACCACAAATTCCATGGTAATATGATCCCATTTCCACTACATTAGCATCAAATGTTGTAATGTTTCTGTGGGCTTCTGATGTTCTATCTTGAATTACTGATAGAAAAGACACTTGGCAACAAACTCCACCACATCACGCTTCATACGTGGCCACTCATATAGATCCTTCATATTATGATACCTCTTGGTACTACTAGGATGCATATGTACATTGAGGAATGAGCCTCCTCAAGAACCATCTTCCTCATACCATCAACATTTGGAACCATTGTCCTGTTGTGGAAACAAATGGTCTTATATTATGTCTCATTAAAGCCATCATGCTTCCTGCTACTGAACTTTGATATCATATCTTGTATCACAGTATCATTCTGTTGCATCAAGGAAGGCTTTTCTTGTAACTATGCTAGAAAACCTGCTAACAAAGAAACCTCCATCTTCACATTCATTTGATGAATCCAAACCAACATGTCTCACTTTTGTCACACCATGGAGTGTAAGTGTGCCTTGTCCATAGATGATGATGAAGATGAGATCCTGCTCAACACATCATACACCATGTTTGCCTTCCCTAGATGATATTCTATTATGCAATCATAGTCCTTGATCAGCTTCTTCCATCTTCTCTGCCGCATGTTCATCTTCTACTTCCAGAAGATATACTAAAGGTTCTTGTGGCAGAGAAGATCTGACACTTCTCCCCATACACATAGTGTCTCCAAATATTTAAAGCATGAACAACTGATGCAAGCTTCATGTCATGTGTTAGGTAGTTCTCCTCATGTTTATTTAGTTGTTGCTAAGAAAAAGAATCATGTTCTTGTCCTGCATCAACAAACAACTGTAGTTGTTCTCCAAAGCATCACATAAGATGACGTAGCCTCTCCCTTTTTCTACAACGGCTAAGATAGGAGCACTAGTCAGCTTCTCCTTCAACAACTAGAAAGAACACTAGAACTTGTCATCCTAGAAAAAAAGAACACCTTTCCTAGTCAACTTGGTTAGGAGTAACACTACAACACTAAAACTCTTAATGAATCTCTGATAGTAGGCTGCCAAACCCAGGAAGCTTTGGACCTCCATTGGTGTCTTAGGCTGTTCCCACTCCAACATAGATTCCACCTTCTCTGAGTCTACACATACGCCCTTAGAAGATATGATGTGACCAAGGAAAGACACCTCAGACAGCCAGAAGTCACACTTGTTGAACTTAGCATACAACCTATGTTGTGTCAACGACGTCAATGCCTAGAGTATATCAAGATATATTCTAGGGTACATCAAGATATATTCTATGAACACCATCACAAACTAATCCATATACAGTCTAAATGCCATGTTCAACAAATCCAAGAAAGCTATTGGTGAATTGGTTAGCCCAAACGTCATAACCACAAACTCATAGTGCCCATACCTAGTCCTCAAAGCAGACTTAGGTATATCATCCACCTTGATCCTCAATTGGTCATAACCTAGGCTTAGATCTATCTTTGAGAACATTGTAGCACCTCTCAACTGATCAAACAAATCTAATCCTCACAAACAGATACTTGCTCTTTATATTGACCTTGTTCAATTGTTGGTAGTCTATGAAAAGCCTCATAGATCCATCCTTCTTCTTCAAAAATGGACTAGGACAACCCCAAGGGGAAGTGATCATTCTGATAAAACCCTTCTTCAACAAATCCTACAATTGATACTTCAACTCTGGTGGCATCCTGTAAGGTGCTTGTACTATGGGTTGTGTTCTAGGAACAAGATTGATTTCAAAATCAATCTCACTAGGAGGGGGAATACTAGGAAACTCTTCAGGAAAGACATTCTCAAACTCTCTCACTATTGACACCTCCTAGATACTAGGACTCCTCACCTTGGTATCCACAACATCTGCCACGAAACCCTGACACTCCTATCTCAACAACCACTTTGTTGTCATAGTCGACACCAAACATGTAGGAAGAATCTTCCTATATTCAATGTAAATAAGGTAAAAGTAGATTACTCCTATTTCTATTTGAGCTAGTTACTTAGGGACACTTTATGTTTCGTCTCTTTGGAAGATCCCCAAAACATCTCCATCATTATACAACCCCTGAATTTTCTTAAAGTGTTGAAAAAGATTAATTACTAAAATTCAATGCTTATAAAATTAATCTAACCTTGTGATATGCTTTGTAATCATAAGACAAGCTTACATATCAAATTTGGTCCAATTTGGACACTGTTTGAGCAAGTTATGCAATTTTATGTACATTTTGGACTTTTCTGTAATTTACCCAATTGGGAGGTTTTCTTTGTAATCTGTCACATTAATTTTTTTATTTGATGTTTTTTTAATCATGCTTGAGCTCATTTAGAAATGGGGTTCTCAATCGTACCTTGGTTTGGAGGAGATTACTTTCTATGTTGAATTAGGGTTTACCCCCCCCCCCTCACCCCAAATGGATAAGCCACCTTCAAGGTTATCAAATGATGGTTCCACTGGTTTGGGAAACAACCGATGTCCATCAACTGTATGGACCATTGGGTAACATTCCTAAAGCCTCTAGGTCAATGTTTCATTCTGGTTTAGTTCACTTGAAACCATGGTTCACTTATAGACATGATCAATCGTTGGTTCAACCACCTATTGACCTTAACCATGAACAAATGATAGGTACCTTCGACCAACAAGTGAGTGCTAGCTTGGGAGACCATCAACTGATGGCCCATAAGTCCTCAACATCTGGTGGACCTTCTTCTTGCTTGTCCTTGGAATCTTTAAGCCATGGACACATGCATTGGTACTTGTACACCTCATGCTTCTTCTCAACCTTTTACTCCAAGCTTTATATACTTATCTTTCAGCTCCCAAATGAAAATTTTTCTCTCTACCACTTCCCTCCTACTAATAGCTCATATTCCCTGTTTTCTACTATGGAGGACCTGTCCAAGGAAGAAGAAGAAGAAGAAGAAAATTTTCTTGCTGGAAGCTCCTAGGGTTTCATCTTGCTTCCTTTAGGGTTTCTAAAGCTCCTTCTTGGTGATCTTGACCTAAACGAGTATGTATCCCTCCTTACCTCCATTTCATTCTATGGTATTCTTCCTCTTACCTTTCTCCAGGTCAAAACCTTTCTTTTCCATGGTAGAAGTTACTCTAGAACTCAATAATCTACTTTTCTTACTTCTTCTTGTAGGACTTTGCTTCTTTGTGGAGAAGGCTGCCTACTTGGCCGAGTTTAGATCTCAAACTTGGGTTTTATAGTCTTCTTTGCTCAAGTTTCTTTCATCTAGAAGTATTTTCTTCTCAGTAACAGTGAGTTTTATAACCCTCTTTACTTATATTGCTTACTATAAGCTTGTTAGCTCATGAACTTGCCTAAAAATGGTGATTAATCCTTAAGAAGATAAACTTGCTTGAGATTTAGATTTTTGTGGTGTTCCCCATTCTGTTTTTAGTTCTAGATGAACCTGTAATCAGGTGCACATCCTTCCTAAGGTATACGATGACTTAGAATAGGTTGGTATGACAACCATTGGTGCTAAGCACCTAACAAATGATGGCTAATATTAGGGTTTTAAGGCTGATTTCTCCTTTAGACATAGCGACAGATGGTTGTACCATGGTGACAATTGATGGTCAAACAATGGTGACAACCCATTGTGTTGACCAAGGGTGTCAACCAATGGTGAAAATCGATGGTCACCCCTTATGTCAGGTTTTGACTTAATTAGAAGCTTAATGATCAACCACAAAGTACGCTAATAATGATATCAATCAATGGTGGCATTAGGTCATCGCCCGATGGTGAAAAATAATAGTATTGTTGATCCTACCAACCAATGGTGACTCCAGATGTCACAAATGATGGTGGATCAGGCCACCACAACCGATGGTGAGTCAAGGCCTTAAATGTAGCTTCAATTCAGCCCTAAACCAATATTCTCTTAGTTCTATGGATCTAATGGTTGGAACCCTAACTTAATCGATGATTTTGAATAATGAACCCGATCCAATGAATGAGATTGCATGATTCAACATTCAATGGATTAGAATGAATCCCATAGTCTTATAAGTGGTTTCTAATAATGAGAATTCGATGGTACAATAACCTTAAACTTGTAGTCTTACCTTTTCCCTCATATGAATATATGGATAAATCACCATAACAAGTGGATGTGTACCCTAAATGAAACATGGCTTGCTACACCAACTCTAATATTAGTAAATGATGATTATTTTTTATAGTGATACCTCTTAAATGATTTATGTGACAATGCATTACACTCTCGTTGTGTTGAAAACTCAGTGTGTACTAATTGAATATCATAGTGTCTTGCCATGTTAAAACCTATGGGATGCATATGTGTTGATGATCTTTTGAGCATTGTTTAAGGCCTAGAATGATAATGATCATCTATCATAGTGTCTCACCATGTTAAATCAAATGGTGAGTCAAGGACTAATGTTATGGTCTTAATGACCTTTAGGCATGTTTGTGCCTTGAATGAGATGAAATCCTCTTTATGTTCCAATAAGGGTTGAAACCCTAGAACTTGTGATAAGAAATTGGTGCCTTATAAGGGTATGATGACAAGTGTGGTCCATTAAATTGAAATGAATGATAGCATGTGGTAATGGGACTAAGATTTATACCTCAAAAATTTAATATCTTCTGAAGTTGCAATACATATATTGTTGCTAGAAATGAATGAGGGTTTGAATGTCCACTTGTATGATCAAGCATTAATGCATTCAGTTGGCCATAACTAATCAAGTGAAACCCTAATCATGTAGTGTCTTGTTCTGTATAGCCATCTTTAGTGTCAGAATTTGTTGTATGGTGAAATGAGTATTCCTAAGGGAATCTCAGAGTGCATACTATTGAGTACGTTGGAGTGGCAAGTTGAGGATGTATCCTTTTCATACACAAATGTAGGTTATGAAGGATGGACATGGCCATGCCTAGAATATTTAATGTGATTGAGGACAGCTGCGGTTGTACCTTGGATGAAAAGGTTTTGTATAGCCTGATTTCTAGTGTCATAACTTGTACCAAGTACAAACTAGTTGCTATATATGTCACTGTTGTTAGTTTGACTGGTATGTCACTACAACTTACTCATACTGACTAAGGGGAAGAGATCTTAGGATATCGACACTCCCAGATCTTTTACATAATTGAATAGAACTTCACAATGGTCAGTTGGACTCTAATTTGTATGACTCAAACTCCCCAGGGCATAATGAAAGATGTAATTGAAAAACACTAGAGGGGGGTGAATAGGGTTTTATATTTTTAAAATTAATTTAACCAAACAACCACAAAAATATTGGAGAAGGAGACAAGGCGTTTGGAGTGGTTCCACCCTTAGAAAATACAAAGGGAGTTAGTCCACTACCCAATTGTTTCCAATTGGGATTTTGAAAGCAATTGTATTTTATTACCTCACAAGGATGTTACATAAGATACAACTACCTTCACAACCCTTTGGACAACCTTCACCCTAAAGCCATCTCACCAACCTTGAAGAAACCTTCACTTGAAGTAACTTAAAGCTCCCCCTTGAAGTATCTTTCCTCCTTGAAGTAGATTCCCATTGAGACCTTCTAGAAGTAGTCCAAAGTCACGCCGAGCTACCTTCACCATCGAAGAAGCTCCTACAACCTCCTTTCCGCAGCCTCCAAACTAGGAGTAGCAAAGGAGAACAAAACACAATAAAGGGAATAAGATTGGAAGAAAGAAACAATGTTACTAATTAAGTACAATGCTTTGATCCTATATCAAGCGCATTGATCTCCTATCCAGTGTGGATGAACATGGTAGTGTGGTGTCTAGGAGATACTAAGCTATAGGACACTAATGTAGAACATATTGCAAGTGAAACTCAGCTTGTTTTCTCTCAAAGAATGAATCTTAGGTGTAATTGAATGCACAAGTGATGCCTTGGGTGTCCTATAGCTTGTCCTATTTATAGGAGTGGTTTTCTAATGTTTGGGGACATTCTAGACACCTTCTAGTGTGTTCTTAGTGCTCAATTTAGCCGTTATGTGTCCACTAATTACATTGCAATGGCTAGTTATTTAATGTTGAAAAGTGCAGTCCAGAATGTAGCTCGGTCAACTCTTTGTCGACTGAGTTGATCTCGGTCGAACTTTTCTTTGACCGAGTAGGAGACTGAGGTTAGTGGATTTTCAACGTTCAATTCAACTCCCAACCACCTTTCCCACTAAGTCTAACGGCTATAGAACCTGCCAGACACTTATTATTGGTTGAAGAAAAGTTTGACCAAAACCTTCTTAGTGATAACATTGAGAAGGTTATGCAAATGTGTTCGTGCATTAGACTGAGGACATTTTCGGTCGAGAAAATTTTTGTCCGATTTTCTCTCAGTCAAGAAATAGTTCAAATGAGATAGTCCCTGGTTTGGTGGTTCTAGATATGTACTAAGTGTGTGTATCAAAGTGCAATTGTGATATTATCTTAGGGGATGACCTATTTAAGTGTTGTGAGTGGATAGAAAGATTTAAACACTTGATTTACATGATATCTAAGTACTTGTACCTTATAAACTTGTACAATTTTTTACATTGATTACAATCATGAAAATAAAGCAAATTTGATCATAAGAATCTTCCAAATATTTGCTATCCACCACCATTTATGCTTATTCTTGAAACACTCAAGTAGCACGTTAAAACCACATGAATGAAATGTTTGTTATCATCAAAACAAAGGGATTATAATAATGTCCAATTTATCCAACAGTAATTCAAGCCATGTAGTATATCTACTACGGTTAAATACGTCTCACATTGGTTGAGTAGACCTTGTCTTTTCTTTATACCACACAGTTCATACATGATGCAGATTTATGAAATTTGAGTAATCCTACTTGTTGCTAAAGACTATTTGCTTAGCTATTTAGTATTCTTAAATAATACAATCTACTCAATTTGTTTATTGAATACCTTATTTGCTTAGTAAATTTACTATTAATTAACCTATTGTAATCAATATATGTTGGAATGAGTTATATCTCTTGTTGGGACTAGGTTTCACCTGTGGGTCACCACATCTTTTTAGGCGGTCGCAGGTAGCGAGGACGTGGTCGTGCTATGGAACAGAACCAGCCTAGAGATCAATAGATTCAGAAGGTTGGCTAATTGTAGATGTTAGTAGAGTCCTAGTGTCGTCCCTATACTCTCATGTCTAGGTGGATGTGTTTTCTAGATAAGTTACTTGTATCGACATGATATTTTGGTAGTATACCAGTGTATGTATATATGGCATGAACATGTAAATGCTACTTTTGTACATAGGATGTGGCTGAGGCCATTAAGCACAAATGTAAATTCTTGTTAAAATATATTAGTATGCAAAGATGGACCTTTATGTAAATCTTTCAGAATTTGTTCATTATGTGAATTTTGGTTTTAATTATTCTGCATTTTTGACTATGTGATGAACTAGAAGTTGATCATGTTTTATGTTTTGAGTAATCTCATTTCGTGTGATAAGGTGTCACAGTTAAGTTGGTATTAGAGTTATAGGTTTGTTGAGTCTAGAAGGACATAGGAGTTAGGTTTGAGTCTGTTCTTATGTGTCCAACATATCTGATCATAGCTTATGCTTATGCAGATATGTCTGGAGGACATGATGAACACATAGAAAGTAGCTATGTTACACTAGGAGGAGGTGCAAGGAGGCATGCATGCAAATAGAGAGTGCCAGAGACAGGGCCAGAGAAACCCACAATGCCTCAGATGGATCCGATAATGATGGCCAATCTGGAGTTTCAGTCTATGTTTCGACAGATGATAGTCACGATTACACATATAGTAGACATAATTCCATCACCTAAAGCTAGGGAAGTTGTCCCTAATGTGGAATCCCAAGGAGTGGGAAAGAATTTTGAACGTCTTTAGCGTGCCAGGGCGATCGAGTATGATGGCACTTCTGACCCAGCAAACAACGACATGTGGCTAATGAAATTGGAGAAAGCATTCAAAATCCTAAACATCCCAAGGAAGACAAAGTAAAGCATGTTGTCTACCTCTTGAAGGGTAGTGTTGGTCAAAGTATAGTTCTACCAAAAATGTGTCTGTAAATACATTTCATAAATTTTACAGAACATATTAAACGATTTTCCTAACAAGAGTGTGAAAAAGGGTTAATGATTGGATATGCTTGATCATCATTTGTTCTTATATCATTCCTAGCAAGTTTTAACTGAAGTATTAATATAAGGGATATTGATGATACAACTTGATGTAAAATCTTGTTGAAGTTCCTTGATCACCTAATTTACTAAATTCACATTGTTAGTAACATGAATATAAAATATTTGCAACATTGAAATTAGAGTGTGACATATCCAAAAAATCCACAATCTCCCCCTTTTTGATGATGAAAAATATGTCCATTAGATTATTTGTAAATAGAACAATTTAGATCATCATTCCTTTAAATATTTAAAAAAACATCTTCATGGAATTTTTCTCCCCCTTTGTGGAAGTCAAAAAAGAGTTTATGCTTACTAATTATCCCCCTCTCCTTCAACTAGAGACTCCCACTCAATAAGATAATCATTTTGGGAGGGAATATATGCTCAATGAATAATAGAATATACCAAGTTAAACAATGAAATGTACCATAAAGAAATTGATTACATTTCATAAAACAGTGTATAATGTATAGAAAAAAAGTCATATTTGATCATGGAATATTAAGAACTTCTCTAATTACCAATGTATCATGATAAAAAGATCTCTTTAAGTACAAATATAAAAAAAGTACTCTTAGTAAATGGTAAGGAATGTTAATTCCACCATCATATAGAGTTGTCATGAACAACACTAATTTTTTAAAGAATATCTTAATATTAATGCAAATAACATAAAGTCCTTCATGAAATGAGATTTTACATAAAAACAAAGACAAAACCAAAATGGATTTCTCAATCATTTTTGAGGGATGATGAGCCTAGAAATGATTATAGAATCCATTAAGAAATTGAGATCAACAAAAGAATCTCTAGACAAAATATAACGGATGTTAAGTCCATATTGATATAGAGAATCCATTAAGCACAAAATAAGGTACATAAGGTATCTCCAGACCAAATACAAGGGATGATAATCCCATTTTATGTAGAGAATTTCCATTTTAAAAACAATTATATACATATGCAAGTCTATATCAAATAACTTTGAGCTTCCCATTAATCTCATACTACAAAAAAGTGAGCTCAAATAAAGAAATGACCCACTAAGATAGATATATTCATAAAGATCCAAAAAAACATTGTTTAGATCATATCAACCGATTCATTTTAGATTTCAAAATTAGGAAATCAAGAAATACAATGAATTTGAAAACCAATTTTAAAGATAACCAAGAAAATTGTTATATTAAAATTATGAGTTCTATCAAATACTTATTTTACATGCAACAATGAACTTGTAAAAAACTTAATTTATGTGCAAGATCAAAATATATCCATCTAATTTCATGATCTTTTAATAGTAAATATCTAAAGAGAAGTTTACAGGACCCAAACAATGTTGTTTTCCGATTTCTATTTAAATGGGAAAGAGAATGAATAATGTTCAAATCTCCCACAACCATATCAAGTAACACTATTTACATGAATATAAGAAATATATTTTGATTTAAAAATATTGGTCCTTTCCTTTTCTTTCTCTTATCATGTCTATAAATATAACCAAATCCATGAGTGCCAACATGAATTTGAGAATGCACCATGTTATTCAACATATTTCTACTAATGGTGCATCCTTTTCTTCCAATATATGTAGTTTGCCCTATTAAGCACTGATAATAGACAAGTTACATATGATACTTCAAGATTGAGAAGGTTGATCACTTTGTCCCCCATCCTTTGAGACCTATTATGGATCCTTGAAGACCTGCTTAGATACCATTTGATAGATCTATAGGGTGTGAATAGATCTTATATAAAAACCTATTCAATTTATTATTTTGCAACTATTTAATGAGATCATACAACGAAAATATAAAGCAAGATATACGAATAAAGAAGGTAAACCACAACAGACACCCAATTGTGAGTGGTCCCATTAAAAGACGTTAGTCTACTACCTTGTCCAATGAGGGTTTTTCAACATGTATTTTATTCCTTTTATTTAACAGATACAAAATACTTAAAATAAATGGTTGCCTTTTTTTGGCTCAAGACAACCCTCCTTTTAAAGATCAAGGAGAACTTGCATTAAGGAGAAGATCACAATCATCCCTTCCCCTAGTCACAGACTTCTCACACAAATCATATCCAACAACACTTTCCAACACCCTTCTTCCCAAGAAGTAGTTGGAAACAACACTATGGAGTAGATCGCTACCAGACTCCTCCTTAGACACAACCTTCTCACCAGAAGTAGCTCCAATATACTTCCCAACAACCTTCTCTCTAAAAAGTAGTTAGAATCAACACAACAGACTAGATACGATCAGACTCCTCTACCAATACAACCTTCTTGCAAGTAGTAGCACCGAGAAGCTTCTTCACATCCTTCTCTTAAGAAGTAGTAAGAAGCTCCATGAATAATAATGGTGAATAAGATAGGAAGACTGAATTACAACTCTTCAAGATATCCAATATTAATCTCTCTATGAATAAGTGATGGACAATGTCTCCACAAGGATTCATAAGGCTATATTTGGTTGAGTATGACACTACTTTGAGCTATGGCTTATATCTTAAGATAGCAATATATAGTTCTAAGCTTTGAGAAAGATATCATATAAATTATTTATTCAAGTGTATGTGTGTCAATTTCATGTCCTAAGTGTTCATAAGGCACTCCTATATATGAAACACTTAGGAATGGTCAGTATAGTTTTTGGGAATATTTTGACCAAGTTAAATACTAAACTAGCCATTGGGATGCCAAAAATTAAGTTTATAATGGATAAAAAAATTAATGCTAATTTTGAGTGTGGATTGATTCATAGTTGAACTGTACTTTGACTGAGATCCATCTCGATCAAACTATAGTTCGACCAGAATCAACATTTTCTCAAAATTTAGAATGACTATTTTCTACAATCGCTATTTTGTCTATAACGACTCTTTATCAGTCAAAGTGTAATTTGACCAAAAATGTGTTCATAAACATATTTCAAAACTTTTGTAGAACATTTAAACAATTTTTCTAATGACACCCAACTATACTAAAGACTCGATGTGAGTGTGAAAATTGGTTAAGGATTGGATACAATTTTTCATCACTTGTTTATACATCATTCCTAGTAAGTTGTACATGAAGTATTAATACATGGTATATTCATGATACAACTTGATCTGGAATCTTGTCTAAATTACTTGATCACCTGAAATACTAAATTCACATTGTTAGTAACACAAATGAGAAATATAGACATCATCAAAACTAAAGTGTGGCATATCCAAAAAACCAACAATCCCAATGTTGTTGCAAAGACCCATACAAGCTCATATTCTTAAACATAAACAAAAAGAAAACTAATTTACAAAAGACATAACATAAAAATTCATTGTCTAAGTTTGATATATCACAATATCATGTCTAGATGTTTTTTCCCCTTTTTATAGTTATCAACCAAGACCAACACACCAATGATGGAGGCAGAGAGAATACCAACCATGGACGGTGGCATGGGCACGGTTGATGGAGAATCAAGGAAATGATCTTAGCATAATGATAACCATGGTATGACAAAGGCTTGGGTGCTAATACATCTTGGGCATGACTGCAACCATGGCACAGTGGCAGGATGGGCGTGGATGTAACCTGCACATGATGGCGGTCATGGTGTGCAAATGGGCTGGGCATAACTTCAAACTGGCTACGATGGCATCCTAGTCAGTGCGGCAGGATGGGCATGTCTTCATTTCTGGGCAGGGCGACATCCTAGTGTAGCAAAAACATGGGCATGGTGAGCGACTGGGCATGATGGCATTCTTGTGAAAATGATAGGTTGGACACAATGACAACCTAGTCATGCTGGCATCTGTGGATACGAGGAGTCAACCAACGCATAACATCATTTCAAGAATAACAATTGTCTAGATTGAGAGGGTGCCAAATTCAAAAGAGGAAGAAAGTGGGGTGGGTGGTTTTATATTCTTGGTTGTTGTTCGACCCCTCACACTGTGCAATTTTTTTTCTAGCACCGTATGAGCGTGTCCCCTCGGTACCATCCATGGGTGTCTGGATTTAATGGTTGTTGTAGATTCTGAAGTTGGTGTGAGAATATTGGTGTATGTCATGTGTTGTATATCAATTCGTTTTTTATTTCTAGGTATTTATAGTGATGGAATAAAGTTTAATATATAATTCTACAACATTGTTATTTCAAAATTCAGTCAATCAAATCTAAGCATATGTGATTTTTCCTTCAAATTTATTTGTTCATCATCACATTCCTATACCCTTAAACCCCAACCACAAAGAAAAGAAATGAAACATATCAATTTTCTTGGAATTATTTCTAGATGCAAGTTGCATCTTATATTCCTCTCCAGTTGTTTCTTTTTTATATATACATTCATCTCATAGAAAGTATGTACAAAAAAAATACAACCGTGAAAACAATTTAGAACAAAGTTGTAAATGGAAGGATACAAATACTAACCTAAGTATGTACAAATATGAGACCAAATTTCATGATGTGGTCTTCTAAAAATAAAATGGGTCAACAAAAAAGATAATATTCATAATGAGACTATCTATAGGGGGTAAGATCTCTTTACAAAATCGACAATTGAAGTAAAAAATAGAGTTAAAAGCCTCATCATCATCATCATCATCTTTGTTCACCATCACCTTTGATCAACTTTCACTCCAACCCTTAACCTCAAGCATCTTCATATGAAGCTTCTAAGAGGGAAGAAAAGGATATAACTCCTCTAGAAGCCTTGTTTTCACCTTCCTCATGTATAGTGAAGGCCCTAAAAGGGGCCTTCACCTTATCTATATGTTTTGAATCTACATTTAAAGCAAGGATGGTTCCATGAGGAGAAGGGTTCTAAAATGTTAGTGCAAAGTTAGTCAGGGCTGCGATGAAAATCACCATAGAATGTATTACATATTTTACACCAGATATTCTAAAAAATGCATGCCTCCAACATAGATTAATTCTCTTTCCATATGGTGTTTATAACCACTATTGTTAAAAAGGTCTTCTTGAGTCAAATGATAAGAATTATTTTTCAAAATTCATATAGATAAAAAAAACCAATCCCAACTTTACTTTTTGAATGCACAAATGAAAATGTTATATAGTGTCATCAGTTTCTTGAAACATAACTGACAACGACATGGTTCTATCCTACCTCTAGAGTATCCATGACTTCCGAAGAGAAGTACTTTATCCTGTTGCATGAGCTAGATATAAATATAATTTTCATAAGTGTTCTTCACATATGGTTCATAGGAAGATAAATGGTATGGCTCTAAAACTTTGAAATTGGCACACCATGTCCATGAAAATTTTGTTGAGTAGAGTTTTATGAAATATTAAGTTTAATGTCTAAGATCTCCTTTCACACAAAAAAAGTTATGCAATAAGAGTGCCTTTAAGAAGGTTGTTTCCATTTAAGCTAATAATATCAGAATATTTATAGATAGCTAAGTACTATATCAATTTACTAAAAGAAATAGGTTTCACATTCCGCATAGTCCTAAATTTCATTCAACAATATGACTAGAAGCAATGACATTGATGGTGTATGGATTGTGTCATAGAGTGATGTGGAGAGATTTTTCAAGATATTTTACTAGACATATTGTAGGAGTTAAGTTTAGTGATCATGATTGCCCATGATTGGTGATTACAAAGTGAGTAAAGGTGTCGTGATTCACTATACAAGCATTCCCTATGTCAGTTGTATCTTGCCAAAGAAAGTCATGTCTAATAGTACTGATTTGTTTTTACACCAAGGTAGGTAGAGATATGTAGATCAAAAATCACAAGAGAAATATTAGTCAAAGATGCATTAAGTAGACTATATCTTTCTCCTTAACTATGACATATATCCTTCCAAGTGGCCATTGTCAAACTAATTTAGGAAATAATAGATATTGAGAGTAAACTTATATATTTGAATGGGTAAAGAGGGAGTCTAAGATATTTGATAGGAAAAATTGCTTCTTGGAAACCTAGGATATGTATTTCAACACAAACAAGGATTTCAATATAACAAGATTTATGAAAGTTTATTTTCAAACCCAATAAGAATGATACAATTCCTAAGATGTTGAAAATATTGATATGATTTCTATCACTTGGTTGTTAAAAGATGATAGTGTCATCCATAAAGTGTGCAATGTTATTCTTTTCAAACCCTATTTTTGTGGATGTTATCAAGAAGGTCAGTGAATGTGACAAGTTTGAACATTAATGTAAAATTTGAAGTAACTAGAACGAACATGCTCATGTAGAGAGTGGCTCCTTGAAGAATTCCATTTAAGCTTTATAAATAATTTAGACAAAATTGTTGATCAAGTAGATAAGTGTGATAAATTGATACAACTATGAATCCATTGTACCTATCATGTTGGGGATCCATAACCATGGATGTAGATGCTAAGAAATTTCCATGGACTATCAAAAAATTTATTGTAGTTACTTTTTAGGGTAGGAAGTTGTATAATGAAGGACTCTATAGAATTGATGGTTTCATTTACGTGAATACATGCATATTGCATACCTCACCTGGAAGTGAAAGAAGAATACATAGTCCATACTAAATTATAAATTTTAGGTTTGAGAATGTTTCTAAGGGCCTTTGAGATGATCTTGTATGATGCATTAATCAGACTAAATGTTGAAAGTTCTTAACATTGGAGGGATTATCAATTTTTTATAAGGACTAGTTTACTTTGATTCAAGATCTCATTGTGGGCACTTATATCATCTTGATAGCTGATATAGATTAAGCATGACATGAATAACTCTTGATCTTATGATTTATATCATGATAAAAATGATAGGGTAAATATCTAGGTCTAGGAGATTTTCCTTGCCAAAATTATTGATAACTCGATGATTTCCATGTTGTGAGTAAGGATTGGTGATACTATCAGTGTAGGTGACTTGAACAGAGTGTAATTACATACAACTATATAAGAACGAGGTTATGTATGTCCTAAGATGGTTAAAGGGTTCTTTGAAGTGATCAAAACCATTATTGGTTTTGATGTACTGATTAGAAGTCATAACTTTGTAAAAGGGATGTGGTTGAATATATTTTATTTCCTATCCTTCAAATTTTTGTGGAAGAATTAGTTTTGTAGTCTCTATATTTGCTCCATTGAATTTTTTCTTTACTTCAACATAATATCCTAGTTATGTAGAGACTCTAATTACATATTTCTACAAACATTCTCAACACAGTCCATTAGAGTGTTTTTCTCACTTATCAAAAAACTATGTGCATGGTCTTTTATTTGCTTGTGAATTTTGTTGTAAGGGGTGGTACCAGAGAGGGGATATACTTCTTATTTTATTGAGGAATGAGTGTGTTTTTTTCCTAAATACGTGGTATACAAGAATGACAATGTAATAAACTAATTTGACTATTCTAATTTACAAGATTACATAATAATATCCCAATTTGTGTTTACATGAAAGAAACAAGTTCTTCACGAAGAATATGGTTGTCCACGATATTTCAATTTTATCTTTTAAAATTCAAATCCAAGTCTAGATCATCATGTCAAGTCCTCCATATCCTTAACCTAAGGGGTTGGAAGCACACTACACAAAAAACACAAAGTGAATGTTGTCAACATAAAATGCTAAATATGAGCATAAACAGATCTTGAGCAGTATTAGGAAAAACAAATGCAACAAGTTTTCCTAAAGAGAGAAAGGGAACATCTAAATGATTATCTAAGATAACACTTAAAGAAGATAATAAATGAGTGATTTTCTTGCCATAATCAATCTCATAATAGAAAATCACAATCTTAAGAAGTTGTATGATGAGTAATTAGAAAACTAGCATACCCTAAAATGTAGGATACAAACCCATATATTCCACACCAAGAGGCAGGAGGACTAAAACTTCAGTTCAAAAAAAAAAAAAAAATTTGCAGTAGGAATAAGACCTCAATGCATGGAAGGGGAATAAAACCAATACCTAACATCACATGTAACAGGGAACAAAACCCATTCCTTGGTAGGGGAATATAACCCAAGGACTAAAACAACATAAATTGTAGAGGAAATAAAACTCAGTGCCTAAAATATGGAGTCACTAATTCTAGTTATGACTAGTCAATCACACATGGGAAGGCAAGATAAAGTATTTTGAAGTTCAAATAGGGGATGAGAACATATAACTAATACCAAGTGGGTTTAGAGAACCCATAAACAAATATCCAACTCTATTCATAATCAAGATCTATCATAAACCCATGAGAGTACATCACTTGAAAAATAAGATTCCATTTCTGAAATAGAGTCAATCTTGTTCCAAATCTAAAAATAAGGGTACAACTTGAAATAGGAGTAACAAGATAAAAATTTAGAGTCCAATAATCATATCTAGAAAATTAAAAGATCACAACATCAACATCTGTAGACAACCACTCAAATGTGTCAAAATCTCATAAGAGAGAGAAATTGTAGAGGGTAGTACATCCTAAAGGAACAAGAGAAAGAAAGCATAGGTGATTGCTCAATATGATTAATAAGGGATGCAACATACCTCATATAGTCTAGATATGTCCAAATTCAATGCTAGTTTCACTCTAGGTTCACATGCCTCCTATTAAAAGCTTATATGAATTTAGGGTTAACTTCTTATTAAATTCATAAACCTCAAAAAATCATCTTTTTATTATAAATGAATTATATTTACAAAATCACACTATCATGTTTTATCTTTTTCTAAATACACATCACATGTTACTTTATTTTTGTGACTTATACATTTTTATATATGAATGTTATAAATTTTCACAAATTAGAAATATTATTAGAAATCATATTTTTGTTATATTGTAATAATATGATAAAGATAACACCATTGGATGGAGATAAACCCACGATTCAAAATATATTTTATTTATTTTTGTGATTAGTAGATTTTTTCCTATGAGTCTTATACATTACGTACATTTACTGAATTATTAAAATTGAAAATCACACAAAAGACTTCACTATCTTTGAATTACACATCATTACATGGATGTGTGATAGTGAAGATTAGTAAAATTAGAGGGAAAATCTCATGCAAATCCAAATATTAAGATGATGTGAAAACTCAAAACTACCCATCTTCTCTCAAGCAAAAGAACTTGCTAGCAAGGGGAAAACCTAGAAAAACAAGGCCTAGTATCTTCTTCTTTGATAACACAAGGAACATGACAAGTGAGAAGCTAGAATTAGCGGTTTTAGTATGCAATCAAGGAAATCTCAAGACTAGAAGTCATCCCCTTTGGAATCGTCTCCCCTCTGTGCACTCGGAAGCACCAAAAGATTTACAACAAGGTGCACTTGAACCAAGAGACCAACTCCATCAATAACTCCTAAGAAAGGTGGCAGGAGAACCATAGAAATAGGGGAGTATGACTTTTGATTTCAGATTCAATAGAACCATGACAAAGGGTGATAAAAAAGTCAAAAGTAAGTTGGAGAGATTTTGATGAAGTTACATAATAGGAATATGAAGTCCATAAGTCAAAGGACAAGACCATGGTTGCATGTTAGGTGCAGATGATCGAAACCACAAGAAGTAAGAAAGGTCTACCAAATGCAATATGAAAAGTAGTGAAGGAGCTTCAGGAATGTTTATCATTGTGTCAATTGAATAGGCGAAGGTGTTGTTGGCTGACACGGGGTCCAAATCACTAGAGAGAAAACAAGATTTGGTGGAATAGACTCTATGTGTGAGAGATCCAATTGAGAATTGAGGAAAGTATAAAAAATGTGCCAAGAAGGGTTTAGAGTAGTTATATATATATATATATATATATATATATATATATATATATATATATATATATATATATATATATATATATATATATATATATATATATATATATATATGTGTGTGTGTGTGTGTGTGTGTGTATGTGTGTATATATATGTATATATATCTATATATGTGTGTATATATATATATGTATGTATATATATGAGTGGTAAAGAAGGATTCGTTGATTGACATTATTATGATGGTTTCACCTCTAATTGGGCATTTCCTCATTAGGTCATGAGAGGGATTGTGTTAGGGCTCGTTGGATTCTGGAAAAGAAACTATGTATAATGAAGAAAGAAGTAGGGAAAACCATTGAGCGATAAGGGAGAGAGATTTTGAAGAATGAAAAAGAAATAGGTGGCAAACTATTCACATGGACACAACTAAAAGTGGAAGGTAGAAGACATATAGGCATTTGTACTATCAAAATCTGATAGTCCAGATTGAGCTCAAGTTTAGCTATATAAGGGAAATCAACATGACATAAATCAAATATTAAACTATAGGAAACAAGTTGTATTCATTAGATAGATGATTAATTTAGGCTTTCCACTTCATTTATCTTTCCAAATCTATACGACAGATTGAATATTATTCGAATAAAACCAAATTTCAACATCTAGGATAATAAAAATATGTATAATTAGATTGTGAAATTAGTTTTCTTTTCTAAGAAAGTTTAACAAGTCATTTAGTTGATTTGATCCCTTTTAGAACTATCTTATAAATTTCCATTTATAATTTATTAATGAGACTTGTATTATCCAATTGAAGTAGAACTTGGAAACTAGACTAATTAATTCACACAAAATCTAGAATTTGCATTACTTTCTTTTCTTAAGACCATTTAGTGATTTATTTATTATAAAAGAGTATGTTGATATTGTTTTAATAAAAGTTATGATAATGCATATTGAATTACTATATTAGGTATTTAGGATTCTTTAGAGATTTTACATGCATGAAGGAGGTATGAGATATCATTATCCTTCCTTAAATCCTTGATTTTCCCAGCAAATATCCTTAAGTCTATTTATTTCTAATTTTCTTAAGATAAAACAACTTACTTTTCTAAGTTTTGTTTTTTTTAACTAGTACAAATATTGACCTTTGAAGGAAACTAAGAAAGGGATAAAACTAACTCCATTTGTTATCAATCCTAGACCTTTACTACAAACTTGTGCCCCATGTCTATAATCAATATAACTAGTATTTTTGAAGGATTCAATTTTTTATAAATCTAAGAAGGTTATAGAGTCCTTAATTTTAAGTAAAATATATAAAATTGTGAATTTGCATTCTAATCCCTTACTACAAGTTAAGTGATCAAATTACACCATGACCACCCAAGAATGAACACTTAGCTTAAACACTATGTATGTAAGCACCTAACATACCCTTTTCCATCTATGTTAGGAGTAAAGGGATTAGAACCAATTCTAATAGGAAAAAGCATTAAACATTTAGGGTTAGGGATAGGTCTTGGTATGTTATAGCTGCCAAAAATTTCTTTGTTTTAAGGGATAAGGGTAACATCAATATTCTAATATGATTGTGAATGCATATACCCTAGTTGAATTATTATTCAAAAAGTTTTTGTTTGTTGCCAACTATGTGGCCAAATGATCTTTAAAAAAGTCAAAAAGTTTAGAGCAAAAAATTTCCACTTGTCATGGTTAGTGTCAAAGATAATGAGGAAGTGATGACATGTCTTTTTGACTAATAATAGTGTATTTTTACAATGCTAGAAAATTATCCCATGCTTTTGAGCACAAGAATATATCATGATCAGACCTTGAAGAGCCTTAATTTGGTCCATGCAAATCAAGTGTTGTTTGATAGTAAATTTATGATCTCATACATTTACATATGTACAAAACTCGAAAGTGCAAAACAACCATTTCACTTAATGAAATGACCGTCTTGCATGCGAGACAACCATTTCAGTGCATGCAGGTTGCAAAACTTTTAGAATTATTGTGAAAATTTGAGATCTTCCAGTCCTTTCCACTCCTGCTTTAGTCTCGTATAGGTCGGGGACTGGGAATCTTGACCCTACCCTTCCTATATATAGAGGGGTAGCGGGGGCTTCCCCAAACATAACCACAACATAGACAATTGAGAATAAGTTGCCCTAACAATTATTGTTCTCTCTAGTTGTGGTAACCACGAGAGCCCAGGCAAGTCCTACCCGACTAGGGAGGGATAGCCAAGGGAGAAAAATAACTAAGGATCATTGTTGTGGGAGAGCATGTTGGGAACTAGTACACCAATAGGAGGGATAAATCCTTCTTGTCTATTCCTGTAGGAGTTGCTCTAACAATTATTGTCCTCTCTGGTTGTGGTAATCATGAGATCCCAGGCAAGTCCTATCTGACTAGGGACCGATAGCCAAGGGAGAGAAACAAATGAGGATCATTGTTGTAGGAGAGCATGTTGGTGACTATTATACTAACGGGAGGGATAAATCCTTCTTGTCTATTCATGTAGGATGAAATGAGTTCTAGTTGGTCTGTGTGGACTACGCTAGAGGCATGAGTCCTTTGGGTGATGCTAGGAGGGAAACATGAACTCGCACTCTGTGACAAGATTAGAGGAGCCACAGTAACAGTTGTCCGAGTGTGTTGTCCATGGAGGAGAAGTCAGATGAGTCTCAATGCAACTAGGATCTAGAAAACCATTGTCCAAGACAAAGTGCACAACTACATCGACGATGATTGTCGCTGGACTTTCTCCACGACCAGGTATATCTTCCTAAAACCAACCTTTCCATTGCATAGTTATTGAAGTGATATGTTGATTAATGAGAAATATGTTAGTAAAATTTTTGTTTTCACTGCCTATCTGATGTCGTATTTCCCTACAATAGTATCAAGGAAACGTCAATTAATTATGTTTTTTGATCATCTATATGATCATATTTTGGTTTTATCGAGTTTATGTATTTCGTGCGATGCAATATTTAAATTGGTTGATGTGCATGTCCGTCTTATCACCACATAAAGAACACAAATGAATATATATATATGCAATTTACACATGTTTCTTTAAAGTCAGTTTTGATGGTGGATGTGAAGCATGATTATGGCCAAAACCCCAGAAATTTCTATGTGCATGGTTGTGGTTATTTATTAATGTTGTTAATCGGTCTTCGTACCGAGCCTCTCTCTCCCTTCTAAATGTAAATTAATGCTCATCTTCCTATTTCCCCTTGAATGTAACTCAATGTTTTCCCCATATACAATGTAACAAGAAATAGGATAGTTTTAATTTATGTTTGGACATGAGATGACAATTTCCACAAAGGCTAAAGTCAGCTCATAAGACAAAACGATCGAGAGGAGGACTGAGGAGGCCAGATGATAGGAGGACAAACCAATTGATTGGTGGCCCAACTGATTAGTTGGAGGTGTCCAGATGCTGCTTGGACCTGAGAACTAGATGACCATTTCAGAAGAGCCCAACTGAGTGATCAGGATACGAGCTGACTGGTTGAAGAGTTGAACCGATCAACCTGGATTGGTTCAAGAATAGATCTTCACCTACAACAGGTTGCGTATGATGTGTACCATAGGTGGTAAATTCCTTGTGGCTCTAAGGAATTACATTAGTATGACCATAAACATTGCTTGTGTGTTGCATTTACTACATGTTCTTGTTTGTGGTTATAGCATGTATATGATACATACTATATATATGATTGGATAAAGTATATTTATTTATACAAACTCCCTCAAATATAATATCAAATCTTATATGCTTTCCAAACATGGGACACATGAAAAGCTTGATCGACCAAGTGTGGGCTCCCCAAGGGAAGTGTGTCATCTATCTCGTGGAAGTGTGATGGTAATAATGTGGGCCCACAAAGCAGGGTGCATTGTTATGTGTCGACTTTTTGTTTAGGCTTGACTGGTAATTCTCAGAGAGTTAGGGCCCAGAGGCATGCAGATGATCATGGCAAGGAGTTATGCATATCATCTGTTACAACCTAGATTTTTTCTTATACAACTATAATTGCAATTGTTTCAAAAGAAATTTACTTGGTTGTAAATTGCATGATTTATGATAAATATGTGGATATCTTTTACAACTTTTCCTTGTGCATGGTTTTTCGTGGACCCTTTGGTAATAATGGGTCCAAGATAATAAAAGAGGAAGATAAGTTAAAAGAAAATGTGTAATGCATTAATAATAAGAAAGGAAATTGGAATAAACGTGAAAATATAAGAAATAAATAGAGGAGTGTGGGATTGATCATAATAGATGGTGTTTCAAACCCCACATGGATTCTTGAGATACAACGAATCAAAATAAAGGAAAATAATAAAATAAGAGAGAGGAAATATGAATGAAATATATATATTAAGAAATAACTTGCACATAAAGAAAAGGTTCGTTTGCTTTTGAATAATGACCCCAAACATGGCACACTAATAGATTAAGTCATTACTAAGTTTCCCTCAAAATTTGGGATTAAAAGGAGCCATGGTTTGATAGTTATGATTTTTCCAAAATTTCCTAAAGTGAGAGGATTTTCCTGAAATAAAAATCAATTCCTTTGTTTGGGCGCGAGTGACGCAGATCGTTGGATCTTGATCCAACGGAGGCTGCTCATCATATAGTTCTAACCGAATTATGAAACAGGCCACCGACAAGACATTCTTTCCACCTGATTTTCTCACAATTTACTCCATGTGCGAATAAGGAAAGATCATGGCTGAGTTTGGGAGAGAATTTTGTGCATCCTATACTTAGGTTCTTCGTGCTTTGGAGGCGTCTAGGAAAAATGCCTAAATTTCTTAAAATAGGGGGTGATGGAAAGGGTTAGAAACCCTAGAACCAGCCCATAAGTCCTATATATAGGACCCTATAACGTCCCAGGAGTTGAGGCCTCGAATAAAAAGATCTTATAAGGAATGATTGGACTACCCATAACACCAAGGTGCACCTCCTTTTCCAGGAACCCATCACTAAAGAACTCCATAGTTAAGCGTGCTCATCTTGGAGTAGTACTAGGATGAATGACGAGTCGGGAAGTTGATCCTGTCTTGCACGTGAGTGAGATTAAAGCACGCAGTTAAGGCTAGTGGTAGTCTGTGGGGCTAATCGTCATTCCTGAAACTCTACTAGAGCCTTGGGTTGTGGGCCCAGGTGTTACAGGCCCCTCTTGACTCCTCACGATTCCATGAACTCAATCGGCCACTTCCCTATTTCTCTCATGCCACAAATCATCATATTAGACCAGTTTCGGTGAGCTCCAAGCCAGGGCGCCACCGTGAGTTTGTCTGCTGGATCGGGTGAGGACGAGGAGCAACTGATGTTCGATTCGAGTCCTGATAACCTCCAATTTTGTGAAGTTATCTTAGTATTTTTCTTCAATTTCTCACATTCTTTCTTAGATAAATTAGATAGAATCCCTAGTTATCCTCTTTTATTGCAAATATACTGTTAGATGAACTTTTCTCCTTTTTACCTACAGAAAAAGACACACAAAAAAATCACAAAAGACTTAACCGGTCTCAAGACCGCATGAGGCCAAATGGTCTCTAGACCGCATGAAGCCAAACGGTCCCAAGACCGCATGGAGTCAGACGGTCCCAAGACCGCATGGAGTCACACGGTCCCAAGACCACATGGAGTCACACAGTCCCAAGACCGCATGGAGTCACACGGTCCTAAGACCGCATGAAGCCACACGGTCCTAAGACCGCATGAAACCAAACGGTCCCAAGACCGCATGATGTCACACGGTCCCAAGACCGCATGAAGCCAGTTGGTCCCAAGACCGCATGGAGTCCAAATGGTCTCGGGGTCCAAACGGTTTCAGAGTCCAAACGTTCTCAGGATCCAAACGGTTTCAGAGTCCAAACGGTTTCAGAATCCAAACGGTCTTCAAAACCGTTTGGATCCAAAACTGTCCAAACCGTTTGGACTTCACTTAAGGCCTATAAATAAGACCCAAGGGGTCCTCCCAAGGCATCAAGTTTTCAGATGCCCAGAGGTTGCCTCCATGACTCTAGAGCTTTTCCAACTTCCATCCTCCGCCCAAAGGCTGCCGATCTGAGATCCACGTTCCATCCTGAAGTTGCTTTCTCTTTCTTTGCCAAAGAAGGTGGGAAAAGGAGACCTCATCATCGAGCAACCTATGAAGTTTGAAGATCGTCACTCTCCCTCTCTCTTTCCAAGGGGTTGACTTTCCTCTCCCCTTTGTGGGGATGACACACTCTCTCTCTCTTCTCACCTCCTTCTTTGTCCTAGCCATAAGCGAGTAGTCTCTTTCACTAGGGTGCGGGGAGTAGCCCCGCTATCCATGTTTTCATTTCATGTAATGTAATCCATAGTTTGCAATATAGAGTTTTTTCTTTTCAGTTCAACATCAATCGCTTAATGAATGCTTGTTGCTTGATCACCAACTTGTGTTATCTTTTATCTTTTAGTATGATTTGTCTATGATTGTACTACTAGATTCGAAACTCGATTGAATGTTGGTTCTTGATGCATGTATCTATGATTCATCTGTTTCGATATCTAAGAGTGTTTTTCAAGAAGTGGAGTAAACTCACTACCAATGTTGTACTTCCATACTATGAAATGAATCAGTTGACATATGAAAGTATAGCCTTGGTAAGTCGAGAAACTCACTTTGCGAAGGGAATGATGCAAAGTAGGTGACCATTCATTTGGGGATGGCTAACTTTGCAACATCCCCGCACCCGTCGTAGTTATCTCTCTGAAAGGAAGCTAAATCTACAAAGATACTAGTTGTCTGGGATCTTTTTGCAGGTTGTGTTTTATATTGCATGTTTTGATCCGTGTGTAGCGGCGGTGAAAACCGATCACATCCTAGTGGCTTTCTATCATTGTTGACATCCTTAAATTTTCTTCTTTGCTTTACTTTACTTGCTCTTAGTTTAAAAACAACCAAACCAACCTTTTGATCTAAGTACCTACTATTAAGAGATTAAGTGAAATTCCAACGTTTTCCATCTTGTTGCTCTCAACAAGACCGTTGTCCCGTGGATTCGACCCTTAACTATACTACGATAAGACTTCCACGCATCTTAGCATACGTGGGTGGAGTTCTCGATCTAGTATAAGCAAGGCTAAACTTAAAGATTTACCATCTTTAGGATTTTTAGTGGTGCACGCAATTCCATGTAAGTGGAAGCTCCATCAAAAATTGGCACCGTTGCCGGGGACAACGGAATGTTTTGATTTCATTTACCATCTTTCTAGTTGGTTAGGTTTTTTCACTTTCCTTTAAACATTACTCCATATTCTCTTGATTTCATCACGCCTTCCACATTATCTAAACAAGTGTGTTTCTTCCTCTACTCAGGTAGAAGACGTGTATGCAACCATCGCATAACCTCGGATTCTCCCCTGATCTAGAGTATGACTCTGAGGTAGAGAGAAGCTTCCACCTCCGCATTAGACTCAACCGCCAAAGAACCAGGCAAATGGATGAAGATCAACGACAAGTTGCGTTAGTTGTGGAAAGGGTCAACGCCGCCATAGCCGCTCAAAGAGCACAACTCATTGTCGACACTCATGCTCAGATTCAAGAAGAGATCCGAGCTGAAGAACAAGCTCATATCCGAGCTAAAAATGAAGCTGCCCAGTTAGAGCTTAGGAACAAGCAACTGCGAGACTATGTCGTCCCAAAGAACTATGAGGATAATCACCCATTTGCCAAAATTTCCTAAAGTGAGAGGATTTTCCTGAAATAAAAATCAATTCCTTTGTTTGGGCACGAGTGACGCAGATCGTTGGATCTTGATCCAACGGAGGCTGCTCATCATATAGTTCTAACCGAACTATGAAATAGGCCACCGACAAGACATTCTTTCCACCTGATTTTCTCGCAATTTACTCCATGTGCGAACAAGGAAAGATCATGGCTGAGTTTGGGAGAGAATTCTGTGCATCCTATACTTAGGTTCTTCGTGCTTTGGAGGCGTCTAGGAGAAATGCCTAAATTTCTTAAAACAGGGGGTGATGGAAAGGGTTAGAAACCCTAGAACTAGCCCATAAGTCCTATATATAGGACCCTATAACGTCCCAGGATTTGAGGCCTCGAATAAAAAATCTTATAAGGAATGATTGGACTACCCATAACACCAAGGTGCACCTCCTTTTCCAGGAACCCATCACTAAAGAACTCCATAGTTAAGCGTGCTCAGCTTGGAGTAGTACTAGGATGAATGACGAGTCGGGAAGTTGATCCTGTCTTGCACGTGAGTGAGATTAAAGCACGCAGTTAAGGCTAGTGGTAGTCTGTGGGGCCAATCGTCATTCCTGAAACTCTACTAGAGCCTTGGGTTGTGGGCCCAGGTGTTACAGGCCCCTCTTGACTCCTCAAGATTCCATGAACTCAATCAGCCACTTCCCTATTTCTCTCATGCCACAAATCATCATATTAGACCAGTTTCGGTGAGCTCCAAGCCAGGGCGCCACCGTGAGTTTGTTTGCTGGATCGGGTGAGGACGAGGAGCAACTGATGTTCGATTCGAGTCCTGATAACCTCCAATTTTGTGATGTTATCTTAGTATTTTTCTTCAATTTCTCACATTCTTTCTTAGATAAATTAGATAGAATCCCTAGTTATCCTCTTTTATTGCAAATATATTGTTAGATGAACTTTTCTCCTTTTTACCTACAGAAAAAGACACACAAAAAAATCACAAAAGACTTAACCGGTCTCAAGACCGCATGAGGCCAAATGGTCTCTAGACCGCATGAAGCCAAACGGTCCCAAGACCGCATGGAGTCAGACGGTCCCAAGACCGCATGGAGTCACACGGTCCCAAGACCGCATGGAGTCACACGGTCCCAAGACCGCATGGAGTCACACGGTCCTAAGACCGCATGAAGCCACACGGTCCTAAGACTGCATGAAACCAAACGGTCCCAAGACACACGGTCCCAAGACCGCATGAAGCCAACTGGTCCCAAGACCGCATGGAGTCCAAACGGTCTCGGGGTCCAAATGGTTTCAGAGTCCAAATGTTCTCGGGATCCAAACGGTTTCAGAGTCCAAATGGTTTCAGAATCCAAACGGTCTTCAAAACCGTTTGGATCCAAAACTGTCCAAACCGTTTGGACTTCACTTAAGGCCTATAAATAAGACCCAAGGGGTCCTCCCAAGGCATCAAGTTTTCAGATGCCCAGATGTTGCCTCCATGACTCTAGAGCTTTTCCAACTTCCATCCTCCGCCCAAAGGCTGCCGGTCTGAGATCCACGTTCCATCCTGAAGCTGCTTTCTCTTTCTTTGCCAAAGAAGGTGGGAAGAGGAGACCTCATCATCGAGCAACCTATGAAGTTTGAAGATCATCACTCTCCCTCTCTCTTTCCAAGGGGTTGACTTTCCTCTCCCCTTTGTGGGGATGACACTCTCTCTCTCTCTCTCTCTTCTCACCTCCTTCTTTGTCCTAGCCATAAGCGAGTAGTCCCTTTCACTAGGGTGCGGGGAGTAGCCCCGCTATCCATGTTTTCATTTCATGTAATGTAATCCATAGTTTGCAATATAGAGTTTTTTCTTTTCAGTTCAACATCAATCGATTAATGAATGCTTGTTGCTTGATCACCAACTTGTGTTATCTTTTATCTTTTAGTATGATTTGTCTATGATTGTACTACTAGATTCGAAACTCGATTGAATGTTGGTTCTTGATGCATGTATCTATGATGCATCTGTTTTGATATCTAAGAGTGTTTTTCAAGAAGTGGAGTAAACTCACTACCAATGTTGTACTTCCATACTATGAAATGAATCAGTTGACATATGAAAGTATAGCCTTAGTAAGTCGAGAAACTCACTTTGCGAAGGGAATGATGCAAAGTAGGTGACCATTCATTTGGGGATGGATGACTTTGCAACATCCCCGCACCCCTCGTAGTTATCTCTCTGAAAGGAAGCTAAATCTACAAAGATACTAGCTGTATGGGATCTTTTTGCAGGTTGTGTTTTATATTGCATGTTTTGATCCGTGTGTAGCGGCGGTGAAAACTGATCACATCCTAGTGGCTTTCTATCATTGTTGACATCCTTAAATTTTCTTCTTTGCTTTACTTTACTTGCTCTTAGTTTAAAAACAACCAAACCAACCTTTTGATCTAAGTACCTACTATTAAGAGATTAAGTGAAATTCCAACATTTTCCATCTTATTGCTCTCAACAAGACCGTTGTCCCGTGGATTCGACCATTAACTATACTACGATAAGACTTCCACGCATCTTAGCATACGTGGGTGGAGTTCTCGATCTAGTATAAGCAAGGCTAAACTTACAGATTTACCATCTTTAGGATTTTTAGTGGTGCACGCAATTCCACGTAAGTGGAAGCTCCATCAAAAATTGGCACCGTTGTCGGGGACAACGTAATGTTTTGATTTCATTTACCATCTTGCTGGTCGGTTAGGTTTTTTCACTTTCCTTTAAACATTACTCCATATCCTCTTGATTTCATCACGCCTTCCACATTATCTAAACAAGTGTGTTTCTTCCTCTACTCAGGTAGAAGACGTGTATGCAACCATCACATAACCTCGGATTCTCCCCTGATCCAGAGTATGACTCTAAGGTAGAGAGAAGCTTCCACCTCCGCATTTGACTCAACCGCCAAAGAACCAGGCAAATGGATGAAGATCAACGACAAGTTGCGTTAGTTGTGGAAAGGTTCAACGCCGCCATAGCCGCTCAAAGAGCACAACTCATTGCCGACACTCATGCTCAGATTCAAGAAGAGATCCGAGCTGAAGAACAAGCTCACATCCGAGCTAAAAATGAAGCTGCCCAGTTAGAGCTTAGGAACAAGCAACTACGAGACTATGTCGTCCCAAAGAACTATGAGGACAATCACCCATTTCGGCCACCCATCATCAACATACCCCATTTTGAGATCCGGACGCAATGGATTCAAATCATGCAGGGTATTTCATTCTCTGGTAGTTTCTGGAGACGACTGCATGGATCACTTGAAGAGATTCAAGGCACTTTGCCGACTTGTCCCGCAAGCTGGAGTTGCCTTCGATGCAATAATGCTACATCTTTTTCACTTCACTCTATCTGGAAGGGCCTTGAGTTGGTACAACTCTCTTGATAGGGAGCCAATCATCACCACCTGGGCTCCCTTGGAAGAAAAGTTCCTAGAGAAGTTCTTCCCTCCTTCATTGACCTACGAAATTAGGGGACAGATTAACCACTTCTCCCAACTTCCCAGAGAAACACTCGCAGAAGCATGGGAAAGATTCAAGGATCTTTTAAGAAAGTGCCCCCATCACGGTATCTCCCAGAATCAATTGATAGAAACATTCTATAGAGGGGTGAGTGATGACATCAAACAATTTCTAGATTCCTCATCTGGAGGAAATTTTATGCGGAAGAATTATGAAGATGCTTGGAAGATCGTCACTCTTGGAGTTGAGAACCAATCCAATTGGGGACGATCATCTGGTAAAGGAGTCCTCAAGGTTTATAAAGCTGAGGAATCAATGGAAATGAAGGCTATTGCTGAAGCTTTAAAGACTATCGCTCACAAACAGCAGGAAGTTGAAGCTTCATTTGGGGAATATGATAAGAAGAAAAATCTTCAAATTCAGCAAGTTAAAGCTGCTACGGGAACCTGCGAAGCTTGCCACGCATCTGATCACCCCACGCTATCATGTGGGTTGCTTTACAATGTAATGATGGATATGCAACCACCGCAACAACAGTATGAACCAATTATCGAACAACCTGAAGAACAGATACCCGAACAAGTTAATTCCATTCATTCCATACCAGGACAAGCTTACTATAACCCAAGCCAACCAAGAAACCACCCTGGGTTTCAATATGGAAATTCTGTGGGGACTGCCAATCCACAGCACCAAACGCAAGGGGGGTCTTCAAATAGACTCCCACCAAGATTTCAAAGCAACTTTAACCAGAATCAAGGGAACCTTAGAAATAACCTACCAAGACCTAACTGTCAAAGGAATCCCTCCACTTACTACCAATACACCCATCCTCCTCTGCACCCACAACTACCCCCTCAGCTGCAACAATCGCAACAGCCTCAGTTAGCACCACCTCCACAACAGCCACATCAAGGACAAAAACAATTTCAACAGAAAAATATCCCTTCCCAACCGACTGATGAGATAACTATGATCAGGAAAATGCTACGATCGCAACAAACTATGCTCGCTAATCAACAAGCTCAGCAGAAGGTTGTAGAGGCTCAACTAGCACAAATTGCTGCCCAGTTGAAACCTCCAGTAGGCACTTTTACTAGCCAACCAGAGTCGAACCCAAGACATGACCAGAATAGACCGGAGCAACTGAATGATGTTACTACCAGATCAGGTAGTGTCTTTCACGAAGCTACAAGGATCACTCATGATAATGATGATACATATGTCTTTGTTCCAAATGCAAGCCCAAATCTAGCAACTGAGAATTCTGTAGAGACTAAAAAAGGCAAGGAAAAGGAACAAGCCCCCAAGGAGATAGAGGTCCCGCAATATAAACCTAGGATACCATATCTAGGTAGATTGAAAGAGACTAAGATGGACACTAGATTCCAAAAATTCAAGGAGGCGATGAAGAAACTCTATATTGACATCCCTCTCCTCCACAATAGGAAACTGGTGTATTAACATCAAAGTTTACGACCACTTTATTATCTTGTCACAATAAATACAGTAAAAATGACAAACAACATTTTTTGTCGTTGTTGGTGTAGGCAACAATGACAACTTTTTTTGTCTGTCGTAAATAAACAAATTTTCCGCCGTTGTTGGTGTAGGCAACAATGATAACTTTTTTATCTGTCGTAAATAAATAAATTTTCCGTCGTTAAAACTCTTCCCTAAAGCTTACTCTGCTCAAAGTTGTCTGATCCAGGTTATGTGAGCGTTTAAACAACCTTTTTTATTAAGTTGCTTTTTTTAAAACTAAAACGATGGCCCGTAAACCCCACTCCCCTATCCCTCACACTCACCCCGCCCCGACCCTGAAATTGCGCCTCTTTCTCCCAACAGCGGACCAGTGGAGCGGAGACTAGGGCAAGGCGGCAAATCCAATTCTTTGACGATTCCCCTGGTGGCCGATGCTCCATCTCAGCAACCTCTTTCTCCCAGCAGCTGACGCTTCCCCTATGGCTGACGCTCCATCTCACTCTGGCGGCAGCACCATTTCTCTCCGACGAAGGTGGTGGCCATTCTCCCTAAGGCGGCAACTCTCCTCTCCTCGTGACTGGCAAAAAGCCCCACCAAAGCCCACAGGTACACTCTCCTCCTCACATCTTTCTCCTCTTTCTCGTATCTTCCTCTTCCTCACATCTTCCTCCCCTTCCTCAGCGTTTTCCAGTGTTTTCCTACTGATGCTACATTTTTTTTGTCGATTGCCCCCCTTTCACATCTCTGTTTTCTTTCTTACATTTTCGTCGTCCTCCCATCTTCCTCCTCTCATCTTTGGTTTCCTCTTCATTTCTCTATCTTTTCATTCAACTACATGTAGAAGTTACTGCTTCATTACAGTGGCGGAGCCACTAGGAGGCACCCTGAGGCTCTGGACCATTAGTTAGTGTTAAAGAAAGTAGGATTAGTAGTGAAGCGGATCACAACATTGATCTCAATTTGAGTGTCAATTTGACAATGTTGGACACTAACTTAAAATTTGATAACCAACTCATACTTGTGCCTCACCTACTAAAAAATTCTGGCTCCACCACTACTTTATTAGCAACTCTTTGTTTAGTCGATTCCCCTCCCCTCTTCTTGCATTTTCACAAGTATTTTTTTGCCTCTTCTTTCCCACATTCTCCATTGAGACACTCACTCCCACTCACTGTTCGCCACCCTCAATTCTCCTCTACTCATAGGTATCCCCTTTCTTATTCCTACTTCCTATTCTTCTCTTCATTATTTCCTTCAGTCCTTCATCATTCTCATGTTTCATTTTCTCCATATTTCCTTCTTGTGTGTTACTGTCTTACTGATTTGGTTGGTCACATTACACTTATAATTACTGTTAGGTGTTTGTTTTTTCTTGGAGTGTTCAATGTTAGATCTTAAATTGCAACTATTAGTTAGATTGTTGATTTGGTAGTTAATTGTTGGATAGTACTACATATTTACTGATAACTTAGGTTATGGAAAACTTTTGAAGAAATAGGTTTAGATCTTTACTCATTTAAACTCATGCCAAGAGATATTGCTTCAAACAAGAAACATATTCTAATTTCTATTATAACATAAGTGGATATACAGTGATGTGTTTCTCTTGGAATTTCCCATACAATAAATGATACATACAACAACGATGTATTATTTGAAGAAGTGTCTTGTGATTCATTTTTATTTAACAATAGTAGACAACAATAATGCTAAATTTATATCCCTATTTATAATGAAATTCTATGTTTCTATGTAGAAAATGGCACCATGTAAGTAATGGATTAGACTTGTTGATGACCGACTTGATGATCCATCATATAAATTTGGTGTCAAAGAGTTTCTGATTTATGCATGTCGAAGAATTGTCTTAACAAAAATTAGATGTCCATGTGTTCGTTGTGTTAATGTTGTATCTATGCATCGTGATTTAGTCAAAACACACCTAATGATTTATGGTTTCATGAGGAGTTATACCTTTTGGTATCATCATGGTGAGACGGGACAGGAAACTGATTCTGATTTAGATGCTGAAAATAATGACAATGAACAAGATAGTGAGATAGATGATGAAATGTTAGAGCTTCTGGAAGATATGCATCCAATCCATCATAATATTGAGGGAAATGTTGGGGATATGGGATATTTTGACCACAATAATTTTTAAGAGGAACCTAATTGTGAGGCCCAAAAGTTTTTTAGGTTGCTAAATGACCTCAAACAACCTCTTCATAAGGGCTCAAAGAGTTCAAAGTTGTCTGTACTAGTCAAGTTTCTTCACATCAAGAGTCTTGGGAGATGGAGTAATCGGTCTTTTACAATGTTACTTGAACTAATGAAAGATGAGCTATTTCCACAAGACTCAACTCTACCTACCTCTTATTATGAAGCAAAGAAGACAATCAAAGATCTTGGTTGCTCATATAACAAGATTGATGCATGTGCAAACAATTGTATGTTGTTTTGGAAGGAAGACCACAGTCTTGATAATTGTAAAATTTGCAATACTTCTAGATGGAAACATGACAAGTGTAGTGGGGTGGAGAAAGTAAAAGCAAATGGGAAAAAATACCAATAAAAATATTGTGTTACTTTCCACTAATTCCTCGGCTTCAAATGTTGTTTATGTCTACAAAAACATCTGCACTTATGAGGTGGCATCATGATAATGGTGATAATGGTGATATGCGACATCCGGCTGATTCATTGGCATGGAAGAGATTCAATGAATTAAATGAAAATTTTGCTGCTGAGAGAAGAAATGTTAGATTAGGACTAGCTAGTGATGGTTTTCAACCATTCAACAATTCTAGACCATCATATAGCATTTGGCCAGTTATTCTTATTCCATATAATTTGCCTCCTTAGATGATCATGAAGCAACCCAATTTGATTTTGTCTATGCTCATTCTTGGTCCTAGTGGTCCCGGTGATGCTATTGATGTTTATTTGCAACCTCTAATAGATGAATTGTTAGAGTTGTGGAATAATGGAATACAGACATTTGATGAAACTATGTGCCAAAATTTTAATCTTCATGCAACTCTTATGTGGACGATCAATGATTTTCCTGCATATGGGATTTTATCTAGATGGAGCACTAAGGGAAAACTTGCTTGCCCATGTTTCCATAAGGGTACCCATTCCACTCATTTAGCTAATGGTGGAAAACAATGTTTCATGGGTCATAGACGGTATTTGCCTATGAATCACAAGTGGAGAAAAATAAATCTAAATTTGATGGCACTATTGAGAATGGAACACCAATGCCACCACTAACTGGTGATGATATACTTAACCAAGTCGACAATCTTGAGGGAAATCCTTTAAGTAAAGATTCTAAAAAGACATCTCACAAGAGTAGGGGGGACAATTGGAATAAGAAAAGCATTTTCTTCAAACTTCCATACTGGAAAAATCTTTTGATACGACATACTTTAGATGTGATGCATATAGAGAAAAACATATGTGATAGTATTCTTGCAACTATTCTGAATGTTAAGAATAAGACAAAGGACAATTGCAAATCTCGTCTTGATTTGCAAGCTATGAAAATTAGACAAGAATTGCACCCCGTAACAAGGGAGGGGAAAATAGTTTTACCAAATGCATCACTTGTACTATCTCGAGATGGAAAGAAGAAGTTTTGTAGATTTTTGAAAGATTTAAAGGTCCCAGATGGCTATTCCTCAAACATTTCACAATGTGTTAACATGAAAGAGACTAAACTTTCTGAATTAAAAAGTCATGACCATCATGTTCTATTGCATCACATACTTCCACTTGCACTACGTGGTCTTCTTCCTAAGGTTGTTTATGAGCCAATTCTTGAGTTGTCTTGATTTTTTAAGGTATTGGGATCTAAGTGCTTAAATATGAGGGAGTTGAAGCAAATTGAAGCTCAAATTCCAGTTACTCTTTGTAAGTTAGAGCAGATATTTCCACCATCATTTTTTGATGTGATGTTGCATCTTCCTATTCATTTGGCACATGAGGCTATGCTATGTGGACCTATTCATGGGCACTGGATGTATCCTATAGAGAGAAATTTGTATACCTTAAAATCATATATCCGCAACAAGGCCCTCCCAGAGGGTTCCATAGCAGAAAGATACATAGCATAAGAATGTATGAATCTTTGTTCAAGATATTTGCATAAAGTGGAGAGAAAGTTCAATTGCCCAGATCGAAATTATGAAGATAATGTCAAGGAAAATTCAGTTTTATCTACTTTTACATACAAGGGAAGAGGATTAGGTTGTGGAAAAACAAGAGACCTTGATGCACTTGAATTGGAGCAAGCTCATATATACATTCTTAATAATTGTGAAGAAGTTGAACCTTTCATTGAGTAAGTGATTTCCTACAAATTATTATATGTCATTTATTTATAACTTTTAGTAAGACTATATATAATTGATCTAATATTTAAATGATTTAACGTAGGGAATACTATCAAATTCAGGGGGTAAATGTAGAACAGATATCTTATAAGGAATTAAATGACAATTTCATTGAGTGGTTTAAGACAAAGGTAAGTTGTCTATTCTCTCAATATGGAAATATATATACAAAATTGTTTATATGTTTCTAATTTCACCATTATAATTTACATAGGTTTCAGATCAATTTGAGAATGATAAAAGCAAAAAAATAGAAGAGTTGCTTTCATTATCAAGGGGTCCATCTAAATCTGTGACATGTTTTTATGGTTATGTGGTGAATGGATATCGATTTCATACTAGGTCTCATGAGGAAAAATTGAGGTCACAGTGTAGTGGAGTGGTTGTGGGAGGTAGTGATGATAATGGTGAAGTTATGGATTATTTTGGAAAATTGACTGAGATTATAGAAATGCAATACTTGGGTGATAACCGAGTAACATTATTTCGGTTTGATTGGTTTGATGTTGGTGACAAAGTGAAAGGATTAAAGATTGATGAGTATGATTTTACAAGTATTGATTGCAAACGCATTTGGAAAACTACTGAGCCATATGTATTAGCCACTCAAGCATCTCAAGTGTTTTATGTCAATGATCACAATAACAAGGGATGGTATGTGGTGATAAAGGTTGAGCCACACGATAAATTTGAGCTAGTTGATGCAGATGAAGCAGCAAAAGTTCCTATTGATATTTGTGATGATGTTTAGAAGATTTATTTTTCATTTAATTTGTTGTAGTGATGCCACTAGAAAAGATTATATGTCTTATATCTTGGCATGGCATTTTCAGCCTAATTTTCTATACAATCAAGTGTTGTTATGTAAACATTTGTAATAATTGTCATTTTTATTGGTTTGATCAACTACATTTATTGATAGTTGATCTTCTAATTACTTTCCTTGGTGGTACAGGACAATGTCTGCAAGAGGATCAAAAAATGAGAAGGATCCTAATAAGTCTAGGTCTAAGAATTATCTCTTGCCACAACAACTAAGTGTAATTGGAAAAAGATGTCTTCATGGATTGGTACTTAAAAGTACTTTACAAAATCTCAAAGGAGATAATATCCATGGTATGGATGGGTATTGTGATAGTAATTTATTGGATTTAAATAGTGGGAAAAAGTCTTTCTCTTACAAAAAAAGTTCTTCTGTTCCACAAACATGGAATGATTCTACCTCCAAAAATGTTCCATCTCCACCAATGAAGAGTACTCCTCCACCAATTGAAAGTCCTCCCCCAATTAGAAATGTTGCTCTGCCAATTCAACATGATCCTCCACCAATTGAATCAGGTCATGTACCTCTTGAAGAATCTCCCAATCAACATGGCATGGCTGCTGAACCAATTTCCACACATTCTATTAGTGAGATATCAACATGTAAGACCCCTTCTAGTTGTTGCTGATTTGCATTAGTTTGAAATATTAACATGCTCCGCCAATTCAACATGATCCTCCACCAATTGAATCAGGTCATGTACCTCTTGAAGAATCTCCCAATCAACATGGCATGGCTGCTGAACCGATTTCCACACATTCTATTGGTGAGATATCAACATGTAAGACCCCTTCTAGTTGTTGCTGATTTGCATTAGTTTGAAATATTAACATGCACCAATTAAGTTGCATGTTCTCCTAGTGTATACACAACTGATTTCCCAATATATTTTTTTATTTAGTATCTTATTTCTTTTTCTACTTGATGATAGGTAATGTCTTTGAAAAGATAGTGAGGCGTCAAGGAAGTAACAAATGTAAAAAGGTTGCTAGACTTAAAGAAGGAAGCAATAGATATCACATTTTATCAAGGTCGGCCAGTTGGGAAAAACCATAAGGTATGGAGTAGACACTTGGGAAGAATTATCCGTGATCGCAACATTTACCCATTGAAGGTTCATTCATGGAATGATATCACTGAAAGACAAAAGGATCACATGTGGGCAGCAGTTGTGGTGAGTGGGATAAATTCATTTTATATTTATCTAAATTCTTAAATGTTCACAAGATAATAACATCCTTAATGCATATTTTGTTGTATAGGATAAATTTTCTAATAACAACATGGATGATTTTAAAAGCCATACAATAAAACATATGAAAGAGTTATGGGTGAAATGGAGGGCAGCAATGCATCATACCGTGAAAGGGCTAGACATGAAGCACCAATTATTGAAGAAACCTATTGCAATTCAAGTTGATGGTGATTGGGAATGGCTCGTAAAGGAAGTTTTTCATAGTGAAAAATTTATGGTAATCTCATGAGTAATCATTTTCACACTGGTACAAGTTACTTGAACTTATGATTGTGATTTCTTAATCATATTTGTTTTATTAATAAAAATACAGGCATTGAGTAAGAGAAAATCTAATAATAGAGAAGGATTGAACAAGAAACTACTTCATCGCATGGGCAGCATGCCTCTTAGAGAAATTTCATGGCAGAAGGTTGTTTAAATATATCTTCAGTACAACCTTCATTCTTCTTATTTACACAACTTATTTTGGTAATGTTATAGGGGGGGGAAGATGGGAATGCACCTGACTTTGGAACAATATATTTTGAGAGCCACAAGAAAGGTGATACATTAGCTAACATGGAGGTATCCCAAGTTCATGTAAGTATACTAACATGCATGGTCATGTCACTATTTGTATATTTACACTACATTAATTACTTTCTCTTATAGGAAAAAATTGTTAGCATCCAACAAGTTGAGCCATCCCTTCATCATGTAGAGGTTGTAGAAAAAGTATATGGAGAACCACGAACAAGAAAATACATAACAGGTTATGGTGGAGGAGTGAAGCCTAGAGATGTAAGAGGACCATACAAAATAAAGAATGCCCTATTGGATGAGCTAAAATCAAAGGAGCAAGCATTGAAAGATAAAGAGGAAGCTTTTAATGTGCAAGAGAAATCCTTGAAAGAAAGTGAAGTTGAAAAGCGTGCAACACAAAGTTGTTTGAGCAAAGTGGAAAATCTACTAGAGATGATAGTCAAAAATGCAAAATTTCAGCAACTTGTGCAATTTGAAGAGGATGTTGATGGTTTAGTTGGTTCTCCATCTATATCCAAAGACTAGTTTAAATTAGGTACGAGGTTAATTTCATTTATGAGATGAATATTAGAAAATTTTATGTATTTTATGCTATAATTTTATCTTTTTCTTATTCTAATTTGTTCCTTAGAAATGGAAGGAGAATATTTTGGGTAGCATTGGTATACATATATATATATATATATTTGAGGTGGCATTGATATAAATTTTCTAATTCACAATTGTAGGTGATGATGCAAGTGATCCAATGACAAGTCAACTAGAGAATGAGTCCAATGGTTTTGTTTGGATGGAAGAAAAATTTAAACCTTTTTTTGTAGTTACTTTCACCTGATAGTAGAGTACACACATTTTAATGTTACCCATCCAACATCATTATTCCTCTAGAAATTTTGTGATTATACTTGATTATTTTTGGTGAACTACCAAAACACATGAAAAATGAGATGTATTAACATACAAATCTTCAATAGGTAATTCGGTTGATTCTGATTTTAATTGAGTATGCTGCATTTTAATGTATATAGGATGTTCAGAAGTGACATATCTATATATTCAACATCATTTTCATATCACATCCATATGAGGTAATTGTGATAGGTTCCATTTTTTTTTCCAATCATGTATCTAAATCTAATATGTATCTTTCTTTTGGAATAGCCTTTCTTCTTCATGTTGAGCATGAATGTTGCATTACATCCCATGCCATTTTGATTTGAACTTGACTTATAATTGGAAGTGTTTTATTACTTGAACATAACATTTTACATTGCTCCATTAATAAGATAGTGTTGTTTAAAGAGTTTATCAAAAGGCGTCTTACAAACCATACTTGTTTTCTTTTAAAGCTTGGGTTATGCTAATTGTTCCAAGTGAATAAGAAGATGAAAGAGTTATCAAGTTTCTTATACTTTTTTCAGGTTTGTTTCCACCATATTTTTAGATTTTTCCAGCATATTTATCCAAAAAAATTCAGATTATATTGTTCTCTCTTTTTTCAGATTTTTCTTAATCCAAATCCAAGCAGTACTCTTTGATCTATGCTCGAGATGTATTAAAGGATCTTACACTAGTGTAATGATGATCTGTTACAGCCAGATTTCCTAGGGATATGGGCAACTATTGAGCCTTCTTTTTTAGAATATATTCGTGGATAAAATGCATCCCCAGTTTTGAAATTCATTCATGCAACGTTTATTAATGTTGCTGAAATTTCACCAGGTTCATTCTTTCACTTTATTTTGATATCAATATTTCTTTATGTAGGTTATGCTCTTTTATCTTCCTCATCTTCATATGTTTTGCTCTAAATTCAGGTTATTCAAATTGATGAGTTCGATTTGCACAATATTGATATCTTGGGTGATATGTACATTCCCACTATGTTATGATGGTGATTGGTATTTAGATTATATATTACACTCTATTATTGGATTTAGCTATAAATGGTTTTCTTCTTCCACTTATTCTTCACTACGAGTGTCTCATTGTCTTTGGATCAAGATAAACCAAATATGTGCAATCAAAAGGTAAGCCATGCATATCCATTGCACATGTAGAAAATGTATTTGTTGCACATCTGAAGTTATATGTTTGTTGCACATTTAGTGATATGTGCCCCTAATATATCATTTTTTTGCAGGTACATAGTTTTATAAATGGGATGATGATTTCTATTCATATGATATGTGCACACTCATTATGAAAAAAGCTATATATTATTTTCTTCTCGATTCATTCTTCGGTTAACACACAATAAATTCTTTGATGAAAGAAAAAAATGTTACATCCATTAAAAGACTGAGTGGAGTCTTGTACTGAAACACTTCTTGGAAACCCCTCCCTATCCCCTAAACTTATAAATGCATGCCGTTGTGTTTTTCAACGCACTATGTATATGTTGTTTTGGTTTTCGAGTGAGCATATGGAAAATATGCCCCATTGCACATGCGGAAAATGTGTCTGTTGCACATCTAGAGATATGTGTCTGTTGCACATTCGGCTTTATGTGTCCGACGCACATCTGAAGATATGTGCATTCCATGAATTGTGTTTCTAATACTTAAAATCTCTTTTGTAGGTTTCATTTGTGGTGATGGTGATTGGTATTCAGATTATATATTACACTCTATTATGGGATTTAGCTATAAATGGTTTTCTTCTTCCACTTATTCTTCACTACGAGTGTCTCATTGTCTTTGGATCAAGATAAACCAAATATGTGCAATCAAAAGGTAAGTACTCTTTTCTTACTCATTAAAATATACAACTGTGAGTACTCATTCTTTTTTCCTATCAGAATTGATATAAATTTAGTATTTTAACATTATAATAATCTATGTTGAATACACTTAGTTGCACGTATCAATTGTATACACTATATAATTTTTTAGTCACATCTTTAGTTGTTCAGAACATAGTTGTCTAAATCATAAGATCTAACTAAAAAGAAAATAGAAAATAAGACCCAACCCGTAGACTCCTCGACCAAACCCCAACTCCTCACCAAACCCCTCATCCCTTCCCTTGAGATGTGACCAACTACCCTCACCCTCTAATTGTTGTTATTCATGTAAAGAGCAAATGAAACCACTTCTAGCAGCAATTGCTGCAAGTAGCAGCTAGGTCCTGAAGTTGCTGCAAGCAGCCACCATAAAGAGATGGAGCTGCTACTAGCAGCCTTTGCATCAGCAACCAGTAGGAGTTAAAGCCACCATAAACAGCAACCTTTTGTGACAGCCATTTGCAGCTAGAGCTGCCAACAATGTGTAGATAACTACATGTATAACTATACAATGTGTATATATGAGTGGGGGAAAACCATGACACATGTATATATACATAAACTATTATTTTTAAAGGTCACCTAAGCGATGCCTAGTCGTGCCTAGTCACAAGGCGTTCAACTGGAATGCCATGCCGCCTTCACGCCTTGACAAGTATGACTTACACAAATAACAAAAACTAATGTCTCCAAAATTTTACTAACTTTGATTTTATCATTCCATATATTTTTACTACAATAATTATATAATTAAGGATCTTGATATATGTTGTGAGTTAATTCATACTTTGACTTGTGGATATATTATTATATGTTGATTGTTGGTTGGATTTCATGGAGATTTCCATCATAGATGATTGATTTAGATCAATTTGTGTGTTTATACATAAAGCTTATTGTATTCCAAAATATTCATATATAAAAATACATACTTGTATAATAATAAGTTAATTGTTCCCATTGTCGTTTCATGTCCTGCATTGTTGAAAATTGTGGTGCCTCTTAGTATGTTGATAAATCCATGCTCGTGTACATGTTCGTGTTTCCTAGGTTAGGATCCAAGTGTGTTACAAACATGAAAGACAAATTTAGCAATTTGGTATTTTTTTGGTCATTATAGCTATTTACGATGGAAAAAGAATGTCATTGTTGACCTTTGTGATCAAGCCTGCTAGTCGTTGTTACTAGTATCAGCGACAAGATTGGGTGGTCGTAACTAGTATCAACGTCATACATTTTATATAGTCGTTAAAACTATTAACGACAACTATATAAGTCGTCGTGATTTGTAATAGCGACAAATTGAAATTATTCGTCGTTATCTTTATTAATGGAAAGACCAATAATGACAAGACGCGACAACTTTTTTTTCATCGTTAATAGTTTTAACGACAAACTTATTCACATTTACGACCAACTTTTTCTGTCGTTATTGTTAACTTTTCTTGTAGTGCTCGATGCCCTCTACGAAGTACCAGCCTGGGCTAAATACCTAAAAACTTTGCTATCAAAGAAGTACATTACTGAGGAGCAATAGACTGTTAAACTAGCTCAGACCACCTCTGATATCATTCTTAACAAGATGCCAAAGAAAAAGAAGGATCCTGGTTCCTTCGGTATTCAGTGTTGTATTGGAAATGCCTCTAGCAAAAAGGGATTAGCTGACTTAGGGGCTAGCATATCAATTATGCCCTACTCCATGTGTAAACGATTAGGGTTCACTGACTTGTTTCCCACAACGATGAAAATTCAGTTAGCTGACTCCACTATCACTGCACCTCTAGGAATTATCGAGGATATTCCAGTCAAAATAGGCAAAGATGCCTATGTCCCGTGCGATTTTGTTATTATGGATATCAAGGAGGATCTGAGATGCCCAATAATATTTGACAGACCTTTCCTTGCCACAGCTAGGGTGCTTATTGATGTTGAAGCTGGCACGATTATTCTAAGATTGGGAAAAGAAGCAATTCAATTTCGAGTTCTCAACAGTATGAAAGGTCCCAGCATTCAAGAGGAGGTTTTTCTCTTAGATGCAATACACCAAATGTCCCAATTGGAAATATCTGAGCCATATGATGAGTTGGAGAATGTTCTGACAAATCTAGAAGTCGAATTTTCAGCAAATGAATTGGTTCAACAATGTTTGCAACACTTAGAGAAAGCTAAAGAAGCGCCAACAGCCACCTTTGAGGAGCTCAAATCCGTCACTATTTTAGAAACAACAGAAGCGCCCATGGCTCCCGAGATGAAGACTCTACCCACGGGACTTAAACACATCTTCTTAGACAAAGAAAAATTATGTCCAGTTATCATCAGTTCCACTCTGACAGGAGACCAAGAAGAAAGGCTTCTCAACAAATTAAAGAAGCACAAGAAGGCCATGGAGTACAAAATAACTGACTTGATAGGTATAAAACCTGCCTTATGCATGCATAGACTACCCATGGTCGAGGAATTCAAGCCTTCAAGAGAACACCAGAGGAAGCTGAACCCCAATCTTAAAGAAGTGGTTCTCCTTGAAGTCCTCAAATTACTGAAAGCCGACATAATTTACCCAATTTCAGACTCCCAATGGATCCGCCCTGTCCAAGTGGTCCCCAAAAAGGGAGGAACCACTGTCGTGCTAAACGACAAAAATGAGTTAGTTCCCATAAGGACTGTAACAGGGTGGAGGATGTGTATCGACTACAGGAAACTAAACAAATCAACGTGAAAAGATCACTACCCTCTGCCCTTTCTTGACAAAGTCCTAGAACGCTTATCCCACCAAAAATACTTCTGCTATCTCGACGGTTATTTCGGGTTCTACCAAATCCCTATACACCCTGAAGACCAAGAAAAAACTACCTTTACATGCCCCTTTGGGACCTATGCTTTCAAAAGAATGCCATTCGGGCTGTGTAACGCACCTGCTACATTCTAAAGGTGTATGTCTACCATTTTTGTAGGATTAACATCTTCTATAATGGAAGTATTTATGGATGATTTTTCAGTTTATGGAGATTCCTTCAATAACTATCTGCTCAACCTTGGACAAGTCTTACAACGATGCGAGGAAACGAACCTCATCCTGAATTGGGAAAAATGTCATTTTATGGTAACTGAAGGTGTCGTCCTCGGGCATAGAGTGAGTGACAGAGGGATTGAGGTCGACAAGGCAAAAATTGATGTTATCTCGAAGTTGTTGCCACCAAAAGATATAAAAGGAGTACGAGCATTCTTGGGTCATGCTGGGTTTTATAGAAGATTTATCAAAGATTTCTCAAAAATAGCAAAACCCATGACCCAACTTCTTACCAAGGACACCGAGTTCAATTTTAATCAAGAATTCTAACAAAGTTTCTCAACTCTGAAAAATGCTTTAATCTCTGCACCCATACTAAGAGCCCCAGATTGGTCACAACCTTTTGAAATCATGTCTGACGCCAGCGATTACGCCATAGGGGTCGTATTAGGACAGAGAATCGACAAGAAACCTTATGTAACCTACTATGCATCTAAAATGCTTGATGAAGCACAAAAGAACTACACTACTACAGAGAAGGAGTTATTAGCTGTCATCTATGCATTTGAGAAATTCCGCTCTTACTTGATTGGATCCAAGGTCATCGTCTACACTGACCACTCTGCCATACGATATCTAATTCAGAAAAAAGATGCAAAACCCAGACTTATCCGCTGGGTATTGATGCTTCAGGAATTCGATTTGGAAATCAAAGACAAAAGCAGAGTGGAAAACATCGTAGCCGATCATCTCAGCCGCATTGAAGTCGAGGATGAAGATAAAGTATCGATCCAAGACTCCCTTCTAGATGACCAACTAATGAAAGTTACCAATGGATTCCCCTGGTATGCTGACATTGTTAATTATCTGGCTACTGGAATCATTCACCCTTCCGCCTCCCATCATGACAAAAGGAAATTCCTCCACGATGTAAAGCAATTCTACTGGGATGAACCCTACCTTTTTCACCTTTACGCAGACGGACTCATCCATCGCTGCTTACCTGAAGAAGAGATCACCCTCGTCTTAGAGCATTTCCATTCTGGCCCCACTGGGGGACACATGAGTGCGAATAAAACTGCCATGAAAGTTCTGCAATCAGGTTTCTTTTGGCACCCCATAGCAAAAGATTCTCATGATTTTGTTAAATCTTGCGACAAATGTCAACTTTCTGGTGGCATATCTAAAAGGGATGAAATGCCCCTCACCATGTGGCAAGAGATCAAAGTTTTCGACGTGTGGGGGTTAGACTACATGGGCCCCTTCCCTTCTTCATATGATTTCTCCTACATCTTGGTTGCATTAGACTATGTCTCGAAATGGGTCGAAGTTGTACCCATAGTGTATAGCGATTCCAAACCAGTCATTAAGATGTTTAAAGATATCATTTTTCCCAGATTTGGAGTTCCCCGAACTGTCATATCCGACAGAGGGACCCATTTTCTGGAATGAAGCTTTGAAGCCCTCTTAAAGAAATACGACATTAACTATAAAGTTGCCACGCCTTACCATCCACAGACCAGTGGACAGGTTGAGGTTTCAAATAGACAACTAAAGGCAATCTTATAAAAAATAGTCAATAGACACCGCACTGACTGGTCCACCAAGCTTCCCAATGCCGTTTGGGCTTACCGAACTTCTTATAAAACACCAATCGGAACAATTCCGTTCCGTTTGGTATACAGGAAGTCATGTCATCTTCCAGTAGAATTGGAACATAAGGCTTGGTGGGCCATTAAACAACTAAATTTTGATTTCAAAAGTGCCAGAGAAAATAGACAACTCCAATTACAAGAGATAGAGGAGCTCAGAATGACTGCTTATCAAAGTGCCAGGATTTATAAAGTACAAACCAAAATGTGGCACGACGGTCATCTAAAAAGGAAAGACATCACCATTGGTGACAAATTACTCCTTTTCAACTCCAAGCTCAAACTGTTCCCCAGAAAACTACGCATAAAGTGGTTCGGGCCCTTCATCACCAAACATATATACCTAACTGGAGCTGTCATAATTGTTGATGATAATGGAGGAGAAAGGACAATCAATGGCCATCGATTGAAAAAATACTACACTCCAGCAGATAAAATGTCGAGACAGACTATTGAGATCAGAGAAGCCACAACATCATCATAACAACTTGCAAACCTCGTCGAGCCAGCGACGTAAAACCCAGGCACTACTTGGGAGGCAACCCAAGATCTGAGCTTCTTCTTTTATCTTCTGTTCTTTTAAGTTCCCTTAGGATTATCTCCTGAAAATATAAAAATTCACATAACCAAAACAAAAATAAAAATACAAAAATAAAAAACCTAAGCCCTCCCAAATGGTCCTGAAACCGTTTGGAGCCAAATGGTCCTGAAACTGTTTGGAGCTGAATGGTCTTAAAGTTGTTTGACCTGGGGTTTTTGTAAGGCCAACCCCCGATTCCTATAAATATACCCCCCTACTTCTTCTTTCTTTCGACTCTCGAGCCTTCTAAAACCCTCGGTATATTGTTCCATCTCTACTCCCGTTCCCGTGCAACCTGTAACGCCGGTTCCCTTCGCAGACCGTCCTTCCTGGTTCCACGTGTCCTCACGGTGGTTGCACCCCCATTATCGACGCTCTCGCCATCATTTTCCCCACCCACAGTAGCAAGGTAGGCGCACCACCATCACCGACGCCGGCAACGACGCCGCGACTCCCTGTTCTATCAAATCATCATCTTTATCGCCTTCTCCATCATCTTTACCATTTCCTAAGTCTTCGACAACTCTGCGGTTTCTTTTTCTACCACTTCTATCGCCCCTACCTTCTTCATCGTCACCACCACCTCCGTTATCACCAGACACTCCCCGACGTTCTACCTTCCAAACGGTCTTCAAATCGTTTGGGACCAAACGGTCTTCAAACCGTTTGGGACCAAATGGTCTACAAATTGTTTGGGACCAAATGGTCTTCAAACCATTTGAGACCAAATGGTCTTCAAAACCATTTAGCCTTTCACACCCACTTGTAATTTGTTAAAACATAAAAACATATATAAACACATACAATCTAATTTTAAACTTGTTATTCTAACACATGACTTTCCATTTTCAAAAATGGCTTCACCAGCAAAGCAACCAGCTGGAAACGAAGACGCCCCCTTCTGGACAAGGGAGCAACTCATGGAGGACCGAACCAACCTCCAATAGATAATATACACCTTCAACAAGACTGGAAAAGCCCCACCAAAGGTTAACATCATTATAGTCTTGTGTGAAATCAACTGCCTAAACAACTGTCTAGCTGAGGCACCAAAAGAAGAAATAGAAGAACTTTCTTCCAGCGATGAGGGCTCAGAATATGATCCAACTCCCGAGGAGGAATCCCCCACCACAAAGAGCAAAGGGAAAAGGAAGGCCCAGGAATCCACCACAACTCAACAATCAAAGAAGCGGGCAAGGAAGCAGGTTCATCCTGTCACTACAAGGGAGCAAACCCTCGCAGGAAACATTCCCCCAACCACCACCTCTGTTGCCGCTTCCGCCACCATCACTGTTCCTTTTTTCCCTCCCATCACCACTACAACACCACCACCAGAAAACCTCTACATACACACCCTTCTCTCCATCGATAAAATCCTAAAACCTACAAAGTATGTCTGCTCCAGCGTACTGCTTAAGATGGGGATCTATGACAGAATTCTCACCATGCTTAACAACGCCAATCTTTCAAGGCTGTGTTTGGTACCTGAGATCTCCTACACTGAACCTACAACTGAATTCTTCACTTATCTTAATAAAGAACATGTCGACATTATGGATAGATCAAGGGATGGAGGTGACTGTAGGCTGGTCACCAAACTCTTTGGCAGCAAGGTTGTCATAATAGAAAATATGTTGAATGAAATCCTTATAGACAACCAGGAGCAGCTCCAGAAAGCCAAAGTTGTTGGAACAGAGCATACTAGTTTCAACAGACATAACTTTTGGAAATCCCTGACAGGGATCCCCACCTACAAGGCAAAGACATGCAAGGCCTCAAACATACAATCTAGATTAGTGTGCACTTTACATAAAATTCTCATAGGCGCGCTCTTCCCCAGGACAGAAGGAGGGAATGTCATAATTTCATATCTTTTCATATTCTACATGGGATGCCAGTCAACATTGGACGTCATATGATCCAGAAGCTATCCGCTTACGCCCTGGGGAAGGAAATTTGCATGGGGGTCATATCACATCCATCATCAAATACCTCAAGATGGACAGACCTCTACCAAGATGCACACAAATAAAGGGCGATATCCTAACAAACGAACAAACTTTTAAAAACTCCTACATCATCAAAGACAAGGATGCAAAGTTATTTTACATTTTCTTCCCTACAGTCAAATCCTCTAGAACCCTGCTACTGCTCCCGGAGCTTGCATATTACGACAAGGAAAAGCTCCTATTCACTGACGAGGAGCTTACAAAACTCATAGCTACGGTCAAAGCACCAGAGAAAAAAGTAAATGCGGGGCAAACAGAACTTAGCATAACCGCCCCGACATCTAGGGTAACAAAAATTCCTGTGAAATGACCCTCCAAAAGACTTTCACAGAAACAACAGTTGTCGGGGACACCAAAATCTAAACCGCATCCAGAAGCAGAAACCCCCCTCCCCGAAGAACAAATCACCACCTCATCTCTTGACTCCTTCATTATGAGTCTCAATGCTGAACTTACAAAAACCACCTCACCACCCTCCACCTTTCCACAATCCACCACTCTTCCATCTTCTCCACAACTACACCACCACCTACATCCTCCACTTCACCTATTTTCTCTTTAGGCATCCCTTTCTCTACCGCTATTCCTGACTTCACCACCTTCGCCTCCATCCCCACAGTCTTTCCCCCACCACTATCAATCCCACCATTTTCACCAGCAACATCACCACCTTTCCCATCAACCCCCACCCCAACACCGCTGGTGACACCATCTATAGTCACCACGCAGTTCGCAGAACCATCAATAATGTCTCTTCCGCAAGGCACTACACCCTTCCCATCCAGACCCCAACCATCCCACCCTTCCATAATTGGGGTCCCTTTCATAAATATCAGTGAGGAATTCGGACGTCAATTTGACACCATCTGAAACCTCCTCACTGACCCTTCTAACATAATGCACTCCATTTTTTCTTGTGTGTAGGGACTATATAAACAGGTAGCCAAGATCGACGAAAAGAACCATGCCTTGCCAAGCATCCTCCAAGGTCTTTAGCAACGACAGGATGTAGTACCCAGGCAAGTTGATCACATTGATAGCCACTTCAACAACTTGCCCGAGCTGATCCTTGGGGTAAAAAGCCAGCAAGAAGCGATGGCCAAGCAAGTCGATGAGATCTCTACGCAGACTCAACCTCTGCCTGAGACCCTCCGCGAGCTCAAGAAACAACAAACAACTCTTAGCACGCGCTTGGATACCATCAACAACACTCTCGCCCAACTCAACAATTGCCAAGAGGAGTCGACAAACAATGCAATCCAACAATTACAAGATACGGTAACAGATCTTACAACGTGAATCCTCTTTGTTAAGGGTCGATACAAAGATCTCAAGGAAACACACAACGCCCTGCTCGAAACACATGAGCATGTGCAAGTGGCATTTGATGAGTTACAAACCATCCATCGGCAATGCAAAAAGATAGCACACAAGAAGCTAACAAGCAAAGCAGCAGCTGACAAAGAAGGTGATAATGAAGACGAAGATGACTCCGACTGCTCGGCCGATTCTAAAGACGATACCACCTCCTCAGATGACAAATCTAATGCCCCAGACAATGCTGGGGAGGGCCCAAGCCAAGGAGCAGAACCTTCTCAGAAAGGATATGACAAAGACCACCAAGAAGGTGGACATCATCCCAAGTCCCCCACCCACAACGAAAATGTAAATATATCATATGGGGACCAATTCCTCGATTACTCTGCTTTGGGATCCATAGGGGAGTCTACAAAAGACGTGGCTTTTGCTGAGTTCCACCAATGTATATTAGGAACCAGCGCAAGCCCACCAGCAACTACCACTCAACACTTTTCCGCACTTGACCAATCAGTGCCCTTTCTGCCAGAACATGAAGAATCAGAACTAGTATGTTTAGATACAGATGAAGAACTCGATTCTGCTTCTGATTCATATGAAGATCTGCAAGGCTATATAGAAGATTTGGAACAAACTTCTTCACCCCCTCCGCAAGAGCTTCCCCCTCCACCACCTCTACCGCATAAGATGTACGATTTAGATATGGTGGCCATCTCTACACTAGATGCTCAGGACATCTTTATCCTGAACACTATTGTCAACAATGCCAAAGAGGGGGGAGACATCATCTACCACAATACAAAGACTAAACGCAAGCTAACACACAAAGATTTTCGCAACATCCTGCGACCACGGTCAATGATGTCAATGGCAATCTTCTGTGTCCTACTTGCCAACTGCATAGAAGTTTATAGAAGCTCTAAGAGGCAGCAGCCAGTATTTAATGCCTCACCTGCTCTATCTATAGGCTTGTTATACAAAGAAATACGAGCAAAGTCAATAGAGCGGCTGCGTGCTGGCTTAGCACGGAGGGAACGATATCTTATCGTGCCATTTCAAGTTTCTGATATCTGGTTGTTTATGATTGTGGACACCAAGGCTCGGGATGCCAAGGTGTACAATTTTTGTGCCACTGAGCTCCCAGTCGGAACAATAAATTTTGTTGGAGAAGAAGAAGGGGAGGAAAGATGTATACCTTTCCGGCTTCTTAAGCTAATTTGGGCTGTACGCCCATCCCTCCGTCAGGACTGGAGCCAACCCTGGTTCCAAATAATAAACCTGCAAGTCCAAACTACTGAAGGATCTGGGGATTGCACTTTCTTCACTATCCATCACATTCAAGCGCTAAACCAAGAAATCCCCTTTACCGAGCTGGTCACCGAAGATTTTCACTCCCTGCAAGGGCGTTACGCCATGGAGCTCATTTGTGATAGAAAGTTCTTCAAGGACCCGACAATGGCACCAGATGACGTCCCCCGCTACCTCTTTTCAGCAATCCAACGTCCGCAAAGGCGACCTTTCAGACAAACTTTAAAAGAATTGGAGAAAAACAAACAGCCAGCCATAGTTCTCGAGCAAAGAAAATGGGACCCTTCCCACTTTGATCTGGTGCAGGATAAAGAGGACATAGATCTTTTGTCAGGGGCAACCATTAGGATATCGCCATCACAAATGGTGCCCCTATCTGCCATAGAACCAACTTTCCTAGATTTCGACCTCAGTGCTTGCATAAGTCTCTCCGACAATGAACTCCGTCTCATCATGTCAAGGCTTTACGCCGAGAAAGATGACCTCGTTTTCATGTCCGGTGACATTTTGGTCATGGCAGACGCGTTATGAGAAATTGTACAATTCAAAGGGTCTCTATCCGTGAGCTTGATGGCTGCCTATCAATTTCTTCTCGGACGGAATCACCCTACAACCCATATGGCATCCGCATATATGAAGGACAATCTCCTGAAGCTAAAGAACTTTGGAACAACTGAAGCACTAATTTCCTTCCTACAACACACAACACCGAAGTTTATCATGCTACCATTCCTTTACCATGAGCACTGGATGCTTCTGGAAACAAACCTACCCGAAGGAACAACTTCCATCTACAACAGTTCTGACAGCCAGTTCAATCCACGACAGAAGAAATATGTAGTGACACCAAAGACGCCCACAAAGGAAGTGGCGAAGGAATATGCAGACAGAATAATCGATATTCTAAGTCAGCACACAAGGGCATACAACAAAGAACACTTTCATCGCCCATCCTTCAGCCACAAATGTCCCCAACAAATTTGGGAATCAAATGACTGCGGCTTCCACGTCCTCTACTGGATGTACACCATCATGGTCCTTCAAAGACCAGTAGAGGATATGACAGACGTGGATTACCACACCCTACGCGGAAAGTTTGCAGCTAATCTACTCAGAACACCAGGGGCAAACTCAGGATTAACAGAAGCTTGACGCCCTTGTCTTTTTACTTTTCAACCTATCACTTTGACACTCTGAGGACAGAGTGAATGATAAGTTAGGGGGGGAGGACATTAGACAAGGGTGAGGTATCATTTCTATATCCTTCTTTCTCCATCTTCTCTTTCAATTTTGTACAAAATTTTCCTAGTTTCCCTTACACATTTAGCTTTTGTTTTAAATAATTCATTCGATAATAAATCTTTGGAATAAAGTCATCCCCCACTAACTTTACAATCAAGTCAGTCTTTAAGAATAATAACTAGAATAGCACTTAGACATATAATGGCGACTTAATAATTTCTCTTCACTCTTGATTTTCATGCTTTTGTTTCACTTCTACATCCGACTCTCCACAGGTCAATATCAAGGCCAAAATAAGCCAAGCTCTTAAGGATGAGAGGGGCATCAGGCGATATCCAAATCAAGAAGTCTCGCAAGAGGACCATTAAAAAGAAACCAAATAAGTGCATGTTGAAAAACTCTAAGAATAGCTTTCCTATCTTCAAATAAAAGAGGCTTGGCCGCCCAAAATAAATTCCCTAAAAAAACCCCAAATCCTAATCTTGTGAGTCTACGAATAAAAGCCAGAGAGTTGAATAAAACTGTGAGAGTTGTGTCATAAATAAGGATCTATATAAAGAACCAATGAAGGTCTCACCCGGCCGGTACATTCAGCTTCCCTCATGAAGGCAGATGTGTCGTGTCCGGTAGTGGAACCCTAAGGTATCTTAATATATGAAAGGCTTATAAGGCACTCATCCGGCCGGTACATTCAGCTTCCCTCACAAAGGCAGATGTGTCGTGCCCGGTAGTGAACTCCTAGAAGCATAGACAACCCCTCCCCCACTTAAAGGGGGAGTTATACATCAAGCTTTTAGCCAACCCTCATACCCACTCTAGATTCCAGTAGGTCTTTCAGAAAAGTATAAAGCTGATTAGAGTCAACAACATGCACAGAATAAAAAGTGTTCCCAATGCAGGCTATGAGATACGGAAGAAACCTAAGACCTAAGCAACTCTCAAATACCTGAAAGAGTTAAGGCAAGCAATAAGACCTAATATGACCTTAGGAGAGCTCGAGTTTATAATTGAAGCAAGAATATGGAAATCTTAACTAAATAACATCGCCTCACCATTACATGCCTCATCTCTATCTAACTTGAGGACAAGCTAGACTCTAAGTTAGGTGGGTGATAACCTCCAATTTTGTGATGTTATCTTAGTATTTTTCTTCAATTTCTCACATTCTTTCTTAGATAAATTAGATAGAATCCCTAGTTATCCTATTTTATTGCAAATATACTGTTAGATTAACTTTTCTCCTTTTTACCTACAGAAAAAGACACAAAAAAATCACAAAAGACTTAACCGATCTCAAGACCGCATGAGACCAAACGGTCTCTAGACCGCATGGACTCACACAGTCCCAAGACCGCATGAAGCCAAACGGTCCCAAGACCTCATGGAGTCACACAGTCCCAAGACCGCATGAAGCCACACGGTCCCAAGACCACATGGAGTCACACGGTCCCAAGACCACATGAAGCCACATGGTCCCAAGACCACATGGAGTCATACGGTCCCAAGACCGCATGATGCCACACAGTCCCAAGATCGCATGGAGTCACACGGTCCAAGACCGCATGAAGCCAACCGGTCCCAAGACCGCATGGAGTCCAAACGGTCTCGGGGTCCAAACAGTTTCAGAGTCCAAATGGTTTTAGAGTCCAAACGGTCTCGGGATCCAAACGATTTTAGAGTCCAAACGGTTTTAGAATCCAAACGGACTTCAAAACTATTTGGATCCAAAATTTTCCGAACAGTTTGGACTTCACTTAAGGCCTATAAATAAGACCCAAGGGGTCCTCCCAAGGCATCAAGTTTTCAGATGCCCAGAGGCTGCCTCCACGAATCCGGAGCTTTTCCAACTTCCATCCTCTGCCCAAAGGCTGCCGGTCTGAGATCCACGTTCCATCCTGAAGTTGCTTTCTCTTTCTTTGCCAAAGAAGGTGGGAAGAGGAGACCTCATCATCGAGCAACCTATGAAGTTTGAAGATCGTCACTCTCCTTCTCTCTTTCCAAGGGGTTGACTTTCCTCTCTCCTTTGTGGGGATGACACTCTCTCTCTTCTCGCCTCCTTCTTTGTCCTAGCCATGAGCGAGTAGTCTCTTTCACTAGGGTGCGGGGAGTAGCCCCGCTACCCATGTTTTCATTTCATGTAATTTAATCCATAGTTTGCAATATAGAGTTCTTTCTTTTCAGTTCAACATCAATCACTTAATGAATGCTTGTTGCTTGATCACCAACTTGTGTTATCTTTTATCTTTTAGTATGATTTGTCTATGATTGTACTACTAGATTTGAAACTCGATTGAATGTTGCTTCTTGGTGCATGTATCCACGATGCATCTATTTCGGTATCTAGGAGTGTTTTTCAAGAAGTGGAGTAAACTCACTACCAATGTTGTACTTCCATACTATGAAATGGAATCAGTTGACGTATGAAAGTATAGCCTTGGTACGTCGAGAAACTCACTTTATGAAGGGAATGATGCAAAGTAAGTGACCATTCATTCGGGGATGGATGACTTTGCAACATCCCCGCACCCCTCGTAGTTAGCTCTCCGAAAGGAAGCTAAATCTACAAAGATGCTAGCTGTCTGGGCTTTTTTTGCAGGTTGTGTTTTATATTGCATGTTTTGATCCGTGTGTAGCGGCGGTGAAAACCGATCACATCCTAGTGGCTTTCTATCATTGTTGACATCCTTAAATTTACTTCTTTTCTTTACTTTACTTGCTCTTAGTTTAAAAACAACCAAACCAACCTTTTGATCTAAGTACCTACTATTAAGAGATTAAGTGAAATTCTAACATTTTCCATCTTGTTGCTCTCAACAAGACCGTTGTCCCATGGATTTGACCCTTAACTATACTACGATAAGACTTCCACATATCTTAGCATACGTGGGTGGAGTTCTCGATCTAGTATAAGAAAGGCTAAACTTAAAGATTTATCATCTTTAGGATTTTTAGTGGTGCACGCAATTCCACGTAAGTGGAAGCTCCATCAAGTCCACAGTGGAGCGAGTGAACGATCAACGACCCTGGTCGCTCCGCACTTCAAGTAGGCTGTGAGTGGGCACGTGCTCTAAGGACCGCTGTGATCCCGCTCAGTAAAATGATGACTCACGATCCCACGGCTGTCGTTTTTCCAAAAGAAAAGGGTAATTCGAATCTGTAGTCAAAATTCCAAAAAATCAATGGATCTTGTTTAATTCACTAAAAATCGATCGTTTGGCTGAAAAATAAAAGTAAATAGTGATTTTGATTAGAAAAATACATAGAATTGGATAAAAATGGAATTGGAGTCTAATATCATGTGCAATTCAAAAAATATATGAAATTTCCTCTCTTGATACATTAGATCATGATAGAACCCTAAAATGATGTGAAAATTGAGTATGATGAATCTTTTAGGTTATTTTGAGTAATGTTAACCTATTAAGAGTAAAAGAAATGATAAATCTAGAAAAGAGAGATTGTATGCTTGTTTTAGGGTTTTTATGCACAAGTTTATGCCTTAATAAAATAAAACCCTAATTTGGGGAAAATATGGGTTTTAATTATTTTAATCCAAAAATGGAAGTATACAATAGATATGTTATGATCCCAAACTTGTTTTAAGATTAAAGAAGCCTTAATGAGAATAATTGGAATAATTAGGGTTTCTAGCCTAAAAAGGAAATAAAGTTGGAACCTAAGAAACCCTAATGAACTCTAAGGAGATTTGAAAGCCTTAGAAAGTATCCTCATGCGAATTAGTGGTTGTTTAGAATTTGGTAGTGACATTAGGTAATCTATATGTTTCAGGAATTAAGGGTTTATTGTAGTAGATGCTTTCTTGAATATATTGTTGATTTTAGATTATCTTCCTCAAGAACAGGTATGTGGTTACGCTTATCATTAAATCACTTTAGTTTCCCGTTGATTCCCGAAGTTTTACCGATTGCTTGGAATAATTGCTTGATTGTCTTTTATTTCATGCAACTATAAAGTGACTATGGCTATCACCATAATTATACATGCATAACTAGCTCAGATCCTGGTCCTCCTCTATAGCTCTAATGATGATGAGATAGATGAACTAGTACATGGTCTTCTCGTGAGGTAGGATCATCATGTTATCATGAATCGATGTGTTGGTCTACCCTTGGGTAGGACCATATGACTCCATGACCCTATATATTGATCTACCTATAAGGTATGATCATGGGGTTTAGTTGAGATCTACCATATGATAGGTAGTATCCATGTTTACTACAAGGACAACACAGAGGCTAGGGTATGTAAGGATTGAGTAGTCATGTTTAAAATGTAAAGTTTTCTTGTTAAATCATAATTGTTTGCAATATGTTGTTATAATTGAATGCAAGATTATTGTTTCCCCCCACATACCAGTATAATTCCTTACACTGACCGCCGTTTCGTTTGTCGGCATCTTAGGTTATCAAGAAAATGGATATTCCTTTAAAGTGACTTGATGGAATAAAGCTTAAAAAAGAATTGGAGGATTGTAGTTAGATAAGTACTTTCTTGGGGAAAGACTTCTACTTCCTATATTTTGCAAGGTATGAATAGAAAAATTTTATTCCAGTAAAATTTTAGTTATAGTAGAATTTATTAATTATTGTTGATAATTTGCAAAACCACATATCCTATTCTGGGATAACGCCTATGACCTCTTGGTCTCCCTTAAAAGGGGGCTACCTAGAGGCGGGGTTGTTACAGTTGGTATCAGAGCTGTGGTTTTCCATTTAATCTTCCATCATTATTAAATTCTATAGACTCTTAAGAGCCCAAGGGAGTTATTAGAGGATTTTCTGGGGATGGAGGTGTCTAGAAAAGGATCACGATCTGGGGGATGGCAATATTTTCCTCCACCTCTCTAGTTAGTCAATGAGGAATCATAGATTATGTGTGATTGCCTGGACGAAATCCAAAAGAATTGACTTGAAATAAGATACCTCTAGGTTTTCTCATCTATCTTCCTCCCTTCTTTACCTCTTATCTCTAGAGAAACATTAAGAGCTTAGGGTTTTCTCTCTCTTCACCACCTCCTATGTTTGGGAATACAAAGTGTTAAGGATTAAGTGATCCTCCACCAAACAATAAAATGCATGTAAATAAGACGACATGGACATAAGTTAAAGCTTATATCTTCCAAGTTATAAATTTGTGCTAAAAAAGATTTTTAACTTGTGTGTAATAGCATGGCTCATGTGAAGACCGTAGCTAAACCTGAGGCCACTGAGAACCCTACTAGGGGTTGGCCTCCCCGTAAGAGGAGGGGATCTTCCAAGAAAAGGAAGAGGAACCATGGTGATGAGTCCTCAAAGAAGAGAAAGATACCCGAGGGAGCCTCAGAAGAAGGCTTAGACCCTAAGTCGGTTCCCTTCAATACCCAAAGATGGACCAGGAAGAGGAACGCATGTCCGAAGATGAGGTCAAGTTTGAGGAGAACCCGACTAGTGGTCCAGAACCTGCAATGGTAGTTCACACCATGATTCCCTATGGATGGAATAGTAGACGAGGCTAACTGAGGCCATTAGTGCCATGGCCCTCAGGGATATAGCCAGAGATGAGAATGTGAGTCACTTTCCATTGATCCCCGAATTGGAGTCACCATTATGGACTTCGTCAAGCTGAACATAGAGAAATTTTGGGGAGAAGATAAGACTCAAGTGGTCGACAAAGTAGATGCTTGGATGATAGCAATCGAGAATGGTTTCTACATGCTGGAAGTGCAGTCGAATAAGAAGGTCCCTTTTGCTACACACCTCTTGGAAGGAGTAGCCAAGATCTTGTGGGAGAACCACATCATGGGTCGAGATCTGAGTGTAGACACAATGGAATGGACTGACTTCAGGACTATCTTCACAACCAGATTCATTCCCACCTCAGCTAAAAAGGAGAAGGAAATAGAGTTCACCAACCTGATCCAAGGTCACTTATCAGTCACAGACTTTGGCCACAAGTTTTGCATCCATGATCATTTTGGGCACATGATGGATGAGGAAAGATGAGTGGACCATTTTGTAAAGCATCTTCACCCTGTCAATAAGCCTCATGTGATGGAAAGTAAACTAAAAACCTTCACTGAAGACTACAAAACCACCCTGGACATGGAGAGGATGATGATGCCTGCTCAGAATCCACTCAAAGGATATTTGGGTTTCACTAAAGGTACCCAAGGCCGGAAGAATGATCACAAGTAAGGATAAGGGCACATCCATACCAAGGGAAAGCATGGAGGAAAAGGAAGACCCCGTCATGAGAACAACTGACCTAGGTGTCGCACCTGTAGAAAATGCCATTCAGGTGAGTGCCTCTACAAGAAGAGGACGTCCTACCGTTGCCAGTAAGAGGGACATCTTCAGGCCAACTGCCCTCTGCCAGACCCAAGGGGGTTAGGCCCAGTAGCATCCCCACCTGTAGCAGCCCAACCTATCGCTGCAGCCCCACCTACTGGAGAAAGAAGACAAGCTCGAGTTTTTGCTATTGACAATGAGGAGGCTCAAGCTAATGCTAATTGGTTGGTGGAGGGTAATAATCCTTAGTGTTTTCTTTTATGTTTTAAGATAAGCATGTAATGGTCTAATGTATGGTGAAAAACAATGTAGGCATGCTTGAAGTCATGGGATACAATGTAAAAGCTTTATTTGACTCTGGATCTACTAATACTTTTATTTCAAGAAATCTCGCAACTATGCTTTATTTGGATATCAAGGATTTAGGGTATATCCTGGATGTCACAACCCCAAGTGATCAGATCTTTACATCCCTTTTGAAAACTCCTATGATACCTATTATCATGATCATGAGTTCCCTACAGATTTTATCCTCCTTGACATTAATGACTTTGATGTGATCATTGGTATGGATTGTCTTTATACCTATAGGGCCAATATCGATTGTAGCGAGAAGAAGGTAGTCATAAAAAGACCAGGTCACCCGCCATTCATCATTAGGGGTAGGAATGATGCTACCACCATCATGTATGTGTCGGCCTTGAAGGCAGAGCAGATGATAATCAAAGGCTATCAAGCTTTCTTAGCAGTCATTACCGAGACAGCCCAAGGTGCATCCCTTAGAGGAAATAGAGGTAGTCAGGGACTATACAAATGTCTTCCCAAATGATTTTCCTGGGATCCCTCTCGAGAGAGAGGTAGACTTTTCGATAGAGCTATCTCCCAGGACAAACCCTATTTCAAGAGAACCTTATAGGATGGCCCCTACTGAGTTGCTCGAGTTCAAGAAACAACTACAGGAACTTCTAGACAAGGGTTTTATCCACCCTAGCACATCACCCTAGGGAGAGCCAATTATCTTTGTGAAGAAGGACGGTTCGTTCAGAATGTGCATAGACTACCAAATGATCAACCATGTCACCATTAAGAACAAATACCCTTTACCCCGGATAGATGACCTATTTGACCATTTGAAGTAAACTCGAGTCTTTTCAAAGATTAACCTGAGGTCGAGATACCACCAGTTGTGAGTCAAGAGTGAGGACATCCTGAAAACCACTTTTAGAACCCCTTATGGACACTATGAGTTTGTGGTTATGCCTTTTGGGTTGTCTAATGCCCTGAGTGTGTTCATGAACCTCATGAACAGTGTGTTGTAACCCTTCCTTGACTCTTTTGTCATAGTGTTCATAGATGACATCTTGGTTTATTCTGATGACCTAGAAAAACATCGAGACCACCTGAGTAGAGTCCTTGATATCTTGAGAAAGAAAAAGTTTTATGGGAAATTCTCAAAGTGTGAGTTTTGGATAGAGCATGTCATGTTCCTTAGACACATCATATCTAGAGGAACCATCTCGGTAGATCCAACCAAGGTGTCAGTTGTTCAAGATTATCCAGCACCAAAGAATCCCTCAGAGATCCACAGCTTTCTGGGATTCGCTGGATATTATCAATGCTTCATAAAGGATTTCTCATAGACTGCGTTGCCTCTTACCAAGCTCACCCGAAAAGATGAGAATTTTGTGTGATCAGACCTATGTGAAGCATGATTCCAAGAGCTCAACGAGAAGTTGAATACAACCCCAGTGTTGGCTCTACTGTCTGGTAAAGAAGGTTTTATGATCTTCACTGATGCATCAAAGATGGGACTCAGATGTGTACTAGAGAAAGATAGACATGTTGTTGCCTATGCATCCTGACAACTCAAACCCAATGAAGTGAATTATCTGACACATGATTTAGAGTTGGCTGTGATTATACATGCCCTAAAGATTTGGCAACACTGTTTGTATGGCACCACCTTCAAGATCTTCACCAACCACAAGAGCTTGCAGTATCTCTTGACTCAGAAGGAACTAAATCTGAGATAGAGGTGGTGGATGTAATATATGAAAGACTATGATTTCATCATTTCCTATCACCTTATAAAGGCAAACATTTTAGTTGATGCTCTTAGCCGAAAACATCTTAGGTGTGAAACTATCTTATTTTGCCAATGGAGGAATCTAGAAGATCTTGTGAAATGGACTCCACAACTGTTAGAAGACCGAGTCCATTTGGCTAATATACATATTAAACTAGACATGTTGACTAAGTTGGTAGATGCCCAGTTAGCCAATCTAGAGCTTGACAAGATTAAAGGTTTTCTGGAGAAACCTCAGACCCATCTCTCTATAGGAGTAGATGGCAGGATCCAATACAAGAGTCATATTTTGGTTCCTGAAAGCTCTCTTTTGAAGGATCATATCTTGCAAGAAGCTCATGGTTCGAAATAAACAGTACACCCTGGCTGTGGGCTCCGATCTCCAAAACCACGATATAAACTTAGCGGAAGCATTCGATTAGTTGCGAAACATAAAAAAATACTGAAAATTAAAATTTTTGAGACAAGATCTGGAAGTTATAAAATTCCTTTTTATAAGAAACCAAGTAAACAGTTTACATCTCTGTTAAACCACTTCTTGAGTAGTTATGTACAACATGATTCAAAATCCTCAGGAGCCACACCAAACAACTCAAACCACTGATTCCTAGAACCTGAGAGTACAGAGACACATAGGACTATCTAACTACAAACTCAGCAGCCAGTATCTCCACCTGAGATTCACTGCTGCCCCTGGTACTGTTGCTGTCGTTGTTGCTCATCCTTAAGCGGTCTCCTTCGTCTTTGACGACCACCTAAAAAGAGTTAAAATCTACGGAGTGAGACAATATACAAATTGTCCCAGCGAGAGTTATAACTCTCCACTAGAAGCTTTATTATAACATAAATCATACAACAGCAGGTTTAATAACAAGTGAAGCAACTTCTACTTAAGCAGTCATGTCTTTAAAGCATATAAAGGACATGTATACAAAATATCTGAACAGATCATTAATGTAAACAATGTAACACCAAACATTGTTCCTCGTAGTTAAACCTAAGCAGATATACTACTCGGTTGATTATGTTTTACAAACATTATTATGCCCTGTGGAGATGAGGTATACCACTCATACTCCAACTGATCGCTAAGAAGTCACATCAGTATCATACATAGGTCATTAAAAGAGCCGGATTCTTAAGACCTCATCTTCCTCAGTCAGTTAGAGGATTGATTGTTAGACATCTGGCGGGATGTCTTTGTAATAGCTTACCAGGGTAAACTGGTCCTTTGCTATTTTTAGAGTTACAGTGGCGTTCTGTACTCTCTTCGTCATCGGAAGATTTCTTGTTTATCTTTCATCGATGCGGTGTTTGTGTCTTTAAGGGAGTGTAGATATACATCTCACCTATAGGACTTTATGGTGGGGTCTGATGGACTACTAGAATCTACATCATCCTCTCACCTTTTCTTTTATAGTGAAGGTATGACGGACTACAAGAATCTACATCAAATACCTACACTAGGATGTAAGGTTCTACACATCCATGTACCCCACATACTCAAAAGTATGTGATCCAGGAGTTCCCTGAGGAAAACCTGTTTCACCATCATTTAGACTCTGACAATGATGGATCTATGATCAGGGATCTACATTTCACTTGATTAGTTAGGTACATTCAGTATTCTTTAAACATTGTTCTTCAAACAATAACATTAGCACAACAACTATAATGAGAATACATAAATGTAGCAGGCCTAACTCTTTTCAATCATCAGTGCTCAGTCATCTCATCACAAGTCATCTGTTAAGAATGACCTTGATGGTGTTTATGGCTTTCACAGCCCATAAATCACAAAAGATGTCACTAACAGTGCATCAAGATAATTCACTTATTCATAAAGCTTAAGGCATGCTTTCAATGAATATAGTTTAGTAATCCATACCTGGATATGATCATCATCTCATAACAACCTGCATGGTTAAATCAACTGATAACAGTAAACAATTCATTCTAGAGGTTATACCTTCAAACTCATAGAAGAATCAGTTTCCCTAATTTTCATCAATTAGGGTTATTCATTTCCTTTCTAGCATATTAGCCCAATTCTAGTATGCAACTCTACCATCCTTGGAAGCATACCAGAGTATGGTGAGTATTTGCCTTAAATACAACATTTATTGAACATCATAATGATTATCAATTCAATGTATGAATTCACTTCTCAATCTTATCATGGGGTGAACACATCATACTCATTGATTTGACTATACTTTATTTAAAGGTATTACCTTATAAACATATCCATAAATTAGGGTTTCACTTGGAATTCCCCTCAACTAGGGATTCACATGGAATTACCCTCAACTAGGGTTTCACATGGAATTACCCTCAACTAGGGTTTCACATGGAATCACCCTCAACTAGGGATTCGCATGGAATCACCCTTAACTAGGGTTGAATTCAATAACCCTGTCAATTAGGGTTTACTATTCATCTTTCATATCTTTACCCTAAACTTAGGGTTTACTATTCACTCTATGGTGAATTGTACTCATTACATCATCATGTAAGAGAAACATCATCATTAAGGCTCTTAATTAAGATTAAGATTCATTGGATATCATAATTAGGGTTTCCATGATCTCACATAAGTGAATCATACCCTAATCATGCACACTCATGTGTATTTGAAGTATCTCACTTGAGTTTCCACCTTAAAAAGGGTACTTTCTCTCTCTAGGATACTTTCTCTCTCTTGGAACACTTTCTCTCTCCTCTCACTTAGTAGATGGTGATGAAACCACTCTAGATCAGGTTGGGTTAAGTCCTCATTGACTTACATAAGCCAAAACATCATCATCATGTGATTAGGGTTTGATTAGAACAAGGTTTTACCTCTTTAGACCCCTCAAGGGTATTTTGGTAATTTGCCTCATGATCACCATCATGGGTCAACTCACTAATCACTTAGTCCCTTAATGACCTAGGTTACCATTAGGGTTTAGATTAGATCACCATTGAACTAATTACACCATCAATTGATTAAGTACAAACCACCATGTACACCTTCAAACGGTTTCAACCTTCAAACGGTTTCAACCACCAAACGGTCTTGAGACCGTTTGGATGTGTTGACCGTTTGGAAGAGTTGACCTTCCAAACCGTTTGGAGCTCAATCGGTTTGAAACCGTTTGATCAAATCAACTTGAGATCGATTGGACCAAACGACCCTGAGATCGTTTGAGCCCAAACGGTCTTGAGACCGTTTGGACCTCCAAAGTGGTTCAAAAGTTACAATTGGTCATGGATATGTATGTTGAACCCCTCAATTAACCAAATCCATGATAACCACTTATAAATTGAGTTAATTAGGATGAACCTCAATCACTTGGACACCAAGTTGACCCTCAATTGAAAGCCAATTAGGGTTGAATCCTCCTCAATTAGGGTTTCAAATCGGATGGTCATCAATATTCAACAATGTGAATCAATTCAAGGTTGAACCTATCAATTGACCTCCAATTGGGCTCAAACTTGGACCAAACGGTCTTGAGGTCGTTTGGATATCCTCCAAACGGTCTTGAGACCGTTTGCCCAAAGTTTGACCAAGAACCAAGTCGTTTGGACTAGGGTTGAACTCCAATTAGGTCTAAAATCAGTATTTGTATCAATTCATCAACTTATTGCAATTGGTCCTTCAAACCATTAGATTATCTCAACCCTAGACCTCCAAACGGTCTTGGGTTGTGCCCAAACGGTCTTGAGACCGTTTGGAGGAACCCCCAAACGGTCTTGAGACCGTTTGGGTCCTTCAACCCAAAACTCAACAAGATCTATACTTAGAAAACAGCAATTTGATTGTTTCACTAACCCACTGTAATTGGGCCCTCAATTGGTCAATTACCTTAACCCTAGACCTCCAAACGGTCTTGGGTTGACACCAAACGGTCTTGAGACTGTTTGGATGAGTTCCAAACGGTCTTGAGACCGTTTGCCCATCCATCCTTTGGACTCTAGTGAAAATTCATCAAGGTTTGATCTATTGAGTTGATCATCACATCAATACTTAATTGCAATATGGTTTGGTGCCTTTGGACCTTCAATTGATCAACTATACTTGAACCCAGACCTCCAAACGGTCTTGGGGTGACCCCCAAACGGTCTTGAGACCGTTTGGGTGATTCCCAAACGGTCTTGAAACCGTTTGGGCTAATCAACCCAAAATCTCAACTTAACTCATTGGAATTTCAGCACTGTTTTCAATTAGGGTTTGCCTAATTGAATAGCCTTCAACTCATGATTCATTGGGAGTTAATCCCTCAAATTCGGTGAGTCATTATATCACATTATTAGGAACAGTAATCCCAAACGGTCAAAGCTTGGTCAACGCACTCAAACGGTCTTGAGACCGTTTGCCCAAAAAGTTCAATTAAATCAGGTTGAAAATCAGCACTTAATCCAATTAGGTTTCCCTAATTGATTAGGCTTCAACTCACGATTCCTTTGGATTTAATCCCTCAATTTTGGAGGGTTATTAATAAACATAATTATGAACAGGAATACCAAACGGTCAACGCTTGGTCAACCATCTCAAACGGTCTTGAAACCGTTTGCTCAACCAGGTCAAGTTAATCAGGTTGAAAATCAGCACATAATTCAATTGGTTTTGCTAATTGATTTGCTCATAACTCACGATTCCTTTGGAGTTAACCTCTCAAATTTTGTGGGTGATTAACCTACATAATTATGAACAAGATTCCCAAACGGTCTTCGCTTGGTCAACGGGACCAAACGGTCTTGAAGACCGTTTGCCCTCAAACGACCCTGAAACCGTTTGCCCACCAAACGGTTTGAAACCGTTTTGAGCAATAGGTGGAGGTCGTTTGATAAAGTGAAAAACCGTGGATAAGCATAGGAATTAACGCCCTTATCTTCTACCTTGAGAACAGTGGCAGTTCTTCACGATTTTGCTTGCAAGGATGCAAGGAATGATAGGGAAGAAGAAGAACTAGCAACTATATGCATAGAAAAGGATGTATAATCAAGCATAAAGTTTAGAGTTATAAAACCCGCCTAAAGCTTGCTCCTTGAGCTCCAAGCTTTCGAGTTCCAAGCCTTTAATGGCGTCCTAGAAGCTCCACAGGTCGGCCAAGGTGAATCCTCCAAGGAAGGTTGAGAAGAGATGGCTAGAAAGATGGAGCTAAGTGAGCTAGCCATGAATTTGACCTTGAATCCGAATTTCATCCAAGAATTAAGCAAAAAGGAAGGATCCAAACCTACCTTGCACTCCCTTGGTCGTCCTCCTGAGCTCCAGAGCTCTCCTTAGTCGGTTTGAGCAAGGGGAAAAGAAATGAAAGGAAGAGGATCGTTCCTTTGCTAAGTGAGGAAAGTTACATATATGCTTGGGTGAATTTTCAACATAAGGACATATGTTTTCCTCATTTCTCATCTAAGTACTCCCTTTCTTCCTTGCACGTCCCCACATCTTATTTCTAAGGACAAACTCCTTCTAAGTTCAAGAATTGAAGGCAAAGAGGATCAACCCATCACTAAAGCATACACATAAAAGGGCTATTATACATACACCTTGATTATTCAATCACAAAGGTGTTCTTTACTATATGATTATTCACTTGAAGTAACCTTTTCATCATTTCTCTTCTAAATGATGCCAAGAGCCATAAAAGATGTTTTAGATGATGTATTTTACAAGTTGCATCCCTCAAATTGGGTAAATTGCATTTTACACCAATTTAGGGTTTTCAAGTACAGGGGTTGCTTCCACAGCTGCACCTTGGTGCTCAAGCTTGGGAAATCCCTTAAACCTCATCATATTCATTCTTATGTTGTCTCAACATTAAAGGAACATATAAACATGTGAAATTTGCAGTTTAACCCCTCTGGTTGGGCAAATTGCACATAGGTCCCCATATTGCAACAATCACTTCAACATTGGTTTATAAGGGACAGAAAGGGAAACTTATGTTCCATAAAAGCTTTAATTACATACCAAAGGATAATTACAAACTTTTAATTTCATATTTAGGCAAAACACCTAGGGTTATCTTATAACCCAGGTCAGGGGTGTTACAAATCATAAACCCCTAACAAGGATTTCGTCCCCGAAATCTCAGGAAGAAAAGGGGAGAGCAGATATTGTTTCAGCATACACTTTGTTACATCCTTAGGTAACATACCATTTTCAGGAATATGTTATAGAATTTTGATCAACATTCTTTAGGATCAAATTCAAGCCTTGATATTTATTCAAGACCATATAAGGGCCTTTTTACCCTGAGTCTATCATCACATCTGATAATCAGCATACTAACTTCCTTTATTATATGCATTAACTATCTCATCAGTTATACATTCTTATCATAAAGAAAAGTTTTCTTGTCAAACAAAGATTTACTTATCAGACATTCTGGAGAAGATATGTTTATTTTAAGAACATAAACCCCTAACAAGAGATGTTCTTAAAATTCTATCTTTATTTAAGAACATAAACCCCTAACAAGGGATGTTCTTAACATTCTTAATTTGGTATCAATTACTTGTGTTATCAAAACTTTATATCTCTTTCTTCCTTTTATCATGGTACATTGCTCATTACATATATTCTTTCAACCATTACTAATCATGGTTGACCTTCTATATTCTCATTTTTCTTATCTTATGATGCCCTTTAAGTTGTTTTAGATTGACTACTTGATCAGAGTAATCAAAAGATAACAACTTTAAGGTTTTCATATTTACTTCATCATCAGTAATTGTATACCTGGCCAGGGTATATGATTACTGAGGTAAGAAAATATGTACTTGTATATTACTATGTTCCTTCTCTTTTTCCATCCTTTCATTCATACTTATTAACTTTTATTGAATCCTGCATTCAGATCAATTCTTTAATACATTTTCTTCTTATAGAAGTAAACATGTATTATAAAACGATTATATCTAATGCATCATAGAAAGCTTTTATGAGACCAATCAAAGAATAGTTCAATCAACTACTCTTTCAACTTATCCAAAGATCATAAAGAGATATATAAGAAAATACCATTTATCTTATCTAATCAATCATAGCTCGAGGATTCTATCAAATCCTTGCATATCAAGGTATTGGATCCACTCGAAAGCGATGATTAGAAAAGAAAAGGATGCAGGGAGATCATACCTCCTGCATAACAGCAGACTTACTCAACGGAGTCTCCAACAACAACTTCCTGCCCTATGACTGAATGTCATATTGCAGTTACGGATCACTCTTCAAGTGATAAAAGAGTGTGTAGCACCCGGGTCAAACAGAACGGATACTATACAGGAATTAGACATATCAGAATATAAAAGTTTCATCTGACCTGTCACAACCCGTGGATCGACCACTGCATCAGGTGGGTTCATAGTATAGAACCTCACTATTGCCTGTGGTTGATTTGGTACAGATGATCCAGCTTGGGACGCTTGTCCACGTCCTCGAGCTGCTCCTTGAAATTGCCTTCTCTGTGATCCTTGTTGCCCTTGTCCCAGAGGCTGTGTCACATTGACAGGCTTAGATCGACAGTCCTTCATCAAATGCCCCACCTTTCCACAGTTGTAGCAGCGTCTCTCCGGTTGTAGTGGTTTAAAGGGTTCCTTACCCTTTTTGGATAACCACTGCCTTGATGTACTAGGTCCTGGTTGTGTTGGGGACATCAAAAACTTCTTCCTTTTGGGAATTCCAGGCCTTTGTTTCTGGATTTGAATAGGCCTTTTCTCAATTCTTCCTCTATATATCCTTTCTAGACAATTAGATCTGATATGTCCAGGCTTCCCACAGTTATAACAGGTCCTGGTCTCTGGCTGTATTCTAATCCCTACATTACTATGGACTGATTCATCAGATTGAGGCTGAGCATAGGCTTGCTCTGAGTTCAAAGCTTTATCATTTACTTCTACCCCAACCTGCTGCTGAGGGTTACATATCCTATGGATATCCAAAACATCATTATTAGGAGCTGGTAATCTGGGTTGTACTGCTAGTGTTTGATCCACTAGGTACATCATGGTTGCCCTAAATTCTCCAACAGTGATTCCTAAGGAAAGATTCCTTATCATGGTTGGATTAACTAGGGGAACCTCAGGTAAGTGTCCCTCTACTGCTTGCTCCTCTACACTTCTTCTAGGTGTAGCATTGTTGCTTTCTGCAACAAACTCCTCATCCTTATATGTCTTCTTCTCCTGAGGAGCAGAAGATTCTATTAGATGAGGAAGAAACACTAAAGATAGACTCGACATCCTAAGTCCTATGTCTCTGTAGACTCGGCGAACCTAGAGCTCTGATACCACTTAATTGTGGGCTCCGATCTCCAAAACCACGATATAAACTTAGCGGAAGCATTCGATTAGTTGCGAAACATAAAAAAATACTGAAAATTAAAATTTTTGAGACAAGATCTGGAAGTTATAAAATTCCTTTTTATAAGAAACCAAGTAAACAGTTTACATCTCTGTTAAACCACTTCTTGAGTAGTTATGTACAACATGATTCAAAATCCTCAGGAGCCACACCAAACAACTCAAACCACTGATTCCTAGAACCTGAGAGTACAGAGACACATAGGACTATCTAACTACAAACTCAGCAGCCAGTATCTCCACCTGAGATTCACTGCTGCCCCTGGTATTGTTGCTGTCGTTGTTGCTCATCCTTAAGCGGTCTCCTTCGTCTTTGACGACCACCTAAAAAGAGTTAAAATCTACGGAGTGAGACAATATACAAATTGTCCCAGCGAGAGTTATAACTCTCCACTAGAAGCTTTATTATAACATAAATCATACAACAGCAGGTTTAATAACAAGTGAAGCAACTTCTACTTAAGCAGTCATGTCTTTAAAGCATATAAAGGACATGTATACAAAATATCTGAACAGATCATTAATGTAAACAATGTAACACCAAACATTGTTCCTCGTAGTTAAACCTAAGCAGATATACTACTCGGTTGATTATGTTTTACAAACATTATTATGCCCTGTGGAGATGAGGTATACCACTCATACTCCAACTGATCGCTAAGAAGTCACATCAGTATCATACATAGGTCATTAAAAGAGCCGGATTCTTAAGACCTCATCTTCCTCAGTCAGTTAGAGGATTGATTGTTAGACATCTGGCGGGATGTCTTTGTAATAGCTTACCAGGGTAAACTGGTCCTTCGCTATTTTTAGAGTTACAGTGGTGTTCTGTACTCTCTTCGTCATCGGAAGATTTCTTGTTTATCTTTCATCGATGCGGTGTTTGTGTCTTTAAGGGAGTGTAGATATACATCTCACCTATAGGACTTTATGGTGGGGTCTGATGGACTACTAGAATCTACATCATCCTCTCACCTTTTCTTTTATAGTGAAGGTATGACGGACTACAAGAATCTACATCAAATACCTACACTAGGATGTAAGGTTCTACACATCCATGTACCCCACATACTCAAAAGTATGTGATCCAGGAGTTCCCTGAGGAAAACCTGTTTCACCATCATTTAGACTCTGACAATGATGGATCTATGATCAGGGATCTACATTTCACTTGATTAGTTAGGTACATTCAGTATTCTTTAAACATTGTTCTTCAAACAATAACATTAGCACAACAACTATAATGAGAATACATAAATGTAGCAGGCCTAACTCTTTTCAATCATCAGTGCTCAGTCATCTCATCACAAGTCATCTGTTAAGCATGACCTTGATGGTGTTTATGGCTTTCACAGCCCATAAATCACAAAAGATGTCACTAACAGTGCATCAAGATAATTCACTTATTCATAAAGCTTAAGGCATGCTTTCAATGAATATAGTTTAGTAATCCATACCTGGATATGATCATCATCTCATAACAACCTGCATGGTTAAATCAACTGATAACAGTAAACAATTCATTCTAGAGGTTATACCTTCAAACTCATAGAAGAATCAGTTTCCCTAATTTTCATCAATTAGGGTTATTCATTTCCTTTCTAGCATATTAGCCCAATTCTAGTATGCAACTCTACCATCCTTGGAAGCATACCAGAGTATGGTGAGTATTTGCCTTAAATACAACATTTATTGAACATCATAATGATTATCAATTCAATGTATGAATTCACTTCTCAATCTTATCATGGGGTGAACACATCATACTCATTGATTTGACTATACTTTATTTAAAGGTATTACCTTATAAACATATCCATAAATTAGGGTTTCACTTGGAATTCCCCTCAACTAGGGATTCACATGGAATTACCCTCAACTAGGGTTTCACATGGAATTACCCTCAACTAGGGTTTCACATGGAATCACCCTCAACTAGGGATTCGCATGGAATCACCCTTAACTAGGGTTGAATTCAATAACCCTGTCAATTAGGGTTTACTATTCATCTTTCATATCTTTACCCTAAACTTAGGGTTTACTATTCACTCTATGGTGAATTGTACTCATTACATCATCATGTAAGAGAAACATCATCATTAAGGCTCTTAATTAAGATTAAGATTCATTGGATATCATAATTAGGGTTTCCATGATCTCACATAAGTGAATCATACCCTAATCATGCACACTCATGTGTATTTGAAGTATCTCACTTGAGTTTCCACCTTAAAAAGGGTACTTTCTCTCTCTAGGATACTTTCTCTCTCTTGGAACACTTTCTCTCTCCTCTCACTTAGTAGATGGTGATGAAACCACTCTAGATCAGGTTGGGTTAAGTCCTCATTGACTTACATAAGCCAAAACATCATCATCATGTGATTAGGGTTTGATTAGAACAAGGTTTTACCTCTTTAGACCCCTCAAGGGTATTTTGGTAATTTGCCTCATGATCACCATCATGGGTCAACTCACTAATCACTTAGTCCCTTAATGACCTAGGTTACCATTAGGGTTTAGATTAGATCACCATTGAACTAATTACACCATCAATTGATTAAGTACAAACCACCATGTACACCTTCAAACGGTTTCAACCTTCAAACGGTTTCAACCACCAAACGGTCTTGAGACCGTTTGGTCTCAAACGGTCTTGAGACCGTTTGCTCCAAACGGTCTTGAGACCGTTTGCTCCAAACGGTCTTGAGACCGTTTGGATGTGTTGACCGTTTGGAAGAGTTGACCTTCCAAACCGTTTGGAGCTCAATCGGTTTGAAACCGTTTGATCAAATCAACTTGAGATCGATTGGACCAAACGACCCTGAGATCGTTTGAGCCCAAACGGTCTTGAGACCGTTTGGTCCCAAACGGTCTTGAGACCGTTTGGCCTCAAACGGTCTTGAGACCGTTTGGTCCAAATGGGCTCAAACCATTTGGACCTCCAAAGTGGTTCAAAAGTTACAATTGGTCATGGATATGTATGTTGAACCCCTCAATTAACCAAATCCATGATAACCACTTATAAATTGAGTTAATTAGGATGAACCTCAATCACTTGGACACCAAGTTGACCCTCAATTGAAAGCCAATTAGGGTTGAATCCTCCTCAATTAGGGTTTCAAATCGGATGGTCATCAATATTCAACAATGTGAATCAATTCAAGGTTGAACCTATCAATTGACCTCCAATTGGGCTCAAACTTGGACCAAACGGTCTTGAGGTCGTTTGGATATCCTCCAAACGGTCTTGAGACCGTTTGCCCAAAGTTTGACCAAGAACCAAGTCGTTTGGACTAGGGTTGAACTCCAATTAGGTCTAAAATCAGTATTTGTATCAATTCATCAACTTATTGCAATTGGTCCTTCAAACCATTAGATTATCTCAACCCTAGACCTCCAAACGGTCTTGGGTTGTGCCCAAACGGTCTTGAGACCGTTTGGAGGAACCCCCAAACGGTCTTGAGACCGTTTGGGTCCTTCAACCCAAAACTCAACAAGATCTATACTTAGAAAACAGCAATTTGATTGTTTCACTAACCCACTGTAATTGGGCCCTCAATTGGTCAATTACCTTAACCCTAGACCTCCAAACGGTCTTGGGTTGACACCAAACGGTCTTGAGACCGTTTGTATGAGTTCCAAACGGTCTTGAGACCGTTTGCCCATCCATCCTTTGGACTCTAGTGAAAATTCATCAAGGTTTGATCTATTGAGTTGATCATCACATCAATACTTAATTGCAATATGGTTTGGTGCCTTTGGACCTTCAATTGATCAACTATACTTGAACCCAGACCTCCAAACGGTCTTGGGGTGACCCCCAAACGGTCTTGAGACCGTTTGGGTGATTCCCAAACGGTCTTGAAACCGTTTGGGCTAATCAACCCAAAATCTCAACTTAACTCATTGGAATTTCAGCACTATTTTCAATTAGGGTTTGCCTAATTGAATAGCCTTCAACTCATGATTCCTTGGGAGTTAATCCCTCAAATTCGGTGAGTCATTATATCACATTATTAGGAACAGTAATCCCAAACGGTCAACGCTTGGTCAACGCACTCAAACGGTCTTGAGACCGTTTGCCCAAAAAGTTCAATTAAATCAGGTTGAAAATCAGCACTTAATCCAATTAGGCTTCCCTAATTGATTAGGCTTCAACTCACGATTCCTTTGGATTTAATCCCTCAATTTTGGAGGGTTATTAATAAACATAATTATGAACAGGAATACCAAACGGTCAACGCTTGGTCAACCATCTCAAACGGTCTTGAAACCGTTTGCTCAACCAGGTCAAGTTAATCAGGTTGAAAATCAGCACATAATTCAATTGGTTTTGCTAATTGATTTGCTCATAACTCACGATTCCTTTGGAGTTAACCTCTCAAATTTTGTGGGTGATTAACCTACATACTTATGAACAAGATTCCCAAACGGTCTTCGCTTGGTCAATGGGACCAAACGGTCTTGAAGACCGTTTGCCCTCAAACGACCCTGAAACCGTTTGCCCACCAAACGGTTTGAAACCGTTTTGAGCAATAGGTGGAGGTCGTTTGATAAAGTGAAAAACCGTGGATAAGCATAGGAATTAACGCCCTTATCTTCTACCTTGAGAACAGTGGCAGTTCTTCACGATTTTGCTTGCAAGGATGCAAGGAATGATAGGGAAGAAGAAGAACTAGCAACTATATGCATAGAAAAGGATGTATAATCAAGCATAAAGTTTAGAGTTATAAAACCCGCCTAAAGCTTGCTCCTTGAGCTCCAAGCTTTCGAGCTCCAAGCCTTTAATGGCGTCCTAGAAGCTCCACAGGTCGGCCAAGGTGAATCCTCCAAGGAAGGTTGAGAAGAGATGGCTAGAAAGATGGAGCTAAGTGAGCTAGCCATGAATTTGACCTTGAATCCGAATTTCATCCAAGAATTAAGCAAAAAGGAAGGATCCAAACCTACCTTGCACTCCCTTGGTCGTCCTCCTGAGCTCCAGAGCTCTCCTTAGTTGGTTTGAGCAAGGGGAAAAGAAATGAAAGGAAGAGGATCGTTCCTTTGCTAAGTGAGGAAAGTTACATATATGCTTGGGTGAATTTTCAACATAAGGACATATGTTTTCCTCATTTCTCATCTAAGTACTCCCTTTCTTCCTTGCACGTCCCCACATCTTATTTCTAAGGACAAACTCCTTCTAAGTTCAAGAATTGAAGGCAAAGAGGATCAACCCATCACTAAAGCATACACATAAAAGGGCTATTATACATACACCTTGATTATTCAATCACAAAGGTGTTCTTTACTATATGATTATTCACTTGAAGTAACCTTTTCATCATTTCTCTTCTAAATGATGCCAAGAGCCATAAAAGATGTTTTAGATGATGTATTTTACAAGTTGCATCCCTCAAATTGGGTAAATTGCATTTTACACCAATTTAGGGTTTTCAAGTACAGGGGTTGCTTCCACAGCTGCACCTTGGTGCTCAAGCTTGGGAAATCCCTTAAACCTCATCATATTCATTCTTAAACATGTGAAATTTGCAGTTTAACCCCTCTGGTTGGGCAAATTGCACATAGGTCCCCATATTGCAACAATCACTTCAACATTGGTTTATAAGGGACAGAAAGGGAAACTTATGTTCCATAAAAGCTTTAATTACATACCAAAGGATAATTACAAACTTTTAATTTCATATTTAGGCAAAACACCTAGGGTTATCTTATAACCCAGGTCAGGGGTGTTACACTGGCACTACCAAAATGTTTAAGGATCTGCAACAGTACTTTTGGTGGCCCAGAATGAAAAGAGATATAGTGACATATGTGGCCAGTTGTCTCACTTTCCAGATGGTGAAGGCGGAACACCTACGACCCAGTGGATTGCTATAGTCAATTGAAATTCATAAGTGGAAATGGGAATAGGTCACCATGGACTTTGTGGTGGGTCTCCCCAAGACCAAGAGAGGTCATGACGCAATATGGGTTGTAATAGATAGCCTTACCAAGTCGGCACATTTCCTCACCCTAAAGACCACTTCCAAAGTGATAGACTTAGCTAAACTATACATCTGAGAGATTGTACGACTACATGGTGTTCCGAGTTCGATCATTTTTTACCGTGATTCAAAGTTCACTTCCAAGCTGTTGAAGTAGGTACAAGAGGAACTTAGCACTAGACTAAAGTTCAGTACAACATATCACCCCTAGACTGATGGACAGTCAGAGAGGACAATCCAAATTTTAGAGGATTTGTTGAGAGCTTGTCTTCTTGATTGGGGTGGTTCATGGGAGCAATACCTGCCCCTCACTAAGTTTTCTTACAATAACAACTATCAAGCCAGTATTGTGATACCACCATATGAAGCACTCTATAGGAGGCCATGTCGGCCACCACTTCACTGGGATGATGTGGGTGAGGGGACCTTGTTGAGGTCATATGAGCTCTAGGTGTATGCAGATAAAGTCGCTTTGATCAAACAAAGGCTGAAGAGAGACCATGATTGACAGAAGTCGTATGCGGATGCAAAGCGGACTGACTTGCAGTTCACCATGGGAGAGCATGTGTTTTTGAAAATACGACCCCTCCAAGCTATAGCTAAGAATAGAGGAAAGGTGAGTCCCCGATACATAGGTCTGTTTGAGATTTTAGAACAGATTGGTGAATCTGCTTATTGTTCGGCCTTACCCCCTCAGTATAGTATGATGCATGATGTTTTCCACATGTCTAATCTAAATCACTATGTGAAGGACACAAGCCATGTGCTGAGCATTAAACCTATTGAGCTCCAAGGGAGACTGACATATCCTGAGTCACCTGTGAGAGTACTAGATACCAAGGTGAAAGAACTCAGAAATAAAGAGATGGAGATGGTAAAGGTTCTTTGGAATCACCATGGAGAGGATGAAGCCACATGGGAGATGAAGACAGACATGGAAAAGACATGGCCTGAATTGTTTGTTTGATTGGCTGAATTTTGGGGAAAAAATTCTTATGAGGGGAGGATGTTACAACCTCGATTTTTTCTTATATAATTGTAATTGCAATTGTTTCAAAAGAAATGTACTTGGTTGTAAATTGCATGATTTATGATAAATATATGGATTTCTTTTACAACTTTTCCTTGTGCATGGTTTTTCATGGACCCTTTTGTAATAATGGGTCCAAGATAATAAAAGAGGAAGATAGGTTAAAAAAACAAGTAATGCATTAATAATAAAGGAAAATTGAATAAAGGTGAAAATATAAGAAATAAATAGAGGAGCGTGGGATCGATCATAATAGATCATGTTTTGAACCCCACATGGATTCTTGATATACAAGGAATCGAAATAAAGGAAAATAATAAAGTAAAAGAGAGGAAATATGAATGAAATATATATATTAAGCAATAACTTGTACATAAAGAAAAGGTTCATTTACTTTAGAATAATGACCCTAAACTTGGCATTCCAATATATTAAGTCGTTACTAACTTTCCCTTAAAATTTGGAATTCAAAGGAGACATGGTTTGAGAGTTATGATTTTTTGAAATTTTCATAAAGTGAGAGGATTTTCTTGAAATAAAAATCAATTCCTTTGTTTGGGCGCAAGTGACACAGATCGTTGGATCTTGATCCAACGGAGGCCGCTCATCATCTAGTTCTAACCAAACTAGGAAATAGGCCACCGATAGGAGATTCTTTCCACCTGATTTTCTCGTGATTTACTCCATGTGCGAACAAGGAAAGATCATGGCCGAGTTTGGGAGAGAATTCCACGCATCCTATACCTAGGTTCTTTGTGCTTTGGAGGCGTCTAGAAGAAATGCCTAAATTGCCTAAAATAGGGGGCAACGGTAAGGGTTAGAAACCCTAGAACCATCCCACAAGTCCTATATATAGGACCCCCTCTTGACTCCTCACGATTCCACGAACTCAAACGATCACTTCCCTACTACTCTCGTGCCTCAGATCGTCGTATTGGACCAACTCCGGTGAGCTTCAAGTTGTGGGGCCACCGCGAGTTTGTCTGTTGGATCGGGTGAGGAAGAGGAGCAACTGCCATTTGATTGAAGTCCACGGTGGAGCGAGTGACAGATCAACGGTCCTGGTCGATCTGTGCTTCAAGTAAGTTGTAGTGGGCATGTGCACTGAGGACCTCACAATCCTGCTCAGTCAACGATGACCCACAATCCCACGGCTGTCATTTTTCCAAAAGAAAAGGCTAATTTTCCTCTCTAGTCAAAATTCTAGAAAATCAAAGGATCTTGTTTAATTCACTAAAAATCGATCGTTTGGCCAAAAAATAAAAGTAAATAGTGCTTTTTGATCAGAAAAATATGTAGAATATGATAAAAATATAATTGGAATCTAATATGATGTGCAATACAAAACGTATATGAAGTTGCCCCTCTTAATACATTAGATCATGATAAAAACCTTAAAATGATGTGAAAATCGATTATGATGAATCTTTTAGGTTATTTTGAGTAATGTTAACCTGTAAGAGTAAAAGAAAAGATAAATCTAAAAAAGAGTGATTGTATGCTTGTTTTAGGGTTTTATGCACATGTTTATGCCTTAATGGAATAAAACCCTAATTTGAGGAAAATATGGGTTTTAATGATTTTAATCCAAAAATGGAATTATACAACAGATATGTTATGATCTCAAACTTGTTTTAAGATTAAAGAACCCTTAATGAGAATAATTGGAATAATTAGGGTTTTGTAAATAGAAAAGCTATTTTAGGGTTGCTAGCCTAAAAAGGAAATAAAGTTGGAACCTAAGAAACCCTACTGAACTCTAAGGAAATTTGGAAGCCTTAGAAAGTATTTGCATGCCAATTAGTGGTTGTTTAGAATTTGATAGTGACATTAGGTAATCTATATGTTTTGGGAATTAAGGGTTTCTTGTAGTAGGTTCTTGCTTGAATATATTGTTGATTTAAGATTATCTTGCTCAAGAACAGGTATGTGGTTACGCTTATGGTTAAATCTCTTTAGTTTCCTGACGATTCCCAAAGTCTTACAGATTGCTTGGAATAATTGCTTGTTTGTCTTTTATTTCATGCAACTATAAAGTGACTATGGCTATCACCATAATTATACATGCATAACTATCTTAGATCCTGGTCCTCTTATGCAGCTCTAATGATGATGAGATAGATGACCTAGTACATGTTCTACCCGTGAGGTAGGATCATCAGGTTATCATGAGTTGATGTGTTGGTGTACCCTTGGTTAAGACCATACGACTCCATGACCCTATGTATTGATCTACCTATAAGGTAGGATCATGGGGGTTAGTTGAGATCTACCATATGAGAGGTAGTATCCATGTCCACTATAGGGACAACACAAAGGCTAGGGTATGTAAGGATTGAGTAGTCACGTTTAAAATGAAAATTTTTCTTATTAAATCATAATTTCTTGCAATATGTTGTTACAATTAAATGCAAGATTATTATTTCCCCCACATACCAGTATAATTCGTTATGCTGACCGTCGTTTCATTTGTCGGTGTTTTAGGTTATCATGAAAATGGATATTCCTTTAAAGTGACATTTATGGACTAAAGCTTAATAAAGAACTGGAGGATTGTAGTCAGATAAGTACTTTATTGGGGAAAGACTTCCACTTCCTATATTTTGCAAGTTATGAATAGAAAAATTTTATTCCAGTAAAAGTTTAGTTGTAGTAGAATTTATTAATTATTGTTGATTATTTGCAAAACCACTGATCCTATTTTGGGATAAGGCCTCTAACCTCTTGTTCTCCCTTAATAGGGGGTTACCAGGAGATAGGGTCATTACATAATCTATCTAAGAGTTTCATATGATGCAATTGGCATGATTTCTTACCTTAATCATTGGTCATGAGCGCCACCGTTGGTTGGGTATTGATTGAATTATTTTGGATCTTAGCCCACTATTGTATTGTATGCTGCAATATTCTAATTGATATTGAGGGCTATCAATTTGAATAAAATAGATGGAGTGACGATAATTAAAGACCTAATTAATATCATCAAAACTATCAAATCAAACCAAATAAAAAATGTTTTGAAAAGTTGCAATATTTCTTTGTAAAATCAAATGTCAAACACAAACATGTTCAAATTGTGATAAGTCCTCAAGAAGGACAAAATAGGATAAAGTTCCACAATTGGTTAAGGACTTTGAGAAGTGCTCTCATCAATGAGTGAAAGATCTATGTCCTTCATAGACTAATGTCAGAGGAACCCTCTCCAAAGGCACCTAAGGATGAAATGGGTTCTTACTTGAAGCATGCCAATGATACCATAAGACATTTGAATACCTAATGAACTGTTGTATGAACTATGAGTTGCATGAACATGAAAACATGGGCATTCTCGAGATGGTAGCACATCTTAAGAATCATGTAAAGCAAAGAAGGTGTAATGCCTCCAAAGCTCTAATTGAGTGCAAATTAAAAAATGGAGATCCAGTAGAACCCCATGTGCTCAATATGATTGGACATGTGGAATGACTGGGATTTCTGTAAGTTCATGAGTTGACCATGGATATGATTATTCAAGCATTGCATGAATCATATAGTCAGTTTATCAAAAGCTAGGCATGTGATGCCAAAGCAAGGAAGAAGAAGGACAAATCTATGATGATGATCGCCGAAAGTGAGTCCTAGGGAAAAGGCAAGGCTAAGAAGTGTTCTGAGGCTAAGCATAAGTCCAAGTATGTTACACTCAAGTCATGTAGAAGGGTAAGTGTGAAAGGAATGCTCTATGTCTCACAAACTATACTTGATAGTTGTAAAGACAAATGTGTATAACACAAATATTGAATGACTTGATAACTCAAAAAAATTGAATACCTATACGAGTGTCATATAGAGCTTATAAATGAGAAATGCATTTCTAGAATCCATATGATGGTTATCTAACCAATAGTGACATGAATGTCTTATTTGTTGTGTAATATGACAAAAGCATCTTCAATAGATGTAGTGGGAGATTGACTATTCCATTAGGACTAGCACATATTAATGTACATTGACCTTTTAGAATGAATGATAAAGGTAGTTATAAGTACCTCATTATATTAATTTATGCAATCAATAGATATTTAAATTTTCTTTTAATGAGATACAAGTATGAGTCACTTAAAGTGTTCAATAAAATTATAATGAAGTATGTAACTCACTCTAAGGCCCGGGCCCACTGCCCAAGGCTCTAGTAGAGTTTCAGGAATGATGACTGGCCCCACAAACCACCACTAGCCTTAACTGTGCACTTTTTCCTCACTCATGCGCAAGTCGGGGTCAACTTCCCTACTGGTCACCCATCCTAGTACTACTCCAAGCTAAGCACTCTTAACTATGGAGTTCTTTAGTGATGGGCTCCCGAAAAAGGAGGTGCACCTTGGTGATTGGGTAGTCCAATCATTCCTTTTAAGATCAACTTATTTGAGGGCTCAAATCCTGGGATGTTATAATCTCTCCTACTTAGACTCTTGACGTCCTCATCAAGGCTCAACTATATGGCCTCATAATCTGACCCCATTTCAGTTTAGACCCATAATGGCCCATAGACACCCAACTCCCAATCACGGAATACCAGTGCAAGGGTGGCTACATCAACCATGGACAGCTCCTTCCTACATGCCTGGACCGCATGGCTCAAGATTTGCATGCCATGTCCATGTGGGCCCTACCTACTAGAGGGGAATTGTCTATGATACCATTTATAAGGCCCGGGCCCACTACCCAAGGCTCTAGTAGAGTTTCAGGAATGACGGCTGGCCCCACAAACCACCACTAGCATTAACTGCTCACTTTTTCCTCACTCATGTGCAAGCCGGGATCAACTTCCCGACTGGTTACCCATCCTAGTACTACTCCACGCTGAGCACACTTAACTATGGAGTTCTTTAGTGATGGGCTCCCAGAAAAGGAGGTGCACCTTGGTGTATGGGTAGTCCAATCATTCCTTTTAAGATCAACTTATCTGAGGCCTCAAATCTTGAGATGTTACACTCACTTGGTAAAGTATTAGGATACATTGATGTGATCAAGGTTGAAATATATAAACCAAGAGCTTGAGGATCTTCTAGAAATATCATGATAGTGTATCGTAATGAACTCCACTTGAAACATACTGATGTGTCAGAAAGAAGGTATCACACCTTATTAAGTCATGGTGAGATTATCAATAAAATCTAGCTAATCTTACAATTTCTTTTGGGCACATGCTTTACACTAAAACAATGTACCATCTAAACTTGTACAAGAGACACCATACGAGATATGGAATGGGAGGAGTCCCGATGTCTCTTTTATAGTGATCAGGATCAAAGGCTTATATAAGAAAATTGTTTCTATAAAGATTTTTCCACAAAATCATATAAATGTTATTTTATCAAAGACTACTCCTATCCCAATCCGACAACAAGTGTTTGTTAGTCTAGATGGCTGCATTCCTCAAAGGGAACATAGTTCCAAAGGAATCGGTGAGAGTAAAAGTAGGACTCGAAATGTTCCAGATAAAAAGAAAACATTGAACCTAAAGAGGTACAATAGGAACATGGAGAATCACAAGTTGTTGTGGAATCTCAAGTTCCTTATGTAAACACAGAACTCATGGTTCTAGTAGAACACGCCTTGAGTTTGAAAAATTATGATGTCTTATAACTCTAAAGGTGGCGAGTTGATCATAGAGATGAGTCAACAGACTACCTAGAAACTATTAAGGGTCAGAATCTGAGAAATGACTTGAGGCCATAAGACCAAACTATGGACTCCATGTAACCAACAAGTTATGACCTCAGTGAATCCACCTGAAGGGGTATAACCCATAGGGAACATTTGGGTTTTGAAAGGAGACCAACATGGAAGGGTATATTGGTTGCAAAAGAATTTCAAAATAGTTCAAATTGTTGAACATGATGAAGACTTTTCACCAGTTACCAGGGTTAAATCCATCTAGATCATGCTTGTTATCGCACCTTAATATGACTGTGAGAAATGGCATATGGATTATTAAAACTGCATTCCTTGATTGGAATAATTAATATGATGTGTATGTGACACTTCCTAAAGGTTTTATAAATTCATTAATGCTAATAAAGTCTACAATCTATAAGGGTCAATCTTTGGATTGAAGCAAGAATCTCAGATCTAGAGTATTCTATCTAACAAGATAGTCAAAGGGTTTGACTTGATTCAAAAAGAAGATGGAATATGTGATTACAAAAGATTTAGTGGGATCATATTTTATATTCCACATGATGATGCAGAATACCGTCCTTATCCTGCAAATATTAAAACCAGGAAAGGAAAGTACCTTCTATATGAAGGATTTAGAAGAAGCATCCTATGTGATAGGGATCGAGGTCTATAGAGATAGATATGGAAAGCTTCTTGACCTAAGAAAAAGCACATATATTGGTAAGATTGTAAAGGGTTCAACATGCAAGTCTCAATGAGAGAAAACGTGTCCATGTTTTATGGAGTTAGTCTCTTAGGATATTAGTGTCACAATTCTTATGAAGAGTAGGAACACATGGATAGATTCCATATGCAGTCACAATTGGATCTATCTTGAAAGCAATGTTATGTACTTATCTCGTTATCTTGTATGTATTGGACATGACGAGAGGATATCCAAGTCATCTCATATGTATTGAACATAATAAGAGGGAATATATATACCTACCTAGCAATCTTGTATGTATTGGACATGACAAGAGGGTATATGTCAAATAGCAGTAAGAGTCAATGGACTACCATAAAGAACATCCTTGGGTGCTTTAGAAGCACTAATGGTTCCATTTCATCGCTATGGTAATGAGGAAGAGTTGGGTGTAAAGAGTTACACCGATGCAAGCTTCCAAAGCTAACAGATGATTGATCCCAGTCTAAATTAGTGTTTGACATGAAATGAGAACAGTAAGGTAGAAATAATTTTGACTAATGGAAGTTGTTTAAATCTATAAAAGAAGTCAAGTATCTCTGTGTTATGAGAACATCAAAGGATACTGTATGGATCAAGAAGTTCATATGGATGAACTTGTGTGAGGTTCCAACCATTGATGACACAGTAGAAATAGCGATGAAAACAATGGAGCTACGAGTTTGGCCAGGAATCTCAGATAGGATACTACGACACTACCATCTCATACAAGTAGTCATACAATGAAGAGATGTGAAAATTATAAAATATTGACTTAAATCAAATGTTGCTAAACCCTCCATAAAAGCACTTGTGCAACATAATCATGATGATCATGTTGGGTCACTCAGGATGAGATCAATGGGTGATTGGCTCTAAGTACAAGTGGGAGTCTATTCATATGTATGTTTAGAGAGCCAATCATATGATGATTGATATGACATAACATGTAAATCATTTGATTAATTATAAAGGCAAGATTTTGATTTATTTGGTATATTCAGTTATGAGATAATGAATAAAATAATACATGTCTAGAGAATGATATTACTCAAAGACGTATGTCTTCAAGTATGTGACTTGGAAAAATGAGATCGTACGGATATTAAGAGTATATACATTCTCATTATGTCCCTGGTCAGTTATTATTGTGGTAGGTAGATAGACAACAATAAAACATAAGATCAAAGTGTGAGTTGGTTGATGACAGAGTCTCATTAGTCATGATATGGCAATATCAAACAAATAACACAGATACATGTTAGGGAACAATGTATTGGATAGATCCACTGTGACACTGACATATGTAATCCATCATCATGGAAGTCAACACTCACAGTGATGGTAGTGGTTGTGGTTCTTAGACCTGAAATCACTACACTCATCACAAGTCATTGGGTACACTTTGACATCATCAAACACAGTCCTAAAATATGGATTGTTATAAAGGTGATGATTGGGTGACTTTGACACATGGGGACTGACTGTGAGTGATAGATATGGGATTTTTCCCTCTAACAGGAGTATGATATCCAAGGCCTCTTGATTAGCGAGACTAAGAAAGTATGGAAATATGTATGTGAGTCAATATGTGATATTGAGCTTGCATATATCTCATGCAATCTGCTCTGGTTTAAGGAAGAAGATTGAATAATAATGTAGATGACTACTCCATGCCTCTAGTCCAATCTGGATATCAGTGGCAAAGGGAATATACAAACATTGTAACACCATACACAGATTGTAGGATGAATTTTCTCCCAAACTATCCATTCACTTGGGTAGCAATGATATGTGACTAGGCACCGCTCATCGCTTGTGATGTCATAAGCTAGTTATAGACATTCACTGTGAACGTGACATGGGACCTATAGGGTCACACACATAGGAACATATCTAGAAGAAGAGTTTGATCTTGAAAGATAATTGAGTTGATTACTCCAAGTGTTTAGGCATTTCAATTCATGCAAAAAATCAGTTGATTGGACTACCAGACAATCAGTTCAAGTGTTGAGACTATCGTTTGGAGTGTCAGGCTGAAAGTATTGTACATTGGTTGGAATTCTTCCCGACCTGGGCTACGAGATGCCCATCTTGCTTGTGTGAAATGGCTGTCTGTCCTGGTGCAAGACACCCGTCTAAATTGCACCATACAACCATCTCAGGGGTGCAATTCGATTGCATTAAGGATTGGTGTTGACGTCAAGTTGAGTACTAATTGAAATTGAATTGCCAACATATGTGCAAAATTGGAAAGTGCGAAATGACAATTTTTCTTAGTAAAATGACCATTTTGCTTAGAAAATTGATTGTATCACGTGCGATACGACCATCTCTCTGGGCAAGATGACAGTTTTGACACACCTAGGTTGCAAAACTTCCAAAATTATTGTGAAAATTTGAGATCTTCTAGTCCTTTCCACTCCCGCTTTAATTATGTATTTCCTAGGGACTGGAAACCCTGACCTTAACCACTCTTGTGTATAGAGGGGTACCAAGGGCTTCCCAGAACAAAACTTCAACATAGACAATTGAGAATTAGTTTCTCTAATAATTATTGTCCTCTCTGGTTGTGGTAACCACAAGAGCCCAGGCAAGGCCTACCCAAATAGGGAGAGATAGCCAAGGGAGAGAAACAACTAAGGATAATTGTTGTGGGAGAGCATGTTGGTGACTAGTACACCAATGGGAGGGACAACTCCTTCCTATCAGTTCCTATAAGAAAACATAAGTTCTTGATTAGGAAAGCTCATGGGACCATTATTTTCCCTTAGTTGAGTTTGTATATAACAATAGCTATTTGGCGAGTATTGGGATGCCTCCATATGAGGCTCTCTATGATAGACCGTGCAGACCTTCAAAACAGTGGGATGTTGTTGGGGAGCACACCTTGATGAAATCTGAGGAGATGCAGTTGTATATAGACAAAGTTTCACTGATATGGTAGAGAATGAAGTGGGCACATGATAAGAAGAAATCATATGTAGATGCTCACCAGCATGAATGTCAATTCAAGGAGGGTGATCAAGTTTTTTTGAAGATTGGGCCTATCTGATCTTTGTCCAAGAATGAAAGGAAGCTCAATCCTCGCTATGTGGAACACTTTGAGATCTTAGAAAGGGTCAGTGGATGTGGTTACTATCTTTCTCTACCGCCTCAGTATAGTACAATGCACAATGTATTACAAGTATCTAATATGAAACCTTATGTCAACGATCCGAGTCACATTCTGAGTCACGAGCCTCTAGAGCTGAAAGATGATCTATCCCAGGTTGAATCCCTAGTTATAATTATTGATTTGAAGACAAAGGAGCTTTGTAGTAATCATCACATAGATATGGTGAAAGTTCTCGAGAGCCACCATGATCAGTCTGACGCCTCCTTGAAGCTCAAGTCTGAGGTCAATCAACAATACCCACATCTCTTTCATGTTGCTTGAATTTTGAGGACATTCTTATAAAGGTGGGGAGAATGTGACAAATTGAGTTTTTCATTATTTGTCTTGCTCATACAAATATATTGTAATTGAGTTCTCAAATTATTGACAAAAGTACCCTCAATCATCTCCCTCACTAATTTAACCAAGGAGGGGTCACCAATTTCATAAAAACACAAACCCTAATCTCATATTAAGATGGGTTATATGTATTAGGGTACATGGTCAATTTATATACTCAACATTTGAGTTTGATCCTCAAATTTGTACCATAACTAGATGACATCATAAGTAAGCTCTATTTATTTCACTTTAATTGGATAAACTATCTGGAAGATATAAGCTTTTGAGTTTATGTATACATTACTTCATTATTAATCCTTTGACCTAAGTTAGCCTTTTATATGATTAATGTGTAATATTTAAATCTCAAGCACGTGGCTTTTAGAAGATTGAGTGTGTGCTATGATTTAGCCACGGATCCCAACTGTTGGATCAGACCAATCATAGATCAGGGGAGATCTGACGGAGGACACCTCATCTCCTACCTCTTTGCAACTCATGGGGTGATGACTGACTCATATCAAATTGCAATCAAGATCAACTTAACAACTCAGACTTTTTCATCATGATATTCTTGGAGGACAAGTTCCTCCCACTGAATTGAGCTTAACCACCCCTCACACTTGCCCCCTTGCCTATAGATAAGAGAGAATGACCTTCTGATTCTCAATGCCTCTCCATGTCAGTGGTGTGTACATTAGGGCTTATCAAATCAGACCTCATCACACCTATTTAAAACCTCCCATATCTCCACCACTACTTCCTTTACCTAATCTCACCATCAATTTCTCACGGCCTAGCCTTGATGTCTCTCACCTTCACCTTCTCCTCCAACGACCTGAACGACCTCGGTCGCACCTCCATGCTCACCCCCACACCAAATCCTCCACACCATCACCATCACCAAGCTCTTGCAGGCAAACATGACTACTTTTACCTAACCCAGAACCCCTCTTCACCCCTGACCTCCTTATCCCTGGATACCTTCTTCGGTCATGTGGCAACATTCTGGTCCAGAGGGAGCTACACCCCACAAAGTTGTCACCACTTCGGCTCGCCTGACCGAAGGTGAATCCACCCTCCTTGCAACGTAACCAGGACCCTGACACCCTTCAACCCTCACTAGAGTTGTGAAGAATGCATATTCATCTTAATTTTAGTCACCATTTTGCCCCAATTTTGCATTGAAAGCTCTCATATGCCTCCTGAATCAGCTTATATACAATTTTCCTCAGTTTTAGGTGATTATTTAGAGTTTTGATCAAATCCATTCATCTCCATTGTAGGATTAAGCACCACACTATGGGCACCAGTTCCTTCATCAGAACACATCTTCATCAGTCAGAGGATACATTGACGTAGGCCCATTGACCCATAGCAATACCCCCCCTATGGGGGTGGGTTTATTCCAGGAGGGTCATGACTGTGGCATAAGGATGGTTGTGACCATAATGCAAAAAGGGTCGCAACCGCGGTCAAGATGTAGTATCGACTAACACTAGGCATGACCGGGCCCATCTCGGCATGGTCGGGATGAGGACAAGGTAATGCGACTGCGACACTACACCGTGATCGTGACTAAGAACACCCCACCATGACAAAGAAGACCCCACTGTGACCGCGGTACAAATACCAATGCGACTGCAGCACAATCGCCTCGACCGTAGCCACCTTAGTACGGTCGGGCACACACCCAGCACAGTCGTGTCGAGGAGTACCGTGACTGATACCAAAGGTCGTGACCGTGACAGTTAAGACAGTGCTCTACAGACCTACACCTATAAATAGATGCCCCCCTCCTTTGTTTGAGGCGTCACTTCTGCTCCATCCATACTGAAAGGTTGCCGCTCTGTGCCCAGCCAAGTAAGATGATCTCTTCCGCAAATGACTACCTCCATGGTGTCTTTGCTACTCTGCCATCTCTTCTCCATCAAGATATATCTCCTAGACATTAAAGTGGTGGAATTTCAGATCTGTAGCACTTTCATCCATCAACCATCTACTACTGCATCTCCTATGCTACAAGAGCACAAGAAGAGAAGGAAGTAGGAGAGAGAAGATCATCCTCATTTGTCTTGGTGTTCTTCCCCTCCTCGTCAAGATCTACCCCGCCATTATGTAGAAGATCATTCTCCACTGAGCTGTGATCATCTTCTTCACCATGACCATGGAGGAATCTTACCTCTCTCTTTTTCTTTTTGTTTCTATCATGAGGAGCGAGTAGTCCATTTCATTGGGGTGCGAAGACTAGCCCCACTGCATGTGCTTACATATCCTTTTTGTAATATTCCCTGGCTTGTATATAACTTTCCATTTTGTTGTTATTCTTTTAATGCATGCTTTGTGGTTTGATCACCTACCTTGCATGATCTATTATATACCTTTGTTGTCAGAACTTCAATACTTAGGCTTTGAATATCGATTAACATGGTTGATGCCCAAACGAGAACTTCTGATGGGATATCTTTGGAGTAGTAAGTGTGTGACCTGTGGATAAAAAGACATCAAGCCCATGAAGATGCTTAAGCAAACTCTATTTCCTAATAGATGGTTTGCTACTCCATTTGGATAGTTGTATCAAGATTGGACGTGTTTGCATGTATAGTGATGGTGAAATTGATTCCACCCCAATGATTCCCATCATTAATCTAAACTCATTTTTGATCCCGCTCTTTTACTTTCCTTGCAATTAGTTTAACTAAACACAAATCAACTATTTGTTCTAAATATTAGTCTTGATTCAACTACACACGACTAGCAAGATACTTAAAAATGTTACCCCTTGGGATTCAATCCTTAACTATACTACGATAAGACCCATCCTCTTGCGGGTGGACTATTGCACAAGGTTTTGGTAAAAAGTTAGGAATTCCATCCCTAAGTGAGTTTGTTAGTGTAGTAAAAGCCACGTCAAGTTGATCCTAGGTTGCTCGAACACACAACAACAGAGGGTGGAGGAGAGAATGTGGCACCAACTAGGATCCAGTTGGGCCAATCTCGAGCCACCAAGTCAGTTGTTGACCATGAGTCAGTTGCTGACCAGGAGTTAGCAAGGTCCATCTAGGAGCCAACACGCCTGTTTGGACCAACCACAAGTTGCCATGTAGTTCCAACTTAGTCAAGCCACGCTCAGCCTCATGAAGACCTGATCAATCTTGTCCATGGATTCAGTCAAATCCGACCATTGATCAAGGTAATTTCTCAACTTATTTTATTTAATTAAATAGAAAACCTATTTACCTTAGAAAAATTGTACAAAATATTAAGAATATTGGTAAATAGAAAATCTACATATCATTTTCATCACAAAAATACGAGCAGCCTAATAAAAATACTTGTCGACCTGAATCTGCCCCCTTTGCAAAAATAGTAGCCTAAAGTCTTAATGATCATATTATTATTATTTATGATATGATATTCGTGGCATTTAAGCCATAACAAAGTCTCTGATGTTCATACATCATGAAAAACCAAATTATGTAATGGATATTAATTCAAGATTATGCAAACCCTAATGCTAAGATTTTCTCTCTCTATAATGAACCTTTAGGTATTATTTGTCAAACCCTAATCAAATAATGATCTAGTATGAGTTATGTATGACTCCCAAAACATTAGATTCAACTATGATTATGTGGATCATGTGAACCTTAAAAGAAAGTTCATGATAACCTAGATCCGATAGAAACCCTAAACCTCAATGTTCCATTTAAATAAGTATCAAATAATGATCAGAGTTATGTACGACTCCCAAAACTTTAGATTCAACTATGATTATGTTGGATCATGTAAACCTTAAAAGAAAGTGTCACATCCCAATTTTCATAGTTAATTTTAATTCATTATGAAGTTTTTTCTAAACAATAATAATTGAGGGGTTTAAAGCAAAATTCCTATAATGATTGTCTTTATACAAAATAGGATGAGAAAAACTTAAGATAATAGCCAAAGTCATATTTCATTTTCAAATATGAATTAAATATATCCATCAACTCATATTAATCCCTTTCATTTTCTCTCCCCTACAAAATGGCCATAAAGCATAGAGAAAAGTTATAAGGTGACAAATGTGACTAGTTAATAGTAATCTCAGATTTATGACTCATGAATTCAATAATAAAAGATCTTTTCAAAATATATTACCTTTAATGGCCACTATAGAAGTTATGGACCAAGATATGCCCAAAAACGAAATCTAACTTCAGAAGAATAATCTAGACCCTCTATTTTGCCTATGGTTCAAAGTTGAAGTCCTTTGAACCATGTTTGACCTCGCAATTAATTTGAGAGAGATTTGAATATAGATGGACCAAGATTTGAATATCATTTCATTTAATGCAATGTAATTAATGGCTAAATTTTGAATGCATGTAACATTATCTTCTCTCGAGTCTCTTTTTCAATAAAATTTTCCATAAAGGCACAATAGACTTAAATGTGATTAAATATTGACCATCTCATTTTTAGAGTCAAAGAAATAATTAAGGAGAATCTTTTAACATTTTCTCGCCTTTTAATGCATGAAAATGAATTATATACAAATATGGACATTGTGAATAAAAGATTCTCAAAATTTGAATTTTATTGAAGGATCGAGAGTATGTAATTAATGTGTGGTCTACATTTTGTTTTGTTTCAAATTCGTTTTGACCTCTCAAATAAATATAAATCATAATGTCAATCCATTTAACACATGCAATGTAAACATTAATTAATTGTTGATCAAAATTAGTCAAGATGAGACCATATGTTTAAAATAGTAGAAGGGAATCTATAAGGAGAGTTTGATTTTTTTTTCTTTTAACATTCCAAAGTTTTAATAATTGAATACAATGGATGAATATATTAATTTGAGGCTACAAAAATTTCGGTTTTCACCCATCACCTTTCCAAACCTACTAGGAAGCTTTATATGAAAATGAAAATGTCATTATGGATGAGAAGATATAAAATTTATGTAATTTGTATGGACACTTAAAAATGGTTTATTGTTACATAGTTATAAGATTATTTTAAACAACAATGAACTATATGGGAATGAGTAATTGCAGTCAACAATTTTTAATTAACACATTGAAATCACATTGTATACTCTTGCTTTACAACTAGTGCATGTAGATGTAACATAAAGTTCTTTTTCTCTTTCCTTCACTTAGTGATTTGTTTTATTATAAAATGAAATAATGTCCTCAGCCTTAAATACATGGAAATAAGACACTATGGTAATTATGTAAGGAATGGTACAACTCTCTCACATTTTCTCTCTTTCTTTGTGATTACAAATAAAATGTAATGGTAATTTAGTTAATGTAATATTTTTGATAAACAAATAAAAACAAACGATAATACATTCTCTCTTAAATATCTCTTACAAAAGATATGAAAGATGATAAGGGAAATTCACAAACAAAAGATAATTATTTTAACCACAAAGTTGGACTTTAGTAATTAACAAAGAGAAACACGTTTTTCACAAAGTATTACCTTATAATATATTGGAGTTATGATAATTCCAATGTTTAATTAAAGGACAAAAGATATTAAAAAATTTAAATTCACTTGGACTAGAAAGTTCTAGACCCTTAACACCTATAAAAGGGAACCCCATGATCCTAGCATACCAAGGAAAAAAAGCACACTAGCCTATGTTCTTGCAAATCACATTCAAGCGCTACCTCAAAGATTAGAGAGATCATCGTAGGATCAACTTCGCTCCAAGTAGACTAGCCTATTTTCTTGTAAATCACATCCAGGAGCTTCCCCAAGGATCAGAGATATAATCTTAGGATCTACATTGCTCCAAGGTAAATGGGCCATGTTGCTGAGCACAAATACTTATGGTTGCTTGCATGTTAAATATGAAATAGATATTACTTCTTCAAGTTTAATGTTTTAGTCACGATTCACTATATTATTGATTGTTGATTTCTACATGCTATGTCCTATGTTATAATGTTCACCATGATTATTGTTTATCATTAAAGACTCATGAAAATAATGTTAATGATCAAGAGGGAGAGATCCCATCATGTTTGAGATACCATGTTAATGGGGAGAAATCCCTTCATGTTAAGTTTAAAGAATCATGATTTATGTTAATGTCAACATTAAGTTAATGGTCAAGTAATTGGAATTGAAATAATTTTGTTATGCTCCCGATCATGGACCTCAAAAGGGTCGTCAAGGGCTTTCGTAGCAATCATGTACTCCTAAGAGGGCGTCATAGAGGGACGCATAAGATTTTTTTCAATTCTTTATGTTAATAATGATGATTCAAGAATGCTTATAGTTAATTCATGTCAATTTTCTTACATGTCAAGTATGTTTACTTTGTTTATTTTATAAAGTGTCAGTACCATTTACTGATGTGTTGTTTTTTTCCCTTTGCATGGCTGGGGACGCGATGTCCCCAGGTATTGGAGCAAGTAAGGACTCAAGAAGAGAAAGCCAAGACTAGAAGACATCCAAGAGTTATCTGGTGGGGTGCCATCCATTCTAGGTGATCCAATCATATAGATTTTCTTATTGTTATGCTTAGTTTCCCATGTTGAGGGATGGATAGAATTCTAGACTTGTTGTTTGTAGTTTCCTATTCATACAGTAATGTATGAATCTCAATGGTGAATTATTTGTTTACTTGCAATGATTACCTTTTTCTGACAACCCTCCCTAAAATGCCAAGTACCCCAGATTATGGATAATGCTGGGGATTAGGTTGTGCTTCCGCTGGTTATGTACGAAACCCTAGGGAGGGGTGTTACATTAATGGTATCAGAGTAGATAAATGGATGGTCACCAAGAAGGAATATGATTTGTATGTTCTAACCATAGGTATATAAAAAGTAAGTGTGTGATATTAGAAATCAAAGTAGAGGTCTAGCTCAAATAAGGACTAGGGTTATGTGCCTAGACGTTTTGGGTTTTTGTGTCTATCTCTAGAATTGTATATAACATACTCTCTCTTTTTCTCATGTGTTTGTGGTATGGGACACATGCTTATGGGATTTTGTAGAGAGAATGTTATGTGCATAATCATATTTGTGTAGTCCTTTCTAGTGCATGTGGTATGGGACATGTGCATGAGAGATGTGCTAAGACAAGTGTGATAAATTATGTCATCTTTGAATATATGAGCGGCCGGCATGTATTCAAAGGTGAAAAATAAAATAAGATTTGACATCAAAACCTTGAGACTTATAGTCACCTAAACCCAATCAGATTCATTGTGGAACCAAGCATGCATTCTAAGAGTAGATATTTGACATAGATAAGCAAGAATCAGAACCCCTAGAGAGAAGGTCCTTTACCATATCAATGATGATGTGAAAATGTATTACCCATATGTTGGTTTTAATAATGAGTTTTAGATAGTGTTTTACCATAAGAATGAGACCTTAAAATGAAATCAGAATTTAGTGTACATAGAATATGTTAAATCCTAAGGTGGGTAGTACCTTAGGAAATTTTGAGGACGAAATTTGTTTTAAGGTGGGTAGAATTGTCACATCCCAATTTTCATAGTTAATTTTAATTTATTATGAAGTTTTTTTCTAAACAATAATAATTGAGGGGTTTAAAGCAAAATGCCTATAATGATTGTCTTTATACAAAATAGGATGAGAAAAACTTAAGATAATAGCCAAAGTCATATTTCATTTTCAAATATGAATTAAATATATCCATCAACTCATATTAATCCATTTCATTTTCTCTCCCCTACAAAATGGCCATAAAGCATAGAGAAAAGTTATAAGGTGATAAATGTGACTAGCTAATAGTAATCTTGGATTTATGACTCATGAATTCAATAATAAAAGATCTTTTCAAAATATATTACCTTTAATGGCCACTATAGAAGTTATGGACCAAGATATGCCCAAAAACGAAATCTAACTTCACAAGAATAATCTAGACCCTCTATTTTGCCTATGGTTCAAATTTGAAGTCCATTGAACCATGTTTGACCTCCCAATTAATTTGATAGAGATTTGAATATAGATGGACCAAGATTTGAATATCATTTCATTTAATGCAATGTAATTAATGGCTAAATTTTGAATGCATGTAACATTATCTTCTCTTGAGTCTCTTTCTTTGATAAAATTTTCCATAAAGGCATAATAGACTTAAATTTGATTAAATATTGATCATCTCATTTTTAGAGTCAAAGAAATAATTAAGGAGAATCTTTAACATTATTTCGCCTTTTAATGCATGAAAATGAATTATATACAAATATGGACATTGTGAATAAAAGATTCTCAAAATTTGAATTTTATTGACTAGGAAGGATCTAGAGTATGTAATTAATGTGTGGTCTACATTTTGTTTTGTTTCAAATTCGTTTGACCTCTCAAATAAATATAAATCACAATGTCAATCCATTTAACACATGCAATGTAAACATTAATTAATTGTTGATCAAAATTAGTCAAGATGAGACCATATGTTTAAAATAGTAGAAGGGAATCTATAAGTAGAGTTTGATTATTTTCTTTCTTTTAACATTCCAAAGTTTTAATAATTGAATACAATGGATGAATATATTAATTTGAGACACAAAAATGTGGGTTTTCACCTGTCACCTTTCCAACACTACTAGGAAGCTTTATATGAAAACGAAAATGTCATTATGGATGAGAAGATATAAAATTTATGTAATTGGTATGGACACTTAAAAATGGTTTATTGTTACATAGTTATAACATTATTTTAAACAACAATGAATTATATGGGAATGAGTAATTGCAGTCAATAATTTTTAATTAACACATTGAAATCACATTGTATACTCTTGCTTTACAACTAGTGCATGTAGATGTAACATAAAGTTCTTTTTCTCTTTCCTTCACTCAGTGATTTGTTTTATTATAAAATGAAATAATGTGTCTCGGCCATAGATACATGGAAATAAGACACTATGGTAATTATGTAAGGAATGGTACAACTCTCTCATGTTTTCTCTCTTTCTTTGTGATTACAAATAAAATGTAATGGTAATTTAGTTAATGTAATATTTTTGATAAACAAATAAAAGCAAATGATAATACATTCTCTCTTAAATATCTCATACAAAAGATATGAAATATGATAAGGGAAATTCACAAACAAAAGATAATTATTTTAACCACAAAGTTGGACTTTAGTAATTAACAAAGAGAAACACATTTTTCAAAAAGTCTTACCTTTTAATATATTGGAGTTATGATAATTCCAATGTTTAATTAAATGACAAAAGATATTAAAAAAAATTAAATCCACTTGGACTAGAAAGTTCTAGACCCTTAACACCTATAAAAGGGACCCCCATGATCCTAGAATACCAAGGAAAAAAAGCACACTAGTCTATGTTCTTGAAAATCACATTCAAGTGCTCCCTCAAAGATTAGAGAGATCATATTAGGATCAACTTCACTCCAAGTAGACTAGCCTATTTTCTTGTAAATCACATCCAGGCACTTCCCCAAGGATCGAAGATATAATCTTAGGATCTACATTGCTCCAAGGTAAACGGGCCATGTTGTTGAGCACAAATACTTATGGTTGCTTGCATGTTAAATATGAAATAGATATTACTATTTCAAGTTTAATATTTTAGTCATGATTCACTATATTATTGATTGTTGATTTCTACATGCTATGTCCTATGTTATAAAGTTCACCATGATTATTGTTTATCATTAAAGACAAATGGAAGATTACTAGTTATTCTTAATCCTGATACAATTAGGTGATGGTGCTTAATCATGATCAAACTCCCTTGAATGATTAATAGAGTAATGGAGTACTCTCTCAATATTGTGGAAATATTAGTGTACTATAATCTGAGGGAAATACCTTGAGTTATATATGGATCCATACTTGAGGATGGAATGGAACGTGATGGTGATGTTTTATCTTATGCATCCATGATCCAATGGGGATGCCATGAGTTAGGATTTGTGTATGAGTGTCAAACTATAATTGTAGTGTAACCTCTCTTGTTGAACCTATCCCTAATACAAATAAATGAGGATGGTTAATCATCTTAGCTTCTTAGTATGATATGATGAAGGAATACTATCTCTAATGTTGGTTGAAATCCCAAAATGTTAACCAGTGATTATCATAGTCTCATAATTGATGCTTTCTTACAAACATGTGCACTATAAGTATAATATTGATTAAGCATATTTAGCCTTCATGTATGTTGAAATAATTGAAGGAATACTTTAATGCTAAAATAACCCTGCTATGTTATCCTGTGAATATCTTTCAATCTCTTTTATGCAATATCATATTATGCCTATGCATCACATGTATGGTGATGATTTGTTAAGCCTTGTAATAAGGCATGGAAAGATAATGATGATCTTGCATGGAATATTGTGATGGTCTTAATGACCTTTAGGCGTGGTTGATCCCTGAATGAGGTGTAATCCTCTTCAAATGTTATAAGGGTTGGAACCCAGGAATTATGTGATAAGGATTCAAATCATGTGGTGATACAATGACATGTATTGTCTCATGAATGGCATGTGATGACATTTCTAGCCTCATGAATGGCATATGATGACATGTGTAGTCTCACAAATGGCAAAGAAATAGTACTATGTGATGAAGGGATAAGCAATTGTATCTCTTTAATTTTATATCCCCTGAAGATAGATTTGTGTGCCTGCTAGAAATGAATTAAGGCTTGTATGTCCACTTGTTTGGTGCAGCCTTATTTCACTTAATTGGCATGATTAATCAAGGGAAACTCTAATCATGTAGTGCCTTGTGCCATAGATCCATCAGAGCATCAGAACTTGCCAAATTGTGAAATGATTATTCCTAAGGTAAACTCGAAGCACATACTTTTGAGTATGCGGGGTTATAGTCATCCTAAATCCAAGTGTTTAGGGTGGATGACTGCGATCATATCTAGCCCTCTTTTGAGAATGATTATGGTCAGGTCTCAGTGATTATAATGTGATGTGTTTTGAGGACAGTTGTGTTTGTACCTCATATGGTAGGATTTGCATACCCACCTACTTACACTAGTTTTGTGACCTGTACCAAGGACGGACTAGGCTATTTGGAGCTTGACCTTATGTGTTGTTGTGGAGAACCCATAGTGACCGAGGGAAAAGAAGATCTGAGGAGTCTAGCTCTTCCTGGATCTTGTATGGCATTGATTTTGACTTAGCAGTGGTCAGTTGGAATTTGACTGGTATCTTAAAATGCCTCAAGGCTAAATAAAAGATGTAATACAGCCATGTATATATCTATATAGGGTTATACACATCGCTTCACATTGGATGATATCTCTTGTTGGCTTTCTTTCTCATATACGATAATGTATAATGTAATAAAAGATATAGCCATGCTTATGCTGAAAGATATACTGCTACTGTTGATTAATACTCATGATGATAGTTATTACATGATGATAGGTATATGATGTTAGTTCAGGCTAATGATGGTAGTTGTTACTTGAAACAATATTATGAAATCTGAGTAATCATTGATAGAAGAAATATATTTATCTATATACTATGACAATCATACTTATTACTAAGCCCAATTGTTTAACTTGTTTAGTATGCTTGAAATTTTGAATCAATTCATTTGTTTATTAAATACTCCTACTACTTAATTTGTTTACTATTTACATAATCTATTGTAATCAATATATATTGGAGAGAGTTATATCTCTCACTAGGACTGGGTCTCACCTTGTTGGTCACCTCACTTTTTAGGTGATCAGTAGAAGCATCAATAGAGTCATTGATATCAGAAAGAACTAAGGTGATGAATCCTAGATATGGTAGTTTAGTTGTTTAGTGTGTCCTAGAGTCGTCTTTGTACTCTCAAGTCTGGGAGGGAAAGCTTGTATATGATGTATTGATTGAATTGAGATTTTGATAGCATGTTGATGCTTGTCTATACAAGGAAATTGTTCCTTTGTAAGTTTATGTTGTGGCAGAGGCCACAGACCAATTGTATTAGATGTTCGGTGTTATATTAAATAAAGTAAGTTGTTGAGCTATTATGTAAATGTTTCTGAGAACTTTGATAATTTTGAAATTGGTTTTTAATGTACCTTATTTATTGGGTTGTGTTTAATTAGTGATTATTTGTGTTTGTGTTTTGAGTATCGTTTAGTGTATCAGGTTTCGACAAGTTACTAATAGAGATTTAGGTTGACCCTAGGACTTAGGACTAGGAGGATGTCTAAGTTAGGAACATGACATAAAAATGTGATGCATACTGCCTTGGATTCCCTGGCCAGGTATTCAATTATTAAAGAAAAGGTAAGTATGGAACTCTTAGATTGTTATCTTTCTGATTACTCTAATCAAGTAGTCAATTTGAAACAATCTAAAGAGCATAATAAACAATAAATAATGATGAAAATATTTCAATGTTACTCTAAAGAAGATGAGAATTGTATTGTAATCAATTAAAATTTGAAAGTTTGATAACTACAAAAGAAAGATATGATATATTGAAACCTAAATCTTAAAAAAATGATCTAAGGATGAGTACTTAAAGTTGTAATTTCAGAATAGAATGAAGTGAAAGAGAGATAAACCTTTTATATCTAATAATTCAAAACATAAAATCTATGTAAGGATAAGATAACTCCAGTAATAAATGTGATATGAGAAGACGAATAAGAACAATGAGATATGAATATTGTGGAATCTAAGTTAAACTCAGGTCAACCTATTTGAGTGAGGAAGTGTTAATGTAAAATCTTCATGACATATGAAGAAATTAAGGGGAGATGATCCCTATGTAATAACAAAATTCTGGAATATGACGATCTATGTCTTGATAAGAGGTTGAAAAACATGATAAAATGAGAGGACATACATAAGAATGATGATGACTTAGTGAGAAAATAGAAATAAGGTGTGAAATCTTAATAATTCCTATGCTAATGGCAAGGAACCCAAGCTGAAAGAGGTAAGATGACACGTAAAAGGTGTAATCTTCATGGGGAAGATAGAGTTGGTTACCACTTGCTAGTGATCCATGGACAGTGCTATTGTGATGTAGGAAGTGTGTTTCCCTTTGTGTTTTTTCTTTTTAGGGAAAAACCTTCAAATGTATCTCATGTCACTTGGTACACATGGATTTGTTGTAATCCTAATTAAGGGATGGATATCTTGATATGATGTATAGTTGTCTTGGACTATAGTTCTAAGATCTTTATGTTTTGTATGAGAATTCCTTTGGAGCCTACCAAGAGTTAGGAGGGCTCCTCCTATATGTTCTTAGTCGGTTATGATGTTGTGGTAGTGGATGAGACCAGGGTATGAGTTCTTTATAGTACATGTAGTGGATACCAAGGTGATGAATCCTAGCATCTAGGGTGTACCAGTAGTACATGAGTTTGAAGATGTATATTAGATGAGTTTTCCAATATTCATCTCCCTTAGGAGAGAGAGTTGATGTTGATCCTCCATCTTTCATTCGGGAAGAGAAGAGTGATTCCATGATGATGTATGTGAGATTCTGATAGCTAGATAAGATCATTGCCTAGGATGGATGGTTTGTTGATCAATCAACATGTTCTATAGTGTTTCCTCAATAGGCCAGAGGTTAGTATATCATCAGACAAGAGCCAGAATGGATGACATCAACTATATAGTCACCATGAGATCAGAATTGTGCCGTTTAGACTAACCAATACATCAAAAATATTTATGAGATTGATGAATAGAATGTTCAGGTAATGTCCTTTTGAGATGTGGAAATTTTTTATTGATAACATCTCAATGTAATTCAGTGATGGTTAGTATCTTTACTAAATCCTTAAAATTTTTGAAATAGCAATAAGTGGGTGTCAAGTTCAACAAGGATGAATTTGAGGTTAGCTAAGAGTGTCTTCTCAAGGTTACAATATTTCTGCTAAAATATGTTGTGAAAATTCAAATAAGGTAATGAATGTGTAATAGCAGCTAAGTATGGAACATGGTATGGCATGGGCATAGTCAAGTGTACAAATGTCAGCAAGTAAGTATGGATTTTGGATGATTTATAGATACAAAAATAGATTACAATGAGGGGCATAATGACTCACAAACAAATGCAAATAGTTTAAGATGACACCTAGAGTCCCAAGTTGGAAGTACTACTAGAGTTGTAAAGGTGGCACAACAGTTCCTATGTTGCACCAAGGTGACACATGAAAGAGTTGAGGGTAAAAAATATGATTTCTATGAGTATGATGTGACATCAACATGTGATGGAAACAACCATGTGGAAGTTGTAGGATGTGGTACATAGGAGGTACCCATCTTTTTTTGCCTTGGATTTCAAGGGAAAAATCCATGTTAGGGATTTATGGTTATGAGACCCATGATCTTGCTTAAAGTATTGAACAAGCTTAATTATCAGAATCTTGTTCTTTAAACCTTAATATAACAATTTGAGGTGTTTATATATCTTATGAAAAGCTTAAGTTTCAAGTTTGGTCCAATTTGGACAATGTTTGAGAAAGATATACAATTTTATGCACATTTTGGACTTTTCTACAATTTACCCAAATATGAGGTTTTCTTTGCATTTTTCACATGCATTATGATCCTTAGATATTTTCTTATCTTTATTGAGCTTGTTGATCCATGGGGTGCTTAGTTGGACCTTGGTTTGGTGGTGATTCTCTTCTATGGTGAATTAGGGTTTACCCCTTCATAGATGAGCTACCTTTAGGAGCCATCAACCGATGGTCCACCTATTTGGTTGGCATAATATGGTCACTAATAGGTGGTGACCATCTATGGTCATTGTATAAGGCCTTAGGTTGATGATTTTTTGGTTTTTCTTCACTTAAACTGATGGTTCACTTATAAGAGGTGGTCAACCGATGGTTCATCACCAAGTAAGCTAGGTTTAAGGAACTGATGGTCATCATGTGTTGGAAATTGATGGACACCCTGGGAGGTAATCATACGGTGGTCTATTAAACTACCACAACCTCTGGAGCTGCTGCTTGCATTATGAGTTGTCCAATGTTCCTCTCCCTTAGGGGAGAGAGAGAGAGTTGATGTTCATCCTCCATGTTTTGTTCGGGAAGAGAAGAGTGATTCCATGATGAAGTATGTGGGTTGTTGATAGATAGATAATATAACTACCTTGGATGTATGGTTTGTTGATCAGTCAACATGTGCTACAGTGTTTTCTCAATAGGGTAGAGGTCAGGATATCATCTGACAAGAACCAGAATGGATGACATCAATTGTATAATCACCATGAGATCAAAATTATGTCGTTTAGACTAACCAATACATCAATAATGTTTATGAGATTTATTAATAGAGTTCTTATGTCATTTCCTTATGAGATGTGGCAAGTTTTGATTGATAACATCTCAATGTAATTCAGAGATGGTTAGTATCTTTCCTAAGCCTTAGAATTGTTGAAATAGCAATAAGTGGGTGTCACGTTTAACAAGGATGAATATGAGGTTAGATGAGAGTGTCTTCTTAGGGTTAAGATATGTCTGCTAAAGTATGTTGTGAAAATTCAAATAAGGTAATGAATGTGTAATAGCAGCTAAGTATGGAACATGGTATGGCATGGGCATAGTCAAGTGTACAAATGTCAGCAAGTAAGTATGGATTTTGGGTGATTTATAGATACGACAAATAGATTACAATGAGGGGCATAATGACTCAGTAAAAAATGAAAATAGTTCAAGATGATAGCTAGAGTCCCATATTGGAAGTACTACCAGAGTGGTAAAGGTGGCACAACAGTTCCTATATTGAACCAAGTTGACACATGCAAGAGTTGAGGGAAAAGAATATCATTTCTATGAGTATGATGTGACATCATCATGTGATGGAAACAACCATGTGGAATTTATAGGTTGTGGTACATAGGAGGCACCCATCTTTGGTTGCCTTGGATTTCAGGGGTGAAATCCCAATTAGGGGTTTATGGTTGTAAGACCCATGATATTGCTTAAAGTATTGAATAAGATTAAATATCATAAAATTGTGCTTTAAACTTTAATATAACTTTTTGAGGTGTTTTGATATTTAGTACAAGCTTAAGTTTCAAGTTTGGTTCAATTTGGACATTGTTTGAGCAAGATATGCAATTTTATGCACATTTTGGACTTTTTCACAATTTACCCAAATATGAGGTTTTCTTTGCAATTTATCACATGAATTATGTTTCTTAGATATTTTCTTATCTTTCTTGAGCTTTTTGATCCATGGGGCTCATAGTTGAACCTTGGTTTGTTGGTGATTCTCTTCTATGGTGAATTAGGGTTTACCCCGTCATGGATGCACTACCTTTAGGAGACATCAACCGATGGCCCCCCTATTTGTTTGACATCCAATGGTCACCAATAGTTGTTGAGATCCTATGGTCATCCCAAAAGGCCTTAGTTGGATGGTTTTCTGGTTTGGGTTCACTTGGACTGATGGTTCACTTATAAGAGGTGGTTAACTGATGGTTCATCACATAGTAAGCTAGGGTTTTCAAGAACCGATGGTCATCATGTGTTGGAAACCGATGGCCACCATAGGAGGTCATCATACGGTGGTTTAGAAGACTTCAACAACTAGTGGAGCTGCTGCTTGCATGGTTGTGGAAGCTCTAGGCTATGGACACATGGAGAGCTGCTAGGATACCTAAAGCTTCTCCTCTCCCTTATCCACAAGCTTTATATACCTCTCATTTAGATCACAAATGAAACCTTTGGTTTCTTATCTATTCCCACCTATCTAGAGCTTTGTCCTCCCCTATTTTGTGGTGGAGAGGGTGACCAAGGAAGAATACGATGGCTGACCTTCATCTTGGAGAAACTAAGGTTCAGATCTACTCTCTTTTAAGGTTTATGGAGCTTCCCTTATCGATTCTTGATCTAAGCAAGTAAGTTTCTCCCTTCCTTCTTTGTTTCCCTAGCTGTTCTACATTCTTCCTATCTTCTTCATGGACGTAAATATGTTGTTCCATCATAAATCTTTTTCTAAATATTAAAGAACCTACCTTTCTTGCTCCTTCTACCTTGGGTTTGCTTCTCTTGTAGAGAAAGGTGCTACATGGCTGAGTTCAGAGCTTATGCTAGGGTTTTCTACCCTTCTTGCTCAAGTTTTATTGCTTTTTGGAATCTGATCTTCTTCCTAGATGCGAGTTTTATAACCATCTTCACTTTTATTGCCTACTACAAGCTTGCTTACTCACATTCTTACTCTAAAACAAAGATCTAAACACTTAGAAGCTATGTTTGCTTGGGGTTTTGATTTTTATGGCATTCTTTTCTTATTTTTCAGACCTATATGAACCTGAAACTATGTGTACATTCTTATTAAGGTATAGGAAGACTTATACCAGATTGGTATGGAAACTGATGGTGCTTAGCACCTATCAAACAATGGCCTATACTTAGGTTTCTAAGTTGTTTTCTTATATATACATGAACCGATGATGATGCCTTTATGACAACCAATGGAGATGCTTTTGTGGAAACCTATGGTGTTGATAAATGGTGAAAAATGATGATCACACCCTAGTCCAAGTTTTAGACTCTTTTAGAAGCTCAATGATTGATGGTTTAGTGCCCTAAAGATGGCATGAACCAATGGTCATATTAGTTCAACATCCAATGGTCACAAATGATGGCAGTGTTAACACCATAAGCTACAACTGATGGTGAGACTAGGTCTCCTATGTTGCTTCTCTTAAACCCTAAGACAATGGTTTCTTTGATTAAATGATTTAGATATCAGACCTACACATCAACTTATGGCTTTGAATAAAGAACCTAATTCAATGGTTAGGATTTGATACCTCAACATCCAATAGTTTGGGATGATGCTTATAATGTAATATGTTGGTTCTAATAATGTGTATCTGATGGTTTCCCCCATATGATCCACCTAAGAAGCTTGTTTTTTGACAATTGATGGCCTTCTTAAAATATACAACTAATAGTGGGTTTACCCTCACAATCGAAGGTGGGCTTTATCCCCACAACTGATGGTACCCTTTATGTTATTAAACAAGGAATGTCTACGGTTTGATGGTGACTCTTTCCAAGTCATAACTTGATGGATTTGTTGGTGGATTGTTAAGGTGTTTACTTATGTAAACAACCCATGGTTTTACCTGCTCAACATCTAATAGTTATGGGTTGATGCTTGTGTTATGATGATATGGTTTTAATGATGCTGAAACCGATAGAGGTTTGCCCTTATTTATGCAGTCTTACCTTTGCCCTCATATAAATAGAATTGAAAATCACCCTAATTTTTTGATATGTAAACCTAATGGAACATAGATAGTTATACTTAATCCTAATACAATTAGGTGATGGTGATTAATCATGATCAACCTCACTTGAATGATTAATAGAATAATGGAGTACTCTCTCATTGTTGTGGAAACATTAGTGTACTATAATCTGAGGGAAATACCTTGAGTTATACATGGATCCATACTTGAGGATGGAATGGAACGTGATGGTGATGCTTTATCTTATTCATCCATGATCCAATGGGGATGCCATGAATTAGGATTTGTGTATGAGTGTCGAACTATAAATGTAGTGCAACCTATCTTGTTGAACCTATCCATAATACAAATAGATGAGGATGGTTAATCATGCTTAGCTTCTTGGTATGATATGATGAAAGAATACTCTCTCTAATCCTGGTTGAAAACCTAATATGTTAAGCATTGATTATCATAGTCTCATAATTGATGCTTTCTTACAAACATGTGCACTATAAGTATAATGATGATTAAGCATATCTAGCCTTCTTGTATGTTGATATAATTGAAGGAATACATTAATGCTAATATACCCTGCTATATTATCCTGTGAATATCCTTCCAAGATCTTTTATGCAATATCATGTTGATCTGGTGCATCATAGGTATGGTGATGTTTTGATAGGCCTTATATTAAGGCATGGAAAGATAATGATGATCTCGTAGGGAATAATGTGATGGTCTTAATGATCTTTGGGCATGGTTAAACCCTAAATGAGGTGTAATCTTCTTCATAATGTGATAAGGGTTGGAACCCTAGAATTATGTGATAAGGATTGAAATCATGTGGCGATATGAAGACATGTTTAGTCTCATGAATGGCATATGATGACATGTGTAGTCTCATGAATGGTGTATGATGACATGTGTAGTGTCATGAATGACAATGAAATAGCACCATGTGATGATGTGATAAGAAATTGTGTCCCATACATTTTATATCCCATAAATTTGTTATATTTGTATGTCTGCCAGAAATGAATAAGGGTTTGTATGTCCACTTGTTTTATGTAGCCTTAATTCACTTAATTGGCATAATTAATCAAGAGAAACTCTATGTAGTGCCTTGTGCCATAGATCCATCTGAGTGTCAGAACTTGTTAGATGGTGAAATGAGTATTCATAAGGGAAACTTAAAGAACATATTGTTGAGTATGTGGGGTGCTTGTCATCCTAACTCCAAGTGTTTAGTGAGGATTACCGGGGTCATTCCTAGCCCTCTTTTGAGAATGACTACGGTCGAGTCTCAATGATTATAATGTGATGTGATTTGAGGATAGTTTTGGTTGTACCTCGGATGGTAGGGTTTGCATACCCACCTCCTTTCACTATTGTTGTAACATGTACCAAGGACAGACTAGGTTGGTAGCAGCTTGACCTTATGTGTCATTGTGGCAGACTTGTACTGACCGGGGGATAAGAAGATCTTAGGAGTTTGTCTCTTCCTAGATCTTGTATGGCACTAATTTTGACTGAGCATTGGCCAGTTGGAATTTGAGTGGTATCCCCAAGTTCCTTATTACTAAATAAAAGATGTAATACAACCATGTAGTGTATATTTATAGGGTTATACACATCTCTTCACATTGGATGATATCTCTTGTTGGCTTTCTTTCACATGTTGATAATGTATAATGGAATAAAAGAAATAGACATTCTTATGCTGAAAGATATATTGTTACTGTTGATTAATACTCATGATGATATTTATTACATGTGTTTAAACATTTTTATACTACTAAGACATGTATCTATAATTAGAGACGTTTATACTGCTAATCATGCTTATGCAAATAGTTGTGGTTATGATGTTAGCTCTACTCAGGATCTAGATCTGGTCAATCTATTAGAAATGCTAATACTATTAGCCATGTTAATATTGCTAGAATTATGCATGATATTATAGATGCTTTTGCTACTAGATTGCTTATATGAATTTTGTTAAGTCTAATGATGCTAGTTGTTACTTGAAACAATATTATGAAATTTGAGTAATCATAGATAGAAGAAATAGAGTTATCTCTAACTCTGACAATCGTACTTATAGCTAAGCCCAATTGCTAGTATGCTTGAACATTCAATATGTTCATTTGTTTATTCAACACTCCTACAGCTCAATCTATTTAATGTTTACATAATCTATTGTAATCAATATTTGTTGGAGAGAGTTATATCTCTCACTGGGACTGGGTCTCACCTCGGTGGTCACCACATCTTTTTAGGTGATCGGCAACAACAACAATAGACTCGTGGCGATGAGAAGGAACTAAGGTGATGAACCCTAGAGATGGTAGTTCAGTTGGTTAGTGTGTCCTAGAGTCATCTTTCTACTCTCAAGTCTAGGCAGGAAAGATTGTATACGATGCATTGATTGAATTGAGCTTCTGATAGCATGTTGACACTTGTATATACAAGGATATTTTTTCTTTGTAAGTTTATGTTGTGGCAGAGGCCACAAATCAATTGTAAAATATGTTGGGAATTATATGAAATAAAGTAAGTTGTTGGGATCTTATGTAAATGTTTCTGAGCACTTTGGTAATGTTGAAATTGGTTTTAATTTACCCTCTTTTTTTGGTTTCTATGAATTAGTGATTAATTGTGTTTGTGTTTTGCGTAATCTCGTTTAGTGTAACAGGTTCCAAAATTAGAGTAGGCTCATGTGGTTATTTTACATTGATTTTGATAGCATAGATGTGTTGTTGTCTCACTTCAGTTTTAATCTATTATTTTTTGAAGAGAATACAAAAATAATAATTTTGTGGTGAACTTATAATAAGTTGAGACATTTAAAGGTACATGTATGAATGTCATGATGTTTTGCACACAAATAAGAAGCAATAATTTTGAAGATCACGATATGAAAACAATGTGTTGGAAACATGTGATGCTCATATATGTACTCCTCCTTTTCTAGTAGTTGTAGCACTATGCTCTAATTTCCATTGGTATACTGTCACGAAATTGTTTGTTACCCTAAGTTCACACTCCTAATGGATACACAACTAAAGGTGACTAAACATGGGCGTCCATCCCTAGAATGCATCACATAACATATGCATGAATGAAACCACAAACAAGAACCTGATAAGAGGTAACAAGATATAAACATGGAGATGAGAGACATGTACCCATTTCTAGATACAAGTATACCCATTTTAATTGCATTTCAAAGATTAGAGTCTTGAATGCAGAAGATCTTCATTTGGCAACTACAAATTTGATAAATGAAACATATTAAATCTAAAGCATTAAGTGCGCTATGAAAAGACATGTAAATAGTTTAAGCGTAATATAAAAGTTTCTTGGATAGAATCATCATTTAAGAAAGAAATAGAAACAAGGCAAAAAACACTTAGCAACATTCTTTTATATAAAGAATATTTTAAGTGTATTTTCATTATACCCAACAACATATTATGGTTTTTAACCAGCTTCCCATTGGAAGGGTCTGTAAGGGTGCTCAAGATTAGCCAACCCTTTTATCAACATGGAACACCTTATCTTGACATCTCAAGTAAGGCACCCAACCTTGTGCCCTGACCCTGAGAATACGTGAAGGTACACGAGGTTTGTATAATGGACAAGTTCATTTATTTTCAAGGTTTGTTCAACATATTTCAAGCAAAACCAACATACTAATCATAGGGAACAAGTTGCTCAAACAAGTAATTATCTAGCCAAGCATTCATACGAGAATACATACAAAAAGCTAAAATCATAGTAGGGTTAAGAGAAAACGTACCTTGCTAGTAGAGTACAAGAGTAACCATTTTGATTAAGAAAACCATACATAGCAAGTTTGACTAGATCTTGGCAATTGAGTCAACACATAAATACTAACATTTCAAATAAGTGCAATTGGAATAATATTGGCAAGATTAGGTATCATCAATCATTATCATGGTGGTTGGATGTGTCACCTAGATCTAGGTATCATATCATTCATCATTGATTTCTACATCTCAACTAGGTCATGCATAGGCATTAACAAGCATCATAGTATGTCATGAATTCATCTAGAACCTAGGGTGACACACCACAACCAAGATGGGGATCATAATATTAGGGTTTCATGATCTTAAATGTAGTGACCATATGATTTAAACAACATAAGTGATTACATAGTCAAACTAGACATCTTGGGTCATAATTATGCCAATTAGTCATCATAGAGCATAGATGTGTTCTTCTTGAGTTAGGTTCCATAAATCTCATAAAGTTATTGATTTGAGATAATTATATAATATTCATGACCATTAGGTTAAAATTTGTATATGATTAGAGACTAATTATCAACGTGCATGCTAGATTACATTTCAAGTCAAGATTAGGGAAATTGATCACATAAGTTCACAAGAATGTCCCATAAGGCATATAAGGATACAAGGCATGTGAGATTACTGATTTCAGGGCCATATAAACATCTTGCACATCAAAGACCCACATATATGCAAGGATTAAGATTCAACATTAATGTATCCACATAAGGCTAGTTTTGAGGTTCAAGGCACATAAAAAACTAAGACAAGATGCAAGCATGAACAAGTTTGAACCATAGTCTAACATACATCAAACATTGCTGATTTGGTTCAAGTATTGGGACTATAGGCTCATTTAATCAAGGTTAATAATTGAGGAACTAACCTTTATCATAATAGTCCATTTAGGTCATTTAAACCACATTAGATCATTATAGGGTACAAAGATGGATCAAGTTCGAATCTTGATGCATAAGGATGTTCAAGTTACTAATATCATGCTAACATCAAGTTTTAAGACATAAAAGATCAAGATGATGCATTCAAATAGATTAAACATCTTGAAAAGACCTCAAAAGCACTACTTTTTTTAATATCAGTAGAAACAAAGGCATAAATAGACTCTGGAAGTATTTTTATTGGAAAGATCTTGTTTTCCTGATCAAAATGGTATATTGGAAGTCTTATTTTGGAGCTAGGATCCTTAAAGATACGATTTTTCAAAGTTTTACCTTATAATAGTGAATCGAGGCTTTCAAATTTGAATTTGACGACAAGAGAGTAGAGGGACGGGATGAGTTTCCTTGCTTTTGGGCTCCATGGGCCACCTACTGGTGCCAGCATGCATCCTATGTGGCAAGGCCCACTCCCTTGGCCTAACCCTAGAAATGGTGGCGGTTGATGGTGTCAACTAGGCCAATCCGTTGGATCTTTGGTCACCTCAACCATCAGACGACCGATGACTGTCCAACCTTGGGATCATTCAACAACAACATCATGTCTGTAGTGCCATGCATCCATGTAGGAGCTTATCAAATCTCGAGCAGCGTCGTGAAGCAGGCCTCTATGGCACTGCAGAAGTAGTCATCCAACTGTGCCCTGCCTCCACAAAGCCATATCTGGTCTAAAACAAGGTGGAGAAGGAAGGAGGGAGAAACCCCAACTTGGAGCGTCCATGGCAACACCAAGAAGGAGGGGGAAGAGAAGGTGAAACTAGGGTTTAACAAGGGCTTAGGAGAGAGGGGAAAACATGGGGGAAGAACGAGCCGGTGAAATGAAGTCAACAGTGGTGTCAATTGGAGGTAAGTGGGTGAGATTGGGTGAAACCATCGATGGGGTAGGTGGGGCACGAGCCAACCCAGCAGCGTTGTATGCTGTTGCATTGTCAAAAAGATAAAAGAAAAAGTAGGATCGTTAGATTGCTACCTAGATCCATGGTTGTAAGATCCTAGGGTCTTGGATCGGTTGTTCATGAGATCATGACCTCCCATTGGTATGCATACCACAAACTGGATCGCTTGGAAGAACAAAAAGAGGGGAGTGGGATGCACACACAAAAGCCCTCCGTTAGGCCCAAATCGGCCAGGCCAAAGGTCAAAACAAATGTGTAGAAGCTAGAAATTAGGGTTTCAAGGTATAACCAATCAATTAGGCATAACTTCCGCACCCGAGCTCTGAATTGAATGAAATTGGATTTGTTGGAACTGTGAGAAAAATCTATACAACATGAAAATAAGAATAGGATACAAAATTTTACAAGGATATCATCTAAATTCAAGTGAAAGGAAAAGGTTTATGATATGAAATTAAACTTGATCTTTATCAACATGAGCATCACCAATGTGATACATGCATACTAGATGGACCAAAAGTGCATCAAAATGCATATATACATGAAATTTAAAGTGTATACAAGATAGAGGTCAAACTATACGTTAGATATAGATATATAGTGATATTTTATCAAAATCAATTCATTAATCAAGAATAAAGTGACTTAAAGTCATCAAATTGAGGGTGAGGGAGGTTAATAGAGCATATAATGAGTCAAGATGTCTATAAATTGGATAAGGGGGAATCTAGGTTATCACATTCTCACCACTTTAAAATAAATTTTGTCCCCAAATTAAATCAAGTCATCAATCAAGATTGATTTATCCCATTCAACATCAAGATCGTCATAGTATTCTCATCGGGTATTCTCACCACTAACAATGTCCATCTTGTTACAAAATCGAGAAATCGAGCATCATGGTCAGCATATAGTAACATATATCATCAAACTGATAGTACATCACATGAGTCACAATTTGGAGGGATTATCTCATATATACCAAATTTGGAGAGATCACATTTTTAGGTCAAACAGATAGAGCTCTTTGAATCAACAGTAAAGCATGAATCTCATTCCCAACAATTAGGGTCTTAGCTTCTACATTGGCTAGGTGGGGTTATACATCCATGATTGAGATTTTGTATTTCAACAATTCAAGACATACATCATATTTCAACATCGTGGTTTTCTTCTCAAAATCAATGAAAGGTCCCACCCCAGTCCACATGGAGCTCACCCCTAATGTCATAAATTGAGTGAGTTAACATAATCATCATTACACATATTTTGATATTTGGGAACATGTAAGTCATCAATCATATACCAAGTGTGACCTCAAGATCCAAATAGAGTGGTCATAGCAGTCAAATCATGATTAATGTCATCAATCATGAGTCAAGATTTCATTATTCAACATTGTGAGTCAAGTTTTGGATATCAATGTCATAGATCCAAACATTTCGAAATTGGGGTTAGATTCCTATTTATACCTAAAGGTGATCATTCATCCATATACAACAATTGAGAAACTATCGAGCAACATTTCAAGAATTATTTGAGAAACATATCGAGATATCAATATTGAGTTCATTATCATGATATTCGAGGTCGATGAATGATCTAGACTTAGGTCATTCTAGTAAGTCAACCACAAGATATAGTCAATGTCATCATATTTCAAGATCATCATTAAATCATTATTCAAAATCAAGTATCAATATCATCCTGGGTTGAAATATTAGAAACAGAGGTCAAGAAATCAAAATCGAGTGGAAAGGGTCACATTTCCAAACTCTAAATAATCAACAAGATGAAAATTTTGAGGCATTCATAATAGGGATGTGACCTAGTTAGGGGATTCATGAGTCAACCACCACCCCAATCTAGCATAAAATTCTGCATTAGTCATGATCCGTCAAGCGTATACAAGTAGGGAGAGCATCAATTATCAAATTGTTCTTCATAGAGTCACGATATCAAAGATCGAGATCATAATAGGACAACCATATTTCCAACTTTTACAAGATCATGGTCATAATAGGGGAACCATATTTCAAGATTTCTCTATGTGGTGGTCATAATCATGTTCCCTTCATTTTATGGTCAAGGTAAGGGTATGTTTTAGAAGTCGAGAAGCTAAATTGGGAACTCAAGAGTGACATCATAATAGGGCAAGATTGAAATCCATGTTCATCACGTTATTCGAAATAGATATTACCAAGGGGCATGGGAACCAATAGGGAAGATGCCTCTTGTATCAAAGTCTTTCATCAGGATTTTGAGAGTCTAAGGGCATAGTCATTCCAAGGCATAATCATAGTACATATCAAATATGGGAAATTTTCTTAATCATGTTTGAGGCTTGGTCAAGAATTGGGCACCATGGATTTATTCAAATAGGGAGCTCATAAAAATGGGGTATAATGTACAAATCCTCATTATCTCATCATATAAAGATCATTATCCTTTTTCCTCAAACATAGAAAGCATGTGGTCTAGATTTGGTAAAGTTGAGTTAACATGATCTGAGAGGTCATACATGAGTACTTAACTACACAAGTATTTTCATTAGTCATTATCGAGTTTTTAGTTTAGGGTCAGATCATGGCATCATCATTATGTTACTCAAATTTTACCATATTATTAAAATTTAATCTCTCCCCATACATAAGCTACCCTAAATTGAGAGATCATATCATAGTAACGAGTAGAAGGATCACATGAGGAGATGAAATGCTAACTAATCATCTAATGGGTGGCTTAGGGTTCTTCTTAATGAAGATATGAGATGCTAGAAGACTCTCTAGGGTATGTGAAATTGGGTTATTAAACATGCAAAGAGGATATGTGATTTCTATGAAACCATTTGTCATGGAACTATTTGTTACCCTAAGTTCATACTTCTAATGGATACACAGCCAAAGGCGAGTGAACCTGGGCATTCATCCCTAGAATGGATCACAAAACATATGTATGAATAAAACCAAAAATAAGAACTAGGTAGGAGATAACAAGATATTAAACATGGAGATGAGAGACATGTACCCATTTCTAGATTCAAGTATACCCATTTGTATTGCATTTCAAAGCTTAGAGTCTTGAGTGCAGTGGTTCTACATTTGGAAACTACAAATTTGATAAATGAAACATATTAATGTTAGAGCATTAAGTAAGCTATGAAAAGGCATGTAAATAGTTTAAGGGTCATATAAAAGTTTCTTTTCTAGAAACATCATATGACCAAGAAATAGAAATAAGGTATGAAACACTTAATGACATTCTTTTATACAAAGTGTATTTCCATTAGACCCAACAACATATTATGGCCATTGACCAACTTCCCATTGGAAGGGTCTGTAAGGGTGCTCAAGATTAGCTAACCCTATTATCGACATGGTCCTCCTTATCTTCATATATCAAGTAAGTCACCCAACCTTGTGCCCTTACTGTAACATACCAAAACTCGAACCCTACCCTAGAACTTTGATCTTTTGGGTTTGACCAAACAAGGTTTAGGATAGGATGATCCTAATAATGCATGAATAATATAATTTAATATGTCATATAATTCATTTGGTGATAATAAGAAGATAAATAACATAATTACATGCATAATATGATAATGGGCCTCTAATGGGCCTAATGGCATAATCCATGTAAGAAAGTCTTAAAATAAGGAATAGACTTCAAATTCGTAATCAACATATTAAAATAAGCCTACATGTCAATTTTCATTTAATTTGGACAACCTTGAAATAATATGGTAAGTTAAGAGAGAGAAATTGCCTAAAAGGTGTAATTAATAAATAAATATAATAATTGACTCCAAAAGAGGAAAATAATCTTAGATTCGTGATCTACATAATAAATATAGCCTTTGGGTGAATTTTCATCCAATTTGGAGAAAGTTTGCTTAAAGGGTGAAATCAGGAGAGAGAAAGTGGATAAAACCTTCAAGATATTAAATAAATATGCAAATATATCCAATATGTAAAATTGATGGCAAATTCGTATGCAACACATTAAATATGACTTGTGTGTCAAGTTTCATAAAATTTGGATAATCCTAAAGCCATTAATAAAGGAGGAAAGAGAAAATAGTAATTTATTTATTTGACACCTTAAAAGTTCTTAAAAGGCAAATATAATTTTATATTCAAAATCTACATGCATTTATTGGCCTCTGTGCAAAATTTGGCTTAATTTGGATAATGTTTGGACCCTCAATATGCTTTGGAAAGAAACTTAATCAAACCTTATTTAAATGCAAATATAATATCTCGATTTATTTGTCACGCTGTTTTGATTTTACTTTCCAAAATTCGGGTGCTTTTGTGTCCGTTGGATCAAGATCGTACGGTTAATATCTTTTCTTCTACCTCCGTTTTGCTGGGTTCCACGCGAACTGGGAAACCAGTTCTGTTCGATTTTCTTTCACCGATTTCTCCCTCATCTCTCGGTTTTCTTCTTCGATTCTTTCTCCTACACCTTCCTTTTTGTTTCCCCCATCTTTTGATCCCTGATACTTGGGTATTTATACCCCGAGTTAGCCAACCCGCTGGCGCCGCCATTGCCCTCTATTTCCGCCCTTGTTTTCCGCGTCGAGGCCATCTTCTCACCGTCTCTGGCCATCGGGCCTTGAAGGGTCGGTCTCTTGATCTCCACTGAGGTCCAAGATGCGGTTTGCTCGCATCTGTTTGGCCTCGTTTGGCTCTGGGCTTCCTCCCTTACTCCGGCTGCTACCTTGGCACCTCGGGGCTCCTCCGAGCAACTCTGACTGCTATGAAGCCAAGAGAGGGATCCGTTTGCTCCCAAGCACCTCCGGGACGCTTCTGTTGTTGCCAATTTGCTCGGGTATGGTGGCGTTTCTTTTTCCCTCTTTTTGGTGCTTCTTGCTACCTTTACCTTGGCGGCGAGTTGAGTTGAGGCTCTTTGCACCTCAGTTTCTGTGGTTTGGGACTCTTGAGTCCGGTTTTCCTTTGCGTTCGTGATGGTGCTTTACCCTGACGTTTTGGTTGGTTGATTCACGAGATTCCGTCCTCCAGTGCTGCTGGTTCACTGTTGTTCACGGTCCCTTCATCGCAAGCAAGGTTGAAGATGATTGTGTTCGTTTTCCCTAAACTGCCCATCCGTTCCTCTCTTTAGTTTTTTTGGGTTAGGGGCATTTTCGTCATTGCATGTTCTTATCTTTTGTTTGGGCGAGGCAAGGATATGCCTTTGACCCCTGACTTGGCCGAGTCTGATTGGGCCAAGTCAGCAGATCGGCCCACTCTTTTTCCCTCTTTTTCTTGCTTATTTGGCAATTCTTGAGTTTCTGATTGGTCGAGCTTTGAAAACCCATAACTAATTAATTCCTGATCGGAAAAATACAAATAAATAGCCGTTGGGTTCAGAAAAATAAGGGCTTTCTAATGGAATTGGTTTTATCGTTTGAATCTAATATTTAATAACATGTGTTTTCAATGAATCTAATTAATAATGAATTAAATTCTAAAATACATAACTAAATATTTATAAGTCAGAAAAATATAATAAAATATGTTTTGAGCTCAGGAAAATATAATATAAAATATGGAATCATTTTGGAAACCTAATTCACATAATGATAAAAAGGTGTTTTTAGGGTTTTGAATAATTAATGAAACCTAACCCTAATTCTACATATATTCTAATAGGTGCTTTGGAAGCCTAGGCTTGGACCTAGAAGTGACTTCGGATCTGTTTGAACCTGGTTTGAGGTATGTTGTATCTCCTATTCATCCATGTTGAGCAATTCTTCTCTCATATGTATGCTTGCATCCCACATTATTTTTATATTGAGCAATAGCCTATCTTTATCATTCTTTTGGTCCTATGGACATTAACCTACACTTATGTCTAATCTTTTGATATCATGGTTCATGTGAACTATCTTTTATCTGTTATTGAGCTTGTGATCATTGATATTCTCTTGGAATCTTATCTTGTTGCCTTGGTGCAAGTTGGACGTTTGATATTATATGCCCACTTTGAAGTGGATTTGCTTATATGTTTGTGTTATCCATTGTGTGATGGCAACCTTGATAATTCTGACTATACTTCTCTACTTGCCTCTACATTATACATGCAATGTGATTCAGTAGCACTAGAGTAGTATAATTTCATTGGTTTTGTCTCATTATGCAACATGGCAACATTGTGATATTTTTTTGGATGGTGGATGTGTGATTCCCCATGCCAGGGCAGGATGTGTGATTCCTGGCCCATGTAACTTTAGGGCAAGATGTGTGATTCTTGGCCCATGTCCCCCCAGGTTCAAGATGTGTGATTCTTGACCGCCATTGTCATTTATATTGTTCTAGGGCTATGCTTATCTCACATGCATGCAGGTTGATGATGATATGTGCTTTGTTTCCCACCATGGTAGTGGATGTTTATATTGATAACACATTCTTATTATTTGTTGGTTATGGCAAGTATCCCTTTTGTCATGTTACTTTTCTCTTGATACCCGTTTGGGTGGAACTTATCTCTTGCATGGGAAGCCTTGTATATTTTGATGTCCTATATCCTTTAAATGTTGCTCAATTTGCTTTTCAGTATGCACATACCAGCCTTTGCTGATGTCTCCTTTTGTTTCTCTTTTTCTGGGGTATGCTTCCAACCTTAGGTGGAGGACTTGGATGACAAGACGTGATGACCTAGACTTAGCTTGAGATGATGAAGCTTGGAGACAATCTTGAGGTGGTTTAGATTTCCTCTACTTGGATCCTTATGATGTAAGTTTGTAACCCTTTGTTTTGTAATTGAATAGTCAAATGTTTTCTTCCGCTGCTATACATTGGTCTTTTGATTACCATTATATAAAGATTTGAACATTTTACACCCACTCCATCACACCTTTTGAGTGTGGTTGGATTGGAGGTTCTATTGTTCAAATTTTTAGTAAGGAGGTGTTTTCACTTCTTTACACTTACCCTAAGAATACATGCAGGTACATGAGGTTTTTATAATGAACAAGTTCATTTATGTTCAAGGTTTGTTCAAAATATTTCAAGAAAAATGAACGTACTTATCATAGGGAACAAGTAGCTCAAACATGTAATTATCTAGCCAAGCATTCATATGGGCATACATATAAACAATCTCAAATCATAGTAGGGTCAAGAGAAAACATACCTTGCTAGTAGAGTACAAGATTAACCATTTTGATTAAGAAAACCATATATAGCAATCTTGACTAGATCTTAGTAATTGAGTCAACACAGAGATCCTGACATTTTAAATAAGTGCAATTGGATTAATATCAGCAAGATTAGGTATCATCAATCATTATCATGGTGGTTGGATGTGTCATCTAGATCTATGTATCATATCTTAAATCATTTATTTCAACATCTCAACTAGGTCGTGCATAGGCATTAACAAACATCATAATACGTCATGATTTCATCTAGAACCTAGGGTGATACATCACAACTAAGATGGGAATCCTAATATTAGGGTTTCATTATCTTAAAGGGAGCGATCATATGATTCAAACAACATAAGTGGTTACATAGTCAAACTAGACGTCTTGGGCCATAATCATCCCAATTAGTCATCATAGAGCATAGATGGGCTCTTCTTTAGTTAGGTTCCATAAACATCACAAAACTACTAATTTGATATCATTATATAATAAGGATGATCATTATGATAACATTTGCATAAGATTAGAGACTAGTTATCAACATACATGCTAGATTACATTTCAAGTCAAGATTAGGAAAAATTGAACACATAAGTTCACAAGAATGATCCATAAGGCATATAGGGATACAAGTCATGTGAGATTACTGATTTTAGGGCCATATAAACATCTTGGACATCAAAGACCCACACAAGATCAAGGATTAAGATTCAAAATTAATGTATCCACATAAGGCAAGTTTATAGGTTCAAGGCACATAACAAACAAAGGTAGGATTCTAGCATGAACAAGTTCAAACCATAGCCTAATATACATCAACCATTGCTGATTTGGTTGAAGTATTGGGACTAGAGGCTCATTTAATTAAGGTCAGGCATTGAGGAACTAATCTTTAGCATAATAGTCCATTTAGGTCATTTAAGCCACATTAGATCATTCTAGGGTACAGAGATGGATCAAGTTCGAATACTGATGCATAAGGATGTTCAAGTTACTAATATCATGCTAACATCAAGTTTTAAGACATAAAAGATCAAGATCATGCATTCAAATAGATTGAACATCTTGAAAAGACCTTAAAAGCATACTTTTTCAGATATTAGTAGAAATAGAGGCATAAATGGACTCTGGAAGTATTTTTATTTGAAATATATCATTTTCCTGATCAAAATGGTATATTGGAAGTTCTATTTGGATCTAGGATCATTAAGATACGATATTTTAAAGTTTTACCTTAGAATAGTGTATCTAGGCCGTCGAATTTCAATCTGAGGGTGAGAGAGGAGAGGGATTGGGTGAGTTCTCTTACTTTTGGACTCCATGGGCTGCTTACTGGTGCCAGCACAAGGCCTACGTGGCAAGGCCCATTACCATGCCTAACCTTAGAAAGAATGGCACTTGATGGCGTCATCTGGGCCGATCGATTGTATCGTTGGCCGCGCCCACCATCGGGCGGTTGGTGACTATCCACTCTTGCTGAAGCAGGCCACTATGGCACTGGAGAAGTAGTCATCCAACTACGCCCTACATCCACGAGGCCATATCGAGTCTAAAACAAGGTGAAAAAGGATGGAGGGAAAAATGCCCAACCTGGAGCATCAATGGTGGTGCCAAGAAGGAGGGGGAGGAGAAGGTGAAGTTGGGGTTGAATAAGGGATCGGGAGAGATGGGAAAATGAGGGGGAAAGAATGGGGTGGTGAAATGAAGTGAATTATGGTGTCCATTGGAGGTATGTGGGTGAGATTGGGATAGGTGGGGCACGAGCCAACCCAATATTGTCAAAAAGGTAGAAGAAGAAGAAGGAGGATTGTTAGAATGCTACCCAAATCCATGGTTGTAGATCCAAGGGTCATGGATCCATTTCATTAGATCGTGATCTCACATTGGTTCCCATACTACAAACCAAATCATTGGGAAAACAAAAATAGGGGAGTGGGCCACACACACGGAATCCCTCAGCTGGGTTCAAACCGGCTGGCCCAAAGGTCAAAACAAATGTGTAGAAGCTAGAAATTAGGGTTTCAAGGTATAACCAATTAAATTAGGTATAATTTCAGCATCTGAGATCCGAATTGAACAAAATTGGGTGTGTTGGAACCATGAGATAAATATCTATAATGTGAAAACAAGAATAGGATACAAAATTTTACAAGGATATCATCAAAATTCAAGTGAAAGGAAAAGGTGTATGATGTGAAATTAAATGATCTTTATCAACATGAGCATCATCAATGTGATACTTGCATAGTTGCATACTAGATTGACCAAATGTTCATCAAAACACATATATACATGAAATTCAAAGTGTGGACAAGAGAGATATCAAAATTTGAAGTCTCATATAGGCATAGAGTGATATTTTGTCAAAATCAATTCATTAATCGAGCATAAATTGACTTAAAGTCATCAAATTGAGGGTGATGGAGGTTACTAGAGCATATAATGAGTCAAGATGTCCATAAATTGGATAAGGGGGAATCCAAGTTATCACAAGTGTAAGTACATCTGGATAAGGGGGAATCCAAGTTATCACAGGTGTAAGTTATCACAAATGTGTAGAAGCTAGAAATTTCATGGGAAGTACATCTGCACTGCTGCCCTAAAGAAGAAAGAACCAGAGTTATACATCTTGAAGCAAGTTTCCTCATCCATTTCTGCTTATATGCAAATGTTTCTGCTATTAGAGCGTTATGCAGTTGGTTTAGGTGAGGAACGTAGGGTTGACCTTTTCCTCCAAGGGCTCAACTACAATGTGGGACGTGCTCTTATCCCACAACTACCCTTGACCTTCAGCAGATGGTCGATAAAGTGTTGGTCGTGGAATCATACCCAGGGTTTCAACCTAGGGATCTTAACAAGAAGAGGAAACATGTAGGAGTTGAGCAGAGAAGAGACAAGTGTGCTAAGTGCAATGGTTACCATCCTCCAGGGAAGTGCCCTCAAGAAAAGAACTAAGCAATGTATCAGCTTGACTATCGGGTTGTGGGCCATCATTGCAATGAACTTGGACATATTCGCCCTAGGTGCCCTCTGCTTCGTAATGGACATGTACCGGCTCAAAAACAACAACCTCAAGTGCCTCATCAGAACAATGGTAACAACAATGGTAAGAGACCTATGGAAAGGTGAGCTGGAAGAGTTTTTGCTTTGGATGGTGAAGAAGTATGTGATGATGATCAAGTTGAAGGTAACTCTTAGTCCTATAGTAGACTTTCAAGTTATGTTTCCTTTTGCATGATATATATATATATATGAAAGAAGTTACATTTGTAACTATAGTTTTGTTTGGCTTATTAGGATGCATATTTTAAAGGGTGGTAGATAGTTGTTTATATTTTAAGGACGAAATCTCTTTAAGGGGTGGTATGCTATAACATACTTAAACCTAGGAATTAATCTTATTCTAGGGTTAAGAACTTAGAACCCTTAGTTCTTGGAGGTTTAGCCCAAACAAGGATTAGAGTATGCTCTTTAGTGACCTTAAATATATTAATGCATGCATAAACCACATTAAAATGTATAATCTAAATTAATATTACCCAATACCTTCAAATTAATCATAAAAGTAGTAAAAGATAAATAGGATATGTACATAAAAGACAAAGTGTCCATAATTGAGAATAATGAGCTATAATTCCACAAGATACGAAATAAGTAATCTTATATGGGATAATGGTGGTGTAGATTCATTTTAGATTATTCATATGCCTTAGGGTGCAAGGAAGAGAAAAAGGGAATCAAAGATAATGCTTAATACATGAATAATGAGATAATAGATTATTAATGGGATAAATAATGAATAATGTGTTAAAAGGACAAATTATTTGATAATAATAACCTCAAATTCGTTTTCTTGGGATATGCTTTGGCTTGGAGACCAAGTTTCACCAATTCAGGATAATAATAACAATACCTATTTTATTTAGAAAAGAAAAGGGTGTTTTACCTTACAGATATTAAATAAAATATTAAATGAATTCAAAAGTGAAAAATAATTTTAGATTCGTAATCTATATAATAAAATATACCTTTGTGTAAATTTCCACTCAATTTGGAGAAAGTTTGATTAAAAGGTGAAATCAGGAGAGAGAAAGTGTATAGAACCTTTAAAATATTAAGTAATTACAAAAATAACTCCAACATGTAAAACTGATGGCAAATTCGTATTCCACATGTTAAATAAGACTTGTGGGTCAAGTTTCATAATTTTTGAATAATCCTAATGTCATTAATGAAGGAGGAAAGAGAAAATAGTAATTAATTTATTTGACACATTAAAAGTTGTCAAAAGGCAAATCTAATTTTATATTTGGATTCTACATATCAGTATTATCCACTTTGCAAAATTTATCCAATTTAGAATTTGTTTGATCCCTCAAATGAAGAGAGAGAAATTCATTTAATACAATATGTATCACTTTAATTGATTTTGATTTGGATAAGGTTTTCTTATTTGATCTGGCGTGTGGATCCCAGTCGTTGGATTTCGATCTGATGATCCTCAGATCATTTCCTACCCACGGTCGTCCTGCTATAGTGCCATTGGGTGGGTTGCTAAGAGAATCCCACTTTTCTTAGTCTATATACGTCCTTTTTTTGTGATTTCTTTTGCATTGAATTCATCGAGATGTCCCACACACAACAAACTCTTACATGATTTCTATATCTTCGGATCCAAGAAAACACCCAATGTTGGCCTCTAAGCTCTCCCACGGCTATAGTAGTTTCATCCTAAAGCTCTACTCTATAAATAGGGGACTTCACCCCCACCTTCGCCACACCTTACCCTAATCTTCCCTACTTTTAATTTCCTTGATCGAGTTTCATTTGGTCGTGGGATACCCTATTTTTACTTGAAGCTTGCGGTGGACACTCCTCCCTCTTCTCTTCGTCTCCAGTTTAATTGAAGGTACCATCTTGTTCAGTTTGTTTCTCTCTTCGTTTTGAGCATCTGTGTGTTGGGTTTGGTTAAGTATAGCCAAATTGCCCAATTCTCCCAAACCATCGACCGAACAGCTTCACGAGTAGGTCGCATAGGCAAGGAGGAAGAAGGCCTCCTATGATTTTACCGTTTTGCCCCAACGTTGGTTCTTTTTTTAGTTTTGACATCGGGGGAAAAAATGTCTTTACGCCATGGTGTCTTTTGTTTGGGCGAGTCAAGGCTATGCCTTTGACTCCTAACTTGGCCGAGTCTGATTGGGTCAAATCAGCGGATCGACCCACTCTATTTCTCGCTTATTTGGCAATTCTTGAGATTCCAATTGGTCGAGCTTTGAAAATCCATAACTAATTAATCCCTAATCAGAAAAGTATGCATAAATAGTCAATAAAATGAGAACAATGTAAGCTTTCTTTTGGTAAGGGTTTTGTTGCCTGAATCCAATGTTTTATGATGAGTGGTTTTAATAGATCTAATTAATAAGTTAATAATTTGTATAATTCATAACTAATAAACCCTTGGGACCAAAATTAAAAGTAAAATATGTTCTAGACTCAGAAAAATATGATATGTCTTGTAAAATAAATTTGACGCCTGTTTTGACTTTTTCAAAAAATTATTTTTGATTCAATTAGCTAAACAAATCACCAAAAATAACCCTAAAAGTCAATATATTCAAAATACTTAATATTATATGTTATTTTGATCTGAAAATCCTAACTAAGATGATGGTGATGTTTTCAAGACCTAAATCGGTGGTTGGTAGAAAAAGTTGACAACTTTAGAGTTTTGAGTTCTTAATTAATGCATATAATGCTAATACATGTATATGGTTATTATAATAGGACAAGTGGACACTAATCTTGCTTATGATTTTGGAAAGTGTTGTTTTAAGACTTTGTGACAGGTATGATTGCATCCCACATTATTTCTATATTGAGCAATTTCTAATTCTTCTATCTAAATGTATGTTAGCATCTCCTGTTTTTCTTTATTGAGCAAAAACCTAAATTGTCTTTCTCTTGGTCCTATGGACAATAACCAAAAAACCATATCTTTTCCTCTTGAATATTATGCTTCATGTGAAGTATCCTACTTGTTGCTGATCTTGTGATCATGATATCTTCTATGACTTTCTTTTGTAATCTTTATTATGACTTGTTAATTATGGAACTCAATTTGTTGTTATATGCCCACTTTGAGGTGGTTGATAAGGATGATCACTTATGTGGTGATTAATTTGTCAAATCTGACTATACTTTTACTTGCTTCCATATTAAGCATGTTGTGTGACTCAGTAGCCCTAGAGTAATATAATTTGTATTGGTTTTGGGTTATGTTCCCTTATTATTTATTTTGGGATGGTGGTTATGTGCCCCGTACCTGGGTTTCAAATTTATGAGGTTTGGTCCAACATTTAAATATGTTGGGAGTTTGGTTATGTGCCATTCTCTATCAGGTTTCAACTTTATGAGCGTTGGCCTCCAATTGTTATTTATGTTGTTCTAGTGCTATATTTATCTCACCTACATGCAGGTTGTTATGGGTTTTGTGCCCTAAAAATATTATGTGTGATTTTGTGGAACCCCTTTTATTATTGTTTTAATGGCAAGTATCCATTTTATCATATGTTGAGACTCTTTCCTTTTATGCCCGATTGGGTAGTTATTATCTTTTTGCATGGGAATCCTTCTCTACTTGTTGTACCTTTTTCTTAAAATATAATGCTCAATTCCTTTTTAGCATGCTGATACCAGCATTTTTCTGATATCCTCTTTTCTTTTCCTTTTGTCGGGTACGCTTCCAACCCTAGGTGTTAGACAAGGAGAAAGAGATCTAGGAGGACCTAAACCACATCAAGGATAGTTGACTTCTTGGGAGACATTGCTTGAAGTTGTTAGGTGATTCTCAGCTAGTTCTACATATGTAGTTAGTTTTCCTTTATGTCACCTTGCGTAGTGGGAGTTTAGTATGTTAAGAAGCCTTGTAATGGTTAGATATATCTTTCAATTCCGCTGCTAATTTGTGTTATGATACAACCATGTTAAATAAATTTGGTTTCATCCCCTTTTGAGAAGAAAACAATTGTTGGTGGATGTTGCCCTCTTTATTTTTTTAGGGAGTGGATCCCTATGGGATCCAACTCCTTATAGATATAATATCTTGGACATAAACCATACCATAGGGAATGTTAGGGTTAAGCCCACAAGGTGTTCTGTTGATGCATATTGACATTGATATGATAATTTGTTTTACAAATAAGAGTTAAAATGATTTTATGACAAATAAATCACTGCCCGATTGTAACCACATATGCAAAAGTTTAATATTTTTTAGTATAACTATAATATTTTCTCTTATACTATAATTGATGTGTTATTTATCTATGACATAATATCCATGTGGATATCTTTCTCCTCCTTCCTCTTTCTCTATATAAAAGTATATATGCATATATTTATATATATATTCATGTATATAATTATAAATATATATATCAATATATCTATATAAGTACATATATGGAAGCTAGTTTCAATACCTACATGGGTATTAAAATTTCACTATGCCATTGGTTTTGTTACAGAAAATTAGTATAGTCTTGCATTTGTGGTTATCATTGGGTGGGATTTGTTTTTGTCATAAAATCATTTCTATATTATTAAAGATAAAAAATTTCACATTTACAATATGTGTTGTACGTTTGTAATTTTTTTCATTTATATACAATGTTATGCTTCCAATTATGAATTCACATCCACTAAATGAGCTTAACCCATGTTATATACATGTATGTATATGTGTATATACATATATGTATATAAGTATATATATGTATATGTACATACATATATACATATATATAGAAATATAGAGTTATACTAGAATACACTTAATTGAAGAGAATACACAATGCACTAAACTCTTATTATATAATCCAATGACTATTTCTAAACCAAACCATTGGTATTATTAACTGTTATGTGTATAGATTATATTTAGTCTTTCAGCTCATTCGAGACACTTATAGGTCATACATCCAAATACTAAAAAATGATACACTTGAACAACTTTATGTACATTTGATTTTTTTATTTTTGGTTGAGAGTCTTACAAGCGTCCAAATCTGGTCATGTTTTGTAATAATTAGTGCATTTCAAATTGTGTCTTCACATATAAACAACACTTAAGTGCACGATGAGATATGCACACTTGAGTTTAGTTGAGTCAGATTCTCTCTAAACTTTTCCATGTATATTGTATTTATGCATATATATGTGTATACATGTATGTATAAATAAATATATACATAACTATATGTATGTATATATATATATATGTATGTATATGTATGTATGTATATATATGAGATTATCTTTAATACTCACATGGGTAGCTACTCACTCTAGAAATAGTTACTTTTTCTTCTTCTTTTTTACTTTATATATGTACAAGGTTGCATTACCTTCCAAATAGTTACATTACATGCATAGTAGTTACAATTGTAAAAGATGTATAATTATGTATTTATTCTAGAATTTTTCCAGTGTATTTTGCCCATTTTTACCTCTTTAGTCGAATCGTTACATTTTGAAAAGATAGTTACTTCTGTGACCAGACAGTTACTTTACTGGCTGAATAGTTGCTTTTCTAGATGCACGATTAGTGAAATCCTAGTTACCCATGTTTTCAATGAATGAACCCCCTATATGTGTGTATATGTATAGATCTCTCCTATATATACACACAAATATACATACATACATACATACATATATACATACATACATACATACATCTATATAGGATGTTCCCTCCACCACAGGCGTGGGATAGGAGGGAGAAATCTTTCTCTCTTAATCTGATATATATAGGACGTTCATTCATTGCATGTGCGGGTAGCTACCCACTCCAAATTTGGTTACTTATTTTGGAGTTTTTTTACTTTGCACATGTTTCAGGTTACTTTACCTTGCAAACTGTTATTTTTCATGCATAAACAGTTATATTTGTAATAGATGTAATAAATGTACAATTTTGATTTCCGATCAGCCTCCACTGTCCCATATTGAAGGTGTACCTTGGATTCGACCCTGCTTCAATCCCCGGGTGGTTTGGGACTCTTTTCTTTGGCATAAGATGAGATGTCCCAAATGGAGTTTTTGCTCCTACAGAGCCATCATGAAAAGGTTGCCTACCAAGGATAGGTTAGCCAGATGGGGTTTGAATTGTGATCCGGTTTGTTTGCTTTGCTCCGAGGAGAATGAAACACATGGGCATCTATTTTTTGGCTGTAGGTATTCCAAGTACCTATGGTGTAGAATGGCTCTGAAATGTGGGTGGGGTGGTTCACCACCTGATAGTATGGATGATATCATTCCTTGGATGTTTGAGAAAACTAGAAGGAACATCAAAGATAGATCCTTGGTGGGCGTGATCTTCACGAACATCATCTACCTTGTTTGGGCGGAAAGAAATAGCAGGTTACATGGTAAGAAGGCCTGCGATAACATTTTGGGTTTTGAGATGGTTGTAAATAGGTTGAGCTGGCATGTTAGAGCCATGTCGGACCTCTTGCTAGGGGTCAGTACTCTTATAGCTCAGAGATGGGATCTTGCCTAGATCTTGTACAATATATGGGATTTTTTGGCTTCCCTTATACGTTTTTGGTGTTTAATAATATTTTACCTTATCCAAAAAAAACAAATGTACAATTACATTATTAATCCTAAATTGTTACTGTGTATTGTACCCAATTTTATTTTTTTATCTGAATTGTTACTTTTGGTCAACATAGTTATTATTTTGTCCAATGAGATACTTTTTTGACCAAATAGTTACTTTTCGGGCGGCATAAGTAGCGAATTATAGGTTAGCCACACATGTATTAAATATAAGACCATATATGTATACTTATATTATATTTATACATATATATGTATAAATAATATATATACAAATTTATATAAACATATATATGTATATATATGTATATATAATCTAGTATATATAGAGACAACCTTACATGCTAGTGTTGTTAATATATCAAGGTTATTTGGTTGAGGAATAAAAAATTATTCTAATCAACTTTATAAAAATATAAATTATGCAAAAAATTAGCCCACTCATGTGTTTAAATGTCACACATCCATGATTGAAAATATCAAAGTATATAACTATTTCAAGTGAATCATATTGTCATATTTATTTACATGACAAATAAGTGTCAAAATGTGCTCAAAATATTTCATATGAGCATGATATTCATAAGATATTTATGAAGATCAATGTTTTAGTTTAAAAAATATCACATTATTTAAAACAACTTGAGTGTAGTGATTCTAGCCTGAATTCCTCTCTCTTATATATATATATATATATATATATATATATATATATATATATAACCATCATGGTTTATTGATTATAGAATTATTGTAACATCCATACATGATTTTGTCATGCTATGGTGAAGTTCATTCTTTCAAATTTGGCTTCATTTTATGTTTCATTCATGCCATTAACTTAATTTTGTAGTACTTTGGTAACATAGCTAGGTTTGAAGTTATGTTTGTAATTATTTTTATATCATTTGGACTTTTTTTACTCAACTATTTTTCTTATTTACTACATTTATGTTTCTGAATAGCCATTGACTGAAATATTTTTCGCAATCATAGGTTCAGAAAAAAGACATATTTCTAATCATATGCTTTACCTTAATTAGAGGTTTTATGACCCATAAAACTTCAAATCATTATTGTTACTTGGTTTGGTGAGGTTCTTCCTTTCACATATAATATTTATCTTATGTTTTCTCCACCCAATACATGCATGGCTCCCTATTTTTGGTAGAATATCTAATGTGTAGCTAGTTTTTCTTTGGACCTCATTCATCGAGATATTCTCTTTTTGCTACACCTATGTTTTCATGTATGAATTTGTTTTCATTATTTCTACTAAGATTACACTCTGATTGGATCTATATGTGTATATTATATTAAGTGTCATCCTTATATGGATTTTGACTCCCCTACCTCAACATATTATATTGCCCAAGTTTTGTGTGGATTGAGTGTTCTATACTTTGCAATACTACATTCTTATTTGCTCTTTCACTTATTCAAGAAATTAAACATGCACAATACAGTAGGAAATATATTTATTTTGATACATTTGAAGTTTCAATATAGAGAAGGCATAAAGAACATCTAAGGAAAGGCAACTGGGGCAAAGAACCCACAAAAAGGTATAACAAGGGATCATTAGATAATTATTCAAAAGTGATTTTAATGGATTATAAATGTTATATCTCTCATATTTCATCAATTATGGACATGTCCATTAAATTCACAATTTTAATAAGATAGAGATAGATGTCTGAGTTCATTATCTTACATTCTCATAGTCTAACCTTCTCAAAAAAATTGACCAAATTTTATATGGAACTAGTATTAGAAACTAGTATATGTTCAAATTCTAGAAATTGACTTTTAAATCCAATGGATTTAGATCACAAAATTATCTAGTTAAATACGTTATAATTTTGGTTTCAAAAATATGTTTTTCCTAATTTTAATGTATAAACAAGTGGTTATGGTTTTATTTAAGTTAGTGTAGTAATATGAATTTTATAATTCAAAAATCACTGCAAATGAAAAAAGTGCCCTCACATCACAAGTTAAAACTATCACATGACGAGGCACATTAGTCATCTCAACCCCACAAAACCCTTATGACGAAAGAAAAATAGGGGATTAAAAAGATCATACTGGTTTAATCGAAGGTGTGGAAAAAACTATATCAATTCTTCTTCCTTGTCCATAAGAATAGATAAATCTACGACTCAAACCACAAATGAAATCCCAAGAAATCATGCTATTAGAGTACCAACCAAGTGCACAGGTCAATTCTCCTTTCTCTCAGAATTGTTGTGACTCCTTATCGGGTTACTGAAATGGTCGAGTATATAAGAATGATCCCACACCATTAACAGATGGAAAGAATCAATGATAGAACATAAAACAAATTAAAAATCAAAGAAACATGAGGTCACTATGACATTGTAACACTCTATAAAACCGAGAAGGGAAATCCAATGAAAAACATACCCACACATTATCACTAGTCAATTCTAGAGTTGGAAGGGAGCCAGTTCTAGAGAGATTTTTTTGTATAATATCCAAACTATCACTAGTTCATCAACTTGAACCATAGTGAAAAAATGGAGAAATGGAAATGGGGATATCCTTGCAATTACGGAACAATAAGTATAAACTTATCATCGTGAGAAGGAAGAAGAAGAGATATTGATGAACTTTTCTGGAAAGTGCAAGTTAATGAGAAGAGAATTATGCACTCAACTCTTACATTCTAAAGTTGATAATTCCTAGAAAAACCTACACTTCTCTCCTCTTAATTAAAAGTTTCAAAATTAAGCATTGACATTATTAATAAAGCTCTATTTGAGCTCTTTAATCCAACTTAAATAAAAATGAGGTACGAGAAGTGAAAAGAAGATAGAGCAGGTGATAAAACATTGAAATTTGTACCAACAACAACAACAATTAAACCTAAAATAAGTTCTAACCATAATTAATCCCAAAAATGAAGAACATTGTAAATTCCTACCACTTAGGATCACTTCATCCAAAATTGTCTAAATTTTCTAACAAAGGAAGAAAGTATGGTTTGAAATCATGAAACTTGTGGCAGTGAACATACATATAAAGTTACAACATATAAATCAATTGTTTTGTAGAAAAATGAACACAAGAACCACAATTTATCAAGCAATCTACAACAAACCTAGAAGTTATCTGACTTCCTTGTAATTCAGTTCAACATACATGGTAAACTTTCACAAACTAAGTTATAGAATTAGTCAACCTTGGGGTCATATTAGGTCCCAAGTTGGTCTGAATTGTTATATGTTAGTCGTCTCCTACTGCAAATGTAGAAAACACTAAAATTCATATGCAAACCGATTTCAAGCAATACATAATGCAAGATTTGTGTGATCTTGCAAAGTCATTTAAGTTTAGTATTACACCATTAAAGTCACGCAGTTGAAATAATATGAATTACACCCCACACTAACACATTCCAAAGTCTATATATATGTCTAAGGGCATCTTTTTCAATCATTTTCAAATGTAATGAAATTATATTATCTACCAACTAAGGATTTTACTTCTCAAATCATCTGATAAAATTCAAATTACTGAATAATTATTGGTATATCATTGCCAACTGATATTTGAACTCTAATACTAAAGTAGAGTTTTATTATATACTTCCCAAGAAAATACTATCATATACATATATATATTGTAAGACCACCTAGTTTTATGCTTGATCTTTCTTTCTTAGCATAACTAAATGCTTTAAACCTTAATATAATCATGTGATGTGCCCTAATAACATGTGACATGCTTATGTTCTCAGTTTTGTCTAGTTTGAATGTTGTTTGAGCTAGTTATGCTACATGTGTGCTTGTTTTGGACCTAATTCCAATTTACCCATGATTAGGGCTTATTTTGCAATTTGTCACATTCTTGATGTACCTCACATGTTTTCATATTATGTTGATGAAATTTTAGATTGGGGTGCCATTTTTTACCTTGGTTGGATATGATGATCCCGTCAGTGGTGATTAGGGTTTTCCTTGGATGCCTTAGTTAGGATGTTGACCCCTTTGTGTGTGGTGACAGATGTGCTTTCCTTTGGTCTTGTTTGTAGATGCTCAAGATGTTTGGACAGGTTCTATAATCTTGGAGATATTTTTCCCTTGGACCTTGGTCACTATGATCACCATGGTCGCTATGTTTGATCACCTTTGGTCGCTATGCTTCTTGATCACCATGGAGATAGCGGTTGCTATCTTGTTTGGTCGCCATGATTCTTATTCGACCGAAGTGTTTTGAGGACCAATATGGTCACTATCTTTACTTGATCTTATCACATTTGATGCATGCATGGTCTTAGTGCTTGCATGGTTGATATTTGTGGGACAAGTGGCAATTATGTGCATGACACCTAACTCTCTCTACCTCTCTCAACCCTTGGGTATTTATACATCTCTCTTTGCATGCAAGTGATCCTGTTTACCCTCTCTTCTTTCTCTCATCCTTGGATCTAGTTCCTCTTTGGTGCGTGGTGGATAAGGAGGTACCAAGGTTGAAGAAGGTGGTTGTTTCCCCTTGCATGTGTGGAATTAGGGTTGGATCAACTCATCTTTAGTGATCCTTTGATACTCCTTGATCTTAGTAAGTGATTATCCTTCATGGTTTCATTTTATTGCAACCGTACCCCTCTCTTTCTTCTCTTATCTGAATGCATAGTTCTCCATGGTAGTGCTTATTGAGGGACTTCTCTCTTCTTGGCCAAATCCACAGTTCTCTATGGTAGTGCCTAATTTGAGATGAAGATCTCCTCTCTTCCCTTTCTTTTCAGCCTAGATTTTTATTCTCTCTTTCTCAAGCTTCCTTTAACCTAGGTTGTTCTTCCTTCTTTGATTTCATGTTAGTTTGGTAGTGGAGTAAATTCATATTTGGTTTTCCTCTCTTTCCTTGGAGCTTTATTGCTTTTTAGACTCTCTACATCATAATCTAAGGCGAGTTATATAACTCTCCCCTCAATTATTGTTTCCCTCATCTTACATGTTAATGATCTACACTAAAAACGTGATTATAAGTATTATGGTAATGGTATCAAGTTCTAGTCTAGTGCACGAATATCTTGTTGAATATGGAGGTTTGATTCTTACATGCATGTACTCCATGTTGATTTTCTTTCTCTTATCATGGTTTCTATGTTGTCCCTTGTGACAATCATAAGTAGGGTTTTTGTTTTTGTCTCCTTCATGTAGTTTACACCTTTATGACCCTTCATATTATTGATGATTAACCAAATGTTTTGGTCACTATGTTTTCCTTATGGTTGCCAATGTAAGCTAACCCTAGTGGTCTCTATGTATGGAACTTTTCATGTTGGTCGCTACATTGAGGTGATGTTTGTAGTCACTGTGACTTTGATTTCTAGGTCTCCATCTTTGAACCATGTTGTTCAATGTGGTTATTTCATATGGTTGTCATGATCATGGTTTGTTTGTGGTCTCCAAGTCCATAGTGGTCGTTGAAGACTTGGTTCTAGTTTAGTCGCTAAAACCCTAACCCTAATTCCCTTGGTTGCTATTATAGGCTGGTACGTTTCTATCAATGGTGTTCCAAACTACTCAATTGGGATTTGAATAAATGAAACTTCACGAGCAAACAACACACATGTGGATTAACTTTCAAAATTTATAAAGACATAACTTAACACACTCACATAAACCAAAACACTACGGCTGCAAGCACACAAGGTCGTGTCATAGTATAGGTATGGTGGCAAGTATAGGGTCGATCCATAGGGAGAGAGGGGGCACTAGATCTAGGTTAGTTTTAGGTCTAGATTCCTATTGCAAAGTCTAGGGTTCAAGGGTTTGAAGGTTTTTTTGATTGATTACACTAAGTTGAGCAAGAAAGAAATTAAAGGAAGATAAGCAAGAACAAAACCTAAGTTAACCATAGACAATTAATTCTACTTAGCAAGAAAAGACAAGGCAAGGCAAGGAAAGAGAACAAGTTATGCTAAGACAGGGAAGAGGAAGTATACACTACAGTAAGCTGGAAAACATGGCAAAAGAGCAATTAAAGACCTAAACTAGAAAGAAAAAAGGAAGAACAAGGCAAGAAACTAACTAACCAAGTACAGAGCTAACTACACTAACACTAAGCAAGAAGGAAATTAGGGTTTTACAGCAGTAATGGTATGTTTGGGATGTTTGGGGGATGCACTTATCAATTACATTGTGGGATGACATGTGAACATTATGATTTCATTTAGATTATCAAACCAAACAACAAGCTAGAGTCTAATGAATTATCCTAAACTACTAACTAGCCATGGATATGCTAGGTCCTGTATAGGGGAACTAGTCCCTAACACCCCTACTACCCTTGTGAGGCTCAATTGGGTTAGGGTTTAGGTGCAATTCAATTAGACTCTAAACAAGCCTAGGTTTCTAGGTTAGATGATCTTAGCATGATTAGGGGCTGAGGTTAGTAATGGGAGTGGAAGTGAAGTTTTAGGCCTCCCATCACCCACATTCTAGCCTTGAGAAAGCTCCATGCTAATCACACTAAATTCATCTAAACTAGCTAATTAGATCTTTCAAATAGGGTTAGGAGAATTTATTAGCATGTAGGAAGATGGGTGGCTAGCTAGTGATCCATGAATTGGACCTAGGAGTGATTCCCAAAATTCACACATATAAGAAATTTCCCTAAATTCCTAGGTGATTTCAAGCACAAACCAACAAGCAATTCAGGAAGAGTGAATTAGAACTAGAACATAATCATTAGAAAATGAAATTACAATGTTTACATATCATTTTCCCTCAACATGGTATCAAATTAACATTTTTGACCCCAAACAACCCACCTAAGGGGCCTAGCTACTCATAGAACATGAAAATACAAAAAGAAAGGAAGTAGAATGAGTAGAGGAGTGAAAAGTCATGATGAGATCAGTGAAGACTCCTCCTTCTCCACCTCCTAGAAGAAGCAACTCGAGCTCCCTCCTCCAAGGTAGGTGAATGGCATGAATGTATGGTGGAAAGTGGCCAAAATACTAGAAAACTAGGGTTTTGGAGGTGGAAATAGTGAAATGGAGATGGAATGAGGTGGGAATGGATGGAGGATGAAATGGGGAGCCTAGAGTGGTTGTAGGGTATCTAAGGGTGGCTAACATCAACCTCCAGCCACCACCAAGGTTTATATAGGGGTCTAGGGGGTCTAGGGTTAAGTGGGGGCAATATGGGTAAAGTAGTGTAGAAAATTGGGTAAAATTCTAAGTAGAACCGCCATGGTGGAAAACATGGACATGGTGGGCAGTGAGTAGAATGACTGTGGTGGATGGAAATGGCCATGGTGGAAAAATAGAATGCAAAGGGGAATTTTAGGTTTTTGGGGTTAGTAGCACGGCCGTTCTGGGATTTGCTAGCACGACCGTTTTGGCTAGAATGTCCATTCTGGTCAACTGGGTGAATTTTTGAAGGTTCGGCTGCTTGGGGCATGTCCCAGAATGGCCATTCCTTGGTAGAACGGCCATTCTGGGGTCCTTCCCTTGCAGTTGGATCTTGAACTTGGCCATCCATGAAGGTTATTTCTTTAATACATCCTTTTACCACTTGGGGTAGGTTGGGAGTGGTTTTGGCTTCATTTTGGGCTCCTCCAAGCTTGGGAAAGACCTAGATTCAACCATCATCTTTCTCTTCCATCAGTTAGTGTTCAAAGTACTCATAAATCATGCAAAAAGCCTCCATATCTACATTTGATAGTATAACACATATTGAGGGAAATAACATGTAATCTAACAACTGTAGATGTGATTTAAGTGCAATATGACACAAGATGAAACCCTAAAATAGGGCTTCATCATAGGCTGACCTTGCATGGTCTCTATGTTCTCCCTCATGGTTACTATGTTTTGATCCTTTTAGTGGTCGCTGAATTTGGACTTGCATTCATTATGTTGATAATTCATACTAGTAGCTATGTACCTCTGATTTGAACGGCCACTAACGATGAACCTAACCCTAATGGTATGTAGGGAAACTTACCCTAATGGTCTCTAGGGCAACTAATTCTAACATGTCACTAGATATGGTTCTATTATACATGGTCACTAGGGAAACCAAATCCTAGCGGTCGTTAGAGATAGATGCAACTTGTATCATCTCTATTCTCCCCTGATTTCATGATCAATAGTTTATGATAATGATGTTTAATCTAATGGCTTCCGATAATGTGCAAGGAGGAGAAGATTAGGGTTGAATATTTATTTGTTGTTGAATAAGAAGCATGGCTAATGTTTGTTCATGATAACACTTATGTGACACATATGCGGTGATTGTGAGCCTTGATGTGGCATGGAGAGATGATGATGTTCTTATAGGGAACAAGGTGAATGGTCTTATGACCTTGGTAGTGGATTTGTACCTTAATTGAGGAGGCATCCTCTATATGATGTGTTGATGTGTTGAGGGGTTGATATCCCATGACGATGTGATAACGGTTATGGCTTTGCGAATGGAATTTAAACAATGTTATGTGGTGATATGACAAGTTTGTGTCTTATACATTTTATATCTTCTAAAGTTGCAATCTACCCTTATCTTTGTAGTATCTTTTTAGGCTTTGCTTATAACTTGACTGATGCAGTTAAAAGACATCCAATTGGCTTAACTAATCAAGTGGAACCCTAATCATATAGTGTCATGTTCCATAGATCCACCCAAGTGTCAGAACTTGTTGTATGGTGAAATGAGTATTCCTTAGGGAAACTCGGAGTGCACACTGTTCAGTATGCGGGGTGCTTTGAGAGTACATCCTTGTCATCTAGATCCCAATTTTTAGGAGAGAAACTACAGTCGTGTCTCTATGATTATATATATATATATATATATATATATATATATATATATATATATATATATATATATATATATATATATATATATATGATGTGATTGGAGGACAACTGTGATAGTACCTCAGTGATAGGGTTTGTATACCATAGTTTCTAGCACCGTGACCTGTACCAAGGTGGCCTAGGTGTTTCATCTTGACTATATGTCATTTTTTACAATGTGACTAATATGTCACTGCGTTGTAGGCTCGTACTGACCGAGTAGTGTAGGAGAAGATCTTGGAGTCCAACTCTTCCTTGATCTTATATGGGACCGATTGTGATCAAGTGGTGGTCAGTTGGAGTTTGGGTGGTACAACTCAAATTCCCCATGGCTTAATAAAATACGTAATACAACCATATAGTATATCTGTTTAGGGTTAAACATGCTTCACATTGTATGTTTACTCTTGTCGTATTTCTTGTATTGCTTAGTTTCTTTATATTGCGGTAAGAGAAATCAACCATTATACATGTTCTTCATATTTCTTCTGAATATATAACATGCTCTACTTATCTGGTGTAGTAGCTTAAACTACTTAGCATGTGTAATCAGTTTAAATTTATACATTTAGCTGAATCTCATCCTATTAGTAATGATATTTCATGCTTAGTTATAATTTGTGTATCAATAGTTGTTGGCGGAGAGTTATATCTCTCGTTGGGACATGAGTCTCACCCTTGTGGTTGAGCACATCTTTTTAGGTGGTCGTGTGTAGCATGGTAGAGATCATGATGTTGAGGAAGAGCAGCTTGGAGATCAGTGAACCCAAAAGGTTGTATGTTTCTAGTGTTGTTGTTGTGTAGTAGACGCATGTGTGTCATCCATGTACTCTTAGGACCCGAAAGAGAAGTGTTTTGTAGATGATGTGTATTGATACATGTTTTGGCAGTATGCCTTGGTTGTATATGTGGCTTGTACATGTGAACATGTTACCTTTTATAATAGGTGTGTGGTAGTTGGCCGCTATACAGTTGTAAATATATGTCCTGATATGTGATATGGTACAATTTTTGTACCTTAGCGTAATATATTTCTGCATTTGGTAGTTATTTGAGGTCGGTTTTAATTTACCCTATTTTGTGGTATTATGCTTGTTTAGTTGTTAATCACACACTTTAGTTTTGAGTTATCTCATCGTGTGGCACCAGGTTGTCACTTATATATACTAAGATAAAAAAGTATGTAAATTGAATGATTCCTTTAAGCTAAAATTAGGGTTTTTAACCCAAAATTTTACTTGTTTAATCCTTCAATTGTATTTTTGATGGAATACTTAGTTAAATAAGCTTGAGCTACTTAGTTAAGAAGAATTAGGGTCATTAAATGTATTCCAATTAAAATATGACATATCCTATTGTATATTCGACTATTATGAGAGAAAGCCAAGGTTAAACTTGAATAAATAAAGATATGTCCAACTAAATATGGAAACATAGAGAATGAACAATATGTAAGACATATTTATAATTAAGAATAATCATATGAAGTAACTTGAAATTCTCACATCCAATGTTTTGGCTTAACCATGTATCACAAACCAAACAAAACTATTTTTGAAGAATCCTATTTCTTAAACATGTCTATATATATTATAATTATCCAATCACATATGACCATGTTTACATTAACAGAGGCATTCTTATTATTCAAATATACAAATGAATCAATTTCATTATATGAAATATTTAAAATAGACCATCAACTGACAAAGACCTTATTCATAACAAAAAACATTCTAAATAGAATTTGATGTAGTTCCTATACAAGATTGGGTGAGGGTTCCAAGATTATACCATATAATGAAAGAGGTTTGAACTTTTAACTTCAATTACTTGGTGTAGATTTGGACCGTCCAATACATGTCCCCATACTAAACACACTAGGCTCGAAATCAAAATTTATTTATAGAGACTATAGAGTTAGAAAACTACTGCAATAAGTATGTCTTATATCATGGTTTTTTTTGTGATAAATGACCATATGAGTACTAGAGTTCTTGTTTCTGAATATTTTTTTGTAAAAAATGCATGTATCTCAATGTCATACCTATGTTCCCAATTGCTCATGTTTCAAATAGATGTCACATGTGGGAAAACACATTCTTCCACAAGTGGCATCCTGATATAGAACATGCTATTATGTGACCAATACCCTATTGTGTACCATTTATTTAGCTGGAGGAGTCTTTATACACTAAATGAGGCCTCCAATGAAGTCTCTCATCTAAAACTAACTCACTTCACGAACTCCAATTGATGGTATCCATTTTAAAACATGAAGACATTTTGAAGTTTCTAATCTCATCTTCTCTCTCTAGTTTTTTCTAGGGTTTTAAAACATTGGAGGCAACATTGAGAAGACATGAGTTTGTATATTGTTGGCTTCTTATCAAATCCTATATAAATAGTAGTGGAAGGCCCAGGTTTCCCAAAAGTTATTTTACCTTCTTGGAGATTCCTCAAAGACTGAAGGATCCAAACACCAACTAGGACATGCATAACACGACAATAATCAAGTCCTTATTTGGTATAGAATAAGCTCTTCTATGAAGAACAAGTTCTTGACTTTTGAAATCTAATTTCACAAGTTAGGTTTATACTTATTGTAGGTTCTCAAAACAAACATTTACATCCCTATATCTATTTCAACAATTAGTTTAAAGTTCAAGCCATTCTTTATTCTAGCTATTTTTATGTTTATGAACTTATAGGCATGCTATCAACATGAAGATGGTTTGGTAATTAGTATTTACAATGCATAAGAAGCTATCATGTCTAGACATGCATCATAGATTGCAAAGCAATAGGATTAGCCAGATAAGGATAAAGAATAAACAACCAATGTCTTTTTGTCATGTAATACCTTTTTCACACATCATCTGTATCATGTTCAGTCCATATTCCTAGTTCTCTAACTAGACTAGTAAGTTACATATGAGCCCAATAACAAATAATAACACACATGATCATTGGCATACATTTCTCTAGTCTAACTATGAAGTTGCCTAGGATATTTCTCTCGATATAAAGGACAAATGAATCTAACTTCATTACTCACAATTTTAAAAATAATTTTCACCATACTCAATCACTGCATTTATGGCACCCTTCTTGATGATCACCTGAACAATATCAAACTATTTCAATCACCATGCCAACATTATTGTGACTATATTTCAAAGGATCACAACACCATTTTCATATAGGGAGCTGATTATTTATATAATACAATGTTCCATAATTCATTCTCAAGTGAGGGTTGTGCAATACACTTATTTTCTAACAAGTGCTTATTTGTCTAACTCAATATCCAATACTTATGACCCATGAGACTTGGTAATAAGTCACTACACATGCTATTATCATGTGAATAGTTTTATTCAATCCAAAAAATACCTGACTAGGGATACTTAATAATATACTTCTTAGCATGCACTGGGATCTCATACTCAAGTCATGTACTTGAAGTCCCTATGTCCATTAACCAATCATTCCAAGGACAACAACTATGTACATTAATAATTCAGTAACACACATGTATAAATAAATGGAACTATCTCAACTTGTACAATCAAAAGTACAATATATCTATAACAATACTCAGCTGATATGCTTCTAGGTAAAATACACCAAAAACTACTTATCGTTCATAAATGTAACACATTTCCTTCAAGATACTTGACTTTCACCTAAACCAACAAGATTTCATTACACGATAGTGCATAACATTGGCTCACCATCCATAGTTATGGATAACGAAATTTCTCTATATAATGAATAAATCTAGTTTGGAAAACAACCCAAAGAATTCATGTGAATGGATTACAAACCTTAGATTTTCATATCTCATTTTATGGTTAAGTATACTATTGTTGAAATGTAATACTTTAACTTATGTGTTGGTCTTACACCTTGAATGCATTATTAACCTGAGACAAAAATGATTCTTTAAGTTATTAAGAAAGAGAGGAAGGAACATATATTTGACATGCATAATATAATTTCACTCTGATGTTTCAAACACTTAACACTCTTGGTTCCGTTTTAATCCAATAAGGAATTTCACATATTATGTGCACTTTAACCAACAAGTTACAGACTTGAAATTTTGATATGATCTTGTGGCTTGTGTTTGGGTCAAGATGGGCATGAACCGGGGACAAGTTGACTTGAACTATGCTAGGTCAAGAAACCAGGCCAAGTTCTTTCATGAATCTATTTGGGACATTGCATGAAATTATGTCGGGTTAAAAGGATGGGCTGGCTTGTTTGGATAAACATTCATATGTTTTATCTAAGTATTAAGTTAAACTATGCTATGTTAGCTCGGTTCACAAGTCCTTGAAATGAATTTGTTTCCTAGAGGTTCTAAGGTAAGACTCGATGATATTTTGAAATTTGGCCATGAACTTGGGTTGTTGAGGAGTGAACCTGACAGGTTCATGAGCCTAAATTTACCAACCTTTTCTTGTCTTATTTTATCTTGGTTTTGACAAATTTGTCACATTAAACCTATGAACCCAATCATGATCGGGGTTGCAAACTGACTGTGTTTAAATTTATATATGTAGGCATATGAGTGAGTCATGTCAGTCTGTTTCATAATTTGTCACTTCATGTCTTTTGTTTCTCATTGTTGCAAATCTAGAGTGAGAGTTTCATGCATTCCTAAGCCATTGAGACCAAAGACAAGACTTAAATACATTTTGTGGTTATAATGAAGGATTCTTCCCTCCTATTTTATGATCTAAGATTGGTTTCTTATAGATATACATCTTCCTTTCATGTTCCTTCTATATCCCATCTACCCTAGTCTGGTCTCAAAGTGAAACATGTTTTAAGATTCTATTTTTCCCTTGTTTCCATGTTTTCTTTTTTAGCCACAGAGGTCATATATATGGTTTTTTGGGGGTTGATCTTCACCAAAAACAAGTTATTGATCATGTTTCTTGATTGAATCATGTCAAACAATGATCTTTATTTCTTTCTCTTCTTGTGTAAGGTAAGTAGATGTACACTTTGTGTTTTAGGTTCTATTTTTATTCAACCTCTAAAGTGACTAAAATTTTGTTGCATAAACCTCAAAAGCTAAAAGTCTCAGTTTGATGCTTGAAATCACACCTAGATATATATCTTTTTGCTTTGTTTTTGTGTGGAAAGATTTAATCTTGTTACTTGCCTTGATGTTTATGCATAATCTATGATGGAATCCCTCTAAGAAAATATAAAAGGCTCAATCATGCTCATTCTATGTGAAATCTGAACCGAAGATATCATTTTATCCCATTGTAATCCTCAAAGCATGATGTGAACATTTAGAACTTACTGATAGAAGAGATTCTTTAATGACAAAAGAGAGGATGGAAAGATGTACTTCATCCCTACTATAGATCCAAAAAACCCATGTAATATTAAAGAAGGTATATATGATATGATCTTGGCCTTATATGGGAATGTATATAAAATTTTGTGATTTATTACAAGTATTATGTTATGTATAATTTTTCTGTGATTGAGAAGTTTGCACCTTTGAGTAGGCCTTGTGAGGTCCGACTTAGAATTATGATCATGTTGGAACCCTATTGTTGTGAATTTTTGTTATCTATTAGTTTCTCATTATTGTTTTGGTGGTTCTTAATATATAATAAAAACATGTTCTATAGAGTTTCACATGATTACATCCATAATTCAATGTCAGATTCCTTATGATGAGAAAAGCATGCAATAATAAAAGGGAAATATAATATATATGTAGCTAGGTGCCCTAAACACTATTAGCCATCTCTAAGATGGTGAAACATGTTTGTCTCACTTAGGGTGAAGCCCAAGTGACAAATTGCTAGAGTGGAGTTGAACTTGAGTGCTAATATGTGGGATGTTAGAGAAAGTTCCACAAACATGGAAGGGAGAACCTAAATTGATGTGTTGTGAAATAAGATTAGGAGTATATCCCCAATGGAGATTATGCAACTTGGATAATGTAGTCCATCATGTGAACATGATAAGGCATGGTGCCTATGTGTTGAACCCCAACCTTGTAACATTTTAGAAATGAAGTACGGAGCCTATAGACCCTATCTTCCTAGAGACAAACTTTGGCTTTTTTGTTTGTCTTGGGTATCCTACTAATTCTGGAGGCATACATAGTGAGTCATGATTTTGAGCATATTGTGACAATATCTACTTGGATCAATACAAGTCAAGTAGACTTGGACAAAAGATGAAAGGAAAATCTGTTTGAAATGTATTTTTGTTAGATATAGGACAAATAGATAAAAGGGAAAGTTGTTTGAAATGTATTGTTGTTAGATTACTCTCATGTCATCTTTAGCAAACTCATGCAACTATTACATCAATTATCCTTAATTGATACCACTGCCTTCTTAATGTTATTAAGGACAAAGAACTTTGTATTTGTATATTGAATGTCATTTACTCACTTAGACATTGGCCAACAAGCTGACAAATAATTTTTTTAGAAACTAAGGTTGAGAAACTATCTACCCAACATTCCCCTCTAGACAAGTGACTTTTCCACTGCTAATTGAAGTTCTATAATGATGATGTTCATGTACTAAGGTCATAGGATGTACCCATGGGCGTTTTGTGATTTCTTTCAAGCACGATGCCTTGTATTTAGCTACATGTTTGCCAATTGAAGGTAGTTGCTTCTATTTTGAACATTGTTGTGGGAAGCTAAATGAGTCATGCTATGTGAACTAAGATGACTAAAAAAAGAAATTGGCCCTTTGAGTTGATGAATATACCTAATTGTATGCCATATGTTAAGATTTGTACTTCACTTGTTTTCCCATATGCAATTAGTGATTTTGATCATTTTTGTTCTAAAACTCATGTTTGATATTAATTATTATAGTGTAGTTGGTTATTGGTGCCAGGTCCCGACAATCTCATTTATTATACACAACATTTACGAATAAGGAAAAAGCTATGTAATCTATCCTTTATCAAACCATATGTCTTCAATGTGTCTTATGTAAAACAAGTATCTTCAATATGAAGGTCAAATAGTGTGATTTTTTTGCATACCAGGTAGTAATAGAAAATATTTCCAATCAATGCATCCATTTATTCATGATTTTAAAGAGAGAGAAAAATAACTAAATGTGTAACCTATTAATATGCATATTTTATATCATCTTTTAGACTACTTTTGTTGCATTTTTCAAGTAAATTTTGCCATTACATCACTCGTAATCATGCTAGATTCTTCATCTTTTTAGTTCTTTACTTGTTCCATATTTGGAACTGCATATATCATAACTAGACATCAACATAGGGATAAATTGATCATGATTCGACCTAAATCACCTTCCCCAATAATTCTACAAAGTTTGGAGCAACCTACTAAAATATCTGACAGAAATACGCCATATTGATCAACCAACACGGCGTGTCCATAGTAAGAAAATTTCATTCTATAAGAAAATAAATAACATGTTGTGTTGTCCAAGCAATATGTCGTGTCAGCTCAGATATAAAGAACTCAAAAGTCCATGTCTTCCAACAACATGTTGTGTTGACCAAGCAACACAATGTGTTCCCTCATTCCAGATTTTTTAGAGTTTCCTAACTTACACCACTACAAGAAAGATTATGAATATCGAAACCATGTCCTAGCACGATATGATTTGAGTTGATATAATTCATATTTTTTGACACATATAACTTATGTTAGGAACTTCGTAATTGATCTTAATTTCAAAATTTAGCTAATATTCTTATCATTTTTAGGTGATTTTTACTTTTTACTATCAAGCAAAATATAATGTGTCAATGATTGTAAACCCTACTTATTTGAAAGCCCTCATATTACATCATATATTTCCCAATTTGACACTAAATGAGCATCTATTTATAGCCATAATTTGTTGGTGTAGCTTCTTGCATGTCTCCAAACAACTCTATGATGGTGTTTATAGTATATATATTGACATCTTCTTGATGTTGGTGTATAAGTCGCAAACTAGTTATTTTTAGCACAAATAGTATATATTGCAGAAGCCATATTTTTTTTTGGAAACTCAGGTGTGACGGGTTAGAGAGCATAACGAATGATGTGAGCTAGCCCAACACAATTATACCAACAATTACAAGTGTTGGTATAGCCTCAAATATTACTTGTAAAAGTCTATGTCGACATTAGTTTAGTTAGAATTTGTTGGCCGATGGTATAACTCTAAGAGAATTTTTGGGGATATACGGTCATGTGCATGATTTCTGGTATAAGGCCATATTGTTTTAGTGCACCAACACAAAGTGTTGGCCGACCAACATGCCATATTTTTTCACTCCAATCTCCAGAATTCCCTAATTTTTAGCAACATGACTCATTGTCCAACTAGCACCATCGAGTCATGTTTAGTCAAAGCAATTCAAATTTAGAAAATTCAAGTAACATGTCGTGTTTGACTTGCCAACACGCCGTGTTACCTATAGTTTTGGCTGAAATCAGAAAAAAAATCATCCTACACTTTCAAAATAGGAACATAAATGACTTGGGATGGTTATCACGGGTCATTTGAAGCCAAATATGTCCGGAAAAGAGTAGAGAATAGTTTACAATGATTTTCTAGAGGAAGGAGCGGTTACCCAAGAGAGAGCTATCTTTTGTTCCAATTATTCTTCAACCATTACAGTAGAGATCTCTATTCTCCATTCTAGCCGCTCGAGAGAGAAGGTTGCTAGAAATAGTGATGTAGCAAGGCAGAAATTGCGACTGCTAGCTGAAGTTCTATATTATTCTACTATTTCCTTGGAGATTTTTTCTCTTTCCTATCTTTTACTTTGGCTTGCACCATTTTCCATTGCTTGTATCTGCATTCCTAGCCATGGACGAGTAGAACTTTGTTCTTGGGCATGAGAGAGTAACTCCCATGTCATAAATTATTTGAACATCATTTTCATATATAAGACTAGTTGTTCCATTTTTCTAAGATTGATCGAAGTTGATTTCTTCTTACATACTTGACTGACCACTTTGTCTGTTTGTTTTGTACTCTTTGTGTGATCAGAGAAGATATACACAAGAGTAAGGAGACGTACCTTAGCTGCACTTCTATGACCGTGAGAGTGACTGAGAAGTGTTGACGAGCAAAGTTTGTAGTCTAAAATTTAGTATAAGCATGGGAATGCTGTGTAGAGTTAGGTATGTCCTACACTACTAAGAGGTGGGTATAGGACATAAACCTCCCTTATATTGTTTCTAGCATAGTTGATTTTCATAGTTCATTGTGTTATGATTTGGATATGAAACCCTATTCTCAAGACTTTTTAATGCATTGAAATATTTTAACGATGTGAATGTTGTTGTAGTTTCATTAACTCTCTAATTTCCTTAATTTGCTCATTTAAAAATCAAACCATCCTTTAGAACCGATCTATATTGTTGAAATTTAATACTCTTATGTTTAACAATACTCTACTTGTTGGACAACCTCAATTACAATACACAGACATGTACACTTGTCAGGTAGTGTTTGAGATACAAATTTAATACTTGTGCACATGACTAACACCTATCATTTATCAATCAATGTATCCTCATTATTTTACTCAACCCATAGAAATTTGTCACTTGAAAACAATGATCTTTAATATAAAGGCCAAAGAATGTTCTTTTATTGCATGATAGTGATAAGTATAAGATCTAATGAGTCTTGATTCCCTATCTCTACTAGTCATACTACACTAAAACATAAGGTTCTTTTGGTAGAGATTGTATATCATTAAGTATTGACTTCTCCAAGGTTGTTGTGCCAACTACAAATCTCATTGTTAATAGTGTATATTCCTTAGTCTATTCCTTTTCATGCATTCAATAATGGTGAAGATTTGTTTAGGATTGTCCTGTGTTCAAATTATACTCTCACCAGGAGACCAAGTCCTCGTCATTCATGATGAACAATACAATTTTCACATGAATAATAAAATTTTTGCATGTAAGTATGAATTATATAAAAAAGGAAAAGGCTAAGTACACACAAGTAAATTCACACAAAGAACATAACTTGAGAATGACCAAAATCACACAAGTAAATTCACACAAGCTTTGGATGATTCAAAGTAGGCATGTTTTCACTTTTTCACTTGAAGACAAATCAAGAGAAAATGATAAATAAAGAAATCTACTCAATATAAACTCTTATACCAAGACTCACTAAAAACTATGCAAATTATCTTCAACTATTCGTCATTCACACAATAATAATTGATGGTGATAATATTAGCTAAACTGGTTACTAGTGTCGCTCAACTAGTAGACGGTAGGCAGTAGGCGGACGGAGGGAGAAGCTACTGGCATTTGGAGTCTCGATTCGGATCTACAGAGGTTGGAGACGAGAACCGCACATCTATTTACACTAGGTGCCACCGCGTTTTTGACACAGGTAGTTTAACTAAGTTACCCACGTGGGTACTGAATAAAAATCATATATATATATATATATCCTATATATATATATCCTATATATATATATATATATATATATATATATATATATATATATACACACACACACACACTCAGTCATTTTTTGAAAATTAGATTTCATCTACAATTGAGAATTGTGGTTATGAGTCAAAGAATCACTACAAAAAATTTGGCTTTTGTTGAAGAACATTTGTGAGGAACCAAAAATCGTGAATAATGATGTCCATTTGTGAGGGCTCATCCTTCAAATATGGGACCAAATCCCTCAACTGTGTTCTTGACATCGTTAGGCATTTTATGTGAACATTGGTCCCTCACAAATACATTTCTTACGAATCACCCCCTCAAAACCTCCATGCCAAATGTTCCCTCCATCTCATAATCCTTCCCTCCATTCTAAAACACTGAATCGTCTATCAAAATTAATGAAAAAATCACCCAGTCCCGACGGGCGCTCCTTTCCCCCTCATTTCCTTCGCACTCCTCCAATGAACCCTCCCCCTCCCGATTCTCTCATCGGTTCCTCCGCATTGGGTCATCCTTGACACCAATCGCCCTACTCGGTTGCTGTCGTTCATCCTTCGCATTGGGCTCATCCTTCATAACTCCTTGCCGCCGTTGACAGTTGCTGCCCTCCGCCATTGATGGTTGCTGCCCACCGCATTGGTCGTTGCTGCTACGCAGGCACCGTGCTTGATTGCCGCTGATCGCCCTGCTCGGCCATTGGTCGTTTCTGCTACGTAACTTGCTTCTTCGGCCACTGGAATCCTCTCTAGGTTCGTATCTTTTTCTGTTTTTCTCATTTGGGAGAGCACTAGCCCCCACTTCGACCCCTGATAGCCAAGATTGGTTCTTCCTCCAATGGGCTTCCAGTTCATACCTCATGTGTCCGCCTTATCTCCCCCCAATGTGATCTGCATAGGATTAGCTGGGTTTACTTAGTAAAAATACTAACCATATAGTATTCATATGAGTTATCTCCCCCTCCCCTAAGGGTTAACGTTCTCACGTATAAGAAACATATCACAATGTTGAAAAACTTTGACTATCCTCAGTTGAATGGAGATGGTCATACAGCAGTAATAGAGAGTAGTCAGGGGCGTGTTCAATATTTGGAAGTGAGGAAATAGCTCCTTGGGAGTAGCTACCATAACTAAATGGAAGGGAATCAAAGTTGTGATGTACATAAATTCCTAGGCTATGCATCTATAGTATAGCATCCTCATAATGATTTTCTATCATACAACTTTGTGTTTTGTCAATAAGAAAAGAATAATTTACTGATGTGATTGAGTAGATATAGTATTTGATTGAATATTGTCTTTCTCGAATATGTACAATATCTATTAATTGTACAAACTCGAATTTATGTATAATACCTACCATGTAATCCAAGTCATACTTGATCAAATATTACTCATATATAATTGTTGAGGCTCAAGCTTGGTTCAAAGCAATACACATGTGTGCATGTATGTTTAATTTTGCTACTCTGTTCTATTCTATATGAACAAGTGTTCTCATGACACACATATATATGGGTCAGAGCCAAAGTAGTTGATAATGAATGTATTAATAATATTCCTAGTTTCTTTGAAGACAGTATGAAGGAAATAAGCAATACCTCCTTTAAATCTATTATATGTATCCTTTACTATATCTGGTGGTATAGAAATAAGGTGATTTTTGAGGAATGGTTAGTCAATGTGAGTGTGCTATAGTCTATTATCCATAATGAGATAAAAGTGCTTCTTTACTAAATGAGCCCTGTGTTCTTTTTTTCTGGAATTGCTATGCTTGTGCTTATTTTCTAAAGATGAAGAAGGGTTCCATCTGATGTTACTGGTTTATTGATGTAGTGGTGATCAAGATGCTTGTAAACTGTTGTGCTGAAATGATCTTTCTTTTGAAGAGAAGTTCTAGAGGTGACCAAAGCATCATTCTGATTAAAACCCTTACATTTAAACCCATTCCTATAAACACATTTCTTATTGGGTGAAAATTGTAGATTGCTTTGGTGGCTGCATTAAATTCCTTCTCAAGGGAGGCAAAGCTTGGGGAGTTACATTCTTCTCTTCTAACTTAACATTGTTGGCTTTTCTTTTCCCATAGTCAATTTTCTTAGGAAAGATCTTGTCAAACATGTATGATGGAATCACCAACATGGGATTATATTTTTATCTTCCTCCATGCCAACATGGTTTAGATAGTTGACTCTCATGGAAATAATATTGTCATGGGGGGTCACTTGTACGAGTGATGTTCTATTTTCTCACTACGTTGTTTTTGAATGTTTTGTTTTTGGTTGTAAGTATAATATAGCCTGGTGTTTTTGCATTTTGTAGAGGTACACTAAGTCATTGTCAACATCTCAGAGGTTTGCTCTGGTTGATAAGTCTAGGCAGAAGCCTCAAGAACGAATGGGTGTTCTTAGTAATGTGGGTTCCTCCTAAAACAACAATTGGATATATTATATGTCTTTTTTCCTTTACCCCCTCCATCTAAAATAATACCCTTTCTGTAACATGTGGTTGTGATGTATGACCTAAAAGCCAATAACTATGGTAATGATCCTCGGCTAAGTGCAGCTCTGTACTTAGAGATTAATTAAAGGCCGACTGCCCAGGGCTCCCATGTGACACATCCATTCCTAATATAATAGTTGGCACTTTGGAGATATTTGGCATGGATGGAGGATGCTCAGCTGTGGTGAACTTCTCTGCATCTTCCATCCATGCCAAAGATCTCCTAAGAGCCAACTATTATATTAGGAATGGATGTGTCCCATGGGAGCCCTGGGCAGTTGGCCTTTAATTAATCTCTAAGTACAGAGCTGCACTTAGCAGAGGATCATTACCATAGTTATTGGCTTTTAGGTCATACATCACAACCACATGTTACAGAAAGGGTATTATTTTAGATGGAGGGGGAAAACAAAAAAAGACAAATATACAAATGTTGTTTTAACAACAAAGGGATCAAGGAGGAACCCACATTACTAAGAACACCCATTCGTTCTTGAGGCTTCTGACTAGACTTCTCAACCAGAGCAGACCTTTTGTTGAATGCATGTCTGAAGCTTTCCATGGTCATGACAGACATTCTATTGATGCTAAGTGTGCACAAAGATGGTATGCTACTAACTTATAATGATACATATCATACAAGTGAACCAGAAGTTACATTCATTTTACGCCCATGCTTTAGTGCTTCTATGCCCATCATTTGATTTTTAAAGATACCAAACTTATTTACATATCATTTCAGTTTCCATTGGAGACTAGAACTTTGTAATTCTACTATGTCCGCCAATAAAAAATTCTGGTCCTCTTCCTTTTCACTTCCTACTTCTATCTGTGATGAAGTGGAAATAATTATTATAAATTTCTTGTGGGGATAGTGTGAAGGCAAGAATGATATCCATCTTCTTAAGTGGGATTATGTAACCATCTTCTTAAGGTAGTCTATGGATCAAATTGATCCATGAGAAATACCTTCTTAAGGATTCTATCTAAAATATTGATATCTATGGTCAACTTTCTTGGTATTTAATTCAGATGATCATACATCTGAATTTAAAATCCTATTACGAAAGATTGCTAGAAACAACATCTCAGTGATGAATAACCTAAAAAAAGAGGGTTTTTCTATACTTCTATATGTTTTCTGTGTAGACGTTCTAATGAATTTATCATACATTTATTCTTTCATTGCCATGTAGCTGATTTCATCGGGGTGAGGCTGTTGAGTGTAAACTCATTGATAGGATTCCCCTGTATATTTACAAAGTTAATCAAAAGTATATACATTTTTAAATGTGTTTATTGTACTCCCAGGTTGGAGGCTATTGCTACTCATCTCTGCATCCAAATTGCCATTTTTCGAAAGTGGGTATTTTCCTCTTTTGATATCTAGCAGCTATCAATGAAAGTAATCTTTTTAGATGGGATAGACACTTCTACAATGTTTCTTTTGGGAGGAAACTTCTTTTCTTCTGTAGTGGTTGGTATATATGAATTGTTTTCTTCTGCTAGTCTATTGTTCTGCTGGTTTACAGTCTCCTACTATCATAATTTGAGTGTTGTGTTATTAACAAGATACCAAACAATGAAATTGTCCCTGTTGTCCTGGTCTGCATGTCATATGTTCTATCTTGGTTGGTGTTAAGTCTTATGCAGCTGACTTATTTTAAGTATTTCAGTTCTTAATTTTATGAGATGTTATACATGATATCATATACTTATATGTTTAAGTATTTCAGCTGACTTATAGGGACAGTTAGGTATTTGTCTCATAATGCTTGTTATAAGTAATAACAATATGTTGATATCAGATCTAAGAAGAAATAGACTGTCAGTGCCTTTATGCATAGAGATCTGCTACAATATTGAGATTCTATGGGATATGTTGGACATAACCCATAGCATCAGGACCACACACAACTTTGAATCTCCTTTGGTAGAGTCTAAATAGCCATGCGTCAAAATACTCCTTTGTAGTAGAGAGATTTCCTAGTTTGAGAAGAGAAGCTGTGTAGCTAGTATGACAGTATAAGTAGCCCCTGTAATCGAGTATATGTTGAGACATGTGAGAAAAAGTTAATGGATGGATCTGTGAACTATTATTGATTAGGTGGGTACCTATGCTATTGCAGTTCTTGAAGGATTTTTCTTGAAGGATGTTTCTTCTGCCTCTTTTTTTGCTTCTTGTATATTGATAGACTTCATGTATGTCTTCTTCCTTCCCTCCCCTTTTCTCTTTTTCCTTTTTCATGTTGTATATTCGACACCCTTTTGCTGCAATTGTTGCAAAAAAATCAGTCCTTTTATACTACTGTTTCTTTGATTTTTTTTCTATTTCCTCTTGTGTCTCCTATTCTAGCTTCTTTTCTTTTCTTTTTTTGCAATTTCTCCTTCATTTCATGTTCCTGCTATTGCATCTAAATTTTTGTTACTTCTATGTCCCCTCTTATTGCTTTTTCCTTGTTACTCATATCAGAAATTCAGATTCTTACTTGCATCTCCTGCTCGCACGTCTACTAGACTACTAGTATCACTTCTATTTGTAAGTTTTCTTCTACTTTTTCTTACTTATTCTTGCTCCTACATGACTACATCTCCTACATGACTACATCTCAAACAGCTGTTCCTCTACTTATTATATATTTTCCTTCATGTAGATGAATTTTCTAATAGATCGGAGTTGGATGTATATTGGGAACAGAGTGCGAAGTGATGTATTCAAGGCAGGGTTACGAAAGTTCATTGAGTTTGCTCTTATCCATCAGAGACCAACAAGACAGGGGAAATTAATATGTCCTTGCAAGGTATGTTTGAACAGATACCTTAAAACAGAGGAGGAGGTATTCTCACATGTATTACAAAAAGGATTTGTGCATAGCTATAATGTTTGGACGTTTCATGGGGAGGTGATTGGTAGGAGCAATCCTGTTGTGGCACCAAACATGCCTAGCACCGACAATATGCATCAGATGTTGGAGGATTTGTTTGGTATGGGTGACACAAAAAATGACCACTCTACTGAAGCTACAGAGGAACCTGCAAATGTAGATGCACAAAGATTTTACAAGCTACTAAAAGAGGCAGATCAACCACTCTATAGAGGTTGCACAAGTCATTCTAAGCTATCGTATTTGGTTGCCTTGCTATTTCTGAAGGAGGAATCTGGATGGTCCAACGATTCTTTCACAAAGTTATTACAGTTGATTGTTTTAGGATTTCTGGAAGAAAATTGTCTATTCCCGGAGACGTACTATGAAGCAAATATGATCGTGAAGGATTTACGACTTGATCATTCTACTATAGACGTATGTACAAATAATTGCATGCTTTTTCGCAAAGATGCGGCTTCAAAAGAAAATTGTGATACTTGTGGTGCTTCAAGATGGAATGAAAAGCAATACAAAACAAAGGGAAAGAAGGTAGCTGCTAAGTTCATGTATCACTTCCCTTTGATACCTCGGTTAGAGAGGCTCTATATTTCTTCATCTATTGCTAAAGACATGATTTGGCCATCAGAAGTAAAAGGCAAGGATGGTCGTATTCATCATCCTTCAGACACACCAGAATGGTTGTCTATTGATGCCAGGTATCCAGACTTTGCTGCTGAACCACGCAATGTTAGATTGGCATTAGAAACATATGGATTTAATGCATTTGGCAATATGAGTGCATCACATAGCATCTGGCCTGTGTTGGTGACACCTCTCAATCTTCCGCCTTGGATTCTTATGAAAGAACAATTTATTATGATGTCCCTATTAATCCCAGGTCCACATATGGTTGGCAATGACCTTGATGTATACTTGGAGCCATTAATTGAGGAGTTGCAACTACTTTGGGAGCTTGGAGTCAAAGTTTATGATGCATATAGAAAAAGGAACTTCACTATGCGGGCAATGATTTTATGGACCATTAACGATTTCCCAGCATATGGTGACTTATCTGGTTGGAGCACTAAAGGTAAGAAAGATTTGGGATGTCCTTGTTGTAATGTGGAGACTGTATCAAAATGGTTACAGTATGGGAAAAAGCAATGCTATGGTTTCCATCGACGTTTTCTTCCAATGAATCATCTGTATAGACGTGATAGGAAAAATTTTGATGGTGAAAAAGATTTTCGACTTCCACCTAAGCCACTATTTGGAGAAGATATACTGAGGCAATTTGATGGGTATGAAAATATCACATTTGGAAAAATGAATAAGCGCAAGAGGCTTGGAGATCAAATTCAACCATTACCTCCTGGTTGGAATAAGATAAGCATCTTTTTTCAGCTACCTTATTGGAAGTATTTATCTGTTAGACACAATCTGGATGTGATGCACATAGAAAAGAATGTGTGCGAGAATATTTTAAACACATTATTGGGTGATTCTAAGAAAAGTAAAGACAACATACAAGCTCGTCAAGATTTGAAGAAAATGTGCATTCGAAGAGATTTATGGCCAGTAGATGCAGGTGACCGCTATTACTTGCCTCCAGCATCTTACACCATGACTAATGCGCAGAAAGATAAGTTCCTATCTGTGTTAGAAAAGTTGAAAGTTCCTGATGGCTATTCTTCTAACATATCTAGGTGTGTTAGCAAATCTGATAGAAAACTTGTTGGGCTGAAAAGTCATGATTGTCATGTTCTTATGCATCAACTTCTACCTGTTGCCTTGAGACATTGCATAAGCTTAGATGTGTACAAGCCTATTGCTAATTTGTGCTCATTTTTCAAAAAGCTTTGCTCTAACATTATTGATGTGGAGGAATTCAAAGAATTGGAACAAGAAATTGCTGTCACTCTTTGCCAGTTGGAGAGAATCTTCCCTCCTTCTTTCTTCACCATCATGATGCATTTGCCCATTCATTTAGCTTATGAAGCCAGGCAAGCCGGATCTGTCCGAACTAGGTGGATGTACCCAATAGAGAGATACTTGAAGAAATTGAAGAAGTATGTAAGAAACAAAGCTAAACCGGCTGGTTGTATTGCTAGTTGCTATTTAGCTGAAGAAAGTTTGACATTTTGTGGTAGGTACTTGCATAATTTTGAGACAAAACTGATTCGCACTCCTCATAATGTTGATGGATATCCAATTAGAGTTGGAGTGTCAAGAAATTTCTACATCCACACTTTGGAACAAGCCCATCGTTATGTCCTTTTCAATAAAGAGGAATTGGATGTTTACAGAAGGTAAGATTTAATTACGTCCTAAAATTCTTGCTGATATTTGTATATATGTTGTACATTAATTTAGACACTTCTTATAAAGCAGTGAACACATGTGTATTCTTCAAGATATGGAACCCAACATTGCCCCACGGACCCTAGAAACAAAACATGCAAAGGAGTTCTCTAAGTGGTTGAAAGAGCATGTAAGTCTCAAACATAAATATTGTTGTCACTCTTAATGTTCAAGTTAGTGTAGATTACATTAATGTTTTACTTTTTTATGAAGGTAATGCAAATGCGAGAGATTAGGCTGAACAGTATTAGCGATGATTTGAGATGGTTATCCCAAGGCCCTTGTGTTGAGGGAATGTCTTATGAAGGATTTTTGGTCAATGGATATCGTTTCCGTTCAAAGCCCATTGAAAGTACATGTACTACACAAAATAGTGGAGTGTATTTGAGTGCTGACACTTCAAGTTATTCAAGTGGTAGAGATCGAAATCCTATAAATGCTGAAGTCACGTACTATGGCTACTTAGAGGAGGTTATTGAGCTAACTTATGGTCCAGGAATCAAAGTTCCGTTATTCAGATGTTCTTGGTATGATGAAAGCACTTCTAACGGGTTGCGAATTGATGAGTATGGGTTCACACAAATCAACACTTCAAGGATAAAAAAAAGGAGGAACCGTTTATCCTGGCTTCTCAAGCATTGCAATGCTTTTATGTGAAGGATCCTAATGATGATGATTGGTGCACAGTGCTAAAGCATCCTCCTAAAGATTATTCTGAAGTACCTCTTATTGAGAATTGTTTGACTGGTTTACAATCTGATGGTGGTGTAACTAGTGATGTGTCTTGGACGAGGAGTGACATCGGGGGATCTTTTGTTGATAGAACTAAAAAAAAGAATGATGGGGATAATGTTTAGTTCATTAATCTGTCTGTTTTGTTTGCAAGTCTAGAATAATTTACTTGGGGAATATGTTGTATTGCATTTTTTTGGCAAACTGTTACTATATGGCATATTCTTTGCAATTTATTTAGTCTTGTTTCATATACCAGCAAGTAGGACATCATTATTCTTTTTTGGGATATGAAACCAAGGTACTCTACAAGTTATATGTTTTTCAAATGCTGAATATTCATATGTTGGTGTCTCATATTCTCCGCAATTTATTTGTTTTTCAAATGTAGCTACTACTTTTGTTACTGACATTTCTGCACTAATAATCTAATTTTTTTTCCTTGTCAATTGAAGGATGGCAGGAAGAAGATTCACTAGATCTAGTTGTAACAACACACCCAGTCAACCTATTGCTATCCCTCCATCCACAATTGAAGAAAATTGTGAGGATGAACCTACTCTACTGTCCAACAATATTGAAAATGATGTAATAGTTGAAGAAAATGTTGAGGATGAACAGGAGAATAGGAAGTATGGACGTGGGCCTGCAAGTGAGCAAAGCCTACTTCCTAAGCAAGGGCAGCCACGTCACAAGGTCCAATGGGATGATGAAGGAAATGCTATTGGGGAGAATGGTGCCAAATTGAATCGTTATTGTCATATGCTAGCAAGGAAACCACACATATGGCATCTAGACTTGAAGTGGAACGAACAACCAGAACAAGCTTTTGCAGATAGAAAATCATTTATTGAGGTAATCTTTTTCATAAAAAGACCAACAAATTGTATGATTGTTATATGTAAAGTAATATTTTCTATGTTTTTGTAGAAATACTTTGATTTAGGCAGTCACCCTAATGCATGGAATCACATTGATGAACACATTAGCAAAGGGATATCAGTGTGGAGGGCACGTGTAAAGAAAGATTACTATGAAAAGTACAAGATTGAACCAGAATTGATGATGAAGAAAGTTGAGAAAAATGCTTCCATAGATATGGACCAGTTTAAAAATCTTGTTAAAGAATGGGGAACCGAGAAGTCTAAGGTACAATGGTTTCATATAAAAATTTTTTTATCAATAAGTGTGTTTCTCTTTCATTACTCACAAAATTTACAAAGGGGAGCAAAGCTCAATACATCTATAAAGATAGATATCAAAAGTCAAAAAGAAGGATGCAATTTATCTATGCAAACTTCTATAATCAGTATTTATGCAATGCCACACACTGTTTGGTTTGCTCCTACTGTCTTCAAAAACACATCTGTTTCTATGTATCCATATGTGATAAATGATAAGAGTAGCAAGAAGAGCTTCATTTCTATTCTTTAGCAGGTGTACTTCATTTCTGTTCCAGCAGTAGGTGTACTTCAACGCTGCTGCAGATTTTTTGATTCTGCTGAATTCCTCTGATCTCAGGGAGCTTCCACACTCCACACTTCACATCAGTCCCCTTTCCAATATGGAATTGGACATTATAGAGATATCTATCTCTTATATTGAGGATGTTCTTCCACATCCAGCTATTGGTTTGCTTATATTGAGGATGGTTTCATATAACTTGCATGTATACCTATCTACTTTTTCTAATTATATGTTTCTTATGGTTTAGAAAATTTCCGAGATCAACAAGGCAAACAGAGCAAAAAAAGTGATGGATCATACCACAGGATCAAAGCCATGGAGTTGTTATCGGGCAGAAATGGTATTAATAATGGACACTTGTCTTTCTTAGTAGGAGTTGAACATATAACATGGACAATTATTATGTTATCTATCATGTGTAGGTCAGTGAAGATCAACCCGTTGTGCCTCTTAACAAATTTTTGGAAAAAGTTTACGACAAAAGCCCACAAGTGGTTAGAAAATGGATATTTGCTTTCCTATGATGTCTACAAAGCTACATATGCTTAGATATCTCAATTTAAGCTTTCCTTTTATGATGCTTTCTAATTACAGCTTGAAATCTCTGATATCGTGGAAAACCAAGTAGCAAACCAAGAAGAAATAGATCCTAGAAGTGTTGATAATCTAACACGTGCTGCTTATTTGCAAGTTTTAAATCCTTCCAAAAAGGCTAGGATCTGAGGTGTTGGAATTGGGCACAAAGAGATAGGACATAGGGGAAAAGCTGCCCGTATAAGATATGAAATGCTTCTTGAGGAAAGCAATGCAAAGGATGTATGTTGGAGAGAATCTAAACTTGAACTATTAGTTACAACTAGTCTATTAGATTGATGTTTGTAATTTGTTTTCTATTTCAGGATAAACTTAAGGAACTTGAAGAAACACTAAATGGATTGAAGAACTCCGTCTCCCAATTAATGACTTGGTATAATCAATCACAGGTAACTCAGATTCAGTTGTCTATGTCAATGTAATACATAATTTTTTTTTGACATTGTTGATGTATTTGTTATAGGATGGCGGTATTAATGTTGATTGTGCAGCTGAATACCCCAATCAGAATACTACAGGTGTCTTACACATGCAAAGTGGCACAAATAGGTCGGATGTGGGTTCTTTTCACATACAAGACAATACAAGTAATGGTGCAGATGTAGGCATGTTTCCCAGCCAAAATAATTCAAGCGGGGATGGCTTAGGAAGACTTTCTAGACCAAGCAATTCAAGGGAGACTGGAGTAGGCAGACTTTCCATACAAGCCAATTCAAGGGAGAATGGAGTAGGCAGGCTTTCCATACAAGGCAATGGACATCCACGGATCTTTACGCCACAGGTAACTCATTACAGCTATAGATTATTTTCAATATTCATACACATAAGAATATTAACATGTACACTTTATTAAAGGCTGCAGTTGAAAGTTGGTCCCCTTCTTCTGGTAATAATCGACAAAGTTATCCTCAAATGTAGAACACACCAACCACATCTTCATCGGTGTCTTTCACACCAAGAAATCAGCGTTTAAATCCTGTAAGTAATTCATTTCAGCTTATCTACATGAAGTGGGCGTTTAAGGCGTTTTAGGCCCAAATTATGCAATTTAAAGGCTAAACTAGCATGAATCGAGTCTAGATTTGGTCAAATTAGATCACCTTCAGTCATTGCATGGTTGATATAGGTATGATTTAGAGTAAATCAGGTCAAATTTTGGCAAATTAGGTCTGGTCTGAGGAAAATTGGGTCTGATTTGGGGAAATGAGGATTGATTTGGGCCAAATTGGTATGTCCTCATAGCGTTGTTTGTTAAGTTTTTTCTACTTTTTCATATTTTTATTGTTCTTGCTTCTTTCTCTTTTCTTTTTTTATCCATTCTCCTGCATCTTATTCCTGCGTCCTGCTGCTATGTTTTTTCTGATTTATTCATCCTATATTCCCTCCTACTACTATGCAAGCATGTGCATATTTTCTTTTTCAAATTTGTCCTATACATCCTGCTACAAAATCTACTACTACTATTTACATATCTAATTTTCTTTTTCTGATTTCTTCCTCCTAAATCTCCTCTCTTAGCCACTGTTGTTTGCATGTTTCCATTTATTTTCACTGACCTATTCCTTCCTCTATATTTTCTAATTCAGCACTTGCTACTGCTGTTTTTTATTTTGTTTTGTTGATTCTTCCTCTTTCAATCTCCTTTTACTGCCCTTGGTTTGTCTTATTCTGACTTCTTCCTACAGAACTTCTACCATTTGCATGCTCTTTTTATCCCATTTTCTCTCACCAATTCATACTTGTCTTCCTCTTACTGTTGTTTCATTTTCTTGATGTTAATTCTGGTGTCCCTGATTCTCCTATAGTTATCAATTCAAATTAAAGATGGCAGTAATTGTGATGATGAATACTGTTATTGCCTACTATTTCTGCTCCAGATGCCCTTGTCCCCTTCTTTTGAGTCATTTTCTTAAGGGGCTGTTGATATTAATAACCTTGGGAATGGCCACTCTCTGTATGGGCTAACTCTATCTACTTTGTTTTTAACTTTTAGCTGTCCAAGCTGCTCTAAATTGTTGGGAATTGTTCAAAAACATATATTTGTTATTCTTATTATTCTGCGATGTAATATGGGTCTGAATTGGTTTGTGGCCATATGTGATAAATGATAAGAGTAGCAAGAAGAGCTTCATTTCTGTTCTTTAGCAGGTGTACTTCATTTCTGTTCCAGCAGCAAAGTATTGCTCTTTTAGGTGCTCGACTCTTCCACAACCACTTGGTCCAAGGCAAGACCTCATGTTTAGACCTGCAGACCTCCCAAGTGTCTTTTAGAGAGATAGTTTTTAGTTTCCCGAGCATGCATATATCATCTCCACTTCCCAGCTCAACGCTGCTGCAGATTTTTTGAATCTGCTCAATTCCTCTGATCTCAGGGAGCTTCCACACTCCACACTTCACATCAGTCCCCTTTCCAATGTGGAATTGGACATTATAGAGATATCTATCTCTTATATTGAGGATGTTCTTCCACATCCAGCTATTGGCTTGCTTATATTGAGGATGGTTTCATATAACTTGCATGTATACCTATCTACTTTTTCTAATTATATGTTTCTTATGATTCCTTTTTGTATTTATATTGATAGGGTAGAATTACTTTTAATGATGGATTTCAACAGACAATTCACCTTGGAGTAGACCAAAACCGAAATATAAGGGTAAGTTGTTTGTTGTACTATGATTTATGTATTAACTTTAAATTCTATTAATATAATGATTTGTCATTTTTAGGAGAAGAATATTCAAGTACCTAACCGTATGAGGCGTGGCATTGATGAAGAACACAACACCATTTGAAGGAATACGGAGACATTATAGATCTTAAGAGTTTCTAGCATGATATGTTGATTGTCATCAATCTCAAATTTTAAAACCATATGTACTCTTTATTTATATCAACGTTGAGCACGCAATGTATGGATAATATTTTTCTTCAATATCAAAAATTGGTTTGAGGTGATTTAACATTTTTATGTGTCATTTTGGTGTTGAATCTTCTTATGATGTCATGTGAATTAGTATAAAAATATTGCTTGAGGTTATGTATACAAAGTTTTCATTTAAAATTTGATATTCACTATAGTAACAATTAATTAACATTTAATAAATCATTCAATAATCAATAACCAAATCATTTACAGTAGTCCCTCATAAATATATTGATGAAGGTCCAGATTGACCATCAAAATTGCATTCAGGACTACCACATAGCCCCTCAAAAATATATTATCCAGGACCATCAAGTCCCTCAAAAATGTATTCATGAAGGCTAAATAGTCCCTCAAAAATGTATTTATGAAGGCTAAATAGTCCCTCAAAAATGTATTTATGAAGGCTAAATAGTCCCTCAAAAATGTATTTATGAAGGCTAAATAGTCCCTCACAATTGTATTCGTGAGGGCCACTGGTATTTGTCACGTGAGTTCTCTTCACGGACCATTTGTGAGGGCCAGACCCTCAACCGTCCCTATTTCTGAGGGCCTGTAGAGAGGGGTTTGTGACAGGACTCTCCCGTGAATAATGGCCCAGTTTTTTGTAGTGAATACATATAGTTGTGTATTACACAACTTATTGTTTTCTCAGCATTGGTAAATCCAAACTGTGACTATTAAATTGCATATTAAATAATTTTCAAAATCCCATAATATGTAAGAAGAAAGCTATCGTAGCTACGACATGTAATAATCAATACGACACATGCATGTCGAATGTGTTTACAAATTAATCAATAAATATTGAAGTATAATAGAATAATATATTGAGTGGCTTTTGACAACCATAATATGTTCATCCCTATCAATTATATAGTCAAAAATTGATTTTGGTATCATATAAAACACACAAAGTGCTAAAAGTTCAAATTAATGAGTTAAATAACAAATAGATGTCAACATGCTTAGGAATTCATGTATATGAAACTTTAAAAGGAAACATAACATTTTTTATGTAAAGTTTTATTTAAAAATATTTATCTATGAGAGAGGAAATGAGACACTAGACATGTGGTAACAAAACGACAAACTAGATATAACACGTTGACTATATATATATATATATATATATATATATATATATATATATATATATATATATATATATATATATATATATATATATATATATATATATATATATATGCTAAAATAGATTGTAGCATTATGTTCAATCTATTTTACATTTTTAGATAACAATTTAAATAGTAACAATATGTTATTATGCTAAGGTGTGATACTCTATGCTACATGTGTTATTATGGATTTTTTATTGCTTATTAATGTGTTATTTGTCACCACTTCTATCCTCCCTCATATTCTTATCTTTATTTACCTTCCCGCTATTTCACTCCTCCATTTGTGTTCATGTATCTTATAATGTGTTTTGTCACATACAAATATATTATTTCCATCTCTCCTCCCTCCTATTTTTGTCTTGCACTTCCTTCTGACAACTTCCCTTCGGAAGTTGCCTCCTGTTGTATTATAATGTATTCTATGTCACATATAAATGTGTTATTTCCCACTACTTCTCTATTCCCTCCAATTTTCTCTCTCTTTCTCTTCCCACTACTTCCCTCCTCTATTTGCATTCATATGTGTTATACTATATTTTCCAGCACGTATTAATATGGTATTTCCTACTATTTCTTGTTCTCTCTCTTTCCACTATTGTTGTCTCCATCTTTCTTCATGTGTGTTGTAATGTACACATATTAATATCTTAATCTCCACCACTTCCATACTTTCTTCTTTTTCTTTTTCTCTGTTCTCACTATGTCCCTCATCTATTTGTGTTCATGTGTGGTATAATATATATCTTAATACATATTAATATGCCATTTCCCACTACATTCCTCCTATCTCAATTTTTTTCTTTCTCTCTCTTCCAATTATTTCACTCCTCCCTCCCTCTTATTTTTGTCTTTCTCTCTTATACTACTTCCCAACTCCCTCCTTTTCTTGCAACTTTCCTCCTCCCTTCTATTCTCATTTCTTAGATCCTCTAACCTCATTTTCTCTCTCATCCCACTACTTCTCTTCTCCTTTCCTCTTTTCTCTCTCTTATGACTACTTCCATCTTTCTATTTTATTTTTCTCTCCCACTACCTCCCCTTCCCCTTGTGTTTTTACATTTGTCTCTTCTCTCATTGTGTCCTTCCCATTTTAGTTTCTTTTTCAAACTACCTCTCTCCTTTCTCATCTTCTTCACTCTTTGGTCCTATCTCATAGACTGATGAACATCAATCACATGCAATGTCAAAAACACCCCATCATGATGTCACAATGAATATGTTAGTTTGACTGTTGCATTCACTAAATAAATAATGTTCAAGTGAGTCATTTTACTTCTCACTTCACTCTTATATTTTCACTCTCTAAAAAATGAGGGAGAGGACCCACTTTGTCCTCTTCCTCTCTCTCTTGCTTTTTCCTCTTATTTATTTCTCTCTCCCGCCACACCCTCTCTATCCTCCCTCTCTCCATTTTTTGCTCCTTTATTTCCCTTCTATCTTATTTCTGACTGACAACCTATTAGTACCTCTATCATCCCCATCCCATCACTATGATTTGACTCTTGAAATGAGTTTAGGTGGCATACTATAAATCACTTCCCATTTTAGAACATATATTAAGCCCTTAGTTGGTATCGAGTTCAAAAGATATGTTTAAATTTAAAGATGATTATTGGACTTGACTAGTTGGATTTAGCATACATTCTAACCAATTTAACCCTACTATCTGGCCCATATATTAAGTATGGATGATCTGGAATTATAACCTATTTAACATCTTTGCAATAATCTACAACATTATCAACTCTTATAGAATGAATGTATACTACTTATATTAGATTTGCTTTGAAAATATTCTTAAACAGACATTTACGGATCATTCACTCTAATACAATGTGTACTTTCTAAATAAAGTAACTTGTAGCAATTTCATAAATGATTGGATGATTTTTATGTATACCTCATATATACATGGGATATGAATGTAATTTTTGAAGACTGTAATCTATATAATGATCTTTTCATTCATTTGATTGATCTAAAAAATTATATTCTTTTCATTCATTTGATTGATCTAACAAATTATAAGTATATTAGTTTTCTCGGTGATACATATACCTTTATATTTACCAAGTGCTACACATTTCTGAAACTCTGTTAACAACATAGCTCTACTGGTATGTTTGAAAATACTCCATCTTAGAATGTTTTGTGGACCGGGCTGATGTTTTCAGACTTATCTGAGCCTTGACCCTCCCAAATTTGATTAAACAATATAGATTTGGTCACAGATAGATGTCCATCCGAAGATAAACCTTTTTTTGTTCACAATCTAGCTGAGTGACATGCATGTCGGTGTCGGATTAGTAAAATTTTTATAACCATGTCGTCTTCGTCTACAACATACCTATTTTGACCGAGTGGATGGGCTTAAGACACAACTCAACCCAGAATATGAATGAACTGTATTACCCGATCAAAATCTGGTATATATAATATAATTGGCTATTTAGGTTTAAATTTAGACTTAGATTTAAATGTCCATGAGCCAGGTGTTGGGAGCAAAACAGGATCTAAAATTTTAGACACACAAAGTTATTATGTAATAGATCTATAGATCATCAGTCAGTATAGAAAAATATTTTTATAAGAAGATTTTACCTCAAACATCTTAGATTAATTTTTTTAACTAAGGAAAAATTATGTGAGAAGTATATAACAACAGTTAGTCTTTAGAAAAAACGCATGCGAGCGCGCACAAGCGCACACACATTTTGCAAGTTGATAATATTTTTCTTACTCATGTTTTTGAATCATATCTAACAAGATAAGGAAATTAAACGTAGAGTATCATTCTAGTATGTTTTCATTTTATGATGAACCAAATAGACTCTTGATATGTTTGGGTAAGTTTGATTAGAAATATATATATATATATATTTTTGAAGTTGATTAGAAATATATATTTACAACATCGTTTGTGATACATTTTCATATTTTATATCAACCTGCCCAAATCTGGCTTGGGAAGTATCTGTAACGCGGGTCAGAAATGTGTCGATTTTTTTAAGATTATCCAAACTTACATCCAGCACACAACCAGTTTGACATTCTGAACTTGGATATGCGTCTGACAAAATCGAGTATGACTGAGCTCTACGGTCATCCATACTCCCAAAATCTGAACTTTCAGAAGTTAAAGCTTGTTTGACTCCCAAAATCCAGAATCACTGAGCTCTATGGTCATCCGTACTCCCAGAATCCGAACTTTCAGTAGTTAAACTTGTTTGATTCCCATTTGCGGCCCATCTGTCTTCCCTCCCATGGGAACTCAGAAAGGCTCTTTCTCATGTAAATGTATTTATCCTTCAGCCGGTTGCTATGTTCGCAGGGACGAGGTCCAGGTTAGCAATAGCATAATCCTGGACCAAAGTCCTATAACTTTCCCACCGACCACATTATAATTTTTTATAAAAAATGAAAATTCTATTTTTGCCAATCACCGTGTTTTGAACTTGAGACCTTTTGGTAACAAATCAAGGAATTAACCATTGGGATGTCCCATCTTAGACAAGACTTTTGACTCCGTTGAAATATTTTTACAATCACTTCTGCACAATTAGTATGTTGTGTCAAATCGATATTATTTGAACCTTGGCACCAACTAATAAATATAAAAATTAGTCTATTGACTATTATTATTGTAAACCAACAGTTAGTTGTATACCAGCATTTCCACTTTTATTATTTCTATAGGTTCTTCAAATCATGTTCCAACCTCGAGCTGATGGACATGTTGTAGTAAGTACCATGGGATCAGGGAGACAGGAGCGTGCTCACTCATAGTGTTGTTTGTATCTGGGAATTTGGTTTCTACCATGGACGTTGGATATTCGGGTTATTTCTACTACACTTTTATTTATTTCCAGTGTGTTATTGTTTCTACAGAGGGTTCTATTACATTAGTTTGGCCAGAGCATTAGCTGTAGCACTAAGTTTTCTCTGGACTAGGCCATAGTTACATATGTTTGTGCCAGCATACACCCTAATGCTTGGATGTGTGAATTTTCCAAATGGTAAAGATGAATTCATTACATCAGTTACATGTCAAATTCTGTTTTACTTGTAGTCATCTCTTGTGATATTCTCTTGTCGCAGCAATGTCAACCCTGGTCAACAAGAAGCTTACTTAGCTTATATAGCTAAAGGGATCTGTCCTGTTCGAGATTATGATCAGCTAAAGAAATATCAAAATAAGAATGGTTCTTTATTTAACTCACCATCAGCTACTGCTGCTATGTTGATTCATATACATGATGCCAAAGCCATGGACTATTTGCGCTCTGTCGTTCAAAAGTTTGGGGGTGCTGGTAATATCACTTTTTATTTTAATCTTGTTCATTATATTGTTTACACAATTTTTTGTCCTGACTTCTTTAGATATTGCTTTTCAGTTCCTATAGTTTATCCTTCAGATCTTAATGCTAGTCTTAGAATGGTTGACTCACTCGACAAACTAGGAATAGCTCATCATTTTACTCACTATGTAGAGAGTGTTATGAACGAAACGTATAGGTAACTGACCAATCAGCTAGTCTATTTTTGTGTAGTCAGTCCTAAGTTAACGTCTGACTTTTAGAAGCTTCAAAAACTTACAGGTGTTGGTTACAAAACAAAGAAGATTTAAATTCAGATATTTTCACGTTTGCGATGGCATTTCGACTCTTACGTATCCATGGATATGACATCTCTTTCGGTAGGTATTGTAATATTAAAATAAGATTTATGTAATAACATTTTGTAAAAAAACTTTTTTTTGCACAGAAACATCTCCTTGCCAAGATGAAGAATTATTGAGCTACATAAAAAATTATTATCCGGAAAATACAGCTACAGTTTTGGAGTTGTATAAAGCTTCACAATTACAAATCTATGAATCTGAAATATTCATGAAGAAGTTATATTGTTGGTCTCGTCAAAGCTTGGAGACAATTTCATTCAATTCTGCAGCAAACCAAGATTTTGATAAATCTTTATTGGAAGAGGTTGGATATTTTTGACGAATGCCAATGTCATATTTTTGTCAAATCAAAAGAAACTTCTAGTCATTTTTATGATTTTATTAGTGACTTATGAGTGTATCATAGAAGCTATGATTGTTAAAACCGTACATTTTCTGCCTATTCAAAAATTTGTGGTTGTTTTCAAGATTCATAATGAAGATATAAAGCTTATATTCATAATTCAAAATAAATTTGTTTCTATATTTCCTCTTACGAAAGAAATTAGTAATTTTCTTATTCTTGCTTTGATATAGGTAAAATTTTTTTCAAGCCACTTTATAGGTTACTTATGAAATGGTATCCAATAACACTTTTGACTTGCATTAGCCTTATTGCATTATATTCACCGGGTGGACTACAACCTTAAGTTTCTATTTTTTGAGACCTTACAACGCTTGGAGCATAGGAGGAACATAGAAAAGTTTGATGACAACCATATTGGATGGCTGAAACCACCACACATGCAGTGGCGTAGCCACGTATAGACCTGGGTGGGCAAGTGCCCTACCCAGGATCTGTATTTTCAGACATTGGATCTGTATTTGGTTTGGAATTTAGTGGAAAATATCCATTGTGCCCTACCCTATTCAGCTGCAAATGGCTATGTATATAATGGTGCCCCTCCAGCCCAAATTTTCTGGCTACGCCACTGCACACATGTAGTATATATTTACATACTTTCATTTAATTTTTTTAGTATCTACTAATATCACCTTATAAGTTTTCTTTACTGGTGTTATTTTGCACTATAAGCAAGGTCCCTAAATGTTGATGGGGTTGATATCTTCAAATTAGCGGTGGCTGACTTTAACTTCTGCCAATCAGTATACAAAGAAGAATTCAAGATTTTTCAAAGGTTCATTTTGCAAAACTTTTCATTAAATGTTCATTTATATTTACAGGTGGAACACTTACTAACACTATGTTTTGTAGGTGGACTCAAGAAACAAAGCTGGACAAATTGCTTACAATTGACATAAATAGGCTAGCGATTTCCTACTCAGCTGCAGCCACTATAATCTCTCCTGAGTTATCTGAAGCACGCCTTGCATGGGCTAAGAATGGCTTATTAGTAAAATGTTGTTGATGATTTCTTTGATGAATTTGGATCAATGCAAGAACATGCTGCTTTAGTGGATCTATGTACACGGTAGATTTTTCAATCCCTCACTGACATACTTTATCAGATTTTATCTATATAGTTATAGCATGTCATATATTTCGCATGTAGATGGAGTCCAAACTACAAAAACAGTTGTTCCACACAAGTTTCTATTTTGTTTGATGCCATTTACTCCACTACAAATGAACTTGGTACAAATGCATCACTCATCCATGGATATAATGTAACTACCCAATTCATTGAAGCGGTAAGTGAAATCTAATATTCCGATATGTGCACATGTTTAATTTAATATTTTGACAATATTATGTTTCTTTTAGTGGGTGGATTTGGTCAATGCGATGAATCAAGAGGCTGCATGGCAAAGAAATGGGACAGTGCCGACACTTGAAGAATATATGGAAACGGCTAAAATAACATTAGGCTGTGGACCTTTCATTCTTCCGACCACATATTTTATGGGTCAAAAACTTCCTCCCGACATCGTCACCTCTCAAGAATATCAACATCTTTTAGAGTTAACGAGCATATTTGGACGGTTAATAAATGACTTACAAGGATATGAGGTAAGATTTTTCATACGCTAGTGCATGGAAAAATATTCCTTAGAAGTATATAACTTAGATAATTGTTCAATTGGATATTGTTTATTGAACAAATGATTACTACACATGGCCGAATTGTATGCTATGCATCTGCATGCATTTTTTTTTATTATTATTGAGGGAATCACTTCTATAGACATGCCATTTTTGGACCCTTTAGACAATTAAAACCCTCGACCACAGGGTCCCGCCTACCAAGAAATCGGTTAAAACACACAATTGTTGGCCAAATCAATGAGTACCATTTTCGAAGCGGCTGATGGAATTCAATCATGGGTCCCTCTGTTAGGGGACATCATGTTGAATCACTAATTCTAGTTATTATATAATCCTAGTGTAATTGTACATTTATGATGTTTAAAGTAAATTTGTTTTACTCAATAAAATAGTTGACATATAAATGACGATTTTGAATTCATCATTGCCAAACATTTTTACTTTGTAATGTTCTCATATCAAGATACATTGACAGAGAGAAGCTGAACAAAACAAACCAAATAGTGTCTCAATAAAAGCACGAATTGAGATGGTTTCTGAGGAAGATGCAAAGAGAGAGTTTTGGAACACATGTGATGCTAAAAGAGCTACCCTTCTGGAGTTAGTTCTGAAAAGAAATGGTGGTACGGTTCCAAGAGTCTGCAAGGATTTGTTTTGGAGTGTATGTAGAAATAGCTATTTCTACTATAAAACAAGTGATGGCTACCGAAAGGGTGACTTTTTCGATGCTATCAACAGTGTGATACATGAGCCTATATGTCCCAGTAGCTTGTCTTTAGACGATGGTCACATGTGAATTGTAAATAATTTTACTTGACACTTAGCTATTGATATATTGTCTCAACAAAATGTAGAAATTGAAATATCTTTCTTTTATGTGACAACGTCATCTCGTAGCCAATATGACACATGTGGATACAACACAATTTCTACATGCCTAAGACCTAATTTGTTTTCTTGTTCTTGAAGTTTCTCCACACAATTGTCTCATAGCTTGAAAGTGGAAACAATGCATTATCTAGACATGGTTATGAAAATGTATTGTTTAAGCCAATACATATATGAATTAGGAAAACCCCATGGGAAAAAGCTAATTATGTGTGGAAACCCCTCTTAATAGTTGTTGGCAACTTGGAAGATAGTAATTTTGAATTCGATGTTTGTCTAAACTTTACTTATCACTAGGATTCAATATGTTCATTTACAAAAAAGGCATACCAAATAATTAAATATATATCTTGGTAGTCGAGGTTACATCCGTATCTAGTACCTTAAAGTAGGTGCTATTCAAAAATTTTGTGGTGATAGACTTTCAAGATCCGGATCCAAAATGCATGTGATATATATCTTTTGAATACTAACACATTGATCTCATTTTGCTTGCATAAGGGAATATATTGATATTTTTATGCAAATTTGGACTATGAATTGGTGTAGCGTCAAGTCAACTTGCAGTCATTGCTTTTGTAAGTTTGCAGGGAATTACTCATCATCGTCCCCTTTAAATTAAACTTTCCACTAGTTCTGATCATATTTGAAATTAGAAGGATATCGCCAAAATACAAGTGGGAGAAAGAACTAATCCTCTTAATAATATTGAAGACATCAAGTAATCTTATACAACTAAAGAAACTCAATCTAATTGTAATTATTAGTCTAAATTGTGGAATAAGACACCAAACTCTGGCACCTTTTAGTCAAGCATAGATGCATTGTGTTTTCCACCTATACTCGCTTGCCCAACTCATCAAAATTAAATTGTTTCATTCAAGATAAGAAAAATCATTCATGTGTTAGTAAAATTCACTCATAGTCACCATGCTTAGGATGGAAATATCAAATCAAGACCTCAAGATTTTTCTTATAAGAGTATGCTTTATGAGAATGTCAACATTTTTATTTTATAATGTTACATCATTATCTCATAAGTGAATTAAACAAAATAAATTGGAAGCTTGCCTTTTATTGACAATCAAATCATTATATGTATGCCATTACAATCATTACATGATTGGCTCTCTGGGCATATATACCAACAAACTCCCACTTGCACTTAGAGTCAATGACCTACGGATCATATTCTAAGTGATCTAACATGACCGTCATGCTTCTACTGTGAATGTTCCTTTTTCAGGGGGTCAACAACATTACTCTTAGTTGGTACTTTGGAAATCTTTATATCTACTCTCTGTACGATCTCTTGTATGAGATGGAACCACCTTTTTATATGCTTTGAGTGTTGATGCGATTTGAGTTTCTTAGCTTGTGCAATACCTCCATTGTTGTCAAAATATAGCTCGATTGCTTCATTGATGCTTGGAACGACCCCAAGTTCTATAATGAAATCCTTGATCCATATAGCCTCCTTTGCTGCACTGGATGCAACAATATACTTGGACTCTATTGTAGAATTAGCAACAGTCTCTTGCTTGGAAATCTTCCAGCTTACAACTCTATGTTGATGCAGAACACAAATCTTGATTGCAACTTAAAATCATATTGATCATTCTAGAACCTTGCATTGGTGTAACCCTTTACCACCAACTCTTCCTCTCCGCTATAGACTAAGAACTGATCCTTAGTCCCTCTCGAGTACTTGAGGTTGTTATTCACAGCTATCCAGTGAGCATCACCTGGATCTGACTAAAATCTACTCATCATGCTCAGGGAATACAAGACGTCTGGATGGGTACACAACATTGCATGCATGATTGATACAATTACGGAGGCATATGGAATCAAACTCATGTGTTCCCTTCTTCACAAGAACTAGGACATTGAGCTCTAGAGATGGGGACACCATGACATGCATGCAAGTTTCCTGTCTTTGAGTTCTCCATGTTAAACCACTTACTTTGTCAATGTAAGTGATATGACTTAATCCAAAAAGCCTTCTGGATCTATCTCTATAGATCTTTATCCCCAATATGTAGGATGCTTCTCCCAAGTCTTTCATAGAGAATGTATTTCCAAGCCATGTCTTTACCTTTTGTAAAGTAGGGATGTCCTTCCCCATCAATTGTATGTCACCAACATACAATATGAGGAATGCCACTATGTTCCCACTAACCTTCTTGTACACACAAGGTTCATCTTCATTTTGAACAAAACCAAACCCTTTTACTATCTCATCAAAATGAAGATTCCAGCTCTGAGATCATTGCTTCAATCCATAAATTTGCCTTTGTGTCTTATAAACTTTATTTGCATCCTTTGGATAAAACCCTCATGATGTGTCATATACACATCCTCAAGAAGATTCTGATTAAGGAATGTGGTTTTAACTTCCATCTTCCAAATCTCATAGTCATGATAAGCTAAAATAGCAATCATGATCTTGATGGATTTAACCATGGCCACTGGAGGAAAGGTTTCATCGTAGTCAACACCTTGAATTTATCTGAAACCCTTTGCTACCAATCTACACTTATAGGTTTGGACTTTTCCATCCATGTCAGTCTTCTTCTTGAAGACCCATTGCACCCTATAGGTTTTACCCCTTTAGGTGGTTCCACTAAAGTCCATACTTTGTTGGTATACATGGATTCCATCTCAGATCTCATGGGCACAAGCCATTTCTCAGACTCTGGTCCCTTAATAACATAATTATAGGATATTGGCTCATCATCTATGACCAATTTACTACCTTCCTGAGTTACAAGATATCCAAATCTATCAGGCTCAAGGTGTGTCCTATTAGATCTATGAGGTTCCTGTGTTACTTGAGGAATTTGAGATTCCACAACACCTTGTGAATCTATTTGTTCCTCTAGTTCATCTATTGGTTCAATGTTTTCTTGTTGGTCTCGAACCTCTTCGAGTTCCATTTTTCTCCCACTAATTCCTTTAGAAATTAAATCCATCTCAAGGAATGCAGCATCTGTGGGAACAAACACATAGTTGTCAGTTTGGGAATAAAAGTAATATCCTCTTGATTCTTTAGGATATCCAACAAAATAACATGTATCATATTTAGGACCAAGCTTATCAGGAAACATTTTCTTGACATAAGCTTCACAACCCCAAATCCTGATAAAAGACATATTACGACGCTTACCGTTCCATATCTCATAAGGTGTCTTTTGAACCGATTTAGATGATACTCAGTTTAGTGTAAGCACGGTGGTTTCTAGAGCATGACCCCAAAAGTTAGTTGGAAGCTTAGCTAAAATCATCATTGATTGCACCATATCCAGTAATGTGTGATTCTTTTTTTGTGATACAGGTAGAGTCCACTGGGTTACAATCCCATGGGCTCTAAGAAGGTTCTCAAACTCTTGGTTTAAGTATTCTCCACCTTGATTAGAACGAAGTTCCTTAATACTTTTATCAAGTTGGTTTTGCACTACATTCATAAACTCTATGGATTTATCAAGAGTTTATGACTTATGTTTCATTAAATAAGCATAGCCATACCTACTGAAATCATCAGTGAAGGTAATGAAGTATTGATACCCACCTCTAGCGGTTGTTCTAAGAGTTTCACACACATTAATATATATATGAGTCTTAATAGATCACTAGCCCTCTCATTGTTACCAGTAAAAGGGGTGTTAGCCATCTTGCCCAACAAATAAAATTCACATGTCTCTATTGATTCTAGATCAAAAGAGTCCAGATAACCATCTTTATGGAGTCTAGATATGCGATTCTCATTTATGTGCCCTAGACAACAATTCCAAAGGTATGTTTTGTTTGTGTTGTTGAGTTTTAATCTTTTGGTATTAACGTTATATACATCTGCCTTTAGATCTAACAAATAAAGACCATAAGATATAGGGGCACTTCCATAAAAGATCCCATCTTTTGAAATAGATCATCGACCATTTTTAATATGGAATTCAAATGCATCCTTATCCATACAAGATACATATTTGATGTTTCTATATATAGAAGGTAATAGTAGTTCTTTAACACTATTACAAGCCCCATGAGAAGAGACATACCATAGGTTCCAACTACGCTGGCCGCAACTCTTGCACCATTAGCAACTCACTATTCCACCTCGCCTTTTTCCAAAGGCCTATTTCCTTTTAGATCCTGCATATGAGAACATATGTGATATCCGCATCTGATATCTAGTACCCATGATGATGAAGTAGATATATTTATCTCAATAACATATATACCTAAAGTGGAGATCACCATCCCCATCTTCTTCTTCCTGAATGCCTTCAAGTATAAAGGATGAGATCCTCTTACACTTTTCTTTCTCCTTATATTGAGTGTTGAAGATGTAGATTTAGGATTTATCTCATAACTCTTCTCGGTCTTTCTTTGATCCTTGGACTCATCTCCATTGATCACCATCGCAGGCTTGTCCTTCTTCAATTTTGCTTCAACATGAATCAACATGGCAAGCGAGTCTGACATCTGTCCAACTGTATGGTTCACATAATAACATGCAATAAATAGGCTATATGATTTTGGCATAGTGTTTAGAATCATATCAGTGTCCAACTCTTGTCTCAAGGTGAATCCCAGTTCTTCCATGTGATACACATGTCAAATCATATCGAGCACATGTTCTTCTACTGAGGTTCCCTCTATCAGCTTAGACTCAAACAACACCTTCAGGATATCATCCCTTTCTTGCTCTGTAAGACCAAGTGTTACCTTCCTAATATGTGTTACCATCTCAAGAACACTCATGTCTTCAAATTGATCATGCAGCTCATAGTTCATGCAGCTTAGCATAAGGTACTTTATCTCTAAGGCATCATCAACTTTCTTCCAGTAAGCATCCACTTGTGCCCTAGGTGCATCAGGGGTTGGTATTTCTGGAACTAGTTTGTTATGGACTTAGATCTTGCACTATTCATTGAGAACCCTTCTCAAAGTTCAAAACTACTCATGAAAATTTCCCCCGTCAAGTTTGTCCTTCTTCAGGACCAATCGCAATTCAGATTTGTTCATCATTTGATTCTACATGAGAAAATTTGCATTTGTAAAAAACCCTTTTGATTTGATTTGATTTGATTTTGAAAATTTTGATGATATTAATTAGGTCTTTATTTGTTATCACTCCCACTATTTTATTCTAATTGATAGCCATCAATATCAATCCGGAATATTGCATCGTACAATATTCTAGTGGGCCAAATCCAAGATAATTCAAATGTGGCCCCAATCAACACCGCAAACATAGTCAACCATTAAGGTAGGCAACTCTTGCCAATTGCATCATATGCAATTCTAGATACATGATATGAAAAACCCCTTGCCATAATCATATGCATGCTTTTGAGCCCAGACGCTACGAGAATCACCACTCAAGCCTAACCAAAAAGTCGATACAATAATAATGCATCCCACAACAGAGGAACCTACATTATTACCATCACACTTCCACGAGATAGATGACGCACCCTGCAAAGGCGGAACCTACACTTGGTTGATCAAGTTTTTCATGTGTGCCACTTTTGGAAAGCATCTAACACTTTGATATTTTATTTGAGGAAGTTTGTATAAATAAATATATATAGTATGTATCATATACATCTATCCACAATAAAAACATGCAATAAAAAAAAGTGATGGTTATGTCTAGCCTAATATAATCCCTTGAAGCCACAAGGAATTACATCATCTAGGTCTACATCACATGCAGAAACATGTTGTTGATGAAGATTCAGGCTTGCCAATCTGGGTTGATCGGTTCAACCCTTGAACTGATCATCTCACCGTCTGGTTAGTTTTTAGGTCATCTCACTATCATCTGGTTCCATCAGTCCACCATCTACTAGCTCCTTCAACAGATTGGTATGGTCCACCAACTGATCGATTTGTCTTGTCTGCCATGTCCTCTATAGTCCTTCAGTCGGTCGACTTGTCTTTGAGGCATCTTCGTCTTCATCATAATAGGAAAGTAAACTATCCTACTTTTACATGATTATAGAGAAACCTCAAGTTACGTTCAAGGGGAGAAAGGGTAGGAAGCAATTAAGTTTACATTGGGAACATAAGATAGATGCTCAGTACACAGACTGAGACAAGCAGGTAAACCAACCGCACAACCATGCAAAAAATTTAGGGGTTATTGTCCATAATCATGATACACATCCATCATCAAAACTGATTCAAGGGTGACACATGTAAATTATATATATATATATATATATATATATATATATATATATATATATATATATATATATTAGTTTGTGGTTATCATGGTATTGGATTGGACAAAATATTATTCACATTGCATGCAATAATAGAACAACAAAGCCAAAATCTGATCATATCGATTATTTCATAATATAGTAAATTGATGTTGCCTTTGATACCACTGTAGGGAAACATGGCTACACAACAGGAAGCGGAAAAAAAATTATCTACCATATTTATCATAACCAATGAATCACATCAATTTCTATAAGATGGAAATGATGGTTTCAAGGATATACATGGTCTTGTAGCAAGTCCAACGACAATCCTCATCATTATAGAAGTACAACTATAAATCCTAGTTTCACTTGGACTCGTCTGACTGTTGCGCCTCCTAGTCTGCACCACAGACTGTAGCCACAAACCTCATCCTTTTCAATAGCTTATCTTGTCACGGTCTGCTGCTTGATGTTGTCCTCCTACGAGCAGACAACAACCTCTCACCTCTAGAGAAGTCCACACAGACTGCCTAGAACTCCTGTCGTCTTACTATAAAAGACAAGAAGGAGTTGTCCCTCCTGTTGGTGTACTAGTTACCAACTTGCTTTCCCACAACAATGATCTCAATTGCACTCTCCCTTACTGTTCCTCCCTAGTTGGGTAGAACTTGCTTGGTCACTCATGGTTATCACAACCAGAGAGGAAAACATTTGTCAAAGCAACTAATTCTCAATTTTCTATGTTATTTTCTGGGAAGCCCCCAATACCCCTCTATTTATAGGTGTGGTTCGGACCATGGTTCCCAGTCTATGCAGGACTGCAAGGGACAAGAAGATCTCAAATTTTCACAACAATTCTAGAACTTTTACAATCCGCTTTAGCCGAAACGACCATCCAACACACTAGACGGTCATCTGGCATGATAGACGGTCATCTGGATCAGTCCAGACGGCCGCCTGAGACTTTCCCAGTCACATATTAAATTGGAAATTTTAATTCCAATTAATGTCACACATTAATTCCTTGCACAACAAGTAATGTAAGGAATAAACTTGGAAATATCTATAACCTTCCCTTGCCCGAATTGGACCATCGCACCCATGCAAGATGGCCGTATCGGTCATCCACACATTCTTCTGGTGACCTGAGCTAAGACGAATAGTTTGACCTATTCGTTCTTAAGCCAATTGCAACTCAAATTATACATGACTTCCCATATGCCCGTCTCAACACTTGAGAGGACCGTTTGGCACTCCAGATGGCGGTCTCAACACTTGAGATGGGAGTCTGGCAGTGCAGTCAACCTATATGTTGTGTGAATCAAATACCTAAACACCTTAGTACTTAATTCAATTGTCATTCAAGTTTAAACCCCTCTTCTAGGTCGATACCTATGTGTGTGACCATGTAGGTTCAATATTACGTTGGCAGTGAATGTCCATAACAACTTATGACATCACAAGCAATTAGTGGTGCCTAGTCAGTCATCAATGCTACCCAAGTATATGGAAATTTGGGGAATAAATTCAACCTACAACCTGTGTATGGTGTTGTAGTGCTTCTATAGTTCCTTTGTCACTGATGTCCATATTGAACTCAAGGCATGGATGAGTCACCCTCTTTATTATTCAATCTTGTTCCCAAAATGAAGAGCAGATTGTTTGAGATATATGTAAGCCCAATATCACACATTGACTTACATGTGCATGGCCATGCATTTCTCTATCTCACTAATCAAGAGGACTATAACATCAAACACCAGTAGGAGGGACAAATCCAATGTCTATCATTCACAGTCTATCCCCATGTGTCAAAGTCACCCAATCATCATCGTTATAACAACCCACATTTCAAGACGGTGTTTGATGATGTCACAGTGTACCCAATGACATGTGATGAGTGTAATGATTTCATGTCTAAGAACCACAACCACTACCATCATTGTGAGAGCTAACTATGACTTCCATGATGATGGCTTCCATGTGTCAACCTTACAGTGGGTCCGTCCGATACACCGTTCTCTAACATGTATTTGAGTGATTGGTCTGATATTGCTATATCGTGACTAATGAGATTATGTCATCAACCAACTCACATGTTGATCTTATGTGTCATTATTGTCTATCGACCTTCCATAATAACAACCTATCAGGGACATAATGAGAATATATAAATACTATTAACATCCATATGATCTCATTTCTTCCAAGGCTAGTACTTAAGACTTACGTCATTGAGTAATACTATTCTCTAGACATTTATAATGTTACATCATTATCTCATAACTAAATAAAACAGAATAAGTTGGAAGCTTGCCTATTATTAATGATCAAATCATTTATATTTATTCCATACAATCATAACATGATTGGCTTTCTAGGCATACATACCAAAAATTATTTTCTTTGATGAATATCTATGGTTGAGTACTTACACTTTGAAAAATTAATTAGAGAGGTTGGAATTTTATAATGGGGAGTTAGTATTTTAGTGAAATAGAAGCTTATACTTTGGAATAAAATCCAAAATAAACCGAACCCTAGGATGTTAAATATGAAATTTAAAAGATAACAAACACATCCAAAAATTCCTTGAAGAACATGTGTTCTTCTCATTCTCAAATACATAGAGGGATGATTGTTACCCAAGCATCAACTAATAACGATCAGAGAATACAACCCCTATCCCCTCTCTATATTCTTCTTATCATCCCCAATGAATAAACTAAATGGGGCCATCAACCCCAAATATTTCCTATCGCCCGACTATGTCCCTACAGTTGGAAAACAAAAGACCAATCTTTATAGATCAATCTCCTCTTGCAAGTTTCCTTGCAACAAGTATCCCTCTTCATCTCCTCAACACTTTATGTTTAGTTGCTCTAGGGTAATGAACATCGTTACTTCCATGAATGAATATGGAAATAATGTTGATGGAATTCATTGTCTCTCGCCAGATTTGTTCATGCTTAACTGAAAATGATAGTGACAACTCACATTCAAAATACCCTACACAACCGGGAAACACAACCATCCTATTTGACTCTTTTCCCTTTGGTCATGCAAGATCTTTGGAACTCTAATGCTACCCCCTCACCCATATATATAAACTATCTTTGATCTGCATGCCAGCATGTTTCCAAGGCGTCCCCTACCACCTTACTCAACAATAACATGCAACATAGTGGCCCGTAAGTCCCGATCCCTTAGCCTTTTTCACTTCCTCATGAAAACTTGCAAACTTTTCGCCACATACCCTAATGTCCTATGAAACATACAAGTCATTAACACCTCATATATCTCATATAGTTGCTTCCTTAATTCCATCTAGCCCTCACAATCTCAGAACATACCAACAATAGTAGGTAGTCAGGCCCTCCAATCTACAAGACCCCTCGATCTTGCCATCAACTCGACCATTGCCATCACCTACACTAAATTGGTCTATAACACCCAAGCCTTTAGGATGTGACAACTCCATAGCCATGACTGAAGAGACATCTCAGTCGAGAACCCCTCAGACAACCAACCTAGCCTACACAACCTTGACAAATCATGCTACAATGATTCAAATTTGGCCACCACACCACAACCTAGGGTCGGTTAGACTGAGGTTCCTTGGAACCTTACTCGTATCTTGAGTCTGCTTTGGCAACGCCTATTTCGTGTTTAGTAATAGTGGTGGACCCTGGCCTCCTTCAAGCTTTGATGTTGATAGGCCATCTACTATGAAGACCCTTGTCAGCGTTCAAGGACCACATAGTAAATTAGCCAATAGGGTCCATAATTTTTGACAATTAACAAGGGTAGATTGATTCTTGTAAAGATGATCAAGAACCTAGTAATCCATCAATTCCACTGCATCTGTAAATAGGTAATTCAAAAAATATATAGATGTACATGGTATCTTATTTTTGAATCTATAATTTATGTAAAGAACTAGATACATACATATAGTAGAAAAACTTTAAATTAACCAATCCCCGACAATCTATCATATTAATGTATGTTACCGAATAGTTATAATCCTAGATAAATAGGCATATAAATATTCATATATCACTTATGAAGAACAAGATATAGATTCAGGAATGATTCCTATCTTAATCACCCAAATTTGAATAAATTGGCATGTGAGGAAAGGAATGGATATATATCAAAAGGTTTCTATTATTGATATAAACATGGATGAATTTTATTAACACAATCCTTATCCATGGGTGCAACAATGTTTATGAAATAACCCTATTATAGGGCATCTAGATTTTAATTATATTTGGGAACTTATGTGCAAGATTTGTAATCTTTTTGCCCACTTTTGCATTCAAATGTAATTCAATTTTTACCACAAGTTGCCTCTAATTATAGTAGATTCCATACTTTACTATTGTATTTACTTTTTGCATGTTTGTAATTGTAGGTGAAATATTTTGATAACAAAATGACATTAATTTGATCAGAATCCTTATTTGGATTCTCTAAGATATTGCATAATCTTCAAGACATTTATGAAGTTTCTAATAGAAACACGCATTATGGTTTGTCCAACATGGTGTGTCTGTTGCATATAGAGCCATCCTCACTCTGATGTGCAAAAACACAACAAGTCGGCCATCTAACATGCTATGTCCCTTCATTCCAAGAATTCACCAAAGTCCCTATCTAGCAACAACATGTCGTGTCGTATATACACATGTCGTGTCCTCTCGATCCAGAAGTCATTGTAATGCAGCAAAATGATGTGTCTTAAATGCACACACTGTGTTCACCCAATGGAGACCTGTGTAGATCTTCTTGACAAGAAGGAACATGGAATTTTTACCAATCGACCTGCCGTACAACTTTTGCATAGGGAAGTTTTACCTTGAGTTACTGAGAGTGAAATGCCATGTATCTTCACCAACAGGCCGTGTCACCAAATTTTTTTGCACAGTCTTAAAAGAAAAAATCCCTCATTTGTAAATATGAGTGGACTCTTTTGGACAATTCTCACTTGTCATTTATAGATAATTTTGACCACAGAATAGAGTAGAGGATAAGGAGGGTTATTTTGGAGAAGACAACGTAGTTACTCGAGAGAGAACCTATTCTCTACTCCATTTCTCTTCACCAACTATAGAAAAGGCATCCATTCTCCATTTCAATTCCTCGAACTAGAAGGTTACTAGGAGAAGAATTAACAATGAAACTTCATCTTCTAGTTGGAATTTTTCCCTTGTTTCTTTTCTTCCACATATTTCTTTTCTCTTTCTCTTTCTGTACTCATGTTTATCTTCATGATTCTTCCCTTATACATGTGTTCTACCACCATGTGCGAGTAGGACCTTGTTCTTGGGAATGGGAGAGTAACCCCCTTGTCATATATTATGTGAACACAAATTTCATTCTTGATACAAGTTCTTCACTGTTCTAAGACTGCATCACTTCAACTACTTGTTTTCTTAATTGGCAATCTTGTTTGGTTATTTTATTCTTTTAATATAATACGGGAAGATGTATCTAAAGTATGAAGATGTGATCTTGGCAACACTTCCTTGACCATGGGACTGGATGGGAATGTGTTGAGAAATTAAGGTTTGTAGTATGAAACACATCATATGCACATGAGTTCTCTGTAGAGTTAGAACTATCTCATATCGTCGGGAGGTGTTTGAGACACAAACCTCCTTTGCATGATCAACCAGTATATTAGATTTTCATGGTTCTTCTAAGTTGTCTTATGGAAGTGAAATCTCATTATTATAACTCATTAAATCTGGCTTTAATCACCATTAAAAAGACTTGTGTTTTCTTACATTCTTCTTTTTATTAGAAGTCATTTAATCTACTCAAGAAAACTTGTGTATACAATATAGATTGATGAACCTTAACATTACATGACTAGCTAGCCTAGATCCTTGTGGGTACAACCTTGACTAAAATCAATCACATATACTTGTGGGGAAGAAACGAGTTAAGATGGTTATATATTGAAACTCATTTTTTAACACAACCATTAAGTTTTTGGCATGTTTGTTGGGGAGATATGATATTTTTAGTTAGAGTAAGAGTGTTGATTAGTATTTGAGAGTAGATCACCACCGCTCACAATATCCATAATAATTATAATTGTTTTTATTTCCATTTTTGTTGTGTGACTCACGTATCTTATTTCTCTACAAGATTGTATGTGGCATTCAAGAGGGGTCTTGAACTTTCATATTTCTAGACCCAGAAAGTGAAAGCACAATAAGCAGTCATTGTAGAACGAGGAGTGAAAGCTCTTCAAACATGAAGAATTCACAACCATCATCATTCAACTCCTTCATCCTCATCACCATATTCACCTAATCACCAAGAGTCGATCATGGAAGATGAATGACCATTAAGGGATTTTGTTGTACCTACTTCCAACAACATATGTGGATATATTGAATCTATCATCCCCACTACTATGCAAATGATCCAACGAAATAGGCTTGTAGGAACTCATATGGAAGATTCAAATCTTCATATAACTGAAATTTTAAAGTACATGAACACCTTCAAGATAAACAATGTTCCCACTAATGGGATACACCTCCTATTGTTTCCATTCACCTTGAGGGACAAAGCCAAGACATGGAGTTCTTCCTCACCCAAGAGGTGAATCAAAAGCTAGGATGAGTTGTTGAATGCTTTTCTTACTAAATATTTCACACCCAGAAAGACCATAAAATTTGAGGAGTCAACTCATCAATTTTGAACAACATGAAGGTGAAACACTGTGTGACATGTGGGAGATATTTAAAGACCTTGAAAATATTTGTCCTCACCACAATTTGGCTAAATTGTCTATTGTTGCAAACTTTTTACAAGGGGTTATTCTACAACACCCGTATGACTGTGGATACTAATGTGAATGGAGCCTTGATGAGCAAGTGTTACATGGAGGCATTTGATATTATGGAAGACATGGATCTCAAAAATTACCAATGGATCTCATACTAGACTAGGAAACCTTCTTCATTAAGCTCTTCTACTGAAAAGTCAAGTGGAAAGCACACTATTGATGCAGTTGATATTTTTGCAGCCAAGATAGATGCCCTCCCAAAAATATTTGAAAAATTGAGTACCCATCCCTTTCAAGAAATAAAACAAGCTTGTGATGCATGTGGATTTGTAGGGCATAATTCTTCATCTTTCTTTGCCTCACAAATGAATGTTGAGGAGATTTTAGAACAAGAAAACGCAACATGTAGTTTTGGGAACAAGAAGTCCTAAACAAGAAAATATGATAGGTAGTTTTGGGAAAAAACTATCCTACGAACCCTAGTCCAGCACTTACAACTTAGGACAGAGAAACCATCCTAATTTTCTCCTACAAAAACACAAGCAATTCTTAAAACCCACATCAACAACAAAGTCAAAATCAGCAACAACAAATGGGCAACCGACATCCAATGAACAACAATCTGACGAGGTTCAACAACAACAACTAGAGTTACAATCACCAACAACAATCCCAACCAAAGTAAAGTGTAGGGAGCCTTCTTGAGACCTTTGTCTCAGCTCAAATCCAAAGAATGGTGAATTTCACAACCATGCACAACTTCTCAAAGAGTGTAGTTACTCTTATCTCTTCTAAAGTAGGCAGTATTGTTACCCACACAAAGATGCTAGAGAATCAAATTGCACAACAAACTCTAGCTAACCGAAGGACCCCTTCCGGATCACTACCAAGTCAACTAGAGATAAACCCAAGAGACTCTAAGTCAATTACTTTAAGAATAGAAGTTGTAACTAAAAGACCCCCACTATCAAATGAGAAGATATTTGATGATGTTGTTGACAAAGAAGATGATACCAATGATATGAAACAAAGAAGACTAAATATGAAGCATCACCTTCTTACAAACCCACTATTTCTTTTCCTCATATATATGCACACAAGAAGGATGATGTTAAATTCAACTATTTTGATGGACATCCTCAATAAGCTTTACGTCAACTTTCCCTTGACTGAAGTTATTGTTGAGATGCCTCCTATGAAAAATTTCTCAAAGACATCTTGACTAAGAAGAAAAGGCTTGACCAAGTGGATATTGGTATGCTATCAAAGAGGATGAGTTCTATCATCCAAAATAGGCTACTAGAGAAACTTGATGATCTTGGAGACTTCACCCTTCCACGCAAGATAAGGAAATCTTCATTTGACAAAGGTCTAATTGACCTTGGAGCTAGTATCAGCCTTATTCCCTTTTCACTATGGAAAGAACTTGGTCATGGAGATTTGAAGCCAACTAAGATGGACATTCAATTTGCAGACCATTCCATCAAGTATGCCAAAAGTATTATAGAAGATGTGCATGTGCAAGTTAGAACATTTTACATTCCTTGTGATTTTTCCATGTTGGATATCAATGAAGTTTCATCCAACCATATTCTCTTTGAAAACCCTTTCTCTGAACAACTGATTGTATAATTCATGTGTGATAATATAAACTTTCTATTAGGGTAGAGGGTGAGACTATGGAATTTCTTGATTTTGATGCCCTGAAAGCTCCATACAAAAGATAAGATATGCGTCTTGTTGAATGTGTTGATAAGCTTCTACAAGAAAATGAAGATATTTTTGATTTCATCATTAACTATTATGAAGAAGATGAACTAGACACAGCCATAAAAATAGAAGTTTAAACTGTTATTCTTATTTCTAAATCACATTCGAACAATGAAGATATTCCACCATAAGAGGATGATTCTAGCAAGTCAAACAAGGAGAATAAGGTATAAGTCAAACCCCTTCTAGTGAGGCAAAGGTATGCTTTCCTTGATTATGATTCTACTTCTACCATGATTACAAATGTTGTGTTAACTAATAAACAAGAATTCAAATTTCCTAATGAACATTGGTTGTACAAAGAAGTTATTGGTTATTCAATTGATGATTTGAAGGACATCAATCCTTCCATTTGCATCCACAAAATTAATTTATTAAATGACGCCAAATCATGTGTAGAACCTCCTAGGAGTTTAAACCAAAATATGCTTGAGATTTTTTAAAGGGAAATTTTCAAGTTGAGAGATGCATGAATCATATATCGTATTAGTGACATCCCTTGGGTGAGTTCTATTCACATTGTACTAAGGAAAGGGTGTGTAACTGTCATACAAGGGGGTAATGATGAGATTATCCAAACACGTGTAGTCACATGATGGCTCATGTGTATTAATCACATGAGATTAAATAAGGCAATTATTCTTATTTTTGTTATCTTAATGTCTATTCTAGATTTTTCTAAATATTGATGTATCCACCATACCAAGAAAGACCACTTTTACATGCATCAATGAAACTTATGCTTATAGATGCATGTCATTCTACCTAGGTAATGCTCTAGTGAATTTTCAACATTTTATGATGGCCATTTTTTCTGATTTCACTGAGGGAATAATGGAGGTTTTTATGGATGATTTTAGCATATGTGATAGTTCATTTGACAACTATTTATCAAATTTATCTAAAGTTCTTTAATGTTACAAAAAGGTTAACCTACTTATCAACTAGGAGAAGTGCCTTTTTATGGCACAATCTAGGGTTGTACTAGACCATGTGGTATTTATCAAGGGTATTGAAGTTGAGAGTTGAAACAAATTGAAATGATGTCCACACCAACATCTGTGACAAATGTTCACAACTTTTTTATGCATGCATGGTTTTACAAACGTTTTGTCAAGGACTTCTCTAAGATGGCCAAACCATTGTGTTGAATTCTTTTGAAAGGTGTAGGCTTTTTTCAATCATGTCTATCAAGCAACTTTCAAGAAGTTAAAATACACCCTTAGTTCTACCCCATCATTTGACTCCAAGACTGGAATGCACCTTTGGAAATTATGTGTAATGCAAGTGACTACTCCATTGGTGCAATCCTGGGACACGGGAAATACAAAAAAACTCCATGCTATACATTATGCAAACTCTTGATGAAGCACAAATAAACTATATCATTGCTGAGAAGGAGATACTAGAAATAGTATATGCCTTTGAAAAATTTAGACAATATCTTGTAGGATCAAAGGTCATGCTCTACATCGACCATGATGTAATAATGTATTTGATGAACAACAAAAGATGCCAAGACATGCCTAATTTGTTGGATACTATTACTTTAGGAGTTTGGAATTGAGATAAGAGACAAGAAAGGTAAAGAGAACAATGTTTCTGACCACCTCTCACACCTGAATACAGATGCAACAAATTTTCTCCCAGTTGATGACTATCTACCTATTAAAAAATTATATGCTATTGTCTGTTTTCCAGGCCCCTGGTTTAATGATATCGCAAATTTTCTTGCTACTACACACCTCTCCCCGATCTCACTTGTCAACAAAAGAATTTCCTACATGATGAAAATCTACCATTTGGATGATCAACTATTGTTCAAGTAAGGGACACATAGGCTGATCTGGAGGTGTGTAGTTCATGAAGAGATTTGTACTATCATTTTTTAATCCCACTCTTCTTCCTATGGAGGAAACTTTGGAGGGGAGATGAAAACTACAAATATTTTGCAAGAAGGTTTCTATTGGCCAACATTATTTTGAGACGTTCATGCCTATGTTAAAGCTTGTGACAAATGCCAAAGGACAAGAGTTATATCAAGCCATTCTTGAGATAGAGGTATTCTATGTATGGGGCATAGACTACATGGGCCCTTTACTGTCCTCTTGTGGCTACAAGTAAATCTTAGCTACTTGTGATTAGGTATTCAAGTGGGTAGAAGATATTCTTACTCAAGTCCTAGATGCAAAATATTTAATAGAACTATTTCAGAAGATAATGTTTCCACTCATTGGAGTTTTATGAGTTGTGAAATCTGATGGAGAAACACACTTCAACAAAAAGCAATATAATTATCTTGTAAACAAATATGGAGTCAAGCATAAGATATCTACTGCATATCACCCTCAAACCGTAGGACAAGTTGAAATAACAAATAGGCATCTAAAAAATATTATGGAGAAAATTGTTTCTAGTTTAAGAAAAGACTAGGTACTTAAGCTAGATGACGCACCATGACCATTTCGTACAACTTTCAAGGAATCTATTCGAACAACACCATTCAAGATGATCTATGGAAAGTCATGCCGCCTTCCTCTGGAGTTAGAGAAAAAAGCTATATGGGCAATTAAGTTTCTAAATTTTGACTTGATGGAAGTAGGAGAAAATGGTTGTTGCAACTCCAAGAGCTTGAACAACTTCTATCTAGATGCCTATGAAAATAAAAAAAATCTATAAAGAAAGAATGAAGGCATGGCAAGATAGGAATAATAGAAGAAAAGACTTCATCGAAGCAGATCAAATGCCACTTTTCAACTCCAGATTGAAGATTTTTCCAGGAAAGCTACGTTCCAAGTGGTCCAAACCATTCCTTATGCTGAAGATTTTTTCCATAAGAGAATGTTGAGCTCTAAGGGAAGCAATCAACATTTAATGTCAATGCCCAAAGGTGCAAGCTATACTTAGAAGGAGAGAATATTTCGAACTGACTTTCATGCTATATGGCTAACATTGATAGAAGAAGACTCAAGTCTAACTCTGAACATTAAATATAGGATTGTTTTAGGAGTTGGCCCCACACTTGAGATAGATTTTCTTGATGCTTTTCACTCAAACAACTTTTTCTTTTCCAAATAAATTTTCTGTGGACGAATGTAATAAGCTTAGACCCTTATAGATAATATGCCAACGTCATTCCATGTGATGCAAAAAAATCAAACTTCTATAAAAAGTTGGTTGGAACATGATATGTTTGCCAAATGACACACTGTGTCAATTCTAGATAGATAGATTTTGGCCACTCAGTTTAAACACATGACGTGTGATAAAATCAACACTACATGTTCAAGGAAATTTGTACATGCATAATTTTATGTGAAGTTGCAACACGACATGTGATACACCCAACACAACATGCACTTCCGGAAGAATTGTCAAGTGTCCATTTGGAGACAAAAATAGTGTGTTTGATTTTACACATGACATGTGTATATTAGGAACTTCTTCCAGATGTATCCATGACCACCATACACGATGTGTGTTTTATTGTACATAATTTGTCCCGAGGAAGCTTCACTTCTACATCTTCACCTGGATACACATGGCATGTCAAAACTCATACATGACCCATCTTCTATTTCTAAGATTTTGTAGAGTACTGTTAAGAAGAGGAACATGTTTTGTCTTTTTTCTGACACCAAATGTTAGTTCCAAATAGAGAAAAATAAAAAAGGAAACACAATAAAGACACAACATGGTTGGATGAGTTAAAATAGAATTTTACAACCTGATTTCAAGTTCATTCTCCCACCTTGCCCTAACTCATGCCACGTCTCAGAACTCCATGTTCAAGCATCATATCCCATAGCCTCACACCGCCAATGTGTTTAGATCTACAACACCTATCTTAGTTGAACTGTTTGTTACATCAAAGCCCCTTCCCCACCACCGATAGCTCTACCATCTGCAATCTCCACCAGCCATTCTCTCCCCACAACAACATAACAACAATTAGCCACCAGACAAGATACATTAGCAAATCTTGCTGCCATTCAATTGCCATTTGCCCCCATCTCAGCTCAGACTCCTCGATCATACAAAGACAAAATCCAATCAGAAGAAGCTTCAAGCCTCTATCTTCTTTTCCAAGCATGCCATCCAAGTAAGAGCACAACCCTGACTCAACAATGCCACCATTCAAGATCATCAGAAGTCAAGAAACACACCGTGAGCCATCCCACACGTGCCATATTGCAACATCTACTTCTTGTCCTATGATTGATCTGAAATTGACATAAACACATAGTCTCCACTCTACACACGTCGTGTCTAACTTCTTAGCAATAGTACTTTCAGTGCTAATTTCCCAAGTCAAGCAAGAATCCAAGCACCACAGAGGCAAGGGATCCTTTTCGGCAACCAACATATATCTCGTCCTCTCAATTCAACATCATTGCTGATCAAGATGTTATTTACCAAAATTTGATCACACATAGGGTTCTTCCTGTTCATTTTTCTTTTAATGAGACTATGGAAGTTTATGGCTTCAACAATTAGGTGATGTGATTCCTTTAGGAACTAGGAATCAAACACACCTACTGTTGTGTAAGATCCACTTATCCCCCATTGACCTATGCATTTTTAACTACGCTACAATGCGGTGGAAGACTAAAGAAAGCATATGAACCTTTTGGTATAGTCACTTTCTGACTTCTTGGGCACAATTATAAATTAACTTCAAAGAAATTTTTTGATGGATATCAATTTACATATGGAGGGGGTATAATAATTCCTAAACAATTTAAAATTGATAATTTTAGGAGGGAGATTACTTAAATGACATTCATGATGCTAAAGTTTCCTGGGCATCACACATTCACAATCCCATCTTTTGCTACATGCACAAGATTCTTGGCACTTGTGTTTTTTCCAAGAAGAAAACACAAGGTATCTATGTAAACCAAGACTTGGTTTTCTTATGGGAAATGCTATACAATTACAAAATCAAAGCAGGTTATTTGATCCTCTTTTGTTTCTTTGAGGTCATAAGGAAAAGATCAAGTGACATCATGATAGGAGGATTAATAACCCATATTTCAAAAAAGTTGAGGATTGACCTAAAAGGGTTTGAAGATGCCACTGGGAGGAATAAGGTAGACTTCCAATTTCTAATCTCATTACGTTAAATTGTTGGGGACCCCTATGATAATATCAAGTTCAAATAATACTTCCATGGACATGAATAATTCATTGAATTATCTGATCTAGAGGGGGTAACTTTGACATATCTTGACAATTGGAAATTCATTTTTGATGATTAGAGTGATTCTAGAGATAAACTTGAGACTTCCACTATGGAAGAGGTACCACCCCTCCTCCTACTTCCATACAAACTAGCTATAGCTGGGCAATGTTAGATATACAACATCTTTATGGGTATGTCCAAAAATACTTTGATCAGTATGTCACAAGACTAGACCAGCTCTCTAGTAGTACTTTGAAATGAATTCCATGATTTTGTGAATGGATATGTGGCACATCTCTTAGGGCCATTATGTTAGGCTTGCACTACCTTACATCCACCTTAGGAGCCTAAATTCACAGCCATCCTTGATGATGATTCTTTGCAACAACATTTCCTGGCTGCCAATGAGGGCACTGGCACCTCACTCGGATTCACCTCAGTAGGTACCTAGTTGCAAACCACTTGAGTTTGATTTATGCAGTGAGGATAGTGCAAAATTCAAGATTGGGGGTGAGCAACCGGTTAATAGTCTAGTTTTTTTTCCTTTGTATTTCTTTTTCTTAATTTTTTTAGATAGTGGTAAATTTTGTGTTGATTGAGGCTTGTTTTCCTTTTTGTTCGGTCTTACCTTTATGCTAAACCAGTTGTCCTATTCTGTATTGAGAAATATAAATTGAAGAAGAATTATACAAGCCATGCATCAATTATGATGATGACTCCTAAAGTGATATAATCCCTAATATAACTAATGCATGTAACCTAGGGTTGATATGTGCACACAGTTATATGTAATCAAATAATTAGATTATGTATCCTTTTTATTTTTTTTATTTAATCATAATATTATCCTAATATAGAATATAATACCAGTAACCTAATACCCAGATGACAAGACAACTAATAATGTGAATATACTAATGAACCAAGCTAAACCCTAAATAAGTCATAACTAGGGTTATGATGATGAGAACCTGATAGTACATGATCTTGTCTTAATCAGGGTTTGACCAAGAGTGATCGTTGACTCAGGAATATGTGATGGTTAGGTTATCTTGATCATGGTACGCCCTTACCTCTTACTTGGCCTACTATTCAGTATGGATGTATTGTATGTGTAGTAAAATACTTGGCATATGATATTGGATGAAATGATTGTTCTTGTATGATATGTTGTTTGATTTTCAATACGTACTGCTATGAACACATGAAACATAATATATATGTTCCATTATATAAAAGCACTAATTCTCTTTGGTAGCATAGTACTGAAAGTGATCATTCCCTTTGGTAGCAGATGACATTGTACAATGATCTAATTCTTTGGTAGTAGATCATAAGGCCTTGCATCTCAAACTCTTTGGTAGCTAAAATGATGCATTATTCCCTTAGGTGGAAAATGCATGGATGATATAATGGAAAATGTGTTTAAAATATGTGTGCTTTTTAATTAATTAACATTCTTTATTCAAGTATATGCCTTTTGTTATATTTGTTTATTACTGCCAAGTTCTAGTTTTATCCTATTGCCAAGGCTTAGTAATGAGAGGTATATAAAAAGACATGTAGGCATACTCAGTACAATATTCTTGAATATTGTGCTAACATGTACCACATGTAATCTTTTGTTTAGGTGATGTAGATATATGCTTTTGAAGAACCAGGATAGTTGACAGTTGTGTGGCGAGTTGATGTAAAACTGGACATGTTGTCTTAAGATCTTGTTGTTAGTGGTAGTACATGTATATGTAAAAGTTTGATGTTCAATATGTAATATCAAATGTTGTAACAATTCATGTTGTAAAATGGTGAACATGTGTCGTATGGTTTTCTTATTGTTCATGTGCATGTGCTACTATTGTTTCCTTCTAACTTCCTCTAATTTTCTTCTTGTTAGCCTAGTGTGGGATGTTTAAATTGGGATTATTACTAAGGTGAGGGTTTCAATTTGGACATCACACATTATATTAAGTTTTAGAAAATTTGGGGATGTCACACTACTCTTAGTGAAGGATGTTATGTCACGTTATGTACAAGAAAAATTTGCATATTTCCTTAGGTTCAATAACCAAGGGAATCTAGATCAACATCAATATGTATTCTAGGTATGCATTTCTTATATATACATCCAAGGTGACTATTGTTAATGATAATTCTTGACTCATCAATCACAATCCATTGGAATTTACACTAAAAAACTTATCCATGATTCTTTTAAAGTAAAGATCATTAGATATTTGGGCATTGACTTGCAAGATCATATCTTTTAAAATAGAAACATTAATCTCTTACTTTATCAATATGTCATCCTTGTCATACAAGACGCTTTAAAGTAAATGTTTCTATTCTCTTGGAAAAATGAAATAGCAGTTCTACTAACTCTATTACATGCCCATTGAGCTATGATAAATTTCAATCTAGACTACGGCTTCCAAAACTCTTGCTTTGCCTTGTCCATCTTTTGTCCTTCCATGAAGGCTTTTACTTATTATCAGATCTTGCACCTCAGTATGTCAAATATATGTTTGGTATCACATACCAAAATTAAGAAGTAATGAAATTTATCTTATAACATTTATACCTGAAATGGAGGCCTTAATGGCTTCCCTCTTCATCTTTAGTTCCTCTAACCAGAGTGGGCAATTTCTCTTCCAATGTCCAGACTATTGACAATGGTGGCATTTGCCTCTTATTTTCTTTACTCCTCCATTTACTTTGAGATTTGAAGACTTGAGCTTCTTGTTAGCTTTAGAACTCCTCTTAGCATTTCCTTTGCCTTTAGACTTCCACTTTGTCTTGCTGATCATCATCACAGACTTGGTCTTGTCTTTCTTCATCTGTCCCTCATCTATTCTCAACATGCCCAACAACTCTATCAATGTTTTTTCGAAGTCGTTCATGTTATAGTTCATGACAAACTGACTATATGACTCTGGCATATATTGTAGAATCACATCAGTGTCTAACTCTTGACCTAAGGGGAATCCTAGTATAGTGAGGTTCTCCACATACCCAATGAGCTTGAGCACATGAGGACCTACTGGGTCTCCTTCTGCCAAGTTACATTTGAACAATGCCTTGGAGACATCGTATCTCTCTTGTCTTTCCTGATTTTAGAACATGTCCTTGAGATGTATGACCATCTCAATCACATTCATGTTCTCATGCTACCTCTGCAACTCATAGTTTATGGAGCATAGCATCTGACACTTGACACCCATGGAATCTTCAGTATGCTTCTTGTAAGCTTCCTTGTCAGCCTTTGGTGCATTTTGAGGTGGTTCGTCTGGTTCTGGCATCTCTAGGATGTAGTGCTTGTACTCCTGTGTGAAAATAATTCTTAGCTTCCTAACCTAGTCATGGAAGTTTTTCCCAATTAATTTGTCCTTCTCAAGGACCAATAATAGAGAGAAGTGGTTGTTGTTTGTTTCCATTTGATTCTATAAAAGAATTTACAATTTTGTCAAAAACTCAGTTTTTATTTCATTTGATTTGATTTAAAGTTTGGGCGATAATAATTAGGTCGATAATTGTTCTCATTATTTTATTCATAATGATAACCCTCAAGTATCAGTTTAGAAAATTGCAGTGGACAATTTTCTAATGAGTCAAACCAAAGATAATGCAAGTGTGGTGCGATCAACACTATAAACACAGTCGATCATCGAGGTAAGAAACTTTTGCCAATTGTATCATTTGCAATTTATGTGCAACTCCTTGCCATAATCATATGCATGCTTTTCGGCCCAGAGGCTCTGAGAATCACCAGCAAACCCTGACCCAATAGCCAATATGATAATAATGCACCCCGCGGAGGCGAAAACTACATTAATACCATCACACTTCCACAAGGTAGATGATGCACCACACAAAGGTGTAAACTACACTTGGTCGAACATGTTTTTCATGTGTATTTCTATTGGAAAGCATCTTACATTTAATATGTTTTATTGATGGATTTTATATGTATCATAAAAGAATCTTTTAGGATCTTATCAAGAATAACATTTTTTTTCAACCAAGTGTCTGATGCTTCCTCTCTCTAGGGTTTCGCTCTCCCCTCTCTAGGAATCCCCAGAGGCTGGTGATGGGGGGAGGGAGTGTCTCCCCGATGCCTTTCTCCCCATGGCCCTCCAATAGCTTATGGTGTCTCTGATTGTTAGCGCGAAGTGAAGCTTTGGCGATGGGGTATCATGTTGGGCACCATCAGGTGTGTTGATTGGAGTGGAGATGTGCAGTGTTGCGCGTTCAGCGTCTGGGCTAGAGTGGCGATTCATCTAAGGCGACTCCTACCGTTCAAGTGAGATGGTGGGAGAGTGCCACTCCCAGCCAGATCTGCTCGCGTGTGGGCTCCATTGCGCTGGTGCTGATAGGGTTATCCCCATTCTCGCCAGCACCTCCTCTTCTCCTCCCGAGGGATACCTAGGCTAGCCTGAGCGACGCAGGATCGACTCCGTCCAAGGCCGTGGTGCATTTTCAGATGTGGGTGGTCATGGTCACTGGGTGGCTCAGAAATATCCAGGTTCATGGCATCACCATCTGCACTTAGATCTGTCCTCATGGGATGGCGACGTCCTACAGGCTCGATGGGGTAACTCCCCAGGTTCTGGTGATGTGGAGACGGTGGCCCCTAGAGCGAATGAACCTGCTCCCCATGACATGATGGTCTAAACGACAGCAACCTAGTGTGGGGTTGGGATGGGGGGGTTTCTTCTTCTCTTCTTCTTAGTTTTTCCTGTTGTTGCGCCGGTGCCAGTTTTGGCAGCATGTTCCTGCTGCTCATTGGTGTCTATGATAGAGGATTCCTGACCTATGGGTGGCTCTGCTGCTCACGGGTGTGGTGGTCTTCTACGGCTCATCAGGCGTGGTTGGCTCCTGATGCTGCGAGGGTGTGCACCCTCAAGGTGTTCGACCAACTGCCACTCTGGGTTTGCTACTGACCAATCATGGCTGCTCCTTGCGGCTGTGATATGGAGTACCTTCTAGGTGTTCAACATTTTGCCCTTTGTATATAAAGGTTGTTGGGTACTAATGTGCTCATCGGACTTGCAAAAGCCTGAGCCGCTTGTTTCATGTATGGTTGCAGATTGTTATCATATGGCTCCTAAGAAGGGTATGTTGACGGCTGATGAAGATGGGGGAAAACACCCTTGAAATCCATTCTTTCATAGATGAGCAGAATGCATATGGAGGTCAGGGGGGTTTCTCCTCCATGGACATAAGTTGCTCATCATAACCTTTGGATGTGCTATTTTGGTTCTTTCTCTGTTGTTCGGTTGCACGCCTACAAGTAGTTTGAGTTTGTTGATGGCTGGCCTTTGACGTTGCTATCTTCCCATGTAGATTAAGGCTACCTTAGGCAGCTTGATGTCACACTTTGAAGGTGGTCATACTGTCAGTGTTTGTTGAGTCGTTTGTAAGTAGCTCTTAATCTGTGTGTTAGTTTCTAGCATAGGATATGGGTTTGTTTCCATCTCTTTCTCCTTCTACTTCTTGGGAGGTCTTGGTGTAGGCCTTTTGTTTTTTTTCTAGATTTATATCCTAGTTGTAAGGGGTGCTCTTTTGTGCCCAAAGTTTTTGGACTTCATTTAATAGTAACATGCTTTTTGGACCGACCAAAAAAAAAATCACCACATATATAGAATGTCTCATATACATGCTACATCCCACAATTTAAACATGCAATATAAACAAAATTTGATGGCTATCGCAATGTCTACTTGTAATTCCTTGGAGCCACATGGAATTACTACCACCTAGGTCAATCATCACATCACATGTATGAGCCTACCATTACTGTAGACATATGCTTGCCAATCTTGATAGATCGGTTCAACCTTTGAACTGGTCATCTTGCCTCTTGGCTGGCAGGTTGGTCCTCCTATCCAACTGATGTTAGACACCTTTGAAATGGTCGGGTGGGCATTTTTGGACGGTTGTCTAGACTCCCATCCAACCGATGTTTGGACTCCTTCAAAATGGTCGGTTGGACCCACCAGATGGACGTTTGTCTCCTTCGCTCTATCTTTCTTGGTCCTTTAGATGGTCGGCTCATCTCACGAACTGGTCTTCTCATCTGGCGATGATCATCATCATTATAGTTGCAATAAAAGAAACTACCTATAGTCTTGGTACACAGACCAAGATAAACAAGAACCAAACTATCCTACCACAAATAGAGATAGGGTTTAGGCCATATAAATGCTACACATCCACCATAAAAACTGTTTTTATGGTGACATATGTAAATTGCATATATATATATATATATATATATATATATATATATGTATATGTATATGTATATGTATGTATATTAGTTTGGGATTATGTGGTCTTTGATCGGATATGCATATGAGAGAAGTTTAAATATTCACATCGTATGTAATAAATGATAAAACCTAAAATCTAATCATATGAATTATCCTAAAACATAGTAAATTAACTTGGCTCTGATTCCACTATTAAGAAATACGGGCATAGAGTATAGAAGAGGAAATAAAAATTTTATCTATATGTATTCCCATAACAAAGATCACATCATCTACTATGAAATAGGAAGGATGTTTTAAGAGAGTTATACCTAATCCTAGAGCAAGTCCAATGACAAAACTCACTTCTCTGCAACTACTGACAAGATGCTCTTCAATGGTGGCAATGTAGCTCCTGGCCTTCACCACGAACATCTATCTGTGAAACTTTGCAGCGACTCTGGTGGCCTCACCATGGACTATAAGTTGACTTTGCTCTCTGAGAAGCAGCCAAAGGACTCCTACCTCTAGAGTAGTCCACACGAACCAACTAGAACTCATGTGGTTCACCAAGAACTGACAGGAAGGAGGTGTCCCTCCTGTTGGTGTACAAGTCACCAACATGCTTTCCCACAATGACAACCTCTTAGTTGTTCTCTCTCATTATCTATCCCTCACTATCGGGTAGGACTTTTCTGGGCTCTCTTGGTTACCACAACCAGAGAGGACAATAGCTATCAGAGGAACTGATTCTGAGTCGTCTGTGTTGTGTGTTGTACTTTGGGAAGCCCCTGGTACCCCTCTATTTATAGTAGAGGCCAGGGTCAGCATTCCCAGTCTGTATGAGATTGTGTGGGAGTGGAAAGGACCAAAAGATCTTGAATTTTGAAACCTACAAGATGCCAAATGGTCATTTGGCACACCCAGATGGTCATCTGGTGTGTGAGATGGTCGTCTCGCACTATGAAACGACCTTTTATCAATTTCCCAATCATATATGAATTTGGCAATTTTGATTCCAATTAATATCAAAAAACATCTCGAAGTTTGTGCAATCAAAACTATTTAGGAAACATCTCGAACCTTTGTTCTGCCCATCAGAGCCATCTCACCTAGGCGAGATGCCCGTGTGGTGAGTCAAGATGAGTCGGTCGATTCAATCATATTGAACCGGCCAATTCAAGGGCAGAACTTAACCAATTTGAACTTTGATCAACCTGACAACCCAAACAACCATCTCAACATTTGAGACATCTATCTAGATACCCAAACAGCCTTCACACTCAGTGAGAGGGTCATTTGGCAGACTTGGTCAGCCAATCAATCGATCTATTGTGTGAATTGAGTTACCAAAACACTTTAGTAATCAATCGAATTGTCATTCAAGATTTAACTCCTCTTCTAGATGAGTTCCTATGTGTGTGACCCTATAGGTCCCATATCACATTGGCAGAGAATGTCCATTACTAAATTATGACATCACATACAAAGAGTGGTTCCTAGTCACACATCAGTGCTACCCAAGTGAATGGAAAGTTGGAGAACAACTTCAACCTACAATCTGTGTAAGCTTTTACAGTGATTTTATAATTCCTTTGTCTCTGATATCCAGGATGAACTTGAGGCATGGATGGTCACCCTATCACCATTCAATCCATGTTTCTTGAACCAAGTGTAGATTGTCTAAGACAGTGTGACCTCAATATCATATATTGATTCACATCTGCATGCACATGCATTTCTTAGTCTCACTTCTCAAGTGGCCAAGATATCATACTCCAGTAGGAGGTACAATTGCCACATCTATCACTCACAGTCTATCCCCATGTATCAAAGTCACCCAATCGTCACCGTTATACTAAACTATGTTTCAGGACTATATTTGATGATGTCAAAGCGTACCCAACGACTTGTGACAAGTGCATTGATTTCAGGTCTAAGAATAGCAACCACCACCTTCACTATGAGAGTTGACTATGACTTTACCATATGATGCATGGTTTCCATGTGTCCCTCTCAAGGTGGGTCTATCCTATACACTATTCCCTAACATGTATCTATGTGTTTGGTTTGATATAACCATATCATGACTGATGACATTTAGTCATCAACCAACTCACACTCGAATCTTATGTGTCATTGTTGTCTATCAACCTTCCACAATAACAATTGATCAGGGACATAATGAGAATATGTATATGTATTCTTAACATGTGTATGATCTAATTCACAAGGGTAGTAACTTGAATACATACATCATTGAGTAATACTATTCTCTAGACATTCATAATGTTTCCTCATTATCTCACAACTGAATGATTCAGAATTAATTGGAAGATTTCCTTTATAAGTATTAATCAAATCCTTGAAGGTATATGCCATGTCAATCATCACATGATTGTCTCTATGAGCATACCTTACCAAAATGTACTGGATGTACCTATTGTGTGAGATCCTAGCATTCATGATCACACTTATGTATAAATTATCTCTTCAGTATTCAATTGTAATTTGTAATAGTTCATGTTGTAATAAATTTACATGTTGATTATTGAGAAATGTTTCGGTGTATGCTATATACATTTGTTCATGTATGCACATATTGCTTCCACAATGCACTCTGATAAGGTTGGCTAACATTTTTGGAGTTCCTCCTATGGGCCCCATGGGGTTTTAGAAGGGTGTAATTCAAGGAAGTTACACTTACAGAGTAGACTATTTGGTGCCTTCTGTCATCCACTACTCATGTGATGATTATATGTTAATTAAATTCTATATCTTGTTCTTTGTTTCTATGTATTACTTTACATGATTACGGGAATCTCATCCAAGGTCACATATCTTCCCTGATTCAAAATACTTGACATACATGTGAACTAGTGGATAGAAATTGAAGCTCTAACTACCTATTACATGAGAATGAGTAGGATTTACTTCATGATTATCTCCAAGATATAAATGATGGATAGTGATTATTTTCTTAGATGACATTATTGAGAGTGCATACTATGTACTTGGTTGATAGTTTTGGTGTCAACCTACATAACAAAGTGATCAATAGTTGAGATTCTTTAATCAAATATTTCAGATAGGACAAAGAGGATAATTTGATATGTTTTGTAGGTATATCATATCATGTAACATGTGTTATGTCGCCAAATACCATCCCTTTGACTTGCCAAAATTTTAAAGTAATTTCATAGATTGCTTAGCTAAATCATAGCAAACCCACCCAACTCTTTTATTATTGAATAATTGGTTAATTGAATTGGATGAATGTTTGATACGCATTATCTCATTTTGGGGACGACCTTAATCTACTACTTACATGATGACATATACTATTACAAGCCTATATCTTGTGTCTCTTTGATTTATCATTGACCAAAATCCTATGTTTGCATAATGTTTTAGCATCATTGCTAAGGATCCAATTCAAACACATAATATTTAATCTAAAAACTCAAAATTGTAAACCAAAAAGATTTCACAGTGCACATAGAAGAAGACATAATGCACACTTTATGAACACTCTACTAGATTTGTACACCATAAACATTCTAACATTCAATATTTAATAATATTATAACATGAAATACTACATATCATATTACTTACAAAAAAGGGAATATACAAGTCTATGAAATGTAGAATAACTAGGATCTTAGACAACAGGTACATCATGTGCACTTTTTATCAAGCCATCTATTCTGCCATGCTATATATGAACCTAAAATTATTAGAATAGTGGAAAAGTAAGCACAAATTTTCTATGTACTTGGTGCCTATAAAGGAAAAATACCAAAAAGGGAGAATAATTTTACAAAATTGAAAACAGATTGCTTTCTAGGATTGACTTGGAATCAATGACAAAACTTGATCAAAACATAGATTATTCAGAATGATTTCATTGTGATTTCTCCCATTATGATGCTATCAAAAATTTATGGAGCTCCATTGCCCCAACAAGATGGAGGAGGTCACCAAAATCCATCTGTCTATTCAAAAGGAGTAGTTCACCATTTTGTACAAGATCCATCACTCCAACATGAGGAGGTCACTTGTACCCATTATCAACATCATCATTCAGGTAGTCATAATGAGAATCTCATTTATGTTCACAGTTATTTGTAAGATATATATAGAAATTCAAGATATTATTTCACAGAGTGATGTAGCTCAAACAAATACATAGTCCAAGCAGTTTATAAAAGGATATCAAATATGTAAAGAGGTGAAATATTTTATATTAAAGATGATGCATAATTCTAGTCCAAATGGACTGGACAATCATCAAGGAGGATAGTCCTATGTACCTGAGTGTAGGGATTCTAACATAATCCTCTAGATCTATAGTCAACACCTTATTTGTAACTATTAATCATCATTAACAAAGTTACACCAATATTCTTGGTTATTTAGGTCTGTATTAGGGTTTGGCCAAACCTAGATTTAGATTGATATTAGGATGGTCTGTAATGTTTTTATACTTATCCAGATGTCATAATTAGGGTTTATCTAAATTCCAATTTTTAAGGCCATTCTAATTTCTATAATTAATATGAGGTAATAAGCACCTAATTATTTTTATTGCCAATAGGATTGAAATTATATGATATTACTAGGATGAGAGTCCACTAATGGTTTCTACATGATAAAGAGGTTCAGATATCCTTTTTAGTAATTTATGTCTAATATATATCATTTATTTCATTTAATACATCCTTGAGGAAGTATTTTCTTTCAAATTCACAACCATCAGTCTCAAAGCCTCAAAGGTTTGACCTATAAGTCCAACAATAAACTCAAAATTCTTATCAATATAGATGCATTTTTGGTGGATTATTTTGACACATGATTTATTTTTAATTGTATGTCTAAGATATTTTCCTTTACTAAAAGTTTGAAAGAAAATAACCTTTTTGGATTTTTTGGGTCGTCATATCTCCATGCCTAGTAGTTTAGGATTCTACCACATCACCTTTAGTGGTGTGCATCCCTGTTCTAGGTCGAGTAGGGCCGGCCAGTAAGAAAGTTGGATTGGGTCTTTCAATACTCTAGATCTCCTCACAATCATGTCTTTTTCTCCATGCACGAGCCTCTTAATCACCACCATGTGGAAGTGTTTTGCTCTCATGTAGGATTCTTGCATGCATATTCTCAAAAAATATTGAGGGAGGGACATAGGAGGTTGCCTTAAACCATCCTTGATTCGTCTCCCTTGTCTATATCCCTCTACAATGAGATAGGGCATTATTATTGTTGATGAAACTCCTAGTGTTTTTGCATTTGATCCATGCCATCATGGAGAGAAGCGAAGCCACCATTAATTTCATAGAGGATTGAGGGGGGTCAACGCCCACAAACCAGAAAGGTAGTATCATGTTTGTGGTAGAAATAAGAGATCTTTCTCCCCTCATCCTCTCATGCTCTAAAAGATCCACAGTGGAGGGGCGTCTAACCTCCAAAATCTCAACCAAGTCTCGAAGCACTGTTCTTTGTGGCTAACATCTGCTATATTGATACATCCATGAAGTGACTCTAAAAAGGATTTTCCAAGGTGATTCAACAATGCAAATTTGGAAAATATTGTCATCTTCTAATACTTACTTTAGACTCACATGGCTTTATGTTTCTCTTCTTACTCTTACTTCAACTTATACCCTTTCTAACATGGTTGTTAGCAACTCTCAATGGAGAGGAAAATTGGGGAAGTGATCCTCAAACCTCAACTCTATATCAAAGTCCCTAGAGTGAGGGGTCGCTCACCTCCTTAACCATCAAGGACTGAGACCCCCAGAATGATAAACCATTGTCTAGCATAATCCCACAAAATTCGAATTGTTTCTCATGTTCTCTCATTTTGCCATCTTTATATCTATAAGATGACAATGTGGTTCCCTAGTTCAACCAGTCGTGTCATAAACCATGCCTAACATTGGCTGATCCAAAAAGTCTCAACCAAAAACATGCCTAATTCCATATATAAAGCTTCAAACACTAAAATTTTTAACTTTCAAATGGTAGTTTCATTCAACTCAAAATTTAGGCATAGTTATATTATGATATATACTAGCTACCATCCAAAGTAAATGTAAGAAAGTCATAGTTCAACCAAAAAGGTATAATCTTCAAACATGCTCAATCCAATGACTATATAATTCAAGGTAATAATCAAATGTCTCAAATAATTTGTCACATATCACTTTAGAACTTTGTACTTATTACACACCTCAAAGTATGATTCTACATCATTTTGTTCACTAATACATCCAATGAGGTCAATACCATTAAATCCATTTTAGTATAATTATTTAGAAACTCGAATTCCAATATATTTGTGACAACCTAAGTTTTTTCTCTCCTATATTGTACTATTTCTCTCTCATCAAGTGGCCTCTTAATCAATTGAATATCAATTGTATGATGTGAGTTTGGTGGTACTCCAATTTATTCACATCAATGATCAATTCCATAAGAATTGACATTAACTTGCTTATTTGATCTAAGTTTCACACTCTAATGAATCACCATCTTACATATGAGATTGAACCTCAATAATGTTATCACCTTGTTTCCTAATGTATTTAATGTGTAATGGGCTCAATTGTTTTTTCTAAAAACACAAAAAATCACCTCAGTTAGACCTCTAGAGCCCATGTTATGAATTTATAAAGATTGGCCCAAAATATACTTGTTTTAATCGAGTTATATTGCAATTGAGCCTCAACGGGTCCAAGAAAGGGTGTGCTACCCAGCAGCCGCCACCCATTTTGGGACAAACCCTAATTACGCATATAATCTTGGCCTTCGATCCATGGATTGGATATCTGATGTCCACAAATGTGTTTTCTAAATCTGTACTAGCACTGATGGAAGAGGTGTTTCTGCCACCGACCACTCGATGATGTCCACCAATATGTTCTCATATCCCCTCTTTTTCAAACAATTGAGAGGACCAAACCTCCTCATTTTTCAATTAGTTAGATTTTCCCTTATTTTTTTCACTCCCAGACTCCTTAGCTCCCACTTCTTCTCATTCTCCTTCTAACCCTAGTTTGGGGTGTCGTCGCTAGCTTCCACCTTTAAGCTTCGGCTCTTGGCCACCCAAGTTGTGACCAAGCCCAGTCATAGCCTTGTAGCTTGGATCTAGAGCCATGAGGCAATCTAGAGAACCCCATGGGCCTTTATGTGCCTCAATCGCTTGGTGCCAATAAACTTTGCTAGCCCCAGCCACTTGGAAGATGGCACCGGATAGAAGTAGCATGGTGGGGACAATGCCTAGTGTTGGACGTAAGTCAAAGGGTAGACATGATCAGCGCTCAACCTCTCTCTCTCCCTATCTTTCTTTGTCTATTAGCAAGTGGGCCAGTCAATAATAGGATGATCAGTGTGTTTGTGAGTGAGAGCTAGGGCCCAGATCACGACCATATGATCAAGATCCAAGGACTCTTTTGGATCTACACCAACACCATCCACCATTGTGGTCTCGCATTGGGTTCGGTCAATGACATATGAGGATTGGTTGAGTGCCATTTGGATGCACAGGAGAGACGTGACGCCTATCGTCTAATCATGGACCATGGGGCGTGATGCACCCTCAATTAATGTATGGTGTTGCCTCCTAGCTTCCTTAAATTTTATTATGCATACATCAAAAATATATAAATCCCAAACTTGTTGGCCAAATTAGGTAAATAGATATACCAAATCAATCATCTTCGCTAGATCTACGCATATCCTATCATTCAACATGTTCTATATAGGTAATTCATATTTATGATAAAGCATGGTCTTTATTTGCTAGCTTATACTTACAATCATCCAATCAGTAACTTGTGATGAAATTTTGTTAAAATTCGACATTGATCCCTTTTAAGTGCCCCATTATGATCCTTGACTCATATATGAACTAAATAGCAATCTAATTTTTAGATTCTAATTTTGATGTCTCAAATGATGAAAAATTACCCAAATCTTCATGTTAATCCTAAATCACTAATATGTCACACCTCATGATGTTAATATCATTCTATGTTTTCCCTCTCCATTTATTATTTCCATGTGATACTTAGTGCTTGATGATGACCCCCTTATGTTGATGCATGGAATGGTTGAATTAAATGGTGACTTTGTCCCATTTTATGCATACAACACTTTTTTATCTCTAAAATTAATAGCCTTTTG